>CM050411.1:4128655-5536155 GCA_027580255.1 Therioaphis trifolii
AAAAATGTTTTGAAGAAACAGAACCGGACAAGACAGTTCAGTAGGACTAGCCCTTATTAGTGTACATCGAGATATTGAAATGGACTCTGAAGAAGTTATCAACAGATTTTCAAATACTTCAAGGAAAATTACATTAGAATTGTAGTACGTTTTATGCAGAAATATAAGATGATGTACGAACCTACCGAAATTTTTAAAAAAAATGTCACGTTCTTAATTTAAATAATATTTGTATAATTCCATATTTATTATTTATACTCTAACCCCCCCCAAAAAAAAAAAATTAATATTTTTCTGCCTACGGCCTAACCTAACGACAACAGACAAAACAGAAGATCTGACGTAAATGAATCGTGAGAAAAAGACTAAAATACTACGAGAGAAGAGTTTTACAAGGCGTTATCAGAGTTAAAGAACACAATCCTACAACAATGCGAGAGTATGAAGAAAAAACGTATGTAAGCATTACCGAGGAGGATTCGCACATTGCTCATACGCTCCTGACCACGACACGTACTTGTTGTGAGCGCGAGCGCAGCGCCGCCGGCTCCACGTCCCGGCCTTACGATCCGGTCAACATCTCATAAACATCCGCGGACGCAAGTCTTTTAGCCGCCTTCTTGGTTCCGGCGGAGCGTTCGGCCGCAAATATCGTGCCATCCACTTTGACGATACACACGACCGTGTGGATGTGAGAAACCATCTTCGTGACGGGATCGAATGTGACGGCGACTTGATACTGAAACTCGGGCATTATCCATCCACGCGCCGTGCACAGCTCGTGGATTTTACCGATCGGGTTCCACGCTATTAAATCTCCACGGTCGTTTCCGGTCACAGGCCACGCCGCGACATTCTCCGAACTGACGACAAACGAACACGAGATTCAAATACTTTTTTTGTTTTTCGTCGACGATATAATAAAATGTTTTTAATGTATGTGGTGATTTAATTACCCGACGGAAATAACTTCGCCGTTCGCTCGGCCGTTACGGTCTACTTCGTCGCCACGTCGTAGACTCACCTGTACGAACACGAAATCCATTGTTTTCATTTGATAACATCAAAATTCGAAGTTGAAAATAAACGTTATGGCAACGATGAGCAAGAGGGTGTGATCGAAAACAGTTCTACCGGACTGCAACCGGTTCAGTTCGGTCTGACCTGCGTACCCGAGGGCGTATTTCCGATGATCTACGGCGTGCCACGGCGTGGGCACACGAATTCAAACCGAATAACTAACTATATTGTGCGTCTGATCTAAAGTAAACGGCGTGGGTGACATTCAACTACACCACACCGATAGACACCCCCCGGTCCTGTACCTAGACATTGATATCTTTTTATTTATTTATCAACAGCTGGTGTTTTGACTATCCCGAACGGTATTCAAAGTCAGATTGTCCAATCGACCAATAGACAATCGATTCAAGTGATTACTGCGTACATAGTGTTCTATCCAAATTGTATTTTATTTTATATAATTGTCGAGCTATCATAGTTGTATACTGGAGGATACTTAAAAAAAAAAAATGTAAAGATGGTGTTCTAACGACAATAATGTGTACGGTGACGATGTGTGTGTGTGTGGAGGTATAGTCAATCGAATGACAAAAATGATATAAATAAAATTAAATCCAATTAAATTAAAATCGATTAAAAGCCGATCACGCGTGCGTGTATAAATGTAGCTCGTTCGTCCGCTGTGACGATAGACACTAAATTATATTTATATTTATATGAAGGTGCAAAATAATTAGACATCAATGTCGATATCGTTTAGTACAACGATAATCGTTATTATCTACCCCCTCCGATGCCCCTCGATTCCAACCGATATCTACGATTCTCGTATGTGAAGGTCCGTTTTGAAACCCACTAGACTTTTCACGCTCCGGGCGTGACGACCCTTAGCAATTCTAATGACTTTATCACACGTTGAAACGAAACACACCGTCGGTCGATCAATCAATAAAATTCCTGACGTACCCGATCTATGGAGGTCTGCCCGAAGTGGCCGCCGCGAATCGCAAGCGGTCGGCACGGCGAGTCGCGTCGCTGTCCCGGAACGGCCGTCAAGACGTATGGTGGCAGTGAAAAAGGCAGCCGGAAGGCCGCCGGGTCGGACCAGAAACCGCGGCCAAGAGCGGCGTACGCGAGTCGCATACCCACGCGGTCTATCACGAACGCGGTCGCGGTTGATACCGCCGTGGACAGTAGTACGTTCGCGGGCCGCGGGTCTCGGCGGACTACAGCGACGGTCTTGTCGTCGTCGTCGTCGTCGTCACGAGCTGCCATCGCCACCGTCCGGAACTCGGTCGACACGCGCTGCTCTACGGAGGTCAGATTTGTCGCTGAAAACACACAACATATATTATTATTTTTATTATTATTATGATTATTATTTGCGTGGTGAGAAAACCGACCGTTCGCTAAAAGTTCAAAGCGATCGATCGGTGGTCGGTCTAATATTAATTAACAATCCGATTAGTGGACAGATCGCGATAAAGACGCGGGATCGTCTTACTTTGTAGGAGCGTCGTCGATGGCCGTGCGATCGTCGTCGCACGGCTCGTCTCCGCCGCCCAAGCGTCGAGGGGTCCGTCGTCGACGTCGTCATCGGTGGTGCGGCTGCCCGCGGAGGCGGCGATCTCGTCGTATCGCCATCCCGCAGGCTCGCCTCGGCCTCCGTCTTCGGCGGTGGCGGCGCAGCGTTCCGCCTTCACTTCTTCTCGCGGCCCGTCCGGATGGTACGGCATCACCGTGGCACACGAGCTGCACTTGTCTCGTGAACGGCCGCGACGGCCGGCTTTCCCGCAGCACGGCATGACACACCGTACGATCGCCCGGCCCAGTGTAGCGCACCCGCGTTTGAAAGCGCCGGGCCGCCGTTTTTCTCGTTTGACGACGTCGTCTTGCGACTTCCGCTCTGCTGGGATGACATGCACAAAAAAAAAAAAAATAGAAATAAAAACTTCCCTTTAAGTCTATGTTATATTATATGTTTTTTACCCGCTGGTTTTCTCGAGAACACCTGCTTGGTCACGAGAAAGAGGCGGAAGAGCTTCATGTCGAACGAGTCCATCGTAAAAATCCTGATTGTCTTCTTGGTTGGAAATTCGCTGATTCGAAATTCTCTCCGAAATAAATGATTTCGATCGCTTACGAGCAATTGAAAAGATATCAAATCGATTTTTAAAGTGTTTTCTGACAACGATACGTAACCATAGGTACGAACTATGTTATGTATTTTACCTGGTGAATATTCGGTTTTGGCCAGCATAAAATGTTATACAGGCATATACATACGTACACAGCCGCAGTTAGGACTTGGTGAGACTGGACCGAGCCAGGGGTGCGACGAAAAAAGGAGCGCAAACACCGGAACAAAATACACCATCTGTATGATATAAAAAAAATTCGTTTCACGATGTATGTTCGCCATAAACTCCGAAACTATTGGACGGATTTTGATGAAATTTGGTAACCATTTATAATACGGTCCGACTTAAAAGATAAAATAGTTTTTATTCAATATTTATTATTATATTTTATTATTAATAATACCCCACATAACATTTTGTAATGTTAAACGTTAGAATAAGATTTATATTCCATTAACATTTCAACATTTCAAATACAATATTACATAAATGTATCATCATTGCATTTTACATTCAATGTTTGAAGTTCAATATTATAATAACGATGGTTTAATATTTGATTTTAAATATTTAAAAGACATTATAGTAGTAATAGTTGTGTAAAGTTTTTAGTATATTATTTTTTAAATATTACAAGCACTGTATTTAAATAACGTTATTTAATATTACATTTTAGATTCTGAGTGAAGCGAAGGATCTTATGGTTTTAGAATGATGTTTATTTTTTTTTCTGTAAACACTTTTTCGTATAGAAATCCTCGTCCGATAGTTTCATCCAGAAACTTTTTAGATTCGAAGTTGGACTGAGGTGGAACTTTATAAGGGTCATTTTTTGAAAATCTCCATAAATTTTCCGTAAATTGAGAAAAACTGCCGAAAAACTGAGTAAAAACGGTAAAATTCGCCGTAAACGATGTTTTCATTTTTCAGATTTTAGTTATTTAGTTATAACTCAAAAAAGTGGGAGATAGAAATTTGAAAATTTTACCCTATATCAAAAACATACTTTTTTATATGGGACAACATTATCAAAACAATTTGAGCACTTTTGGTCTAAATATAGGACTTTGAATTTCCCTAATTGTTTGAAAGTTTTTATCTAATACAATTTTTAATATTTGATAAAAAGTTCTAAAAATTTGATATGACCTTACTCATATGCTTACCTAACTATCATAAAAAAATTTAAAAAATCGTGAATCAGGATTTTTTTTTATACTCTTTTTGATAAATTCATATACGAAAATTGACTGTTTTTACGTTAATTTTCAACTTAAAATATGTATAAAACTTTTTTGGTGTATCCGATCTCTATGAAACTTTGAGAATAGACATAAATACATGTTTTGAATCTTTTGGTAACAAAAAATTTCTACCGAGTTAAGAATTCAATATTTTAATATGAGGGTTCAATTACAAAAAAACTCACCAAAAATTAGATTAATAACCGAAAATTACGTAAACACTAATTATTATATAAATAATAGTTATTACACTGAAGTTTTGCTCAGAATCGTTTATACTAAAGAAATGAGTCATCATTTCTTTAAAACTTAATATACTCATGACCATTATCTTGTCCGAGGACCGAAGGGACAAAGGACGAACTTATACCACCATCTTTTCACTTACCAGCTTTTTTAAACATTTGAAGTACATTTAAAATATAACATTAAGTGAACACACCCAACCTGGTACAATATAAATGTTGAAGGCACAAAATGTGGTTAAAACTATTTAATATTATATTACTAAGCGGATAGGTGTGTTTACCGGGGAACAAAGTGGTATTTTCCCCCGGTGGCAAAATTTTAAAATAGGCGGCAATCATATACAGATTTTCCATACCTTTTTTTCATTTTTCTAAATAAATAAATTTCTCCATCAGTGACTAAAAATGTTATAAATGTTAAAATATTTAAGTATTTTATGAAATATATTTTTAATAATATTAAAACTATAATACTTATGTATTTGAAATATTTTTGAAGTACTATTTGTTGGATATTGCGTTAAATTTTAAAGTATTTTTTCTCAGCCAAAAAAAGTTTATTGACATTTAAAAAAAAAATCGATTACTAAAATCGCCTATATAAATAGCTTAAAAATAAGCAATAACTATTTATGTATCAATATACTATTATTGTGCGATAGCCTGCAATACGTGTACGTATACTAGCATTGATTAAAAATATAGGTACGTATACGTACTACGTGTGTGTGCGTGGCCGGCGGCCGACATGAAATCCATCGCATCACACGTGTGACATTTTCAAAACAACAAGATTATGATATTGATATCGTAATAACAATTATTCGACAATACCATAGATAATAAAAATCTTTTATTATCTATGGACAATACCGATATTGATAAAATGATAACAAATATAATTAATACCTATGTTATAACATAATTATAATTTTATTGTTATTTTTTTGTTTGTGTGACTATTATTATTTATTAATATAGCTGCACAAAATATAATGCACGTGTATGTATCTATATAATTAATAACTTAATTTTCATAAAAGATTAATAATTTATAGTTTCGTATGTTCAAATCAAAAGTTATGAATAAAGTAGGTAAATCGACGAAGAGGAGACGTGTATTAGATGAATTACAATTATTACAATTAGAAAATAATGATCAATGTACTGAAGCATTATCCGATGGACACTTTAGTCAAGATAGTAATAATTTGTACTGTTGTGATTCGTTTTCGGGTACCTCAGAGTCGTCAAGTATTCGACATCGTGAGCTTCATGATTCAAATAATTATCGTACGTCCCTACCAATAATTATCATAATTCATAAGTTATAACACATAATAGTATCTAATAAAGTAATAACTAATAAGTATTAAGTAGTATACCGATAATAGTACCTAGTATAATAGTTGTCATAGGTACGTGGCGAGCGCCGTGAATATTCTGGAACATTCTAGAATGTTCGTACGCGAGAAATTAACTAATTGAGAGGGTCTTTCCGAATATATTGAATTATTATTTAGATCACAATTGGCTCTTTAATCGTGCTATTTTGGCAGCAAGAAACGTTTATGTGAACGATATTAACTCCCATGTACAACATATTTTTCCCAGTCATTTGATGTCTTTTAAATCAATCGACACAGTTATCGATGAAAACGAAGCCGTAAACTTTCCAACTGAATCTTTGAATTCCCTGGGTTTGCCAGGAATGCCACCACACAATCTCCAAATGAAAATTGGTTCACCAATTATTCTTCTACGTAATTTAAACCCGCCTCAATTATGCATGGGACACGTTTAGTCATAAAAAAAATGACCAAAAATATTCTTGAAGCGACAATTATTACGAGAAAATTTGAAGGAGATATCGTCCTGTTGCCACGTACTCCATTGATAGTGTCAGAAACTTTAATACTGTTTAAAAGGCTCCGATTTCCAACTCGTTAAGCTTTTGCGATGACCATAAATAAATATCAAAGCCAAACAACGTCTATTTGCGGTTTGGATTTGGAAAACACATGTTTCTCACATGGACAGCTATATGTTGCCTGCTCACGTGTAGGAAAACCATATATTGTCTTTCGGTAACAAAAAGAGATTTGATGGTTAACCTAACCGTTTGGAATTTTAGACCGTCGGAATGAAGGGCTGAAATTATGACGTACCATTGTGCACCGTTCTTAATGTAATCGATTGAAAGGCTTGTGTGGGTAGGATGTTTGCTGGTTTGGTGGTACCTTTTATATTTGGATGTCGTGGGTCCATACTTACCTTAAGATTGTTAAATAAATGGTGATTTATTTTTAACAAGTCGACTGTCGAGCCATTTTTATTACGATGGTCTTTGGCGCCGTGAGTACTAAAATCGGACTCAACAATACCGTTTACTACGCCAAGCCAAATTTATCGGTTTTATTAAGTGGGCCTTGGGTATTTTCATTAAAATCTATTTATGTTTATCATCGTATTTTACTATCGTATTTTATGTGACGGGTAAAAAAAATTCTGTCGTAACAAAACATGTTTATATTTCAAATTTAAAACGTACGTTTGTTTCAAACTCAGGTGTAATATAATATTGCAATAATGTGCCCTAATTATAATTTCCGAAAAAGATCTTTTTTTTATATATATATATATATGTTTTTTTTTTTAGATTTAGCCATCTTTCATAGGCTTTCCGTATGTCGTAGGCCCTAGGCACAGTGCCTACAGTGCCTAATGGTTAATACGGCAATGCGTGCGTTCGATCGAATATTGGTGCCGTGACTTACTAGTCGACTAACCACCACTACCCCCGCCATGAAATGCTATTACTGAATAGTCTCTTCTATCAAACCAAACAACTTCGAGTCTTTTCACTTCTACGCGAATATGAGTTAACAACTGTTTTCGAATCGATTTGAAGAAAAAAAATGTATTTTGAACGAAATTAAATTTGAAACGAAGAACATTAATGTTTGTTTTAACACATGTGTATTATATATATTGAAAAAAAATTAATTATGTACTCTTTGCAATAATACGGCGCCCTAAGAAATTATTTTTGGAAATTCTTATTGATTTTGAGACAGAAAAAATGCATAGTGATATTATCCATTTTACAACTCAACGGTTAGTTCAGTTATTATTCTTATGGACATAGTGGTAAATCATAAAACAACTATGTATTATTGCATAGATATTTAATGAGTGTGTGTGTGTATTCTGGAGTATTTATGGCGATTTATTATAATATCGTTATCGGGGCACTAGCGCTCCGTGGCAAATGAATGTATATTACTTTTGTACAACTTTTCAGTCCATTATAATTAGCTGCACACATTTTACAATTAAAATACATCATGATAAATGGTGAATCAAGGATTCTCGATGTGAAGAACATCATTAAAGATGTTAAACAGTTTTATTTGAGTCGTCTAAATATTCCATCATAGTAAGACGTATTTAAAATGTAATAACTCATAATTATTATTCAAGTTAAAAAAAAAAATTAAAAAAATAACGACACAGTCAAACTTTAAAAAACAAATTTGGAATATACTTTACTATAAATACAAATATGTTTATCATTATTTATTACTACTTTTTATTTTTACATGTGAAAATTAATAAAACTACAAAATTGAGATAATTTTCCGTTTCGTGTTTTTCCAAAATATATTATTGTACCTTAACACATTTTAGTTGTATACACTAAGCACTTATTGACTTCAAACAATTTAAATCATACTAAAATATTTATATAATTAACATAGAACTTGAATTAGATAACATCAAAGTACCTTTCTGATTATTAATAGTTTTTATTATATATTTCAAATTAAGCCCGTTTGACTCGGTTGCTTACGGAACACAAAATACTCGTTCTGGCTTTGTATATATTACATATTATTATATGTATGTAGCAGACTCGCGATAGTTCGAATAGCTTCTTGTATCGAACAAAACGCTTAACGCACTGCAAAAATTTACAATTCCAATTATTGTTTACTGGAATCTCCATGACTTGAATTGATCTGTAATATTATATTGATGCATTTCGGATCTGAGTGAAATGAATAATTAAGTGGTTGTATAGTGACTTATTTTATTATTCTTACATTTATATGTATACAAAGTCGTTTTTTCGGGTAAAAGTAGCTGTTTAAAATTAAACGAATGAAAAATGGCTTATTAATTAACATGCGTTTTATATCACAGAACTCAGTTTATCTTGTGTGTATTGAATCCGATTTAACTGAAAAAAAAGTAATCATGTTATCACAATAGTAGAACAATTGTATTAAATTATGTACATAACAAGACAATATAAGAATAAAACACGGGTCTTCGGCAAGTTCATTTTGATTCATTGTAGTTGAACTCTGACCGGAACAATCATATCTGTGAAACGTCCCGGAGATTGTGCGTCTTCCGAGCCGTTGTAATTCGACGACGAGGAGAAGAAAAACGGTGTCTTCTGTCGTGCGCGATCCGTCATATACATTTGAATTCGTCAAACGCAAACCAAACGGTGGTGCTGATCTAGAAACTAGAAACGAGATCGCGAGATCGACCGTGACGTCCACCACGCATATATTACGTATTTTTCCGATGCGAGCCAAAGGTCGATGGCGACGAACTTGTATCGTACGGGTGACATACACTGAGATCGCGCCGAGATGCTGGACTATGCCTTCGTCGGACGGAGGTTCTTTGCGGCCACGCGGAGCAAATCCTCGGACGTAGACGAATAAAATTAATGTTTTCAATTAAATACACATACGTATGCATATACATTAAACACGAATAGTTTTTTTTTTCAATATTCAGGTAACCCTTGCCTATATAGCGTTCCCTACAGTGGCCAATACGGAAATTATCCAAGGGGGGGCATGGAATTAACGTTTAAGGCGTGCGGAATGGTCAGACTTAAGCAAACGGTAATTTTATATGTAAGGAGAAGCAGAATTAGCGAGAGGTCAGAAAGAGATGTTCGAACAATCGTACCGAAAGCAAGATACAACCAAGGCCGTAGACAGCGGGGTTAGGGTCTAGCCCCCCGAAATGGTTCTTAAAAATACGATTGAATAGTTTTAAATGTCTATTTTATTTGAAACTTGTACATCGTACATGTGTCACTATGATTACAAGACACAATAAATAAAAAGGTGTATTTTATATTTATATTGTGTTGGATAGGTTAGTGATAACTAATCTTAATGTACTGTTGTAAAACCTAATGTACAGCTCGCACAATAACTACGGTATGTAATCGTAATTATTTTGGTAATCGATGGCCAGTAGAGCCGTGAATCGGATTTTTTTTTTTATGCCCTTGTCACTAATCGCGGAGTACATTCAACCGTAAACACGACGTTTATTTTGTTATAAATTATAATAAATGATAAATTATAATATATAGCTCTATTGTCGTATTAAAAGTTCGATTAATTTTTATTTAAATATATCTACGAACGTGGAAGTTAATTATTTTTAAAAATTAATAAATCTTCACAATCAAATTTATCATCTTGGATTTCTACTGAGCTAAAATCAAAAATACAAAAAATTGACAGCGTAGAAATATTAAGTTCTAACAATCACGAGGAAGTTGAAGGTCAGTGCAATATATTAGTTTTGTAATGAATTTAAAATAAGAGAAGATTTCTAAAAATTTGTCTCAGGAATTGATGTTACTGGAAATGGGATAGCGTCAAGTATTTTAAATTCATTAAAAAGCATGGAAATAAATTTAGACCTTTTATGTGGTCAAGGTTATGATTGGACGGCAGCTATGAGTGGCCATATAAATGGCGTACAAGTTAAAATTATAGAAAATTACCCTAAATCCATATCATTTGTAATTTTTTTAAATCATCAGCTCAGCTCACACATATACTCGTATTAAAACTAAATATTCTTAAATATATACCAGGAACTAATAAAACTACTTTAATTTCAATGTGTGAAACGAGGTGGGTTACAAACCACGATTCATTCCTAAGATTCATTGAATTTTACCGTCCAGTTTTGTACACATTAGATGAATGGGGAAACCACCATAATACTGACACTTCGTCTAAATCCTCATAATTACTTAATGCTATTATTAAAAGCGAGTTTGTTATTAGTTTAAACGTAGCAGGTGAATTATTTTCTCTGACTTTGCCCCTTTGCAAAGTTTTACAAAATTTAATTGCGATCTTTATGAAGCACGTGAACTCCATAGAGCATATTGAAAACATATGCTACGAAATTTTGATGAAAAAGCTAGAAAACACAAATGCAGTTTTCAACTATATTTAATACATCTTAAAACGTGTTAAGGTCCCCATACACTATCGGTTTTTGTCACCATGTACAGTGTACAGCAGGGCCAACACAAGGGGGGGGGGTCAGGTGGACCCATGGTACTGGGGCCTGGACTTTCGAGGGGCCCGGCGTTCACGCAAATAATTACTTCAATATATAATATAAAAATGTTTCAAATACATTTTGATGGTATTATACATGACTTTGCTCAGAAAAAAGCAAGAAAAGCAAAATTTAGTTAATATAGAAAGTAGAAATTAGAATTGAAATAGTGAAATAATTATTCATCTCGGAAAAATTAATTGATATGATAGAGGCGCCCGGATTTAGTTCTGTACCCGGGCCAAAAATATGATGAAGGGGACCTGGAGTACAGTATAGTTCGTACAGTTTTGTCCATATACCGATGAACACCATAACACGGTGTGCGTCTCCAATGTGTTAATATAGTTAATATACTATAATATAATATAATATGATATCGTATTATTATTATTATTATTATTATTATTATATTATCATATTGTGAATTGAACTTAAAAATAGTTATTTATTACCAATTGTATTTATTAATTAGGAATCTAGTATATATAATTAATTATTATTATAATACTGTTTATAAAATGTACTATTAAAATATTAATATTTGTAAATAAATGTATAATATATATAATATATAATAATACATAATATTTACATAAAAATAATTTATTAATACAGTATAGTTCGTATACGGAGGCGGCCACACACCTTCGTTATTGTTATTAGAACCACCGTATACGGGAAAAAATCAAATTGCTCAGACTTTTTTCATCACCGTGTACGGTTTCAAAACGACTGTTTTCGGCCCACACACTGTCGGCGTACAGTATACGAACTATACCGTACTCCGTACACGGGTGCAAAAACCGATAGTGTATTATGTTATAGTGATAGTTAATAATGAAATCGCTATGCCAAGAATTAATTCTCTTCAAACTAACTGCATCAACAAACCAATGATTCCAAAGCAAATTTTCGAATTCCAATTTATATACTTCTATTAGACAACTTTTTACAACAACTAAATGACCGATTTTTATATTGATGATCCAAACTAATTAGCAGAATTTTTGTTATGGCTGACAAAATGGACCACGATTTTGAAAAGAGATAGGCAATCAAATGTTATAAACGCGTTGCACCAGTGCAATATAGATTTTTTTCCATCAATTTCTTATTTTTTAAATGTGTCGGGAACTTTGCCCGTATCAATATCAACACTTGAAAGGACGTTTTCAACTTCAAAACGCCTAAAAAGGTTTTGAAGAAACAGAACCGGACAAGACAGATTAGTAGGACTAGCCCTTATGAGTGTACATCGAGATATTGAAATGGACACTGAAGAAGTTATCAAACGATTTTCAAATACTTCAAGGAAAATTAAATTAGTATTGTAGTACGTTATACATTTTTTTTATTTTATATAAATATGTATATTTAACTTGTATATTAAAGTATAATAAATTATAATTTATGTAGACATAAAAGATGCCGTACGAACCTACCGAAATTAAAAAAAAAATGTCATGTTCTTAATTTAAATAAAATTTGTATAATTCCATATTTAATATTTATACTCTGATCACCTTCAAAAAAATTTTTTTTTTGCCTACGGCCTTAGATACGACAACAGACAAAACAGAAGAAGACGACGTAAATGAATCGTGAGAAAAAGACTAAAATACTACGAGAGAAGAGTTTTACAAGGCGTTATCAGAGTTAAAGAACACAATCCTACAACAATGCGAGAGTATGAAGAAAAAACGTATTTAAGCATTACCGAGGAGGATTCGCACATTGCTCATACGCACCTGACCAGGACACGTACTTGTTATGAGCGCGAGCGCAGCGCCGCCGCCTCCACGTCCCGGCCTTACGATTCGGTCAACATCTCATAAACGTCCGCGGACGCCAGCCTTTTAGCCGCCTTCTTGGTTCCGGCAGAGCGTTCGGCCGCAAATGTCGTGCCATCCACTTTGACGATACACACGGCCGTGTGGAGGTGAGAAATCATCTTCTTGACGGGATCGAATGTGACGGCGACTTGATACTGAAACTCGGGCATCATCCATCCACGCGCCGTGCACAGCTCGTGGACTTTACCAATCGGGTTCCACGCTATTAAATCTCCTCGGTCGATTCCGGTCACAGGCCGCGCCGCGACATTCTCCGAACTGACGATAAAAGAACACGAGATTCAAATGCTTTTTTTGTTTTTCGTCGACGGTATAATAAAGCGTTCTTAATGTATGAGAGATGATGTAATTACCCGATGGAAATAACTTCGCCGTTCACTCGGTCTTTACGATCTACTTCGTCACCACGTCGTAGATTCACCTGTACGAACACGAAATCCATTGTTTTCATTAGGTAACATCAAAATTCGAAGTTGAAAATAAATGTTATGGCAACGATGAGCAAGAGGGTGTGATCGAAAACAGTTCTACCGGACTGCAACCGGTTCAGTTCGGTCTGACCTGCGTACCCGAGGGCGTATTTCCGATGATCTACGGCGTGCCACGGCGTGGGCACACGAATTCAAACCGAAAAACTAAATATATCGTGCGTCTGATCAAAAGTCAACGGCGTGGGTGACATTCAACTACACCCACACCGATAGACACCCCCCGGTCCTGTACCTAGACATTGATATTTTTTTATTTATTTATCAACAGCCGGTGTTTTGACTATCCCGAACGGTATTCAAAGTCAGATTGACCAATCGACTATTCAAGTGAACACTGCGTACATAGTGTTCTATCCAAATTTTATTTTATTTTATATAGTAATTGTTGAGCTATCAAAGTTGTATACTGTAGGCTTACTTAAAAAAAAAAAAAATTTAAAGATAGCGTTCTAACGACAATTATGTGTACGGTGACGATGTGTGTGTGTGTGTGGGTAAAATCGATCGAATAACAATAATGATATAAATAATATCGGGATGAACCGATTAAAACCGATATCTATGTGAAGGCCCGTTTTGAAACCCACTAGACTTTTCACGCTCCGGACGTGACCCTTAGCAATTCTAATGACTTTATCAAACGTTGACACGAAACACACCGTCGATCAATCAATAAAATTCCTGACCTACCCGATCTATGGAGGTCTGCCCGAAGTGGCTGCCACGAATCGCGAGCGGTCGGCCCGGCGAGTCGCGTCGCTGTCCCTGAACGGCCGTCAAGACGTATGGCGGCAGTGAAAAAGCCAGCCGGAAGGCCGCCGGGTCGGACCAGAACCCGTGGCCAAGAGCGGCGTACGCGAGTCGCATACCCACGCGGTCTATCACGAACGCGGTCGCGGTTGATACCGCCGTGGACAGTAGTACGTTCGCGGGCCGCGGGTCTCGGCGGACTACAGCGACGGTCTTGTCGTCGTCGTCGTCGACGTCACGAGCTGCCATCGCCACCGTCCGGAACTCGGTCGACACGCGCTGCTCTACGGAGGTCAGATTTGTCGCTGAAAACACACAACATATATTATTATTATTATTATTATTATTATTTGCGTGGTGAGAAAGCCGACCGTTCGCTAAAAGTTCAAAGCGATTGATCGGTGGTCGGTCTAATATTAATTAACAATCCGATTAGTGGACAGATCGCGATAAAGACGCGGGATCGTCTTACTTTGTAGGAGCGTCGTCGATGGCCGTGCGATCGTCGTCGCACGGCTCGTCTCCGCCGCACAAGCGTCGAGGGGTCCGTCGTCGACGTCGTCGTCATCGGTGGTGCGGCTGCCCGCGGAGGCGGCGATCTCGTCGTATCGCCATCCCGCGGGCTCGCCTCGGCCTCCGTCTTCGGCGATGGCGTCGCAGCGTCCCGCCTTTCCTTCTTCTCGCTGCCCGTCCGGATGGTACGGCATCACCGTGGCACACGAGCTGCACTTGTCTCGTGAACGGCTGCGACGGCCGGCTTTCCCGCAGCACGGCATGACACACCGTACGATCGCCCGGCCCAGTGTAGCGCACCCGCGTTTGAAAGCGCCGGGCCGCCTTTTCTCACGTTTGCCTACGTCGTCCCTTGACTTCCGCTCTGCCGGAATGACATGCACCAAAAACAAAAAAACAAAATAGAAATAAAAACTTCCCTTTAAGTCTATGTTATATTATATGTTTTTTACCCGCTGGTTTTCTCGAGAACACCTGCTTGGTCACGAGAAAGAGGCGGAAGAGCTTCATGTCAAACGAGTCCATCGTAAAAATCTTGCTTGTCTTCTCGGTTGAAAATGATTCGAAATTCTCTCCGAAATAAATTATTTCGATCACTCACGAGCAATTGACAAGATATCAAATCGTTTTCTAAAGTGTTTTCCGACAACGATACGTAACCATAGGTACGAACTATGTTATGTATTTTATCTGGTGAATATTTGGTTTTGGCCAGCATAAAACATTATACAATTATATACATACGTACAGAGCTGCAGTTATCACTTGGTGAGACTGGACAGGGCCGGGGGCTCGACCAATAAAGTAGCGCAAAACCGGAACAGAATACACTGTCTGTATAATTTATAAAAATTTCGTGTCATGATGGATGTTCGCGATAAACTCCGAAACTATTGGACGGATTTTGATGAAATTTGGTAACCATTTATAATACGGTCCAATTTAGAAGATAAAATAGTTGTATTCAATATTTATTGTCATTTTATTTTATTATTAATAATACGTGGCGAGCGCCGTGAATGTTTTGGAACATTCTAGAATGTTCGTACGCGAGAAATTAACTAATTGAGAGGGTCTTTCCGAATATATTTAATTATTATTTGGATCACAATTGGCTCTTTAATCGTGCAATTTTGGCAGCAAGAAACGTTTATGTAAACGATATTTACTTCCATGTACAACAGATTTTTCCCGGTCATTTGATGTCTTTGAAATCAATCGACACAGTTATTGATGAAACAGAAGCCGTAAACTTTCCAACGGAATTTGTGAATTCTCTGGGTTTGCCAGGAATGCTACCACACAATCTTCATTTGAAAATTGATTCACCAATTATTCTTCTTATTTAAACCCGACTCATTTATGCACGGAACACGTTTAGTCATAAAAAAAATGACCAACAATATTCTCGAAGCGACAATTTTGACGAGAGAATTTGAAGGAGATATCGTCCTGTTGCCACGTACTCCATTGATAGTGTCAGAATCTTTAATACTGTTCAAGAGGCTCCGATTTCCAACTCGTTAAGCTTTTGCGATGACCATAAATAAATATCAAAGCCAAACAATGTCTGTTTGCTGTTTGGAAAACACGTGTTTCTCACATGGAAAGCTATATGTTGCCTGCTCACGTGTAGGAAAACCATATATTGTCTTTCGGTAAAACGAAGAGATTTGATGGTTTTCCTAATTAATAACAAAACTCGATGCAGCGAGAAATCGCTGCTTGTAGTCGTGACTCGTGGCGAATAAAATCGCTCCGTGTGACAGCCCCTTTACCGTTTGGAATTTTAGACCGTCGGAACGAAGGGCTGAATTTATGACGTACCATTGTGCACCGTTCTTAATGTAATCGATTGAAAAGCTTGTATGGGTAGGATGTTTGCTGGTTTGGTTGTACCTTTTATATTTGGATGTCGTAGGTCCATACTGACCTTAAGATTGTTAAATAAATGGTGATTTTATTTTTAACAAGTCGACTGTCGAGCCATTTTTATTACGATGGTCTTTGGTGCCGCGGGCAGTAAAATCGGACTTCAACAATACCGTTTACTACGCCAAGCCAAATTTATCGGTTTTATTAAGTAGGCCTTGGGTATTTTCATTAAAATCTATTTATATGTTTATCATCGTATTTTATTATCGTACTTTAAATGACAGGTAAAAAAATAATCTGTCATAACAAAAAATGTTTATATTTCAAATTTAAAACGTACATTTGTTTCAAACTCAGGTGGTAATATATTGTAATAATGTAATGTACTCTAATAATAATTTCCTTATCGCAGGACCATCGCAAAGCTCGTCGTCTTCTAAATTATATAATATAGCGCTCATGTAAACAATTTGATTATATATTTTAGACTGTTTTTAGATTTTGTGCCATCTTTCATAGGCCTTCCGTATGTCGTAGGCCCTGGGCACAGTGCCTACAGTGCCTAATGGTAAATAGGCCCTGCGTGCGTTCGATCGAATATTCAAACGTTTGCTTTCCGAGAGTGTGGAAGAGGAAAAAAAAACAACCCAGCCGTCGGTTTTTGGTAGGCGAACACGTGTTATATATTTCCAGCCGTAAATAAAAACAAAAAATTTTCAATACATAACACGTTTATATATTATTGTACCTTAGCACATTGTAATGTATACACTATGAACTTATTGACTTCAAACAATTTAAATCATTATAAAATATTTACCTATATAATTAACTTAGAACTTGAATTAGATAAAATCAAAGTACCTTTCTGATTATTAATAGTTTTTATTATATATTTTAAAATAAGCCCGTTTGACTCTATTGCTTACGGAACACAAAATACTCAATCTGGCTCTGTATATATCACATATTATAATATGTATGTAACGGACTCGCGATTATTCGAATAGCTTCTTGTATCGAACAAAACGCTTAACGCACTGCAAAAAATTCCAATTCCAATTATTGTTTACTGGAATCTCCATGACTTGAATTGATCTGTAATATTATATTGTTGCATTTTGGATCTGAGTGAAATAAATAATTAAGTGATTGTATAGTGACTTATTTTATTATTCTTACATTTATATGTATACGAAGTCGTTTTTTTGGATAAAAGTAGCTGTTCAAAATTAAACGAATGAAAACTGGCTTATTAATTAACATGCGTTTTATATCACAGACCACAGTTTATCTTGTGTGTTTTGAATCCGATTTAACTGAAAAAAAATAATCATGTAAACACAATAGTAGAACAATTGTATTAAATTATGTACATTACAAGACAATATAAGAATAATACATGGGTCTTCGGCAAGTTCATTTTGATTCATTGTAGTTGAACTCTGACCGAAACAATCATATCTGTGAAACGTCCCGGAGTTTGTGCGTCTTCCGAGCCGTTGTAATCCGACGACGAGGAGAAAAAAAACGGTGTCTTCTGTCGTGCGCGATCCGTCAAAAACATTTGAATTCGTCAAATGCAAACCAAACGACGATGCTGACCTAGAAACTAGAAACGAGATCGCGAGATCGACCGTGTCGTCCACCACGCATATTACGTATTTGTCCGATGCGAGCCAAAGGTCGATGGCGACCAACTTGTATCGTGCGGGTGACGTACACCGAGATCGCCGCCTAGATGCTGGACTATGTCTTTGTCGGACGGAGGCCCTTTGCGGCCACGCAGAGCAAATCCTCGGACGTAGACGATTAAAATCAAAGTTTTCAATGAAATACAATGAAATATACATACGTATGCATAAACACGAATAGTTTTTTTTTTTTTTTAATAATCAGGGCACCCTTGCCTATATAGCGTTACCTACAGTGGTGAATACAGAAATAATCCAAGGGGAGCATGGAATTAACGGTTAAGGCGTGTGGAATGGTCAGACTTAAGCCAACGGTAATTGTATATGTAAGGAGAAACAGAATTAGGAGAGGTTAGACACAATAAATAAAAAGGTGTATTTTATATTTATATTGTATTCGATAGGTTAGTGATAACTAATCTAAATGTACTTTTGTAAAACCTAGTGTACAGCTCGCACAATACCTACGGTATGTAATCTTAATTATTTTGGTAATCGATGGCCAGTAGAGCCGTGTATCGGATTTTTTTTTTTATGTCCTTGTCAGAAATCGCGGAGTACATTCAACCGTACACACGACGTTTGTTTTGTTATAAATTATAATAAATTATAACTTATAATATATAGCTCTATTTTCGTATAAAAAGTTCGAGTAATTATTATTTAAATATATCTACGGACGTGGAAGTTAATTATCTTTAAAAATGAATAAATCTTCACAGTCAAATTTATCATCTTGTATTTCTAGTGAACTAAAATCAATAAAACAAAAAATTGACAGCGTAGTAATATTATTATAAGATCTAACAATCACGAGGAAGTTTAATGTCAGTGCAATAAGTTAGTTATGTAATGAATTTAAAATAAGAGAATATTACGAAACATTTGTCCAAGTAATTGATGTTACCGGAAATGGGATAGTGTCAAATATTTTAAATTCATTAAAAAGCCTGAAAATAAATTTAGACCTTTTATGTGGTCAAGGTTATGATTGGACGGCGGCTATGAGTGGCCATATAAATGGCGTACAAGTTAAAATTATAGATAATTACTCTAAATCCATACCATTTTTAAATTTTTAAAATCATCAGCTCAGCGCACACATATATTATAACTAAATATTCTCAAATATATACCAGGAACTAATAAAACTACTTTGATTTCAATGTGTGAAATGAGGTGGGTTAAAAACCACGATTTACTCCTAAGATTCATTGAATTTTACCGTCCAGTTTTGTACACATTAGAAGAATGGGAAAACCACCATAATAATGACACTTCGTCTAAATCCTCATTATTACTTAATGCTATTATTAAAAGCGAGTTTGTTATTAGTTTAAACGTAGCTGGTGAATTATTTTCTCTGACTTTGCCCCTTTGCAATGTTTTACACAATTTAATTGCGATCTTTATGAAGCACGTGAACTCCATAGAGTATATTGAAAACATATGCTCCGAAATTGTGATGAAAAAGCTAGAAAACACAAATGCAGTTTTCAGCTATATTTAATACATCTTAGAACGTGCTAAGGTTACACTATACACTATCATCTATACACTATACACTAGCAATTTCATTATTTACTGATTCTAAAGGTCTCCATTATTTTTCTATAGGGACCCCATACACTATCGGTTTTTGCAACCGTGTACAGAGTACAGTATACTTCGTACAGTTTTGTTCGTATACCAATTAACACCATAACACGGCGTTGGTCTCCAATGTGTTAATATAGTTTATATACTATAATGTAATATAATATGATATCGTATGATTATATTATCATATTGTGAATTCTACTAAAAAATAGTTATTTATTACCTATTATATTTATTAATTAGGGATCTAGTATATATAATTAATTATTATTATAATACTGTTTATAAAACGAACTATTAAAATATTATTATTTGTAAATAAATGTATAATATATATAATTTATAATAATACATAATATTTAAATAAAAATAATTTATTAATACAGTATAGTTCGTATACGGAGGCGGCCACAAACCTTCCGTGTTGTTATTTAAAACACCGTATACGGGGGAAAAATCCAATTTCTCAGACTTTTCTCATCACCGTGTACGGTTTTTTAAACGACTGTTTTCGGCCCACACACTGTCGGCGTACAGTATACGAACTATACCATACTCCGTACACGGTTGCGAAAACCGATAGTGTATGGGGGGGACCTTTAGAATCAGTTAATAATGAAATCGCTATGCCAAGAATTAATTCTCTTCAAACTAACCGCATCAACAAACCAATGATCCCAAAGCAAATTTTCGAATTTCAATTTATATACCCCTATTAGTCAACTTTTTACAACAACTAAAATGAAGGATTTAATAACAAAAAATAATTAATGACAAGCCTACAAAACGTTATCCCTTAATTTTGTATCAGTTAAAAATATATAGATATTAAACCTTGTGTTGATTTTTATATTGATGATCCAAACTAATTAGCAGAATTTTTGTTATGGCAGACAAAATGGACCAAGATTTTGAAAAAAGTTAGGCAATCAAATGTTATAAACGCGTTGCCCCAGTGCAAAATATGTCGGGAACTTTGCCCGTATCAATATCAATCCTTGAAAGGACATTTTTAACTTCAAAACGCCTCAAAAGGTTTTGAAGAAACAGAACCGGACAAGACAGATTAGTAGGACTAGCATTTATTAGTGAACGTCGAGATATTGAAATGGACACTGAAGAAGTTATCAAACGATTTTCAAATACATCAAGGAAATTGAAATTAGTATTGTAGTACGTTATACATTTATTTTATTTTATATAAATATGTATATTTAACTTGTATATTAAAGTATAATGAATTATAATTTATGTAGACATATAAGATGCCGTACGAACCTACCGAAATTAGAAAAAAAAAAATGTCATATTCTTAATTTAAATAAAATTTGTATAATTCCATATTTGATATTTATACACTAATGCCCTCCAAAAAAAAGGCCTTGGATACGACAACAGACCAAACAGAAGAAGACGACGTAAGTGAATCGTGAGAAAAAGACTAAAATACTACGAGAGAAGAGTTTTACGAGGCGTTATCAGAGTTAAAGAACAACATCCTAAAACAATGCGAGAGTATGAATACAAAACGTATGTAAGCATTACCGAGGAGGATTCGCACTTTGCTCATACGCTCCTGACCACGACACGTACTTGTTATGAGCGCGAGCGCAGCGCCGTCGCCTCCACGTCCCGGCCTTACGATTCGGTTAACATCTCATAAACGTCCGCGGACGCCAGCCTTTTAGCCGCCTTCTTGGTTCCGGCGGAGCGTTCGGCCGCAAATGTCGTGCCATCCACTTTGACGATACATACGGCCGTGTGGAGGTGAGAAACCATCTTCGTGACGGGATCGAATGTGACGGCGACTTGATACTGGAACTCGGGCATTATCCATCCACGCGCCGTGCACAGCTCGTGGACTTTACCGATCGGGTTCCACGCTATTAAATCTCCTCGGTCGATTCCGGTCACAGGCCGCGCCGCGACATTCTCCAAACTGACGACAAACGAACACGAGATTCAAATACTTTTTTTGTTTTTCGTCGACGATATAATAAAACGTTTATAATGTATGTGACGATGTAATTACCCGACGGAAATAACTTCGCCGTTCCCTCGGCCGTTACGATCTGCTTCGTCACAACGTCGTAGACTCACCTGTACGAACACGAAATTCATTGTTTTCATTCGATAACATCAAAATTCGAATTTGAAATTAAACGTTATGGCAACGATGAGCAAGAGGGTGTGATCGAAAACAGTTCTATCGGACTGCAACCGGTTCAGTTCGGTCTGACCTGCGTACCCGAGGGCGTATTTCCGATGATCTACGGCGTTTAACGGCGTGGGCACACGAATTCAAACCGAATTACTAACTATATCGTGCGTCTGATTAAAAGTCAACGGCGTGGGTGACATTCAACTACACCACACCGATAGACACCCCCCTGGTCCTGTACCTAGACATTGATATTTTTTTATTTATTTATCAACAGCCGGTGTTTTGACTATCCCGAATGGTATTCAAAGTCCGATCTATCCAATCTGGATTTTATTTTATATAATTGTCGAGCTATCATAGTCGTATACTGGAGGATACTTAAAAAAAAAAAATGTAAAGATGGTGTTCTAACGACAATAATGTGTACGGTGACGATGTGTGTGTGTGTGGAGGTATAGTCAATCGAATGACAAAAATGATATAAATAATATCGGGACGGACAGATTAAAAGCCGATCACGCTTGTGTGAACGTAGCTCGTTTTTCCGCGGTGATGATAGACACTAAATTATATTTATATTTATATGAATGTGCAAAATAATAAGATAATGTCGATATCGTTTAGTACAACAATAGTGGTTATTATCTACCCCCTCCGATGCCCTTGGATTCCAACCGATACCTATGTGAAGGTCCGTTTTGAAACCCACTAGACTTTTCACGCTCCGGGCGTGACGACCCTTAGCAATTCTAATGACTTTATCACACGTTGAAACGCAATACACCGTCGATCAATCAATAAAATTCCTGACGTACCCGATCGATGGAGGTCTGCCCGAAGTGGCCGCCGCGAATCGCGAGATGTCTTCCCGGCGAGTCGCGTCGCTGTCCCGGAGCGGCCGTCAAAACGTATGGCGGCAGTATGAAAGCCAGCCGGAAGGCCGCCGGGTCGGACCAGAAACCGCGGCCAAGAGCGGCGTACGCGAGTCGCGTACCCACGCGATCGATCACGAGTGCGGTCGCGGTTAATACCGCCGTGGACAGTAGTACGTTCGTGGGCCGCGGGTCTCGGCGGACTACAGCGACGGTCTTGTCGTCGTCGTCGTCGTCACGAGCTGCCATCGCCGCCGTCCGAAACTCGGTCGACACGCGCTGCTCTACGGAGATCAGATTTGTCGCTGAAAACACACAACATATATTATTATAATTATTATTGATGACATATGAAAAAACTCCATAAAATAGGCGTGGTCGGGCGATTTACGATGATGACCTCGTACTGGTGCGTTCGTGTCGTTTATCACTTCGGTCGACCGAAATGCACGACGACGGTTTTAAAACGCGCACTAGAGACTCGAAAACACCACCGAACGTTGGGGGGAAAATGGTCGGTCTAATATTAATTTATAATCCGATTAGTGGACAGATCGCGATGACGAGGGATCGTCTTACTTTGTAGGAGCGTCATCGATGGCCGTGCGATCGTCGTCGCACGGCTCGTCTCCGCCGCCCAAGCGTCGAGGGGTCCGTCGTCGTCGACGTCGTCATCGGTGGTGCGGCTGCCCGCGGAGGCGGCGATCTCGTCGTATCGCCATCCCGCAGGCTCGCCTCGGCCTCCGTCTTCTTCTCGCGGCCCGTCCGGATGATACGGCATCACCGTGGCACACGAGCTGCACTTGTCTCGTGAACGGCTGCGACGGCCGGCTTTCCCGCAGCACGGCATGACACATCGTGCGATCGCCCGGCCCAGTGTAGCGCAACCGCGTTTGAAAGCGCCGGGCCGCCGTTTTTCTCGTTTACAAACGTCGTCTTGCGACTTCCGCTCTGCTGGGATGACAAGCACGAAAAAAAAGAAAATAGAAATAAAAACTTCCCTTTAAGTCTATGTTATATTATACGTTTTTTATCCGCTGGTTTTCTCGAGAACACCTGCTTGGTCACGAGAAAGAGGCGGAAGAGCTTCATGTCGAACGAGTCCATCGTAAAAATCCTTCTTGTGTTCTTGGTTGAAAATTCAGTGATTCGAAATTCTCTTCTAAATAAATGATTTCGATAGCTCACGAGCAATTGACAAGATATCAAATCGCTTTTTAAAGTGTTTTCCGACAACGATACGTAACCATAGGTACGAACTATGTTATGTATTTTACCTGGTGAATATTTGGTTTTGGCCAGCATAAAACATTATACAGATATATACATACCTACTGAGCCGCAGTTAGGACTTGGCGAGACTGGACCGGGCCGGAGGCGCGACGAATAAAGGAGCGCGAAAACCGGAACAAAATATACCATCTATATATGATGTATAAAAATTTCGTGTCACGATGTCTGTTCGCGGTAAACTCCGAAACTACTGGACGGATTTTGATGAAATTTGGTAACCATTTATAATACGGTCTAACTTAAAAGATAAAACAGTTTTTATTCAATATTTATTACCGTTATTTATTATTAATAATACGTGGTGAGCGCCGTGAATATTCTGGAACATTCTGTAATGTTCGTACGCGAGCAATTAATTAATTGAGAGTGTCCTTCCGGATATATTGAATTATTATTTAGATCACAATTGGCTCTTAAATAGTGCTATTTTGGCAGCAAGAAACGTTTATGTGAACGATATTAACTCCCATATACAACAGATTTTTCCCGGTCATTTGATGTCTTTTAAATCAATCGACACAGTTATCGATGAAAACGAAAAATTTGCCAGGAATGCCACCACACAATCTCCAATTGAAAATTGGTTCACCAATTATTCTTCTACGTAATTTAAACCCGCCTCAATTATGCACGGGACACGTTTAGTCATACAAAAAGATGACCAAAAATATTCTCGAAGCGACAATTCTGACGAGAAAATTTAAAGGAGATATCGTCCTGTTGCCACGCACTCCATTGATAGTGTCAGAATCTTCAATACTGTTTAAAAGGTTCCAATTTCCAACTCGTTAAGCCTTTGCGATGAATATAAAGCCAAACAATGTCTATTTGCGGTTTGGATTTGGAACACACATGACATGTTTCTCACATGGACAGCTATATGTTGCCTGCTCACGTGTAGGAAAACCATATATTGTCTTTGGGTAACACGAAGAGATTTGATGGTTTTCCTAATTGATAACAAAACTCGATGCAGCGAGAAATCGCTGCTTGTAGTCGTGGTGAATAAAATCGCTCCGTGTGACAGCCCCTTTACCGTTTGGAATTTTAGACCGTCGGAATGAAGGGCTTAATTTATGACGTACCATTGTGCACCGTTCTTAATGTAATCGATTGAAAAGCTTGTATGGGTAGGATGTTTGCTGGTTTGGTGGTACCTTTTATATTTGGATGCCGTGGGTCCATACTAACCTTAAGATTGTTAAATAAATGGTGATTTTATTTGTAACAAGTCGACTGTCGAGCCATTTTTATTACGATGGTCTTTGGCGCCGTGAGTACTAAAATCGGACTTCAACAATACCGTTTACTACGCCAAGCCAAATTTATCTGTTTTATTAAGTGGGCCTTGGGTATTTTCATTAAAATCTATTTATATGTTTATCATCGTATTTTATTATCGTACTTTAAATGACTGGTAAAAAAAAAATCTGACATAACAAAAAATGTTTATATTTAAAATTTGAAACGTACATTTGTTTCAAACCCAGGTATAATATATTGCAATAATGTAATATACTCTAATAATAATTTCCTTATTACACGACCATCGCAAAGCTCGTCGTCTTCTAAATTATATATAGCGCTCATGTAAACAATTTGATTACATATTTTAGACTGTTTTTATATTTTGTGTGACGAAAAAGATCTTTTTTATATATACACTGAAAAAAAAAATTACTAAAAATTTATAGTTGCGTAAAATATAGTATGTAACGAGATGACGCTGCGCGCTCATTAACGTGTGACCGCCGCCCGCTCTAGCGGAATTCTATGCCGTATACGCGCAGTCGCACAAACACCACATAAAACTATGACAACAGATAGCGCTATTGTCACTAGTTTTATTTAAACGTAAACATTAACATTAATACATAATAAAATCAATGTACAAATCATATCAATACAACAAATTTAATAAAGAAGACACATATATCAATCAACAGCACCTACTTAAGTATCAGAAATAAACAACTAAAACAACAACAACTGCAAATCAATTAATACTCAAATCCGTTACACGTCATCGCTATTACCATCGTGGATATGCAGATATACCGACCGATGGCACATAGAAAATCATCCTTCCCCGACTCGACTTGTCTAACCGAAAAGTATGTCGAGTAGGACTTGTCTTGGAATAACTTACCAGTATTAACGCCTTGACAAATCACTACCGATATAGCTAGTACGCCATACAGATACAGTCAAGTCTCGAGTGCCGCCAATATCCCGTCGCATTACCGAAGCCGCATTCCAATCGATGTCGACCAGCCAATCAAGGATTACCAGCTGCCGCCGCCGATATCCAGTCAACCTGCGAGTCTAGGAGCCAAGAGCCCAGATCCAGTTCACGAATCACCGTGAATCATTCCCCCCTTCTTAATAATTTAATATATATATATTGAATATTTGGAATACTTGACTTGTTCAGTATTAACGCTTGTAAATAAATATATATTGAATCTCACTATATAGTAGCCACCACCCAATATCGTAGTAGTAGTAAGTAGTAAAAATATTGTAGCTCGAAGAGCATTAGAAATTTAATGTATAAAAGAAAATATTGTCAAACTAATTTAGATATAACAAATAAAGTACGTTTAATTATAAGACTCTACAAAAATGTGTTGTTATTGTAATTAACGTTACAAGTAAGAATGACTATATAATAGGTTACATGACTAAATCAATATAGTTATTATGTCTATCTAAAAATAGTTGGTTTTAATAGTGAATTTTACTATATTTTATAGTTATTATTATTATTTTTTTTTTAAATGGATTTTATCTTGAAATAGGCTGTTATAGCAATAGTTAACATTACTATATAAATTAGCACGAAAAACTACGTCAAATGATTCAGGGAAAATTTTAAACGCGCAAAGCGCAAACACAATGGTTTGAAAATGTCAATCGTCTTATAATCGACTCTAATGTCTCAGACACGAGGCAACACGCGTGACATAAAATACAAATTTCTTAGAATTATTAAATTTGTCACGAGTTACTTTGACAGTGGTGGCCATTTTACCAGCTATTTGTTCATCATAACCCTTTTGATACTCCTTCAAGAAAGACTTGAAAACAACTAACAAGACAGAAAAACGAATACAAGTGAAAACGGTAAGTTATTTACACTGCATGTCAAATATACATTAGATTATTATTGACTATTGTACAGTTATTTTCAAGTTTTTTTAAATTATTTTAATAAACGTTGACCAAATGAATTACCTATACCTATACCTATATTATAAATTAATTAACGCATTACATATTTAAATATGATTTGTAATGAATATAAACACCCAGATGTAAAGAAGAAGAATTGATTTCATAACAATTATCGTGGGAATTATAATAGGAAAAATATTTTATTTTATTATACCATTCCGATAGAAACAGGACCAATAACTAAATTAAGTCAAATGAGCGTTGACTTGTACAATGAATATTCAAGTCCTTATGATTTAAATAATCGCGATGTTACATTTTTTGTTTCATGGGTACAAATTAATGGCATTTTATATAACTCTAAAAATATGTCTGTTATTATCAAGGTATGTGACGAAAATAACGACATGTTACCATTATTTGGGTTGATTAAATGTATTTTCATTGTTAACAACGAACCGTTTATTATATATAATTCGTATAAAACTATTTTTGATGACGAACATTTCAGGGCATTTAAAGCAGTGGTTCTCAAACTTTTTTGTTCGTGGAGCCCTTATGTTCCTAAAAAAATTTACGGAGCCCCAAAAATCAGAAATGTCTATTTGAGACAACAATAAATAATAATTCATAATAAATGATGTCAATTGTAAATGATTTGGTTTTTATTTTTTTTCTCTGTAAAATACGAATATGCACAAATTATTTAATTAATTTAATAATAAAAAAGAAAATATTATTTTAGTAATTTATGAAATGTAATATTTAGTGATTTTAATGTGATCCATGATGTTGGCTTTCTTTATTGACTTTATTGACCATATTATTTTAATATTTGGCTTGATAGACGAGAGTTGGATTCGCATGTTTGCTTCCGCATCTAATTTATTACGATATTTTGTTTTTGTTGATGCATATGATGAAAATCCGGTTTCACACAGTTATGTTGTTCCAAAAGGAAGAAGAGCTAATATAGCTTTTTTAGCCAGAGATTGATATTCATTTGTAATACTGCTACTGCACCAAAAATCTGTTAATAATATTTTATTAAATAAAGTTTTTAAAGATGAATCGGTGATCATTTCAATAAATTTTTCATACTCTGTTATAGAATGATATGCAGATATCCCCAGGGAGCCACGGAGCCCCTAGACTACTCTCGCGGAGCCTTAGGGCTCCGCGGACCACAGTTTGAGAACCGCTGATTTAAAGTAATATCGACCGATAAATTAAATTTTATAAAACTTGATGTTCTAGAAAACAGCTTCCCAGTTCATCATAAAAGCATTTGTGATGGAAATATATTTATAAAAATGTAAATAGATATCTAATCAAATGTTATTATTATACTGAATGTAATTTATGAGTAGTTATATTTAAAATTGTGTATTTAATGAATATTTAAAAACAGTTTTTACAATACTATTAATTATTAATGCTGTATACTATTTTTAAATCTTTATTCTGTATTATTCTTGTCAAATATATAATATGTACATTTATCTACATTATAATATATAATATTAAGTTTTGTTAGTGTATACATCTGTTATTTGTTTTTGAAATAAAATTATATAGAATATCTTTTAAATGTTTTTATAATTGTGTACTTCATCATGTTAACAAAAATATTTTGTTAACATAATTAAAAATATCTTTTAAAACAGCTAGTGTAAGTAAAATCTTGTATACTAGCCAAAAAAATTAAATTATGATCGAATGCATATAAAATATTATTGTAATTTTCACAGTAAATAGTACTAATTACTATAAACTAAAAAGTAGGTACTCCTGAAAAATATAAAACTGTTGAATGTAACATTTAGTTAGGAATACATTATTTTGAAGTATTGGTTATTTCAAGTTATAGCTCCATCAACTACTAATTATGGTAAATTCAATTTTTTACAATAATGATTTAAACTAAATCTTCTAGTTCTAATTATTATTAATTTCAGTTTGTAGTACTTTATATATTGTTCGAACAACTAAACTAAAATGTACAATGAACTTTAAAATTATAGTAGAAAATACTATATTTTATAGTTACTATAACTATAATAATTCAACTATAGTGTTATAGTAAATTTGACTAACTTTATAGCTATTCCTATAGTAATTACAAATTACAGTTAATTCTACTATTTTATTAGTGGGTTTAACTGTTTTGTTTTTTCCGTGTATATATAAATTTGACTAACGTTATAGCTATCCCTATAGTAATTACAAATTACAGTTAATTCTACTATTTTATTAGTGGGTCTAACTGTTTTGTTTTTCCGTGTATATATATATATATTTTTTTTTTTTTTAGATTTAGCCATCTTTCATAGGCCTTCCGTATGTCGTAGGCCCTGGGCACAGTGCCTACAGTGCCTAATGGTTAATAGGCCCTGCGTGCGTTCGATCGAATATTCAAACGTTTGCTTTCCGAGAGAGTGGAAGAGGAAAAAAAAACAAGCCGGTCGTCGGTTTTGGTAGGCGAACATGTGTTATATATTTCCAGTCGTAAATAAAAACAAAAAATTTGCAATACATAACACGTTTATATATTATTCTACCTTAACACATTGTAATGTATACACTATGAACTTATTGACTTCAAACAATTTAAATCATTCTAAAATATTTATATAATTAACTTAGAACTTGAATTAGAAAAATTCAAAGTACCTTTCTGATTATTAATAGTTTTTATTATTTATTTTAAATTCAGCCCGTTTGACTCTATTGCTTACGGAACACAAAATACTCGATCTGGCTCTGAATATATAACATATTATTATATGTATGTAACAGACTCGCGATTGTTCGAATAGCTTCTTGTATCGAACAAAACGCTTTGAATCGATCTGTAATATTATATTGATGCATTTCGGATCTGAGTGAAGTGAATAATTAAGTGGTTGTATAGTGACTTATTTTATTATTCTTACATTTATATGTATACGAAGTCGTTTTTTCGGATAAAAGTAGCTGTTCAATGAACGAAGTTTTCAACGAATGAAAAATGGCTTATTAATTAACATGCGTTTTATGTCACAGACACACAGTTTATCTTGTGTATTTTGAATCCGATTTAACTGAAAAAAAATAATCATGTTAACACAATAGTAGAACAACTGTATTAAATAATGTACAGTACAAGACAATATAAGAATAATACACGGGTCTTCGGCAAGTTCATTTTGATTCAGTGCAGTTGAACTCTGACCGGAACAATCATATCTGTGAAACGTCCCGGAGTTTGTGCGTCTTCCGAGCCGTTGTAATCCGACGACGAGGAGAAGAAAAACGGTGTCTTCTGTCGTGCGCGATCCGTCAAAAACATTTGAATTCGTCAAATGCAAACCAAATGATGATGCTGATCTAGAAACTAGAAACGAGATCGCGAGATCGACTGTGACGTCCACCACGCATATTACGTTTTTGTCCGATGCGAGCCAAAGGTCGATGGCGACCAACTTGTATCGTACGGGTGACGTACACCGAGATCACCGCCTACATGCTGGACTATGTCTTCGTCGGACGGAGGCCCTTTTTGGCCACGCAGAGCAAATCCTCGGACGTAGACGATTAAAATCAAAGTTTTCAATGAAATACACATACGTATGCATAAACACGAATTATTTTATTAAATAATCAGGGCACCCTTGCCTATATAGCGTTCCCTACAGTGGCGTATACAGAAATTATCCAAGGGGGGCATGGAATTGACGTTTAAGGCGTGCGGAATGGTCAGAATAAAGCAAACGGTAATTTTATATGTAAGGAGAAACAGAATTAGCGAGAGGTCAGAAAGAGATGTTCGAACAATCGAACCGAAAGCGAGATACGACCAAGGCCGTAGACAGGGGGGTTAGGGTCTAGACCCCCGGAAATGGTTTTTAAAAATAAGATTGAATAGTTTTAAATTTAGTTAAATAAATAGTTTTAAATGTTAAAACTAAATATTCTCAAATATATACCAGGAACTAATAAAACTACTTTAATTTCAATGTGTGAAACGAGGTGGGTTAAAAACCACGATTTATTCCTAAGAATCATTGAATTTTACCGTTCAGTTTGTACACATTAGAAGAGTGGGAAAACCTCCATTATAATGACACTTCGTCTAAATCATCATAATTACTTAATGCTATTATTAAAAGCGAGTTTGTTATTAGTTTAAACGTAGCAGGTGAATTATTTTCTCTGACTTTGCCCCTTTGCAAAGTTTAAAAAAAATTTAATTGCGATCTTTATGAAGCACGTGAACTCCATAGAGCATATTGAAAACATATGCGCCGAAATTTTGATGAAAAAGCTAGAAAACACAAATGCAGTTTTCATCTATATTCAATACGTCTTAAAACGTGTTGAGGTCACCTTACACTATCGGTTTTTGCAACCGTGTACAGAGTACAGTATAGTTCGTACAGTTTTGTTCGTATACCGATGAACACCATAACACGGCGTTCGTCTCCAATGTGTTAATATAGTTAATATACTATAATATAATATAATATAATATTGTATTATTATTATTATTATTATTATTATTATTATTATATTATCATATTGTGAATTGTACTAAAAAATAGTTATTTATTACCTATTATATTTATTAATTAGGGATCTAGTATATATAATTAATTATTATTATAATACTGTTTATAAAACGTACTATTAAAATATAAATATTTGTAAATAAATGTATAATATATAATATATAATAATGCATAATATTTAAATAAAAATAATTTATTAATACAGTATAGTTCGTATACGGAGGCGGCCACACACCTTCCGTATTGTTATTAAAAACACCGTATACGGGAGAAAAATCAAATTGCTCAGACTTTTCTCATCACCGTGTACGGTTTTTAAAACGACTGTTTTCGGCCCACACACTGTCGGCGTACGGTATATGCGTACTATACCGTACTCCGTACACGGTTGCAAAAACCGAAAAACCGAAAAACCGATTATTCAGTGAATAATGAAATCGCTATGCCAAGAATTAATTGTCTTCAAACTAACCGCATCAATAAACCAATGATCCCAAAGCAAATTTTCGAATTTCAATTCATATACTTCTATTAGACAACTATTTACAACTACTAAACGGAGGATTTAATAACAAAAATAATTAATAACAAGCCTACAAAACGTTATCCCTTAATATTGTATCATTAAAAAATATATAGATATTAAACCTTGTGTTGATTTTAATATTGATAATCCAAACTCACTGGCTATTGAGGCAGAATTTTTATTGTAGCAGACAAAATGGACCAAGATTTTGAAAAAAGATAGGCAATCAAATGTTATGAACGCGTTGCCCCAGTGCAATCTAGATTTTTTTTTATCAAATTCTTATTTTTTTCAACTTCAAAACGCATAAAAGCGTATTTAAGAAACAGAACCGGTCAAAACTGATTAGTAGGACTAGCCCTTATGAGTGTACATTTAAATGGGCACTGAAGAAGTTATCAAAAGATTTTCAAATACTTGAAGAAAAATTAATTTAGTATTTAAGTACGTTATACATTTTTTTAATTCATATATTTAACTTGTACACTAAAGCAGTGTTTCCCAACTGGTGTTCCGCGGAACCTAAGGGTTCCGTGACCCGGCGCCAAGGGTTCCGAGTTCAAGCTCCTGCAAAGGTTCCGCGAGTAAAAGAAGTTGGGAAACACTGCACTAAAGTATAATAAATTATAATTTATGTAGAAATATAAGATTCCGTACGAACCTATCGAAATTTAAAAAAAAAGTCACGTTCTTAATTTAAATAATATTTGTATGATTCCACATTTAATATTTATACTCTAACACCCCCCCCCCAAAAAAAAATAAATTTTTTTTCTGCCTACGGCTTTGGATACGGCAACAGACGAAACAGAATAAGATGACGTAAGTGAGTCGTGAGAAAAAGATTAAAATACTACAAGAGAAGAGTTTAACAAGGCGTTATCAGAGTTAAGGAACAAAATCCTAAAACAATGCCAGAGTATGAAGAAAAAACCTAATCGCAGAAACGTATGTAAGCATTTCCGAGGAGGATTCGCACATTGCTCATACGCTCTTGACCACGACACGTACTTGTTGTGAGCGCGAGCGCAGCGCCGCCGGCTCCACGTCCGGGCCTTACGATCCGGTCAACATCTCATAAACGTCCGCGGACGCCAGTCTTTTAGCCGCCTTCTTGGTTCCAGCGGAGCCTTCGGCCGAAAATGTCGTGCCTTCCACTTTGACGACACACACGGCCGTGTGGCGGTGAGCAACCATCTTCGTGACGGGATCGACTATGACGGCGACTTGATACTGGAACTCGGGCATTATCCATCCACGCGCCGTGCACAGCTCGTGGACTTTACCGATCGGGTTCCACGCTATTAAATCTCCTCGGTCGATTCCGGTCACAGGCCGCGCCGCGACATTCTCCGAACTGACGATAAACGAACACGAGATTCAAATACTTTTTTTGTTTTTCGTCGACGATATAATAAAGCGTTTTTAATGTATGAGAGATGATGTAATTACCCGACGGAAATAACTTCGCCGTTCGCTCGGCCGTTACGGTCTACTTCGTCGCCACGTCGTAGATTCACCTGTGCGAACACGAAATCCATTGTTTTCATTCGATAACATCAAAATTCGAAGATGAAAATAAACGTTATGGCAACGCGGAGCAAGAGGGTGTGAACGAAAACAGTTCTACCGGACTGCAACCGGTTCAGTTCAGTCTGAACTGTGTACCCGAGGGCGTATTTCCGATGATCTACGGCGTGCCACGGCGTGGGCACACGAATTCAAACCGAATAACTAACTATATTGTGCGTCTGATGAAAAGTAAACGGCGTGGGTGACATTCAACTACACCACACCGATAGACACCTCCCCCCCCACCCCCGGTCCTGTACCTAGACATTGATATTTTTTTATTAATTCATCAACAGCCGGTGTTTTGACTATCCCGAATGGTATTCAAAGTCAAATTGTCCAATCGACTATTCAAGTGAACACTGCGTACATAGTGTTCTATCTCAATCTGAATTTTATTTTATATAATTGTCGAGCTATCATAGTTGTATAATGGAGGCTACTTAAAAAAAAAAAAAATTTAAAGATAGTGTTCTAACGAAAATAATGCGTACAGTGACGATGTGTGTGTGTGTGTGAGGGTAAAGTCAATCGAATTACAAAAATGATAATAATATCGTGACGGACCGATTAATAGCCGATCACGCGTGTGTGTGAATGTAGCTCGTTCGTCTGCGGTGACGATTGACACAAAATTATATTTATATTTATATGAAGGTGCGAAATAATTAGACATCAATGTCGATATCGTTTAGTACAACGATAATCGTTATTATCTACCCCCTCCGATGCCCCTGGATTCCAACCGATATCTATGTGAAGGTCCGTTTTGAAACCCACTAGACTTGTCACGCTCCGGGCGTGACGACCCTTAGCAATTCTAATGACTTTATCACACGTTGAAACGAAGCACACCGTCGATCAATAAAATTCCTGACGTACCCGATCGATGGAGGTCTGCCCGAAGTGGCCGCCGCGAATCGCGAGATGTCTTCCCGGCGAGTCGCGTCGCTGTCCCGGAGCGGCCGTCAAAACGTATGGCGGCAGTATGAAAGCCAGCCGGAAGGCCGCCGGGTCGGACCAGAAACCGAGGCCAAGAGCGGCGAGCGCTAGTCGCAAACCCACGCGGTCGATCACGAACGCGGTCGCGGTTGATACCGCCGTGGACAGTAGTACGTTCGTGGGCCGCGGGTCTCGGCGGACTACAGCGACGGTCTTGTCGTCGTCGTCGTCGTCACGAGCTGCCATCGCCGCCGTCCGAAACTCGGTCGACACGCGCTGCTCTACGGAGGTCAGATTTGTCGCTGAAAACACACAACATATATTATTATAATTATTATTGATGACATATGAAAAAACTCCATAAAATAGGCGTGGTCGGGCGATGTACGATGATGACCTCATACTGGTGCGTTCGTGTTGTTTATCACTTCGGTCGACCGAAATGCACGACGACGGTTTTAAAACGCGTACTAGAGACTCGAAAACACCACCGATTGTTGGGGGGAAAATGGTCGGTCTAATATTAATTTATAATCCGATTAGTGGATAGATCGTGGTAAAGACGCGGGATTGTCTTACTTTGTAGGAGCGTCGTCGATGGCCGTGCGATCGTCGTCGCACGGCTCGTCTCCGCCGCCCAAGCGTCGAGGGGTCCGTCGTCGACGTCTTCGTCAACGGTGACGCGGCTGCCCGCGGAGGGAGCGATCTCGTCGTATCGCCATCCCGCAGGCTCGCCTCGGCCTCCGTCTTCGGCGGTGGCGTCACAGCGTCCCGCGTTCCCTTCTTCTCGCGGCCCGTCCGGATGATACGGCATCACCGTGGCACACGAGCTGCACTTGTCTCTTGAACGGCCGCTACGGCCGGCTTTCCCGCAGCACGGCATGACACACCGTACGATCGCCCGGCCCAGTGTAGCGCACCCGCGTTTGAAAGCGCCGGGCCACCTTTTCTCTCGTTTGCCTACGTCGTCTTGTGACTTCCGCTCTGCAAGGATTACATGCACAAAAACAAAAAAAAAATGGAAATAAAAACTTCCCTTTAAGTCTATGTTATATTATATGTTTTTTTACCCGCTGGTTTTCTCGTGAACATCTGCTTGGTCACGAGATAGAGGCGGAAGAGCTTCATGTCGAACGAGTCCATCGTAAAAATCCTGCTTCTCTTCTTGGTTGAATATTCGGTGATTCGAAATTCTCTCCGAAATAAATGATTTCGACCGCTCACGAGCAATTGACATGATATCAAATCGTTTTTCAAAGTGTTTTCCGACAATGATACGTAACCATAGGTACGAACTATGTTATGTATTTTACCTGGAGAAGCATAAAACATTATACAGATATATACATAAGTACAGAGCCGCAGTCATGACTTGGCGAGACTGGACAGGGCCAGGGGAGCGACGATTAAAGAAGCGCAAAAACCGGAACAAAATATACCATCTGTATTAATATATAAAAAATTCGTGTCACGATGTATGTTCGCGATAAACTCCGAAACTATTGGACGGATTTTGATGAAATTTGGTAACCATTTATAATACGGTCCAACTTAGAAGATAAAATAGTTTTTATTCAATATTTATTATCATTATATTTTATTATTAATAATACGTGGCGAGCGCCGTGAATATTCTGGAACATTTCGTACGCGAGAAATTAACTAATTGAGAGGGTCTTTCCGGCTATATTATTAAGATCACAATTGGCTCTGTAATCGTGCTATTTTGGCAGCAAGAAACGTTTATGTGAACGATATTAACTTCCATGTACAACAGATTTTTCCCGGTCATTTGATGTCTGTTAAATCAATCGACATAGTTATTGATGAAAACGAAGCCGTAAACTTTCCAACTGAATTTTTGAATTCTCTGGATTTGCCAGGAATGCCACCACACAATCTCCAATTGAAAATTGGTTCACCAATTATTCGTCTACGTAATTTAAACCCGCCTCAATTATGCACGGGACACGTTTAGTCATAAAAAAATGACCGAAAATATTCTCGAAGCGAAAATTCTGACGAGAAAATTTAAAGGAGATATCGTCCTGTTGCCACGTACTCCACTGATAGTGTCAGAATCTTCAATACTGTTTAAAAGGCTCCAATTTCCAACTCGTTAAGCTTTTGCGATGACCATAAATAAATATCAAAGCCAAACAATGTCTATTTGCGGTTTGTATTTGGAAAACACGTGTTTCTCACATGGACAGCTACATGTTGCCTGCTCACGTGTAGGAAAACCATCAAATCTCTTCGTGTTAGCGAAAGACAGTTTAACGAGGAATGTTGTACACAAAATGGTTTTTTAGCAATTTCGTTTAAGGGGCTGTCACACGATGCGACTACTCGCATCGATTACGTACCGGCGAGTATAGTCGCTACGTTTGACAACGTATTCGCTACTATTCATTCAAGACGTAGCTATGAATAGTCGCGGCGAATGTGATTGAGCATGTTCAATTATACTCGATAGAAGCGAGCGGTTTCCACGTGACCCACTCGCAACTAAAAATCGTAAAGTCACCCAGTGTGACATCGACACTCACTGGTCGTTACTAGCTATCTATTGTTTATCAATATTAATGTTTTATTAATATATTTCTATTTCAATACATTTAACGAGTTTACTTATTTAATATAATAATATATTAAAATTTTTGTCAATTTTTCGTCGACTCATTTTCATACTATGATTAATAAGCCAAAACCGGCCTTTAAACGGTCGTCTGGTGATATAAGTAGATTTTTACAACATAAAACACGAATCGTTATGGGATACAGCCAATGAAAATTACATGCGAAAAATTGCACGTCAGAACGACATGACTAGTTTGCGTACGGAGTTAACTGACCAGTATGCACTACTCGTCATTCCGTACAACCATGTGTATGACAACCTAGTCGCGGCGACTCGATGCAGCAAGAAATCGCTGCTTGTAGTCGTGGCGAATAATCGCTCCGCGTGTGACAGCCCCTTTACCGTTTGGAATTTTAGACCGTCGGAATGAAGGGCTGAATTTATGACGTACCATTGTGCACCGTTCTTAATGTAATCGATTGAAAAGCTTGTGTGGGTAGGATGTTTGCTGGTTTGGTGGTACCTTTTATATTTGGATGTCGTGGGTCCATACTGACCTTAAGATTGTTAAAATAATGGTTTTTAATAAGTCGACTGTCGAGCCATTTTTATAATGATGGTTTTTGGAGCCGTGAGTACTAAAATCAGACTTCAACAATACCGTTTACTACGCCAAGCCAAATTTATCGGTTTTATTAAGTGGGCCTTGGGTATTTTCATTAAAATCAATTTATATGTTTATCATCGTATTTTATTATCGTACTTTAAATGACAGGTAAAAAAAAAATCTGTCATAACAAAAAATGTTTATATTTCAAATTTAAAACGTACGTTTGTTTCAAACTCAGGTGTAATATATTGTAATAATGTTATATACTCTAATTATAATTTCCTTATTGCACGACCATCGCAAAGCTCGTCGTCTTCTAATTTATATATAGCGCTCATGTAAACAATTTGATTATATATTTTAGACTGTTTTTAGATTTTGTGTGACGAAAAAGATCTTTTTTTATATATTTATATATATTTTTTTTTTTTAGATTTAGCCATCTTTCATAGGCCTTCCGTATGTCGTAGGCCCTAGGCACAGTGCCTACAGTGCCTAATGATTAATACGGCACTTGGTGCGTTCGATCGAATATTCAAACGTTTTCTTTCCGAGAAACTGAAAGAGGGAAAAAAACAAGCCGGCCGTCGGTTTTGGTAGGTGAACACGTGTTATATATTTCCAGCCGTAAATAAAAACAAAAAAATGTTCAAAAAATAATACGTTTTTCGTTCGATCTTAATACGAAAATGGATGTGAATCCGAATATATTCATACTACATAAATCCAAAACGAACTTTGAGTGAGTGAGTCAAAAAAAAAAAAAAAAAAACGGAAAGACAAATTTAAATCAATACACGCGGAAAAATGCGTGATATATGCTCGCAGAAACCGGTCTGCTCGGACACGACGTCCGCAAGACGCTCGTCGTCGCGATTTCGTTCCGTGATTCGAGGTGTGAATCCGAACGAATTTCGAATGGCGTGTCCGCGTTATCGCAATCGTAAATAACGGTTTGTGTGAAAACCACGTTTCTCGCAGTTTTATGGGGTACGTTGAAATTGTCGAGCGCTCGTGAAGAAGAATTTATGAGAGGACGTTTTAAAAATTTAATAACATAAACTATGTAGTGTAATCCGGAATATAATCGCGTTAATAAATTTACGATTTCGAAGTGCGATTTAAAAGAAAAGCCATATTAATTATGACCGACTCTTCAAACCTATCTGGTCTTACGGATTTCCACTCTGGGGATCAGCCAAATACACCAATCTAAACACAATTCGAACAGTCCAATCCGAATGCCTCTGGCTGATAAATAAGCTCCTTTTTATGTATCGAATGATTTTCTGCACAGGAATCTTGTCATTCCGACAGTCAAAAACGTAACGAAAAATGTATACAAACGCTTCCACCTCAAACTAGCAAATCACAGGAACCCTCTCATCCAAAATTCACTTCCCGAACAATCCCGGGTGACCCTGGCCGACGTTTAATGCGCAGTTGGTGCCGTGACTTACTAGTCGACTAACCTACCACTACCCCCGCCATGAAATGCTATTACTGAATAGTCTCTTCTATCAAACCAAACAACTTCGAGTCTTTTCACTTCTACGCGAATATGAGTAAACAACTGTTTTCGATTCGTTTTGAAAAAAATTTTTTGTCGAACGAAATTCAATTTGAAACGAAGAACATTAATGTTTGTTTTAACACAAGTATATTATATAAATTGAAAAAAAAAGAATTTTGTACTTTTTTCACTAATACGGCGCACTAAGAAATGATTTTTGGAAATTCTTATTGATTTTGAGTCAGAAAAAATTTTCAGTGATATTATCCATTTTACAACTCAACGGTTAGTTCAGTTATTGTTTATATGGACATAGAGGTAAATCATAAAACAACCATGTATGATTGCATAGATATTTAATGAGCGTGTGTGTGTGTATTCTGGAGTATTTATGGCGATTTATCATAGTATCGTTATCGGGGCACTAGCGCTCCGTGGCAAATTAATGTATATTACTTTTGTACAACTTTTCAGTCCATTATAATTACCTGCACACATTTTACAATTAAAATACATCATGATAAATGGTGAATCAAGGATTCTCGATATGAAGAACATCATTAAAGATGTTAAACAGTTTTGAGTCGTCTAAATACTCCATCATAGTAAGACGTATTCAAAATGTAATAACTCATAATTATTATTGAAGTTCAAAAAAAAAAAAAATAATAATCAAACTTTAAACTATCAAATTTGGAATAATCCGTAAAATAAATAAATACAAATATTTATATCATTATTTATTACTATTTTTTATTTTTATATGTGAAAATTAATAAAACTACAAAATTGAGATTATTTTCCGTTTCGTGTTTCTCCAAAATATATTATTGTACCTTAATACATTTTAATGTATACACTAAGCACTTATTGACTGCAAACAAATTAAATCGTTCTAAAATATTTATATAATTAACTTAGAACTCGAGTTAGAAAATATCAAAGTACCTTTCTGATTATTAATAATTTGTATTATATATTTTAAATTAAGCCCGTTTGACTCGATTGCTTACGGAACACAAAATACTCAATCTGGTTTTGTATATATTACATATAATTATACGTACCTATGTAGCAGACTCGCGATAGTTCGAATAGCTTCTTGTATCGAACAAAACGCTTAGCGCTCTGTAAATATTTACAATTCCAATTATTGTTTACTGGAATCTCCATGACTTGAATTGATCTGTAATATGATATTGATGAATTTCGGATCTGAGTGAAATGAATAATTAAGTGGTTGTATAGTGACTTATTTTAATATTCTTACATTTATATGTATACGAAGCCGTTTTTTCGGATAAAAGTAGCTGTTCAAAATTAAACGAATGAAAAATGGCTTATTAATTAACATGCGTTTTATATCACAGAACACAGTTTATCTTGTGTGTTTTGAATCCGATTTAACTGAAAAAAAATAATCATGTTAACACAATAGTAGAACAATTGTATTAGATAATGTACAGTACAAGACAATATAAGAATAATACACGGGTCTTCCGCAAGTTCATTTTTTTCATTGTAGTTGAACTCTGACCGGAACATCATATCTGTGAAACGTCACGGAGTTTGTGCGTCTTCCGAGCCGTTGTAATCCGACGACGAGGAGAAAAAAAATGGTGTCTTCTGTTGTGCGCAATCCGTCAAAAACATTTGAATTCGTCAAATGCAAACCAAACGATGATGCTGATCTAGAAACTAGAAACGAGATCGCGAGATCGACCGTGACGTCCACCACGCATATTATTACGTATTTGTCCGATGCGAGCCAAAGGTCGATGGCGACCAACTTGTATCGTACGGGTGATGTACACCGATATCGCCGCCTAGATGCTGGACTATGTCTTCGTCGGACGGAGGCCCTTTGCGGCTACGCAGAGCAAATCCTCGGACGTAGACGATTAAAATCAAAGTTTTCAATGAAATACAATGAAATATACATACGAATGCACAAACACGAATTATTTTTTTAAATAATCAGGGCAACCTTGCCTATATAGCGTTCCCTACAGTGGCCAATACGGAAATTATCCAAGGGGGGGCATGAAATTAACGGTTAAGGTGTATGGAATGGTAAGACTTAAGCAAACGGTTATTTTATATGCAAGGAGAAGCATAATTAGCGAGAGGTCAGAAAGAGATGTTCGAACAATCGAACCGAAAGCGGGATACGACCAAGGCCGTAGACAGGGGGTTAGGGTCTAGACCAACAGAAATGGTTTTTAAAAATAAGATTGAATAGTTTTAAATGTCTATTTTATTTGAAACTTTTACATCGTTTATGTGTCACTATAATGACAAGACACAATAAATAAAAAGGTGTATTTTATATTTATATTGTCTTCGATAGGTTAGTGATAACTAATCTTAAGTACTTTTGTAAAACCTAATGTAAAGCTCGCACAATACCTACGGTATGTAATCTTAATTATTTTGGTGATCGATGGCCAGTAGAGCCGTGTATTGGATTTTTTTTATGCACTTATCAGTAATCGCGGAGTGCATTCAACCGTACACACGACGTTTGTTTTGTTATAAATTATAACTTATAATATATAGCTCTATTGTCGTATTAAAAGTTCGAGTAATTTTTATTTAAATATATCTACGAACGTGGAAGTTAATTATTTTTAAAAATGAATAAATCTTCACAATCAAATTTATCATTTTGGATTTCTACTGAGATGAAATCAATAATACAAACAATTGACTGCGAAGAAATATTAAGTTCTAACAATCACGGGGAAGTTGAAGGTCAGTGCAGTAAGTTAGTTATGTAATGAATTTAAAATAAGAGAAGATTTCTAAACATTTGTCCCAGTAATTGATGTTACCGGAAATGGGATAGCGTCAAATATTTTAAATTCATTAAAAAGCCTGAAAATAAATTTAGACCTTTAATGTGGTCAAGGGTATGATTAGACGGCGGCTATGAGTGGCCATATAAATGGCGTTAAGTTAAAATTATAGAAAATTACCCTAAATCCATACCATTTGTAACTTTTTTAAATCATCAGTTCAGCGCACACATATTCTCGTATTAAAACTAAATATTCTTAAATATGTACCAGGAACTAATAAAACTACTTTAATTTCAATGTGTGAAACGAGGTGGGTTACAAACCACGATTTATTCCTAAGATTCATTGAATTTTACCGTCCAGTTTTGTACACATTAGAAGAATGGGAAAACCACCATAATAATGACACTTCGTCTAAATCCTCATAATTACTTAATGCTATTATTCGAGAATCGTGAGAAAAAGACTAAAATACTACGAGAGAAGAGTTTTACAAGGCGTTATCTGAGTTTAAGAACAAAAATCCTAAAACAATGCGAGAGTATGAAGAAAAAACCTAATCGCAGAAACGTATGTAAGCATTACCGAGGAGGATTCGCACATTGCTCATACGCTCCTGAACACCACACGTACTTGTTATGAGCGCGAGCGCAGCGCCGCCGGCTCCATGTCCGGGCCTTACGATCCGGTCAACATCTCATAAACGTCCGCGGACGCCAGTCTTTTAGCCGCCTTCTTGGTTCCGGCGGAGCCTTCGGCCGAAAATGTCGTGCCATCCACTTTGACGATACACACGGCCGTGTGGCGGTGAGAAACCATCTTCGTGACGGGATCGACTATGACGGCGACTTGATACTGGAACTCGGGCATTATCCATCCACGCGCCGTGCACAGCTCGTGGACTTTACCGATCGGGTTCCACGCTATTAAATCTCCTCGGTCGATTCCGGTCACAGGCCGCGCCGCGACATTCTCCAAACTGACGACAAACGAACACGAGATTCAAATACTTTTTTGGTTTTTCGTCGACGATATAATAAAGCGTTTTTAATGTACGTAATGATGTAATTACCCGACGGAACTAACTTCGCCGTTCGCTCGGCCGTTACGGTCTACTTCGTCACCACGTCGTAGATTCACCTGTACGAACACGAAATCCATTGTTTTCATTCGATATCATCAAAATTTGAAGATGAAAATAAACGCTATGGCAACGTGGAACAAGAGGGTGTGATCGAAAACAGTTCTACCGGACTGCAACCGGTTCAGTTCGGTCTTACCTGCGTACCCGAGGGCGTATTTCCGATGATCTACGGCGTGCCATGGCGTGGGCACACGAATTCAAACCGAATAACTAACTATATCGTGCGTCTGATCAAAAGTCAACGGCGTGGGTGACATTCAACTACACCCACACTGATAGACACCCCCCGCCTCTATACCCAGACATAGATTTTTATTTATTTATTTATCAACATCCGGTGTTTTGACTATCCCGAACGGTATTCAAAGTCAAATATATCCAATCTGTATTTTATTTAATATAATTGTCGAGCTATCATTGTTGTATACTGTAGGCTTACTTAAAAAAAAATTTAAAGATAGTGTTCTAACGAAAATAATGTGTATGGTGACGATATGTGTGTGTGTGTGTGTGTGAGGGTATAGTCGATCGAATGTCAAAAATGACATAAATAATATCGGGACGGACCGATTAAAAGCCGATCACGCGTGTGTGTAAACGTAGCTCGTTCGTCCGCGGTGATGATAGACACTAAATTATATTTATATTTATATGAAGGTGCAAAATAATAAGACATCAATGTCAATATCGTCCCCTGACGTACCCGATCTATGGACGTCAGCCCAAAGTGGCCGCCGCAAATCGCGAGCGGTCAGCCCGGCGAGTCGCGTCGCTGTCCCGGAACGGCCGTCAAGACGTATGGTGGCAGTGAAAAAGCCAGCCGGAAGGCCGCCGGGTCGCACCAGAAACCGCGGCCAAGAGCGGCGAGCGCTAGTCGCGTACCCACACGGTCGATCACGAACGCGGTCGCGGTTGATACCGCCGTGGACAGTAGTACTTTCGAGGGCCGCGGGTCTCGGCGGACTACAGCGACGGTCTTGTCGTCGTCGTCGTCGTCACTAGCTGCCATCGCCACCGTCCGGAACTCGGTCGACACGCACTGCTCTACGGAGGTCAGATTTGTCGCTGAAAACACACAACATATATTATTATTATTATTATTATTATTATTATGATTATTTGCGTGGTGAGAAAACCGTCCGTTCGCTAAAAGTTCAAAGCGATCGATCGTTTTCACGCGTGTTGGCGGCCAAAAAATACGGGTTTGTAATTTTGGCGGCCCCCGAACACAACGTTACTAATGACATATTTGGATAATATTATGTTCTCGTGAATATACGCGCGGACAAGATAAACGTATACACGTAATCGACCATTTGCCCCATAATTTGATGTCGTTACAAGTTCACTCAAATTCGTCACGCACGACGATTTCTTTTGAACCGCGCAGTGGCGGATGCATGGGTGTGTGAGAGAGAGCTATGAGCACAACAAATTACGCCCACGCTCCAACAATGTAGAATTTTAAGTGAATATATTTTTCAATATTCCGTTGCTAAAATCAGGTATTTTGAATGTCGGTGTATCAGAATGGGTAGCCGGAGGGCTGCAAATGTTCCCTTTAGCCCCTGTCGGATCCACCACCGGGACTGAATCGGGACTCTCTGCTCTGATATGACGTGCGAGTAGAACGTTATTTTTCCGTGTTTGTAATACGGGAAACAGGTCACACGCGTACGGATTATAGAAAAACGTGCGAAAAAATTTGGACTCCGATCGATTCCTCGTCGTTGTCAGGACGTTCTGGGGCGAAACGAAGACGCGTGGCAGTGATGACATATGAAAAAATACTCAATAAAATAGGCATGGCCGGGCGATTTACGATGATGACCTCGTACTGGTGCGTTCGCGTTGTTTATCATTTCGGTCGACCGAAATTCACGACGACGGATGTAAAACGTTTACTCGAAAACAACGCCGAACTTTGGGGCAAAAATGGTCGGTCTAATATTAATTAATAATCCTATTAGTGGACAGATCGCGATAAAGACGCGGGATCGTCTTACTTTGTAGGAGCGTCGTCGATGGCCGTGCGATCGTCGTCGCACGGCTCGTCTCCGCCGCCCAAGCGTCGAGGGGTCCGTCGTCGACGTCTTCGTCAACGGTGGCGCGGCTGCCCGCGGAGGGAGCGATCTCGTCGTATCGCCATCCCGCAGGCTCGCCTCGGCCTCCGTCTTCGGCGGTGGCGTCACAGCGTCCCGCGTTCCCTTCTTCTCGCGGCCCGTCCGGATGGTACGGCATCACCGTGGCACACGAGCTGCACTTGTCTCTTGAACGGCCGCGACGGCCGGCTTTCCGGCAGCACGGCATGACACACCGTACGATCGCCCGGCCCAGTGTAGCGCACCCGCGTTTGAAAGCGCCGGGCCGCCTTTTCTAGGTCCGTCGTCCTGGCACCCGCAGGTTAAAATTTTGAATGAAAAACTATACCGAATTTTAGTAATTAATTCGTAATTTTTTGTAACCCCGATTTTGGAATTTGTAACCTCAACAATTTAACGTAATACAACTTTTTGGTTTCGGGTGCTGGAACGACGCCTTCCTGGAACCCGCAAACAGAAATAATGATCGGAACGACTTCGGATCTTTTTTAACTTTTAGTAATTAATTCGTAATTTTTTGTAACCCTGATTTTGGAATTTGTAACCTCAACAATTTAACGTAATACAACTTTTTGGTTTCGGGTGCTGGAACGACGCCTTCCTGGAACCCGCAAACAGAAATAATGATCGGAACGACTTCGGATCTTTTTTAACTTTTAGTAATTAATTCGTAATTTTTTGTAACCCTGATTTTGGAATTTGTAACCTCAACAATTTAACGTAATACAACTTTTTGGTTTCGGGTGCTGGAACGACGCCTTCCTGGAACCCGCAAACAGAAATAATGATCGGAACGACTTCGGATCTTTTTTAACTTTTAGTAATTAATTCGTAATTTTTTGTAACCCTGATTTTGGAATTTGTAACCTCAACAATTTAACGTAATACAACTTTTTGGTTTCGGGTGCTGGAACGACGCCTTCCTGGAACCCGCAAACAGAAATAATGATCGGAACGACTTCGGATCTTTTTTAACTTTTAGTAATTAATTCGTAATTTTTTGTAACCCCAATTTTGGAATTTGTAACCTCAACAATTTAACGTAATACAACTTTTTGGTTTCGGGTGCTGGAACGACGCCTTCCTGGAACCCGCAAACAGAAATAATATAAGTAATATTTTGTTTCCACAATTCAACATTTCCGCAGGTCGAAAAAAATCGCTATGTCAAGCGTCAGCTATCCTTTCGAGATTAGAAATTTTCTTTCATCAGGACAATAGTGTTATTTGAATACATTTATTCGAATACTTTATATAATATATACATTGTTATTTGTTAATACTCGTGTTTTGTTCATTTAAGACTTAAGTGGTTTAAAACAAAATCATCCATGTTAAAAGAGTGAAATATTCCAATAAGCATTAATCTATTGAGCGATGTTGATGTACGTACATAGTGAAACACACCTCCCTCACTCTATTCGATGGAATTCGAATGAAGTGGCTGTCGATATCTATATATTATTCTATCCACTTAAGGAGCAGTCGGTTGGCTTATTCCTACTACACTAACCGGTCTTGAGAACCGGGTCGTTGAAATAATATATAAATAAAGTTTTCCTAGTTATATTTTACAGGTCCAAGAAACTTATGACCTGCGTTCAAAAAAACTAACACGTACCTATTGTATTAAAGGTGCAACGAATATATTATAAACTTTATAAAATAAGTATAAAAGGTTAAAAATTGAGTTATTTCTGAAACATTGGCTAAGATTTGTTAAAATATGTGAGGGGAAGGCTTAATATTAATGAAAATTTGGTAAAATTCTTGGGGGGTCATCATATCAGGGAGGCTTTTAGTATGAATTAAAAAAATTTGAGGGGGCTAAGCCCTCCTCATCTCCACCTATATTTTGAAGTATATTGGCATCCCCTGCGAAAAAAGTCGCCTATGTGTACGTATTACGTAAACTGTACATACTCAGAAACAGAACTACAGCAGCTAGACTTAAAAATCAAATGCGGAAACCTAGTGGTGAGCATGTAATACGGACACATAGAGTTGACCTTGACAAATGACAATAACTACTTGTCATTGAGTATTAACCATTAGGTATTACTGTATTAGAGTTCTTCCAGTTTATGAATTTATTTTTAAACTTATGGAATTTTTTTAACCAGTATGATATTAGTGGTACTATTCAATAGTCCTATTTGAATAGATATTCAAAAAAAAATTTAAAAAAAAACCGATACCGATAAAACCGATATTGCCAATATCGGCCGATAATCGATATCGTTTGCATATCGGTCCAGCCCTATAAATAACACAATGAATGATAATATTTGTGTTGGAAATTACAAACTTAATTTCCGAATATAAATAGTCGGCACTTTACTCGTGATCCCGATTAAAATGCAGCAACGTATAACCTTACCACATAGTGTTTATGTGCTGCCTTTATATTTATGTGCTACTACTATATTTATGCCTATGCTGTTTTATTTTAAAGACGAATTGTTAATATTTTGGTGTTAAAAGTACCTAAGTATAGTAAGTTTAGAACTTAATGTATGTATTGGTTCTTATTTATATTGTTTATGTGTTTAAAATAAATAAGAAATGACCACCGAAAACAGAGGCCGTAAAGCAAAAGTGCCAAATGATATATTGGACTGTGAAATTTTAAAACATCAACTAGAAATCGTTCGTAAAGATGGCCAAGGTAATTATAAGACAATTTATGTTTGTATTAAATAAAAGGTGATTAATAAATAACTTACTCTACATTTTTTCATAATTTTTTAATTTGTTGTATACAAATTTTGAATAGAATATAATGTTGTAGGTTTATTAAAAATAAATTTATTATTGAAATTATATTTTCTATCAGACATTCTAAATTAATTTGTTTTAAATAATTTATTTAAATAACTACCTAGTGCTATTTTATTAAACTGTACATGTTACCGGAAAAGATGTCATTCAGTCAGTGTTGACAATGACTAGTCAATAACGATTATGCCTGATTTAGTAAGGTATTAACGTCAATAACTAGTCATTGATGACAATTCCTAATAAAAGAAGGCATTGATGATAACATTAAAAATTAAGTTGAAAATCAAATAATATATTATAATATTACTTATAAGCTATGTATTATTGTTGATGATATTAATCTCTATTATAGACCTTCCATCTAAATATCTCAGATGTATACGTAAAATATAACTGGATAGAAGCATTCTATAAGTCTATTTTTTTTATTCAAGGACCGTTTTAATGCTATTTCATTCTTATTTAGATAATATTTTAGACTATATTTTAGATTCTGAACGAAGTGAAGAATGTATTGATTTTACTATAATGTGTTTTTTTTTTTTTGTCCGTGTACACCATAAGTAGTCGAAATAATGCTTCAATTTAGAACTTCAGGGGTGGTTTTTGGTAGAAAATCTTACATCGGAGGTACCTTTAAGAGGTGGAAAGTGAAAACTTTCAAAAGTTTTCAAATGCCGCGGGCAAAACCAACAAAACATGAGGAAAAACCGGTACTTTTTGTGATATTCCCAAACAATTGGTGATACAAAATAATATTTATTTATTAAGAGGAATAGTGGAATTTAAAGGAAGTTCAAAGAGTGGACTAAGAGTTACTTCTGGTCATTATACCTCATATTCGTATAGAACAAATGGCAAATGGGAACACTATGATGACATGAAAGATAGAATGTCGATTGCAAGTGAAAATAAAGTTGTTAATGTTGAGTTATTATTATATACAGTGTAACTTTTTGTAAATATTGAATAAAATAATGTTATAATAAAGATGAAATAAAATGATGGTATGTAAAAAATTATTCCTTGTGTATCAAAATTCGTGATCTAATGATCCATTTATAAAATTTATTTGTTTTTAAAAATAATTATAAAATCAAAATTATCTAATTCATAATGCATATTCAAAATGTTAAAAAAATAACAGTTTACAGTGACATCCCATATTATTTCTGTTTGCGGGTTCCAGGAAGGCATCGTTCCAGCACCCGAATCCAAAAAGTTGTACTACGTTAAATTGTTGAGGTTACAAATTCCAAAATTGGGGTTACAAAAAATTACGAAATAATTACTAAAAGTTAAAAAAGATCCGAAGTCGTTCCGATCATTATTTCTGTTTGCAGGTTCCAGGAAGGCGTCGTTCCAGCACCCGAAACCAAAAAGTTGTATTACGTTAAATTGTTGAGGTTACAAATTCCAAAATTGGGGTTACAAAAAATTACGAATTAATTACTAAAAGTTAAAAAAGATCCGAAGTCGTTCCGATCATTATTTCTGTTTGCGGGTTCCAGGAAGGCGTCGTTCCAGCACCCGAAACCAAAAAGTTGTATTACGTTAAATTGTTGAGGTTACAAATTCCAAAATCGGGGTTACAAAAAATTACGAATTAATTACTAAAAGTTAAAAAAGATCCGAAGTCGTTCCGATCATTATTTCTGTTTGCGGGTTCCAGGAAGGCGTCGTTCCAGCACCCGAAACCAAAAAGTTGTATTACGTTAAATTGTTGAGGTTACAAATTCCAAAATCGGGGTTACAAAAAATTACGAATTAATTACTAAAAGTTAAAAAAGATCCGAAGTCGTTCCGATCATTATTTCTGTTTGCGGGTTCCAGGAAGGCGTCGTTCCAGCACCCGAAACCAAAAAGTTGTATTACGTTAAATTGTTGAGGTTACAAATTCCAAAATCGGGGTTACAAAAAATTACGAATTAATTACTAAAAGTTAAAAAAGATCCGAAGTCGTTCCGATCATTATTTCTGTTTGCGAGTTCCAGGAAGGCGTCGTTCCAGCACCCGAAACCAAAAAGTTGTATTACGTTAAATTGTTGAGGTTACAAATTCCAAAATCGGGGTTACAAAAAATTACGAATTAATTACTAAAAGTTAAAAAAGATCCGAAGTCGTTCCGATCATTATTTCTGTTTGCGGGTTCCAGGAAGGCGTCGTTCCAGCACCCGAAACCAAAAAGTTGTATTACGTTAAATTGTTGAGGTTACAAATTCCAAAATCGGGGTTACAAAAAATTACGAATTAATTACTAAAAGTTAAAAAAGATCCGAAGTCGTTCCGATCATTATTTCTGTTTGCGGGTTCCAGGAAGGCGTCGTTCCAGCACCCGAAACCAAAAAGTTGTATTACGTTAAATTGTTGAGGTTACAAATTCCAAAATCGGGGTTACAAAAAATTACGAATTAATTACTAAAATTCGGTATAGTTTTTCATTCAAAATTTTAACCTGCGGGTGCCAGGACGACGGACCTGCCTTTTCTCTCGTTTGCCTACGTCGTCTTGTGACTTCCGCTCTGCCGGGATGACATGCACCAAAAACAAAAAAACAAAATAGAAATAAAAACTTCCCTTTAAGTCTATGTTATATTATATGTTTTTTACCCGCTGGTTTTCTCGAGAACACCTGCTTGGTCACGAGAAAGAGGCGGAAGAGCTTCATGTCGAACGAGTCCATCGTAAAAATCTTGCTTGTCTTCTTAGTTGAAAATTCGGTGATCCGAAATTCTCTCCGAAATAAATGATTTCGATCGCTCACGAGCAATTGACAAGATATCAAATCTTGTATTATCTTTTATTATCTATGGACAATACCGATATTGATAAAATGATAACAAATATAATTAATATACCTATATTATAACATAATTATAATTTTATTGTTATTTTTTTGTTTGTGTGACTATTATTATTTATTAATATAGCTGCACAAAATATAATGTACGTGTATGTATCTATAGAATTAATAACTTAATTTTAATAAAAGATTAATAATTTATAGTTTCGTATGTTCAAATCAAAAGTTATGAATAAAGTAAGTAAATCCACGAAGAGGAGACGTGTATTAGATGAATTACAATTATTACAATTAGAAAATAATGATCAATGTACTGAAGCATTATCCGATGGACACTTTAGTCAAGATAGTAATAATTTGTATTGTTGTGATTCGTTATCGGGTACCTCAGAGTCGTCAAGTATTCGACATCGTGAGCTTCATGATTCAAATAATTATCGTACGTCCCTACCAATAATTATCATAATTCATAAGTTATAACCCATAATAGTATCTAATAAAGTAATAACTAATAAGTATTAAGTAGTATACCGATAATAGTACCTAGTATAATAGTTGTCATAGGTACGTGGCTAGCGCCGTGAGTATTCTGGAACATTCTGTAATGTTCGTACGCGAGAAATTAACTAATTTAGAGGGTCTTTCCGGATATATTATTAAGATCACAATTGTCTCTGTAATCGTGCTATTTTGGCAGCAAGAAACGTTTATGTGAACGGTATGAACTCCCATTTACAACATATTTTTCCCAGTCATTTGATGTCTTTTAAATCAATCGACACAGTTATCGATGAAAACGAAGCCGTAAACTTTCCAACTGAATGTTTGAATTCTCTGGATTTGCCAGGAATGCCACCACACAATCTCCAATTGAAAATTGGTTCACCAATTATTCTTCTACGTAATTTAAACCCGCCTCAATTATGCACGGGACACGTTTAGTCATAAAAAAAATGACCAAAAATATTCTTGAAGCGACAATTTTTACGAGAAAATTTAAAGGAGATATCGTCCTGTTGCCACGTACTCCATTGATAGTGTCAGAATCTTCAATACTGTTTAAAAGGCTCCAATTTCCAACTCGTTAAGCTTTTGCGATGACCATAGATAAATATCAAAGCCAAACAACGTCTATTTGCGGTTTGGATTTGGAAAACACATGTTTCTCACATGGACAGCTATATGTTGCCTGCTCACGTGTAGGAAAACCATATATTGTCTTTCGGTAACACGAAGAGATTTGATGGTTTTCCTAATTGATAACAAAACTCGATGCAGCGAGAAATCGCTGCTTGTAGTCGTGGCGAATAAAATCGCTCCGTGTGACAGCCCCTTTACCGTTTGGAATTTTAGACCGTCGGAATGAAGGGCTGAATTTACGACGTACCATTGTGCACCGTTCTTAATGTAATCGATTGAAAAGCTTGTGTGGGTAGGATGTTTACTGGTTTGGTGGTACCTTTTATATTTGGATGTCGTGGGCCCATACTTACCTTAAGATTGTTAAATAAATGGTGATTTATTTTTAACAAGTCGACTGCCGAGCCATTTTTATTACGATGGTCTTTGGCGCCGTGAGTACTAAAATCGGACTTCAACAATACCGTTTACTACGCCAAGCCAAATTTATCGGTTTTATTAAGTGGGCCTTGGGTATTTTCATTAAAATCTATTTATATGTTTATCATCGTATTTTATTATCGTACTCTAAATGACTGGTAAAAAAAAAAACCTGTCATAACAAAAAATGTTTATATTTCAAATTTGAAACGTACATTTGTTTCAAACTCAGGTGGTAATATATTGTAATAATGTAATGTACTCTAATAATAATTTCCTTATCGCAGGACCATCGCAAATCTCGTCGTCTTCTAAATTATATATAGCGCTCATGTAAAAAATTTGATTATATATTTTAGACTGTTTTTAGATTTTGTGCCATCTTTCATAGGCCTTCCGTATGTCGTAGGCCCTGGGCACAGTGCCTACAGTGCCTAATGGTTAATACGATCGAATATTCAAACGATTGCCTTCCGAGAGACTAAAAGAGGAAAAAAAACAAGTGGGCTGTCGGTTTTGGTAGGCGAACGCGTGTTACATATTTCCAGCCGTAAATAAAAACAAAAAAATTTAAAAAAATAACACGTTTTACGTTCGATCTTAATACGAAAACGGATGTGAATCCGAATATATTCTTTCTACAGAAATCCAAAACAAACTTTGAGTGAGTTAAAAAAAAAAAAAAAAAAACGGAACGACAAATTTAAATCAATACACGCGGAAAAATGCGTGATATGTGCTCACAGAAACCGGACTGCTCGGACACGTCGTCCGCTTCGTCTTGCTCGTCGTCGCGATTTCGTTCCGTGATTCGAGGTGTGAATCCGAACGAATTTCGAATTGCGTGTCCGCGTTATCGCAATCGTAAATAAAGGTTTGTGTGAAAACCACGTTTCTCGCAGTTTTATGGGGTACGTTGAAATTGTCGAGTGCTCGTGAAGAAGAATTTATGAGAGAACGTTTTAAAAATTTAATAACATAAACTATGTAGTGTTATCCGGAAAATAATCGCGTAATAAAATTACGATTTCGAAGTGCAATTTAAAAGAAAAGCTATATTAATTATGACCGACTCTTCAAACCTATCTGGTCTTACGGATTTCCACTCTGGGGATCAGCCAAATACACCAATCTAAACACAATTCGAACAGTCCAATCCAAATGCCTCTGGCTGATAAATAAGCTCCTTTTTATGTATCGAATGATATTCTGCACAGGAATCTTGTCATTCCGACTGTCAAAAACGTAACGAAAAATGTATACAAACGCTTCCACCTCAAACTAGCAAATCACAGGAACCCTCTCATCCAAAATTCACTTCCCGAACAATCCCGGGTGACCCTGGCCGACGTTTAATGCGCAGTTACTACTTACTAGTCGACTAACCTACCACTACTCCCGCCATGAAATACTATTACTGAATAGTCTCTTCTATCAAATCAAACAACTTCGAGTCTTTTCACTTCTACGCGAAAATGAGTATACAACTGTTTTCGAATCGTTTTGAAGAAAAAAAACGTTTTCGAACGAAATTCAATTTGAAACGAAGAACATTAATGTTTGTTTTAACACAAGTATATTATATAAATTGAAAAAAAAAGAATTTTGTACTTTTTTCACTAATACGGCGCACTAAGAAATGATTTTTGGAAATTCTTATTGATTTTGAGACAGAAAAAATTCTTAGTGATATTATCCATTTTACAACTCAACGGTTAGTTAAGTTATTGTTTATATGGACATAGAGGTATATCATAAAACAACCATGTATGATTGCATAGATATTTAATGAGCGTGTGTGTGTGTGTATTCTGGAGTATTTATGGCGATTTATTATAATACCGTTATCGGGGCACTAGCGCTCCGTGGCAAATTAATGTATATTACTTTTGTACAACTTTTCAGTCCATAATAATTACCTGCACACATTTTACAATTAAAATACATCATGATAAATGGTGAATCAAGGATTCTCGATGTGAAGAACTTCCTTAAAGATGTTAAACAGTTTTATTTGAGTCGTCTAAATATTCCATCATAGTAAGACGTATTAAAAATGTAATAACTCATAATTATTATTCAAGTTCAAAAAAAAAAAAAAAAAAAAAAAAAAATAACGACACAATCAAACTCTAAAAAAACAAATTTGGAATACTCCATACTATAAATACAAATACTTATATCATTATTTATTACTATTTTTTATTTTTACATGTGAAAATTAATAAAACTACAAAATTGAGATTATTTTCCGTTTCGTGTTTTTCTAAAATATATTATTGTACCTTAACACATTTTAATGAATACACTTTAATGAATACACTAAGCACTTATTGACTTCAAACAATTTCAATCATTCTAAAATATTTATATAATTAACTTAGAGAGAAAGTACATTTCTGATTATTAATAGTTTTTATTATATATTTTAAATTAAGCCCGTTTGACTCGATTGCTTACAGAACACAAAATACTCGATATGGCTATGTATATATTACATATTATTATATGTATGTAGCAGACTCGCGATAGTTCGAATAGCTTCTTGTATCGAACAAAACTGCAAAAATTTACAATTCCAATTATTGTTTACTGGAATCTCCATGACTTGAATTGATCTGTAATATTATATTGTTGCATTTTGGATCTGAGTGAAATAAATAATTAAGTGGTTGGTTAGGTTGGTTAGGTGACTTATTTTATTATTCTTACATTTATATTTATACGAAGTCGTTTTTTCGGATAAAAGTAGCTGTTCAAAATTAAACGAATGAAAACTGGCTTATTAATTAACATGCGTTTTATATCACAGACTACAGTTTATCTTGTGTGTTTTGAATCCGATGTAACTGAAAATAAATAATCATGTAAACACAATAGTAGAACGATTGTATTAAATTATGTACATTACAAGACAATATAAGAATAATACACGGGTCTTCGGCAAGTTCACTTTGATTCCTTGTAGTTGAACTGTGACCAAAACAACCATATCTGTGAAAAGTCCCGGAGTTTGTGCGTCTTCCGAGCCGTTGTAATCCGACGACGAGGAGAAGAAAAACGGTGTCTTCTGTCGTGCACGATCCGTCATATACATTTGAATTCGTCAAACGCAAACCAAACGGTGGTGCTGATCTAGAAACTAGAAACGAGATCGCGAGATCGACCGTGACGTCCACCACGCATATTACGTATTTGTCCGATGCGAGCCAAAGGTCGATGGCGACCAACTTGTATCGTACGGGTGACGTACACCGAGATCGCCGCCTAGATGCTGGACTATGTCTTTGTCGGACGGAGGCCCTTTGCGGCCACGCAGAGCAAATCCTCGGACGTAGACGATTAAAATCAAAGTTTTCAATGAAATACAATGAAATATACATACGTATGCATAAACACGAATAGTTTTTTTTTTTTTTTAATAATCAGGGCACCCTTGCCTATACAGCGTTACCTACAGTGGCGAATACAGAAATTATCCAAGGGGAGCATGGAATTAACGGTTAAGGCGTATGGAATGGTCAGACTTAAGCAAACGGTAATTTTATATGTAAGGAGAAGCAGAATTAGCGAGGGGTCAGAAAGAGATGTTCGAACAATCGTACCGAAAGCAAGATACGACCAAGGCCGTAGACAGTGGGGTTAGAGTCTAGACCCCCGGAAATGGTTTTTAAAAATAAGATTGAATAGTTTTAAATGTCTATTTTATTTGAAACATGTACATCGTACATGTGTCACTATGATTACACGACACAATCAATAAAAAGGTGTATTTTATATTCATATTGTATTCGATAGGTTAGAGATAACTAATCTTAAGTACTTTTGTAAAACCTAATGTGAAGCTCGCACAATACCTACGGTATGTAATCTTAATTATTTTAGTGATCGATGGCCAGTAGAGCCGTGTATTGGATTTTTTTTATGCACTTATCAGTAATCGCGGAGTGCATTCAACCGTACACACGACGTTTGTTTTGTTATAAATTATAAGTATTAAAAGTTCGAGTAATTTTTATTTAAATATATCTACGAACGTGGAAGTTAATTATTTTTAAAAATTAATAAATCTTCACAATCAAATTTATCATCAAAATCAATAATACAAACAATTGACAGCGAAGAAATATTAAGTTCTAACAATCACGGGGAAGTTGAAGGTCAGTGCAATAATTTAGGTATGTAATGAATTTATAATAAGAGAAGATTACTAAACATTTGTCCCAGTAATTGATGTTACCGGAAAAGCGTCAAATATTTTAAATTCATTAAAAAGCCTGAAAATAAATTTAGACCTTTAATGTGGTCAAGGTTATGATTAGACGGCGGCTATGAGTGGCCATATAAATGGCGTACAAGTTAAAATTATAGAAAATTACCCTAAATCCATACCATTTGTAACTTTTTTAAATCATCAGCTCAGCGCACACATATTCTCGTATTAAAACTAAATATTCTTAAATATATACCAGGAACTAATAAAACTACTTTAACTTCAATGTGTGAAACGAGGTGGGTTACAAACCACGATTTATTCCTAAGATTCATTGAATTTTACCGTTCAGTTTTGTACACATTAGAAGAATGGGAAAACCACCATAATAATGACACTTTGTCTAAATCCTCATAATTACTTAATGCTATTATTCGAGAATCGTGAGAATAAGACTAAAATACTACGAGAGAAGAGTTTTCCAAGGCGTTATCTGAGTTTAAGAACAAAAATCCTAAAACAATGCGAGAGTATGAAGAAAAAACCTAATCGCAGAAACGTATGTAAGCATTACCGAGGAGGATTCGCACATTGCTCATACGCTCCTGAACATCACACGTACTTGTTATGAGCGCGAGCGCAGCGCCGCCGGCTCCACGTCCCGGCCTTACGATCCGGTTAACATCTCATAAACGTCCGCGGACGCTAGTCTTTTAGCCACCTTCTTGGTTCCGGCGGAGCGTTCGGCCGCAAATGTCGTGCCATCCACTTTAACGATACATACGGCCGTGTGGCGGTGAGCAACCATCTTCGTGACGGGATCGACTATGACGGCGACTTGATACTGGAACTCGGGCATTATCCATCCACGCGCCGTGCACAGCTCGTGGACTTTACCGATCGGGTTCCACGCTATTAAATCTCCTCGGTCGGTTCCGTCACAGGCCGCGCCGCGACATTCTCCAAACTGACGACAAACGAACACGAGATTCAAATACTTTTTTTGTTTTTCGTCGACGATATAATAAAGCGTTTTTAATGTACATAATGATGTAATTACCCGACGGAACTAACTTCGCCGTTCGCTCGGCCGTTACGGTCTACTTCGTCACCACGTCGTAGATTCACCTGTACGAACACGAAATCCATTGTTTTCATTCGATATCATCAAAATTTGAAGATGAAAATAAACGCTATGGCAACGTGGAACAAGAGGGTGTGATCGAAAACAGTTCTACCGGACTGCAACCGGTTCAGTTCGGTCTGACCTGCGTACCCGAGGGCGTATTTCCGATGATCTACGGCGTGCCACGGCGTGGGCACACAAATTCAAACCGAATAACTAACTATATCGTGCGTCTGATCAAAAGTCAACGGCGTGGGTGACATTCAACTACACCACACCGATAGACACCCCCCGGTCCTGTACCTAGACATTGATATTTTTTTATTTATTTATCAACAGCCAGTGTTTTGACTATCCCGAACGGTATTCAAAGTCAGATTTTCCAATCGACCAATAGATAATCGATTCAAGTGAACACCGCGAACATAGTGTTCTATCCAAATTGTATTTTATTTTATATAATTATTGTCGAACTATCATAGTTGTATACTGGAGGCTACTTAAAAAAAAAAAAAATTTAAAGACAGTGTTCTAACGACAATAATGCTTACGGGGACGATGTGTGTGTGTGTGTGTGTGAGGGTAAAGTCAATCGAATGACAAAAATGATATAAATATTATCGGGATGGACCGATTAAAAGCCGATCGCGCGTGTGTGTCAATGTAGCTCGTTCGTCCGCGGTGACGATTGACACTAATTTATATTTATATTTATATGAAGGTGCAAAATAATTAGACATCAATGTCGATATTGTTTAGTACAACGATAATCGTTATTATCTACCCCCTCCGATGCCCCTGGATTCCAACCGATATCTATGTGAAGGTCCGTTTTGAAACCCACTAGACTTTTCACGCTCCGGACGTGACCCTTAGCAATTCTAATGACTTAATTAAACGTTGACACGAAACACACCGTCGATCAATAACATTCCCCTGACGTACCCGATCTATGGAGGTCTGCCCGAAGTGGCCGCCGCGAATCGCGAGCGGTCGGCCCGGCGAGTCGCGTCGCTGTCCCGGAACGGCCGTCAAGACGTATGGCGGTAGTGAAAAAGCCAGCCGGAAGGCCGCCGGGTCGGACCAGAAACCGCGGCCAAGAGCGGAGTACGCGAGTCGCGTACCCACGCGGTCGATCACGAACGCGGTCGCGGTTGATACCGCCGTGGACAGTAGTACGTTCGCGGGCCGCGGGTCTCGGAGGACTACAGCGACGGTCTTGTCGTCGTCGTCGTCGTCACGAGCTGCCATCGCCGCCGTCCGGAACTCGGTCGACACGCGCTGCTCTACGGAGGTCAGAATTGCCGCTGAAAACACACAACATATATTATTATAATTATTATTGATGACATATAAAAAAAATTCCATAAAATAGGCGTGGTTGGGCGATTTACGATGATGACCTCGTACTGGTGCGTTCGTGTTGTTTATCACTTCGGTCGACCGAAATGCACGACGACGGTTTTAAAACGCGCACTAGAGACTCGAAAACACCACCGTACGTTGGGGGGAAAATGGTCGGTCTAATATTAATTTATAATCCGATTAGTGGACAGATCGCGATAAAGACGCGGGATCGTCTTACTTTGTAGGAGCGTCGTCGATGGCCGTGCGATCGTCGTCGCACGGCTCGTCTCTGCCGCCCAAGCGTCGAGGGGTCCGTCGTCGTCGACGTCGTCATCGGTGGTGCGGCTGCCCGCGGAGGCGGCGATCTCGTCGTATCGCCATCCCGCAGGCTCGCCTCGGCCTCCGTCTTCTTCTCGCGGCCCGTCCGGATGATACGGCATCACCGTGGCACACGAGGTGCACTTGTCTCGTGAACGGCCGCGACGGCCGGCTTTCCCGCAACACGGCATGACACACCGTACGAGCGCCCGTCCCAGTTTAGCGCACCCGCGTTTGAAAGCGCCGGGCCGCCTTTTCTCTCGTTTGCCAACATTGTCTTGCGACTTCCGCTCTGCTGGGATGACATGTACGAAAAAAAAAATAGAAATAAAGACTTCCCTTTAAGTTATATTATATGTTTTTTACCCGCTGGTTTTCTCGAGAACACCTGCTTGGTCACGAGAAAGAGGCGGAAGAGCTTCATGTCGAACGAGTCCATCGTAAAAATCCTTCTTGTGTTATTGGTTGAAAATTCGGTGATTCGAAATTCTCTTCGAAATAAATTATTTCGATAGCTCACGAGCAATTGACAATATATCAAATCGCTTTTTAAAGTGTTTTCCGACAACGATACGTAACCATAGGTACGAACTATGTTATGTATTTTACCTGGTGAATATTTGGTTTTTGCCAGCATAAAACATTATACAGATATATACATACGTACACAGCCGCAGTTAGGACTTGGCGAGACTGGACCGGGCCAGATGCGCGACGAATAATGGAGTGCGAAAACCGGAACAAAATATACCATCTATATATGATGTATAAAAATTTCGTGTCACGATGTCTGTTCGCGGTAAACTCCGAAACTACTGGACGGATTTTGATGAAATTTGGTAACCATTTATAATACGGTCTAACTTAAAAGATAAAACAGTTTTTATTCAATATTTATTACCGTTATTTATTATTAATAATACGTGGTGAGCGTCGTGAATATTCTGGAACATTCTGTAATGTTCTTACGCGAGCAATTAACTAATTGAGAGTGTCCTTCCGGATATATTGAATTATTATTTAGATCACAATTGGCTCTTTAATAGCGCTATTTTGGCAGCAAGAAACGTTTATGTGAACGATATTAACTCCCATATACAACAGATTTTTCCCGGCCATTTGATGTCTTTTAAATCAATCGACACAGTTATTGATGAAAACGAAGCCGTAAACTTTCCAACAGAATTTTTGAATTCTCTGGATTTGCCAGGAATGCCACCACACAATCTCCAATTGAAAATTGGTTCATCAATTATTCTTCTACGTAATTTAAACCCGCCTCAATTATGCACGGGACACGTTTAGTCTCGAAGCGACAATTCTGACGAGAAAATTTAAAGGAGATATCGTCCTGTTGTCACGTACTCCACTGATAGTGTCAGAATCTTCAATACTGTTTAAAAGGCTCCAATTTCCAACTCGTTAAGCTTTTGCGATGACCATAAATAAATATCAAAGCCAAACAATGTCTATTTGCGGTTTGGAAAACACGTGTTTCTCACATGAACAGCTATATTGCCTGCTCACGTGTAGGAAAACCATATATTGTTTTTCGGTAACACGAAGAGATTTGTTGGTTTTCTTAATTAATAACAAAACTCGATGCAGAGAGAAATCGCTGCTAGTAGTCGTGGCGAATAAAATCGCTCCGTGTGACAGCCTCTCTACCGTTTGAAATTTTAGACCGTCGGAATGAAGGGCTAAATTTATGACGTACCATTGTGCACCGTTCTTAATGTAATCGATTGAAAAGCTTGTGTGGGTAGGTTGTTTGCTGGTTTGGTGTTACCTTTTATATTTGGATGTCGTAGGTCCATACTGACCTTAAGATTGTTAAATAAATGGTGATTTTATTTTTAACAAGTCGACTGTCGAGCCATTTTTATTACGATGGTCTATGGCGCCGCGAGTAGTAAAATCGGACTTCAACAATACCGTTTACTACGCCAAGCCAAATTTATCGGTTTTATTATGTGGGCCTTGGGTGTTTTCATTAAAATCAATTTATATGTTTATCATCGTATTTTATTATCGTACTTTAAATGACAGGTAAAAAAAAAATCTGTCATAACAAAAAATGTTTGTATTTCAAATTTAAAACGTACATTTGTTTCAAACTCAGGTGTAATATATTGCAATAATGTAATATACTCTAATGATAATTTCCTTATCGCACGACCATCGCAAAGCTCGTCGTCTTCTAAATTATATATAGCGCTCATATAAACAATTAGATTGTATATTTTAGACTGTTTTTAAATTTTGTGTGACGGAAAAGATCTTTTTTTTAAATATATTTTTTTTTTTAGATTAAAGCCCGATTCACACTAGTCAAACACGTACCGTCAGACACCGTACCGTACCGTTCCGGAAAATATTTTAATATTTGTTTAAATACAGTAATTCACATTTGAACGTTTCCGTTCCGTTCATACACGTAGCGAACCGACAGAGTCCGTCCGGCATTCCGCGTGAGAATGTTTTGCCGGGACGGCACGTGTCTGATCCGGTCTGAACAGGTCTGTATGATAAGTGTGAATGGACAACAGACATAATATTATAATATCCATCTGCTGTCATTCACTGGAAATTTATGCGCAATCACATAATTTTGAAGTTCGTACATATTAATAATAAGTAATTAATATTAATTAAAATCGTAATTCGTGGTAATTCGTAATAATTACATATTAATATTATTATACAAACTTCTCATTTTTTTCACTTTTTTTATATTTTTAACACGCGATGAATTTAGAGTTATTAATCATTGTCAAATCGCAGGTATAGTAAAATTTTTAAACATATTTCAAACTTAAAATATAAAAAAGGAGAAAAGAGGAAACTTGTATAGTCACTTTACGATGTTGTAGCGAAAATGTAGGTATGGGAACAGTAATATTAGTATAGTTTATTTGAACTGTACGGTACGGTGTCTGTCGGAACGTGTCTGACTAGTGTGAATCATCCTTTAGCCATCTTTCATAGGCCTTCCGTATGTCGTAGGCCCTAGGCACAGTGCCTACAGTGCCTAATGGTTAATAGGCCCTGCGTGCGTTCGATCGAATGTTCAAACGTTTGCTTTCCGAGAGACTGAAAGAGGAAAAAAAACAAGTCGGCCGTCGGTTTTGGTAGGCGAACGCGTGTTATATATTTCCAGCCGTAAATAAAAACAAAACATTTTCAAAAGATAACACGTTTTTCATTCGATCTTAATACGAAAACGGATGTGAATCAGAATATATATTCATACTACAGAAATCCAAAACGAACTTTGAGTGAGTTAAAAAAAAAAAAAAACGGAACGACAAATTTAAATCAATACACGCGGAAAAATACGTGATATGTGCTCGCAGAAACCGGACTGCTCGGACACGACGTCCGCTTCGTCTTGCTCGTCGTCGCGATTTCGTTCCGTGATTCGAGGTGTGAATCCGAACGAATATCGAATGGCGTGTCCGCGTTATCGCAATCGTAAATAACGATTTTTGTGAAAATCACGTTTCTCGCAGTTTTATGGAGTACATACGTTAAAATTGTCGAGCGCTCGTGAAGAAGAATTTATGAGAGAACGTTTTAAAAATTTAATCACATAAACTATGTAGTGTTATCCGGGAAATAATCGCGTAATAAATTTCTGTCGAAAATACCAAAAACTGGAAGTTCACAGTACGAAAGAAAACAAAAAAACGGGAAAATTGTCACGTCACATAAGTGATAAAACTTAAGCTTTATTCGCATTAGCGGTCTCGGTTCGGTTCGGTCACGGTCAAGTCACGGCCAAGGATTATCATGTACAGTTCTCACAACCGGTCACAATCAGTCAAGTTCTATCTGCACGTTGCCACTAAACGCGTACTAAAGTGTTCACTAAAGGTTATTGTTTTCATGTCGTGGTGACATTTTCAAAACGGAGTTTAATGAAAATCGCATTACTTCTTGATGGAGAAGAAGAAATGAGACGGAGTAAACGAACCAGGCGATTTCGGGTTCACCCGTCGGTCCGCATTATAAGTCGCATCACAATACATTTTGAGTGAAAAGTCATAATATTAGACTTTATTTTCACGCACAAATTCAATTAGAATTTCGTCGTCCATTTCACCGTTTTTTTAGATTCTGAGTGAAGCGAAGGATCTTATAGTTTTACAATGATGTTTATTTATTTATTTTTAGATTCTGAGTGAAGCGAAGGATCTTATGGTTTTACAATGATGTTTATTTTTTTTTTTTATTTTTTAATTTTAATTTTTTTTTTTTTTCTGTAAACACTTTTTCGTATAGAAATCCTTGTCCAAAAGTTTCGTCCAGCAACTCTTTAGATTCGAAATTGAACTGAGATGGTACTTTAGAGAGGTCATTTTTCCAAAATCTCCATAGTTTTTCCAGTAATCAAGAATAACGATCGAAAAACTGAGTAAAAACGGTAAAATCGGTAAAAATCCGCCGTAAACGAGATTTTTACTGTTCAGATTTTAGGTATTTAGTCATAAATCGAAAAGTATTAAAGCTAGAAACTTGAAAATTTTATCCAATATCAAATACATATTTTTTTATATTGGACAAAATTTTCAGAACAATTAAAGAACTTTTGACTTAAATATAGAACTTTGAATTTACCAAATTGTTTGAAAGTTTTTATGTAATATAATTTTAAATATTTGACAAAAAGTTCTGAAAATTTAATATGACCTTACTCATATACCTATCTAATTATCCTAACAGAAATTCAAAAATCGTGACTCAGGATTTTTTTTTATACACACTTTAATACATTATTATAACTCACCAAAAATTATACAAATACGTAAACAGTATTTAAATAATAATATATTATATTACACTGAAGCTTTGCTCAGAATCGTTTTATACTAAAGAAATGAATCATCATTTCTTTAAAACTTAATACATTCATCACCAATATCTTGTCCGAGGACCGAAGGGACGAACTTGTACCACCATCATCTCACTTACCAGCTTTTTTTTTTTATTATTATTTATAATTTTACATTAATTATTTTTTTAAGCTAAACAAAACAATCAAAACAATGGACATGACCGAGATTAGCACGGCGGCGATTGACTGTTCTCACTAGGCGGTTTCGATCAAAAAGCTCGTGACTGCCGCGGTCTAGATCGTGCATCGACCGGTCGAGACTTGACCGGACCTGACCGCGACTTGACCGCGATCGATAGTGTGTACGATGCCGTCGGATAACGTTCTATCGATGTCGACTTGACCGTGACTTGGCCGTGACCGGACCGAACCGAGACCGCTAATGTGAATAAAGCTATAATATTGCGACCCGCGCTTTAGTCTCAAACCGGAGTGATGCCTCCTCGATGGGACACACGTTTCGTTCCATTCGACTCAAAAGAATAACGCGTTGTTGAGCACATAGTATTAAACATTGATATCGTTTTAATGTAATAGTGTCACATATAGGTCACGTAGCATTTTGTTCGATGTATTTCCAAATCGACAAAAATATGTAAAACCTTTGTCGAACACTGTTTAAATTTTTACACTTCTCCGACAATGCTATATTTTCGGTGACTTTGACATATTTAACTGCGAGAGTTTAATTATTTTTCATGCACTCTCCGTTTAGATCAATTATTATTAATCTAAACTCTACTCACGGTCCGATATAAGGTAATATACATAATACACAATACATAACACAATGAATTCGCAACACTTTTTTCCTTATACATTTTTTTATTATTTATAATAATGAAATATTTCATACATTTTCTCCTTAGATTTCTTTATTATTTATAATAATAATTAACGATTATTAGGTAACATGTTCAAAAGTCTGATAAAAGACGTAATAATAATTATAATAATGTAATAATAATAATAGAAAAAACAAATAAAAGATAAACAGTTTAAAAGTTTACAACTATTTAATATTATATTATAAATATATATTCATATATTTATATATTAACAATTGTTATTTTTTTAAACAATATTTAATATTTATATAAGACGTGATGGAGAGTAATGATAATAATAATAATAATAATAATAATAATACTTGAGGTTATAACCATTCAACTATAATCTATAAGTAGAATATAAAATGTCAAATCTCTCTTATTTGAAGACACTGAGGAATCGAGATACTCAACGCTATAGTTAATATTAGAATATAATATATATAATCGGTTTTGTATCGATCTACATGGTTTCGAGGTTCAACCGGTCTAAAGTGTTGGATGCGAATTTCACTAACAACGAAAAACAGAAAGGAAACGAAAAAAACAAAACAAATTGCACAGGTGCATACGTATAGTAATCAATACACAGATCAAACATGAAAATCAACAAATACGTAAAACAAAACAATAATAATTCGAGTGATCGTTCTTCGTCGCCCCGGACGAATCGTTCAAAAGTATTCATCCGAATAGTGTTATTGTTACTTATTATCTTCCGTGGGTCTATTAAAGGATGGATCGTGTTTTGGAAATAAGCCAGTGTTGAAAAATCGCCGAATAAAATGTGCAAATAAACAAAATATCGACAGCGGTACATTCAATGCAGTTTCGGTGCGATTTTAGAACGACTTTGGAAATGAAATGAAAATGTTGACAAAACACGAGTAGATTTAGGTGTAGGTATACCATTAAATAGCAAGTGTATGATCGAATAACTTGAAAATCATTATATGGATTGGTCGAATTTGAGATTTCAGAGTGGCATTTTTATTTTTTTTTTAACGACCAAAAAACACTACTACCCGTTCTCTATTTTAGATATTTTTTTATTACTTGAAAACCGTTCCCGAAATGTTCAAAATCGCGTAATCAGAATGTATTTTTATTTTTGGTACTGCACTCTTTATTTTTGAACCAATATAAAAACGCATTTAGCGGCCAAACTTAACTTAAAATGTCGACTTCGCATTTTTATTTATTTATTTATTTTTTTTTTTTTGTTATGGTAAAATCACTTAATATACGATAGCTTTTAACGTGTACATAATTTTCGAAATAATATTCGTACTCGAATTGTGTCATCTACAAGAACGATCCGGTAAGTGTTTACGATTAGTGATTTTACAACTGCCGTTGTCAATAAAGTAACATTGTTAATTTTGTACTTAAAAGTAAACCGTAACGATAACAATAATTTATACACTGTATAAAAGTAACAAATTTGATATGAATAATAATAATAATAATAATAATAGCGGTAGTAATAATAATCAAAATTATAATAATATTAAATTTATAATGATAATAATAATAATAATGGTAACTGAACAAAAAATGTACGTATAGTATTAAAATTGGCATCCGAATAGTGTGTAGCACTGCGGTTTTTATCGTATAGGAAATTTCGATTGTAAGATTTTGCAATGTTTTAAATTATTGTACTCTTTGTGTTGTGCACTGTTTCGATTTTGTCAAAAAGTAATAAATTAATTTAAAAATAATTTCAGAATTGAAATGAAATTCCCGAAGAAATACGCGAATAACACGATAAAAATTATCTTAAGTAATTTATTTGCATATTATATATATAGAATTTTTTTTTTTTTTATGTTCGTGTGTAGCAATTATATTTAAGGCACGTAAAATAATTTAAGAAAAAATGCATTTATTATTCTCATATATGTGTGTGTATCATTATAAGGATAGGTACTTTTAAAACAGCCTATTTTCCGTCGATATAATTTTTGGATTAGGATGAAAAATTAACCCCTAACCTTGGCACGACCATCGTGTCCGTTTCAAAAGCGTATAACATTCTAAAAAACGTACTTAAACACTACGCATACACACCACACATATTATGCAGGGATTTATAAATGTATCCATAAATCCCTACACATATGTAATGTATAAATGTATGTACATGACATAAACCTAAAATTGTCGAAGTAAATACGAATGAATATAAATTTAAATATAACTACATAACTGTTCACGCGATAACTCGGGTACCTATCGGTTTCTACGACTATGGTATAGGAATATGATTTGTGGTCATCAGCAGATAAAACGAGTCCCTCACGTGACGTTAGCACGGCGACTATTGCGCGAAACGTGTGTGTGTGCCGGTCTGCGAAAATGCGACTGTGTGGGTTCGATCGACCACCGTGAAGATGACGGTTTAAGGAACACGTAACCGAATTGGCTATGGATGATTTGAAAAAAAAAAAAACACAAACATTTTCATTTACAAAGCCCGCGGGGCGGGTATTAGGGAGGGGGGAGGTGTCGAGTTGGTGAACCGCGACCGCGTGATATCGGCTGATGACCGCTGACAAACGGACTACTTAATCAAATATAAATATAATATTATTTAACAAATTTAATACATTTCAAAAGTATATATTTATAATGTTATATTTTACATTACAATTCGAATAAACCAGTCTTGCCACAACAATAAAACAAACAAATATTGATTCGGTAAACATATATGTATATAAATTCCATAAGTTATATATTTTAATAATATCGTGTTTGCAATCAGCCGGTGGGGCTGGATGGAGGGTAGAGAAAGGTAGGAGTCGGGGAACGAACCCCGGAGGATCGGAAAACGACGACGACGTCCGTCCGGTAGTAGAATTTTTCACTTTTCGGTAGAGACCGTTCCCCGCGAAATAATGACCAATGAGACGCGATCGCGTTCGAACGGATTGGTCGTGGATCGTCACCGATGCATAAAAAAAAATAAATAAATAAATAAACAAATAACAACTACAAGAACGAAGAGAGGGAACCGCCGCCGCGTTGGCACTTCCGTCGCCGTACTGCCAGAGAACCAAAAGTTTTACGCACTCCGCGTCTCAACGTCGAGAATTCAGGGACTGGGAACCGAGTCGAGAAACGAATACTTTTACTTTATTTACTTGAACCGAAACTTTTAAAATTTCAAAAGCTGAATCTTTTATTTAGTCAAATCGAGTACCAGGACCGAATCGGTATTTTTTGAATAAAATAGATTTTTTTAAATTCCGAAACAAAAAATATCTTTATTCGCCACGAATCGTTAGTATTATTTTGTGAATACATTATAGATTATTAGAGGTATATGCGCAACTGAGTTTTATAATATTTTTTATAATATTGCTATATTTAAGTGTTTCACAAAATGGTGCCGATATCAATTTTACTATGGTAATTATTATATTAAAAAAAAAAAAAAAAAGATATTGAAATAAACCGGAAGAATGGTTTTATTTTAATAAATCAGTTGCCGATAAATTCAAAAAGTTCCAGTCCTTGTGGTCGGGGTCGATGGATTCCCTCAGCCCCCGGAACACTGCCCTGCACCGGACACGCGATTCGCAGACACGTCGCGGGACGTCGGACTCGTCGGAGACGGGCGAGGGAAAAGGGAAAGAGGAAAAATCGTAATAAAATTTAAGTACAAAACGTGTCCGGAGACCGTCGTCGCCGTCGTCGATGATTATGATCGTTACGTCACCTAGAGCCAGGACGCTCGACGGTCCGATTGTAATTTTACGACCAGAAGGATGAGCTCGCACGTGCGTTTAATTTGTGACCGTCGATTTTTTTCCCACTCCCACGCATCGCGGGACCGTGACGTGACGTGCCGGACTCATCGTCGCCTGACAGCACACGTGCTCGTAAACTCCGGCACGTGACCCGAAGGCGAAATCAACGTCCACGCATGCTCGTGTTCGGAAAATTACGTTTTGACGAGCGATAAAGTAGTTACGAAAAATTACAAAAAAAAAAAATAAACGAAGAAAAAACCAAATAAATAAATAAAAACCAAAAAAAAATTCGAACGTGTCGTTTTCTCGGTCGATCGCCGAATCGACAGGTCGTCGCGTCGGAAAACGCGGAAAATTCTTGACTCGCCGAGTGTACCTAAAGATCGCTGAAGATCTACAGCGCCTCCCGAGCTTTTCTCAATATTGTGGTACGTAGTTACTAACCCTTAATGTTCTATATCGTCTACTCACTATCGGCGTGGACGTAGATTTTTCAAACGGGGGAGAGTACGCGGAATCGGGGCCTGAGAGCGGAATCGGGGCCCGAGAGCGAAATTCCTCTTACGAGGGGTTGGATATCAGCAAGGCGCTTAAGTTTTGTGTTTACAGACACAATTAAACGCTGTGAAAGGAACGTCTCGTAGACGGAAAGTTTTCTAGACGAAACGAAATTTTCAAACTAGCAAAGACGGTGCCTTTACGGGCTCCTAAAAATCGTTGGTCCGGTCACTCGGGTTCCTCCTTAAGCCACGCCACTGCCGTTGGTCGACCTAACTGACCTTTGACGGAAGAAAAAAAATGTCCGAGTTTTCGCGACGCGTCTTTATCGTTGTCACAGCGTCGTCCGGGAACGCTGAAATCGAATTCGGGTCCCCCGTAGGAAGAAAATGGCGGCGGCGGCGGCGGCTTGGAAACGAGGGGATCGTAAACACAACGCGAGTGGGCCAAATGGCATTTCGACGGATTCGTTTGGAAAATCGGTCGTTTTCGTTTTCCCAAAGCGTTCCGGGAACGTATTCTCTGCACAGTATAATATCATATCGTATCGTGTAATACGTTTAACAATCAAATTACAATTATAATAATAATAATAATAATAATCATAATAATTATGTATAAATGAATGTAATTCAATAATATAATATAGGTATTAAAAACATGGCGCGTATTTCGCGTATATATATATAAATAATAATAAGAATTATAATAATATCATTTTGGTAGACCAAAAAAACTGTTTTTATTATCATTTTTATTATTAGTTTATTATAATATAATAATATGTCGTGTAATAGTTTAAGTAAATACGTTAATAATATTTCGTTTTTGATATTTTAATTTTTTTTTTTTTTTTTTTTTTAAATTTTGCACGGTTTGGTTTTGATTTTTTTATGTAATTTTTTGCATTTTTTTTTACATCCCTATTTACACGTGACATCGACTACAACGTCTCGGAAGCGAGTGGTCAATTCAAAAATAATAATAATAATAATAATAGTAATAATAAAAATTGTTTTTTTTTTTTTTTTTAATATTCTCGTATTATATATTATAATAGTATCTGTTTATGGTTCATCAGTCAATCTAATCCTCCCATTTCGGGAACGCGGACGGTGACACGAACAAGGCGGCGGCGTTGCCGTTGCCGGCCGGTATCGGCTCCAAGTTGTTCGGCCTCTTCGGTTCGGTCTTCTCGTCGGCGGCGGCTGCTGCTGCTGCTGCTGCTGCGGGGGCGCCCGTGGATGCTGGAGCGACGGTAGACGCGGCTGCGGCGGCCGGCGAGGGCGGCACCTGCGGTCGCTGATTTTGCGATTTCGTCTGCGGCTTCATTTTCAGTTCTATCCTCTCGTCCTCGTCCGCCGGTGGTTCCAGCGAGCTGTGCTTGATGCCGTAGTAAAAGTACACGAACAGGCCTGCGCGGGGGATGAAAAAAACACGATATTATTCTTTTAAATCGTATAATGATGAAAAAAATTAAAAATTTAAAAAAAAACACACGACTTTCAAACGTCAGTACGAGAGTTAAATTAAAATCGTATTCCGGTCACATTTCTGTGTTACGGAACGAATTGAAAAAATAATTCGGTGTTTTTAAATTCAAAACAAAATCGGAAATATTTATTTCATAAAACGCGCTGTTCTGAAAATATTTACGTTTAGAGTTTTCATTATAATTGGTTTTTTTTTCCAAAGAAAATATTAAAAATCATAATATGGTTCATGAAAATAAAATTCAAACAGGAAAACGGTTCAGGAAACTAAACTCAATGTTTTGAGGTACCGAATTGAAAATTGTAATTAAAAAAAAATAATAATAAAATATTTTTCGATATTTTCCTAAAATATTTAAAACAGATAAAACAGAAAAACAAACGTTATCATAGTCTCTAGCCTCGTGATTCGTAATTCGTATAAAAACAAACAAGCTTCGATGACGTTTAACAACACAAGAATAATCTTTTAAGTCTTTTAAAAACATCTCACGAAATAGAACGTTCGTAGTCTTTAGTGTTAAAAGTTCGGTTATAATATTAACGACCGGTTTGGACTTTGAAAAATCATCATTAGAACATTTTAATATAGTGCGAAATGTGTAATTATTATTATTATTATTATTATTATTATTATTATTATTATTATTATTATTATTATTATTATTATTATTATTATTATTATTATTATTATTATTATTATTATTATTATTATTATTATTATTATTGTTATTATTATTATTATTATTATTATTATTATTATTATTATTATTATTATTATTATAGTTGCACGTCTCCGAGAACGATGATAATATTGTACACGTAAGTTGTTCGCGTTATTTTTCCACGCGTATTTAATACTATTTAACGATTGAAGTTTCCGTCTCGAATTTTTTTTTTGCGATAAAAAAATAAAACGGTATAATATGTTATGTATATATTTAGATATAGCGTACGTTTATGCACATGTGACTTCAAATTGAATTTTTCTTTCTGTAAAACTTAGGGAGTTAGATTTATTGTTGGCTCTTCACGAGAGAATAATAACACATACATATCGACCCGTGACCACTCGTGTGTGTTGGTCGAAATCAAACAGAGTAGTTCTGTATTATGGTCACAGAGACGTACGAAACGAGATTTTTATACGTCTGTGGTTAACGTCGAAATCTCGTTTTTTTCAAATTACTCGTCTACCTAATCTCGTTGGACTACTTTGTTACGGTTTCCACCGAGGAGGTCGTTGAGGATCGAGGGATAGAGGGATACAAAAAAAAAAAAAATACGCTAAACCGTGTCCACGGGACAGACGATTTTCCGTCTGGAAAAAACGAAAATAAAACGACGCTTTTGCACGCGGAACAAAGGTAGTATTTTTTGATTTTTACTCGCCCGAGGGATCACGGATTATTTTTGTCATAAACCTATGTTTCTTGTGTCGCGGTCGTTTGTTTTTCCTAGTACACTGAAATGGGTTATTATCATGTTTACGAGCGTAGAGGACCGGTCGAGTGTGACGGAAGAAAATGTACGTTCCGTAAAATAATATACAAACATTTATCTTATCGTACACACACACACACACACACACACACAAACGTCAACTGCACTAAACACATGAACGAATTTTTCATCATCATATTTATTATTATTATTATTATTGTTATTTTTGTCATCGTCGTTATTATAGCATCTTATGAGCGTGTACACCATGCCAACAAAATGCGGATGTTTGGCCACTCAAGCAAAGGTACTTGGAATTTCAAATCAAAAAAAAAAAAAAAAAAAGAAAAAGAAAAAAGAAGAAAACAACTTTTTACTCCTTAAAGACCATTTATTTATCAAGACGTATCTTTTTAAAATAAACGATTTTAATACAATTATAAATACGTGTATAATCGGTATAAAAATACGGAGAAAAATAAAACTCGGAATTATTTACTGTTTACTCATCGTCATGACTACGAAACGAATAAACTTCAAAATTCTAAGAAGTTAGTCCGAGCCCATCCCTAGTACGCCATTGTATCCAATTATGCTTTCGAGCCAATGTCGTACGTTTCGCCAATGTCGTCGTTTGAAAGTAAAGTGTATTTTGCGAAAGAATTTCCAATAAAACTTAGCACTGAGTGCTTTTATGTTTTCTGAGATTTTCCCGTGCGTTCGTTACGACGAAACACGCGGAACGGTTTGAATTCAACGAAGTTTTAATGAAAAATTCTACGAACCACGTGTTTAAATCGGTTTCCAAAGACGTCGATAGAATCGTACAAGACACGCGTGTAAGTAAAACGCAGTACGGTTCGTACTGATCGTGGAAAAACCTGCGAGAAAAGCGGTCACGGTGAAAATTCGAATAAAAAAAATAAAAATTAAAAAAGTAAAAAATAAAACGGCGAACCGTTTTATACTCTCTCAAACTCGAGGGTACTGGAAATCCACTCGAAAACCGCGTCCTCCGGCTCTTAGCCCTCCGCACTCTCCCCTGGCCGCTCGTGAGTGCGCAGACGGTGGTTTTCGACTGGAGCCGAGGTCTTCGACCCGTGGCCAGCGGCCATCACGTGGCCCGTTTTGTCATTATTTGCGGCCCGCGATCACATTCGAAATATGGCATACATCTTTTCTATTTCGATAAAATTAAAACGGCCACGGGGCATCAAAATTGAAAAAAATTGGCAAAAGTGCGAACAAACAAATTAAATTACCTTCTTACATGTTATATAAATGTTGGCTGTTTTAATGATATTAATCAAGGCTTTGGGCCCGAATGGTTTTTTCTGGTTTTTGAATTTTAAATTGGGTTTTCAAACGGGTGTATAAAGGTTTTGGATAATTCGGGTTTTGAGTCACCACAAATGAATTCGGGTTATAGAGGTGTTGGTCCATTTTTAGATTTTAAGTGGAGGGAGGAATTTCATGGTTTTACAATGTTGATTTTTTTTTTTTTTTACACTTTTTCGGGTAGTATATTTGTTCCGAAAGATTTATCCAGTATCTCTATTGATCAAAAATCATCTTGAGATGGTACTTTCGACAGGTGATTTTTCTAATTTTTCAAAATTTTGAATTTCTCATAATTCGATTCGGGTTTTTTTTTCAGGTTTCGGGTTAATTCGGGTGCAAAGCCTTGGAACTAGGTTTCAGGTTTTGCGTTTGTTATTCGGGTTGTCAATTGTTTCTGCAGGTGTTTAAATATACCGGTCTTATGGGGTTCGGATTTTTGAAATAATTCGGGTTTTCGTTTTCGGGTTTCGGGTCGATTCGGGTGCAAAGCTTTGATATAAATAATAGTTTGTAATTTAAAATTTAACCATGAAATTTGTCATAGTAAAACTGAATTTCAGTATAAAACACATATTTTTACTACAGATGCGGCCCTCGAGTTTTGTAGAAAATAATGTGTGGCCCTCTCCATAAAAAGGTCTGCAGACCCCTGGACTAGAGTGTCGGTTTCGGGACGAGTCGCCCGGGAAGCGTGTGTCCGTCAGAGACGCGTACCGGTCAACCGCGTACCTCTCGGCCGTCGTGCCCCAGATTTCGCGAGCACGACGACGCTATATTATCCCGGTGTCACAGGATTTTTATACCTCCTATTATTTTTACTCCCCCCCCCCCCCGGTAATAATATCCTAGGATATTATTACCTCCCGGTGGAATATTTATACCGGGGGGGCAGGTAATAATATACTAGGATATTTTTACCCCCCCCAGTGGAATATTCATACCGGGGGGAAGAGGGTAATAATATACTAGGAAATTTTTACCGGGGGGGTAAAAATATCTGGAGAGTTAAAATCGCCAGTTACACCGGGACGCGTGTTTTCGACACGTACGTAACACGACTATTTGTCCACGCAAACGCCTCGACCGCACCGTGGTCGTGACTACGGGGGTGGCGGCGATAGGGGTGACGAGAGACGACGACGGGTAATAATAGTGATATCATTGTGCTGTCGTCACTAATGGACGACGGCGTCGATTTATCACGATCGTCAAGGCGCGATCCTATACACATTTGACGGAAACACGTCGGTAAACACGCCGCACAGGAACGCGCGGACGAGGGTTCATGACGTTGTAATAATATAGACGTACATTAACACGGTGTTATTGTGACGTTACGCCACGGACGTCACGTGGTTAATCGCGAATGATATTGCGTCGTGTGTCAAATCGCATCGGTCCTATGTGTCTGCGTGTCAGTGCCACTCTTTGGGGGGAGGGGGCTTGAAGGGGCTCATGCCCCGGACCTCGCTTACTGTAGGGGCATTATAAGTTCATTAAATGCGTAGGTTAATAAAACTTTTTTTGGACTATAAATAGTAGAAAAATAATTATTACCTATTTAATGTTTTATTTTTATTATTACGTATTTTTCCATAGCTTTGAGGATTATGCTAACGACGCCCACAACTACGGCTAGTGCTGAAAGAAGTTTTTCGAAATTAAAAATTAATAAAAACTATTAACGGACTACTATGGTTCAAGAAAGACTTTCCGATCTCGCCATTATTTCAATCGAAAATGAAATTCGTGAAAATCTAGATAACGGTGATTTATTGGTAACATTTTCAGAAGCAAAAGCTAGAGAAATTAACTTTGTTTTAATGAATGTATATTAATTTATTTTTTTTATAAGTATAATAATAATAATTCAATAATTATAATAATAATAATTGTATGATTTATTTTTTCAGTTGTATTGTGAAGTCAAAAAGTGTAGTCAAAATAAAACGATTTTTTTATTTTTATGTATTTAGAAAAGTGAAAACTAGTAAGGTCTCGCAATTATATATTGCCCGGAGTCTTGTAGATCCTAAGAGCGGCCCTGGTCTGTGTGTGTGTGTGTGTGTGTGTGTGTGTGTGTGTGTGTGTGTGTGTGTGTGTTTGTGTGTGCGTGTGTGAAGAAAATGACTTGTCATATTCGATTTATTGAACAAAAAAAAAAAAAAAAAAAGTGAAAAACTCGATCTAGTTTATCAACACGTTTTGATCTTGCGAAGTGAATGATTCAAGACTATAGATCTTTAAACAGAGATAATTATTGTCTGACCGCTTATTAAATTATTTCAAACGCGATAAACCATCGCTATCGGTGTTCATTATTATCGTTTTGCTTACGACCAGCTGACGATTCTTCTGATCGTCATCAATGGCTTCCGAAACACTATAATGACATGTCGCCGCCTAAACCGGTGACCTCGATCGTAAACGATTTGAAAATAAACCAAAAACGTAAGACTCGTTTTACTCAAACATATTACACGATCGTCCGAGAATAATGGAATCATTTTTTTTTCGAATTTCCGAATCCAAAATTCATGGAAATACTAATTATAAATCACTTATTTGAGTGAATTCAAAAACTAATTTATGAAATTAAATCCACGGCATTATTGTCCAGAGATTTTCACTAGAAGGCGAATTTTTTCATAAAACGACATATTAGGACCGAAAAAAAAATGACAAAACGTTTTTATGATAACTACATTTATTAATTACGACTGTAAAATCATTTTAAACGTAATATGTAAGTAAAGGAATTCCCAATGTCTAGAAAGTAAAAAAGTGGACAAAAATAGTTTGACTATATTTTTTGGCGAAGAGGAAAAAGAAAGATCGAGCGAAAATAGACTGGGGGTAAAATGATAAACGCTGTCTTTGAGTGCCGATCATAAGTATGGTCCATAGTTCCTAGTATTGATGATAGCCGAAACGAGATAAAAATCATGTGGTGGTTACGACCGATAAACGTATATATATATTATATTTTATGGTCTTAAGTGAACTTTTGGTTACGCGCTCGACCTCGAACTCGGAGTCGTGTGGAATCTCTTTGATTTCGAGCTTAATTATAGTTATAACTCGCGCTTTCCGCCGTCACGTGAACTCGGCGCCCTCAAAGTGTTGCCCGCGGATAAAGAAACACACGTCGGTAAAATTAAGTTAATAGATTCCGTCTCCGGATGTGCGCAAACATAACACACACACACACACACACACACACACACACACACACACACACACACACACACACACACACACACACACACACAAACAACAAAATGTTCAATTACATCGACGACGGAGATAAACATCCGTTGAATAAACACGCGGCATAAACGCCGACGTATTATGATTGCGCTACGTAAATATTGAAAGCGTGCGAAATAATACGATGTCTCGCAATAAACAAACTTTGAACGACTGTTGTTTCGGCATAAAATTATGCATTGATTTCCGTTGCGACGCTGAATATTTCGCGACAATGTTGTTTTTAAGTTCATGATATGGAAAACCCATGTGTACTCAAACAAAACGTCAATAACTGTCATCAATATTAAATGTTATTATTCGAATACTGAATAAACATCGTTTTCAACAGGACGCGTTAGACACACGTGACATCGAATAATATCGTGTGTTTGTGTGTGTGTGTGTGTGTGTGTGTGTGTGTGTGTGTGTGTGTGTGTGTGTGTGTGTGTGTGTGTGTGTGTGTGTGTGTGTGGGTGGGTGGGTGGGTGGGTTTTTGCACGCGTATCACTATACAAGTGCTGATACATACCAATTGAAACCCATACGACGATCCGCAGTAGAGTCATTGAGCTCAGCTGAAATATTAAGTATAGATTGACGGCAATCGAGAATGCCGGTACGAATGGAACCCATGGTGTTTTGAAGACGAGTATTTGCCTGAAAAATTGAAAAACGTATTAAGAGTGTGATAGTGAATATTGCAAAAATCGCTAATAACTCGGTAAAGCATAATGTATTTACTTCAAACGCAATTAGTTACCAGTCCGTTGGGTAAATATAATTGAATGGTTTTTAATTGGTGAAAAAATGTTGTCGAACCGTGTTCAATAGATTATCGAATTTTAATTCATAATAACAGTACTTTAAACAATAATAAATCTTACCCGTTTTTATAAATATTTATCATAGAATTACTGTCGAGTATTTAAATATCGTAATAATATACCAACATCGAATGGTGTAAAATCGTGTAGACGTATCACATAATTTCTTACGTGTTTTACCCACCGTACAGTTAAACGAAAACTTGTGTTTTAAATTGAAATTATTGTTTATTTATTTCATTCGCTGCATATGTTTTTCTTAATTCCAATAAAATCATCATTGAATAATATAATTATTATTGGTGTTAGTCTTAAATATCGAACTGGCATTATTATTATGTACAAAGAGAGTTTGAAAATACAAAAAACAAATTATTTTAATAATTATTTTTAAAACGAACAAAAGAAAACTTTAGCTAATTTTAAATTAACAGCATTAATAAAGTTGTTCCTAATTGAGAAGTTTTAAATTGATAATAATCACATAAACATGTTGGTGCAATAACATTGTATTGAATCTATCAAAACCATTGCGATATGAGTCGTTTCATACTTTTTAATACTTACTGTTTCATACGTTTTTATCTAAAAACAATCACGAAAAGCCTAACAAAAATATAAGTAGGTCAAATATACAATTCGTAAGCTTATTAAAAGTTTAATTTCAAACACAAAAAATAGTATACTGATGTTATTACATTTTTTCCTCTATTCTTGCATATTTCAAGTCCGCAAATCTTGAATAATTTGTACCTTTTTTTTTTGCGTCGCGTCGCACGGATAATAATTGTTTTATCAAACGTACCCCGGATCGCAATAATAACGTTACGTAACTACGAAATATTAATTTAGTTATTTAAAAAAAAAAAAAAAAATAAAATAATAGTAATCATAATGAAAGAAGGAGTGGGCGCGATTAATAAATAAAGGGCAAGGAAATAAAAACGCCATATCTATTCAGAATTCATAATGACGCCGCGCATATAGACGGAAGCAATGGAATTCAATTTATATTTCATAAAGGGCTGTAGGCGAGACGTATTTTTATAAGCTCGTTCGCACTGGATAGGAGCAAATTAAAGAAATATCGTCTTACGTATGCGGAATGTGCAGTTCGCATTGTCCTTTGCGTTTTATAGTTTTCGGTCGAATTATTGCAATGTGAAATCGCTCGACATTTTTTTATATTCCATCATTTACCGAGTGCGTACGGTGAAAAATAATATCCTCGGCTCTATCGTCGTCTAATCAATGTCATAACTTTTTTATTGCAAATACATATAATAATATACCGTTGATTCGAACGACTCGAACGTTTCTTATTTCTTTAAAAAAAATCACGACATGACCTATCGACACCGAACCGCGTTTGTAGCGCTCAAGTGATGTCTTCTAGTGCTCGGCCACAACTAGAGGCGTATTTAGGCTCAGGCCCTGCAGACCCGGGACTAGGGCAGTGACATTAGGAGGGCTGCAAATTTTAACAATTTTTTTGCTTACAAAATTACAAAAAGTATTTTTTATTTGACCAAATTAAATTCGACTCGTTTTTTTTTTTTAACTAGAACGGTTTTAAAACGAATCATATTATGTTTTACGAATAAGAGTCACATTATGAACGTCCGTTCGCTCAAAACTAAACAGCTATCTACATACGAGTTCGCATACGCACCACGGTACGAACCAATACGCACGTAGGTGGCAAAAATGCGTGCGTTCTACGCGGGTTCGATTTCTCATATCGTAGGTTCGAAAATTGTTTTATGAAAAATTATATTAGGGATGATAAGGTGGATAGGCGGCGAATCGTAAAGTGTCAACTGGCGGAAAACCCCTAAATCCCCCCCCGGGCTACAACACTCTATTTTTGGTTTAAAACTACACTGCACGTGCAGTACGCGACGAACTACCGACGAAATCGTTTACCTTTAGTTTTGTCACACGTACCTATGTATCGACGCGTACGCAACGAAACATTTAACGCCGAGCCATAAGCAGGGCTTGCATTTGAAAAAAAAAATCCGTTTTATGTTATTTACATTTAAAACGTTAAGCGGCCTACACACGTTCAGTTTTTATTTCAAACTTGACTGAAGGAATATGCACTCAGGTAAGTCGGAGCTTGAGCTGGACTACACACTACTCGCATTTGTCGTCAGTTAAGCTTCATGACTTCTGTTTAAATCATGTCTACTGACGATTTATGTTTAGCTGCGACTGCTATTGCATGTTATTCAAAATTGATATGCGAACGAAAAAAGAAAAAACGCTCAAAATGGGTCAAAAATTGGTTAGAAAAGCGAAGTACTTACTCTGACGTAAATTTATTAAATAAATTATGTTTAGAACCGGATGACTGGCGAAATTATTTACGTATGGATGAAGACACATATATTGAGCTTTAAAATTTGGTAACACCACTTATAAAAAAACAGGATACTGTAATGAGAAAGGCCATCACTCCTCACGAGAGACTATCAACAACCTTGATGATAAGTAGGTATACTGTGTAATAATAATAATATTAACACTACAATAAAATTGTCGTAATAAAATCACTAATAAATATGTATACAAATATAATGTTTAAATACATTTGTATACGCGCGTGGCCGTGACCGTGGTTCGCGCCAGTTCAAAAAATCAAGTACATCCAGTTCAGTTCATGCCGCGCCTGAGACTGAACGAGCCTTCAGTTTTCACATACACACGTTAGGACTTGCCTGAACAGTCAGACCTGTTCAGTCAAGTTTGAAATAAAAACTGAAAGTGTGTAGGACGCTATACACAGTTTTTTCGTTTATCGTTATTCAGAATTAAAATGTTACTCATGATTTGCGTTTATCGTTATTCAGAATTAAAACGTTTCCCGTGTTTTGCGTTTATCGTTATTCAGAATTAAAACGTTATGTCACCTAAAATAGTAAAATGGTCTAATAATCAGTTAATAGTTGAAAACTTTATTTTTATACCATCATTTAACAATAATTATTTATGTATTTTACCGATAGTGTTAAGTGTATAATACATTTTCATAGGGGATTCTATACATCGACTAGGATGCCTAGACGTTACACTCATTCAGTTATTTGTTACATATTCGAATGGGTGCATTTTATGTATACATTACTACAATATTAACAATGTAATCAGCATCTATAATTTCGGTTATTATATTCAAATATATCAGGTTATATAAAAAACAACAGTTAGGTATTAGGAAGTAATGTAATTCGTGTAAACATGATTTCTAAGATAAAAATAAATCACGTGGAAAAATAAATGTATTGAATTTCTATGAAACTAAAATTATAACTTAATTAATTCCTATAAATAAATGGATTTTAAATTATTTCGTTTTACGTTATTTTTCGTTTAATGATATCATATATATTTTTACGTTTACCGTTATGTTTCGTATAACGATATATTAAATATTTTGTTCACTGTTATGTTTTGTTTTATGGTATTTTATCTTTTTTGTCTATCGTTTTTCGTTATATTTACGTTTCAAATTTCAATCGTTTTTTGTCGTGTACAACGTTATAATTATACTTAATTATAACGTTTGCAAGCCCTGGCCATAATAGTCATGAGTCATAATAGTTAAGTGTTATTAGGCGAAAACGTTCAGCTCGAAGACCTTTACCAAGACCCGACAATACAAAGTTGCTTTAAATAGCATGTCCCGACAAAAAGTCTTTAAACGCATGTAAACCGATAAACGACACAGCTTTACAGAAGAAAATATGGAAACGGATAATAATTACGATCATTCGTTTTAATGATAAATACAATTTTTTAAATGAATTAAGATCAGAAAATTACCAATTTTTTTTTTTTTACTAAGTATTTAAGTATTTAAGTAATTAATTATTATATGTTTAATTGTAAATTTTAAATAAATACAAAATTCTCGCATATTTTTACATATTTTCATGATTTTGACTGCATATTTTGTGCATATTTTAATGATTTTTACTGGATATTAAATGACATATTTCGATATTTTTACGTGCACACAAATCAACGACCCAATCATGACGTAGGTAAAAGTGGGACAGTATGGATTTGAATCGAAAACCTAATAGACAAACAGTACTGATATGCACAGGACAATCGTAAATGCCCGCATAATTTGTCTCATAACAGTTACATAAAACTAATAATACCCGTACTATCACCACGGCACAAAGTTCAAAATAAAACCACAAAGCGATCGCGTTGACAGTAGATTTCAATATTGCAACGATTACAATCATTGTGATGTTTTTAGACAAATTCAACATGCGCACTAAAATTGAATCGAGTGGTTTGTACCCCAGTATTCTACCTGAAGATAAGGCGGACTTCAATGACAAAAGATGGAAATTACACTTAAATTAATTTAGATAACTCTAAAATGTTCTCTGTCATCGTCTCTCTCAAAATTCCATCAAAAATCATTATTACGGATAATTAGTTATCATCGTTATAGGACTTTCGATTCCTCTCCCTCCCCCGCACGTTTAATATTTATTTCGAACGATCGCGTTGCGGTCATGTATCTCGACGGTATCGACAATATCAGGGGCGTATTTAGATTTTTTTTTGGGGGGGAGGGGGATGTGGTATTTTCCTCAGTTGAAATTTCTCAATTCAGCCTATTAAACCAAACTCAAAGGTATAATCGTTACGATCAAAATCGTCAGACACATTACATGAATAACTTGTTCGTTGTTACTTATAATTCGTTATACAATTATATTGAACTTTTATAATTTACGTCTGATAGGACTTAATAAGCAGACTTCATAAAAAATTCCTGGATTTCAGGAGGGGGGGCTGAAGCCCCCTCAACCACTCCCTCACTCAATAAATTTTCCCCTGGACATAATCGTACGATATTGTCGACCGACAATGTGAAAACGGAAAAAAACAAAAACAAAAACAAAAAAAGAAATCTCAAAACGAATTGAAACGAATAAACCCCGTCCGAACGCGAGAACTCCGAATAACGGTCTAATCCGATTTATCCGACTTTCCGCCCCGGCGGTGACGGCGTTCCCGTTCGAGGTCGACCCGGACGTGACAATCGTCGTGACCGTCGTCGTCGCGCGGTACGGTCGCGCGCCTATTTCATTTAACCGAAGAAGGGATTTCGGTGCATTTGAATCGTTCCGTTTTATATTAAAGCGCTTAAAGTGGAAAAAATCCGTTTGTGGATAAACCGGATATTATTACGGGGTCACTGTTTTATTTCGTGACGTTTTCACTTTAATCTAAATATTATTATAATAAAACACCGCGAAAAAAACGAACAGCGTGCGCGTCTCTGCGTTTTATCGTTGAGATTCGATTATTTCCGTGAACGACGCGACAGTTTTGACGTCGATTTAACCGAACAGAACCAACGTGCTATCACAATACAATATTTAACGTTGATTTTGTAATCGTACTCAATGTCAAAACCCTACTCGTGTTTTTTTTAACGTTTTATTTTATAGCGTTTGCTACACCAAAAAAATTTGCCTCAAAAAAATTTTGACGAATCGAAAAAAAAAACGTCCATACCGTCAGCGTTTCGTAGTCTCGTGACGATTTCTCGTTTTCCGTATTCGAATACGATTTAGCTCTTTTTGCCACATATCTACAGTCCTGTTTCGTCCTAACTCCTATGTGAATACAAATATTTATAATTAATATAATTATGGAAAATATTTAATTGATAATTGTAGACTTAATGTGACGGCTGATTTTGAATGTTCTTGCATACGACTTCCCACTAAGGTAAAATGGCAGATAAACTAATACGCATGTCATGAGTGACATGTAATCTGTTTCTTTTTTTTGTTTTAATGTTAGCCATAACTGAAAATCCTTTTTCGCATATACAGTTGGTAGGAAAAAGCTATAGTTTATTTATTTCATTTAATGATAGTAATTTTATATACGTTTATGTTTCAAATTTGATAAATTTTAATCGTTTTGTAAATATTCGGTTAAAATTAACTTTATTTATTTAGTAATTTTAACTTTTATAATTAAGATATTATATTCCGTGTGAAAAGTTTATGAAAGGCGACCCATCAAAAGTATTTCGTGACCCGAATTTGGACCGCGACCCATAAGTTGAAAAACACTGAATTAACCCATAAAGTACAAATTAATAAACCTAACAGAAAGAGGCCAAGAGGAAGGCCCCGTCAGCGATGGCTCGACATAGTAAACATATAGATCTGAAAATATTGACGAAAAATCGACAAAATTTGAGGATGCGGATGATCGGAAACAGTGGGAGGACGTGGTAAAAGCGGCGAAAGGCCTTCGTGGCCTGTAAACAAAAAAAAAACAAATTGGTTTCGACAAAGTACGAGTACAGTACGAAATCGAGTTAGGTCAATAAAATAATCTAACCGTGCACGCGCTGTTCGTTTTCGTCGGAAGCGTTTCACTCGATACGCGGTTTTCGTTTTTCGCCACGTCCGGTCGTCGATCCGGTCAGTGATGTTCACCAAAAGTCGTGATCGCGATTAACGTCCGAGTAGGTTTCCGACTACGATCGTGTTTCTTCGACGAAGCGAGTCGGTTAGATTCCGGTACGGATTCACGTGTTTCACACGTCTTATCCGCACGGAAACACCGCGCGAAACTTTTGACACGCTTTGATTACTGGCAATACGACAAAACGCGCGGCCGCCGAAAGAGAGCACATTGCGCAGTGCATTGTGTAACACGTTCTGTAGACGCACACGCACGCGTGTCACGAGCGATGCAAGACGCCGCCCCGAAATATCGAATAATATCGCACGTGAATAATAAACAGACGTCGGCGACGTGAGTTTACTGCCAAACAGTGTTAAATTTAGGTAAAAACCTAGGTTAAATACCTAGGGCAAAAACCTAGGTTAGTGAGGTTAAATTTAGGTAAAATATTAAATATATTAATACATAAAATATACTTTTTTTTTTTTTTTAAATGACGTATTGTTTTGAATTTCTTAATAAAATATTTGTACGATAACAGAGTGTGGGGTAATGTAGGGTACGTACTTTTGGGCCCTCCCTTTTAGATCTCCTTCGGGTCAGGGTAGGTAGACGGGCATTTCACACGTGTGCACACGGACTCTATATAATACACGGGTACACGGGTATTTTAATTACACGGGCTTTAACACCGTTTCTATTAAAATAACACGCATGTACGTGTTGTTAGATACACCGGAAATAGAGACCTCTAGTCCAAACGCCCACAAACTCTCGAAAAGCGGGTATTTCACGAGTTTATCGGACCGTTCGTCGGACATAACATCTCTCGAGTCACCTCGGCACGAGTCGCGTTTCATAGGTTAAAATTATTTTTATTTTTATCATCGACGATTTTTCATTTTTTTCATTTTTTTTTTTTTTTTTTGGGGGGGGGCGAAGGTTCAGTCACTCACTTGTTTTGCGGCTTGCGCGATATGGCGCCCAGCACGGCGATCACCGCGGCCAAAAGCGTGTACAGCAGCACGTAGACGACGGTGGACGAGTCTGCGGACACGAAAACCAGCATCACGTCGAACACGATGATCAGCACGTAGAACACGCCGACCAGCTTGAGCACCACCATTCCGCTCTCCTCGGTGGCCGGTCCCATGTCCACCCACGGGAATATGGCCGGGCACAGGTACGTGGCGGCCTGCGGACACGTGGAAAAAAAATAAACGGTTAGTAGTGATTGAACCGTCTAATAATTGCTATCGCTTATAGGGGGATTCGCGATTGAACGTCATCGAGGTCCTATTGCTTTGACGTTTTCACGTCAAAATCTACAACGGTTATCACGCGATTGGGTTCGACGTATTAATGTACTCATTTGTGGCGAGTATATTTTATACGATTTTGGTTTGAAAAAAAAAATCGAAGTACGGTCAGCGTTATTAGCTGCTAAAAAAAAAAAAAATGCATACCTAGTTAGGTGAGAGTAGTTTCCATACCGTCTACTGATGTTTGGATCATTAGGGTGACGATCATCAAAAATCGTACTAAAAAACGTATTGCGATCGATTATATATTTATCGATTATATTTTTGGAATCGATACGTTTGGAGAATCGTCTTCTGCAGTCGATTAAAAAGAAAAAAAAATTAGTTTTACAGTTGATAACGCAGTCGGAAACGCAAAACGGTTATTAGAAAGTAAATCTCTTTCGTACACTCAGAAAAAATCTTTTCTTATATTCCAATAAATCGTTTTTTAAACTTTTTAAGTATTTCTTTAAATGCAATATTGATTATTTTAAAATAATTAAAATTATATTGAATTAAATATACTCGCTTTGATTGTATGGAAAAAATAAATCATTGTTTTAATGTTGAGTAATGAATATTATAATTATAATTATAATTTCATAGAAACGAATAATAATAAGTATTAAACTCGAGAGCATAATTATTTGAATTAAGTAAACACACATATTAATTCAAAGACACAATTCACATTGTTTTTTATTTTATTTTAATATAATCAAAACAATAACCAAATGTCGTTGAAATAGAGAAATTATTAAATTAAAGGGTTTGATTGTATGAAAATTATTTTATGTATTATTAATTTCACGCTCGTATACCATCAGTTAGATTAATCTTCTATGTATAAAAATAAATCCTATTTCCCGTGGGCACGGCATCACGCGTGAAAGGCTGGAACGGTTTCGTTAAATTTTTGTTTGTTGTATTTGTTATTGTCAGAAAAACGTTCTTATGAAAGAAAATTAAAAAAAAAAGTCAACCGAATAAGTAGAAAAATGCAAAAACTTTTTAATGATATCTGGTATTTGAACTGGATACCGTTGCACTGACATTATAAACGTTATCTCTCAGTAGTCTTCATTTACTCTATGGTAAACGTAGACATCATACTCTATGGCATATTAATACATCAGCTCGATGTACTGGCCAATTCGAGTACAATAGAATAATAAATACTTTTTTTTTAATATTTTTTTTTTTATTATTATTATTATACCACTTTGAATTCAATATTCAAAATTAAGACGGGACAACGTCTGTCGGATCAGCTATAGTTTCATTATAATAATCTATCATTATATTTAACTTTAAAATATTGAGTAAAAATACGTGTTGTCAAATCGTTACAGGTAACCAAAAGAGTTAATCGCTATACCTTTTGTTATTGTTAATAATAATATTTATTCGACACGCGTTATCGATTTATTTTCGAACATTCCAATATAAATCGACACCGATTCGAACATTCGAACGTCCGTTATGCGAATATAATATTCTGATTACTGCACATCGCTAGATGACGTTAGTAGCGCGTTGACGCGCGGAACTATAACCCACGCGCCTGGGTCGTTCGGACGGGACGCACGACAGGCTGTGGCTACACTAGAGCTTGATCAGACACGACAATGTCTGCCAGACAATATGTCTGATCAGACTTACACAGACAATAATTAGCCACATACAACCAGAATTCTGGTCAGACATATATTACAAAATCGAATTTAAGTATTAAATATGGAACGTTAATCATTTTGTGAAGTATCATATTATCAAAATAATTCCAAAAAAAAATTTAATTATGCGCATTTCTTTTAGACTATGAGTGAAATGATGAAATGTATTGTTTGACAAAAATTGTTTGAAAGTCTTTACTACCTATACACAATATTTCCCACAGAGCCTAGACTAAGTTTACAGCAGTAATTTTCAGTATTAGTTATTACAGTCAAAAAATGTAGTTAATGTAATAACTAGCATACTGATGTTTTAATATATATCTCGTATTACAATTAATTTACATAAATTAATGAATATGAATGTATGAATTGTCATTTGTCGGTCAATGTCTGACGAAAAAATCAAACATGTTTGGATTTTCGAAATATGTCTGAACTGTCTGACCGTTTCTGGGCTGTCTGAACGACCAAATGTGACCATGCATCCCGTTTGATAACGTGTGTTTACTTTTTCCAGACAAGAAATTACTGATTAGACATGTCTGATCCGGCTCTAGTGCAGCCACAGACACACGCGTATCTCGGCGCCGATGTCACCTGCAACCCGTACGATGCGTGTTTTGTTTCGTTTGTATTAAATTCGTTTGGCGCCCGCGAAGGGTACGCGACTCCGTCTTTTATCGTCTGTTACGTATTATTATTATTATAAACGCAGAGTACCGAAAGAGATTAGTTTTACACCAAGGGTCGTATTTTACGTCCCGGGTCTTGATCACTTGTTGATTACGAATTGCTGACAAATATACAAATTTGTATTATTATTATTACACGATGAACCCAAAAGATAAGTTATGATACGTTCAAACGTAGTTTGAATGTTAGATGTCTCGTTCTCTACACACACACACACACACATACACACACACACACACACACACACACACACACACACACACACACACACACACACGCACGCACGCACGCACGCACGCACGCACGCACGCACGCACGCACGCACGCACGCACGCACGCACGAACGCACGCACTCACATTCATACATATTTATAAACTTTGATACATAATGTAAAACATATCTTTATATGTGGGTACAAATAATTTTAACGAAGAACAATTTGACGTTTTAATTATTAATATTTCGCATGATTATTGTTTAAAACAAAATAATAATGATGTACCAAATGAAATACGAAAAATGTTTTCATTGGAATCAAAGGTTATTTTCTTCTACCGATCCAGAACACAACACGCCCAGCAGCTATTCCGACGTCGTGGCCAACATGAAAAATTAAATCGTTTGGTTTTAAAATATTCACTCTGCTGACATAATACTTCTGAGGAGAATTTCCGACTAAGATTTTTCTCGGAATAAAAACAAATAAGGGTTATTTATCCGTCTCGACTCCCCCGGGCGTATAAAACTGTACGTCTTCTGCATTACGATATTTCGTCGACTGATGTTATCATAACTATTATTATTATTAATATTATTATTATTATTATTTTTATTTATTTATTTTTTTTTGTAAACGCAGTGGACGTAGCTTGTTCAAATCGACTTCTCGCAAACCGTTTTCATTTTTCCAATCCGAAACTCCGCGGACCGTTCCATTATCACGGGCGCACGTAAACGCGTGTCGTTTTCGAAAACCGATTTCGATAAACGTCCGGTTCGAACAAGCCTGCAACGATTATAATATCGTTTCGGACGGGGCCACTGCACTAACGCCGAGATTCGATTTCGGCAACGGCTCAAATACGTCCCACACCCCGATAATAACGCGACACAATGGCCGACCGTCTGGTTTTTACGTTTTGCGTATAGCGCCGCGAACGTGTCAATTACACCGTTCCCCGCTGCCTGTCCCGACGAAAACGTGGCGTACACGCGTCACAGTATTTTAATAATGACATGCGAAATTTCACGGCAGACGTGTGGCTCGGGAAACCCCATTTGACAACGCCAGTCACGATTTTAATAACAAAATAATATTACGTATTGTCCCGCGTACAAAAATTAAAAATTAAAACACCTCCTCGCGGAACGTGTGTTATTATACGGTAACATGACGTTATGTTATGTTATTCGATTATTTCTGTGTGTGTGTGTGTGTGTGTGTGTGTAAGCTTTACGAGAGTTCATACGGTCTTTAATAACTTATTCAAATGTACGACGTATAGTTCGTGTAAGAAGCGCCCCGTCGGTCGGGTCACACATGTCGGAATACATATTTAATGCGAGCGACCTGTTACAACGTACGATTTTAATCAGCTACCGTAGGAAATTTAACGTCGTTTTCGGTTTTTTCCCGTGGCAGCCGAGTTCCGAAAACCTGCCGCCAACACGCGCACACACGTCTTATTAATTTCCAATTTCACGTCAAATGCGATTTTTACACTCGTCGGTTACGACGAAAGAGCGAAAGAACACACGTTCGAGCGATTCGATTAGCGAGACGCCGGATGAGACCCGCGCGATTCGCGCGGTGTGTGCCGTTATTACGAGCTCGCCGAGTGAAAGTGGAAAAATAACAATCGACCGTAACACTGGTAGACACCGGCCGTGGAATCCGGTAACTCGTTATTTCTTTTGCTTCATTATGTGTCCACTGACAATAAATAAAAACCGTTTTTATATAGGTTGCTAATTTCTCGCGTCAACAGTCGGAACTACGGTCGTATTCGATCGAAAGCATTTAATTTTTTTTTTTTTTTTTAAGAACTTTCAGTGTAACTATTATAGTTCAACAATTACAATAAAGATACAGTGATACAATAATAGTAATAATTGGTAATTAATAATAATGAGCATGATGATATGATGATAAATAAGATTATGATGTCAGATGAGAATAAATAGAATGGAATATTAGTGTAAGTAATTTGCATAAATAATATAAAAAGTAAATTTCAAAATTGATCGGTTATTAATATAGCAGAAAGAAAATAATTAATTATGGAGGTTGAATCGGAAAGGAGTTTTGAAAGAGCTAATTCTGAATTTGAGTTTTGCGGATTAATATTCGGTTTTGAACCAGAAGTAGCGGCCGGCATATGACGGGATGGATTGAGAGGGGTCAATGTGGAGGGACTCGGAAAATAAGTTTTTTGTATGCGTGGTATTTTATTATATTTTATTGAGTTTGAAGACTTAAGCATTTAATTATATCGCCCAAACAACGGGTGATGATAACTTACTTCCAAGACTCGTGTATTGATTTCACATATTATTATTACTTGAGTAACCCGAAACATCTGAATACCTATAATAGACGTCTACTACAACGTGGTCAGTACAGAAAATAACGATCCGACGAGCTTTGACGAATACGGACCCTTTAGTCTTTAATCCGCGGGCTCGAGAGACGTGGATCCTTTTCCCGTCGCTTAATTCGGACACAGAGACGCGGTATTTTTACAAAGACGTAGCCAGTAGTAAAATAAAAAATGCTTATAAACTCGCGATTCACAAAATACGTTGCCTATGTACATAGATCCGAATACGACTCACTCGATGAACTTTTTGAAAACTGCTGCAAAACGTACGAACTCGGTATTCGAAATAGTCTAATGCTCTGGGTGTACGAAAAGAAATTATTTATTTTCAATTGTGCGTTCTAGCAGATCAATTAACACGTTGGCCGCCAATATTCGTATTACGTGGCTCTATCCGCGGGTTTTCAGCCGCTTTTATACGTATAGGCCACAATTATACCTACCCACCATGTACAAATTGTCGTTGTTGACTCTGTGTAGTAACGGCGTTTAATACGACAACACAGTAATGCGTTTGTTTGTCGACAGTTGGAATCGATTTTCGTCAGTTGTGTTTCGGTTTTTAAAAGCGTAGTTTTTAATTTTTTTTTTTTTTTAAGTACAGTGACGTTTCAAGACGAGTATTTACTGTGCAAGACTTCGTGGAGCCATCGCGAGATTCCCGGACAAGTCCGTGACAGCCAAAGAGTCCGTAAGGATGAATATTGTGTATTTTAGTGTATGAGTCGTTTGAGTGTTTATAGTAGTTATTTTAATTTTTTTCCTCTCCAGAATCGGTGGATTAGGCCTGGTAAGCAATACTTCCGTGTATGCTTACCGGGGACACCACCCGAAAAAAAAAACGCGCCGTGTGTAATACCTCATGCTTTCGGATAACACACAATACGATATTGTCGTTATAATATTGTATTGTTTGGTATTCAATGAGCTAAGGTGGTGTGGAAACTTACACATCTGTATCAATGAATCGACCCGACACGTTCATCAGGGACGGGACCAAGTCGGGTAAGCCCCCTCCACCACCACCACCGCTAGACAAATTTTTTCCCCGATCTCTTTGAAACTCCTGAACCCTGTTGATACGATAATAGCCCAAATAAAATATGATTTCCATCAACAGACAATTAGACAATTGAAGTGAATTTGATACAAATATAATATTATCTACAGTATTTCAGCTTCTCGATAATACTTGGTACTTAATAATGAGCGTGACCACCGCAAAGAAAAGAAATCATCTCTATTCTGAGATTAGTAAAAACCAAGCTGCGTTTGAGAGTTCAATAGGATTTCTTCTTACTTCATTGTTTTTACGTAAAGGAGTTCCCATACTGAGTATACAATATTTAATTAAAATATTTGTCTAATTAAATTGCTGCGAGTTTAAGTAAACTGAGTCCCATTGTGGATTTTATATGCTGAATGAAACGAACGATCTATTGGTTTTACATTATTATGTTTTTATTTTTTTTCTAAGAACCTTTTTTCGGGTTAGTTATAATGGTCTGAAAAAGTCATCCAGCCGTTCTATAAATCGAATACTGAATTTAAATCGTACACTAGAGGAGTTATTTTTATCTCGTGCCAATAGTTTTCCAGGCGTGAGGAAAAACTGCCAAAAAACCGAGTAAAAGTGGTTAAATTTGGCGTGAACGACATTTCACTTAATCGTTTGGTCATAACTCGGGAAAAATTATTGCTAGAAACTTGAAATGTTCACTAAATATTAGTGGTATATTGTAAAACATTTTACAAATGTCTTAAAAAAAAAATTTAACATGTTTAGGCTAAAAATATAATGTGATCATCATCATATTCTTACATTAAAACACTGAATAAATTTCATAAATCATTGGATTATTTTTTTCTAAGCGTTTAAGTAAATTATAATACGGTTTTTACAGAACTGGCAATTATTATACTTTCAATTTTCTACTTCAAATGTTTATTGAAAAAAAAAAAGTTCAATTCAATCATTACGAAACTTTGGATACGGGGAGAACAAGATGTATTAATTTTTTAGGTAAAAATAATTGCTCTTTTGTCAAACAAGAAAACTTTTAACAGATTCGGTAAAAAGAACACACTGACAATTAAATTAAAAACGGTTAAATGAATAAACAGTTTACTTTATCGTGTGCTGAAACTTTGCTCGGAGTCGTTTTACTAAATAAATTATGTGTTGTTTCTTTAAAATCAAATACACCAATCACCATTATCATTTTCAACAAAAACTATCGTATAATTGGGATAAAATACGATCAATGAGGATAGCACTATTTTTACGCTATCGCAAAATATTGTCGAAAATAAGTAACAGTAACCTAAACCGTAATATTTTTAAATATTTTTATCACGTGACACGTGTTACGTGTTTTACTACTAACACGATAAAAAAAATTATTTTACGAAATTGTTTGGTCTGTTTGTGTTAGAAAAAAAAAATAGTTTTATAAATAAAACACGGTTTGATATTTTGACATTATTATAACTATGACAAATATATATATTATGAAGTTAGATTACTGAAAACGGAACACGTGTTGATGACGAGTTAAAAATCACGATGATTATAATTAATGAAATCAAGCATAATGCGAAATTTTGATATTATTTTCAGTCTACCCTTCCCCCAAAAAAAAACCCAGTATGCACCGCAGTTAAATTTTACTCGGATACTCGATGGTGAAAAGCCGTCTACAACACCTGAATCTCGTGAAGTTTGTGAAACATCGAATTCGCACACGGATCTCGGATCCACGAGCTCGTCAAACGATAATATAGTGATCTTAATGTTTTAATACAAAGTGATATATTATACGGGTACGTTACCTTGATCGATCTGGTTATGTTGGCGCTTGCCGCGCTGAATCCTCCGGGCGCGGCCGTAGATCCGGCCGTCGATCCTCCGTGCACCGAACCGTAGAACTTACTCTCACACCTATCCGACACCAGGTACTGATCGTCACGCCCCTCTTCGGAGTCGTCCCCGAAGTACGTGTCGTCCGAGTCGGGAGAACTGTAAAAGCGAAAAAAAAAAGATAAAAAAAAAAAAAAAAACAAAAAAAAATCGTTTTAATTAAAACACACGTGTACGACAATTTCGCGTGATTGCATTGATGTCAAGTTAAACATTTGTGTAACGTTCGAATAACAGACTCGTCCCGTGTGTGTGTGTGTGTGTGTGTGTGTGTGTGTGTGTGTGTGTGTGTGTGTGTGTGTGTGTATTGATCTGTCATGGAATAAAGTGGGTTCGTCGAAAACAAATGCACACGGACCGAACACAGTTGTGATGTCGCAATTAAATGTGTTTTTTATTCGCCAGTGTCCGTTTATTTGCAGCCCTCGAGTGACGAGCGTACGCGTATTTTAATCAGCAACGACAACTAAAATTAATAAATAGCGGCCACGTTTCCATTGGAATTCTTTTTTCTTTTTTTTTTTTTTTACGAAGAATTTTTTTTTTTTTTTTACCACATAAAAAGTAATCAACCACACGATACGTTCGGAACACACTTGATTCATCGACGTCGTAATATTATTTTTTATTATTTTCATTGCTAAGTACGACTATAAAGAGCGGTCGCTCGTCGCCGATAAACATTTTACGTTTAGTATTCACTGAATGAGAAAATGTGAACACCGGTCACGGTTACATAAATCTCTTATTAAATTCAGAGTTCGTTTGAGTTTATGTACCATAAATTGATGAAAAAAAAAACCGAATTTTTTATAAAGTTTGACGGAATCTTTTTCGGTTTTTAATTTTATTTTTTGAAGTTATACTTCTTTACGCAGGGTAGTGAGGAAAAAAAAGCGAACGGACGGCCGTACGAACGCGAAAGTGTACATGTCCTTAAATTTGTGCGCAGCCGCGAATTGTCGTAGCTGTATTTTGTAAACGGCTATGGGTCGTGTCATTTGGCGACAGTATTTTCGGTTGGGTTATTAAACAAAGAATACTCAACAATAATATTAATGAGATTAATATTTAGATAAAAACGGAATGATCGTCCGGGACGATTTCATACGGTTATATTTCAGTCATCATATGCCAATCATAACTACTATACCGAATGAGCAAAATGATAATCAATCATTAACATGAAAAATAATAATTTAAAATAATAATTAAAATAAAAAAATATAAAAAATATAATTTACATTGTTTCTTTTCTTTCTTTATTATCCTCATTACCCAGTCTATCCATGCCTATCTTTCTTTTTCACTCACTCACGTGTACCATTCAAAAGAAGTTTAACTTACACTTTTTTGTTTTTTTTGAATGTGTTAATACATTAAAAGCAAAAGCAAAATTTTTTGTTTGTTTTTTTTTTTTTTTGCTTTTGCTTTTAATGTATTAACACAAAATTCAATTTCAAATTCAATTTCAACGCTACGAGGGAGATACCGAGTCGAATTTCGTTGCTCCACGTTTTATTTGTTACCTAGTAGATTGATGTGATGTGATGCATCAGAGACGAATGTATTTACTCATTTACTTCCATAGCTCTTTTTGTCGAATTACTGTTGTTTTCACAAGTGCACGAAACTTCTTTCATCAAACTCACATTTTCTACCGTCTCGGGGTCAACACACGATAACGTGTTTCCTAGCCAAGTTGTTTGTTTTCAGTTAACGTTGTGTACCTTGCACACTAAAAAAAAAAAAAAAAATCGAATTTATGTGAATTTTCTACGGACCGGAGTGGTATATTATATTTACTGTTTCTCTAGACCGGAGACAAATGCGAAAAATGTATTGAATGAAAAAAAAAATACGAGATATGCCTGATGTGACTGTAGTTTTTTTTTTTTATTTTTTTACATCTTACAAGTGTGTACGCGACGGAAAAACTCAATTTTTGTCGGACTACTGAACTGAATATAAAAATCAAATACGGTGTATGAAAAAAAAAAAATCCACCTCAAACGAAAGTCCAATGTGAGTCCACGAGAGAGGCGATACGGGCGTATATTGAACGCAGAGAAATTTGCCAATGAAAGGATATGCGCGTAGAATGTTTTGAAAAAAAAAAAAAAAACGTGGAGTCGATCTAAGCATGTCGAAGTGCACTTAGGTTCCATGCAAATTCGCTCTTGTTTCATTTCATGATTCAATTCGTTTTCCCCTCTTTTGCGTAACTATAGAAACGTATAGTTAATTTTTATTCTTCGAGTGTTTTTTTTCTCTTTTAAAAACACACAATAGTGTCGCATTTTTTTTTTTTTTTTTTTTTGTTTTCAACAAAATTTAATTTAACCGGGATCACTATATTACCACAAACTATCGCATGTTATGTGTACACGTCACGTCGTCTTATAGATAAATGACGTCTTGTTCCATGAGCAAAAAAATATTAATAATATTTACAAAACAAATGGGGTGTCGTAAATACAATAATAATAATAAAAAAAAAAAAACCCAAACATCTGGAACGAAATAATGTCTGGGAATGTAGAGCGATTTAGAGGACCAGCAAGACATTAGCAAGATAGTACGTAGGACTTTTATCCCCCTCCCCCCCAAAAAAAAACATTTATTACCATGCCTGAAGATTGAGAAATAATGATAAAACGTATAATTAATTTGTCGTTTTTCTTTGAATTATTTTTACGTTCATGGTTTATTCATTCTGTTTTGCCGAAACGATGTATTTATAAATATGTTTCACATCTCCTTGCACGATATGTACATTAACAAATATTATTTTTCGAAAACAATCTTGTCGTGGAAAAATCTACATTCGAAATATTATTCCAAAACACATTACCTAGTGCTCCCGTGGGGTATACTACATAAGACACGTCGTTTGGTCTCTGAATATTTTTGAAAAAAACATCGATGTACTGCAAATGCTCTTGGAGCGATTCGTAAAGAGAGGTAAAATAAACGTACATAATTCTGAAATACGTTACGTCTTTACCGATATAGCCATGTGCTGTGCGTGTAACGTGATTACGAAAACAAAGATCAATGGCACGCAGATCGAATTCATACGTATCAATCAAATGTATACATACAGATAAACGAACAAAAAAATAAATAAAAAATACATAAAAAATATACGATTATTTCGTTTCAAGTTTTCGGCTATCGACGACTGTCCCTCGTTTCGTTCACAAACAACACGATTGAAAAACACCCGTTTTCGTTTTAGAAAATCGTCCACCTAACGTGCTCTCGTTCTAACAATAATCGACGGTCGCCGATGAAACGTAATCCGGTGTCCACGCGTAGAGGTCATTAGTGACGATTCATTCGGAACGGCAGTGGCGTGGTGAATATAGGTTCAAAACGGGCGATTGCTCGTGGCAAATTTTGAGGGGGTACCCCCTCAGGATGCCTCAGCACCAATATGTTAGTGGAGCAACTTCCATGTATAGTGTTCACTTTGTTTTCAATAACGCCAGACAATACTTTGATGTCTTTGATGCTTTGAGCAAACTATAAATCGCAGAGTCAATAATAATTTTCAGGTTTCTTTATTTTTATTTAGTATTCGGTAAAAAATAAAAAAATTGTAAAACATTCTAAAACTTCTTGCATAATAAAGAAAAATATAAATATTCGTATAATTTGATACTTAATTTTTACTTTCCAATTTAGTTATTTTCAAAGACAATTCTTGTGTATTATTATCTTATACTTTACATAAACAATTATAAAAATATGGTTCTTGTATCTGCCACGTATTTCATTTATTTTAAAAATTGTAATACATTTTAAATGTAACTATAGTGAAGTTAATCAATAAACATACAAATTTAATATATTTTGCTTTATTAAAATGTATGTACTGAGTTTCAAGACAAATCAAAAAAAAAAAAAAAAAACAACACTTATAACCAACCCAAAAACATATCCTTATGCAGTTATACAACTTTGTAGGTATTTAATATAAATGTCAAATAAAATTAATAATCACTTATTTATTTTTGTAATTTTTTAACTTACTTGCTTTGATACAGGTACATTTAGTATCTCTGAAATTGTTTAAATATTGAAAAAGTTTTTAGGGGAGGGGGACGGTATACAGTTATGTCTTTGCCCGTGGTTAATATATCACTCGCCACCCCGCTGCGGAACGGTGAGATTCGAGAGTCGACGAAGCAAAGTGCACTTTTCGCCATGCACACGCACATGTGTGTACGCTTCGTCGTAATAATCGATCGGTACGTCGGCGTCACCGCCCCGTCGGGGGTCAGATGAGACTGAGTGAGCCGCTACGGCGTGAAACGTCGCACGGGCATAACGCGGAAACCCCGTTTTGCTTGATTATGTAACAGCTGCGTCGACCGTGCCACGATGTATTTCGGTGACGACGAACCATACGAAAATCAAACGCACAATCAAACCAAAAAAAGGGTTCGCAAATTTATTTTTAACTATATTTTTAATATTATTGCGATATTCCGACATTGGACACTAGCGTACGCGAGTGTTGGAAAAATCGCGTATATCATGACGCTGTGGAATTTTATGGAAAATGACTTTTAATTTGGTAAGTCGATCGGACGTTATTATATCTATTGTGTTCGTCTCGTCACATTGATCGGGTGACGTTTTTATGTTCAATATATTACAACGACTGAACGAACACCAATTTGTATTTATTTATATTTATATTTTACGTTACACGTGCTGCGTATCTACACACACACACACACACACACACACACACACACACACACACACACACACACACACACACACACACACACACACACACACACACACACACACACACACAAATACATTACCATGATGATTTACAACTAGTCTTGACTCGACGCTTAGGTTATTGATTACGGGTGAATTAAATAATGTCCAGTCTGGCACCACTACTGATAATCCGGCGTGTATATTATATACCTTGACAGTTTCACCTATACCCTATTTTCTGGTGGTATATAGAGCCAATGGGGCGTGAATTTCAAAATTGAACTCGTACAACACTTCTGGCGGCCAAACGGTCAATAACTCAGTGCCAGATTAACGCCAAAAGGTAAACACGGACAATGGGAAATCAAAAAAGAGAAATACGAAAAGATGAAGAATGTGTGAGTGTGTGTGTGTGTGTGTGTGTGTGTGTGTGTGTGTGTGTGTGTGTGTGTGTGAGAGAGAGAGAGAGAGATCAAAGTAAAAAAATAAAAAATGTCAAAATTTAAATTGAACGACAGACGAAAGAGGTAAGTTCGTGCGCTGGTTAGTAAAAATATAATCGTTGGGTCAGGTAAGCTGATAAAAATCAATCCTCGACGTAGTTGGACTGAGTCAATATTTCACTCTACGATTGAGGTAATCATGTTCCTAATACATAAAAAAAAAAAAAAAAAAATGAGACATTTAATATCATTTTCGATCTTTATTTCGTTTTATTTATTTTTAATGAACGCAGAAAACGTGTGTGTGTGTGTGTGAGTCTGTCGCATTAACCGTTACTGCGCGTTATGTAGCTAACTGTGATGGTATTTTTGTTTTTATTTTGTCCCCAATCATAACGTGATATTTTTTTTCTTTTTTAAAATGTAAACTCGGCGTTATTCAGTATAAAAATTATTATATTTTTATAACGCAATACACCAATATTTGAACTGCGTAAAAACGTTATAGAAAATAATTGCACAAACAAAGAACATAACTAAATAAATAAATAAAAGTATAAACTCGTAAAAGTTTCACGACATCATGTCACTTGCTATTATTCATGTTGTAACAAAATATGTCCAATATCAGTTAGCACGAGAATTTAAATTGTCATAATTAGTTGCACGCATTTTCAGTTAAGTAAATACTTAACAGTTTATTATAAATTCTTGTTGTATTCATACCTAGAATGTTATTGAATTTTCAGTAAAAACTAAAAACTTCTATTTCACTCAATACCTGACAGTTAATGCATAGACGGTAAAAACAGTATGAGCGATTTAATTCGTGTAAAATCCGTTTAGATACATCAATTTAGTAAGAATTTACTTAGCGAATGACCAAAAAATAATAATAATAATTAAAGCTTTGCGATAAATGATTTTTTCTTTATTACGCTACTGTACTTATTGCGCTTTGATATTGCACTCTGAAGAATACTATTTTCAAGTGGTTATTGATTAAAATGTCTCAGATATAAATAGCTCTTGTAAAAAAAATGTTTGAAACAGAATGTCCGTTATATTTTGATTTGAAAATTAAACATCAAAATACGAGTTGAATAATTTATCATTGAACGACATTTCACTAAATTATAATCTATTTTTATAGAAATAAATTGATATTGCACAAATGTACACCGTGAGATAACAGTTTTTTTTTTCTGAAGAATTTGAAACGAAATTGCATACTCGACGATTTTCATTAAAATAATATTGTAAATATAATTTAAAGTCAGAAAAAAAAAACAAAAAAGAAAAAGAAAAGAAAAAAATGCATAAAAGTCAAACCTTTATATTACGAGAAGTTCGGAACAGAGAGAGTTTCATACAGTCGGATTAGTCTACAGGATTTCAAACGTCACACTTATTACGTTGTTACATTTGTGAAGAAACGAACACCTAAAATGTGTTTATTATTATTATGTTTTACCGAGATACTTTAAAGCTGCGCTTTTACAGTAACGCGGTACTCGAACATAATATTGTAGAGTGGTTGTTTTTTTTTTTTTACAAAAAATATTTTTTAGCGGGACCAGTTTTCCGAATAGGAATTCATCAACACCGTCGTAAACGATACGATAATGTGGGGGAGAAATCGTTTTCACAATCACGATTTTCGGCAAGACCGTTCTTTAAGGAGACGATGGATTTCATGGTACACCGTGATAATGTCACGAAAACGACGAACTTTGATTCGTCGATCTCGTTCGATCGATCGTCGCAATCGATTCGAGGAGCGTGACCGAATCACCATAATATAACGTCATAAGTAGAGCAGAGAACTTGTAACGTTTGAATATTTTTGTTTTGCACGGTTACAAAAATGGCAGAGTACGAAACAAATACGTTTCGTGCTTTTGCGAAGCTATTTTTGAAATTTTATTTTGCATACAAATGCATATTTTGAGTAGTTTTTGATTTCAGGGCATATTTCATATTTTTACACGCTATTTAATACTTTTTGAGACATATTTAAACTTAATTCATTTTTTTCACATCGACGTTTTTATTCCAAACAATACAGTCAAAATATTTGGATAAAAATATGTTTACTTTTAATTTTTGTTCCAACGTCGTACACCATACTACATTAGCACCACAGTGAACCGTGTGCCTACATCGTTTACATGGATATTTTTGTTTAGTGCCAGAATAAGAAATATAAAGTTCACTAAAAGTCAATCATTAGAAATAAAAGTTACGGTTTGATTAGGGAAATTAAAGAGAAATACGTATTTTATTTATTTGGCGACGGTATAAAATAACATATATTTAAATCAAGTAAACTTATTGTAAGGCCTATTTATTTTACTAATAATTTTTACTTAAATCGCAAAAAAAAAATGTAGATGAATATTTTAAGTGCATATTATAGGGTTTTTAAGTGCACACGTGCTCACACATTTAGTGCTTTTTTAGGGCTACAAGTCCTCTGCCCTAGTCATAAGTAACAAATGCGCGTTTACCTTCTCGTCACCTTCCGGACCATTATCCGCTGCGACTGGTGCGACGGTATGATCTGCTGCGGCAGCGGCAATTGCGTCTGGTAAAACGACGCCTGGTTACCGTAACCCTGGTTGGTGTACGCGTACCTCTGATCGTCCTCCACCACCTGCGGATCGACGGCGACGCGGTAAAAACGTCATTATTATTATTATTATTATTGGCGTCGTATCGATGTCTCGATCGGCCGTCGGGTACTCACAAAGTTCACCCGACCGTTGGTGACGATCTGTTTGGGCGCGTTCATCGGCGAGCGCATCGATTCCGGAAAGAAGTGTATGACCGTGGACGTCTGCGGCTGGTACCGCAGGATCAACACGCACGTCGACACCAGGGTGTACGCGAACAGGGTGCCTGAAGTGCAATAAAAACGTTTACATCTCGTCGTGGACGGTCAACTATTCAGACAGCCTATGCACACTAGATATCCTTGCCACACTATGAAACACTAACGCTACTCTGCGGGCGTGCGCACGGGGGTCACCGGGTAAGGTTAGGACTGGGTGACCTTAAAAATGTCTTAATCGGAGTCTAAAAATCAAAGCCCTCGGGAAACGGACCCGTGTTTGGATTTCAGACCGATTTCACTCGAATAAAATGTAATATTTTCCAAAATACGTGGTGAAAACAGAAATGGTTTTGTGGTAAAGAAAGAAAAAAAACGATAGTACTTACGTAAAACGTTTCAAATTCACGTGGTTCTGGGTTCGATAAAGACGGTCGTCAAAGATTTAAAATTGTCAAAACTACATTGAGAAGTACTGTGACCCACTGAGAATCGTTTATTTTACTTTTCGCAAAACGAGAAATAGCTTCGGACGTCGATGTTGATCAAGTCATAGTATTAATGAGGTTAATCGTTCAAGTCAGAGGCGCTGGTTATTGGAAATTTGTCGTTTATGTATTTGAATATATATATATATATGTTACGGGCTAAGTGGAAAATTCGGGCAATGTATACAATGCCCGGGCATTGTACACATTGTCCGATGCATATTGGGCAATGTGAATTGTAAAGTATTTATAAATTAATAATATTAATTTTTATATACAATTTATTTATACAAATTGTGAAATAAGTTAATAATCATTAAATGCACTATATATCCCGATAACGAAACCGATAAATATCTTAATCTCATATAATTTTGTTACGTACAGTTTTACTTTAGTTGTATACTGTCACTCAGTATATATTGTGCTTAAACATTTATTTTTTGTTATACAGTGCTTAACCAAACATTTATTTATTTATTTTCTACATTTTATTTAAAATGGAAAATTTTAATGCAAATTTGAATATTGTGTTAAAAGAAAAAAATCTGAATAATGTGTATTTAACTAAATTAAAATACGACGAATTAATTAAACATATAATTAATATAAAGAATAGTTCCCAAAAATTGAAGCCGAATGATTATAAACTCCTAAATAAGTATGATGTTCAAGCAGTACATGTAAAAATAAATAGGTACCTAGTGTAATAGTATAATAAATAGTATAATTAGTAATATAAAATAAAAATTATTTGAAATAAATTAGTATAAATAAAAATAATAATAATATAAAAATTAATTAATTATGTATAATAGTTAGTGTTTAATCAGAGAACAGACTTAGCATTTAATGATTATTAATTATGTAATTATTAGAATAAATGCACTTCAAAATTTTTTAAATGTAGAATTTGTATAAATACTTTACAATTCACATTGCCCAACATGCATCGGACAATGTGTACAATGCCCAGGCATTGTATACATTGCCCGAATTTTCCACTTTGCCCGTAATATATATATATATATATATATATATATATAACATATATAAATGATATTTCTGGATGTATTATAGTTTATTTGATTTTCTTGTCTTTATAAAAAAAGAAAGGCCCAAACATGTCGTGTACGACCCCTGGAATTCAGGTCTGCGCACGCCAATGCTCCACTACTACTACCACCACCACGGCTACCACTCAACTGCACGGCTGTTCATAAGTCAAACGCGGTAACCACCGTTCAGCAGACCGTACGGGAAAACCGGTTTGCCAAACACGAGTGGGCCACGGTCTCGTGACGAACTCGTGCAGTTACACGGCGGTAAATCGTTGAGATGCTAATATAAACCCAAAGGCAATACATGCGATTTTATTCGGTGTTTCGTAAAAACGATGAGGATATAAACGGGTCGATTTTGTAAAACGCAAAATCGAAATATCCTCGGTTTATTTTTGGACGGCCGCGATGATGTTCGAAATCGCAGTGTACGTCGACGTACGTCGGTTTACTACTAAACTGACCACGGCCGAGTCATTTTACACGGAACGGTATCGTATTCGGCCTCCCCGCCGAGATCCGATCGGTTTTAATCGTCCGGTCACTTTACACTCGTACTCGGAATACGGTTTACTCTCGAGTCAAACTCAATTGTATAGTTCACTATCACTACGTCGCCCCGTAAACGACCGTCGATTATCATAATATCGTTATAATTACGGCTCGGATTATATGTATTTATGAAACCAAAATATGTATTTATCCTACCAAATTATTTACATAAATATGTGCTAAAAAACTCAAAACACGCGTTTCGCTAATGTGATTAATTTCCATGTATTAATATAAATTTTCATATATTAACTATGTCGATTAAAATTTATGATAACATGCATTTTTAAATTTTCAAATTCAAAAGACCTTCGATTCGGTCGTAAAACTGCCTGATACCGAATAAATAAACTTTCAACCAAAGTTATGTCACGAGTTTATATTATATATAAAGCGTTATCTATCATTTATCGAGGACATAAATATCGAACAAAATATATCGACCGTAGTATTATTTTGTTACTATTTTGTACTTTTGGAAACATGGAAAATTGTGTCCATTGAAAAATACATTCGTGCACAATATAATAATTATTAATAAATCGAAAATGAACAAATTGTCAAAACTGTTGAAAAAAAATGGAATAATTGATAAATAATATGCAAAAACATGTGCAAAACGTCATGTAAAAATATGTGAAATAAAATATGCTTCATATTTTCACTGGAAATCTATTGCAACAAATTTATCACTGACGTAAATTAATTTATTAAGTCACAGTAAAAATATGTATTTATATATAAATCCGAGCTCTGGTTATTATTATCAAAACGAAATACGTACGATACGTATCACGTTTAGTTTGGCGAACGAAATCGATTTATTCTTAATCATTATTCACAACGAGTATGAAAAAAAAAAAACCAAAATCTTTAATACCGAATTCTAATCGTATGCAAATATGTTTCATCTACGTGATTTTTAAGTTTTTGATTTTCTCGATGTATTTCTACCGTTTATAAAAAAAGTATGTTTTTTTTTTTTTACCAGAAATTTCAATACTTAAATAGTTATAAACGAAATATTAGCTCAAGTGATGTATTAGAAGTTTTCAGTACTGTAAAGGAGACTATGAGGGTTACTCCTTAAACGCATACTGTTCCAGTGTTTTTTTCTTTAATTTCAAACGCTTACGTCTATCGGTCTAAGAGCAAATGTTTTTGACGAGAGAGTTTCCTTTGAAAACTGAATCTAATATGCGGTAGATAAACAAAAATGACTATCGTCATAGTTAAAAGTTAAAACATCTAAAAAAACCTACGAAAATTATGTAGATAAAAAAGAACCATTTTCGTTTTTTTTTTTTTTGTAATTTTTAACGAAAACGTAGTTTTTTCATTTAGGACTTTGGAGCGTACACGAAAGTAATCAGAATTTAAATTAATTTATAGTGAAATCGTTCTGCGTTCATCTCTGCGGCGATACGCTGCACGATAACGTCTTTTAAGACTCATAGACGTTTTTTGTTTTTTTTTTTTTCGAAATCGTTATTCCTTCTCGGACGACAAAAAAGGCCGGTGGTGTTTTTCCGAAAACACATTTAACAATATCGTATACATATTTTTTTAAACTTTGTTTCGATGGAAATACCAATTAAGTACATAATAAACAATTAAGAAAGTTTATAATTGTTTTGAAAAATGAAATTATAGCCTGAAAACGAGTGGCTTGTACATTGTTCGTGATCTGAAGAGCATTCCGTATTTCGGATTTCGATTATACATCATTAAAATTTTTAAAAAAAATAATAAAAATAATAATCTGTAATCAAACATACAAAAAAATGTTTTTTTTTTTTGAAAACTTCAAATAATCGCTTTATTTAAACTCAAAATCGCATTATTACGAGTATTTATCGGAAACTTGTATTTAATTATTTATTTATTATTTATCGCGAGTCGTGACAGCCTATGTTAGGATGTCTCAAAGGTCGATCACAAGTCGATGAAAGTCGGCCACTGCATGCTGCCTTGAGTATTATATGATAAATTTAACAATTTAAAACATATTATATCGTTGGCACACGGTTGGTCCTACGATCAGGAAATACGGTTAGTCCTGCCGGACGGATAGTGAAAATCGTCGGCCAGCCCAGGAGAATAAAACTCCGGGCGATTTTCACTCCCTCGGTACAATTTTCCGCGAGTGAAATTCGCCTGTTACACACATGCCATCATTAATTACGTCGTTGTCCGGTCAGTTAACCGATTTATTTCGGACGTTCGCTCGCCCGCTCGCCGGTCCCGCGGGGGAAACCGAAACGTTATCGGTTTAAAAATCTAATTTCGCACGAACCGACGGCGCGCTTTTTCGCGGTCGGTAAATTTTTAATAATGCACGCGTACACCGATCGTCGGACACCAGTCGTCATTGTCGTCGTCGTCCCGCGGCCGTCGCGTTTGTTTTATTACGATTATGATAAAACACGTTTACGTGCGAGTTTCCCGTCTGGTGTGGGTCCGTACGATCGCGGTTCGACTGTGGATAACGTATGCATTTATTTATTTATTTTTTTTTTTTTGTCCCTTTAAAGTTCAAAACACTATAACGAAGAATCTGGTTTTTACCGTTTCCGTGTGCTTTTTAAGATTTACTTTTTTCAAACAGCAAATCAATTGTAATAATACTAAGATTTCAGTAAATAGAGATTTTGCTTTTTTTTTGTTTCAAGTGAAAAACAAAGAAATTGAAAAAAGCTATGTGGAAAAACGCCACATCTCTTAATTTTCAATGATTATATTATCTTTTTGATTGTCATCGCAAGTTGTTTAAATCGGAGTATTAAATTTTTCAAAAAAAAATAAAAAATTCTCTCCGTTAAAAAATATAAAAAAATAAAAATCTGATAAAAAATATCGGTGAAATGATATTATCTCTTTCGCGGAAATATAGTAGTTTTATTAATGTTTTTGAATTGTACGCGGAGAAAAAACGCAATATTAAAAGCAATATTTATGCATTACCCACAGTCGAATCGCATTGTGCATTCTTCCGCGACGAGACATCGTGTTCATATATGTAATATATAATATGTATATGTCATGCGTATAGTTCACACCCGATCCCGTTCGACGCGATACGTGACGGTATATTACGGTGATATCGCGAGACTTTTCGGCCCGTCGACAATAAGCTCTAGATTCGAATGTGTTTAACGCGATCGAATCGACCACCGCGCCGCCGCCGCGGATATCCATCGACACCCGCGTGCTCGTTTTCAGACGCATTTAAATTTTATCGGCTCACCTGGTACAATAAATAACGCCGTGTCGATGTGATATTATTATGATAGGAATAAAAACAGAAAAAATAAAAATAAAAAACAGAAAAAAAACTCTCGAAATAACCGTCTTTATAACGTCGAATCGACTTACACGGGATTTTTGTAGGATTTATTTTCGAAATGTAGGTCGCGCCCGTGCTGTTTGCAACACAAGAAAAAAAGAAAAGGAAAAGGAAAATGGGGGGGGGGACCCGCGCAGAAAAGAAATCGGAATTTTAACATTCCACCAGGGGATATAACGTAAACCGGGATCTCGGGTATGCGGGGGACGAAAAAAAAACTTTTTTTTTTCTTTTCTCTCCCATAAAATTCAGACTCGAGAGTTATGCGAGGTCGGGGATGAGTCTAGAAGCGTAGCGAACGTCTCCGGGACGCGAAGAAATCGGTTACTGACCGAGGTGGAGGGGCACCGTCACCGCTTCCTACTTGACAAACATTTTTTTTTTTTTTTTTTTTTTTAATAAACTTTGAACGACCGCAATAAACAATATTACCGTCTCCATAAACCTTCGGACGGACGTGTTCGTCAACAAAGAGCACCGGAACTCTGGTTTAGAATCTATTGCTAACACGGACCGAAGTACACGTGGCGTACGTCATAATATCAGGTCGTGTGCGATAAAGTGGAGAGAAAAAAAAAGTTTGAAAATAATATGAAATAATAATAATAATAATAATATGAAAACGAAAATGTTTTTGGTGAACCTTTTTTTTTTTTATTATTATTATTTTTTCAGAAAAAAAAAACGACAATAATTTATCGTACCGCCACGCGTCCCTCGTCGAATACGGAATTCTAAGTTTTCTCGGTCACAAAAGAGAGCTGCTGGTCGCAGAAACGTATAAATAATTGTACCGCCGAGAAACGATTCATACGTCACGCGCGTTTCCTGCCGTCGTCGGTGAACGAAATTGAATTAAAATCACGTTTGAAACGTCGTCGTTTTTTTTTCATTCTTTTTTTTTCATTTTAATGAAATATATTTATACGCTATAAAACACCCGTCTATAGCAATAACAACGCAATATCGTACTTTACGTTTTATTAATTTTCGTCGTCGGATGGTACGCACGCGCGTTCATGCGTTTCGGGTGTTTTTTTGACGAAACGAGTCGATCGTAAGACGCGTAGACGGATGTTATATACCAGGGGTGGCCACTAACCTTAGCTTTGGGAGCCGCAAATTTATAAAGTTGATTCGAGGTGAGCCACTTTGTAAAGTAATGTTTATAAAATGAAGATACGTTTTTCATTTTAAATAAAATGATGGAACATTTATATTTTATTCTACAAAAAACATTATAGTTATTGAATATTGACATTGTTACGTTATTATCTTACGGTGCTAATGAAATTATATATTTATTAATTTTATTCTAAGTTTGATTCAAGAGCCGCACGAAACTGATTTAAGAGCTACATGCGGCTCGCGAGCCTCGTTGTGGCCAGCCCTGTTATTTACTGTGTAAGAGCACCGTTATCGTCGACCAAGACCGGTGACGGTTTTTTTTCCGTACGGCAAAACGTAACAGGCGAAAACGCCGACGGACGTCATTAATTAATAATTTTACCCGTCGCGACCCGTGTGCCACCCGCGTGCGGCAAGAACTGCGGGACCCGTGCGTGGCCGCGTCAACAGGTGAAATCGAATTCGATTTCGTACGATTATACCCTCTAACCCGCCGCCCATCGACCGCTAAAACTAAGTTCTCAGAAGTTTGTTCGAACGCACGTAAATTTTCAGTGTGCCGCGAATTTTCCAAAAAAACCAACCGGTTTCGAAAAGGCCGCGCGATTTTTTTTCGTCGCCTCAAGCCTAATCGGTTTAGTCGGTTTTCAAATCGGTCACCGTTCCGGACGGATAATAATAAATCACGGTTTTATTGTTTTTTTTTACCCGGAGCGATCGTGGTTTTCGTTTATTGTTCGTAACTGGGGGCAACTGCAGTTTGTTCGTCGAGTTTGAAAAAACCAACGACTCTGTGCGAAACGTCGTCGAGTCTGCTTTGTCGATCAGAACACGATACATCCACCTACAGAGCTTAAACGGAATACACAAAAAATACGAGGCGGCCGGTGTCATAGGATTTTTATACCGCCTATTATTTTTACCTCCTCCTTCCCCCCACCTGGTATAAATATTCGACCAGGGGGTAAAAATTTCCAAGGGTATTTTCACCGAGGGGGGGAATAATTTTCTAGGATATTTTACACCCCCGCAATACTTTGACTGGGGGTACAAATAGCATAGGATTTGTTTACCGGGGGTAAAAAATATACGGGGGGGGGGGGTAAAAATCGCCTGTTACACCGGTCGTCTGATAGAAATAATGAAAACCATTTTGGCGATGTCGTGACGGAAAATCCACGAGCTATTTAAAACCGGTGGGGTCCACGACCCTCTAAACGTCGTCACGTACCAATATCACGTCTGTTCACGTCGCTTTTCTTATTTTTATTTATTTTTTGAATTTTTTTTTCATATTATGTGTACGCAAAAACGGCGTGACCAGACACGCTCTTTCTCTGGGCCCCGCCGCAATTTTCTCCGCACGCGCGAAAAACCGTCTGCGCCGAAACGTTCTCTCGACGAATCTCGGCCGTGCATTCCACCACTACACGTACACAGGCCGTCTGACTGACGACTCTTGCCGTCCGGTACTCACCGATTGACATCATTTCGATCAACGTGTCCAGGTTGATGACGAGCGCTGCGACCGCGGACGCCACGCCGGATATCAACGTGGCCACGACCGGGGTACCGGTCAACGGGAATATTTGGCTGAGTGACCTGCGGAACGAAAATCACTTTTGTTATTTGTTTATTTTTATTTATTCATTTACCTTGTAAATACATAAATAATATGTATGAGGAATACATCCACTCCTATAAGCCGTAGCTTGAGAGTTACGTTCAAATTGATATTTAACATAAAATTATAACCGTTTTTATGCATTACGATAAATAAGAATTAGAATAGCAAGATAATTAAAATGACAGATAAAAACCGACTAATTATAACATGTTTTGTAATGTATTAAAATAAATTAAAGAACTGCGTTTTTAATTGGTAGTAAATAAAACTGGCTAGGAAAACAGAGTGAAATAATAATAAAAAACCAATGGACAACGTCAATAATGCAGACACTAAGAATATGATAATTCTGAGAAAATCCATTTTTGCACTACTTTTTTCCTATTTAATAATTTACACAGAACGTTTTTTTTATTTGTTATTGACATTTCATTAAAATACTTTGGACCTAAATAGTCTACAAACGATTTTCCAAAGGACTTGTTTGTATATTCCATCGGTATACCATAAGCCCTATGGGTTTTTACTCGTAAAAAATCAACAAGATTCTGTCTTGGAATTATTATTTATTTTTTTATTATTATGAACATTATATCAATTTTTTCGTATGAATATCGAACTGGGAGAATACCTAATTTTATACCATTTTATTTCATTGAGCCTACGAGTGTTTTTTTTTTTTATATGTGAAATTATTCTTAATAAGTTATTTTGATTTGATTGAATAATTTTTAAATAATTTTCCTTAATACCTCCCCATGCTAAAAGTCCTTATTCTAGAATGGATCGATAAAAGGCAAAATAAATATTACGTTAAGACTCTATCGGTATTATATATCTTAGTTTAACAAATGTATAAGATATGTAGTGATCAGATTATTCACATGAAGATTCCACCTCAAGTTGTTATCAAATATAATTAACCTAAATAACGAATTTTGGTAATTTGCTTAATATGAACACACTTATGATTATCGTAATTTAGGGGAATTTTACAGTCATGAATTAATGGTGGTTAATATTTATTACATTTTTTGATTGAGAAATTCATATCTGATGACTTTGAACGTGATAATTAAATGAACGCGCCGAGTAATAATAGAATTATTATCGTACAGTTTTTTTTTTGTTTTTTTTTTTTTTTTATTACTTAAATGTTCGATGCATTTCGATTTTTCACAGATTTCGTATCGTATCGTAAGGGGGTGGGAGTGGGGCGAAAACGACTCGAAACGGTTAAATACGTTTCGAACCTATCATAACAATGTTTGCACGCTTTTGTTTTCTCGACGTAATCGAACCAACACACGTGAATAATTTTTTAATAATTGCCAATGACCTTTGATCAAAGCGACACGCTACGATACCAATATTTGATGACATTTATCGATGTTGACCGTGAATAGCCGTAAATTTCGGCGCGTTAACCTATTGGACGCTTCGACGCGGTTCGTTATGTCTCTGCTCGCGTCGACCGCCATAACGATATTACCGAGAACGACGATCTGTTTTCGACACCTTGTAATAATGATTTACAAAAAGTACGTATTTCGCCCGACGGGGGTGTTCTTCGCTCCTCGGGCAAGTGAATGTGAATTGAGTTTAAAAAAAACCATAAATCGTTTCTTCGGTAAGTCTATCCCGAGAAAAGTTTCGTTATGAAATAAAAAAAAAAGTGATTATATTATGATACTTAACCGTTTTTAGTTTGACTGTGGGTATGGGTTTTTTTTTTCAAAATTATATTCAGTTGAAAAAGATTCAAAACGTATTATTCTATCTTTATTCAAAGTTTCGCTATGATCGGACGGAGCTTTTTCTACGTGAAAAATTTTATAGTAATTTACTTAAAAGTTTATGAAATATTTCGAGTCACGATTCGATCGAGAGTGTTGTTTGCGGCTATTACTTTGCCGTTATTACTCCATTTTTCGCAGTTTTTCCTCTCACCCGGAAAAACCGTCGCCAAATTAACCGAGAGCTTAAAAAACCCTGGCAGAACCGTCCGTGCATAATTTTCGATCTATCGAGTTGCTGGACGGAACTTTTGGCCAAAGTCAAGTCGAGCAAAAAGTATTGACTGAAAATAAAATCGAGAAAGGCCGTTGTCGAAATCGTAAGAGCTTTCGCTCCACTCGGATTCTAAAACGAAACGATGACGGTCTACTCACGGCCGGCTGCGAATGAGTTCCATAAACTCAGGTCTGTGAACGTCGAGGGCCTTTACAAGCCGCAGTTCGAGGCCACTTCACGCGAAGTGAACCCTCGTCACGCCACCGTAAAAATCGTAACCAACGATTTTGGCCGTACAAAAGGCGCGTGACGTGCGCAAATTTTGCGAAATCGTGCGAATGACGCGTGCGATAACACGAAGGGTACACCGTACGCGCCGACAACGGGCGACGCGTTGATTGGCAGGGATTTCGAGGGACGATACGCTTCCCTCTGTATGCCGCGGCCTTTATTTTCGTGCCGTGGTTGCAGGGCTTACTGAAAAGTGCTCGTACCTGTTCGACACGAAGTTTTTACATTTGACAGCCACGTTGTTCGCGCATTGAAGTACCGATATCGTATTAATATATTTTAATGATGAACTCTGTTTTTTTTTTTGAATTATTATTTTTTTTTTTAATAATAAACGGCGTGCGAAAAAAAAAGATCGATACGAACATCGGCCGACCAACCTCTTCGCATCGAGTTCGAAGGTTACAAAAGAGGTTTATAAAACTTCCATCTCCCCGCCGAATATTCTGAACTGTGGGAAGGACATTATATTTTGATCTCGTCGTATTTTATTTTAAATCGGTTTTAATGTCCTAGCGATATAGCTATTTTGATTATTTACACCGGCAAACACGACGACCACCAAACCTAACCCAACCTAACCTAACCCGACGTAACCTAACCTGTAATCACCTGACGTCTTAAGCGCTGTCAGCAGTTTAGTTTATTCCACGTGCCACGGACACGGACACGCGGTGGACTCGAGTCGCGACGGTCGATAACGTTTCGCAAAAAGGCACACGCATACCGGTAATTTTAAATTTCAACTCGGTGAGTAGCTGCATACTAGCTGCGGTCACGACGATTTTTGAAATCAGCGAATATAACTTCTTTCAAATTTCTACCACAAAATTAAAAAAAATAATGTTTTATTATTTTATTATTTTGAAATTTAACTACCAATGTCATATTATCTGACACACGTCTAACCGCTTAATTTAATCATTTCATAACAAAAACCAACAAATATCAACATTTTTTTACCATACCTGTCCAATAAAAAAAGAGTGTAAAGACAGTCCTAAGTTTGTTATCTTTTCGACAGACAAATGAGAAGAAAAATGTTGAATAGTAAATTTTACAAATAGCATAACCTATAATAATTATATAACTAGTATGTAACCTCTTTTTATGGGTGACCGCATATAGTACGTAATTTTTTATTTTGACCACAACTAGTGGGCACCGCGGTGAGGTAGTTTTGAAGAATAAAGTAATTATCATTTGAACTCAACACTGTTTGACTTGTGAGTTTGTTACGTACGTAGTTCCGCGAATCATTAGGTATTTGGAAAAAAACACGTATTCTCGACTCCGACAAATGGATATTTACACAACGTCGTTCTGCGGGGTCGAGGGTAAATAGAATCGATTGCAATCGAAAACCCCATTAATACCGCCAGTAAATAATAATGGTCCGGACAAAGTAAATAACATAAAAACACCGCTTGTATAAAAATTTTAAGATTGTTTGGAGTGATAAAATGTTTTTGAAAAATACAATTATCTTTGACAGAAAACTACCGTTGGAAACGTTTAACTAAATTTTTGAATACAACAATGACAACGATTGAACAATAGTTAATTAATTTTCAATAATTTCTATTGAAATCAACGTGACTTGACGATCATTTAAACTATTTATCATGATGTACGCATGAATAACGTATTGGAACTGACGTCGATTAAAAGCAAACAGATTTAAATATTAAATTTTTTCAACCCTAACACGTAGAAGATCAATTTTGCGACATCAAAAAATGTTTTTAGGCTGGTTTTTGCGAGAATGCTCACCCGTAAAACCACCTACCTCCGAATACACTTTTTGGGCGGTGATCAACATCAGTACTTGAATCGTGTACGTTACACGAAAAATCGGGTCTCTAGTGCCACAACTCAAAGTTCATCAATTTTGAGTTATGACTACTTTCGAATAGTGAAACATTATCCCAGTATAATGTGAGAACGCCACTTTCAATATCATTTTTCATTCTCCCCCCCCCCCCCCAAAAAAAAAAAAGAATTGTCAACATAAGGTACTCGTCCAATATGCTATCTACCGCACGTTTGATGGTTTAGTATGCTATCTACCGTAAATATTTTATCTACCGTAATTTTATGATAGTTTAGTATGCTATCTACCGTATGACCGTATGCTGTATATTATATTATTATGTATACTTTATCATTTTGCAATTAAGATTTATGATTAAGCTTTTATTGAAACCCCAAATTATATTATATTTATAACTTAGTAAGTTAGGTAGGTTAGTAGGTATATCTTTATATTATACCTGTTTAGTGTTTGTTTGTGAGTCGTGTCGTGTCGAAACCTATACGTGGTTTTACTGTGATTTATTTATTATTATTTAATAATTATTATTATGAGTTCGTCAACTATGATTTATTTATATCGACACATAATTCAAAATGAAGAGATGTGCGAACATTTTTTAAGCATACGTGGTTTATTACCAATTGACGACCAAACATGTACAAAAATTAAAAACCAAACAATTTGTGGTGGCGAGTTAAAAAAAGTTCTGAAAAATAGTCGAAAACGTGATTCGGAAGGTAATATTTTGAAAACAATTTATAATCGATGTACGAAAAAAGGATGCCAAACATTTTATTCCATACGCAAGAACAACAACTTTTTGACATATATGGATAAAAATGGGAAGTTTAACAGTGGTTTAAGTTTGTGCGATATCGTAGAACTTGTTTGGTATTGGGTATTTCAAATAAAGGTAACACAAGCCGAGGTATTTACGAAAAGATCAAGATCAACTATAGTTGACTGGTATAATTTATGTCGAGACGTAGCAGTAGCTGAATTTCAAAAACGTAAAAAAATGGGAGGTCCTGGTCTAGTTGTACAAATAGATGAATCCTTGTTCCAAGGTAAAAGGAAATATAATCGTGGAAGATTACGTCTTGGAGACCGCAAACCCGAAGAAAATGAAGATGAAAATGAAGAAAGTTCAGATGAAGACAAAGTAATAAGTAATCAAAATTACGGACAACGAATTCAAGGGCCATGGATTTTTGGTTTGTGTTGTAAACATGATGGCATTTTAGAGAGACGTTTTTTTAAAGTTGAAAAGCGTGATCGAAATACATTACTGCCAATTATATTAAACGAAGTTGAACAAGGTACTACTATATATTCCGATAAATGGCGGGCGTATTCTACTTTAAATGAACATGGGTTTATCCATAAAACGGTCAATCATTCAGAAAATTTCATTGATCCAATAACTGGTGCTGAGACCCAAACTATAGAAACTCTTTGGAGACACGTCAAAAATAAATATAACATTAAAACCCGGGGAGCGACTAACATATTACAATCCCAACTTCAAGAAGAGTGGTGGCGCTCGTGCCACCAACCAACTGAAGACCTGTTTGAAGTATTCCTTGGAGCGATCAAAAATACGTATACATAACTACACAGTATAAAAAAAAATGACAAAGAAGAAATTCTGCATTATAAAGGTAAGACAATTTACATCGTAAATTACATTGTAGATAAAATATTTACGGTAGATAGCATACTAAACCATCATAAAATTACGGTAGATAAAATATTTACGGTAGATAGCATATTGGACGAGTACCCAACATAATTTTCAAAGCAACAGTGTTTAATTAACTTCATGGATATTAACGTTTTATTTATTTTTTTTTTTTTACTTTGTTCAACCTGTCAAAAAAACGTAATAAAGAGTTAAAGTTCTTATTGTCAAACGCATGAATGAAAAACTCATCTAAGTCGTAAAATTTTCTTTTTCGTTTTTTCTCAAAACCGCGAATTTTCGAATCTTTGCGGATATTTTCCTCTCTGTGGTTCCACTCACTTGAACAGCAGACCGTCTTGGGCCATGGAGTAAATGATCCTCGGCATCGGGAACATGGAACCGAACATGCTGACCAGTAGACCGGCCATCGCGCCCGCGGCCACGACCATCTGACACCTGGGCGCGCCCACCTGCACGAACATGTCCAAGAGGGCGGCGTTCTCGTCGATCTTCGTGTACGGCACTGTGGAAACGAAAAACGTAGTAAGTGACGAACACTGATTTGATTTTGTTTTAATTTTTAATTTTTTCAGCGCTGAAAACTCTGAGACAGACGCTGTAAAAACAACAAAACAAAATAAAAACAAAATACTTGTACAATGATAGTGAAAATAGTATGATAGGTATCACAACGTGGTGTGTTAATAACATTACGTATAACGGTAATTAGATCATTTTTTTTTTCTGATCGGTTGTTCAGTGTTTATAGTGAGCCTGATCTGTGAACTCGGGAAATGAGCGAGGAAAGAGAGCGAATTAAGATCTCGCACGATATTTTTATATATCACTAGGGCTCGGATTTAAATGCCCTAAAAATATCAAAAAAATGCCATTTCAAAAAATGCATTTATGACCTAAAAACTCTAAAAATGCCCTTAAAATATAAAACGTACTTTCAAAAAATGCAAATTTTTGAGAAATATACGTTTTAATGTACCGGATGTAAACGTTTGCGAAAAATCCAAATAAATATCAAAACGATGATTTAAACGTGGTCGCCGTGAGTAAATAGCTCGGAATATTCACGTTTCGAGTAGGAACTAATATACACTGTGATCATAATGATTACACGAACCGGAAATATTATTCCGATGTTTGTTTTTCCATAGAATATAATATTACATTTCTACGAATTCGTCAAACCTTTATTTGTTCAGGATTATTATTATTATTATTTTATTTTTTTTTTAATACGTTTTCAAAACCGTTTCACTCGTTATCCTACAGCGCACGCTCTAAGTTCGTCGACTATTGACCTAACGGTCGGGGTTTTTTCATTTTCATTTCATTTTTTTTTTTTTTTGCAATGTTGTTTTACACGTTCGATTAGGAAACAACTTCCCCGGCAACTTTGACGTCCGCGAACGTCCCAACCTACTCGGACGAGCGGTTACTTAATCATAACCATTGAAATTTTCGCCCGGAGGTGCGGGCACGAATACAAATATCTCATTTAATTTTACGTTCCTCACGACTGCCGGTGCTCCGCGATATCATTTGCGCCGAGCGTCTCGTGAGTCGAATACCGAATTATTCGCCGGGCCGATAAACGAACAAAACAACGACTCAACTCAACACGCCAAAACAACACCCGCAGTTATGACGACGACGACGACGGTATCGCTTTAATCCGGAACACCGGTATTCCGAATTAATTTTTAACATTGTAGTCCGGGATCGAACGCGTCGTGGCCTGAATCGAATATTACGAGAATCGACCCTTTATTACGGATTCTAACCGCGGAAACGGAAGTCAACGGCGGCGGTGGTTTTAAACGACGCGTTTCTCGCGGTAAATATATTCGTTTTTTTTATTTTTTCGCCGGCACGCCAAAAGCCCTCGAAACGTATCGGACAATAATCGATCGGTTTAAAATCAACCGACACTTAATACGTTTCTATGATGGCGTTAAAACGGTTTAAAATTAAATCGTTTTGAAGTTAAAACGCGTTTATGTCATCTAAAAGCACCTAAAACCGGTTTAAAAAAGTTAAACTGTTATAATATTAAAACGTTGGTCCTATGACCTATGTAGATTAAGAAATTAAAACCGTTTTTACGCTTAAAACTGTTAATATAATGTACATAATATAAACACGTTAGTTCATTTTCAAAATTAAAATTAATCAAAAATTATTTACGGAGCACAATGTGTGAAGAAAGATTAAGTGGACTTGGAATTCTATCTATTGAAAACGATCGAGCTCGTCAATGAAATTTAAAAGAAATAATTAATAATTTTGCAGAAAAAAAAGCACGCAAACGCAATTTCCATTGAATTATTATTATTTTAGTTTTATCGTTATTTATAGAATATGTTATTTAATTTGTATGGAATTTCATCTTATTTTTTATGTAATTAAAATTTTAATAAAAATAGAAAGTACCTGTGGAAGTGCATAAGATTTTAGAATTTTAGAATAAAAACTTGCTTTAAATTTGATTTTATGTATCTATGTCTATATATTATAATTTAGAATAAAAAGTTGAAGGGGGGCCTTTTTTTAGTTCTGCACACAGGCCCATATTTGGGATAAACCGCCACTGTACATGATATAAGTTACACGTTAGGTTTTCCATTTATGGCTTGTGTTATCATTTGATAAATTGACAGTAATCAGTTATCAGTTATTAGTTTTTAATTTTATTTTGTATAATTCGTAAAAATGTTTTATTTAAGAATTCTATTTTTGATTAAAAACACATTTTTATTTTGTTATTTTTATTAAGTATGCTATCTCTGAGAAAACAAAAAAAAAATTTCTTAGTCAAACTAAGAGATTAAAGATTTGTTGGCAGTTTTTAAAGACAAAAATATTATATTTACCTTGGATGGAATACGATATAGAAATAGAAATTCATGCATAAACTTCAAACTTGAGTAAATTTACTTGTTTGGTAAACTATTGTAAGGGAAAGTGCATCTTGAATAATATTGTTGAATAATATTGTGTTGTGGCACATTATAAAAATAATTTATGTTTTAATAATTTCGTTTTAAAAAATATAATTTATGATAATTTTTTTCTTCGCATTTGAGCTCTTGATTTTCGGCATTTTAGTTCCGCGAGAATAGAAATAATTACTTTTCGTTTTGACATGATTTTCACAGTATAAATATAAATAATAAGTGAATTATATTAGTACCTAAATAAAAAAAAAAAAATAAAACAATTAATGAAAAAATCAATAAATCATGTTTAATATGAAAACACGATATAATTATTTATTTATCGTAATTATTACAAACGACTAAAATGGTGGAGTAAAAACATTAATTTTAGAACGGTTTATAAAATACTCGCTAAACCGACTTAAAAAAACGTATTTATACAAACAGGTAAAAACGGATTAGGTCGAACTGTTTTAAATGATTTCAAAACGATTCGATAAAATAACAACCGTTTTCACGCTATCACAAAAAAACGTATATTTAGTGTCATCGACACGTATCGTTATCGTCGTCCGCGTGTCGTGGCGCGTTTATTAATCGCATGTTGACATCGAAAACGAACGGACGAACTCACGGCGGCGACGTCGAAAGGCACTAACCGGTCGTGTTTTGAACTTTATAAAGTTTAACGATACGCGAGTATAATATAGTCGTAAACACCGAAGTTTTCAGCACGTAATAACACGCGTTTATGACTGTGAACTTTCTTCGCGCCCCGCGGTAATTAAAACGAGGAGAAAAACGACACTCGTCGTCGAAATCGACGCCGTTCGTGAAAATCGATTCGGATCCCGAAAATCCGATGGATTCGGATTACGCGAAAATGCACCGTGTACGTACCTTTCTAACGCGACCTCCGTGACTCGGTGCGTCTCGCGAATCAGTGGCGAATCTACGTGCGAAGAATGTCAACGTTTCCGAAAACTTTGTCCGGCACGCCGACGCCCATACTTTTCGCTATTTCGTTCAGTTCGACGGGCGTACGCAGCGTTTCGTAACGCACAACGACAGATTCGAAAACCACGAATGATTTAAACGGCGGTGAATCAATTGAACGGTTGTAAAATATTCACGGTTTTGGTTAACAAGTTTTGTTTTTCTTTATTTTTAGATTCTGAGTGAAGCGAAGGATCGTATGGTTTTACAATGATGACGGCGTTACACAATAGTCGACAAGAATAATTCGTCATCAACGAATTAAACTTGGTACCTACGCGTACTCACATGTTTGTCGTAAAATAATGTAATGGCGAAGTGTCCGGATGGATTTTATTATTTCTGAAGTTGCTTTTTTTTTTGTTTACTTCTCAATCGAGTGTCACTAAATGGCGGCGCACGACGAAAATGCGACGCGTTCGTCGAAGTTATGGAAAAATGAGTTTATTTCCCTGCGGATCGCGTCCACCCAAGGTCAGTGTAAACACGTATTTGTATTTATTATTTATCTACAACGCCTAGCCGTTGTCGACGTCCACGGCGTGGCGTTCGAGTTCGGTGTCGATTGTTTCGATTTTCAAAGCGCCCTCGCTTTGAAATGTACGAATTCACAATAGCGTCTGTGAGTTATCTTCGAAACGGATTTAGCATAATATTGCTCTCGGTAAACGTTTACGACGACAAAGCGATATGTTTTGACAAAAAGCGATAACCTTTACGAGAGCGAAAGCTTTAACGAATTCGCACGACAGCCGAAAGATAATTCCGTTCTGCCGAGGTTTCCAAAACTCCTCGTCTGTTTTCGAGCACGTCGTCATAGCTGTTTTGGATTCTGAGTGAAGCGAAGGGTCTTATGGTTTTACAATTATGTTTATTAATTTTTTTTTTTTTTCTATAAACACTTTTTCGTATAGAAATCTTTGTCCAAAAGTTTCGTCCAGCAACTTTTAAGATTCGAAATTGAACTGAGATGGTACTTAAAAAAGGTAATTTTTCCAAAATCTCCATAGTTTTTCCAGTAATCAAGAATGACGATCGAAAAACTGAGTAAAAACGGTAAAATCGGTAAAAATCCGCCGTAAACGAGATTTTCACTGTTCAGATTTTTAGGTATTTAGTCATAAATCGAAAAGTATTGAAGCTAGAAACTTGAAAATTTTATCCAATATCAAACACATACGTTTTTATATTGGACAACATTTTCAGAATAATTATAGCACTTTTGACTTAAATATAGAACTTTTAATTTACCAAATTGTTTGGAAGTTTTTATGTAATATAATTTTGGATATTTGACAAAAAGTTCTGAAAATTCAATATGACTTTACTCATATACCTACCTAATTATCCTAACAGAAATTCAAAAATCGTGACTCAGGATTTTTTTTTATACACACTTTAATAAATTATTATACGATTTTTTACGATATTTACATTTTTCGAATCTTTTGGTGACAGAAAATTTCTAATGAGTTATAATTGTTATAACAATTGAAGTTTAAATGAGTTATATCTAATTGAATATTTTATGAGGGTTTAACTACAAAAAAACTCGCCAAAAATTTTACAAATAACCGTAAAATACGTAAACAGTATTTAAATAATAATATATTATATTACACTGAAGCTTTGCTCAGAATCATTTTATACTAAAGAAATGAGTCATCATTTCTTTAAGACTTAATACATTCATCACCAATATCTTGTCCGAGGACCTAAGGGACGAAGGACGAATTTGTACCACCATCATCTCACTTACCAGCTTTTTTTTTTTACCTGTATCAAATTATATATATCGTTTTTTTTGTACTGTCGGAAATTAATTTTTGTGATCGAATTCGACGATTTAACCCTTACGGTCCCATTCTACCAATGCGGATAGGCCATATTATAAGTGGTATATAAATTATTTAACGCTTGATAACACCAATCATTTATTTGATCATTATAATCAAAAATATATGTGTTTAGTGTATTTAAATCAGTTTAAAAGCCATAATATAACTTTTTCTGCCATTCAATTGGGAAAATTTAAAACTATGAAAAATCGTCCAAATCGGTGTTTATTTTTTGTCGTTTTTCTCTTATCATGGTGTAACGACCGACATTAATTTTTCGGGATTTTTTTCTCCCGCGAAAAAACACGTGACTGATTAAAAACCAATAGTCATATTGGTAAAACCGATTATCAAACAGCTGGAATATTGATTGCTATCGAAATACCGGCTCCGGTAGTTGGAGACTCAACGGTTATTATTTTGTCTACCGGCATGAGTAGCTTAGGGCTTGTACTAGATGGTTCGAGCTATTTATTTTGTAGGTATTGTTACCAGTTATTACAAAAAGGTGATTTTAATTATGATTTTTCATTGAATCACCTAACGTGTATGAAACTTAATGTATAATACAATTGAGTAGTAAAATATTAAAAGAACGAAAATTAATTTCATTATAATATAGTATTCATTATATAATAGACCACTATTAGTCCCAAACTACCTATTCGGGTAGACAAAATTGATGTGCACCGATACTGTTGAGTCAGAGCATACTTCTACAGGTTCGCAACAATTAATGGTGTGCCATTTGTTTAAAAATAACTAAAATCACTTCAAACTTTATATTTGTCTTATTTTTAAGTAGTTTAAAAAAATTAAAATGTCAAAAAAAAAAAAATGTTCGAGAGAAAAAAATTCTGGGACCTAGAGTGTTAATATAACATTATACGCCTATACTTATAAACGTCATGTTATTTGACCGAAACAAACCAAAATCCGAACAAACATATTATGTAAAAAACGAAAAATTCATATTTTCCTTTTTTTTTTCACGTTTTCAGGTAAAAGACATTGTCTTTCGTCACATAATAAAAAGGGTAGGTAACTACTTAACGTTTCACGTGTAAATATTAATTGTTTGAAGAAAAAATTAATCATACGTAATATTCACGTGACTTTTTCGCAACGTTACTTAAGCGTATTCAAAATGTTTACCTAAAATATTTAATGTACACACCGTCCCGGTTAAATTTGAACGCTTTTAATTTGGCGGAACGTACTGTCGTGGGAAAATACAAGCATGGGTTAATCGTCCAAACACATATTTTACCGGAAGGTTAAGTAGAAAAACAAAAAAAATAAAATAAAATACACGGTACCCGCATAATAGTTCACACTTGGTTTTGGAAAAAAAAAACAAACAACATTTAGATCGAATAATCGCTTTAAAACATTATCGTATTATCACAACAAGTCTGGTGGAAATATCGTTTCGAACGGATCGCCGCACGCCAAGCAGGGAGGGGGGAGGGCGTTGGCGTGATTTCGACCCGACCACTTACCGATCAACGTGAGAATGATCGAGGAACTGACGTACGCCACGAGTATTATGACCAGGCTGGCCATGATGGCCAGCGGGATGGACTTCTTGGGGTTGTGCGCCTCTTCGCCGGTGGTCGCGATGATGTCGAATCCGATGAACGCGTAGAAACAAGTCGCAGCTCCCTTGAACACCTGAAACGGAAAAAGCGACGGGAATCAATTCAAACGTCATATAATATACATATGAATTATCGCGCGAGGGTGCGTCGTCCTTTCGCGGAATGCGGGGATCATAGGTGGATATATGGTTACATCTGTGGAGGGAGGGCTTGACATTTTTACCTTACCAATAAACATGAGAACATAATATAGAGTACTTACATAATTTATCCAAAAATGAATCTCAAATATATATATATATATATATATATATATATATATATATATATATATATATATATATATAGTATATTATACAATTTATCAACATTAATTGAACTCTATAAACATAAACATTTGATATCTTTCTCTGATCATGAGTATAATACCAGATGCAGACAAATTATAAACACATGTATACCAAACTGTAATTAATTTTTTTGGCCAAAAAAGTACATAATATATGCATATATACCTATATATATATATATAGGTTTATGTCTGTGTTGTAAGTTGAATATAAATAATAAATATAAATAACTTTCAAAATTTAAAATATTTTAAAAACTGTATAAAGGTTCTCGATTGCATTATTATATTTTTTACTGTCTAAATTTTGTAATAACACTCTATTTATTTTTATTTTTTTTTGATCTTCATGCAGTTTAAATTATTAGATGTAATTAAACATAAATAGATGAGAACTGTTACCCTAACACAAGCTTAGCTTATATTGTTAATATTGTTATTTATTTTACAATTCTAAACTAAATGTATCTGTTATATTACAAATAAATATTATTATTATTAGTATTATTATTATTACATGTTGAGGCAACAAGCTTCAGTTACTTTGCATTTAGATCAGTAACACCGCTAGTAATGGTGCGACGGTTAGTACAGTAAAGAAAAAAAAAGGTTAAAATATTCCGAGAGACTTTGATAACGTTCTGGGGCGCTTACTCCCCCCTCCCCCGAGTTCCCCCGATATCGGACTATGGTTGAGATCGACTAAAACTACCGATGCTTACGTCGTCGGCACGGGACCGTCCGCAAACAAAGGGTAAAAAAAAACACACGTGACTGACCGAGGACGTTACGTCTGACGATCGCGATTGTTTCGATTCTAGATCAATCCGTAGGCACAAACACGGAAGAAACGAGAAACTTTTCGCTGGGCAAAGCTTTCGCTCGCTAATTTACTCATCGTTTGTTTTTTCTTGTCAAAATATACAAATATGAACCGTGTCTTTTGATTTTTAAATAAAAACGCGTAGCCTTTTTTCTGTTCCCAAAAGCAGGCGATCGTTCGCCCACATTTGTTATGTGCATAAATCAAACGGTTTTTTCTTTTCAATTTTCATCACTCTTATTGAATTTCGACATGAGTGAAGAACTGTATAATTCCGCCAAGCCAACCGAAAACGTACGATTTAAAACCTCGGATAAGATATTTCGTCGTGCGCGTATAAATAATTGACGTTTACACGTGAAATATACCGCGTTTTCATTTTCTTTCGAAACTTTTTACTTTTATTTATTTATTTTCACAGAGTTTCATCAATTAACCATACTCGCATTATTCCAGCGACGCGCGTCTCTCATGAATATGAAATTGCATATTACGTTCATACACGTGTGTGTGTGTGTGTGTGTGTGTGTGTGTGTGTGTGTGTGTGTGTGTGTGTGTGTGTGTGTGTGTGTGTGTGTGTGTATTATGCGAGATGTTCTTTTCCATTTCGGATTATCTGTCGACTTGATTACAACGCGTACGAAACGTGTATGAATGTGGTTTTTAGAGAGACGTTTCAAACGTTCGTTGTGACGGTGATTTCAAATGATAAAATATGTTAACGTACGTTAAAACGTTAGAACCGAATTATTCACCGTCACAATGATGGTATACAACGGCGTACAGTGGTGTGTGAACAGTGAACAAATAACGGTCTGTAGAAAGAGACATAACGATAGTAAAGAAATAAATAAATAAAATAAAAACGATTATTTTCTATCGTTCTGGTTTTTAACGTGAACGTTATTTTCGTATGGATCCGATATTTTCGCAAAAAAAACCGAAAATTCGCGTCGGATGGAAAGTCTAATAAAGATGAATTGACAATTATGAAGCCTTCGGCCTGTCCTTCGTCAAACAGCGACTTACAAACGACCCGAAGGTCAGTCAATTGTTCGACGCCGTCGAGCGATCCTCAAATAGCGATCCTGGTATAGCCGACAACAGTGTTAGGAATAGATCACAAAAAAATTATCTGGATAAAGATAATGATGGCAACACTACATTTTATCTAAGATACAGTTAAAAGATAAACAAATCAAATTCATCTAACGAAAAGATAAAAGATAAAAATATTTTATCTAGATAAATAACAGATAATTATTCAAATTAAAATTAAAATAACTAATTAAAAAAAAATATATATATATATATATATAAGTTATAAACTAATACATAATTTTGATTATTAATAACAATAACTTATTATAAGTACTAAATAGCAATAATTTAATAATTTATAGTATTTTCAGAATAACTTCATATATTTTTAGTCCAGGATCGTATTTTAAGTACAAATTGTGCCTGAGCCAATGACAATAAAAATGAAACGATTTCTAACAAATATAGCTAATTTTCACAAAAAAAAAAAAATATATATCTTTTAAATTTATCTAGATAAGTGAAATATTATCTAAAATAAATACTTAGATAACTTAAATTTATTTATCTAGATAAGATAAAAGATAAAAGAATAATTATCTTAATAATTTATCTAGATGAATAATTTATTTAGACAAGTCCTAACACTGGCCGACAAGTGTTAAATCCGTTTTGAACTCATACCATGCTCTATACGTCATAATATGGTCATTTGGTGAAATTTGTTTTTCGTATGATTTTGTCGAACTGGAAAATATCACCCGGAAGAAAGATAACAGATGTCATCACGAACCACTAAATACGAGTGAGGGAAAATCAAACATTTGGGACTATTGGATCATAGTAAATGTTGATTTTGCCATTATCGGCCGATTGCGTTCTATCGTATATTAATCCAACATATTATTGTCATCGGAATAGTTTATTATTACCGTTTGTCAGTTAGTCACATACAACGTGTCGTATGTTCTTAATACAATACGATAGTATAACGTGACCTAACGAACGCCTTCTTCATCTTGAATATTTAACAACACGAATAGTATTCCTAAAATATAAAATAAATATAAGTCGATCCCTAGAGATTTCAAATGTGGATTGTCGCTCACTTGTCGGAAAAGGTTAGTGACCCGGCCTGTTATAAGCTCTGTGGTGGATCCGGTGTCGGAAGATGGGCCAGGACCTGTGGATAAAACGGACAACACTGCGTCGTGTGTCCGAAAGAATTCTATTCCAATATTAACACCGAATCATCACGTTTGAGAGCGATGGAAAAAAAGAAAAGAACGAAAAACTAAAAAAAAAAAAATAGCACGTGAGTTTAGAAAACGATTAGAAAACGAAGGATAAAATGAAAATATAACATTTCACGTGTTCAATGGTCAAAATATATCGATATTAAGAAATTATCAATTGATTTATTCCAAGCTTTCAATCGTAATTCGAAATTACTTTGTCGTCGAATCTTCTAAACCGCATGTCGAAAATCGTTTGAACATTACGCTTTTGGTATGCAAAAACGCTTTTTCGTGTACTTGACATTCGCAATATCGGGTACGAAGATAAACGATGACGTGTGTCTTCGATTATCAATTCGCTTTTCATCGGTTACATCCGAGACATGTCTTTCGTGTGAAATCAAATAAAACAAACGCATTATTCGTCGAACCTCCTTTGTTTGCGCCGCCGGGTTCGCAGTTCTGATGAGGCGTATTTCACGGAAAATTTTAACACGAATGCGAGTTTAATTTAGTCATACTCGAACGCGGACTCTAATTGCTTTTCGAGAGCGATTTTAATTTACTTAGAAAAAAAAAACAAGAGCCTACAGAGTTTTAATCCCTTTTCTTCGGGACGTTTATTCCTCGAAAAGTTATCCTCGTCCAACACGTCCGGGTGTATTATACACTAAGTTTTCGATTAAAATGTTTTACGTCGACATTGGACTCGAATATTTCTACACAAAAGCGAGCGCAAATACGAATGCATTTCGGAACGGAAGTGCAGCCGCGTATAATTGTGTTTTCAGTTATATTCGCGAGAACAAGTTGACTACACGACGCTGTACTGGCCAGAGACGTTTCCATCCGGTTTTTCGATCCGAAACGGATTTTGATTAAGGTACGGTTTCCAATCTGCGACCGGCCTCAACGAATGGCCGCAACGACTAGTCGCAACTATTGAACGCTGCGTGCCGACTGGTTTCCTAAATGCGACTTTACTTTGCGGCTGGTGTATAACAGTTCGTTTTATTCCAATATTCAGTAGTTTACAGACGTGTTTGGTTTATAACTTTACATTTTAATAATTATTATTGTTATCCTTATACATTTTACGAACTGCGATGGAGGAAATTATTATGAATAGTAAAAAAAAAATAATTAGTCTGTTTTAAGATGAGGAAGAAGAAATAGAATAAATGCATAATCGATTAAAAAAAAATTAAAGAAAATCAATAGATAGTTTTTTTACAACCCGAGAAGATTAAGGTTTTTTTTTTGAAATTCTAATAAATGGACATTTATTACATAACAGTATAACACGCAAGCGACTCATCGGCACCTTTCTTTGTCGAGGTAATCGACTTTTTCGTCTGTTTCACCTTCCTCACTCGGACCGTTTTATTTAAACTGTGCTTTTGTGTCAACCGACGAAACAATAACTGATTGGTTTTTTTTTTTTTACTTTAGAAATTATATTTTAAGTAACCGAGTGGAAATAATAAAAAACCGATCCGATTCTTTTGTGTTTTGTACCGGGCATAAACGGACGGCGACAGTGTATTTAGTAAATCAACAGCTGTTATTTCGTTCGTCGACGAAAAAGTGTCGTCGTAGACCGTTTGATCCCTTTTAACGACTCGCGTGAGCGCCGGGTTATACTCCGTTCGACGACGAATGATCGGTGGACAATGGATTTGGTTTCGAAGACAATCAGTCCAATCCAGGGACGGATCCAGGGGGGGGGCTAGGGGCACAGGCCCTCCCCAGATATATTATTTCTCAAATTTTTTTTATAATTCTTCACATCATTCTAAGTATAGTTTGTACATTACCAATGAGTGTAACTACTTCAGAACAAAGTTTCTCTACTCTGAGAAGGGTAAAAACCTGGCTACGCTCTAGAATGCTGGAGGATCACCTTACTTCTTTGTGTTTACTATGTGTTCATAGGGAAGTTAAAATAAACATTAATCAAATAATTGGTAGATTTGGAAAAAGCGACAATGTCAAAAGATGTTTAGATTTTATAATTTAATATATAAAATTTAAAAATTAAATAATCATTTATTTATTTATTATATTGATTACCTATGTCCTATACCTAGCTACTATTATGACAAAATTTTAAATTATGAAGTAACTAGAAAAAAAAAAATTATAGAGGCCCCTTCCAGATCTTTACTCTGGATTCGTGCCTGGTCCAATCACTTGTACGTGCACGAGTAATACAGTTTTACAATAGAGAGCGTTTTCACCAGAACGGTTAAGCGCTACGGTAAAAATAGCCGCGTTTGGTTAAATCATACGTTTTAAATAATTAACGTCGCCGTTGAAACATCAGATTTAGCGTTACCGAATGGATTATATTCCGTTAAAATATTTTATCACATTGTAACTTTTTTTTTTTGCATCATTAAATATATAATGTTATTTTTTTAGTTTCGTAAAGTTGAATTTTCAGTTTTTTTTTTTTTTTTTTGAGACTCAACAAATACTCATCGTGTTCTTTAAGAGAACTTGTCCAAAAAATGTATCGTGATGTTGAGGCAAGTGCATTTTTAATGTTGTACCACTGGTTCACATCGTTATTTATGGATTTAAACTTATCACTTGACGTAATGAACACAAATCGTCTATGGTTGACAAATCGTCAAACGTTCTTTTTTATTTGTCATTTTAAAAACAAAAACAAATTAACTCGAGTCTAAAATGTAAAACTTTCAACGTCGATAACAATCGATAAGATTAAATAACCGATATTTCGCCCGTTGAATTGTTTAATATAACCGATTACGATAATCGAATAACCGTACCGATATTTTTTGCGCATGCGCACGAACTTGTTTTGGTAAACGCCATAAACGGAGTTCAACGTTATTTTTAACCGACATGGTGCAAAAACTCTCAAACGACGTACGACAATATCGTGATCTCACATTTCAAAACTCTGACGGTTCTTGTTCGCAGGTCACCCGTAAACGTGTACTCGTACTATTTCCTCGATCGATTATTTCCATTACAGTGCATATCACGAAAATCCTATCCTATCCGGCGGGACGTTTCCGATTCGTCCTTTGTCCTGAAATACCTTAATAGTTAACACCTCAATTATTTCTGTCTGCTGTGCAACACGGTTCAATAATCTACACGGATATCACAATATGAGCGATATTAATTGAAGTCGTTCTACACGTTCCGGGGCTTTGTGTTTGACGCGCCTTCCGTTTGTTATTGAAAAGTTTCCCCCCGGAGTAATAATTACAATGAAAGCTTTTTGCGTCCTCGAATCTTTAAAAGAAAAAAAATATATATATAAAGAACAATGAATTTTCATTCATACATTTTTTTTTTTCATTTATTATTAAATAATATAATAGACGGTTCTTCCCGATTGGGTTAGATCGATTTCGAAATAAATCCCATTGACGTAAGAGATCGAACCTTATTCTATGACCCAAACGTTTTCTCTAGCGTTCATAATTGTTTGTTATCATTTCTCTGAACTTAATTTCATTTATTTACAAACAAAAATCACGATGCGTTTTCAACAGCAATGTTCTTTGTTAAATATATCACAGGTAAATCGAAAATTATGCCTTTGAAAATATAATATTTCCAACGAATTTAACTGTAATGCATTAATTAGTACATTCAATCGTTTCGTTAGTATCACGCTCTAAATAATATCCGTTTATTATTTCGACATCAATCGAATACATTTAATTGTTTAAAACATTGTGGAATCGATTATAAATAAATACGATTATTCAACGTTGTATAGCGATACCGATCGAATAAATATTACGCGAAATGAACGTTAAAACCAGCGATGTTTCGATAATATATTTTTATTATGTGTGTGTGTGTGTGTGTGTGTGTGTGTGTGTGTGTGTGTGTGTGTGTGTGTGTGTGTGTGTGTGTGTGTGTGTGTGTGTGTGTGTGTGACAATCGTCAGCTGATGGTTAAGAGGCGTACAAATAAATCATGAAATTCGACAACTTAGAAATGAACAGAATGACGAGCTGATAAACCTAGAGCATATTTTCTCACATAGGAAAACCAGTCGAGTGTTTAAGAAACTTTATTTAATTCCGTTTTATCACCTCGTTGTTACACATACGTAAGTTTCAGTTGTGTCTTACGTAATTTTATGGTTTTCGACACGAGAACGTCGCGGCGGTGTTTCGAGACGTTCAAATGGGTTTTGTTAACACAAACGAGATTGCGGAGTTTTCGAAAGATCAATAAAAACAAAAAAAAAAAAAAAAAAAAAGAAGAAAAGTAAAGGGAGAAACGGACAGGAAAGAAGCTCATAATCAACCGGACCGAAGAGAAGTGGTCGTAAAAACGAGGTGACTATTCTCAGCAGTGTTATTAGACCAGTGGCTGCCATACCAGTACAATTTATTGCCGTTTTCCTTCAGTTCCCGGGTTTACGAGCGCGGCAAAAATTTATTCTTATTTTTATTTTTTTCTAACATACCGACTAACGCTCTTCGGGCGTCCGATAACGCCCAGGCGTGTATTCTGAATAAAAACGCCAATCGTTGAAAAGAAGAACAAAGCAAAAAAAAATCGGTCAATCAAATAAATAATGTTCCGTGTAACGAGTGTATTGAATTCAATTAACAGTCGCTATAATGACGTTTTAACTCTTCGTTATTACGCCCGGTGAATTAATTCTTCTAAAATAACGACAGGTACTTAACAGGAAAAAAAAATCGAAGTATTAACTCTCGAAAATTTGTAACAACTACTGTGTGATTATATTATTATGTAAATGTTTTATGACTAGAGCTGGGATTTTAATGCCCTAAAAAGCCCCGAAAAATGTCCTTAAAAAAATGCTTTTATGACCTAAAAACTCTAAATAATGCCCTACAAAACCCCGAAAAATGCCCTAAAAAAATGCTTTTATGATCCAAAAATTTGTTTATTTTTAATAATTTTAGTATAAATTACAATAAAATTTTTTTAAAAATGTGTTATAAAAATCTATTACAAGTGTATACTGTAAATACATAGGTAGTTTTAGTATAAATCTAAAAAAAAAGTTTTTTACGAATTACGATTACCTACTTATAATCTGTTATATTTATTTAAAAACCACGTTGGTGTAAAAATCTTAAAATAAAATTTCAAATTCATACACTTGGTTTCCAAAAACTCAAAAAATGTTCCAAAAACTCTAAAATGCCTTAAAAAATTAAGAAAATGACCTAAACACTAATACATGCTAAAAAATGCAGAAAAATGCAAAATAAACTTTTTTATTCTCATTCAAATGTACGTAAAACAAATTTGTGACAAGACGAGCATTGCACAGTAAGCTTTGGAAAACAATGCAAAGTGCATCGAAATCCCAGCCCTATTTATGACTAATTTCTTTGCGCGTTCATAAGTAATGCATTATGTTTTCCAGCCGTACATATTTCATTACGCAACTGAAGGCGATTCCAAAGGTGTGTGTGTGTGTATGTGTGTGTTTTAAAAAGAAAAATACATAAAAAAGAGTTCCACAGGTGCATTATGTATTATACTTTTTGACACATTAATACTTTTAATATATTATGATATATATTCATGTAATATAAACAATAGAGCATATTATTTTCTCCATCACATAACGTTAGAAAATTGAATTCGTTGTCAGCGACGGATTCCCTCTGGTCTTTCCGAGTGATTGAGAGGCCTTACGCGAAGAAAAGCGGTTATTGTACCTACTACTTTCGTCGGTTCATACGTCAAAGTTGTCTAAAGCTTGATACATATATATTATATATAAAATACTGACATTATGGATTGATTTTCGCCCTTAAAGAAAATAATAATTCTATGATTTATGGCGGCGCCATGGACTAGTTTTTTTTTTTGTTTTTTTTTTTTTTTTTGCAGCACGAAGTGAAATACTCGCCATAAAAAGTTGTGTTATAACTATTCAATTTTATATCACCGTTCGACTGTATGGTAATTTTAAATTTTATGTTGAAAACGTTATAAAAAAAAAAAAGTAAATAAAACAGCATTGTTTAACGATATAAGTATATTTTATACTTATTGTCAATGTAAAAAACATGTTGTTGTACGGATACGAGAAAACAAAAAACAAATAACACGATAATATGTAGTAGGTCACGAGTTATTTTAAGTATCGATTGCAAAAAAAATAAAAACCCAAATAAAAATTCGAATCCGATCGATTTCTCGAATTATTGAAAAAGAAAACGATATAAAATAATAAAATTTCTACGAAAACCTTAAATACACGGCACATCACTGGCAACGTGACCCGTGAAAACCGACTAATCGCATTCGAGATATCGATTACGTTTTCACTTTTGGCCCGTGAACTTTCCAAAAGATTCCGAAACGTACTCGAATCGCTACTATAAAGACGTGTCTCGGTAGTGTGTTACTTCATAAAAACAACAAAATCCCTGATAATAAGTGCGGTTTAAGAGCCGTGTCGACGTCGACGACGAATTCACGTGACAGTCGAAGAGGACCGAAACGACTGTTTTTGCCGCGAACACGGTAGTGAAACGTCGTGAATACTCGGAATCCGGTGAGCGTTTTATCGTGTTTTTCTTTCGGCGATTTCAGACGCTGCCGCCGTGAAAACCGCGAGCAAAAAAAAAAACAACCGATGAGACTTGGCCATTACGTGAACGAGGAATTCGCACTGCGGCGATGCCGTTCTCGACGTCCACGGCGTTCGAGTTCGGTGTCGATTGTTTCGATTATCAAAGCGCCCCCGCTTTGAAATGTACGAATTCACAATAGCGTCTGTGAGTTATCTTCGAAACGGATTTATCATAATATTGCTCTCGGTAAACGTTTACGACGACAAAGCGATATGTTTTGACAAAAAGCGATAACCTTTACGAGAGCGAAAGCTTTAACGAATTCGCACGACAGCCGAACGATAATTCCGTTCTGCCGAGGTTTCCAAGACTCCTCGCCTGTTTTCGAGCACGTCGTCATAGCTGTTTTAGATTCTGAGTGAAGCGAAGGATCTTATGGTTTTACAATGATGTTTATTTATTTTTTTAGATTCTGAGTGAAGCGAAGGATCTTATCGTTTTACAATGATGTTTATTAATTTTTTTTTTTTTTTCTATAAACACTTTTTCGTATACAAATCCTCGTCCAAAAGTTTCGTCCAGCAACTTTTTAGATTCGAAATTAAACTGAGATGGTACTTAGAGAGGTAATTTTTCCAAAATCTCCATAGTTTTTCCAGTAATCAAGAATAACGATCGAAAAACTGAGTAAAAACGGTAAAATCGGTAAAAATCCGCCGTAAACGAGATTTTCACTGTTCAGGTTTTAGGTATTTAGTCATAAATCGAAAAGTATTGAAGCTAGAAACTTGAAAATTTTATCCAATATCAAACACATACGTTTTTATATTGGAAAACATTTTCAGAACAATTATAGCACTTTTGACTTAAATATAGAACATTTAACTTACCAAATTGTTTGAAAGTTTTTATGTAATATAATTTTAAATATTTGACGAAAAATTCTGAAAATTTAATATGACATTACTCATATACCTACTTAATTATCCTAACGAAAATTCAAAAATCGTGACTCAGGATTTTTTTTTAAACACACTTTAATAAATTATTATACGATTTTTTACGACATTGTCTGATTTCTTTTAAGTTTATTTCTAATGAAATATTGAGTATTTGTTAGAAAGTTCTGAAATTTGAATACAAGTTTACTCTTATACTAAACTATCAATACCGAAAAAATATCAATAATCGTGACTCAAGATTTTTTTCCAAGCGTTTAAAAAATTATACAAATAACCGTAAAAGACGTAAACAGTATTTAAATAATAATATATTATATTACATTGAAGCTTTGCTCAGAATCGTTTTATACTAAAGAAATGAGTCATTATTTCTTTAAAACTTAATACATTCATCACCAATATCTTGTCCGAGGACCGAAAGGACGAAGGACGAACTTGTACCACCATCATCTCACTTACCAGCTTTTTTTAATAATGTAATGTATGTAGTGCTGATGAAATATTAGTAATGATAAATAATTATAATAGTAATAATAACAATTAATATAGTGTGTTTAATTGTTATTATTTTTATTTTTATTTTAATTTTTTTTTTTTTTTTTTTATTCCAATATCCTAACTTTAGCGTATCCGAACTAGGTGCGGTCCCGATTAGTTAGGATTATCGAGGTTCTACTGTATTCCGAATTCCGCTTCCGAAATACTGTAGATTGAACAAAAAACATGTCTGATTTTCTTTTCGTAAAGTGTTGTTAATCAAAAATATTATTATTCATCAGCGAGTGGTTGCGTCCTAACGATATCGGGATCCTAACCTGCTCTCTCTCTCTCGTCCCGCGCGGTATCCGTGTGCATGACGTCACACGATGAAAAACTACGATAAAATAAAAGCGAAAATGTTTAGAAACAACAAAACGAAAACCTAAAAAAACCCTCGGGGAAAACAATCGACACGTTTATTCGAGTCGCGACGTCAGAAAAATACCCATTTTCCTTTAACGTTATTGTTATTGTTTTTTTTTCCGGCCACGCGAAATCGGATGTTTGTGCTCGTCACGCCGAGTGTCGAGCACGATACCGATTTCAGATGACGACGAATTAAATCCGTGGTCTAATGATACGTAAGCTCCACGAAATTGCATTCATTAATAAACCGCTTGTCGGTACCGACGTTCGACGTGCTCCGGGTCGAGCGACAACGTTTCGTTTCCGTTTAGACTCTCGTAATAGCGTATTTAGTGAACCGATTGAGTTGTTACTTTTTTTTCTTCTACGAACGATACGTTCTGTGACCTAAACATTAACTCTTTACTGTTGTAAATGTTTAATACACACCGCAGACATTGCCCCGGAATCAATGACGTGTTATCATCGAATACATTATCATTCTCTACCGTTCGTCCGGAAGTAATGAACGAATAGACAATAGATACAAAACAAATAAACAATGTGATGGAAAATAAATCGGAACCGCAGCGAGATAAATACAAGAATCGATAGAAATAACTGTAAAATTATATCAAGATGATTCAAATGTATGTGATGTGTTTGTGTGTGTGTGTCAATATTAATGTTACTCTCTTTCTCTCTCTCTCTCTCTCTCTCTCCCTGTCTCTCTCACCATCCTATCTGTTTTATGAAGAATAGTATGTATATAATATATATAGCATCAGTTAATTGTTGTCAAATTTAAACAATCGTAATCACAATCGAATGGTAGATCGCAACAGGATTTTAAGTTAATCACGATTCTATTTCTTAAGTTTATTTTTCTGAGAGAATATATTTTTTTTCATAAAATATCTTTACAGAAATTATATATTTTGTTTGGTTATGTGAAAAACAAAATTAATGCAATTATTTTGAGAACGAAAAGGTCAATTTTCAATTGAAAAAAAAAATGATACGAATCCAAGGTTGAAGCTAAGAAGTTGTTTTATGTTATATAAATATATACTTTTTGTACGTACATCTAACCGAATCAGAATCATTTTTTTGTTTTTTTTTTCTAGTGATTTATTAAATCGGATAAACGAGACAATTAGACGATGTCGACGGCGAGAACCTAGAAAAACTTTAAGGTCGATCGTGAGTTAATTAAAATGGCCACCGCGGTCGTATTGTTATTTGTTCGCACGTTTGTACACATAGCGTGTTTGGTATTTCACATCGAGATGGCGGCGTTAATCGGCGCTACGACTAAACTAAAATGTATACTTCAACGAAACGTTCCGAAAGCACAAACGCGACTATCGGGCGTGATGTCATACCACGACCGTCCACTCGAGCCGGCGGTCACTCGAAAGACGGTCCCGCGTGCTCGATTACCTCGTTTCCGTTTCGGACTGTTTGAAATACTACACGGTACCACGGCGATCGCCACTCGGGGGTGGATTTAACGGCCGGGCTAGACCCGCACACGCACAAACACAACACAAACATTGTAATAATATGCTATGTAATAATCTGATAAACACACTTATCTAGTCGTGAAATTAATAATCTAGTAATATCAACTTATTAGTCATAAATGAGAGAAACAACTTTATTTAAAGTGAACTGCCCGTCTACCGGGTCGCCTATATGACACAGTGTAAGAATCAAACATAAAACTGTTACAATGGAATGGATAAAAATAGTATATAAGTGAGATTAATAAGTTTAAAAAAAAAAAACGTAAAACATACAATAAAATATGAACTGTTTATACAATATAAATAGAAAATCGTTACGCTTTTATCGCGGTGTATAAAATTAACAGTTTAATAGGGGTTTCACAATATATATAAAATTAAGAGTATAAATGCTCATAGATAATATTAAGTGTGTCTCTCATGACAGTTAAACAAATTTCTTTTAGTTCTCTTAAATCTAATGCCTAATGAGGGGATGCAGTCCCACGTGCTCCGAACCATAGGGTATGAACTTCCCAATTATTTATTTCGTAAATAAGCTATATGTGTATACAGTAGAACCCGCCTTATGGTGGGGCACATCGGGCGGTGATCTAATTTTCCCCATTATCCGACCGTCCCAATTAACCGAGAATAATATTTAATGACTATTTAACTGTACAGTGTGTATGTACATTATAACTTTATTTAAAAATTATTATTATTAGTATTATTATTATTATGATATCTTAAATTCATTGATTAATTGCTCGATTTATTATGTATAAATGTTACGCCGAATTTGTGAAATTGCCGATTTCATGAACTAGGCAATTTAAAGAGCATAAAACTGCCGATCGCGTGAAATCGGCAACCTCAAAAAACAAAACTAGATTAATGAATAACGAAAAATAAAATAGAGTAAATAATGAAATTTAAAGAGGAAGATAAAAAAGGCCGTACAAAGACTCCTCGAGCACATTTTTTATTATTTTTTTTTGATTTCTCTGCACACCTTTCACAACTCGCACAACTAATGTAAGCTTTCACGGCAGCCATTGGAATATTTGAGTAGTGCTCCATAATTTTTTTATGAGTTTTTTTCCCCCCTTTATGTCCACTGGCCACGTGCATATCACGAATGATATCTTTTTGTGATATAAAAAATGATTTTTCACGTGTCCGTCGATTCGGATTCGGCGAACGCGAACGCCTCGTTCAAGCGAATGAAACGCACGTGAAACGGATATTTCGAGTACTCGAGAGTTCCGGCGAAATCGAAACGTGTTTGTCCGTCGAGACGTTAATGAGGAAAGAAAAAACAAAAAAAAAAAAACAAAAACGACGACGTTCCCGGAGCAATCGCTACCGTCCGAGACGAGATGAGCAAAGCGTTTCGTAAAACTATCGAAAAGCCTTGCCCACTAACCGGCGACAGCTGTTGGACAATTGCGTGACCCGGTGCGTTGCCGTCGTTTGAGATGTCTGTGTTTTCGTTGACGTATAACCACGCTCGTTTTCCGTCGAGAAACCGTTTGATAATTTTTCGTTTTCATCGTTTTCAAACGTTTTGACCCAGACGAGATTTACATACAAGCGGATCGGCCGATGGGCATAAAATAAGTACGTTTCGGGTTTATGTGACAGATCTAGTAACGAAATGTCTGACTATTACGTCTTAATCAACGTCTTTGAATTTCTCTCTTTCTTTTTTTTTTTTTTTTTTAATCAGTGCTACACTTGACGTGTACTACGACTCGATGCTGAAAAACAAACAATACGTTTCGACTATTTTTGCCGACGATAATTTCATTTTTTTGTTATTTAATCGACAAAATTTAAAACGAATAGTTAAATTAATTATTTAATTTGTTTTCATAAAACGTTTGCACATTGTTATGCGGTATTAATCGAGGGGGAGGGAGGATAGTCGGTATTGACGAACGAATAAAACAAATGTTATCGCATATTTTGTCGTACACGTGTACATCTAATGCCGGGTTTACACTAGACCGACGAAACAAAAAACAAAGACACAACAGCAACTTCATTATTTTTCTCATTTGGCGACAAATATGAAACAGCAACAAATTGTAAACTTTCCGTTTACATAAAAAAAACAAATTGGAAACATGTATGAGACAAAATGTTTATGTTGTGTTTTTTTATTTGGGGTGTTTACAGTGCGTAGACAAAACAAAAACATTGTAATTATGGTCATCAGCTGTTATCACTTAATTTCCCTCGCAAATTGATAAAAGTGTTATTTCATATGATTTATTTCATAAGTAGTTATTGATTAATTCTTAATTAAATATTTTATCCAAGTACCTATTAATATGTCTGAATGTGATTCAAGTGAAGTGAATGATGATGGTTGTTGCTGCGTCCGTACTCATGGATATGAATAGACCAAAAAAAAAAAAAAAGACGATACTGGGTGAAAAGAACACTATTACAACGAAATGCTATGGGTGGATCTCACTATCAATAATTATGTATATTTTAAAATACCAACACTGTCGCAGTGTCGCACCAACACTTGTTTACACCAAATAGAAAAAAGTTGCCGAAAACAATAACAAAATAGAAACCTTTTGATGTTTACCGCTTTCGAGCGGATACAAAAATGTCTCCAGAAACACGAACATTTTGTCGTCAGTCTTGATAATGTCGAGGAATCGTTTCCGTTTTGTCTCCTTTAAGTCGCAGATTTGTCGGAAAACAGAATGTTGCTGTTTTGTCGGTCTAGTGTAAACCCGGCATAACAAAATAATACGTTGCGTGTGTGTGGCATTATTGTCGAGTAGGTAACGTTTTCCACGAGAAAACGTGGCGACGGTGTTAATTTTCAGATCCGTTATGAAATTTGAATAATAGAAAAACGAATCGCGTCGTAAATATTATTATTTGTATTTTACGGATGACGTACGGCGTACACCCGCCCACACATATCCACCCGCCCACACACATAGGCGCCCACACAAAAGTCTCGTAGAAGGTTTTACGACTCGCGCGAACGACAGAGCCGCGATAAATTCCTAACATCCTGAAACGGAAATGATCCCGAAACGGACGAAATTCGAATACCGTCGCGCTTTTACGCCGTTCCGAAACGACTCGCCGCCGCCGAGCAGACGCGTCATTGCCGTCAGCGGTCGACGAGTTTATTCCGTGCTCTCGACTCGGCCTCGTCGGGGGGATACCGTCTCTCGTTACACACCTGTGCGCCGCTCGTGTCGCCCACCGTCGCGGGATTTATGTGACACCGTGTCTCGTTCGTATGCGTATAACAATATCGTTACGACGTTACACGCGTGACAGTAAAAAAATATGATTTTTTACGCGGTGTCCCTCTCGACCGCGCGCCCGGTGGGTCATCACGAGCTTTGGACCGAACGAGCTTCTGAAGACAGCAATGATTTATTATTATTATTATTATTATTATTATTATTATTATTATATCGTACGGGCGATACGAATGCATAAAGGCCTAACGCGTGTCGTAGACCGTCGTGAACTTTGAGCAAGTTTCACGCGCGACTCGCGTGTCTTTTCGTGTGGCGTTTTCTGGTTTTGTGCAAAGTCTAGCGTTTGTCGACCGTCGATTAATATTGAAGTTGAGTCAAAAGTTGGTTAAATCGATTTTGACTCTTTAACTCCGCTTGTTGTTCATCGCTTTATTTTAACTCGCATTTTAACTCGATTGTTTAGCTCTCGCGTCGGCTTTTTGTCCGTCAATCAAGTCAATTTCCGATGTCATTCGTGAGCTGGCTCAGTGCCGTGAATTGAGAATATTCGTCTTTACTAATATTTAATTTGTCGATCGATTTTTACAACGAAAAATCGGTTCGATTTAATCGATAGTATTGACCATATATACAAATTAATGTTTTGGTTTTATTAGTTACCTACATATTATTTAGGTTTAGAGAATATACGTATAGTAAAATAAACGAAATGAAGTTAACCCGAAGAATAAATATATATTTTTATCGCATCGAATCTAATTAAAACGGATAAATATTATAATTTTCTGTATTAACTTGATTCAATGAGAAGGTATTATTAAATAAACTAAATCGAGTTAGGAAATGTTGTCGAGTCGATAAAGTGAGTTACTTGGCTTCGGTGTCTTGCCTACACTCAGAGCCGGATTAAAGGGGGCAAAGGGGGCTTCTGCCCTCGACGCAAGATTTTGAAGGCGCAAAGTTTTGAAATAATGTGGGTACCATTTAGAGCAGGGGTCCTCACTAAGATTTCTGAGGGAATACAAATTGTACAGTTTAGTCAGGGCCTAAATCTAAACGGTAAAGGTTAATTACAACGTATATTTTTATTATTGTTATAATACACTATAAAGTGGCGTTAAATAACATACAAACAATACGATTATAACATAAGTTTATTACATCAATAAAAATTAACTTTTTTGCATATAAAAAAGTAGGGAAATGTATTTCACTTCATTTCATGAATAGGCCTACTTGAATCCAGTGGGGCGGACCGGTTCGTTCGCAAATTTCGTGTCGTTTTGGTGTCACGGTAATACAGAGCGACGAGCGTGAAATCCGATAAAAACGACGTCGCTCGATGTCGATATCGTACGACGATTTTGCCGGATATATCAGCGTCTCTTAAACTTTTTTATCCATGGAACCCATTTTGATATTTACTTTTATCGTGGAACCCCGGCTATTTTTTTTTTAGCTTTTTTTAGGATTATTTTTAAATGTAAATAAATTACAATCATATAATAATATTGTGTTAAAGGTATTTAATTCAAAAAAGTATCTTAAAATAAAAATAACAGTAATTGTACATGTTACATATACAATACTAATGACATTTTTTCCCTCACTAGCCGCTACTAATCTTTAGCTGGATATTTTAAAAGTAATTTTCTTGAAAATTTCGAAATAAATCACTAAAGCCTCGCGGAACCCTGAGTGATCTCCACGGAACCCTGGGGTTCCGCGGAACACAGTTTAAGAAACGCTAGGTTATATCGTTTGATTTGAATGTTTAACTTTATATCGAACAAAACGTTTCATTCGACGGATTCGCTGATTTAACTCCAGTTGTTAGATTGAAAAAAAAACGAATTTCAGTAACACACCGTATGATATCGGGCCGATAATCCCACCGATCACGGTATCGTCGACATCCGCGTTCGTTTCCAGTTCGTTTAACCAGTGCTGGAATCGGAAAAATTAAAGTAAGGGGACTCTTTTAACTTATAAATAATCAGCGTCCCCGACACTTTTTAAAGCTTTTTCAGACGTGGGGGTTGCGCCTCCACACTCCCCGTATACCTCCTCTAATATTATAACATAACCCATTATATTGTATTTAATGCAAAATTGTTTTGAAAACTAAATTTCGTATTACTTATAATAATCAATTTTTTAAATGAAAATTAATGTAATTTATCTTTTTTTTTTCAATAATGACAATAACCATGATATTATTTTAATAAAATATTACATCATATTTACAAATTATGCCATTTAATTCCGTAAAATTAACTGCACTTATCATCAATAATTATGATCACCTATATATTTCTACATACAACTATTATTGTACATAACATATTATGTGTACCAAATATTTTCGTAAATAATTGTATTACCTAATTTCTCAAATATCAAAAATTAAAATTTATTAACTATACCCTTTTGTGTGTCAAATTAACGAATACAACACGTTGTATTTAATCCACCTAGAAATACCAGTAACAACAACGACCAATGATAACTGATAGTAAATCACGCAATTAAGAATCATGATTATAAACACGGTTAAAAATGTAAAATCAAAATCAAACAGTGACACGAAAAAAATCATTAGGTTTTTCGTACATTATGATAATAATTGTTAATATTTTAATATTTTACCGTCCTGTGTGGTTTAATTTGAAAAACAAAAAAACAGTCGAGGTAAGCTAAATTTTTAGAAAAATATTAGTCGGGGTACTCGCCCCCCCCACGTCCTCCGGATTCGGACATTGCAGTCGCGACACGCCAAAACACTTACCCCGCCCCAGCCGTTGGGCAGAAATCCGTCGTTCTTGGTCCAGTTGTCCAGGTTGACGTAGAACAAGCCGGCGCTCATGAGAAACACCCATGCCGCCAGGTTGATGGCGTTCATCAGGTGATTGAACATCAGACTCTTCTTGACGCCCGCCGCCAGCAGGACCATCATCAGCAAGGTGATTCCCGCGGCCAACACGTCTGGTTTTCCTGCGGGACACACGAATATAAACATCACGCGTCAGTTTAGTGCAATACGAGTCGATATAATATTGCTTGGCCAATATTCAAAACTTATAGACGACGATCGGAAAACAAAGACCTCCGACCGCGATAAAAGGTTTCAAAGTCACACGAATCGCTAACTGCAGGAAGGGGACGAGTCCATTTTTCAGGAACAATAAAAAACTAAATAAGATAGGAAATATTATCGTAAAAGTCTCAATTTTTTTTTTTCGATAAATTTCAATAAATTTCTTAAAAAACGTCGTTTAATTTGGAAAAAAAAACTTCAATAATTATTTTCGATTACAAATTTTAAGTTTTTGAAATGTCCCTTTTTTGCAGAAAATATGAGTATTATGCATTTTGACTGATATAAATGGGGGAAATATTTTTAAATAATTCTATGTTATTATTTTAGAGTCTGAGTGACGCGAAGGATCTTATGGTTTTACAATGATGTTTATTTTAATTTTTTTTTTATGTGTGTGCGTGTGTGTCAATATCAATGTTACTCTCTCTCTCTCTCTCTCTCTCTCTCTCTCTCTCTCTCTCTCTCTCTCTCTCTCTCTCTCTCTCTCTCTCTCTCTCTCTCTCACCACCCTATCTGTTATATGAAGAATATTATATGTATATATATATTTTTTTTTTTTAATTTTAAACATAAATACACGAAAATACGTTCGCGTGTGTTTTACGATTTAATTGCCCTTCAGTTAGGTGACTGATTTTTGATCGAGACTTAAGAAACCTAAGAGCATTAAAAGTCCACCGTTTTCGTTCACGTCCGACGAGTGTAAATAGATTAGGGATTGCCCTAGGTTTGTTCAGACAATCGCCACCGCGCGGACCGTTGAAATCGTTTTGAATTTACTCGGCGGTTACCGAAAGCTTTTTTCGTGACGGTGAAATTATTACAGTCGTTTTAATTCGAATCGATTTTTAATCACGCTGTCGCGTCATCGGGCGCAATCCGTGCCACGAGCGTAATAATTCGTACGGTACTCGTATCGACGAGAGAACCGAGTGTCGTTCGGCGTTCGGTCTGTATCACACGGCGTGATAATAAATACAATGACGGACGAGATTTTTTTTTTCTTCTTCTCCAAAAGATTTCCCCGATCTCGATATATAATCACATTCCGTTAGCGACCTAAATAAAATAATCAATTTTTTTTTTTTTTGTATTAACATAAAGGCTTCAATTACAAAGATTATTAGCCTGTATATGATTACAAAAGGTTAGAGAGTTTCAATATAAAAGTTAAAATTATTTTGATATTGAAGGAATACAATGTAAAACATTATGGTATTTACAGTTTTTTGTCTAAATCTATTTTTTTGAAAAATTTAAAGATGTTGCCGGAGTTATGTTGACTGAGGGCTTCTTCGAGTGACCTTGGATTATTGAGAAGAAAACGAGCGGTTGAGAATTTGGGGCAGTCAATAATGATGTGCGCCATTGTAATGGGAGTTTTACATGTGTCACACGAGGGAGGGGGTTCCTTGGTTATCAAGTACGAGTGGGTGATATGGGAATGGCCTATTCTGGATCTATTTATAATTATTTGTTCTCGCCATGATGCTTTATCTGGATAAGCCCAGTTGGACACAGTTTTTTTTTTATGTTTCTGAGTTTGTTGCTGGCAGGTATTGAAACCCAGTGATTTCGCCATGTTTTAATTATCCGTTTATGGGCTTCATATGTCACATCTTTATACGGGATTTTGTTTACGATGGTGGAGGTGGAGGACGTCACTGCTTCATTAGCCTATTTTCGTCGGCTTTTTCGTTCCCAGGGATACCTAAGAGCAATTTTGTAACCGTACATTATTGCAACCGGTGTCCCCCTAGTGACCGAACCGATCTGACCCGCGCTTTGCATAATACACAGATTCGGCCGATACAGTCATACGTCCCCCGACGTCAAACGTGCTTGGTGCAGCGTTTTATTCGTGACTGACTGCCCAGTGTGATATTATTATTTTTTACATACTATATTACCATTAAATATTAATTAAAGAAAAAATACAAAAATCACTGTGGTGCCATTGAAAAATATTTCGCGCGGCGCGAACAGAGAGGCCAAATAAATGCGTCATTTTTTCGAAGAACGTGAACACCACGAACGAGTTCAATTTTTAAGTGAACGTTCCAAACGCTTATTGTTATTTTGCCACCGCGCTAAAAGCTGCCGTGCAAACACACTTCCCTCTCACCCTACAATCGTACACGGCGACGCGGCGGCGGAGTGGCGTGGAAAAAGCAAAGTTCGCAATTATACCGGATTAAAATTTCGCTATTCGTTACGCCCGCGCGCTTGATCCGCGACAAAACAAAAAAGGACTGTGTTTCGTACTCGTCGCGAATTAGACTGCGAATGCGAGCCCGGGTAATTTAATCCGAATCTTCTACAGTTCAACGGGCTTTCAGACTTAGTGCCTCCGCGCGGCACCAGCCCCGGATTTATGTCGTCTACTAATCCGCGTATACGTTCTTGTATAACACGCGCCACGTTGATTTTTCACGCACTCTAATAAATTACCATTCGTACGTCGCGAACATAGTACGTCACGAGTCTTGTCGCGGACTCGCGAGCTGCCCCATAGTCGTGGAACGTTAAACGTCACGTCGCGGTGCACGCTCGCGGTGATTTCACGTCGGACACGACATCGAGCGATCGAGCGATCGAGGTATTATGAACAATTTATGAGAAAATAAAAATTTATTTTACTTATATACTAATTTTTAGTGTACCGATAATAATCGTAATCTATATCTTATTAAACTGTACGTCCACATGAATAATTTATTACATGATTCATAACATGAATAATTTATTACATGATTCATAACACAAATTTATTAATTAACCAAAGTTATCTATCTATTCTAAACCAAAAAAATTGAGCTTAAAACGATATTTTCAGTAAACATTTTTTACTTCCCTTAATTATTTAATTCTATGTGTATATATATATATATGGATCTGGTACGAAACGTCGACAATCAAAAAATCGACAGGTTAAAATATCGGCGGTCGAAATATCGATAGGTAAAAAATGTCGACAGGTCAATATGTCGACAAATTACAATGTCGAAATGTACAAAATATTGACAAACTAAAATAAATATATGATTTGTGTAAATAAAAAAATGTATGATAAAATAATTTAATAATGTCGACATAAAAATATAAAATGATATGAATTATATAAATAAAATTATAATGTCATGTTATAAGCAATGCCTCTTAAGAACTCTATAACTAGAACGTTTCTACGATTTTGTATAACGTTTTGGATTCTGTCCTCTCGTTGTTCATTTTTCTTTTTTGAATGTGGACGAGTTACTCCACGAAGTGTTGATTCAATCATTATCTCTGTATTTTTTTGTTCTTTTTGCAACTCTTTTATTAAATGGTACACTCCTACGTGTGATTCACCAACAAGACACTCCCAACGTCGATGGCAAGCTTCAATATTGTTTTGTGTTCTTGGAATATTTTGATTTATATCATACATTTTTTTTATTTACATAAATCATATATTTATTTTGTTTATTTAAATAAATTAAAATAGTAATAGTTGTCGATATTTTGTACATTTCGACATTGTAATTTGTCGACATTTTGTACTTGTCGATATAATGACTCGTCGACATTTTTTACTTGTTGATATTTCTACCGCCGACATTTTAACTTGTCGAATTTTTGATTTTCGATGTTTCAACCGGCTCCCTATATATATATATATATCATACCTCCTTAAATATTTACGACCCCCCCTTCCAAGATAAAATATCTGAAATAAACACTGAGCGCAGGGGTCTCCAAACTTTTTTATTCAAGAGCCACAAAAAATATCAATTGCTCATGGTGAGCCAAATTTTCCTTTTCAATCCTCTTCCTGACAAATCAAATTGGTGAATTTTAAATCAATAGGTCAAGAATAATATTTATAATAAACCCACTGCAAACATAGACATATTATGTAACCGTACAAACGTTCTGAAACGATTTCGTCGTATCGCTCGTCTATGTGGCTAATCTCCGACCAGCGCGAACGCCGTGCCGTTGCCGAAGTTTTATAAATACATATTCGTCAATGGTTCGTGAAACAAAATATCATACTGCCCGCAAGAGTGTTTACAGTAAGAAAACAAAACATTGCTGTAAAACCGATAGATTCTGCGCTTCACTCAGAGTCTAAAATATGATAGGTACAAAAAAAGGGCGTGTTCGTGGGTTCTCATTCATTTAATAATGATTTTACCGCCGGCGGATATTTCTGATAGTACTCAACAACAGGGCGGAATAAGATAAGTGGATACTCGGCCCACGATGTTATTCCATACGATTATACAGCTCACCCACTGTGTGTGTGTGTGTGTGTGTGTGTGTGTGTGTGTGTGTGTGTGTGTGTGTGTGTGTGTGTGTGTGTGTAAAATACAGTTCTCGTGTTTCAGACGCGTTTGTCGAGTGTGCTTTTACACCATAATATCATATTCTAAAATGTAAAAACGAATAAAATATAACATAAAAACGACGCGCGCGCGTGCTTTTACGGTAAAATCGATACGGAGATTCGAAATTTTCCAACGCGACATCTCGCGTATCGTTTTGAACGATATTCATACGACACTAAAATAAAATGCGTACAGCGTAAGTCTGTCGGCACGTCAACACGAAAAGACGTGTTTTTTTATTCATATTTTTTCTATTTTACAAGGGCGCGTTTTTCAAACGTTAAACCACACGACGCTGAAGTGCCATGTGTGTGTGTGTGTGTGTGTGTGTGTGTGTGTGTATGTGTTTTTTTTTTGCGTCCACAGCTCGGTTACGTACGGCCGTGGCGCAATGGATGTCGACGAGTATTCAAGAGTTTTATTATTATTGTTATTTTTTTTTTTTGTTTTAATATACTTTTCGCACGCGTATCCGAAGTATTTGTATTCGTGCTCAAGCACTCGGTGGGATGTAAGATATTAATGTATGATATTCAAATGAATTCGGCCGTTTGAGTGTATTTGTCGCACAACTTTTCAAGTTAGAAACACTATTCAAAAGTATTTTTTCGTCGAGTTCCATAGGTCGATCGAGCGAACAATCATATGATGATACGCTTTCGAAATGGAACCGATTCTACCGTCACCGTCCGGACGACGACGTAAGACGTATGGTCTCGTACAGCGTGCCGGACGCTTTTCTCGGCGTATTTTCGACTTCTCAGCAATCGTTCGCGTGTTCGTGTACTCGTAATAATATGCCGAATAGTTTCGACACGTCGTCGGCCGAGTATTGTATTATACGCAGGGTTGGCACGAAAAAGCCCAACCCGAAAAACCTGGGCTGCTTTTCTGGGTTAAACCCACTCAATATTTAAAAAAAACCCATTGAAAAAACCCAGCTTTATCATGGGTAAATTACACTTTTACGTTTTTTTTTTTTTTAGTATAAAGTGAATTTTAGAAATTTGCCTTATTTTTTTTTTAAAGTGTACCTATAATGGATTGCCCATTCGATAAAAAAGGAAATACATGTTTGTTTGTTAGTTGACTACAAGTAGGTAAAAAAAAAAATTCACATGGGTTTTTTTTTTAGAAAAAATTCATGCTTTTTCTCAAAAAACCCGATAAAACCACCCAGTTACACAACACCAATTAAGCCCAACGGGTTTTTGAGTTTTTTGGGTTTTTTTGGGGTTTTATTGGCAATAAATCGACAGCGTTGGGTTTCTTCAATAAAGCAAGTGTTTTTGTCAACCCTGATTATACGTGCGTGTGTTCGTATTAAGAACGCGAAAAAAAAGAGAAAAAAAGAAAAGGAAAACCGAAAAATAAAAACGAATAAACAGACGACGGCGATAAAACGGGCGTGTGATGTGATATTAAGTGTACGCGACTTTTTCAGAAAAAGATTGAAGAAAAAAATATCACCGCCTTAAGCTTCCTTAGTGACAACAACTGATTTCGTGAAAGTTAAGCCGTACACACGGTACGCACACGGACACGCTGTTGCTGCTCGGCTCACCGACACCAGTATTAACGGTACACGAGCTTTTGACGTGATCCAAGCGACACGTATATCCGACACCGGGAATTTTTGTTGGGGTTTTTCGGTTTTTTTTTTTTTTTTTTGCTTTAATCGCCGCGTTATTATTTGAAAAATAAAACACACACACACCACACACACACACACACACACACACACACACACACACACACACACACACACACACACACACACACACACACACACACTGCGCTCGTAAAAACGTCGTTTCAGACGGAAAAAACGAAAAACAAACGTGGCGCTCGTATGCGTCGTTAATGTCGAACGCGACGATGACGACGGCAGGGGCAGCAAGCGATCTGTAATTCGTACGGAAACGCGACGATAAAAGTAACGTTCTAAAGTCGCTTTGGAGCCGGAAAAAAGCCGTCGTCGGTCTTTCTGTTGTTTTTTCATAAATTTATTTTTATTTTTTTTTTTTTTTTCAAAACGATTTCTCTCGGAACTCCCGTCGAAATTCGTCCGACTCCGGTCTACGGGGCGTATCCCGGCGATAATAGTTTTACGATTTATCTCTCAAAATAATTTATTTTTTCGGCGTTGGCGTGGCCACGTGACGCCGGTGCGTATCGATCAACCGTGAAAATTACGAACGCGGTACGGGTGGGGGAGAGGGGGGTATGGATCCGTGCCGAGCCACAAGTCGACTGAATCTTCCGTTCGGCCATCGGAGTTCGGCCGCCGCACGCCACTCGTCGACGGAGGCTCAAAGCGCACAATCGCGTCGGACCGCACCCGACGCCGGCCGGCGCACCAGACCGGTGTTTTTCCGACCTTTTTCACGCGACGCCCCATTTTGAATGTTCACGAATCCCACACACCCCGCTCTGTATTTTGATCGAATGATTTTTCACGATCTGCCGTCGAATTCGAGCAAACGATTGATTTTTGACGAATTCACAAAAGATTAATTCTTCTAAATCCGAATGTTTCCTTAAAATTTGAAAATCTCATACGAATGAGTCGTCGACCGTTGTGTGTATTATTATTTCGCAGATTTTCGCAGTGTGTTGTGTTGGAAACATCATACTCACTTTATCGAGTATATACATACATTTTTTTTTCTTACGAGTGAAAATAATACATTTCGTTTTAAATTTGTAATACATTTTAATTAATTTACACCTGTGAGCAAAGCTCGTATCAGATATTACGATATTAAATTTGGTATTCGAAATCGTGTTTTACCGCGCTCAGTTTGACGTCTGACCCCGTTCCTGTACACACTATAGCGTAACAAAATATAATTAAGATAGGCAATAATAATAATAATTAATACTCGATCGTCAATATTGCCCATTACAATCTTTAAACAGCAAATATCTCCCTCTCAATAATCCGGTTTCCATTACCTTTCCGTTTTTCACTTTTCCATATTTCACCGACACTCGTATAAAAGGCCAACGAAAATCCGAAGTCACTCTCATTAACCTCGGTTTTCTTTCTCAAGTCTTTCTTCTCGTCACCATGAGATAGACGACCTCAACATTTTTCTGTCCCGGCGACTCGGCCGGGAAACCTCACAACACGCCACCGTCTCCACATCAGCAACGTCATCGCCACCAATCGCCGTCTGCACATCAACAACGACACCATCAACTTCAACTCGTCAGTCAACATTCGACTTGATAAAATATACGGCAATCAATGATACGCTTTTTCCCTGTTTTTTTTTCTCCCAAAAACCCGTCCTCAAATTTAATGTAATCCCAGCAATCAACTTTATAATGTATGATTTTAATGTTCACATATTTATTTCCTCAAATCAAATTTTGTTTATCTGTCTTAATAATAAAAATAACTGTAACAGTTAATGATACGTCCGTTCATACGAAAAAAAAAAACGGACCGTGTAAAAGACACCACCGAATGATATTTTATGAGTATTATACTCTATCTGGTACGTGGCAATAAAAAAAGAAAGATAATTCATTTTTATGTATAAATAAGACGATAAAAACGTATACTATAAATAAAAAAAAATAAAAAAATAAAAACGAGATATTGCCCGAATATTTTAATACGACCACGCAGAAAATGAGACGATACGTACAATATTGTTGAACGACGGTTTTTATGTTTAAACATTATTGTTATTATTATTATTATTTATATCAATAATCCACTATTTTCCTATTCTCGTATTTTATTTAATTACCTCCATTTTCAATACCACTAATCATATCAATTTTTCCTTAATATTTTAATTTTACTCATACACCCGTTATATATATTTGTATAAATGAAAACCGATTTTCAGATACTTCAAAAAAAAAAAAATAAATAAAAAATAAAAAAAAATACATAATTATTAATTTCTCATATTCGCAAGACAGTTTCTCATCTATTTTATTATTATTTTTTGTTATTATGAAATCCACGAACCTCCGGGTCAAACTCTCGGATTTATGGTGGCCGGCTAAGTCCGAAGCTTGCCGTGGTATTGTGTGACACCACAAAATGCTACAACACGATACGAACGGAAGTGTCGCGAGAACAATGTACTCCCCTCCTTAGTACCTTCTCCAGTGAAGCTTGAAGTTCAAAGTCTAAGTTCAACGTCCGCGTCGGGAATTCTCTTCCATCCGGAGACAACCGGTTTCGGACCGTCACTATGAACTACCCTGGGCAAATCTCGTCCCGTCGGACGGTTTTACGGGACGAAAATCGAGTCCGGCCGCCCCGGGAACCCCACGAGCACACACGTCCGCGGCGAACGATCGATAACTTTCGGACGCGCGACCGACGAGCGCTGGCCGGGACGAAGGGATGCGCGATATCGTAGACGTGGGTGGGCCCGCGTCATCACGTCGGAGCGCCCGTAAAACAATAGACCGTTTCCCGTGCCCACCCACGCTGCGGCCGGATCCGTACGGGAGTGCTCGCGCCGTTATTGCATTCCGCGCCGTTCGATCCCTTTATCGCGCGCGCGCCCATCAATTACCGACAACGCACGAACGCGTATTGTAATACCACGTGATGAGAGGCGGAATGGCGCTCAACCGGCACCGACGAGCCTCCCCCGCCCGCGTTCACGACGTGCCGGTACGATTGTTATTGCCGGAATACGAAACCGTAATTTGAATTTATCGTTCCGATTATTATTGTTCGCATCATCACTCTAGGGCGCCATCGTTCATAGTCGACTCACGCGTGTGGGGTAAAACGAGTCGCACCGGGTCCTGTCTGTCTACACACTACTCCATGGCGTTTGAATCGGGTATGGAGTTGTGTTTTTTTTTTTTTTTTTACATTGTCCCTGTGTTAAAAAGATCGAAGTTGAACCGAGTTTTTGTAAAAAAAAAAAAATATATATATTAAATAAAAAATGGTTATACGTAAACATGAGAACCGTAAACGCAAGTGTGATCAATACTAAAACCAGTAAAATATTAATTAATATCAAGTAAAATATTCGAGTGAGATTATATCATATTATTAAATCTAAATGTCTATGTTTAAAAATATTATAAAATCGTTCGAATTCAAACTCGATTTTTTTTTGCGACTCTCCCGAGATAAAATAGAAACGATCGCTTCGAAACACATCGACGTGCGATTTCCAATCCACACAGTTGTAAAACGTAACTGAAACAACTAACCTGAAAATGGGTTCCACACACAAAAAAAAAAAAACAAAAACAAAAAAAACCCGCATAAATTACCGTGACTACTAATACCGGTCGAATCCGGACGCGGGATGAACGAAAAAGACGTTGCATTCTGGTCCGCAGATTAATTTTTTTTTATAAGCGTGGTTACCAGATAACGGACTACACGATCGTCATTAGTTTACATACCATCCGGGTAAGAAGAGACGTGATTGGACGGACAAACGACTCTGTTTAAAACGACTGTTTTTACGACGGATCCGACCGACTCGCACCGATTTCACCCCAAACCGTTTCGTTCTTTCGCTCTTCACCTCCCCTGTGTCGGCGGCGGCGGTGGCGTCGTGAACGCGAGCAAGACTTGTCAAAAGATCTCGGCGTTTCACTCGTACCGTAACCGTGAACACAAGTCGAGATAAAATCCCCCCTACCCCGGATGTGTTTTCCCCTCCGATCTCGAATTATTCCTCTCGGGCCGGGGTCGCCCTCCTGCCCGGACGACCGTCGACCGCGTCCTACAGACACGCATTGTGACCGGTCACGCGTGCGACAAAACGCCCATATAGTAAAAAAAAAAAAAAAATTATAATAATTAACTTATTACTAGAGTTAGGATGTTGATGAATTTTTCATTTTGTTTTCATTGATTCTATATAATTTTATCCTAGCTAAAAATTTGATTCATGTCCTCTTGATGCAAAATATTCTAATTTTATTTGCATTTTTCGGCATTTTTCAGCATTTTTAGCTATAAATGCATTTTTTTTGTTTTTTCACTACATTTTTTCTTCTGTTAGGTAAATTTTTTTGGTTTTTGTACAATGTGGGTCAATTTAAGGTTTGGAGCAAGTGTTAAACCCAAGTTTTGAAACAACTCTAATTTATTTAATATGTAACTTTGGATTTGGAAAAGTAGTAATTTTAATATTTTAAATTACTATTACACCCATTATCATGCCCATGACTCTAATAAAAATTATTATTTATAATCACATTTTTTTCACTTACATAATTAGTTTTTTAGATCATTTTCATGGGGATTTTTTGAAGTTTTTCGAGCATTTTTGTGTGTTTATTAGGTCATCGACATCCTAGATCTAGTTATTACATATTGTGTTCACGGAAAAACAAATGCCGTAAAATATGCGATACAAATTTAATACGTTGTTTGAGCTTTTACGCTCGTCACGCTGATTAAATCCGATTCCTGCGAGGAAGAAAAAAACCTAATGAAAAATTGAATAAATAATTTTACGTTTTCTTTTTCTTCGTCTGAGACGAATTTACACATTTATAAATGTCGAGAACCGCGATAAATGCATACAGAGCGTGATAATAAACATGTCGACTTTAGTGCGGCAGTACGTTTTTCCAGTGTACCGCAACGTCTCGTATCCGCCGATCTGAACTCGAGACTCGTCTTTTAAGCCGTAGATCAAACGATAGACGTTTGAACATGAATATTGAAAAAAAAAAAATGTTTTTTTTTTCTTTCGTTACTTATTTCGTTACTATTTCGTTATTTACGATGATTATACAAATTTTTTTTTCATAAAAATAAAAAAAAAATACGATTTAGTTAACGTGTTGAATTCGATATGTCACCTGAGTTTATACTTTACCCTAGATCAAATCACGACGTCCGAATTTCAGTGGAACGCCCTGTATACGATCACAAATTGAAATTCTAGTTTGGTATTATTTTATTATTATTATTATTATTATTTTAATTAGAAAAGATCTCGTTTGTTATTTGTTTTTTTTTTCATCCCAGACCTCTTGTGTAATTAATTAGTCCGTAACATGAAAATGTACAAACATTGACCGTAGAATCGCAACGTCTATAAAACGTAGCAGTATTTTTATTGTCTCGGAGGGACATTCGTAAAAACAACATCTGTGTCGAGTTCGTTAAGTATTTTGATTGTTGTGAAAAAAATTTGATTTTCAAACAACGAGTGGAAAACAGAGAGAGAAAACAATTCACGAACAGCGAGAGGAACAGAAAGAGAGAGAGAGAGAGAGAGAGAGAGAAAAAAAGAAAGAGAGAGAGAGAGAGAGAGAGAGAGAGAGAGCCAGCGAGTACGTCAAAACAGTTTTTAAACATTGATTGAAATGAAAACCGCTAATAATGACGTCATATTTATCGAACCAGGCGAAAACCATTTGTATATACACACGACCTGGCCGCGTTGTTAAGACCGAATTCGTAATAACACTCAATCACGCTTTTTTTTTCGTTTTCTTTATTATTTTCTCGAAACAATTTCTACGACCGACGTTTGCGGGTCAAACGATAAAGCCGTTCGTAAGTTACGGCCCGCGAAAACGTATTGTTTCGCGATATCCGAATTTCACAACGGCGACGACTATCGATTTATTTACTCTCGCGAACAAAGCGGTATCGACGGCACACCGTTATTTGTCACGATCCGATCGTGTGTATCGCGTCTACTGTCCGGGTAATTTTATAAACGCGTAAAGTTGTGGGGGAGAGGATGGGATAATATTTGTTAGTTTTCAAGTTTTGAAAGTATAATATATACAAGCGTAGTTTTCAACTACAATTAAAAAAAAAAAAAAAAATTAGAAAAAAAATACGCGTGTAGGTTCCCTCTCTTTTCTCTTCGGGTGATTTAATGCATTAAACGGAGTTCGCGTACTTTTCAGCGTTATTTATCCTTTACGGCAATAATGACATTTAAGAAGCGTAGGAAATTTATTTTTAAAAAGGATAACGACATTAAGCGACTCTGCATTTTTATTTATTTTTTTATTTTTATTTTTATTTATTTATTTATTTTTTTTCATATTCTTTGACGTCAAACTAATTGACTGAAAGAAATGTTTCCGGGATACTTTGCGAGAGGAATATACGTAATTACATCGGCACTCAATTATTCAGAACAGTTCTCGGTGTATCGATAGTTCGGTGGTAAATGTATAACGTTTTTTTTTCCCGGACCAACCGACGTTTAAAAAACGGGAATCGATCCACCGAACATGACGTTTTTGTCGGATTCAAATGGGATTCGATTCGCGAATACGACGTAATGAATGACATTTTTACACGCCGTGTTGACATTTAGTATATGTACACCGTCCGCTAATGACTCGGTGCTAACAACGATCGTTGGCGTTTTAATGCACGCCTTTTTTTTTTTTTTATAACGTTCGTACGAGTCACGTGGACGACATAAAAATAATCTATTATATCACACTCTTCGTGCGTTGGGCTCTCTACGGTTTTGAACGCGTTCCAATGAGGCCCCAGTGACGTTATCGTATTAAAAAGGTTTTTTTTTTTCCCCAGCTAGCAGAGTACATCGTAAATTTCGCGGTTTTTCCCTCGGTACTTTTCGGTATTAAAGAAAACCGCTGAGAGTTTGAAAGGAAAAACATTTGATCAGCGTACCGACACACACACACACACACACACACACACACACACACACACACACACACACACACACACACACACACACACACACACACTGCACACACACACATATACACACACACACACACACACACACACACACACACACACACACACACACACTGCACACACACACATATACACACACACACACACACACACACACACACACACACACACACACACACACACACACACACACACACACACACACACACGCACGCACGCACGCACGCATGTACAAGTGTCATATGAAATCGATTATTCTTTTTTTGATCATTAATTATTTGATTTCAAAACGGTAAGCATCATCCATCTATTCCGAATTGAAATATAATTTAACGACTCAAACCCACGCCGTGTTCCGAAAAGAAAAAAAAAGTTAATTGTAAACGATAACGTCGTTTTTATCAAATAACGAGGGAAACAACAATTGTTTACTTTAACAATGATCATGTGATTCGTAATTTATATACTGTGAATCCGAATGTACTTCGGAGTAAATCGTTACGCGTGACTTGTGTGTTGTGTCAACATTTTTTAAAACGACTGTAAGGAAAATGTACTTTTTCATCCTGTCGTTTCCATAGTAAACTTTTCTCAATTAGTTATTTATGCGTATAATAATAATAAACAGTGTATAAAAAGTTTAAACTAGTTTGTTGAAAAAAAACTTTTTCAATAAATACTAGCGTGAAGCGAATACGTAAAATAAATAATCATAATTTAAATCAACCGATATAACTTTTTCTCTATTTTCAATGAAAACGCATCGTGTAGTTTTTTTTTTTTTTTAATGTAAAAATATTATGATGAATGAAAAAAAAAAAAAATACTTACCCTCTTTTCGTTATTACTACAGTGTAAACGATTCGGGTGGAAATTTACAGAGGAGTTCATATCAACAAAGTGTTTTTGTGAAATTGTTCGGTTTTATATTTATGTTATTGAACCAACGGAAGTATTTTATTTGTATATTTTGAAATATATTACAAAGCGTACACATTTTACAACTACTGCTTGAATCATTTTCGATTTATTTGTAAATAGAGAGTTTACAAAAAAAAATATAATTAAAATTAATAATGGCAAACGTTCGTGATTTTAACTATTTCATTACCAGTACTTGAGTGTTATAAAAAATTAAAAAAAAAAACAACGCTCAGTTATTAGCTAAATGATATCAGGTTTTAATAACTATATAGTTAATCTATCTTCGTTGTCATGAACAACATTTGCGTTAATGTAACACGGTTCATCACATTTTTAATGCGTACGGTGATAATGAAAAATAATTATTCGTGACTCACAGACGCGCATCGGTCGCATAAATTAATACCGTCGTCTTTAAAATATGTTAATCGAAATTAATATTTCGAGTACGTTAAATAAGTCAAATCGCGAATGCGTAATATAACACTCCGGGTGAACTCAGTTTAGGGATTAATATTATACGAAAACAACACACTCAATCGTCGAAATCATTTTTTTTTTTCTAATCAGCTTATTTACAATCAGTGTAATGGACACAATAAGAAAATTTGATAGAAAAACAAGGAATTTAGAACACGAATGACGTGAGGAGGAACTTGCCCATTGGCCGCACCTCTTTTTTTTAAACATACGGTTTTTTTTTCCTTTTAAATGGACATTTTTTTTTTTTTTTTTTTTTTGTAATAAATTACTTCCTACAGTCATACAATACCACAGACGATTCGCCGAAATCGAATACCAACGATTTTATACGGGCGAATTAATCAAAAATCAATACCCGCGGTGTTTTATACTTAAAAATCAACTGACTGTACTAACCGTACAACTCTAGTTCAGAACTAAACGTGATCAATCGACTCGACAGTGGAAAACCTATCGGTTCAGAGAGCCGACTCTCTCGCGGTCGGCGCGATTTTCCGACTCGTCTATGAACGATTCGTCTCGGCCACGACAAACGTTGTGTACCCTTCAAAGTCGGATTATTTATCGCTCTTGTAATTGTTTTTTTTAGTAAAGAAAAAAAAAAGGTGTATCCCGTAAGTTAATCGTTTCCATAGTAGTGGTATCTTTAATAAATCAAAACTAATCGAACGCGTTACACATTAAAATTATGAAAACAGAGTGATAGAGACGTCCCTGGAAAAATTAAAGGACGTTAATGTGAATAATGTGTTACGCTATCCTTTTTATTATTTTTTTTTTTTTTTGAAAAACCACTCGTCCCAATGAAAGTATATTTATGTTATCCGTGCGTCATTCAGTGTTCGTGGCGATATTTTTACCCTTCACTCGTTGATTGTATCGAACCGGCAATCGACCGAATTACATTTTACTCAACGTGCGTGTGAATATTTCTCCGAATAAAACCTATATGAACGATACGTTTCGGCCACGAAAATCGTTGTGTACCCTCCAAAGTCGGATTATTTATCGCTCTTGTAATTGTTAATTTTCGTAAAAAAAAAAAAAAAAAACGTGTATCCCGTAAGTTGAAAATCTTGAGATTTATATCAATTGTCGCCATAGCTGTGGTGTTTTTACTAAATCAAAACTAATCAAACGCGTTCCACATTATAATTATGAAAACAGAGTGATGTAAATGTTAATTATGAGTTACGCTATCATTTTTTTTTTTTTTTTTTTGAAAAGCCACTCGTCCCAGTGAATGTATATTGATGTCAGTGGCGTAACAAAAAAAAAATTGGCCCCCCCCAAAAATAAAAAATGGGCCCCAAAAATATTGTTTTAGGTTAGGTATATTAGTTTAAAAACATTAATCTGATCTAGGTAAATTACTTATTTTAATTAAAATTTGTTATGATATGATAAAATATGATAATATTTATATAGTAGGTAGTACACAATTATTACTTAATAACTAAATTGTATTGAATTACTTTATTTAAATTTCTGCGATCTTCTAGCATTTTTTTGGGCAAACTTGTCAACTAAAATGTTTATATCTAAACTGCGCATCCTCTCGTTTTAGACGTAATAGATTATTATAAACATAGATTAAATTTAATTTGAAAAATTAAATTATTCAATTTTTTTCACGGGAATCAAATTTACTCTAAGGCCCCAAATTACCGTGCCCCCCCCCCGCAACGCGGGGTGTGCGGGTGCTTAGTTATGCCACTGATTGATGTTATATACGCGTCACGCTGCGTTCGTGGCGGTATTTCTACCCTTCACTCGTTGATTGTATCGAACCGGCAATCGACCGGATTAGATTTTACTCAACGTGCGTGTGAATATTTCTACGGAGAATACTCTCTGAAACTATTTCGTATTTTTCGTTTTTTTCTTTTTCTTTTCTTTTTAAGTAGATTATCAAATATTAGCTGCGACGGCACTACAATTCACTACGAGTTTCGAATACAAAACGATCTTTTAAGACGTCCGCGTTTCGACGTAACGTAAGTACCGTCTCATCCGTCTGATTGCCTCGTAAGAAGATTACGAGTTATCGTGTATTTTTTTTTCCTAACACTAAAAAAAATATATATATAGAAATGTTTATAATATAACGTTCGACGTACGTCCGCGGATTACTAAAAAAAAACACCGTGCTTCCGCCGTCCGGGAATAATCGAACGAACCACTCGGTAGACTTCAAGGAATAAACAGAACAGAGTATTTTTTTTGTTTTTAGATCGTTTTCGGATACACGTTTTCGGTGATTGATTTTTTCCCGCGGATCGTTTGATTTATTTCACGACCGTTTTAGTCCGTACGCCCGGATCCGATTGTTTTATTCAAACGGTCGTAACGAGATAATATATCTCATAATTATACACCGAGAACGCTCGACGGGCCCGTTAGCCCGTTGCAAATAAATTCGAATCGCAATATCATATGGAAATCAATGTGCGCGTACTGCACGGCCTAAGAGTGATTAGTTTTGTCGAACGATAGTGTGTTCTGGTCGGAGAAAAAAAAAACGTTCCTCGAAAAACGGAAAATCGCATGATATGAATTATCCCACATATAGATGTATTTGAAGCGTAAAGTTTTCGGCGCAGAGTGAACTCTCGATTTATTTCCAACCCCCAAATTTAAAAGCAGCCGTTAAAAAAAAAAACAAATAAACAAAATGATAATTATGCGTTTTAATATATTTTTTTTCCTCTCGCCGAGCGAGTTTAACGATAAATCTATTGCCGTTTCAGCGTTCTCAGCTGAATTTATAAATAGTTAAAGTTTCCATCGCCCTCCGCGGTCGAGTCGGTTCGAGGACATCTTCGATCTGACCAACGACGTCTGGTCTTGTGACGTCACGTTTATCGGTGACCCGCCAAAATATGTAGTCTCCAAATACTAAATCGTTCACACGCATTGAATCCAAACGAATCCGAATCTACTTTGAGTTTGAATCCTTAATATATCTATTTCGCCTATTTCGTCCTGATCGCCCGAGTATTACCAATTTTACCTATACGAGATTTTCAATTTCCCTTTAACGATCCGCTACTTTTGCACCCTATCTTCCCTTTCGATCGGCAAACACTCCGTTACAATGTTCTTTGTACACCCTGTCCATAATATCTCATTCCATTCTGGTTTATCCTACAAATATTTTTGGATTCGCTATTCCCAAAACACAGCCTTTTATGTTATTCAACGGTTAATATTGTATTATGTAAAAATGCTTGGTTTTATTAAAATAAAAAGAATTTGTAATGAGTTTAAATTAACTTCTCCCATAAAAACCTTATATTGAGCCTATGTAAGGTCTATTTTAGAATATGGTGCTGTTGTATGGGATCCTTCCTCTTCTTGTGGTAAGGATCAAATTGAAAGAGTACAACGTAAATTCCTAAATTATGCAGAATTTATTTTAAGTATCGACCATCCACCTCATGATTATAAACCAATTTTAAATAAACTTGGTTTATCTTCATTAGTTGATAGAAGAAAAGTTGCTAACCTGAAACTTCTCCGCCTACTAATAGATGGCTGTATTGACTCTCCTGTCCTACTTTTCATGATTAACTTTAAGGACCCTTACTCTTCTGTCCGTCAAATTTATCCATTTTTTATTCCTAAATGCAACACCAACTATTCTGAGAACCAGCCAATCCTTAGAATGATGCGTATGGCAAATAGTGATCCATCATTTCAGTAGTATTTGTTGTATTTTTTATTTTTGTTATTCATGTTTTTAATCTAGTAAATTAGTAATAGTCACTATTGTTATTGTTGTTATCATATTTAAAATTTAATTAGTGTTATCATATTATGTAAATTGGGCCTGCCCGTATTGTTAATAATAAATAAATAAATAAATTATATCTACTGGATATTGTGTTTGTATTTCTTGTAATTTTTTATTTATTTTTTTCTATTTTTCTTATTTCTGGTAAATAAATTACTTATAAGTCAAAAAAAAAACCCATGTCTTCTTAGAAAATGTTTGATTATTTTTTCGGCCAAGATATTAATTTACACGGAAGTTATCTATCACTTACGGGTAAATGATGAAACCATCATAATATTGTTTTAATAGAATTTTTAATTAAAAGATTATACATTTAATCGAGTATAATGGTTAATCAACTAAATTACCTCGTGTGACAGACGGCCGTATTCGTGCGCTTTCACTTTGAAATATTAAAGCACACTGTTTATCATTATAATATTATGTGAAAACGTATTACATAACTATAACTTCACAAGTGTAATATTTCGTTATCGCACCGTACAATTATGACGATTCAAAAACAAAAATCAAACCAAAAACGATTTATACCGTCGTCCACAACACCGATGTCAGTGATTGGAAAACGTGTTATGAAATCAAATATCCATTGGTAATAATCATAATATTATAACGTTATCTTTGTACCGACGTAGACACGTTGATTCGAGCTAATCGTGTAGCTGCACCGATTCGACTATAATCGACACAACGATGTCCTAAATATCCTAAAGTAAAATAATCGCGCACGATTAGTATGGTTTTGAGTACGGTATAAAGTCGATATCGTAACGTCGAGTGTCGATTGTTTCGTACGACGTGACGGCTAGTTATCACTCCGATATTCCGACGATATTTACACAAATCGAAATGAAACCGACGTGGAAAAACTCCGATTTTCGCTATTCTAAACCGAAACGACGTGGTGCGTTCTCGTTCGGAGCGCATTGTCTCCGGTGATGGCCGTAGTGCGTTACACTAATAATAAAACACAGGCTCATGGGAGATTTGCCCCCTAACCCCCAAATACGACTACAAACAATTCGCCAACGTAACAACAAATATATAAATACATTTACAAGTATTTACACTTCACAATTACAAGACGCGAAAAATAAAGTACTGTTGTACTTATGCGACAGAAAGTCAGAATGGCTCGTTATTCGTTTACGGCCGTGTAATCACTTTTATGTCATACGCCATAATGTATATTGCTATACATTAGTCCTATACCTATAGTATACTCGTATAGTAACAAAGTTTCTAAAAACAAACCCACGCCCGATGGATTAACCATTTTCATAGTTATTTTGTTTGATTTACCGATTGCTTATCGGGTTAACACTCATGCGTCAAAAATAATACGCGGAAAAGTACAAAATTACAGTATCTACGCATAAAATGGTTTTGTTGATCAATAGTCGCGTATGCCGCAAACGATTAGTGAAAAAAGGCCCATGTTATCAGAGCGGTTCAATTGCCACGGCTAGAACATTTACGAAAACAGACCCAATTAAAAGTAATATTATATTGAGAAGTACGACAGATATTGAGAAAACCTAATTATGAAAACAAAATAGGTCATGGGGGGGATCTATCCCCCATATCCCCCCCCCCGTAAATACGCCGCTGATTTCGAATCCAATCTTTTATCCGCCTCGTGACGGAAAATGTTTTAAACGGAAGTCAACACCGCGTAGGGGCGCAATAAAAGCTTCCGTGGGGGCTGCACGTACCCCATATCCCCGTAGAAAACTACGACCGTGTTCGCGGTATAGACCGCAAAACCGTACGCTTCGGCGCACGGGGGCGGGTTTCCTCGGTAACCGCGAACGCGTACACCCGCGCTGTTTGCGTCGCGCCGTCGAACCGTCTCGTCGACGCTTATATGTAAATTTAAACCCGACGACGCCGACCTCTGCGGATGTCACGCGTTCGCGATTATACGAGTATGTGTGTGTGTGTGTAATGTGTATGTATCACACGATATTATCATTAACTCCGAAAGCCGTTGAATATGTTAAATTCATCACACTACGTCTCACTCAGACGGAGTACGACGAACGGCAGGACGGGGTGAGCGGACGCGTCGTCGGTCTCGGCGGTCCTATTCAGCCGCGCCACGTGCGACACGAATGGCTGCGCGATCTGCGTCTCCTCGTGCCAGCGCGTCGTATGTTAAACCGTGACAAAGCTCGTCGTTATCAATCATTTTGGATGTTTCAATAAATCAGCCGTTTTCGGAACGACTCGCACGATCGTCGGGCGCGCGAGTGTGTGTGTGTGTGTGTGTGTGTGTGTGTGTGTGTGTGTGTGTGTGTGCGTGTGTGTGAGTTCTCGAAGACCGCCGACGACGTCGCGTTCAAGACGACAAAGTTGCCTCGGTCGGCTATTGTCTCGCCTTTATTATTGCGCGTCACGTCGTATAATAAATGGTATTCGGACCGCATTGTTTAAAAAATATATATATTTATCGTCGTATAGCCGTCGTGATATTTTAAAAACGATACAAACGAAAACGCTCTCTCGCCGTCGCGTTGTCCGTACGGTTTTCTTCTCCCCGATCGACTTGACTCACGCGATTCAACAAAAAAATAATATGATTTATCGTCGAAAATAAAACAGCGCCATCGTCGTTCTACTCGTCGTTTCGTTTAGAACGTTGTTTTGTTTTTAAGCGTTTAACGTCAGTTCGAAACTACTGTACAATCCTTGGAAATAAAAAATTCAAAACATTTTATTCGATGTCAGTCAGCATCCAAACATAGTAGGACCTGTTTTTTATTAATATTGTCGAAAGTAAAACGTTCTGTACTTGTCCTCTCTGTGTATAATGAACATAGTTTTTGTAATCTTTTCCGAGAATTTCTACGTTGTGATATTCAGTGATTGATTCAGAAATAAAAAGAGAGAGAAAGAGAGAGAGAGAGAGAGAGAGAGCACCAAAACAAAACACTTTTTTATCAATTCCCCGTCAGCATTTTTTTCAAACAGCTTTCGGCCGATAAAACATTGTAAAAACAAATCCACTTAAAATAATAAATTTGGTGAGATAAGAAAAAACGTATTTAATTTATTGTTTTATCGTGTAATCGATGGATTAAAACCCGAAAGTACGAGATGGTGCTCGCTAAAAAATATCAACAAAACTTTCGTTTTGATACATTATTACTGTGTTTTTTTGAAAAAATGTTGTTCGAAATGACTGTGGTGACTTACGTTTTTATTTTTGTCACGGCGTGTGACTCGTATCGAATATTACATCAAATGTCATAGGTACCTATTGCCTTTGTTGTTTCAAACCGATATCGTTGATTAAAACACATTTATTCGTATTACACCACATTCGAATAAGCGTAGTGACACCCTCCTGTCAAAACAACCTAGATCCGCCAGTGACGGTGTCGTGAGAGCAACGCCTGCGTTTGCCGACGACTGGTTTTAGTAGTGTTTTATCAAATATATATAATACAAATTTTACTACTTGATATTATTATTTACCTATTAATAAGTCATTATTATATTATTACTAGGGATCGGAAGTTGATGCATTTTGCATTTTTTTTTGGAACTTTTTAGACGATGCTCTCCTGGCCAAAAATCTGTTTCATAAGCATGTGAATCTAAATAACTAATTTTTATTTTGCATTTTTTTGCATTTTTTGGTGTTTATTACTTTTTAAGTCATTTTTTGAGATTTATAGGTAATTTTCCAACATTTTTAGTTATTTTTACTGATTTCACACTAGTTCATTTCTTATCGTTTCTTGTCGACCATTATGCCGATAACTTAAACCACAGACTAAGATTAGTACCTATCCAATTTTATCTCGACGATTACATTATTGTCGTTGTCGTATTGTAGTGAATAATATTATACCTACATTTTATTATTTTTTCCTAATATTCGATTAATATCCGATTTTATCTCGCCGATTACAGTCGCCGCGTCGTTGTCGTGTAAAAGTGAATAGTATTATACCTACATTTTATTATTTTTCGTAATATTTTCGAAATGCCGAAAATTAAAACGTCGGTTAGTGCTCGTCTGCGTGCATTTGTGTCGGAATTCGGTGACGATATTTTTTCTTCCGATGGCACAGTTCTTCTTTATTGTAAAGTATGTGAAGTAAAGGTGGCCTCAGAAAAAATATTTGTAATTTTTTCAGGTCATTTTTTTAGGACATTTTTTGCCATTTTTATGGTCATTTTTTAATGTTTTTAAGGTCATCAACTTCCGAGCCCTAATTATTACAATACTATACATCAGATTGCAATATGAAAATGTGTACCATTTATTTAATATAATCATAATAATATTTAAATAGTTAAAAAAAATAGTCAAACAGTTTTAAAACAGCTAAAAATGGTCTTTTCCTGCGTCTTTGGTCGGGACACGCGAGAATACGACGACACGATCTACGATTCACAGCAAACAGTGTATTTATTCCGGAAAATACGTTTTGTTCCTTTTTTTTTTTTTTTTTTTAATTTTTCGATCTCAGCAAAAACGATCGGACGTCACGATTCGCGTCAATACCGTTGACCTCGAGATCGCGTTCAGAAAAACGATTGACGACCCAGTGGCGTGGGCTAGTGTTCGAAGCGTTCCGTTCCTAAAAATAACCTAACCGCCTACGTCGTGTTACACAACGATTCGTCCCGGAAACGTTTCGTCCTCTATAAATAAAACTTTCGTATTCCAAGGGGACGGTAGGACGCCTATCCGGAGTCTAAACTAAATACACATGTACACTGACCCGGCTTCTCTGGAACGGCGGTTACCGATAAAGCGTTTTACTCCGATTCCCGTCTCGCCGGACCGACGAGTGAGTAAATAAACGCTCAACGCCAACGCGTGACAACTCAAAGTTAATTATCTTCCCGGGGAGTCGACACCTCCTCGGGGGGTCCGCGACCGATGATTTAGGGCCACCGTACAACGACCGTCGACCAGTTGGTTTTAATATTCCGGTCAAAACTCGACTATATGGCTCGGTTACGGAACACGATCGTTGTTAGGATGCGGCGGAAGATTTTTAACGGATTTCTCGGGGGGAAAAAAAGACGAAAACGCGTTTGGTCAAAACGATTTGACGACGGTCACGTCGAATACGGATGGACACACTCGAATTGCAGGCGGTACGAGCATTCGTCTTGTGTTTATTACCCGGTGACACATTGACGATTGACGGGCTGTATACGAACTGAGTTCCATTTACCACAAATCAACCAGGTTAAATACTTAGGACTCATTTTTGACAATCGACTAACCTGGAAAGACCACATATCCGATAAAAAAAAGAAACAAACTAAACTCCAGATTACATCTACTACGTTCGTCTACTACGATCCAAACTAAACCTGAAACTCAAAATTCTTATCTACAAAGAGTCGATATTTCAAGTACGGTACTACGGCATACAAATTTAGAGTAATGCCGCTCCAAGTAACATACGAACAATTCAGTCCTTCCAATTTTCGAATCCGATTTTCGTCGACAAGCCGCGTGAACGAATTTCGAGTCCAGTCAATGGACCGTGCCCGGCCGGATGCTGCGTGGCCGCACGCGGATCGCGTCCCGAAAACGTCGGGTCCGATTAGCGGTGCACGGGCGACAAATCGCCTCGCGGCCGCCGCTTCGAACGTTACGCCATGTACGTCATACGATTTGTACGACACGAAATAACGGATATATATATATACGCGTGACTTGGCGCGTTTGGTGTTTCGTCAGTTTAGTCCGATGGTTCCCGCCGACTCGGATCGATTCACCGTATAATCTCTTTTGAAAATGTTCGACTACCACTGGCCGATCCCGCCCTCTCGCCCCTCGATCGGTCGAATAACGACGATGAATCGTAGACGATAATACAAAAGGCGTGGTAGACACCAGAGATAAACATTTAAAAAACATGCGTAAACGGTTTTTAACACGAAAAACTCGATAAAAATAATAATTAGAATTGTCCTTTAACCACGCTTGTTCGAATATTGACGGGTGTTTGAATGAAATTCTATCGGCTATATTAGTCGATTTTCTTAATTTTTAAGTGCGAGTTTTTTTTCCGAATCGAATCAATGAAAAAAACAAAAAAACCAAAGTAAACCTTTTCGACACAACGGGACCACTGAGTAAGTGTCATACATCTGCACGACACATAATAATCTTTGACTTACAGCAGTTTCCAACCCGTGGGCCGTGAGCAGCACGGTACTGGGCCACGATCCATAGGTATAATATATTAAATATAATATTATTATATTATTTTTTGTTGAATTTCTGATCATGATAATATTTAATCGATTTTAACCAATAGTGTCCAATAAGTGAACAATATTAACGATACGATATCGAACGTTTGAATGTAATTTTATCGTATACAGTTCATTAATTATTAAAAGATTCCCGTTATTTGTCATTTCTATCGTATTCATGGCGTGCGGGTCGCGATAAACTTAATAGGTCTTTCGATTTCGTAAATCGGTAAACTAGTTAGTGTGCGACAGTGGTTGTGTGTTTATGCGTCGTTGTGTCTGTTGTGAGTCACTACATAATACGAGTATAACATAATACGCACTATTAACTAGGGATTGGCTGACACTACAACCGATACTAAATATCGGCCGATATCGGTGGTATTGGTTTTTTTTTCAAAACCGATAATTTCAACAAAAAAAAAACCATAGGTTATCAATAATCAATATCAAAAACTATAGATTATTGGCAGGGCTGTCGTTGTTATCACATTACAATAACCTTTTAATAATTTATTAAAATTAATAATCAATGTTTTAACTTTTCTAGGTAACATTCGAGTTATCGGGTAACGGTTTTATTATAAATTCGTTTTTTTGGTAATATCGGCTCATGTTTTTTTTTTTTTTTTTGCAAAAAATACTGTTTTAATATTTACATAATGTTATCGGGTATCGGTTTTATATAGGCAGCATGATATGTCGGAGTATCGGATATCGGTAGTAAGTGGTATCGGCTCATCCTTACTATTGACTTACGCTACACGTAAATACGAATGCTTGGCTTCTAACCGGGTCTTGTCGTAAGACGAAGCTTTCGAGTGATGAAGGAACTAGTAGCAGTGGAACTACTGGTAGTGAGACTGCTAATGTGACGAGTTCGAATATAACAAAGAAAACTAAAATTTATTTTCGTAAGCAAAATTTACCCCGACTTTTTGAAAATCGGATTCGCGTTTTTTGGTACCGAGGAGGAACCTATGCCGCGGTGTGCGATTTGTATCGAAATGCTATCCAACGAGTGTATGCAATTTTCAAAAACCGGAAAGACGTCTAAACATGAAAAATGTGTAGGAAAATCACTCGATTTCTTTCGAATCGAGAAAAAAAATCTTTCCACGACGAAATCAGTCACGGAAAAATCTTCAAAACAAAACATACCGAGTGCCCGAGTTTCTTAAGAGTTTTCATTGTTAATCGCAAAAAATCGTTAAAGTTCAACACGTCCGTTTTGGCAGTGTAAACACGTAGTTGAACAAGTGAGAATTTTTCTGTATACGTTTGGTTTTTTCGAAATTCGATAAATTTAGAAAAACACACACACATACACTTTTTGATAATTATAAAATATGATATTGGGTTTTGTGAATTTTCACGTTGATTTTTGAAAATATTCATCAGAACGCGATTCGGGGGAAAAAATATAAACGCGGACCTAAAAAAAAAGTATAGTTTTCACTCGATTTCGTCTGCGTTTCTATCATGACTTGACCGTAATTATGTCGGTGTACTCGTGACCGTGACTACTCACCTAAAAATCCCACGGAGTTTTGGACGGACGCGCTTATCGCCCCGTTGGTGAGCGAGTCCAGACTCGCGCTCAGTGCGCAGGCGCAGGCCGACGTGCCGATCAGGTACTCGAGCACCATGTTCCAGCCGATCAGGAACGCTATGAACTCGCCGACGGTGACGTAGCTGTACATATACGCTGAACCAGAAGTGTTTGGCACTCGGACGCCGAATTCGGCATAACACGCGCCTGAAAAACGGCAAAAAAAAATATATAAAAACCATGAATAATGAATAATATACAAAACCAATCGGTTGGATATATTATGATATTTGTGATGATAATATGGGTGTTTTTTATGAGTGTGTGTGTGTGTGTGTGTGTGTGTGTGTGTGTGTGTGTGTGTGTGTGTGTGTGTGTGTGTGTGTGTGTGTGTGTATGGATGATGTATGTAATCGGATGATGTATGTGATCCAAAAATGTTGACTTAATCTCGCATTTTATTTCGATTAACAGTCTCGAATCTAACGCCGATTGTGAACTGTTAGCTAGTTTCGAACAATCGACGATTAACTAATCATTGACTTTTTTCACAGATATTTAGCAAGCAAGTTTCAAATAATATTCAATTGGGGTTTTAACAAGTCATACGTAACATTTTTTCGAAATTTAATTAAAAACCGTTTCAGAGGACCAGTTTACATAGTATCCAACTTGACCCGACCGATCCCAAATAAGTCCCATTATTTTATATTATCTATAGTCACGATCGTAATAACTTATTGCATTGTTATTGGGTCTAACCCGTTGAAATTAAATAAATAAATACGTGTTTTAGGTGAATTTTCGAATTTTCATTAACGGTGGCCACTGATTTTTCCCGATATTTGTACAATAAATCGTGATATGTAATAAAATAATTTAACCTCGTATCTTACGAAACTGGAAATATCTATAAAAGTTAATTTTGTTTTTTGAAGTGATCGGATGAAGTTGAGACTAGATAAAGTTGACTCTGTAGAATTGTTTCAATTAATTTTCCAGATTCGTGTGGTTCGCGAATCTTCAAAATCGATTCATAAATTATTTGCGCTCTGATACTCAAAGTGTCGGTGGTATTAAGCGTTGAAAAATTATTTTAGATCTAATTGCACTGCCATCGAGGGTCGGTGAGAATTTGTCGGAAACACACTTGTTTGTTAGCGTTTCCGTTTCCGAGCGCTGCTGCCTATAACGCTACTCGAGTAATCGAATTCAATTACCACGTCGTAGGTTAACGCGGAATGTCGACGACACGATATTGTTTCGGCCTACCACGTCTGTCACGCGTTCAAAACATTCGTTTCAATTCGCTGCGGTTCCGTCGAGAGTCAAAAAATAATAATAAAAAAACAGTTAAACGAATCGTATTAAATTCTAATTAGACGATATCAAACGCTTAACACAACGAGTATTTCAGCGGTCCCGGCATAGTATGATAATTAGATTTAAGACATTTATGCACCAAAAAAAAAAAAATATTCATAATTACGCATTTTATATTTTTAATTATTTGTATCCTAATATTTTTTATATTTTTTTCAATAGTACTTAGTGTTGTACTTAATAATAATTATTATATTCTGGAATTACTTTTTTTCTGTATATTATTGGTCTATAAACCACATGAAATTTTGTAAAAGGGCTAGTTCCGTTGAACTCTAAATAAATAAATAAATGAAAAATAAAAAAATATGAATGAGTTTATGCACTAAAAAGCAGCTAAATATGCACGAATAAGTAGAAAAATACGCATTGAAACGAGAGACAATATTTGCACGATAATTGTAGTTGCAAATTTATTTATAAATAGTATACGAACAAATCGGGTACCTAATTATTTTGTGCTCGTTGTATTATGTATTAAAATCATAATTTTCTAACGAATAAAATAAATGCACGTTTTAACTAGAGTCATATCGAATGAAAATGTTTTTACTTTTTTTTTTTTTTTTACTTATTGCCATCGTTAAAAAACATTAAAGCTATATACAGATTATACAAGATATACATCAAGTGGCGTTATATTCTTTGTATTTGGTTTAAATAATAAAGCCAGCACTGATAATAAAATTGATAATAAAATTAGAGATTTAGTTTATCAAGATGGGGGACCGGGTGTTCAAGAGGAGTTTGGAATGAGGTCTGGGGTAACCAAGTGCATCAGAGAGCGAGAAGAGAAGAATTCTACTAGAATGAAGGGAAAGGCAGTGGAATAATAGATGATTGAAGTCACAAATGGATCCACAAATATGATGGAAAGTACAAAATGGAGAAGAGTTTAAAGAAAGGCAAAAAGAATTGTTGGGATGTAGATTGTGTCCGATTCTATGGCGAGTAAAGGTGACAATAAGATGCCTATGGATGTCTAAACCTCGAATGAGAATAATTTGTTTGAAATTGGTCACGTTATATATCTGCGTCTGTATGGCGCTTATAAGTTCTTGAACCGATCAAAAGAAAAATCTCGGTCGAAAACATTAGGACGGGAACTAATAGTATAATTATTAAAAGTTTCTTCAAAATATTTGATCACAAACATCGCAGTTATCACCCGTGAATTTTTGTTTTTTCTAAGTTTTAAGATGAATATGATTATCAGGATAGTCGAAAATAATGTTTTAGCAGGTACGTTCACTCCATACTGCCATATCAAATGATCGACGATAAATAACCGATGATTACTATTTAGCCTATAGAAAATCCACCGGAGATTAAAACGGCGCTGGTGTAGTGGCCAACTAAACCCATTTCTTCGAACCAAAATAAATAAATAAATAAATAAATACTACACGTCATGTGTCTATAATTTCCTCTTTTGAGTCTCTTCTTTCCTCCCTCTTCATGTCCTACCCAAAGCTATGTATATTAAACCCATTTGCTTATTGTATAAAATAATACAGATTGAAAATATTCTATTTTAATAAAAAAAAAAAAAAAAACCTTTATAAAATACACATAACCGTATTCATATTCAGTTCGCTGAAACGAATACGTTTTTAACATTTCGTATCGAACAAAACCGTCGAATATGCGCTTAAAAACAGGAAAACGTTAAATGTGCGCTTAAAAACAGGAAAACGCTAAATATGCGCTTTTAAATTAAAACGGTAAAATATGCAAATAAATGCGAAATAAAATATGTCGAATATACAGACATGACGAAACGCGGTTCTACGTAAGAGTGGAAGTCATTTGACAACCTAAAAAAAAAAAAAAATACGCGAAATCGTATATCCCGAATTGAGAGAAAATAATTATAAGTTATAATTTGTAACAATTACACAAAGTACGAAGATAATATTGTATTTCCATTTTTGCACTTTTTACCTTGACAAAAGTGTTTGCGACCTCCCACACCTTCATTCGATTGTCCTTCTTTGCGTGCGAAACGCGTTTTTCCGTTTGATTCTTTAAATTTCATAAATATTGCTTTTAATCTTTCCTCCATTTTGCAATCTAATTCTAAATATTTCGTTAATATTATTATCAATTTTATCCTGGAGGCCAGTTTTACTATTTAATGTTTAAGTTGAAAATTGTTTTAAAATATCTTAGTATTGTTCCTTTTTAAATTTGTATCGTTAAATTAAATATATCGTTATTATTATATTGTAATATTATACAATATAAATTTTATATAATTTATATTGTTATAATTGTTGAGCTATCATAGTTGTACTAAAAGCTAATTAAAAAAAAAAATGTATATATAATTAATATATATTGTATTCCATTTAAACGTTATGAAAACGATTGATTTCTCAATTCGTGACGGAACAGACTCTCTCGTTTAACTAACTTTCGGCGTCTCGGGCCGATTGTACAAGGCGTAATGTACTATTCGTTGATCGGTGTGCGAACGACGAAAGGTCAATGAAAAATTTTCGATTGTTTTTTTCCATTCCGTTTCGTCAAACGACTCGTGTACGTAAAACTCTCTGTGACGTACCGTTTGATAAACGGATGATGTCATACGTTATTATTTCGGAAATGAAATGTGATTTTTTTTTTTTTTTTGGTTTTCGTAAACACGACGTTTCGGTATACTGGACGACGTTCGGATACGCGGTTAGACGACCACTTTTTTTTTTTTTTTAATAACGTTTGACAGAGAAAATCTGATTTTTAGTTCACTTACCCGAAAACAGCGAAGCCACAGCAGCTATGATGAACGAGAGGATGACCGCAGGGCCGGCGAACCTCCGGGCCACCAGTCCAGTAACCACGTACATGCCTGTCCCCAAACAAGAGCCGACGCCCAGAGAGGTCAGGTCGACGGTGTTCAGACATTTCTGCAAAAAAGAAAATTCGTTAGGTAAATAAAATATAGATTTAACAATTCATCGAAACGCTAATAAGTCGTTTCGTAAATTAATTGTTTCATGATAATTTATTTTTCATATATACGCATATAATAATCAAATAATAATAATAATAATAATAATAATATGTATTACTATGTTTTAATAATATAGACGAGTACATAATATTCCCAAGGGATTTTTTGTTTTTTTTTTAATCTATAGGGAACACTAGGGTGACCAGACGTCCCGTTAAAAGTTTTTTGATCATCATGTACCGTTGTCCCGACAAACTTCAAACGGGACGCTTTTTATTTCGTTTTAATGAGATGGTCCCGTTTTGATCCCGTCATTTCTATATAATTATATTAATTTTATGGAAAAAATATTGATGTACGAAACAAATATCCTAAATATTTCTAAATCAAAAACTCAATTCCTTTTTTTAAGACAACCCGATGAAAAAGGATGAGTTCTGTGTACCAAGTGTAAATCTATTTTCTCAGTCGAATTATGGTGGGATATCATGGTGGGATGTCAAACAGCACTTACAAAACGGAAGCATGTATTGGCCGTGTCTAGCGATTCTAATAAATTAACATCATTATTGATCAATAAAGGAAAATCTTGGCTATGGAATTGGAGCAAACGGATAACGGCCGAAGAGGGTGTGTTTGCTTTTCGTATTCGCGAGCATATTCATTCGTTTCGATCTATGGATTATACGTCTCACTTATAAAGAAAATTCATGATAAAAAATTGTCTTGCACTCGAATGAAATGTAAATCGATTATATCAAAAGTCGTGGCCGCTTTTGAAACGGAGCAAATTTTAGAAGCGTTAAAAAATACTATATTTTCAACCCTTAGGGAAGATACATAAAATTCAAAAAATCTTAAACTCGTTTTTTTGGGAGGGAGGGAGAGTAACAACTGTCCAGTTTTTTAATTTTTTATATATATTTATATATATGTTGTTCTTATTATAAATATTATTTCTTCCCCCCGTCGAGCGGTTAGTGAACAACTGCTGACGATACAGCGAAATCCATTTCAATAATACATTTAAAGCATACAAAAATTAGGTACACGATACACACACTAGGTTTCGATTTTTCCCAGCGCTGTTAACAGTTTTCATTTTCACGGGCAATCGTGCGGATCGTACGACACGCGTAAGAGGAAATCGATCACGAGCACCGTCAACGGAATCGGTCGAATATCGAAACGTCGAACACTTTAAGAGCATGAAAAACGATTGCCGACCGCGTCCCGCGTGGTTAAACCGCAATTTTTTCGTAGATTCGTTTGTTTATTTTAAGGTTAACTGTTGCCGCCGGGTTGACACTGTCGTGCGCGCGAACAAGTCGCCCTTTTTTTATGGTATTTGATCAAAAACCGCGATCGGCTCTTTACCGTGACGCGCGGTGGTTTACGGTTTGTTCGATAAACAAATTGTGTCTGACGAGAAATAAAAATAAAATATACATTTATTTCGTTTTATCGCCAAACGTCGTATACGCGTTTTTAAATTCGGGAGAAAAACCAGCGCTGTATACGGTTTGCTTTCGGCGCCGGTCGACGATATTGATTTTCGAGTGACACGGCACGTCGTGTAGGCAATCCTGCTACACGGATGACTATAATAATAATAATATTATGCTCGTGGTATATACATTATACACCGCGCGGAATATTCCGTGTGAAACACAATGTTTTCGTGTCGGACGAAAAAAAAACACGTAATAATAATATCGTAGTCTTCATGCGTCCCACATACGCGAGTGCATTGTTAATAATATTAACGCGATGACGTATATTTTAGTTTGTTTTCGTTTTAGAGAACACGGTTTTTTTTTTTTTTTGTAATTTTGAGCTAAGTGAAAAAAGGAAATTGATTAAAAATGATTTAGTATAAAATATACCTATATACCTATACACGTTTTTAATGAAATCGACTTTAATTAAATTATTTCATCATTTCAAAAAAAAAAAAAAAAACAAAGGCTTTTAACCTAAAGCATTTTGACATATTTTAGTGACCTTGATTTAATTTACCGATCCCATTAAAAACTCCAAAAAAAATACTTGTATTACAGGCTAAATAAAGAACTTGCGTTTTTCAGTAAATCCAATTTTTATACTCTACTTTAAGAATGTAATTTTACCACATGTCATTCGAAAATTGTCTGACCGTGTATTAATTATCTAGAAATTATTTAGTCGACTATTTTTGAAATGAGATTAAAATATTTTTTCAGAGTGCTTACTCATTCATCTTAAATAATAGGTGTAAATCTATAGATTATACCTATTCGTGTTTAAAACCAAACCAAACTATCAATGTCTAACATTGTACACATTGTGTATTTTACATTTTTATATTATATGTGTTGTGATATTGCGGTGTCAATGAAAACTCATGGAAAGCAGTTGCGCCAAAATAAAAATAAAAAGAAAAATTAAGATTTTCAAAATATTTTTGATCACAATAATTATACCGATCTAAGATGAGAATCATTTAATTGACTGTAACTATTGATTATTGTGTTCGAATTTGAAACAACATCGTTATTTTAACCAGCACTTAATCTTCTTAATCAAATTAAATGTATTAAAATAAATATTTACATAAATCGGCCAACCTAAAGTGATATAATTACTGGCACGTCGTCCTGGAAACGAAAAGACGAAGGAAAAAGCGACAGCGACGTAAAGTTATTGGCTTTTTTTTCTATTGAAAGATTCGATTTTTTTTTTTTTTTTTTTTTTTTTTACCCAATATTATAAAACATGCTCTCGTGTACTTTATTCGCTACGGTATTGTTCTTGTTATAAACGTCTTATTAAAAAAAACAGTTCACTTATTATTGATTTTTTCATTTTTAAACTTTTTTTTTACCATAAAAGATATGTATAGATCGTAAACCTACGTTGTTCATTAAAACAAGACGCATTTACTTTTAGAAACATGACAGGATGACGTGAGCTAAGGTAACATTCATCGAAATCAATTTTCAAATCTCTTTACTTAAATGCCGCTATAACAAAACAAAAAAAAAAAAAAAAAAAACAAAGGACAAACTTAAACAATGGGGTATTCTTCATTTCTTGGACGGTATAACGAGAATGGGTGTATTGAATTTTGAAGAAATGATACATAATTTCTTTAGTTAAACAATTCTGAAAAAACGTTTTGTATAAAAATATATCGTTAACATGTTTTACCATTTTGAGTCTAATTGTCGGTAGGTTTTTTTATTTATCAAGACATTCAGGACAGTAAAGAAGCGTATATCGACGAAATTCCTTTGGACGAAGCTGAAGATTAAAAAAGAATACTATTATTTATGTAATTATAACAATTTATTTAAAATAATAAATTTTATTTAAAATAATGTATGCCATTCATTTTTGTAGGAAGAAATAAATATTTTCATGTTTTTGTATTTCCAAAAGTTTGAGTGTTTTCTTCCTTAACAACAATGATCGGGATTTAGTGGGGAAAAGAGATTTAAGTCTATACTTTTTATTTTTATGCGCCTTTTTTTTTTAATTATCATTATAATTTTTGATTTATTTAAATTACTTTTCAATGTAAATACTTTGACTAAAATAATAATTCATAAAGCATTTTTTTTTTTTTTTTAATTACTAGACTGATAGAAGTTTGTAAACTTTATTTTTGCTCACCTGAAAAATTTACGAAAACGGACCACCACCGTTTTTTTCCTGCACCCTTTTAAATGATGAAACGTTCGCTGTTTATTCCACGACATAATATAACGTTTCGACTTCTGAAGAACGAACTGAAAGCCGCGGTTTTTATTTCCATTCTTCAATTCGTCGAATTCGCGCGCGTTCTTGAAAACAGTCTCGAGTACAGTACGAGTGTGAGTATAACGTCACACCGCCGAAATCTATTCGACGAAATATTATGTTTGAGATCCGTTACCCCTCTCCGGTCAATGATCGCGTGCGGGTTCGAACCTGTTTGTACAGGTACGCGACGTTTGTGTGTGACGAGTGTGACTCTTCGATAACAAACGTAACGTTAGGGTACAACACGATCCCGTACGTTTTCACCTAAGATGTTCGTGCCCATGTTGCCAGATTTCCATACGACTCATTTAATTATAATATAATAAGACAAGACCGGATTTACGAACGCGTTAACGCGATATTCCGAATATTCTCGGATTTCTTCGAATTGTTTTTATAAACGAAATCCTCATTAGCATTTGCACGGAAAAAATTTACTCCTCTCCATTGTGTGTTACAAATCGTACGGAATGGTGTTCTCAAAAATGTAAAACGTACGGAATCGCGCTCTACCGTAATATTGTTCCTATAATATCGTGGCGATGTAATTATTGAAACGGACCAAAATATAATATTACAAAAGATTTTTCCGGAGTTACGAATGATTTGTGGCGCCGAGTAAATATTTCTCATGACGCTTTTACAAAACTTAACCGAATCAAATCTTTTTTTAGCGAAACTGCAACGAAATCCAGCGATACTCGTAGATGATTTCGACTGAAACTATATGTTTTTGGTAGAGTTTAAAACATGAAATCACTCTGATCAAATCACATCGCGTTACAAACTATTGGTGCGTCAATTGTACACGAACTACTACAATATTATGTACGTGTGTGGTTTTTGAAATTCGTATGCGATTAATCAAATTAAATCTATGGAATGTGAGAGAACCGTAAATTTATTAAACTACATTTTTATTCCATGGTTTTTACGTCATACTAAAATGTGACCTCATAGTATAGAAATTTCACTGATGTTTTTTTGTACGCTTTTTATGCTATCGAACATATTTTCTTCGTAGAACGTCATTCGGATCGATTTTTGTTTTAAAAAACGTAATAATAGTAAATGTAATAATAATAAAATGATAATAACAATAATAATAGTAATAATAATAATACTATTAATATTAATAATTATGATAATAATAATTATTATTATTATAAAATAATAAGTTTGATACGTTCAAAACCTCAACATTGAAATTCATACTCAAACATAGTTTCGCATCAATTAATGTTTTTCAACATTAATAAATTTACACATTTTTAACTAAAATTTAAAAAAAGACAATATCTTGACATTTTTCTGTCAAAAAAAAAGTTATACGTTCCTCTCGAATTCAAACATATTAATAATAATAATAATAATAATAATAATAATAATAATGATATAACTTTTATCGTCCCGAAGTGAAATCGTGATATTCGTAATGTACGAAACGATTATTTATTGATGCGTGTGCGTACGACTGTACACCGGTGATTCTCGGTTGAAACGTCAAAACAAAACGTGAACGCGCGTATGACGCTTTCGGAATATGAAACGAACGTCTGTTCCGTTGTCTGTACGACACTTCGTCGTACGAAAAAGCACATCGCATCGGTATAGTAAAAAAAAAAAAACAAAAAAAAAAAAAGATTACAAGAAAAAGGAAAAACCACTCGCCATCGTAACGCAGAATATCGAAAACTTGTTTTTCAAACTAAAGAAAGTGCCATATCATTGGATATTTTCTCCACTGATCGGGAAAAAATAAAGTCGAATACGTCATGACTTTTTTGAATGTTACTCAGTTTCGAGAAACGTTTTTACGAACTACACAATTGGGTGAATAACAAATAAACATACATAGTTGGATCACTATACGACTCGTTCGCGGGGTCTTAAGCGAAATTTGTGTCTAGAAAATAAGAATGATTTATCCAGTCTAAAAACATATTATACAGGTAGATTCTTTATCTGTGTTGCGGAAACTTTATCGTATAAATATTGAAAATAAAATAATATTTATTTTAAGAACGTTTTTCTATTTAGGATTATCGAAAAGCATTTTAGTAAATTTCGTATTTTTTTTTTTTTTTTTACTACCCATAAGGGATAGTTTTTGAAGTTGATATGTATGAATTCGAGGGGAACCTATAACTTTTTTTTTGACAGAAAAATGTAAAGATATTGTTTTTTATTTAAATATTTTAAAAATTCATCGGAAAATCCAAAAATCTAATCGTAATTTTGACTAATAACGTTTTAAGATGATGTTTTTTTGCGATCAATTAAAAAAAGAATTTTAAAAATGTTTCCACTTTTATAACCATAAATCGAATGTCTGTTTAAAAATGCAAAATTGGAACTAATCGGCTCTTGAAGAAACAGTGAAAAAGTCTATGCAAAATATTTGCTCTAAACTACGAATTTTCTCCAAAACAATCGTTCATAACACGCATGACAACAATTAATTACCGTGGGGTAAATCGCATTTAATAAATATGACGTTCAAGTCTGCAATGTTACCAACTAAAAATGTTCACAATAATTTTTAAATGGTCATCTGGTCCCAAAGTGAGAGTAAGGGACATAAATACAATCGTACATTAAAATCTCATAAAAAAAAAAAAAGCGGGTCACAAATGAGTCAAATAATATTTCTACATAAATTATAATTCACGTAGAAATATTTTTGTTTATCGCACAACAGTCGTAAAAAAATAAAAAAATAAAAATAAAAAAAAAAAACAATAAATAAATAAATAAAATAAAAACGGCATAGGTCTCGCGTTTTAGTGAGTTACGCGAGATTACGAACGGTGTACGTTTTACAAATCGATATACGAGGTGTCCCACGGATATTTTTTTACTGAATGCGATTAATTCCTATATGTGTATTGCGTACGTTTACATGTTTTTATTTCATGTTTCAAAAAACTAACAATGTCGCATTCGAATGTTTAAAGTATAAAGCGACCCAGTAAAGTGTGTTTTAAACACCGTCAATCATTTTTTCGTCATCAAGTACTATTCTAGACGGGAAAAAAAGTTACTTCACTACATCATAATATTATGTTATACTATTATGTGAAAATAAGAGAATATTTCGAAAACGAACATTACGATAATAATATGTCTTTGATCTGCGATTTCCAGCGCCAAAAAGAGGTAGACCAACACGGTGAACACCACTCGGAAAATGCACTGCTTCTAGCCCTTCTACTATTAAAATCGCTTGTGACGCTTGAGTCTGTAGCACCAATAATAAAAATTAAAAATCGAAATCCTGCACCCCCCAAAAAAAAAAGTTATAAGCGTAGTACTATCGTGTTTAAAATGATTATTATCATTGAAAAAAAATTTTAAAAAAAAATAAAAAATTAAATTAACGCATTACGAGATAAAAATATCAAAAAGTTAGTTTTTCATTAGTTTTATTATAGTTTTTTATGAATCGCACGGAAAAATAAAATTAAAACGTACTACGCATACAGGATTATACCGCACCGTGTAAATGTCGGTGAAATATTCCGCACGACGAAAAAAATGACTCGCGTAATTTATTTATTTATTTATTTTTTTTTTTTAACTCAAATCCACTCCCCTGTGTGTTTCAAACGTATTGTAATATTTTACGTTATTGTATTTATAGTAATTTTTCGTGTTCAGACACCGTGCTTTATAAAACCCGGTTAGTACGTTGTGAAACGATTCAGGAAAAATAACTTTTCCCAAAGAAATCGTCCAAAATTACACGCACACACACACACACACACACACACACACACACACACACACACACACACACACACACACACGGAATATATGAAACAAGATCAAAACCGTGTAAATCTAGAATCTTCCATTATGCGTTTAATTAAACTGTCCAATGCAGCTGTAAACTCGACTACACGCGCGCGCACGCGTAGGCACATCAAAACCACGACCGTACACACCGCACCGCGATAAAGTTCCGGTCCGACGATGACGACGATAATAATGTACCCGACATAGTTGTAAAACACACGAAATCATAAAACGTCGGAAGTTTTTAATCCTAAGTGCGATCGTCTCCGGCGGTGGATATATCCGAAAACTTTTTTTTTTCCGCCCGATATCGCGAAACGCGTAATAATACGACACGTTTCGAAACGATCGCGATAAAAGCGCGGACGATAAATTATCGAAACGAAAACTTTTGGTTTTCGTGATTTATAATAGGCGCGGCCGCTAAAACGCCGTTTTGTTTACGGTTTGAATATTGTGCGTGTGCAAAACGAAAAACATATTTGATTTACGTCGAATGGTACCCAGTGATCTTACAGACGTGATTTTTAATTACGTTTTGGGTTGCCGACGTGAAACGACGATTAATTTAGATTTACGATAATTTTTTCTTTTTTGTTCTGTTTTCGCTTTTACCGAGAGTTTTGGAATTCTTGAAAACTGTTCCCGAATTTCGGGAAAACCGCCGAAGAATTTACCAATGTTACCTGCGGTGCGATATATTTCCAAAAAATACCCGAACAAAAAGTACACTCGACCTTTTCCGACACGAACGGACGGTGGGAGGCCATTTAAATCGTTTTTAAAAACAAAAACCCCGACTTTTTGTGGACACGAGAATGCGTGCGCACTGGTTTTCAACACGAAATCGATGACGGACAACGGTCACCTCGCACGTGAACAGAGCAAACGTAAATCGCGTCCGACGACGGGGGAAAAAATTAAATTATGCCGGCAAGTTTGATTTACGGTTTTTAATCGTTTTTTTTTCTCTGTTTCTTTCTGTTTTTTTTTTTTTTAGTTGATTTTACGGAACGGATTTCTTTGCAGTGTGCCCACAGCACTTGGAAATTCGGTATACCTACGACGAGTAACTGTGTTATTTCGGTAAAGATGTTAAATTTCAGAAATTTAATTCTGACGAAATTTCGTAGAGGAAATTTCTAATACATATGCTTTTAAACATTTAGTTTTAATTTAACTTATTAAACTTAAATTTTTGTTGATTTACTTTAAATAATTTAAAATTATTCTTTAAATTAAGCAAATATTTATTCTCTTATTTAATCTAATTTTTAAATGGTATCAGTAAATAAAATACATAAAGACATAGATTCAATTATTTATTATTAGTCATATTTAGTCAAAACAATTTAATTTTATTTTATACTTTAACAATAAATATTATTCAAAAGTTCAAAACAATAAAATAAAAGTATAGGAAATTTAGCAAATTTTTTTTTAACAAACAAAATTTAAAAAAACAACAATTCTTATAGTTAACTGAAATTGAGTCTGATGTTGAAACATCTTCATTTCATTCCAACAAATTTAAAATATCGAATTTTACACTATAATGAATTATCTAATCAGTAATCACACACATTTAACATTTCCCCGATTATATTCGATTAGGATTCCATGATTAGAGATATCACAATAACATTGTTGCTAATTTATAAAAGGAAAATAGTTGTACGTAAAAAATGTATACATATTTATCCATTTTGTTAAGCGATTTCTAAAATGGAAATTTCTTGAGACCAGAAATTTCCGTTTTCGAAATTTCTAAAGTAGAAATTTCTCAATAGAAATTTCTTCCTCACATCACTATATTTCGGTCGTCGTCATCGTGTATGAGACTATCAACACACGGTCGCGTGTTTTCAAACCCTGTCGCACTGGTCGACTGGCGTTAAAAAGGTTATCGTTTCGTCGTTTATTATCGATACGAACGAGTCGACCGTCCCGTCCGTGCGACACGATCCGTCATCCGTGTATAGGAGCGGTTTGAGCGGGGAAACGATTCGTTTGGAATCGCAATGTTTTTACACGTATTGGTTTTTTACTTTTGATTTTGAAGCGAGAGTGAAAAAAACAATCGCGTCAATCACTCTGCGGAAATCAAGCGGAAAGACTCGGGCGCCAGAGGCCAAGAGGTTTTTTACGAGTAAACATCGTCCCGCGGGGGGAATAAAAATCACCCACCAAAGTGTCTTCGACACATAAAATACAAATCTAATATTATTCTCACGACGCTCGTGCTTATCGTGCCAGATAAATTTACAGAGCGAATGTACATTTTTTTTTCTGATTGAAAAATAATATATAAAACAATCTGTAAATAATGATTAAGTAATTATACGATAATATACGGATATTATAAAATGTATAAAACGTTACGCGGCACTTTGAGGAAGTCTCCGAGTGCTCCTAACCCCACCAAAGATGGAGTGGTTTAAAAGAACAAAAAAATAATAAATAAATAAAAATTCCATGGGTTCCCAGCCTTAAAGGGGATCTCCGGCAACGAGATTGCGGACTCTATGGCCAAATCGACATTCTCCTTATGCTGCCCGTCGACCAGCTTATCACCCTGGTCCGACTTTTGTCCAATACTAAAAAATAGGGTTGATAAACTATGGCTCAACTATTGGGAAGGTCTACCCATTCATTTTGCCAATTGGTACACAGACATTGCCCCATCCATTCGTCCTCAACCTTTGTTTGATAAATCTAAACTGTCTCGCGAGAATATTTCCTTTTTCTCTCGTCTTCGCTTCGGACGCACATTATTACCCTCGCGCTCATTTAAGCTCGGCTTAAATGATTTGCCCCTCGGCACTCACCATTATACTACCGCTACCTGTAATATCACTCACATCCTTTTTAACGGCCCATATATTCTCTCCCGACGCAAACATTTTCTCACCTCAATCAATTCTCTAAAATTCAGGAGTCTACATATTCCAGAAAACCTTCAATCTATCCTTTCCTGCGATTCCCAACATGTTATTTTATCTACACTTGACTTATTCAAACAGGTTGGTTTCATAATTTAAAAATTAAAAAAAAAAAATGTTTTTCAAATATTGTAACATTCTATGTATTTATATAAATACATTATAATTGTTGAAACTAATGGTTAACACCAAGTTTCTAATAAACAGAAAAAAAAATTCCGTCGTAATCTAACCGAAAAATATTTGTATTATTATTATTATTTTTTATTTTTTTTTTTTTACGAATTAGTCCAAACCGCGTGTCGTGAGAGAAGAACATTGCTCGAAAACAAACTCCCAGATTCACGATTCACCACTCGAAAATTCGTGCGTAGAAACGTCACTTGGCCGCGATTTGCCACCCGCCAGTGACTGTCGTGGACGCGATTTACGATCACCCCGCAGACGAAGGGTGGTTCTACCCTCGGGCCCGGTGATCCGACGATAACGTACGAATCGTACGCCGTGTCGCCTCCGTGGCGATATATCACGCGGCCGTACGGCGTGTTATACGACCGCGGCAAGGACGGAAAACGACGCGCGCGGGACCCGTTTAACGGACGAATCTCGTACGGTCGTCGGGCGATCGACGAGGGTTAGGTGGTTAGGCTAACCGAGAGATTCGAACGGGTACCGTGAAAACCAATAGTTTTCGCGGGAATATCAGCCCGGTTAGGCGAATAAAAAAAAAAAAAAAAAAAAGGTACTTGTCCGTTATCGCGATACCGCAATGATTATAAAAAGACGATTATAAAAACACGATTTATCCTACGTCACGATAAGGGATAAATGAAAACAACCACATTTTTTGAATATCAATACACATTACCGTCTGAATAAAAGTTCTTAGGATACGATACAAATAATATAATATTGAACGTCGCAAAACTGTCCCCCTCGCGCTTCGCGCTCGGCATTCGTTTCAATACATCTCTCGATTCACAGTGTAAAACCACGTTGGTAGACAATAGGTTCTCGACATAATGGCCGTCTGGTTAAATTGAACGCGTGAAAACACGAAAAAAATGAAACAAATCGATATCAAACACAAGTCTTCGATACGCGATTTCGGAATTATCTCAAAAAGTATTAATCTCACAGTTCTACTAATTTGGTCTACTAATTATGCAAAAAATACAAAAAAATACCCTAATACTCGTGGAATAGTGCACAAACAATAAATTAACTACAACGATGTCGACACGAGCTTGCGAAGCAAGTTTTTAATAATATATTTTGTTTTATATATATAATTAATGCGGTAGTCGCGACAACCGACAATAACCAAAAAAAAAAAAAGGAAAAAAGGAACTTAAAAAAAAAAATCCGGATACCTGCAGGGCGTGTATTGGGGCCGCGTAAATTATAACTTGTTGCCCGCGGACAAAAGCTTCTTTTCGCGAGTTCTCGGTCGGCTGCGTTCTGGACTTCCACGTCGTCGTGTCCGTAGACGCAACGACTATAACGAAAACGTGCGCATTACGTTTTCTGTGTGTACGGCCGAAAAGATCGATAAACGACGTGAACACATTCCGATACTTTACACGCAGGGGTCGTCGACCTTCTTAATTCACGCGGGCCTTGTTTTTCCCGTTTCGTCAACGAATAGCCACTTCGAAAACAATCAAAATTGAAAATAAAAAATATATTTATGTACAATATCGATTAATTTGTTCGGTAATAACAATGTTTTTAATTCATAGTTCCGTGGACTTTTGTCGCGAGTTGACGACCGATAACGGTCACGGGTTATGGGATATTGATCGATGTCGCTCGGGAAACAAAGGTCGCGCGGCGAAACGTGTTGAAAAATCGCGCAACAAGTCGTCGGGACGCGCGTCCCGTAATCGATTAGTCCGGTGTACGAGACATGACAGTTTCGATGATATCTTATTACCTCGACGTACGACGTTGCGGTCGTTCGAAACGTTCCCGTGAAAGTCGCACCCTTGTCGCGTTTCTTTCGACCCTCGCACTGCACTTGTTGATTCTCGTGAAACCCGAACGGCTCGACGTCGATAATAGATCGCCCAAAACCCCTGTTCTGTCCTTCGTGTTTTGACAGGTCTCGTGCGCGTCACTCGTTACGTTTTTCGCGACAAAACCGAAACACTCGGAAAACGTAAAAACGATAAATATCGTATAACGAACATTGTGCAATCAATCGCATTCGAATTCGAAAATACAACACGATAATAGTATAAAGAAACATTTTTTACCGGAGGTAGTGCCCGTTCTCGATTACTGCTACAGTTAATATACCTCTTTTTCTTTTGTTAACAGCCCTAAGGCTGGTTGGCAGCAATTTTCCACTCTTGACGCCTCTCAGTTTTTCTTTTCAAATCGCAATAAGATCTACAGTCCATATCTCTAATTATTCGATCGATGTCTAAGGTCTCCCCCTGCTGTTGTTCCTCTCAATGGTACCTTCTATTATTCTTCTCGGTAGACTGTTATGACGCAGTACGTGTCCGATTAAATTGGCTCTTCTCGTTCTTAATGTCTTTGGAAAATTCCTTGTTTCTCCTGCTCTTCGGTAAACTCGATTAATAGTTAATACAATAATGCAAAGATTTTATGACGCAAATCAAAATTTATTTTTTCCGAAATAAATATTTTCGATTTTATAAGACTTTTTTGTCGAACGATTATTTATACGCATAACGTATACTACACCAACACATAATATATACATTATACACACACATAGATTATACGCTGGTTTTTTTTCTTTTCTAAGCCTACATCAATATCGTATAATGCATGGTGTCAGAGATTTGAAAAATGACACCCGCAATATTTCGACGGACTGAACACACGCGGACCGTTGACACGAAGTGCAAAGACGAGATAAGAAGACCACGTCACACAAAACTTTTTTTTCTCGATTGTTCGCGAATAAAATTGATGGAACGTCTATTATTTCTATTATTGTTATTATTATTATTATTATGATCATTATTTTCATGGCTGTAAATGAGTTGTGTCCCTTAGTTTTTTCGGCTTACACACAAGTTTGATCTAACTAATATAAATAAAAATTAAAAATAACTACACGAATCATTTTAATAATAAAACATATAAAGCAAACACTTGACCAAAACAATTTTGATAAATTAACATTGAGAAATGTTTCTATTAAAATATTCGAAGAATGTTATATTTGAAATTTTACCCGAAAAATAAGAAGTTCGTATAAAAAACGTCATATTATTTAGGTAAAAATTTTAATATAACCTTACAATAATTTATGTCGTTTTGTCTAATAAATAGAAATACAAATTAAAAATAACTACATTAATATTTTTGTTTTAATTTTAAAACTTTTTTTAAAAGTTTACAATTCGCGTGAAACTGCATAAAACAGTTGGGACGCGATTCGTGTATCCCACTTTTATTATTGGGACACAAATCGTGTCCGAGAAATTGAGTCGGGACACAACTCGTTAACTGCGATTTTCACGTGGCCGACACCGAGGCTACGAGTGTCGGTATAACGTAGAAAAAACGTTGAATCCAAAGCGCAGGTCGACGGAAACATCCACTCCGACCTGTGGTGCACGTGCACGAAGCCGACGAACTCGCGCTACGCCGTTCGCGGACGATCTCGGTTCGCCGACGAGTGACGAAAAGACAACTTGTTTGCTCACAAAAGTACCGCCCGCCCGGCGGCGACACCTGGCCTAAGAATGAACAAGTGGTTTTCGCACGTTTCGATTTTCATTAGTTTTGGGATTTCTGCCGGATCCGATTCGTCCGACGCGTGTGCTTTTTCGACATCGGACCGATCGAATGAAAATCGTGTCCGACGACGACATGTCGAACCTGACGTCAGCTGACGTCGAAATAACCGCATTTCGTTTCGACTCGGTTGTTTAGGTACTACTAATAATAATAATAACTACTTTACTGTGTGACATTAGTGATGCACAACGATATCGTTTTTGGATATCGATATCGATCCAATTTTACGATATCGATGAGACTGACTTATCGAAAGTACATCGATATTCGATATCACCACATTAAAGTTTCTATTCTCTGTTCTTCTAAGTTTTAACAAATAATCAATGTCAAATAACGATAGACACTAACGATAAGCGATAGCCAATAATACTATGACAATAAGTTTCTCATTATAAACATGTATCGCGAAGACCGGAATTGTACAATATTGGTCTCGTTTTTCCGGTGATCGTCTATGTCAGTCAGTCGTCATGAGTGTTACTAAGTTTAATTTAAAAAAAAATTTGTTTTCTTTATAATAAATATTATCAATGACGTATTATGAAAACCTTTTTTTAGTGTCTACAATTTCAAAAAAAAAAAAATCCGTCCATAACTAACACAAATAGTACGATATTATTCAGTTGCTTCGGTTTTATACATAGTTATATCAATAAATCGTATATCGATATCGATTTCGTTTGTTATCCGATATCGCGTTACGATGTCGTTATAAATGAATCTATATCGATAATTGAAAACTTATCGTTATCTATGTGACATCGAAAAATATTCAAAACAATAAACATTTTTTTCTTTTCTTTTTTTCAGTACAATATTGCAGCACCCCCAATAAGCGAATCTCGTGTTTGGGAAGTGGTCACTTTAAACACAACAAGAGTCTTTACGGTGAGTTTACTATTGTTCAGCGAAAAATAATAATATATTGTGGCCAAGACGAGCGACGCGGCGTGCGTATTCGATTTCGTCTGCGCGTGCCCCAAACGAATCACATCCGTCAGGTGGAAATTCATTTCGCAGGACGAGTCGCGGCCGTCACGCCGTACGAAGTGAAATGACCTGTCACGTGCTCTCGGAAACCACGGGGGAACTCGGGCTCGGAGGCTGAACCGAATCGGCTCGGGACTCGGTCGTGTAAAGCATCGTGTCACCATGCTGGTGTGTGTGTGTGTGTGTGTGTGTGTGTGTGTGTGTGTGTGTGTGTGTGTGTGTGTGTGTGTGTGTGTGTGTGTGTGTGTGTGTTCGTTACCGGGGAATCGGTTTTTGTCGGTTTGTTGTTTTTTATTTATTTCGTTTTTTTTTTTTTTGCGATTTTCCAAAAAAACACGTACGACCGTACACGTACGTGAAGACAATGACGTGGCGCAAGGCCCAGCGCGTACGATTTCGTCGAAGTCGTGTCATCGCGATATGAAATAATAATCACAAAACAAAAAAAGTCGCTATAAATATTAAATTACGTTACACGCGCGCTCTCTTCAATTCCCACGAGTGCGAAGATGTCGTCGAAAACCATATCGCACTGCGTCGAATTTTCGCAAAAGACGTGTGTGTGGGTGGGTGGGTGAGAAAAATTTTCGTTTCAACAGCTGTCGTGTTAACCGAATGTGACAGACGACGATTTGTCACGATGTGTAACCTCCCGCGTAATTGGACCGTTTTGTCTTTCTCTATTTTTCTTATCTCTCAACCCGCCTGATACAATTTTTCCCCTTTTTTTCATTCTTCAAATAATAATATTATCTCGTTTATATTATTTTCCAAAAATTTTCTTTTCGTCTACGAAAAAACGATTCGCCCGAAGAAACGCGTGGCACACACATACAAGGACACGCGTACATAATTCCGTGTGCGTGTGTATGTGTGTGTCGCTCAAAACGCGCGTTACTCATGGTAGTGATGACGGCAACAACAATATGATAATATTTCCCTACTACGTCTCACTCGTTCTCCCTCCGACAAACTAACACTACCCCCTCGTGCACCGTTTCACGATCCCCGAGTCCTTTCCCGCGCACACGCCACCGCCACCGTCGCCGCCGACACTCCATCTACCCGCGTGCGGCTACGGTCTAATCAATATTTTACTACGCCATCGTGCACCGCGCGCGCACCACTTTCACCTGCAGCACACGCCTCCAGTTTGCACATCGCGACCAGAACTCGGTCCTTATTTTCCATCATTCGTGCGTACATTTGAGTGTGTGTGTGTGCGTGTATGTGTGTGTGTGTGTGTCTTCTTCCCTTTTGATCGACCGGAGTGCACACGACGTAGACGCACAAAGCGTATTGTACGACAAGCCGGACAGGTAAATTACAGAGCGGCAGACAGACGACGTCGACAAAAGAGACGAGAACTAGGGGATGGTGTGGTGCAGGGGTAGAGAACTAGGGGTGGGGCGGATCTGGCACCGCGACGTGAGATGGAGGACAGAGAGAAAAGTTTTACACGCGTGTTTGTGTCCAACTATCTCCGAAGTATACGTACGGTCACGAGTCGCGTTCTCGGCAGAGCCGACGACAAAGGGTGTTTGTGTACCTCCCGTCCGGTCGTCGTGTGCGTAACGCGTGTTGGCGTGGTCTTTGAAGAAAACGCGTGGGCGTCGTTTTCGCGCCGAGAATCGTTTCCGTCGGTTTCGTTGAAAGAATAAATATATTTTCACGTATACTCTGAGAAAATGAGGAAAATTGTTCACGTTACGGGGGGTTGTGTATGGGAATGGTCGAAAACGTTCTCCACGGGTCCCATTCGTACGGAGGATATACGTCGGAGAAGTCGAGTGTCGCGTATCTATTGACATTCGCAGGGCCACGAAGGGACATTTAAAAACGACGCGAAACTCAGAGTTTACGACAAACCATAATAATATTTCGATCGCAATCTACTCGGATTGTTTTATTGGACACGATTTGTTTTACAATGACCTTTGGTGCGCAGTAAACGTTTTTCCCGCTCGTTTTATTTACCAGCGTCGTGCATAAACTTGTTTTGAACCAAAACGTAAATTGTTATTGTACTTGTGCTGCTCGAGATAAATAAACTTTGTTTCGTTGTGTACATACGTATATACAAATCTGCGAGATTAATAGTCGCATCGTTTTATGGAATAAACCCTTGATCTTAATTTTATATAATTATAACAAGGTAATATAGGGGGGGACGTTTAAAACAATGATATCGTTCAAAAGTTACGATAAAAACAAAAATAATGAATTCAAATTAATTTAGATTATACTTTGGAAAACTTTTTCGCAGTAAGCACGCAAGAGGAAAATCTGATCGTCGCTAAACGTTTATTTTATTCATAAATCTAACAATGTCAAATTCAGTCGTTCACAAACCGAGTTCTAAGCGATTCGGTCTTCGATAGCCGGTTAGGTCGTGTCGTATTAAAACTGAAAACAAATATTTTTCTGCACTTCGTGCGATGAACCGTTGTCGGGACATTCGAAACCGCGTTAAATCGTTATAAAGCTCAAGACTCGCGATGCGAACTTCATGGCTAAACTTCAGTTGTATCGACTAAACACTTACGTACGATGTCGCTTTCGCTTGTCGTAAATAACTAAATATTAATTCACACCGTAACACGAAACGGCCACGATGAAACTATGCGCGTGACCTCAAAAGTTTCAAAGACTATTATTATTACTCGGGCGAGTGTACGCGCGCATGTGAATTTAATATCGCAGAGTTAACCGTTTCGACGCGAACACCTTTTTGCGAACACGTCGATTGAACTCGTGACGACCGTTTGTGACATCGGTTTTTCGTCTGTGCCGCCCCGTTTCGTAACACGTCGACGATTATTTTTGTTATTTTTGACGTTGATTTTGGCTTCACCGGATAAGCGAACGAATTTCGATGAATCGAGTTCGTTTAGATGCGGAAAAGTTTCGCTCCACGCGACGCGCAAACGGACACCGCACGAATAGTCCTATCGCTATTGATTTATCGCTGAGCATTAATCGGATTTAACACCTGTCGAGTCGTTTAGCGATAGATTAGTATTTAGATATAACTTGGGCTGAGGACTTTTAGTACTTCAAAATCTAAAAATATGAATGCACTTATGCTCTAAAAAAACAAGAAATATGCACTTATAATGCTCTAAAAATGTGTTTTATTTTATTGATTCATCTAATTATAATATTTGTATGAAAAAAAAATTGTTTTGAGTATTATTTCGATAAGTTAATAATAATAAACTCATGAAAAATGACGAGCAACTAAAGTTCATTTCCAGTATATATTTCGATTTTATCGGATAGATAGTAAATTATATAAACGATAATAAAAAATATTATTTTGAAACAGAAAATTTACAAATTAGTTCTATTTTATCTAATCTAATTTAATTATATCGAAAACTAACAAATATGATCTTGATTTATCTAATATACTCAAATATGCATTTATATGCAATAATGACAAAATATGCAATTAAAAATTTTAAATATGACTTCCTGGTATTATGAAACATATTTGTTGATCGCTAACATGATTCTACGATCTAAGTAAAAAATATGAAAAACTAGTCCTATTTATAACACTTAACTACCCGAGTCGAAAAAAAGGTGTTCGCGCGATCGGTCCGGTGGCGGTCTTAACAAAATATACGTCGTGCACTATTTTAATCGACACGTGTGATCACGTACTTTTAACTTCGTCTGATGGTGTGGATCGAATCGTCCGGGCGGGCTAGCTTCGCCTTGAAGGTCATCCAGGTCTTTCGTTCTGACCATGCGCGTGATCAGATTCAAGCCATCCCTGCGGAAGTCGGCCGGTAATTTGGGTAACGACATGGTGATACCTTTTACTGCGACAAATTTGTTGTCTGAAAACCTGAAACAAAAAATTAAATTCGATATTAATCTTTCGCTCATTACGTTTGTCACGTGTTTTAAGTTTTTTCAATATATATATATATATATATATATATATATATATATATATATATATATATATATATATATATATATATATATTTTTTTTTTTTTTTTTAATACAATTAGCAATTTTCGACATAACACGTTTGCACCTCTATATCGTCATAAATGGTTAACTTTTCAATGATTATACGGTGGCGACCGCACAATAATAATTGTATTCGTTTTTAATATAACATTTAATGTGCAAAATTCATTTATTGTGTCACTTATAATTATTATTTAATATGTGACGATTAATAGTTTGAACAGTGTTAGATGTTTACAGTGCCGATTGAAAAAACTAAATACATATCAATTGCATCGCTACATACTGATTGATTTTAAATGTGTATTATTTTATACGATTTATCAGAATAATATTATACATTTTATATTTTATTTATGGATTAGTATCTGACTATAGGTAGGCACCTAGCTAACTAAACTATAATTGTAATTTGTATAATAGGATAAATATTATTTTATGCATACTAAATAATATTTGTTATTGGTTTTTTTTTTTATTTTATTAAATTATATATTATTTTAAAAATATTAAAATTTAAGTATAATAAAATGTAATAATTTAATGTGTAATATATTCTCCATTTTTAAGTTATTTATGATGTTACTGATTTTTTTGTTGAACTAGAATCTTAGAATACTATATATTATATAATCCTTTGCCTTGTACAAAATATGTAATAAAAGTGTCCCTTATGTGGATTACAAATGAAAACATTATATGTATATTATTTTATTAAATAGTGACTGTACCTAGTTCTTTTAATACAAATTATTCATATTGATAAAATTAAATTAACATATATAATGTATATAGCTGCTTTCTAGCTGTTTCCTCGTTTACCTCTGAGGTATACCATAGCATATATTAATTAACCTCTAATACACTTCGCAATGTGCACACTTATTGAATTACCTATATAATATCTATGCTATTTCTAGTATTATACTATGTGATATCTATGAGAAAATAATAAGAAGTTATATGGATATCACATACAAGTCTTAAGTAGTGTTGTATATGCTAAATGATTAAATAATAAAAATAGTATATACCACAATATTCTGAATAATAGGCCAATGAAGCAAATGTGCTGAGGTAGTACTTTGTAAAATAATACTTAAAGACGTAAGCATTGTGGTAGAGGAGCAGTACGGGTCTCCTGGTGAGACACCGAGTACTGTGGTCGTTGTTAGAGGCTCGTATTTTTTTGTATGTTTGTTTTCGTTTAATAAAGTTAATTCAGTAGTGTATGTTGTCATCCTTTTTGTGTACCATCGAGAGATAGGTATACGACATTAGGTTATCGCATATAAGGATTTCCTGTTTCTGGACATTAAGCGTCACATACTATAACATCGGAGATGTACATGGTCAAAAATTTAAACAGTCTCACTTCTCAATGTTATATTTATGTTACATCGAGGGGATTGAATTTTGATCATAGGGCATCTTACCATAATATTCGCAATATCTTAAACTAATTATAACTAGAAATAGAATCTTATAATTTGTGATTTGTTGAACTGACTTGTAATAGCATGTGCTATGCTGAGAAATGTTGATCTTAATAAATAAACAAACAAACAAACAAAAAAAACAAAAAATCGTAATTGCCCAATACCTACACGCGTTGGAGACGAAACGACGGGACGTGTCGCATCCGATTTGAAACACGCCGTAACGATGTCGGCACTGAAATCGTTCCGCCGTGATAATAATATTAACTGTGGCCGTAACGTCGTGTAACGGTCTCAGTAGATTTATGACGATTTATTATTATGACGTATTTCTGTGACGTCACGAAATAAAGTAACGTCCGCTCGGCCGTGACTCGCAGAGATCATTCTTCAAAAACTTTTACTGTCCCGCGATTTGTATTCTGATTTTTAAAAGCTTTTCCGCGGATATCTATCAAACGTTGAAAACGTCGTTCGAAATCCGACCGACAAGGGGAAAAAACGTTCGATATTACTTCAAATCCGAGAACCGAGAAAGTCGAAAGAACGCGGGTAGTGAAAACGTTTTTGTAAAAATAAATGAACACACACCTCGAGCGCAGTGGTCATCGAGGAGAAATGAGTTCAGACAAAAAAGAAAAAGAAAAAAAGAGTCTTATATACGCGTACAAATAATATAATATATAAATACACGTGTGTGTGTGTGTTTAGGTACAACACGTTTTAGTAAAACCGATAAAACGGCTTCAGCACTACCTGCTCTGCGGGATGGAAAGAAAAATGAAAGCCGTAAAGAACTGCTACGCGCCAATTGAAAACAATTCGCGTGAAAAGAGAAGATCACCGCCGTAGACTGGTGAAAAATATCAACACCCACGGAATCGACTCGAACGATGACGTAACAAGGGTAGTCAGATCTCTTAGACAAACTTTTTTTCTATTCGTTATTTTTAATTTGTTTCGTTTTTTCGTTTTTTTTTTTTTTTTGATAAATACTTGAATCGTGTTGCGCAGTAAAATCGAATTTTGAGATTTTTTTTTTAACTCGAATTTTCAAATTTTTAATTTTACGGTACCGGTTAGTAAATCATTCAAAATCCTTTTTTTGTAAAACGTTTTTCTAGAAAAATTTATTATGGAGTTCTGATTTTTTTTTTTTATACGAATTTAATAACTAAAATAATATTATTGTACAAATTATTTTTCCTACATTTTATCAACTTTAGTCAGTTGATTTTCGATAATTATTTGAAGTTTGTGAAAAATATAACAGTAGTATCGTGTTTCGCATAATTTCATTATTATATACCACAGTTAATCAAATGGCTTATTGAAATTTAATTGAATCACTCGTATCTATTACTATATTATAATTGATTAAAATCGATATTCATCGTTATCAAGCATGGAAAGATTAATCGAAATCACTGACTCAATCTTGATAGAACGTAAAATAATTTTAATTAGAAATTTCGCATTTTCAAAAAAATCGGAAATCATAAGAAATTAATAACTCAAGTTAAATAAATTATTTTATTACCACGATTTTTCTCGAAATTCGGTTTACCAAATCGTCTTTTTTTATTTTTTGTTTAACGGTAAAATAATATTTTAAATTATAAAATTTGCACTCCAAAGATCACGAAATATTTTTATACGATTTTGTTGTAGCGCCGTACAATGATTCTTTTTGAAAAAAAAAAAAAGAAAAAATTTAAAATATTTGAACGGAAATAGGCCGTTGCCGTCGTCAAATAGATTCGACTCGTCCCGTATTTTTATTTTAGTACCAGTTTAGTAACAATAAATTACCTGTGTGATCTGGGTTTCGTTCCGCTCTGGGGGTCTATTCTTGAAATCATTCGGATCGGATCCGTATACGAAAACCGTAGGTTCCACACGGATTTCCACATGATCCAAAAAATACGTATTCTTGAAAATTGTCCGTGTACGGATGGGTTCGGTTATGTGGAAAAGTTCCGGTCGATTCATCCGAATGGGGTTATGGCATTCGGAAACGTATTTCCGTATACAAATAAACACATTATCGTGTTACTATCCTATTGTTGTCGTTAATTAAACCACATTAATTACTATATGATTACTATAACTGCGTATTAACTATAAAAATAATTGATTATTTTTTGTTCATTAATTATGTACAGCAAATTAAAATATAGGAAAGTAACAAAATAATCGATAAAACAAATCAATAACCGTGGTGTTTGACAATATATTTTTAGCTGATGTTAATAAATAATACATTTTTTATCCGAATAATATTGTACATACCATTACCTATCTTGTAACGTTTATAAAGTTTAAAGTTTCAACATTAAACATTGAGACAGCTGATATTCAATATATTAACACAAGTTAAATCGGATAATTAATTGTATCGTAGTTAAAAATATTGTTGCTAAACCAAAAATTACCGAGGGAAAGTACGTAGGTAATAAAAGACTTGCGATAAATATCCCGCCATTAATTAAAATCACCGAACTCTACACAGAGAGCTGTTGTCGAGTGTAGAGTTAAAAATAAAATATATACTAAGACGTTGCGTTCAAATCAACAATGAGATTGTATATTTTAGTAGTGTTACCAACCTAATTCATACGATATAATCGAGGGGTGGCCATGAACATTGGATAATGCAGCGACATCGGTGTTCCTTCAGTGTGACCACTTTTACGAATAAAAACTACCGTACCCATGTCACATTAAAATAAATACACATATAATATTGTGTACGCTCATATTGTAATATTGTATACTTTAATATATTTCAATTAATTAAAATAATTAGTGAAACACGAATAATTAATACAAATTATAGTTTAACAACTATTTTATTTTTGTTTTAGCTGTAATTATATTTTGAAAATCATTTTATCATTGAAATTTGTTGTCATGAAACAGCACCATCTAACGGTTAGGTTTATCGGATGCGGTGTTTGTGTGATAAAAATATCGCTGCATTATGCTTGTATAGCGTTATACGTAGTGCCCTCTCTATATTATTATTACTCTGAGGATATAATAAACCATTCGGACAAATTTCCGTGTATGTGGAAAGTTTTTCGTATACGGATAGTTTTATTTCAAGAATACTATTTTTCGTCTGTACACGGAAATCTATCGTGTGGATTGTTCGTATACGGATCCGATCCGAATGATTTCAAGAATTGACCCCCTGCAGGCCAGGGGTGCTATATCAAACGCGCGATGATGATTGAAAAATATAAATCGGCCGTTTACTCGGTGGAAATTCCAAAAAAAAAAATAATAAAAATGACATCGTCTAAACAAAAACGTTAAGCGGACACTGGGTTTCGACTGTTTCGAGTCGGTCTCGAGGTAATTTTGCCGGCCAAAAGTCAATGCGTCGATACGAGTTATTTAGGACGGTTCCAAAGGGTAAATTCGTCTCGGTAATAATGGGAAACAACAAGGGGCACCGATTTGTTCGGGTGAATGTTATCGGTAATATTACGCGTAAACACGGACCCGGAACAAAAGCGAAGAACAACACGCTCCCGACACTAGCCCGACCGATCGGTATTGACGAAATAATAATTTTATTATATTTTCAAAGAATCGTTTTGTCACGACTACGAGGCAATTATAATAATCAATAACGACTACGAGCTACGAAAAAGGAAGTACATTTTTTTTTTCGCCACGTCTTTATTTTATTCAAACTTATATAAAAGGTCATTCGGAGGTATTCGAAAATATTAATATCGTTATTTTTTTTGTTTTTTTTTTTATTATTATTTTTTTTTTATATTCATAACGTTCTATGCACTATCCGAGAAATATACAAAGTCGCGTGAAATCGAGTAGAATTCACAACGCTTATAACCTCGTAGAATTGCCGGGCCTTGTTCATAAAATAAAAAAACTTTTTACGTTGCCAGGGGGCCGAGATCGTCAACTAAAACGGCGATTCGGCGGGGCCCGTGTTCACGAATCGCCCGCGTCGTTTATGCGTTTTTATCGGACAGACGTGTTACTGCCGTGGCCCGGTCGAGGACGACAGACTGAATAGATAAAAACGCGGTCCGTACCGTGGCGATAAACACGCGGCGAATCGATTTCAAAACGAGCTGACGACGACCGCCACTTGTCGCACGACGGTAACGGCTCTATTTTGACATTCGTTTGTATTCCAAACACGGACGGCGAAAAGTCGCGAAAAATCACTGTTTACAAGTGGCCTTGTCCAGTGTTGGGAAATATCTAGATAAGTTATCTAGATAACAATTATTTTCAGTTATCTTTATCTTTATCTAGATAAAATTTTAGTTATCTATGAGTACCTATCTAGATAGGTAATTTATTTAAATGGCCTGAAAAAAAAAAGGAAATTTAAAATATATAATTTTATTAATTTTTTTTTTTTAAATTAATCGAAAAGATTACTGAGAAAAACTCGTGTGGAGGCCCTAGAAAGGAGATTATAATATGTACTATCATGAAAGTGAAGTAGCCATACGCAAAAATTTTGAAAAATAAATGCAGAAATGTATTATTATTTTAACTTTAAGTCAGAGAATGATTTGTCATCTTTTATGAAGTTCATTTAAAAAAGTACATGTATTTTTAAATGATTTAAATTATGTGTTTTTATTTTTTTACCTTATACCTGTAGGATGTAGATCCTGAATATTTTCAAAATTAAACATGAAATTATCTCAAATGTATCTAGATAAAAATGTACTAATTTTTATCTTTATCTGGATAAAATTTATCATAACTATCTTTATCTGTATCTAGATAAAAATGTCTATAATCATCTTTATCTTTATCTACATAAATTATTAGTCATCTATTCCCAACACTGGACTTGTCATCGTCGTGGCGTTTTCGTCGCACTAGGACGAGTACCTACCCGAGCGATCGGTTCGCCCTGAGCCCCCGGAAGAGTGACCGGGGGGAAGACCACGTCCGCACCCTATTCGTGTCACCCTGTTTTAGGTCACGCCCGAGACTCGGTAAGCGGTCGTCGTGTCCGCAAATACGGGAAACGCCGACGAGCGACCGGCCCGGGGCCGCCGGGGAAATCGAGTGTGTGCAGGGTGGCGTTGAAAAACCGCGACGACGAATAACGCCGGGCGATAAATCGTGACGACGACAAATGTCGGGCGATAAATCGTGATGACGACGAATGTCGGGCGATGAATTTCCACGCCGGAAGTAATTTTCGCGCGTGGGGTTTTGCGTTAGGACCGGGGTAAATCTTGATGATAAAAGTGGTTGGAAAAAAAAAATGGAAAAAAATAAAACGACTTTGTTCCGTCTCGACGCGGCGAGTGATCGTTACGACTCCGAGGTCTTTGGCCGACGACGACGGCACACGCACGAGTGGACGATCAATAAAAAAAAATAATAATAAATAAATAAATAAATAAATAAAAACGGAAAGCAACAAATTAAAATAACCGACAAATCAAATGTTTACGCTCTTGTTCGACTTTGCAGTGAACGACGTGAATTGACGATTCGAAACGGTCTTGTGGCGATGAGGAGGGGGGTGGTGGAAACGAAAACGAAAACAAATAAAATAAAACCGAAAACAAATGAGTGCAGAACAACATCGGCGGTCATTCATGAAAGGGTTTTCGCCGAGGCGTGTGCGCGCGCGGCGGGTTTTGCTCATTCTGTGACGTCACGGTGTTCATTGATCCGATTCCGCGGGGCGACGCGTAAATAGTCGTCGTGAAAAAAAAATAAAATAAAAAAAAATAATAAAAATAAATAAAACCCGCCGCCACGACGCCGCCGCCTACGCAGCCACCGTCGACGCCCACGAATCCATTATTAAATACCCTACGGAACCCGTGTCGTAACGGTCCCGAAAATGATTTTGGCCGCGTTTACATATTAAAATACGACGGCAATATTATTAGCCGCGATAAATCGGTCCGGAATCGTTATTTGGAATGAGTTTTGAACACGGTATGAGTCGCATTAAACGAGCAAATGTTACAACTATGAGCCACCACACTACGATACGTATTATGCATACGTCATATATGAGTAAAAGTATGAGTGTTTGTAACTTAACGGTGCGATATCGTTGTGTAGGCCGCAGCGTTTCCCAAAGTGTGTTCCGCGGAACCCTAGGGTTTTGCGGGACTGTCTTCAGGGTTCCGTCAGATGTATGTGATTATTGAGAAAAATTTGAAAAGGAGATTGGTTGCTGCGTACTCCTTTGGACACAAATACGACGGATGAAGAAATTTTTAAAGTCGTCGATAGTTAATAATATGAATAAGCATCAGGTTGATTGGTTTAAACGTATCGATGTGTGTGTAGTGATGGAGCTGCAGCCATGGTTGTAAAAATTAGAGAAATCGTGACAGGAATAACAAATTTCACGCCAAAAAGTCACAGTAGCCATTGCGTTTTACATCGCCACGCTCTTGTTAGTAAGAAAATGCAATCGGAATGAAAACAAGTTCTTGATGAGGCTGTATGTATTGTAAACTATATCGAGAGTCGCGTCCAATCCGGTCTAGATTTTTTTTTTAAAGTATGTGAAGAAATCAGATTTTCATTGAAAATTGTTTTTTTTTGTTTTTTTTAACTTATTGTGATAAACAATAACCATTAACAATATCATTAAAACATTTTTTTTAGTACTGGTTTTTTTTCTTTTTTAAATGGGGTTGAGTTGGAATCAAAGACATAAGGGTTCCGCGAAACACAAATTATTTCCAAAGGGTTCTGTAATACTAAAAAATTGGGAACCGCTGGTGTAGGCGATCGACTTTTATAAACGGAATCGAAATCAGTGGACTGTCGACGAGAAAACGACAATTTCAAAAAAAAAAAACACGACTCGTTTACGATTTATCAACTCGAACGCGATTTTTCGTTACGATTACGTTACAGTTTTTCGTTAGCATTGTCCGAAAAGTTCTTCTGGTTTTGTCGTCGTTCTTTTCGAATTTTTCCGCCGCCGTCGTCTCCGAAAGCCGTTCCCGAAAATATTCGACACACGTTTCGTCCGCGCGCACGCTTTCCCGGAGAATTTTCACGACCGTCCCGAATATTCTTTTGAACGCGTTTATTGATTTCGGTCCGACTTTGCCGGGACCTTTTTGAGAACAACATAAAAATGACTAACCGAACGTATAATAGCCGTGTTGCTTATGCAACCGGAAAGCGTACTAAATTAATCGTACAAAGTTTTCCTCGCGCCGTTTCCTTATTTTGCATTCGCCGTATTACACTACGTTTTTAATCGCGCTGCAAAGTTTCGATATTTTTTCCACGGAGGCGCGGCGGGAGAACAAAGCAGCGACCCGTCGGAATGTCTCGAGCGAAATTTCGTTCAAACTTCTTCTCCCGTTAGATTTTCCGCGTTTCCCGTGTTTAAGCGTCGACTCGATACGATTTTTTTTTTTTTTTTGCCACGCACCGATCGAGTCCGCTTCCGTTTGCCGACATTTTAATTCGAAGAGCGCGTAAAACGTTGCACGTTTCGCGTGGCTCGTGATTTAATTAAATTTAAACATTTTAATTTTCCGAGCTCTAGACGGTATAACAATGTGAATAAACGAGGAATGAAAAACAAAAAAAAAATAAAACGGTACGATCGAACGAGAATAACGACAGAAAAAGCGAATCTCAGAGTATACGGTAAATTACAAAAATTTTATGAGCCCGATTAAACATCGCGTTTGAGTTTATGAATCGTAAAAGAGTCGTGTTGAGCTAAAATTTCAAAATCGACGAATCGTATCGCAAATAATTGAACGCAGATCCGTCGAAAACCGTATCGTCGACTCGATTTCAATCGTTTGTCGTTTTCTCGTCAATAGTTCACTGATTCTTTATCCGTATACAAAAGTTGATTGCCTACACAACGATATCGCACTGTTAAGTTACATAAACAGTGTTTATTAAACACTTATACTTCAAACTATTTAATATATACATATATATCAGGGCTTAAAACCGGTAAAAAACTATGCATTTGAGAACCCAAAACCCATAACCACTTTTAGTTTTAGAATGCTGTAAGCAGTTATTAGTTATCGGTAATCAATGTAAATATCTAAGTATTCACATTAAAGCGATCATCTCGTATTTTCAATCCCGGTTTTATAACCAAAACCTATTCTCAATCAAAATAATTAACGGTTTTTTTGTGGTAATTAATACAGAATTATGTCATGATAGTTGAATTTAATTTTATAGCTATTTTTAAATTTTATACAATTTAGTTTTTCGATTTTTTAAGATCATATGTTTTGAACTTTAAAGCAGTTTGAAAAATACAAATTTAAATTCAGACCAAATTTAAGAATATTAAATTTTTGATTTTGTAATCATACATAATAATAATATTATTATACATAATAATATTATGTTATCAATCCACATATACAGTTTTAAAAATATGATTAAAAAATTGAAAAATATGATTTGTGAAAACCCGTTTTAACCGATAACCGATTACCAAAAAACCTTATCAACGGTTTTTAAACCATTAACGGTTACCTTAGTGTTTAAAAAATCCTTACAGAAAACGCTACTGGTTTTCAAACATGTTAGGCTCCGGTAGGAGCCGATAACTAACTTTTTTTGGGAACGGTTTTAAGTCCTGATGCATATGTTACAACACGCGTTAAAACGGTTTTACGTGCACGGACATTTTACATTAAATCACAATTTAATTTAAAAAATAAAAAATAAAAACGGGGGAAAGAAACCTTTGAACGACACACCTTCTGTTGCGCATTGTCTGCGCAGCTCGTTTTCTAAAAGCTCGACCATTGTCTACCCGTCGTTAATTTATACCGTCACCAACAGGGACTCGGAGCGTCTGCATCCGTTTTATTGAAGTCGTACGCATTGTCGTCCGTCGGCGCGTCTCAAGAGCCGCACAAATCACAATGGACTGACGATTTAAACGTATTTCCTTTGTTTCCTGAGTGTCTCGCACCACCCGAAGAGCTTATTATTTGGCGTCCGCGCCGACGGCCCGGTAAACGTTGGATGTTTATTTTTTCCACGCGAGACACGATCGCAAACACGGATTTCGTCGTAGTCGCCGTCGTTTCGCGCGACACCGACCCGATATATCAGTATAATATACAGTCGAGGGAATAGAAACGGAAAGGGCTTTATATTTATTTGTTTTATTCGCGAGGCGGAAAAACACCGCCGGGACGAGTGTTCTCGTACACCTTTTGTACTCGCGTTTCCGTCGCGGGTCGCACGAGAACGAAAAACACGCGAAATCCTCTCGTCCGGACTCGACCGACTCGCGGCGATAAAACAGACGGCTCGTCGTGATCGTAATATACTTATTTTTACATATAATTTTTATTTTTTTTTTATTTTTTTTTTATTTGAGCTTTTAGTGAAAACAATTAAGCTCGACGATTAATTTAAAAACAATAATATAAAGTAAATTCTAAAATAAAATAATTACAAATTTTAAATAAGAAAGCCAGCCTCGTGGATGAAGGTGATAATGAGGGTAATAGAGGGGTTCGGAATTTGAATTGAGAATATCGTGAATATCAAAGGGTATATTGAGGGACTTCAAAGAATTGAATAGGACAAGACGTTAAGAGGATAAAGAAAGACAATCAAATAGAATATGGTTGAAATCGCAGATACTTTCGTCTAGGTGAAGTGTGCAGAGAGAAGAATCATTAAGATTTAGTTTGTAAGCACGGGAAGGTAGGAGACGATGGGAAGTACGAAGACGATTAAATTTTTTAATGTGGGATCTGGATAAAATAAGATCTTTGAACCATATACTTTTTTGTATGACAGGAACAAATTTAATTTATAGCTGGTAGCAAATTGTACATATCATACTTATACGTATTTGTCAAATAAATATAATATTGACTTTTTCCTCGAATAGTCATTATTCTCTTTTAAACAACATTTAAATCTTACTATAAATTCCACAATCTAATATGAGACTACTAGTTATTAGTTATCACTATTTTATATTTACCCTCATTTTAATATATATTATTGTAATATACTAGTTTAAGTTTCTTTATAATTCATTTGTATTCTATGTTATTTACTAGTTTAAGTTTCATTTGTAATCTACTTTGTATACAGTATCATTGCCGTGTATCTGAGAGAGGGCCACGCCGACACTGACGATTCCACTTTGATTTCAAGTTGACTTTGTTCCACGTGTAACGGAAGAAAACATCCCGCAAACGACAAAGGGTCGTTTTATATTCATGTTCATTGACTTTTATGCGAATCTTTCGTACGTTTGATTATTCGAAAATTTCCTATTTCTTTTTTTTCGGTTCGTTTATAAACTCTACCGTGACCGAATACCCTCCGTTCCACATCCCTGCGGGCCTCGCCATTTGAATATTTCCGGTGGCCACCTGGCGGTTTTTCACGAGTGTGCCGCGGTAAACGGCTCTCCTCGTCCCGTCGTCAGTCGTCGAGCACCAAATTATCATAAACGATTCGGAAATCACGAAATTCGTATTCTCGAGTTTCGAACCCATAAACCGTGTAAACGTTTACCGCGGATTGGCGAAACCCGAGAAACGTTTTTGACAAAAGTTCCGTCGCGTAATATCGATTCGCTCGGCAGAACCCTCACGCGAACCGCGGTCGTCGCGCGAACCGATTCCGAGAATATAATGTGCGTTATCGAGGTTCGATGATTAAAAATTAATAAGTTTCACGAACGAACCGGTGATTCGGTGGGATACGTATTGTATGTCTTCTCGCGTTCGCAAAACCGTATGTTGTGATCACATGCGATCATTATTATGCTTTGCGAATCGAACTCGAGAAACGATTGAAATGTACCTCGGTGTTTGGGAATAATTTACGAAAAAAAAAACAACTCCCCAACTGGTTAACAGATTTTAATGCGCAATGAGTTATTAATAACAAAGAGCACGTTTTACGAGCTTGCACGATTTTCGGATTTCTAAACTCGTTTAGAAATACATACGTCAACTACCAGCGAAACGATCTCCGCGACATTGCTAGGGATTAAAATGAATTTGAAAAAAAATATGTATATATATATATGTTACGGTAAATGATGTTATATCGGAAATTAACGTTATTCGCCGGTTATTTACGTTATATACCTATGCATGTGGGAATTATCGTTATTTTCTAGTGAATAACGTTAATAACCGTATGATTTGGGAAATTTTGATTTTATTTTAAAATAATGTCCAACGAGCAATGATCAAGACGTGATCGCTAAACTAATGTGGTACGAATTGGGTAAATCAATAAAACTTTATCGGCTACAGATGAGGTGGACACTGGGCCTATACCAGCGTTGCCATTGCAAGACTGGTTGTAATAATAATCGTTGTGCCTGCCGTGAGGCTGAAAAATTATGTAATAGTAAATGTCATGGGAGTACAAATTGTAAAAACAAATAAAAAATAAGTATGCATTTTTTTTTAAATTCTAGTAGGTATTTGAGATTCACGTGCATATCTGTTCTATAACAACAATTACCTGTGTATTTGGTCATTGATGTGATTATCCGGTTTATAACGATAATTACCTGTGTATTTGGTAAATAACGTTAATAACCGGTGAATTACGTTAATTTCCATTGAAAATCATTTACCGTAACATATATATATCAAAAAACCAAGTTTGTAAGTCCCAAAATGAAAAAGTGCACGAAAATGTTAAGCTCAATACGGTAATACCATAAGATTGTAGTTTAGATTGTGATTTGAGTGTTTAAATTTGAAAAATGTGTTTTCCCTTGATGATCGAATAAAGTTGTGGGAAAAATTTGCCTTATCCTCTCCTTAAATCAGTATATCACGTTCTAGAAATTAAATTTTTACTATGACGTTACATTTTATATTTGATTTATCGTGTAAATGTTATTTTAAAACGTATTCGATGTGTACAATTTTTATTTATGATTGTGATATTTTGTTACGGAAAAAACATCATCTTTTTTTTTTCTAAATTTTCCCGAATAGGAATCCCTTTGCAAAGCAAACAAACGCATTCGCAATACGTTGTTTGGCGAAATCTAATCTTCTGATCTGTGCTATTGTGCTGAGAGACTGATCGCACAGGTAGTAGTTATTCAATAAGCAATAAAATATTAAATTGATACATCGTTAATTTTCTATTCAAACGGAAATCAGAGCGTCCGGTTCGCGATCGTAATACATAAATCACGGGCACAAACAACGTGCCGCTCAATAACGTAGTGCGTATTATGTGATCAGCGGTCGGAGGTTGGGAATAAATTAACGGAGAAACGACCCTAGAACGAAGGAACGTCGCTCGGCGAGGAAACGAAATGCGCATATACGAGTATATCGTTCGAATGACGTATGATTTACAACGACGAGTTGGGTAAATCGTCTGCGGCGGCCGACGACTGTAAAACAGGTCTTTAATACCCAGTGCCGGCCCGATATATTTTGGGACCCAGTGCGGAAATTTTCGGGGCCCCATATCCTTAAATAAACTTTCAAAACATATTATTCGATATCTAAATTTTAATGTAAACTAATAAAAATCAACTTTTATTTCTATAAAACATAAAATTAGTACCTGCCTAAGTATAAATAATACTTTTAGTAATACATGAACATGGTGAGATAAATATGACCAAATAGTTATATTTTTTCTTACAAAAAAAAAAACAAAAAAAAAAAAAAATATATATATATATATATATAATAACTAGAGTCCGGATTTGTATGCACTCAAAAAGCCTAAAATAATATGCATTTATGCATCTGTAAACTTTTAAATATGCACTTGATATGCTCTTATTTTTTTAAATTTTATGCAAAAATATACTCTTTCCCAAAATATGTGCATTTATTTGTATAATTTGTTATACACTTAATTATGTTTTTGTTATTTCTGTAATTTCTTTCATAAATAATTATTCAACTAAATTAGATAGGTAACTTAATTTTTGATTGCAGACATCAACTTACAATATGGGTTGAGGAATAGTAAATATTTAAAAATGTATTAAACAAATAAAACAAATATTTTAATTAGGAATAGTAAAAAATAGTAAATAAAATCATATTAAATCCTCTTGTACCATTTATTTGGTAAATATTTTTGAATAAAAATACAAAATAAAGAAATAAAAAAAACACGATTTTATGAACTTTAATACTTTAATAGGTACCAAATATGCTTGAATACACAAAAATTTAAAAATATGCCGTCATCCCTGAAATATGCATTTATATGCAAAATAAACTTTTTTCGATGCGTTATTTGTTACACAAATCGTCCACATTTCTTACTGTCATCAGACTGCATACACTCATTTCAAATATGTAAATGCATAGAAATCCGGACTCTAATAATAACAAACATTATTTAAAAAATGAATACTGCTTAGAACATACATATTATGATATTACTTAAACATTTTTTTCTCGCTTTTTTCCCTGCAAACGGGTCGATTGTTTCATTATAACTCAAAGAATCAGCAAAGTACGTCGATATATATATATATACATATATAGAGTTAGGATGTTGATGACTTTTGCATTTTTTTTCCTTTGATTCTATACAATGCTATCCTAGCTAAAATTTTGATTCATGCTCTCTTTATGCAGAATATTCTAATTTTATTTTGCATTTTTTTGCATTTTTCTGCATTTTTAGCTATAAATGCATTTTTTTTTTTAACGTCATTTTTCAACATTTTTAAGACATTTTTTCATCTTTTAGGTCATTTTTTGTAGTTTTTGTACAATTTGGGACAATTTTAGATTTTAGAGCAAGTGTTGAACCCAAGTTTGGAAACAAATTTAATTTATTTAAAATCTAACTTTGGATTTTGATAAGTAGTAAAAAATTACTATTACACCCATTATCACGCCCATATCTCTAATAAAAATTATTATTTATAAATACATTTTTTTCACTTACTTAATTAGTTTTTTAGAGCATTTTTGCATTTTTTTTAGGACATTTTTGCGTGTTTTTTAGGTCATTAATATCCTGACTCTAATTACAAGAAAATACTAAAATGAAATCTCACTTAATATTCCACTAATAATATGATCACATTAATTACATTTCGTAAATTGGACAAATCGCAAATCATGTGAAAGAAAAAACTAAAATGATTCTGTTTTTTTTTTCGTGGTAATATGTGAAGTAGGTCGGTACACTTTATGTAGGGCTTGGAAAAATCGTGGGGCCCGGTGCGATCGCACCGCTCGCTCTCCCCCCCCTAGGGACGGCACCGTTAGTACCGACCGTAAAACGTCCGGTAGATTCGCCACACTGCAGGGCTTCGTGCATCACGTCGAAAAGGGATAGAATTATTACAGGAGGAAATTACGGGACCTCGAGAAAGGGATTAGAAAGAACGCGCAAAAGTATGCGTCACATTCCTCGTGTATAGACGTCATACGTTTTCAAAACGTCTGCCGAAGACGTCTCTACCAAAGACGCCGTAACCGTTCGGGACGGTAGTATGTGAAAAATTCCAAAGACGCCCACTGTGCAATGAATTGTTGTAGCAATGTTTCAGCGATGTTTCATTGGAACATGCAACATCGCAATGCGAGTTGCATACGTGTATGAAAAACATTGCTGCAACACTTAATGCTTGTTTTTGCTGACATTCAGGAAACAGTGTAAACACATCTTTTGAAACATAGATGCATTATTTCACTGTAATGCAAATCCAATGTGATCAAGTAATGTATATGTAACATCAAAAATTACATTCATATAATGTTATGTTGACACATTATCCTAATGTGCAGTATTGCGTTGCATAAATGTTTCAAATCAACTTGTAACATTTATTAGATGTTATATACATGTTATTAGTTGACATAAAATATGAGATCGATTATTTGAAAGCGAAAAAAAATAATAAATTTAAAACTCGCCTATCTGGATTCGAACCATTGAACCTAATTTAACCTACCTAAACGACCTACGCCCTAACCTACTAGACTACACCTAACCATTACAATCTGTAGTGTAATTGTCGTATTTAATACTTTGTATTTCCACAATCGAGTTTTGATAGCGAAGCAACGGCGTGATTGAAAATGTTTTATAGTGATGGGGGGAGGGAGATATCATAATAAATTTGTATGTTTTTTTGTAATTAAATTCGTAAATGGTAAACATACCTTAGCATATGACCCATGATAACCGTATTTGTTGTCTCATCAGTCATCATACAAACAAATAACATACGTTGCAAATTTAGTTGTGTACGTCCAGCAAATTCACATAACATTTTTTAAAGTAAGAAATAATAGATACCTAACTAAGAGGCACTTAGAGGCTACTTTTCTTTTGTTAAGCATTATAGGTACCTCAAATGGCTCAAACATAATACAAATATTACATATTTTTTTTAAATAGTAATGCATAATATATTAATATTATAATATTATATTATGTATAAATTAAGAAACCTACGTGTTTAAAGAGAAATATATTACATTGAACAATCCGTAAAATACATACATTTTATAAATTATTTACATTATATTATTTAATGATGTAGGTATTATATGTAAAATAAAAGCACAGAAAAAAAAACAATAACAAATTAATAATAGGTAGGTACAAAGTAAAATTTATTTATTATACAATGAATGGCGTAAAGATGTCACGATAGCTTTATTATCCGTTATTTGGACGTATAAACATTTATATTTTATTTCATTTAAATTGACAGAAAAATTATTTGACAATAACGTTGTATCGACTATTTGAGAATCTATTATTTTAGAGTCTATAGGTCTCATAAAAAAGGAAGATTCCAAATTTACAAGTTTACGGTCTTCGCGCGTCGGGTAGTGTAATTTCTATATCTATATAGAAATATCGGGTATTTCCAAGAAGAGCTTGAGAATAATTGTCGATTAATTTTACGATTATTAATTTTATTTATAGATACATTTGTTTACAGCAAAAATATGATCAATATAATAATATACGGTCACACAGTTGCCTACGCACAGTGGCGGCTACCCTATACCTCAAGTGTATCGACGGATACACATGATTATGGGGAGGGTGGGTTCTGGGTAGGTGGTTGACTGCTTGACATAATATTATAGGTATTATATTATAATAGAGCGTAAATATTAAATAGTATACATAATTATCTTGCTGTATTGCTCTAATTAACGATGGTTGCAGTACTGCAGTAGCATTTGGATACACATGGTAAATTCACTGTAGCCGCCACTGCCTACGCAGTACGCATTATTGCATTAATGTATTAATATGTTGATGTACTTACATTAACCTTACATTCAGTGCCTATATAAATAACATGTTTTTGTTTTTAATTTAAAAATGTATATTTTGGATTAAAAATCAGGGTTTAGTCCTGCGGGGTATTCATGTTCTATTGTAATATCGTATCACCGATGAATCATAAACATTTAAACAATGTTAGTTGTTAACATATAAAGATTATTTTTATGGAACAATTATTCAATATCGTATACATGTTTTCTTGTAATATCATGTCAATGATGAATTATAAACATGCATAGAATATTAGTTATTAACATGAAAAACATTATTTTTATAAAACAGTTATAGAATATCGTATTGATGTTTATTAGTAATGTTTTTTTTGAAACCTAAATTCAACATTGCATCAATGTTTTGTAACTTCCATTGCACAGTGGGCGATCTCCACGAAACGCCGTCGGCTTGGAATTTCTGATTTACGGGACGGTCCGAATACAACGCCCGGTTCTCTTCTTTCCGCGCAAAACGTTGTCGACGGAATGTGTAAAACGAAAATTCTGCTCTCCACTCGAAATCGGACGCGTTTCGTCGTCGGTACGACGATCGTTAAAGTAGACGCAGACTATTCTCACGTCGGGAGTAGCCGAATCGGTTACCGTTTGTGTACAGGTGAAATCGTAACAACGCTGTTAAATCAAGAACAATTTATCCCGAGTTACCTTCTAATTATGTGTAACATAAAACTTTCTTTGAATTATTTTAATCTACATCTCTTGATTTGGATTTGTAGTTTGTTTCTTTTGAATTCAGAATACGCCGTAAAAAGATGCAATTTCACGGGAATCCGGCCTTTGCGTATTACTTTTTATAACGTACTCGGTTTGAAATGTTTAAATATGCGACGAAAAACGTTTCACGAATTTAATTTATTTTATGTTTTTATTACACCCGTGTCAATTATTACTTACACCTTGCGAGTGTCGAGCGTCGAGTGACAAAAAAATAAAAAAAATTAAAAAAAAGACACTCGTTGGTACTATACGTTTTAATATTCCGTTCCGGTGGTGAATCGAATAAAATTCGATATTGAAATACGAGACGCGACAGACGTTTGTGAATAATTTTCGATAATAAAACCAATTTTTATGTGACACTATTGTAATTTCATCGATTCAACGAAAAAATCGTATTTATAGAAATATACGTATCAATACGTGAATTTTAATGTGAATTACCGTTTGTTTTTTTTTCAGCGTTGTACAATACAATATTAAATTAAGCAAACACTACGTCGACTCGTGCACGAATACGGTTTATTAAAATCATTTTAATGAATCAACGCCACCGCGTTTGAATTCGTTGTAACTTTTTTTTTTTTACTCACCACCGTATTTTTATCGTTATTGAACCCGTTTATAATTCGTTGGGTGTGCTATGCATTGTACGCGTGTATCTAATTTTTTTTAAATTTATTAAATTTTATTGTTTCAACGTAATCTTTGTTTTTACAATTTTTTTGTTTAAATAATATTATATTATAAATAGATAATTTTTAAATTGTTTTAATTTAACAAAATGTACTTATGAGTTGTTTTATTAGGCCAATGTTCTGATGATGCCGATGCTGAAGATGAATATGATGATTCTGGAGGCAACAAGATATCTTGTGGAAGACGTGGCATTAGTCTGCGGTTTTTGGTGATTTTCCCAATTTCGAAGTGAAGGGCTCTTTCTGTTGTGTTAAATTTCGAATGGAATTTTCTAAATTGTTCATTAATCCATGTGTTTAGGTATGGAATTCTAGTGTCGTTGAGAAGTTGAGTGTTTCGCACGCGCCGTGAGACTTTAAGAGCTATTCTAAGAAATTTGTTTTGTATCGTTTGAGATTAGGTAATTTTTGTTTGAGATGCGGCTGCCCATATCGGGCACGCATATGTTATTAATTGTCTTATTATTGATGTGTTTATTAGAAGTGAGCATTTAATCTGAAGTGATGAGCTGTAGTTTATAAGGGGGTATTTGGTTTTAACCACCGTGCGTAGGCTTGGTTTAATATTTTATTTATAAGCATTTTCCGCGATAATTTTTCATCAAGGTGAACTCCGAGATATTTAATTGATTGATCTTATTTATTATTCCATAACACAGGCTGATTTTTTATTTTTTATCGGGTTGGATTTATATTATATCTCTTAAAGGGTGAATGTTTTTCTATTTTTTTTTTTAAATTAATTACATAATATGTATTTAAGGAGACGGAGTGGCCGAGTGGAACTAGGCGTCACTGCTGACGCACACTGTCGCATGTTCAAACCTCGGTCACGGGCGGCTCTCTCTCTCTGGACAGGCGACTGTCAAGAGTGAGCGGCCGCCATCTCCCCTGTGCAGAAGGCACCTGGGGTTATACCCTCGGGTTGTTGACCCTAAGAAGAATGTTGCAAAACCAACCCTCGGGTTGAAAAAAAAAATAATAAAAAAAAATAATATGCATTATTTTTACTATTATTATTTTTATTTGTAAATTTACTACAATAATAAAAGTTATTATTATTATTAAACGTGCGTGTGCAGTTATTTGTGCGTTTCCTCAACCGCCTCCTACACACCGTCTCATACCATATGAATCCGTGTCCCACACGTTTTCCCCGTGACGTGATAACTAGGGATGAGAAGTTATAGGATTTGTATATTTTTTTCTGCATCTTCTATTTATAGCTAGGTGAGCTAAAAGTCTGTTCTATAAACTAATGAATTGAAATTTGGTATTTAAATTTTGCATATTTCTGCATATATTGGTAGTTTTCTTAAAAGTTGTATATTCATGTTTTTTTTGTGCATAAAAATGCATATTTAGTAAAATTATGCGGATTTTAATACAATTTACTTGAAAAATTTATTACTTTATGGAATTTGATATTATGTTTGTAGTCAATAAACAATAAAATAAAAATGCAGATAGCAAATTCGACAATTGTAGAATTGTCAATGTAAAACATAATAATATGTAAAATAATTATTAAATATATTACAAAACTTATAAAATTGTCAATTTATCACTCAGTTAAAAATTATTTATATTAATTTATTGTAAACGAGTTTTTTATTTATAAAAAAAATTGCATATTATAATATATTTTTTGCATGTTTTCAAATTGTTGATGCATATATCATAATTTTTCCTTGCATATTTTGTCTATTTTAGCTCCTATAACTTCTCATCCCTAGTGATAACATACGACAGCGCGTTAGCTCACGTGACGTGACCGTAGTCTGTATCTATCTATAAGGATCACACGACCGACCGGAACGGCCGAGCCCAGCGTGTCGTCGACGGACCGACGGAAACGCCGTTCGGGGAAATCTTGAAAGACGAACGCGATTTTTCCGGGATTTCTCGCGTTCTTTCGTATCGAACGTTTGACGGTGTCGAAAATCGTTTTCCGTAACGACCGCGAAAGACGCGTAGTGCGAGTCGGAATCGCGAACGGATAAACTAACGCGTAAAAACAGAAACGGTAGAAGCAAAAAAAAAATAATAATAATAATAATAATAATAAATAAAAAATCGAACGTTATTTCCATAATGTGGCCGTTCACGTATACCCGACGACCGTGAATTTCGGTGGGATTTTCCATACCGTTGCGCCGTCGCGATCGCCTCGGATTCCGGGATTCGGCCGTATGGCACATAACGCACGTCCCGCGCGACCCACTGACCGTGTAGGCCCAGAGGAATACCCGCGCGATAGCGAACGCGGATCCGCGGTGAAGTTTCCGAAACGGAGCGCAGTGGCGGGCGTACGTACGAAATACATTTGAATTTTTACAGCGGACGTTGCGCTCGCGCGACGTTTGCAATTTGAATACATTTCACGCGTAACCCGACGGCGTGATCTCGTACCGGCGACTCGCTCCCGACCGGTACGGTGGGGATTTTCGCTCGGGCACGCTACTACGGCGTACGGCAGCGGTTCCCGACCTGGAGATGATCACGCAGGGTCGGCACGAAAAATCCCAACCCGAAAAAACCCGGGCTGCTTTTCCGGGTTGAACCCGCTCAATATTTTAACAAACCCTTTGAAAAAACCCAGCTTTATCATGGGTAAATACTAAATTCCACTTTCATTTTTTTTTTTTTTTTGGAGATAAAGTGAGTTTTAGAAATGTGCCCCATTTTTTTTCAAAGTCTTCCTGTAGCGGATAGCCCGTTTGAGAAAAAGGAAATACATATTTGTTTGTTAGTTGACTACAAGTAGGTGAAAAAAAAAATTCAGATGGTTTTTTTTTAGAAAAAACCCGACAAAACCGCCAAAGTTACACAACATCAATTAAATCCGACGGGTTTTTGAGTTTTTTGACATTTCTTGGGGTTTTATTGGAAAAACCCCGATCGGATTGGGTTTTTTCAATAAAGCCCGGGTTTTTGCCGACCTTGAATCACCCTTCAAGGGGTAAAATAGGAATTGTTTTAAGGGGTAGAAAACATACTAAATTGAAATAACCTCGTTACTCGAAATTTTCTCGGAGAAGGGGTGATTGTAAATATTTGCCCTGATGTATGGGTAATAATATCTGAGAAGTTGGAAACCGCTAGTGTACGGCGATCTCTGACCATGGCTAACCCAAACCTAACTTGGTACCGACGCGTTTTTAAAAAAAATGTGTTCCATTTAATATACCTTTTTGTGTGCAATCAATAGGTATATATATGTGTGTGTGTGTGTGGCCACTTTAATTCTAAATCCCGGTGACATTTTTAATACCAGTCCACCCCTGGCTACTGCAGGTGTTTGATAGCACAATGCTACAATGATTTTAATTATTTAACAACGTCGCACGTTCACTGTATTCGAAGTAAGAGGTGTTGAGAAATTAGGCGTTTTATACTTTAAAAAATAAAAGGAACGCTTTTAAAATTATAGTGAGTTTTTATTAAACTACGAATAAAAACAAAAAGAAAAAAAATTAACAAAGTATTTAAGTGACTTAAGTCCGCGGCGATGTTACCGATTATTTGGCAACGACGAACGTAAGTCTAAAAAAACAGGTATAACTGAGAACTCTACTGGCTACTTCTACCTGACTTCTCCTTTTTTACTCGATTCTGTACTCGTATTTATACGGTCCAAATAAAAATATGGCGTGTTGTTTTTCCAAAATGGCCGAAAGTTATTGCTTAGTTTATGATTTAACATTGAATAGGTCACTTGACCTATTATTTTACTATACGGAAGTTTTACCTACGCATTAATGTTGATTTGTTGGTGCCGCTATTTTGTTATCATCGAAAATGTTTCCTAGTAATTTTGAACGATTGAAAATGTCAAACAAATCAATTCATTTGTAGGGACGTAATATCGGGTTTGCTACAGCGGCTTTCGCAAAGTCGTCGGCAAATCGACGGCGATAATTTAAAAGTCCGAGAAACGATTCAACGTCTTTCACCCGTTTTCGATATTCTTGAATACGTTCGATTTCATTCGAATTTGGCGAAACGCCAGATATGACCTGATCATCGTACTTATTTTCGTGAAAACACAGATTTTTTTCTTTTGTCAAATCTCCCGAAATCGAAAGACGAAGTGTTGTAGTCGACGTTGTAATACCCCGTACTAGCCAAAGACGACACGATATTAGAAAGTGCGATTGAAAAACGTAATATTTTAGACAGTGATTCAAAACTCACACTTTTCACTAATGTTTAAATCGTTGTACGAAATGTTTCAATACCCTCGGAAATTTATTCTCCTGTACGCAGGTGCACTCGCCGCGTGTAGGATTATATTATATACTACGTACACGACGTATTTACATAACTACTCTGAATTTGTTTTGTACATTTGTTGCGCATTCAAATGAGTGTAAATAATTTGTTAGAGTACGTTGCTCATTCGATCGCTTATTTTCATGTATTATTTACGTTTTTAGTTGCAAACGTTACATTCTTCGAAAAAAAAAACATTCGAAACGCAAGGTAAAACAGTGGAGAAAAAAATAAAAAACGTATATACAATCTAAAATTCATCGCTATTGACCAAATTTCGATCGGCCACCGGGCGCTAGACGACCTACTTTCTATTTTCATCGGATATTGAATAGCCGATGAGTTCGGATTGAAATTGGAAAATTTACCCGCAATCCAGCGTCATTTTTTATGTAAACTTGTGATTTATTTTTATAATAGTGATTTCAAATCATCAATTCAACGATATTACGTTATCGGTTTTAATGACCAAAATAAATGAATTACCACAATTTTTCCATACAATATTCGTTACAATCCTCAGTCACAAGATAAGAATTTAACGGATGCGATAATTTAATAACACTATGTAACGTGGTCTATAGCTAATTGAAATAGACTTTTCAAAAACATATTAGAAAAAAAAAAGTTTTGAAAAACAATAAACTTTCCGAACCCGCTAGAAACAATAGAGAAAGAGTTAGAGAGAGAGAAATAGTAGTGATAGTAGTGATTTATTGTAGCTTTTATGCTTATAAATAATATTTCTTACTACTTTTATTCGGTTCGTGTTATGCACAATATATTATTGTTGCCGTTTCCACAATAATAACAATGATAATAATGATAATAATAATAATAATAATATTTAATATATTGTCTATTGAAAAAACCTATTTCACTCGACCACAATAAATTGTTTTTTTTTTTTTATTTTTTTACGATTTTAATGTAATTAATACTTGGTGTGACCTCAGAGAGCCTTGTAAAAGTCACGTCATCGATTCGTGGAGTATGAGATGTTTATTAAAACACCAAGTTTTTAAAAATCAAAATATGAAAATTCAAAGGAAATGCAATATACGACTCGTCACGTTTCCGGAGATAATATTTTTACGTACATAGATCAAATTTGAAATACATAAAAAAAAAGTCATGACTTAATATTGTGTTTATAAAAATAACTTTTTTCGAAAACTCAATATATTACTGGCTTTTAATGGAAGAAATGATGATAAAAAAAAATGCTAACTCTTTGTTAACTCTGACATTATAACGAGAACTTTTTAACTCGACTTGGTTATTGCTTCCTTTTAATCAGAATTAACTTTTTACTTATGTTTAGTTTTTATTTTAAAACGTAGTTTTCTAAAACTCGTTTTCTCTACGCCACAGCTCGACGTAGGTATACATTTTACTACGCAGTACAAATTATTATGAATATTGTTCATCCGAATCGAATACGCCGGCGCGTTTCCGTGTTCCGAAAAACTACTCATGACACGATATCATGGTTTGACGTATTTTCGACAGTATTGATATTATGATTAATGGCTCAAAACGAACGGTAGACAGGCTGTATCGTCGATAAAAGGAGCGCAATGAGCAATTAAAACGATTAAAAAACACGAACGATCGCCGTAGTAGACCGTTCACGCATTGAAGTTTAAAAGTTTGAAAAAAAAATGAATACTTTCGATAAGATAATTATGTCGGAGAAAGGTCTGTCGCTTCGGTCCTCGGACCCGATAACGGCGGCGGCGGCGGCGGCGGTGGGTGTAAAGCTCCTTAGCCGAGCAATTTTTACGATCGCGTTATCCGGCGCTAGATCACGTTGGACCGCGTTATTCGAAATGTAAGACGGACGATTCACAAATCAGTGCCCAGGTAAGTCTTTTTTCCAGATGAACTCTTAGGTATTCAGTTAAATTTTGGATAGGAATTGGTACATTATCAGGTGATAGTAGTGGAAATTCGTTTTTTACTAAGAGAAACATTTATTTGAACCGATTTATTTTCATTCATCTTGATTTTCCATTCGTTAGTCCAGTTAGAAATTCAATTGGTATATCGTGGATGGCTATATTAGGGTTTTTGTTTGATGCACGTATTATTTGCATAATATGCTGCTAGAGTTATGTGGTTTATTTTGAGGATATCTGATGTGTAAATATTAAAAAGTATAGGTGATAGGTCACTTCCTTGAGGTGCTGCCGCATTGATTTTATGGTAAGACGAGTAAGAATTTGTATGTTTAACCGTGAAATAACTGTCTTCTAGATAATATTTTAGAATGAGGAAATATGAAGCAGGTAGAAACGATTTTAATTTGGACAATAATCCGTCGTGCCAGACGTGTTTATACGCTAAGCGCACACAAACACACACACACACACACACACACACACACACACACACACACACACACACACACACACACACACACACACACACACATACACACACACACACACAAACGCGCGCGCGTGAAAATTAGTCGGTGTAGAAAAAAAAGTCCCGGTCTTGTGACCGAAAATCACACGGACCTGGCGTTTTACGTAAAGGGTTTTTTCCAGCCTTGATTTCTGCACAGAATGCGTGTGGATTTTTTCGCTTCTCACAGACCGTAGAACCAAACGAAATACCACGGAAACGAAGCACCGAAATATTGCGGAGAGCTCATCTCGGCGTGGTTATAAATTCATAACTTGCGTACCGCAAACGACCGTCCGAGAGGTATCAATTCGTTATGAACAAACCTGAATAGGGTTTGCGAATTACGCCCGTGGGATATATCACTGGGCCTAATCGAAGGACCCGCCGTAGAGATTTCACGAAAAATCACCACGCGTTTTTCACCAAAGCGGTGGTGTAATACAGGGTGATTTTTTTTTATTATTATTATTATACACATCGCGTTTTTTCTCGCGTAAAATATAAAAAGAATCGTAACGGAACGGCTAATGTTTTTATGACATCTTTATTTTTATTTTGCGCCGTTTTTTCGAATTTTTTTATTTTTTTTATTTTTTTTATTTTTGGTATTATTAAATGGCAAACACGGTATAGCATTAAATATTACTATTGAAAGAAATTAATTCGTTTCGGAAATTTCGATACTCAAATTTGTGTTATCGGCCCAAGAGTTTAAAACTATCGTCTTAAAAATTATTCGTGTAAAAAATGTACAATTTAAATATTAAAACGACTAAAATAAGTATTTTCTTTGAAATTTTAATGTCATAAATTTACCAATTTTAAAGTGCTAATATAATTTTGTAAAAACTAAAAATCTTAATAATCACGTCGACTAAAAGTCAGCCAAAAACGTGTTTTTCCCCCCCTCAAAACGTACTGCAACTTATATCGTCATATACAGGGTTTGAAATGTAACGAGCGTGTTAAAAATAAAAATCAATACGTGTATTGATGGGACTTTAAGGAGTGCTTCTATATCGTCGAATAAACATTATTAGAAAGGGAGAAAAAGTTTTTCGTGCGCTTTCCGACGCACTCAAAGGAAACACACGTTTACAATTAGTTACGAAACGTCATCACCCTGCGGCGAACTCGTCACGAACCGTCCCACGCTCTCGTCGCACTCGCCGTGTCTCGCGGACGTAAAACCACGATTCGTATTGATTGAAAAAAAAACACACACACACACACACACACAAGTCGGCCTTTCAAAAAACTGCCCGCCAACAGAGAACGCGTTTCCAACAAGCTCGCCGCGCCGGCTGAAGAGACGTTACCGCGTTACCGCGTCAAAGACACGTCTGACCGGAATCCTTTGAACGCGTGCGTATTCACCGCGTCTCGGGACGGATGAGCGAGTACGAGATCACTGAAAAGTGATAAAGGTTAGAGTGCGTGGTGCGTGTTTCTAGCACTTTGGGTAAAAAGCAACGTTTCCGAGTTATCCGTTAACGACAACCGTAATAATAATAGTTATAATAATAATAATAATAATAATAGTAATAATAATAATAATAGTAATAATAATAATAATAGTAATAATAATAATAATAGTAATAATAATAATAATAATCATAATAATATCATAAAGAACGGCGGCGGGGACATGTAAGCTCGTTCTGTCTTCGCCTTGTATCTCGGGAGGAGGTCGTGATGAGTCGGACGGTTTCGCGGAAAACTTCACCACGCGGTCTAGACAATATGAGCACGGCCCGTCGAGCTCAAGTCGGGTAGGATATCCGATATTTATTAGATTTTTTTGTTTGTTTTGTTTTTAATGAAAATATCCACGGTATTGACTTTTAAAATCATTGCGACAAGAAAACAATAACCTCTATCCATATTGAATTTCCCTAAAATCGACATGGTCTTACGGGCGTTCGGCTCGGTTGAGCGATCTTGAAATTCCGACAACGTTCCGTCCGAAATCCCGGAGTCAAAATAACCAGTGGTGTGTTTCAAGGGTATACTGGTGTACACTCAATTCTCTAGTTTTTTTTTTTGTTTTTCTTTTGCGTAAGCTCTCCGAAAATACGACGGTACGCGGGTATCGTTTAGACACTAACCGTATTCTACTCCGTAGGTCCGTTTAATTTTCAACTATAGTACACCCGTCGCAAAAATTCGTAATAGATAATTTGTTTGTATGATCAAAAGTACAGGTGCAATCGAATCGAGAGCCAATCGGAATACAGTATTGTTTGCGAGTTGTTTGTTGTCACATCGCCGGGTAAGGGCCAATGAGAATGCAGTATTTGGAAAAAATTGAAAGTAAAGTTGATTGTGTTGATTTGAATTTACCCGCCTGTACGGTTAGGTTAGAAAATCGCGAGACTGGCCAGAAGACTGGATTATTGGCACGACCACTGTTGATATTTGGACGGAGTCTTGTGTCCGCAAAAGCTTTGGTGGGAACGAAAGGGGGAAAAAACGCCGGCGCCGTCGTCGTATGAAAACATTACGGTCTCGCGTGAGTGTGGCGGCCGTGTGGCGATCGATTCGTGTCACACGGGTGGGCCGCGACGACGACAACGACGACGCGACGCCACGCGGCAGTGCGTCGCGTTGTACCGGAATAAAAACAAATCGGTTGACGTAAGACCGCGAGACCGCGATAAACCCGCGACCGCTGCTGCCGCCCGTACGGACGACGTCAGATAAATCCTGAAAAACAAAACATGTTCCGAAACGCCCGACCGGTGTCGACAGCCGAAGTTTCGATTGACATCGCGCGGTGCGGCACCGTTAAGCCACAGGTGATCGAGAACCACTGCCCCGTTAATTCCGGTCGAATGGGATATATTTTGTTGAAGATCGGATTTCCCCCTCCCACACACACACACACACACACACACACACACACACACACACACACGTTGCGAGTGACTGGAGACCGGATATTAAAATTGTACGTTTTCGTACACGACGATTTATTTTTGATTTTTATTTAGTTACTTTGACGTTATCGGATTATATCATAAAGCAGAGGCGGTTTGAACATTTACATCTTACCGGGGCGATTTAATTTAAACCACCCACCTACCGAACCCTACCTACTCGGAAAAATTTTTTCTCGCTTCGCTTCATTTACACAACTCCTCTAATATTACAATGTTAATTATATACTACTTAACGGGTTCATGAATTTACTAGTATACCAGATTCCTACATTTTTATTTATTTAACCAAAATTTACCTAAAAATACAGTTAAGCTTAAGAATTTTCAAAAAATTAAAAATGTTGTTGTCTTAGCTTATTATATTAGTTCTAGGAAAAAAATATATATTTACAGTAAAACCTCGACTATCCGAACTAATTGGGACCACACTGAGTTCAGATAATAGAAATTTAAAATAAATATGATTTGTACAATGAATATACAACAATTATTACATATTATTGACTTATTATTAGTTATTACACGTTTCGTAGTATGTTATTATTATACATTTATACATAATATGTATTATTATTTGTTTTTGACAAACTGATCAGTTTTTATTTGACGAATTGCTGCTACGCGCTTTTGCACAGCTAAATCTCGCAAATGCTTTAGTAGAAGTTTGGATAAACGAAAATCTGGATATATGAATCGAAACAGAATAACATTCGGATAATAGAGGGTCCGTAAAACGATTAAATATAACAATTTAAATTAGTTTCACACACACACACACACACACACACACACACACACACACACACACACACACACACACACACACACACACACAAGAACATTCCGCTATGTCTTGATTTCGTAAACGAAAACATCGGTCGAGTTTAAAATATTACTCCGAACCAATACACTCGACAAAAATGCTGAGCACATGACGATTAATATTGTAAAGAATGTGTTTTGAATTTCCCATCAGTTTCGAAAACTTGTCAGAAAAATATGAAAAAAAAACAATCGATAGTGGAAGAATCTATTTTTCGAACACAATGATTTATCGTCATTTTTCAAACACGAAATTATCGTACACTGGCACATCGTCGAGGCGAGCAGATCGATACGCTTGTCCGATGCCGATAATGTCGATATCTTAACTCTTTTTAATAATAAAACAAAAACCATCGCGTTCTTTTAATTTATAAATTTAACCATTATTTCGTAATAAACGAACACAAACAAATAAGTTGATTTCCTTGTGAATTCAAAATGTCCGTCGACGGAAAACAAATTCAATTAAAACCTAACGTAACCGAGATCGTGTGGGTATCGATGTCACGATCGCGCCCGACAATCGCAACGACGTTTGTTTCTTTTTTTTTTTTCCAAAATACGCTTTCGAGGCGTCGGAGTGAAACGGAAACCGCGTCCTCGCGAAAAGCGCATCGTCGTCGGCGTACACGCAGTTAAAATATTATACTGTCGTACGACTCGTTTGTGGAATACGTAATATTATCATGTCGACGCGGCAACTTTGATTAAAAATATTAGCGCGGGCTTCCGTTTCTTGTTGATTCGCGTGGAATGAACGATTATTTATCGAGTTTTGAAAACACCGTCGGGCCCGCCGCCGCCGCTATGGCCGCCACCGCCGTGTCCCGCGAGTATTAATCAAAAGTCCGAAAACGCATTATTCGCGGGCGCACGGGGGTAGACGACGGCTTCCTGTTGCGTGCCGAAATCATTGTGTCCTTTCCCGCGCGGGCCTACGGACAATACGAATGTATATACGTATGTATATTATTTATGTATGTACATTCAGGAAATTACTCGGCGCCGTCGATAGCGCGGGTTTCGGCTGCGGCGGGGTCGGAGGTACGACGAATTTTTTATGCGGCGGCAGGGGGGAAAGTGGGCGAAAACGGCGATTTTCCGAGTCGCAATATCCTGTGGGTGGAACGATATTAGAATAGAACTAAAACAAAATTATAAAAAAAACAAACAAACAAACAAAACAAAAAAAAAATACATAATAATTGGTCCTCGTTTTTAATTGCGAAATCGACTTTTTTTCACGTTTCGTTTTTTTTTTTTCGTTTACGCCCCCGAAACTCACGGTCGTCCGTGCAGTTAATTAAAGCGCACGTTTATTTCATTATCTCGCCTTTTTCCATTTCTTTCGATACCGTTTTCGGGCTCCAGACGACGTCACGTCCGGCGTCATTCCGAAACCCCGTACACACGGGCAACTCGCGCCGAGATACGTGCAAAACAGCATGCATTATGCACGGTGACGGGCACTACAACACGTGCACCTACCCTCCTTCCCGACCACTCAGATCGTCTTTTGTGCGTGTGTGTGTGTGTGTGTGTGTGTGTGTGTGTGTGTGTGTTTATGTGTGTGGGTGTGTGTGTGTGTGTGTGTGTGTGTGTGTGTGTGTGTGTGTGTGTGTGTGTGTGTGTGTGTGTATGTGTGTGTAATATGTATTTGTGTGTGCGAAATCACCGTGTAGGTACAGTCACTCGCTTGCAAAGTTATACACGTTTTGAGCTCGGCGGCGAGATAAAAAAAAACCTACACGCCACACCGAAGGATGCACTCGCGCATACACACACACACACACACACGCACATACACACGGTAAACATATTGAATATTTAACGCGGAAGGGACATCAAAACTTTATTACTCTTTTATTTATTTACTTTTTTTCTACGCGATAAAATCCTTAAATCCCACGGATACCGTATAATGTACAAGTGCGAGGATTTTTTTTTTTTTATTTTTTTTTTTTTTTTTCCCCGGGACATATATTTATCCCGACCGACCATATTCGCGCGCGTACGTATACCGCGTACCTAGGCGCGGGTCTTAGTTACCAACATCACCGCCGCCGCGTGACGTTGCATTAATAATACACCCAGACTTTTACTCCCCCCTTCGCCCCTTCCGACACGCTGTGCTCTGAGCGAATAACTCTCGGCCCTTTCTGAATAATTACTCGTTTATCCGTATTGTTCCGTACCTGTTTAATGTATGTAGGATGCTCGTTTACAGTTTTTATTCATAATTGATGATAACTGCGAACGATAAATTCCCGTTTGAATAAAACACGATAACGTTAATAATAATTTTAATTATAATAACGATGATAATCATGTGTTGTAGAAAATAATTTTAAAAACGCATATACACATCGCGGGTGAAAAACGCTGGAATGTAACAAAATAAAATAAATAAACAACTAATAAACAATAAATATATAACTTTAAAAACTAAATTTAAATATATTGACTTGTAACTTGTATACCCGTTTTATTACAATGAATTATTAAATTTAAATGCATATCCAAAGTAATAATTCTTTATTTCATTAGGATATATCATATACTTTTTAACTAGTATCAGTGTTACCAACTCGAAATGTTGCAATTAATTTGATCCGTGAGAATTGATATGTTTCCTACAGGTAGTAATGTTTACTGGTCATTAAAATCGGGAGAGTTTACAATCGACCAAAAGATCTACCACGCGGAAAGCAATCGGTTTGATCTCGGCGTGTGCAGGTACGGAAAACTCGGACGGACGAAATCTCAATATTTTTATGTCGACCTACATATGACACGGTACGTTCGAAATAAACGACCACGACGATAAATAACCTGATACGTTCGTTTAGCTACGAGACTGATTATCGAAATGTTATTTTACACTTGATGCATTTCAAAACGATTCGTTTGTTATGTTGTTCGACTCGGACGTGGAAATAACCACCGGCACGTCGATTGGGGTTTTTTTTTTTTACCCGCAGTTTTATATCGATAAAATTCGCGTACTTTAGCAAGAGTGTAATGAAAAAAAAAATTTTAATACAACGAATAAAATCAGTGACCCGAGTACGAAAAGGTTTCACAAAGCGATAATACTGAAAACGCACTCTTTTTCGTTAATAATCGGAAACAAGGCGGTACAAAAACGACTTTGTCAGAACAAAACCCGACGACAGTCCGATCGATCGGGCGGCCTTTTGACGCCGGGCCGCGCGGTTCTCGGTACCGAATAATCATTATGCGGCGAATTAAAAACACTACGGTTTTCTAAGCCTATAAAGACGTTTCCGACTCGATTGTCGCATACCGTGCCAGTTTCACAAGACGGTTACAAAAGGCCGTTTCAACGCCCCTCGACGGTAGCGAAAAAACGCTAAACGTCTCGTTTCGAAAAACTCGTCCGAGGCGGCTTTAGATTCGCGTCGTGCGTTGATAATCGAAACGTTTTTTTTTTCGATCTAGACGCGAGCGCGATCGACTGTACGTTCGTAGAGGACGACTCTAGCGAATTTCACACTGCGCGTTGACGTAGTCGTTTTAAACAAGGTGGCGTATGATATGATGGCGTACTTATGATGGCGTACATATGATGGCGTTAAAACGGTTTAAAATTAAATCGTTTTGAAATTAAAACGCATTCATGTCATGTAAACACTTTAAATCGGTTTAAAAAAGTTAAACCATTTTAAAAGTTAAAACGCTCGTCCTATTTAGATTAAGAAACAACAAACGTTTTTATGCCGAAAACTGTATATATGGTATAATGTACATATAAACACGTTAGGTTTTCCATTTATGGCTTGTATCATCATTTGATAAGTGATCAATTATCAGTTTTTTAATTTTATTTTGTATAATTCGTACAATTATTTTATTTAATTATTCTTTTTTTTATTAAAAATAAATTTGTATTAAGTAATGTTGTTATTAAATGTGCTATCTCCAAGAAAACAAAAAATAATTTCTTGGTCAAACCAAGAGATTAAAGATTCGTTGGCAGTTTTTAGAGACAAAAATATTATACCTGCCTTGAATGGAAAACGATATCGAAACAAAGAAGTATGAAAATAAACAATAAGTTATACGTATATTATTAGTACCTAACAAATAAAATAAAACAATTAATAAAAAAATCAATAAATCATATTTAATATGAAAACTTAATATTATTATTTATTTATTATTTATTATTGATTGAATATATCATATTATTATCGTCATTATTAGATATTCTCTTAAAACAAGCGACTAAAATCATGGAGTAAATTTAGAAATTTAATTTTAGAACTGTTTATAAAATATTTGCTAAACCGACTTAATAAATGTGTTTATACAAACAGGTAAAAACGAATTAGGTCAAACTGTTTTAAGTAACTTCAAAACTATTCAATTTTAAAGCGTTTTAACGCTATAATATATACACATAGTAATTATTGACAATGACGATATTGAAATATTATTAGGTTTTATGTCGCGTCGAAGTTCATGTTTGAGACGATAGAATATGAATCGAGTTCGAATAAAACATAATTTTTAGTTTTGGAATGCCACGATTTCTCGCACTGATATGTCGTACGCGAAGATGTATTATAATTCGATATCAACGGGAATATTATGAATTTTTTGTCGATCGAACATGGGAAAAAAAACTTTGTATTACAATGACTACAATACTACCTGTTGTAAACAAGCTCGGTGACGCGGGATTAAACGTATATTCGGCGTTTTCGTTTACAATGAGAACCACGTAGTGTTTTATTCAGGTGTCCCGAGACTCGGTGTTGCGTCTTTGACTCGATTTTTCGTGTAACGAATGGTTTTAAATTGTATTTGAAACCCGGGTCGCGTTCAAACGTACGCAACGTGCCACGACGTCCTCCGAACAGTGACGGATTGCCCAGGCTCCAGCCCAGGGCGGCAATTTGTAGGGGGCAGCAAATTATTACATGTTATTTTATTTTTATGATACAAAAAAAAAAATAAATAAAATTTATGATATTCAAATGGGGCGTTCATTATTTTTGGTATCTGAAGAAATCAACGGCTACTTGTTTCTTGTTAAGACTTGCATTATAACACAACGCGCATGAGAAATAAGCGGCCGCTTAAATAAGAATAAGGCCAAAATCGTCAAGTTTTCTCACTAATAAGACGACGGAAAATAAAAAAAAAATCGATTTCTTAATAAACTTATTGGCGATAATATAGTTGGCGAGTCCGCGAGTAAACATAAATCAATTTATCGGCGGAAATTTTATACGTAATACAATATTTGAACTAAAGTGTAAATTAATAATTATTCGACCGTAGTACATTTGAACCATTTCTCACTCCCGGGACGACTTTATCACTCTTCGATGTTAGCCCATTCAAATTACGATTTTAAGATAGTATTTAAAAAAAAAGTGGGGGTGGAAAACACTGAGCGTTTATACGGGCGCCGAGAAAGTTAACCCGCCACTGCCTCCGAAAATAAAACGGAAAACCCACACTCGTCTCTGGCTCGGAAAAAATAAATAAATACGTATCGGCGCGTCGGTTTTCGGTCCGTTTTCGCTTCGCGTCTTACCAAAACAGATGTCGAGCGACCCTCGACGTTAAAACACGCTCGTAGACTGATGCGAATTCGACAGCCAAACGACCGGACGTGCGATGGATCCAGTGAGACGGTTAGAGAACGAAATTTGAAGAAAAAAAACACCCCGAATGAATTACACGTGTCGACGTGAATTTGCTGGCGTCGTCGTTTTCAAGCAGTGATTTCCAACGTGGGTGCTGCTTTGAGCAGCTCACCTGTGAGAGGGCGTTTGTAATTTCCAGGGATGCGTCTTGCTCAAAGAGGAAAACAGGGGTAGATTCTTCAAAGCCGTCCGTGTGTACTGTTTATGACTTATCCTGATGAATCGTATACGACGGATTACAGTGAAAAATAATTTCAAACCCGAATTCAGTATAAAGAGTCATGTAGAAATATATTATGTACACGCTCTACGATAACAGCGAAACAGACATAAGCGTAATAGCTTTTATCCCATCTCGTGGATGCCGACAACGCACGTTTGTGTCTGTGTAAATTATGTTTTTAGCACATGTTGACGTTTAAAAGTAAAAGTAGTTCAAAGCGTTAAATTTAATTTGTTTTAATTAAATGTAATGACTGACGATAAATATTAAACTATTGGAGTTTTGGAGGAAAACAGTGTGTTAGGATTTAGAAGATCTATGAAAGTAAAAAAAAAGTTGAACGACACTAATTTAAAAAATAATAATCAAAAAAAAACTTTAAAAAAAATACAGTACGGATTTCATGATTATATCACCGATACTTTTGGAAAAATCAAAGACTAAAAACTATAAAAAAAAATTTGATTTAATGACGATCTCGTTAACGTCACGATTTACCGTTTTCTCTGAAAAACTTTTATAAACCGAGAAAAATCATATTTTTTCAGTACACAGAAAAACCGATTCCCGATTTATTGACAGGACACCAAACGTAACTTTCCGACGGACTCTGTCTCTACTCGAAAAAAATGGCTCCGGAAAAAAGCAGCGGGGAAAAATTAAACACTATTATTTTGTGAATCCGGCGAGTCAACTGTCCTTCTCGATACTTTTTTTTTTTTATTAGCCTGGAGTGCAAAACTATTACAGCTTAACGATTATAGTAAATTTCTTAATATTAAATACATAATACTGAAATTAAAATTAACAGAAATAGTTTTCTTTTTTTTTTTTTTTTTCAATCGAAATCCCATTAAAATGTTCAATTACAGATAACGTAATTGAAAATTAAAATTATTATACTATTAGAAATCAGGTATAAATATCGGACTATGGAATAAGTTGTTTGTTTTGAACAGCTGTAAGGAGCGTGATTAGAGGATAAATTAATGAGGAGAGTACAGAGATAAATAATTTGGCCAGTGACATATCGCTAGTGTGGTTGTTATTGGGGACAGGTAATGGGGCAGTACTTAAATCGGTGACGGAGGCGAAAGAAACATTTGGCAGGTGAGGAGGGTGAGTTTTAGGAAGATGAGACGAGAGTGCTGTATTCGGATTTTGCGGTTTTGAGTCAGACGTTTTTCTGCGTTCGATAAGTGCTTTAAATGATGAATATCCTCTGTAGTTAGAGGTATGATCGCCCACGCAAAGGGCACATTTGGCCGGACTGTCATTGTCCTTAGTGCAAGTGTCTGTGGAGTGGTCGAGGCTCGGAACTTAAAAGAATAAAATCACAGCACACGACGACGTCGAAGTGGATAAACACACAAAACGCACGGTTTCGTCGTCGACCAAAGCAAACGCGCTTTTCCGACGTCTGCGAGCAGATTTCCACCACGCCGCGACCGTAATTATCCGCCGAGAACAAAGTTCGGAGCGAGGGCATTGACGTATTCCGGGAAAATCGCGGAAACTTCGGGCTTAAGCCCGGTTCGCCGTCTACGTCGTCGTTTTGTGTTAACGCGGAATTAGTTTTACCCCGATAATATGTGCGAGGCAAACAGGACGCTCGATTTTCTCGTTGGGCATGCGGCCCGTGGCGTCGAGTGTCGTCGTCGGTGTTTAAACGTTATCTACGTCCCGAGACGGCGTTTGGTCGCTGGAACGAAATATCAAACGCGAGTGCAGGAAATGAAAATCGACCGCAGCGGACCGCTGATCCGTCGAGTGTGGCGGCGGCGTTCGAATTCGGTTTTGAAAATAATGGCGAACCCTCGCCGCGCGAACGGTAGAACGAGAAATGTGAAATTGACGTAATTTTTTTTTTTTTTTTGGTAATTTCCGGAGGAAAATTAACCGTAAATTCTGTGAATTTAGTGAATTTATAATCACCATCGTAGGCAGTAGGCACGGCGTTAAAAGCAACCATTGATTCAGAAGAAACAACGTTTCTCCGAACGGACACACAAAAGCAATCGCCACGCACACGAATACGTTTTCGTCCAAACGAACGTTTGCGCCGCCGTTTGCGATAAAATAAAAATAAAATAGTTTTCGTTTTTCCTCTGTCGAATCCAAAACCGTGCCGCTTCGACAAAACGTTATTATTTTACGCGTTATAACGTAGATCGGTATTTCGACTAATCGCGACCAATATAAATATAATATTTTTGAAAAACACGCTCAACGCCCAATGTATTTATTTCGAATTCGAACGCCATTCGTTTCATTGTCGACTAATTTTGTTCTTCGCTCCGGCCCGCGTACCACGCAAAAGCGATGTCTGAAAACCGGTTGTTCGTGTGATTTCAACAACCGGATTTCACCGGAATCTAAACAGATAGCGTTATAAAACACAGCGACGCGTTAAAAAAAAAAAAAAGCCACTATACGGTGACGTTCAGTGGCGTATTTAGGGATTCTCTCACCTTTCCCTCCCGTCCTCTTCTCCTAAAACTTTCCACAAAACACATTCGAATCCACAGTTTGAGGATCCGAACCCGCGCATTTTTTCGCTACCCACACGCGTACTGGTTTTTGCCGTATCTCGTGCGCGTATAGTATGTAAGTAGATAGCTGTTGGATTTCGAGCGAACGGACGCACGCGTTTACGGTCCAAATCGTAACTCTAAATCATAAAACTTATAATTTGTAAACGATTTTCTCTAGTCGAAAAATAATTCAAATTCGATGCTGTCGAATGAAAAATACTTTCTGTAATTGTGTGAAAAAAAAAAGTTGAAATTTGCCGCCCTCCCAATATTACCGCACTAGGCCAAGGCCTACAGGGCCTGTGCCTGAATACGTCTCTGCAGGTGACGTTTACAACGACCGACAATTTTCGTTTGAAGTTTTCGTATAATTTCCACGTGAATATTATTTTACACACTATACGGGGTGGGTCCATTAACGGGACGGAATCGATAACCGTATTACCGTACATGAATATTCAAAGGGCGTACTCAGAGAATAGAGTACCGAGCACATTTTAATAATAAGAATGATTCACTATGATAAACGTGGAAAATATAAATTCAAATAAAAATAAATAAAAACAAAACAATACTAATAATAATAATAATAATAATTATATCCACGTAAAACAAATAATACATTTTTTACTCGATTATAATATATTAAAATTATACTTTCCGTCACGACGCGTCGTGAAAATATGAGTTTATAGTTCTTCATCCGACTTCACTACGGTTTTTACAAGAACGTGCGTGCGAATGAAATTACGGGAAAACTCGGTTGACCGATAATTAAAAACGAAAATTAATGTTTGAACGCTTGTAAAATCGCGCGTGAGACGTCAGGCGATACCGTACGACCATAGTGTCAGCCACGACGATAATAATAATTATTAATCGCGACGATAATAATTTCACGACGTAGTCGAAGATTTTTAATTAAACGATAAATCATTTTGATTCAATGAAAATATTCAGAACGAAACTTTGGCCAAAGTGTACTGAAATTTAAATCGTAACTCGCAACGCTTGTAAAAAAAAAAAAAGTCTCGAACGACGAATTTCACGAATTTCCAAGATATTATATGAGTCAGGTGGCAGTATTTATTTTTCAAACGTTCACGTCAGAGTTATAATAATTAAATCAAATGAAAAAACATATTTCAAAAATGGTATATTTAACCAAACACGTCGTACGAGTCTATACACGAGTTTTGTCGATATCTGATGAAAAATTCAAGTGGCACACTCGATTATTTTCATTTATCCGTTCGAAATCACGCTAACTATGAATTTTAGCGTTTTCACTCAGTTTTTTTGGGAATTTTTTTTTTCAATCGTCGAGAGATCATTTCGAAAATAAAACCAAACTATAGTTTTGAATATTACAGAGAGATAGCTAGCGCTGACCTACAGAGGACCTACGCACCCGAATTTCGGACCGAGTCTACGAACGGAAAGACCGGTCACACGGAGTGGAGGGGAAACGAGAAGAAATATTAACCGTCATCGTACAACCGATAGATCCTTAGCTCCGTCGCTCAGAATCCACAACATTACGATCGCGTGGTGCTGTGCATCAATCACCATCAATCACCACGGTCTCGGGTCGGCGGGACCGCCGCAAATAATGTCACGTCACGCGAATACGTATAAATTTCACTGGAGTTTAGTGCGTTTCGTTTGTCCTCGGAGTTAATATAACAATACGTTCGCCGGTCGGAAAGAACGATTTTTTTCTCGGCACATGTCGTTTTTCACTCTCATTGTGACTTATTATTATTATTTTGTTTTTATTTTAATTTTTTATTTTTCAAAAATGTTTTTCTGCCAAGTTATACGTCCTCGGGACGATAATAAACGTCGTTCGAAGCACTGAATCTCGACCTGGGGACACTCGATACCCGCACGGGTCGGCTACACGTAAAACGGCGATCGAGTGCTTCGCGTTGTTGTATCGTTGACGATATCGTCGGTCGTCTAAACTAGACTGTGTTCGACGACTGCGATACGAAACGAACCCAGCAATGGGCTAGACCAGCGATACTCAACCAGCGGCCCGCGGGCCTCATACGGCCTTCCAACGATTCATATGTGTCCCGAACAGAACTCACTGAATTGATAAAAAAAAATATAATTTTCAAAACTAATATTGTTATAAATATAAAATTTAACAAAACATCCAAAGTGTGTCGCACACACTTGCGTTGAGGGTGATTATGTTTTTGGTATTTTTTTCTATTTATAACGATTTTGATGTATTTTATCATGAGAAGAAAGAAAAAAAATGAAAAGTAATTTATTATAGTGACGTTCTTTTACATATTTCGGTTGAGTAGAGGAAAAGTACTTGAAAGGTTTTTTACTTAACGATTAGAAATTACTGCATTTTTGAAATAAAATTATAAATTTGATAAATTTAATGGACTTGAAAACAATACTTGGTGGTGCCTTTTAGCTTATATGAGTGATATCATAGAAAAAATTAATAAACTCAACCGTGGTTTACAGGATGAAATTTAAATTATTTCGCAGATAGCGAATAAAGTTTTTGCTTTTGAAGAGAAACTGGAGATCTATTACAAAGAAATACAGAACAAAGTGCTATATAAATTTCCAACCCTTACAAAAACTGAACAAGATCATTTCTCAAACAAATAATATCATAATTTTAAATCATTTAGTTGACTTATCCAATGAATTTAAAAGAAAATTTCAGGATTTAAAAGCTGTAAAGAATTTATTTTTACTCATAGAAAATCCTTGGAAATTAGAAGTAACGAGTATTACACAATTAGCTGCCATTGATTGTGTCTGGTTATCCAAAAGAATTTGATGAATTTATTGAATTAAAAAATGATACAAACTTCGAAGCCATTTTCAAAGAGAAGAGAGAACAAAAAGAATACATAGAATTTTGGAATTTAGTGCCAGGAAAATACAAAACCCTACAAAAATGTGCCCACTTTTTGATGATAATGTTCACATCAAAGTACCTATGAAAAACTTCATATTCAAAAATTAAATATGCAAAGAATGAGTACGGAAATCTGCTTAAAGATTCACAATTTCACATATTGACTACTTGTTAAGAGTAACATGCAGCAACTACAAACCAGATATATCCAAAACAGTGAAAAAACGATCTCAATATCAAAATTCACACTTATTAATTAGAACAGATATTTAATTTAATTTTTTTTTATAATTCATTTTCAAATGTTATACAATATACACAATATATAAATTTATTTATTTATTTTTTTTTTTTATTTCCGTTCCATTCATTTCGACATTTTCGGCCCGCATAATATTTTAAAATATTTTATATAGCACAAATAAAAAAAAGGTTGAGTATGGCTGGGCTAGACGTATCACACATCATGAGAATACGTTTTACGAGATCCGTTGAAGCCACGTCAACCACAAGGGGGGTACGTGATGAAATATCGTAAAAACGCCGTGGAATCCGGAAAGTTTTCGGTTTTTGTTTTTAGATTATACCATACGTGACGAAATCAGACATTTTATTTTATCGATTTCACTTCGCGTTTTCAAAGAACTCGCGCACGGAGCCGTCGTCGCTCGTCAAAATACGTATAAGTACGTCGTACAGCCCATAGACGACGCGAAAAGCGTTTTCGTGTCCGATAATAATTAACGTCATTGTCATCCTCTTTTTGTTTGTTTTTATTGAATTTATCGCGCGAGTCGTGGGCACCGGGATTTCACGGTACGTATTTATAAATTTCAGAGACGTTAGATATAATTTACCGAGAAACGTAATGATCCCCCCGGGGAGACGGGAAAAATATGAGCCGAGAGGAAAGAAAAAAATTACAAACACGAGTGTACACACACGTATATATTTTTATACACATATATGAGACGGAGAAATAACGACGCTCGGAATTCTTGAAACTTTTTTTCTCTTTTTTCTCGTAGGGTTTCTACAACTCACTCGAGCCTCTTCTGCGGGACAATATTTCGCTGGCGACAGTCCGTCACTCGCCGCGCGTCTGTCGCCCGAAGTCCCGCACCGCGATCCCGCCGTTGGAGCACGCGGCACGCCGATTAGTCGTTCGCGTCACGCAGCATCAGACGTCGGCCCGGAGCACTGGACCGCGGGTTCGAAATCCCCCGCGGCGCGGCGCCCCGACGACGTGCGCGTCTCGCCGCCAGTGCGGGCGGCAGGGTCGGATTTTTCAAAATCTAACACAACACCCGTCCGAGCCGAAGAACGTCGTTTAAAAGCGTTTTGGTTTCAGTTTTAGCAAGCTTATACAACAGCGAGCCGTCGTCGCGGCGTAGACGTCGTACGACGGTTAGCTCGTCAACGCGATGTTTCGCGACGGATGTTGGCGAATAAAATAATACATCGTCGAGCGTCACCGCGCGCGAGTCAAACGACGAACGACGATAAACACGGAAGAGACTGATGATGCCGATAATAGCAATACTAAAGTGCAAAAGTCAAGGGCGAAGCCGACGGGGTGGTTTTTAGGACGGGCCCCCCTGTAGATTGATACCAACTAAAAATTATTATACTCGGTTCAAACCGATTATTGTTCACGATCGGCGTTTGATAAATTTGATGTACTTACCTATTATGTTCAACGGTTATCGATAACGTTTTCGGAACATTTATATACATATAACGATCAGAGACGATATTGATTCGTTCGGAGCAGTGTATTTTTCGGAAGATTTAACTACAGGAACACGAAAAGACACATAGTAGAAGTTTGTTTTATTGTATTGACCAATAATATAGCTCAAAGCCCGCGATAAAAGCTACGCAACAGCTTAAAAAACAAAAAATCTAAATATCAATATTTCTTTGTTAATATCTGACTAAATTACTGACTGTATTCGTTATTCTATTGCTGTACTGTATTCCTGATAAAGGCCAAATAAAAACAAAAAACGCGCTGCGCCCGCCGACGCACGACCCTGTGTTCGATTCCGTACGAGCGTCTAAAACACGAGATCGATTTTTTCGAATGTTATGTTTTGTATTCGTTTTATTTGTTTTTCTACAATACGTTTCGACCGACCACGGTCGTTGGCAGCCGACAAGATTGAGTTTTTTTTTTTTTACCGTGTAAATAGTCAACACGCCGATTCTACTCGGAATTCGTTCACGTTATGTAATTATTATAACGACCATGCAAACTTTCGATTAAATTAAAACGCCCGACCGATTTTGCGGGAAAGCTTTCGTTTTATTAATAGCATCGATTGTTTTTTATGAACTCTCCGTGTATGTGTGTGTGTGTGTGTATTTGTAATTACTTTAAAAGTAACATTTTTATTTTTCTCTTTTTTGTTGTTTTACCAGAAAACCACGATGTTCACGAATATCATACAACACGAACCGTGGTATCTGGGTGCCGGCGACCCCGTTCGTTTTGTCCGTCTGGCGCGCACGCGACGAGGTGGACAAAAATCGTTCTGCGACTACCAGCAGTAGTGTGTTCGGGCCACGCCGATAACCGCGAAAATCGAATTTCGTTCCGAGTCCGTACACAATGATCGTCTAATTTGCATCGAATAAACCGCCGGCGGCGTCAATATTTGCATACGGTCGATATTTTTGGCAGAAAACGTAATTTCCCTCGTAGACAAACACTTAAAAACACAAACATAATGAAATTACCCACTGTTGTTATCTCGTAATATTCCACTTCCTCTTCCCCCTGCCCTGCCTCGTTTTCAAGTTTTCGATAAACTTCATCGCGTTACACAATAGGGGCACGGGGGTGGTTGTTGTGTAAATTCCGTCGAAAATTACGGTAAACCGTGCGTCGGTCGTAAACGATTGAGAAAACACGTTGTAATGTGTGTGTGTGTGTGTGTGTGTGTGTGTGTGTGTGTGTGTGTGTGTGTGTGTGTGTGTGTGTGTGTGTGTGTGTGTGTGTGTATGTGAACTCCGGCGGTCGTAAACGATTAAGCTAACAGTTTTATCGTGCACACTCGGCAGACGATCTATTGTATTGCCGTTTTGACGTATAAACACAGCTCTTTCGCGGTGATAATTTCAGTTACAGATCCATGAAACACAATGAAACTCGGTCGGTTTCAACACGTAGACAAAGACCGATAGGTTCATAGATTCGATACGATCGATATAATATTATAAAATCGCAATCTAAAAAATCGTGCGACGATCGTTTTGGATTTTCACATAAATATTTAGAAAACCGTTGGTTTGAATTCGTTTTATGGTTTTGGGAACGTGTACTTTTCGTATTTTACGTGTATTTTTCAAGAAAATTAGTTTTTTTTTTCTATCAATTGATTCCGGGAACTTTTTGATCCTACTACGTAAGTGAGCGCTCTGAACCCGTTCCCGGGTACTCGAAGACATTTACTTACGTACACACAGGGGCGAACTCAGGAAAAAATTTCAGGGGGGTTTTAAAAAATATAATTATTTTTGGACCGCTGTAAAATGTAAATTAATAGTTTATTATTATTATTATTATTATATTATATTATCATATTTTTGCTGTGTTTATCGGCCCTCGTCAATATTTCACTGATCACATCTTTTTTTTCTTGTTCTCGAAAATCAACTTAAAATTCTTCCGTTGCGTCTAAGTCATGCTTGTTGGTCTGGTGTTTTCTAAATTTTCGCACCGATCGTTTGCCGGATTAATCGGTTCATCGATGGGGCATCCGTAGAGGGAATCGCGTTTTTGGACCAGGTCCGACGATTTGTCCGGTTTACTTTGACGTCCGACAAAGCGCTCGGGCCGACGCGACGGGCGCGTACGCCTGACGGCCGAAGGGTTAAAACGGATCGACGTCCGTTCACCTCGTTCGTCCCGAAACATATTTCAATGCGTCGTACGTACGCGTTTTTTCCCGTGACAAATCCGTCCGCTAGTAACGATCCCGATACGCGTGCTTCGTAACTCGCGGGCAGCGTCGTATTTTAGAGACTCGCCCGTTCGGGTGTACGAATAAAAGACAATCGTTTTTAACGACCTACCATAACTCACAAACGTCGACCGGATAAATAAACATAACCGTGGTCTGTACATTTTGAATTAATCACACACACACACACTCTTCCAAAACGGATTCGAGTAATGAATACGACTCGTACATGATATAACTATACGGAACGCGACGGGATTTTAACATAAATTTGATTTTGGGCTGAACGCCGTTTGTTTTCCGACCGATTTCGGGTCACGTTCCACTTGGCGACTAAACTATACACCAAACGGTCGATTTCGTAATTATTATTGTAATATTTTAATTATTATGTAATATTGACGGTTACCCACGAGAACATAATATTATCATTATTAATTATTATTAATATCACCCGTGGTCAATGAGCAGCGGAGATGAATATCAATTTTTCGTTGCCCCGACACTAATCGATCATCAGATCCGTTTAAAAACTTACCGACAGTATTTGAATCGTCCGTCGCGACGTCTTAATCGACAATGACGTTATTGGTCATCACGCGAACGTGTAAAACAATTATTTACCTGGAAACAAAAAATAATACACACTTGTTAATATTCATTGTAAAAGTGTCGTCAATCGGATCGAGTCGCCGGGTGTGACTCTGCGAATGGAAATAAAACAAAAAAACAAAAAACCCCGTACAAAAGGAACGCGAGGAAACTTTGTTTTTATTATTATTTTTTTTTTTTAATTTTATTATTAATAATAAAAATAATAATAAAAACAAATAACTATTCGGTATTTGAGAACGAGGGCGAGACCTTGTTTGAAGCGACTCGAACGCTTTTCACACGACGAGGTTCACGTCATTTGGCGCGCCTTTATCTATACGTTCGACGCCGATGAATTTTACGCCAGAGTCGAATGCGACGCGAGAAAAAATACGGTGTATACGTCGTATTATGTAATATTTTAAAGACATCAATCGTGATAGTTTTCCTGCAAAAAAAAAAAATGGTAGAAATAGGCCAAAGTCAGAGCGTATAATACAGTGTTTTTTTAAGTATATCCATACACGTAATATAAATATATACGACGAGTGTCTATAGAACACGACGTCGCTCGCACGGGTTTTTTTTCACGTACCGCGCCCCTTCTGAAAAATTAAACGAATTACACCGTGTCCGACCCTGTACTCGGAAACACGAACTACTAGCGTGTACTTATAGATTTTTCATTTAATTGATAACACGCGGTTCTGGTCGGTGATCGGTGTGCCCAGCAAACGTATAGTTGCCCTGAGCCCACTGTACACGCCCTTTTTGGGGGGAGGAGGAGGATAGAAAAACCCCCCCGTTAAGAAAAAGGTAGTGCGTTCACTCCGGTCATGGGACGTTTGCACCCTCACTCACCCCATACCGCCCGACTCGTGTCCCGCGCCATTCGTCGTACACGCGGACGGTTCGGAATCGTATATAATTTTATCGATCGCAGTTGAAAATAACAGTAATTTTTTTTTTTTTCAGACGCGAGTAGGTACTTTTATTATTATCACTGTAACGGATACACGCGCACAAGGGACCAGAAAGCGCCGGGCAGGCGTTCGCGGACAGGACGAGGCAAACGAACATAATCGTTCGAGTATCGAACGAAACACGATCGTATTATTATTATTATTTTTATCATCGTTATTATCATAGCTCCCCGGGGTGTGATTCCGAAGTTATTTGAACCCGGCAGCGGATATCTTGCCGAGCCCTCGAGGACTGATCAAAAGTACGAATCGCGAAAGATAAAATATAAATAGCGCGTGAAAGGTCACGCGTGTTTTCAATCAAATCATAATAATTGTTAACAGTGCGCCAGCCGATTCTTGCCTTTGAACGTTGACGGCAAAGCGGTCAATGTTTATACAATTATTATAATACACTGAAGGATTTAATCAAAAACACGTACGGGCGTGACAGCGTCACGATTGTTTTTCCGCGGTAATAACTAATACGTAGTAGACCACGGAGCACTGGACACACATGACAATAGGGGAACAAAAAATCGTTTTTACGACTATCCGGACTCCACCGCACCGTAGTCCTACTCAACCCGTCTCCCCATCCGTTTAAGCCACTATTCTTAGTTCTCGTTACGACCCGGCAGAGATCGAGTAGAAATTCGACCCCCCAAAACGAACAGGTAATAAATAATAATAATAAGGGCCACGGTAATCCCGCTCGAAAATATACTGAACATTATTATGCTAAATAAGTTCTCGACGTCATACATAGTAATTTTCAGTTAAAAGTTTAAAGTTTTAAAGTTCAAAATGAACATTACGTTAGGTTACCTAACCATTTCGGTGTTTCGAATAATTTCAATACACTTACAAACTTATTATTAACATACACATATGCGATAAATCCATAATGATAATTGGAGGAGTCAGTAAAGTACACGAGAACATAATTAAATAAGTTATAAAATCAAAATAACACTACATGAACGCATAAACGAGAAGTCAAAAGGACGATGGTTTCGATTCACGGTCTTAAATCGAGTTGAAATATTATCAGTACGTTCTTATTCGTGCGTTTTAGGAGGAACAAAATGTTAACATTTCATATTTCTAAATCGATTCAGTGTTCCGAATATAAATGTTTTTTAATGTTTATAATTTCAGGGCCATATTAATTTTATTTTTTTCCTATATTTGAATGTTAAATAAACACTTGCATAATATATATTTTTGTTTACTATTTTTTTTAAATTTCAAATATCTCCACCTATTTTTTACGCACTTCGAAAATATCCACTTATAACTAGCAAATTTTTAAGGGTAGAATTTACACTTGTGCAAGGTTTTGCGAGGTTTATACCGGAACTTGAATACGCGTTCGCGACTGATGAATACAGATTCAATAAACGTTTCGGTTGAATACCGGCGGAATCGAAAACAAAAAAACGTACTTTGCAGCTCGGGGTATTCTCCACTGCTCAGACAAAACGATGTGTTGAGTTATTGAAGAAACGATTTATCATTTATTTTTGTTAAACGAATCTTTAGAGTAAAAATATACACCGTTTCAATGTTTTTTGTTTAATTGTATAAAAGTTTTTTTTTTTTTTTTGATAAAAAACGTTTAAAAATTGTCTACTATACGAAGCAGATAATATTTTTCCTCTATCAAAATATTCAAAACGTGTTTCTCGTCCATTCGTATCAAAACTGACATAATAATTTGATGGTCCAATGATTGTATTTCGCATTTAAAGCTGAGAATCGATGTAAAAATGTCGATTCCGTAAACATCGTATGATGGTTTATTTTTGCGCTCATAAAAAAAAAAATCCTGTGTCACGATTTTTGACGTTTTCGGTATCGTCAAATAAGTAAGTGAGTTAGGTCATATTAATTTGTCAGAAGTTTTTTTTCAGATATAAAAATTATTATTTGAGGTAAACTTTGAAAAACGAGATATTATCTAAGTCTAAGATTTTTACCCACCAAAAAAAAAAAAAAAAAAGACGAAAAGTATCGATAAGTATGCAAAGAAATTTATGTAATTAAAATTGTGAAAATAATGAGTTTTTTAGCAAACGTAATCTCGGAGTCGTGGCTAAAATCGAAAAATCGAAAGCCTCGATTACTACGAATACATATTGAGAGTTAAAACAGACCCTCAAAAAACCATTTACCCGCGCGATTAACGAACTATAGAGTTGCTCCGGACGAAACTGACGGACATACAATGAAAACGAGAAAGAAAGAAAGAGAGAAAGAAAAATTATCATCACTGTAAAACCGATATAATATACATCGTTTGCTTCACTCGGAAGCCCAAAAAAGCAAAAAAAAAACAAAACAAAACTCATAGAATCGACAGACGACGTGTCGAAACGGATCATTTCACAACCTTGCACGGAGAACGTATACATGTGCGTATTATATAGAAGCGCACCGAATATTCGTTAGATTCGGATTTAATATCCAGGACTGATCGGACGGGGTTAAATGGTGTACGCGTCAATTGCTCGATTATAAGGTGGTTTTCGTGCGTGACACGTGAACAACAGTGTTTAATTAATTTAGTAGTGAAAATATTTTTAAATGGCTTCTCAATGTAAAACGTCATTAAAAAGGAGAAGAAATGTTTCATCACTCGTTCAGAAAATTGAAATTTCGGACAAATTAAAAATTGGTGATACTGTAGCGTCACTTGCCAGAACGTACAAAATGAATGAGTCTAGTGTTGCCTGAGAAGCTGGAGTTTTCCTCTAAAACAATAAATGGGGTTTTTTCATTGGCAAACCAACTGACTGAACTGACTGTTCTTGAGACAGATCCACTCACTGAAAGAGCATTAAAGTTCAAAAGAGGAATCCAAGGTTTATTGGTGCCATACGAATAGGTTCGCAAAGATGTAGAAAATAAAAGGAAGCCAACATCTATTACTAATTTTATCCATCCGTCTTAATACGTTTGTATAGATTATGATAAATAATAATAATAATAATAATAATTATAATAGATAATAAATAAATTAGCTGTATGAATTAGAAAATTATTAATTGATTAATAATTGATTTTTTAAATTTAAAAAATTTAAACTTCACCTCCCTTTTTACTCTGATTTATGGTCTCGTCATCCGCGATTTCGTTATCCGCGCAGGTTTGCTGGAACGTAACCTTCACGGATACCGAGGGATAACTGTAGGTTCTGTTTTAAGTTTGTTTTACACGCGCTCACGGCGGACGTGGGTTTAGTCGAACGCGACCGTCTCGGACGCTTCGCGCGGCGCTCCGTTACGGGTGAGCCGTTGTCGGGGCGCGATCCCACCCGCGTTACGATCACAATCGCAACGTGAACGCCTCACACATGCCGGTGCTCGATCAGGTTAATTACGCATACGTAGTAACTGCGGGTATTCAATTCGGTCGATATGAAATTCGCGCGTTCGGACCAGTCGTCGTCGTCGTCAAAGTTATAATTCGTTCGCCGAGTGTCGCGTTACCGTAACGACCGCGCGATGTCACCGAACTTTCGTATCCATTAGCGAGAAGGGGGGAGATAGATTAGACGAATACTTAGGCGCGACAGGTGCGTTTCGTTCTGTGAATACGTACTCAAACTTGCAAATCGCCACGAGTTAGCGGCGAAACGTCTGCGACACGGACGGACGAGTAGATAATTGGTCGGCATTAAAGCGGCTCGCGTGCGACGACACGTGAAAAGTCGATTAAACGTGAGGAAAACAACAAAAAAGCAAAGATTGTTTTCAATGATATATCTTTGCACGTCGTTTTTTTAAAAACATTTTCCATTTATCAACGGTTGACCGTTGACGACACTACTGCACTAGAGAGAGGCGTATGGAAAAAAAAAAGGGTGAGAGGGCGAGAGAGAGAGAGGAGGGAGAAAAAGAAACAGTTCCGAAAACCACGAGAAATCTATCCGAAAACCGGTCGTCGTCGAAAAACGGCCCTTTTCGCTTTTAATCGATTATTATCATCGATTATTCGATTAATCTATTATTTTTAAAAAATTTAAAAATATCGAATTATCGATAAATAACCGAATATTCGAAAAAACCTAATCCCAAAATTCGAATTAACGAATATTTAAAACGTTCAATGCCGCCGTAATTTTTAGATTTAAGACAAGACTGACTCTTAACGTGTAAACGGTGGTTATTTTTTTTTAGATTCGTGGTTGATAATTTGTACTTTTTTCATCAATAATAAAACTTTAGATAGCATTATTATTTGATTACTACTGTTATTAAAATACCTATTCTATAGTAATAGATAATTCGATTACTAAACGATTTTTCGATTATTAGTAGATTATTCAATTATTAATCGATTGTAATCAAACATTATTAAAACAATCGATTATAACGGAGAAAAAAATAATCGCACAGTCCTGGTCCGGGCACTACGCCGCCGCCTTTGCGGTTGTAAATCTCGGCGCCGCGCACGAGTGAAACTATTGTGTTTAAGAAGTTTCGCCTATAAATAACGAAATAATTTATCGACACCGAGTCCCCGGCGCGTGCCTATTAATCACCGCGCGACAGGCTTCCGACAACGCATTATATTCGACCGCGTACACGCGCGTCGGTGATTTATGCCCGCGCACGGCGTCCGTAGACGGGGCCCCATAAATTATTATTATTATTATTCGTCCTCCACCGTAATGTCGTTTTGCGACCGTACATGACGACGATAATCAGTCGTTTTCGGACGCGCGGCACGAAATACCGATGGCCCCCGAGAGTCGCAATGCGCTTTCGCCGTCGACGATCTGGCCCACACGCGTCGCCCGACCGCGAATCCCGACGATCGATCGATCGATCGATCGAAAACGCATCGTTCGAAGAGTCCGCACCGGCCGTGTCGTCGGCGAACGAGCAGCCGACGATAACAGAATATACGCGTAAATGTTTCAGCACATGTATAATAATGCTATTACGACTTTTTTGATTTTTTTTTTTTTTTTTTTTTACAACAAATTTATATTAAATTCCGATCTCAAAATCCGCTCTGTCGACGATACAGCCACTCTATATTACAAACGCTTCCACACGAAACTCCGATCCGACCCCAACCAGCTTATCAGGGATTTGGCCTTACCAGCATTACCCGGGAACCCGACGAGACTTAAACCGAATTGGGGCCATGACTTAAAAACTGTGTAAACTGTAAACTCAATGTAAATATTAATGTAAATTTCAATGTAAATTTAATGTAAATTTAAATTCAAATTTCAAAAATTAAGTCATAGGTGTCTCAAATGTGAGACTTCCTATTATGCAATCACTCACTCCCAAATTTTTATCTTTATGTTTATTACATATTGTGCAAACTATGTATAGATCGTAATATTTCAAAATAAAGGGAAAAACATTTTTTTTTTTTTTTTTGTAATATATCAATTATAGATTAAAAATCATTAATTCATAGTAGTGGTTATAATTGTGTGATGACATGTATGGATAATAAAATAGTTCATAAAGTAAAATATTGGTAACGTTATAAGGTCTAACATATTAATAATGAGTAACCGCACGTTTGTCCCTGTGACGCGTATAAATTTGAATTTTTTTTCATAATATGTATACGTTAAACACATTAATACGACCAAAGTTTCATGGAACAGATTATTTATTTTTATTTTTTTACCTAGGTATCTGATCGATTTTTTTTTTTTTACCAAAAAGTTTTTAGTTTTCTTAAACGACAGCAAACACTTTTAACTTAGTATTCCGAAAGAGAACGTTTTAATATTTTTTTGAACATTTTAAAATCCACACTTTTCCTCTGCCAGCTTATTTTAAGATGTAAAAACGTTTTGAAGTATAGAACCACCGAATGGAAAAGCTGTAGCTGAACGCCCCGCAAACGTTTAATACTCACAATGCTCCGCCACTTTAAATTTAAATACTCATACATCTTTAAATATTGGTCCAATATTAAAAGTTTGACTGTCGAGATGTTCAAAAACAAAGTATTCTCTTAGGAATATTAAGTTTGACGCGAGTAGTGATAGTCATTTAAATATCTAAACAACTTTCAAAATTGCGTTCGCAAAAATTGTACAGCAAATTATTTTTTTTTTTTTATAAAAATGTAAATTTATAAAAGTTTTGAATTTTACATGTAAACGAAATTCCGACGCATCCGTTTGAACAGTCTTCAGATTGGACGATGAGCCATAATATTAAAAGTTTTTTAGTCTTGTTTCATAACAATTTGTTATACTCGTACAGTGGAACCTCTATTTTTAAAGACACCACGGCTCATTGAGAAATATACATTTGAATAGAAATTGCGTAAAAATAAATAACATTTTTTTTTTTTTTTTGCTTCACTTAAATATTCATTATTTACGAATAAAAATTATGCAAATAATAATAATAATAATATAATGTATATATGAATAAATAAATGTATGTTATGTATACTAATAGTATGTACTTAAAAAAATATATAATAATTATACTATTTGTCATTTTATTTTATTTTTTAATTTGAAACTGATGAGCGAACAAATGACAGCGAATCGGTGAATGATAATTATTAGGATACATATATTTATTGTGAACAGTTCGTCTCATCAGAATCGTCTCGTCAATCGAAATTTGATATCAAACATCTTACTAATCAGATCTAAGGGAGAATGACTTATAGTTTATTCGGAATGAGATCGTACCTCGAGGTGTCACGAGAGAATATTAATTGATGACTCCGCGAACGTCGCGTCGTGTTTAACCGCCGAAAACAGTATCGGCCGATATCGCACGCGCGGGAATAGGCGAAAAAACACGCACGCTCGAAAATGCTGAATCAACCTCCACACCTCCCCCCCCTCGTTAAATAAAGTGGTGAGACCATACCACTAAAAACCCGGCGAGTGAGTATACTACGCACCAAGTACATGTTTTTATCGACCCCGTTGACGGCAGACCACATAAAATCCAAAAATCGATATTTTCGGATTCATATATTTTTATACGACACGAGACAAAAAATCTACCGAGCTCTACAGTCGACTAAGTTTGATTCGCTTTATAATATGTTTACTAATTACCTAATTAATTAATTAAAAATTTACTATGCAAATACCAAAATGTCTCCCTTTATGAAATGTAAATGAATCATAATGAAAGTTGAAATTTCCAAATTTAATTTCATTCACAAATATCAAATAAGTTACTTTGACACTTCCAGTATATATATATATATATATATATATATACATTATATTAATACGATTAATATATATATATATATATATATATATATACTGGAAGTGTCAAAGTAACTTACTTGCTATTATTATTAAAAATTGTTATATTAATTATATACGATTTAAAAATAGTTATTGTCAAAGAGTATATTTTTTGACTCGACACGTTTTACGTGAACGGTGACGATATTACATAAATTATTTAATTATTTATTTATTTATTTATTTTACGGGTTTGAACCCTTGTACATACAAATTATTAGGTACATAAAGTTATATAATTTTGAGAACTATTCGTTTTGAACGTAGACGTGGTTTGGTAAAAATATCCAGGGTATAAGGACCTCGCTCATATTTATTACGAGTGGTGCTACGCCAACGTGGCACACGTATTGTTTTTTTTCTTTTCCGTACACTGACCCTCGTGTAGGTCTTGATGATCAACGCGTGACGTACACATGGCTCACACTCGATTCGAGTGTCGACATACGGAAACTTTTACGAGACTTTTGTTTCGTACGTGACGAGAGCTTTTCACGCCGACTAATCGCACAGCGGTCGTCTGTGGTCACGTAGTCCTAGCTCCGGTAGTGGCGTTGATATTGATCTCGGAAGTATTTGTTTGTCTACTAATAATGGATCGTAAGAGATCTTAGACTTAGCGACGACTAGGGGTAGTTGCTCTGAACAGTTCGCAAAAAAAAAAAAAACAAATGACCTCCTCCCATCTGACCAATGAATTCTTTACTTCACTGTGTGACACGAAAATCTGTATGTTTAGTATACACGTGTGTGTGTGTGTGTGTGTGTGTGTGTGTGTGTGTGTGTGTGTGTGTGTGTGTGTGTGTGTGTGTGTGTGTGTGTGTGTGTATTTAGGCTTGTGAGTCATGACGCTCACGCTGGAGACCGGAAACCGACGGGTTCTCTCAAAGGTGACGTGGTTAGTGACCGCAGTAATTTGTAATTTGCTACCGCGACCGACCAGCGGTTACCGCGGTCGTACGGTCTCACCAGAAAAACGTTAACTCCACGCAGGCACAATGTCCAAGAGCAGGTTTTGAATAGAGCAAACGAGACTCCGGTGTGCGGTCGACAGTGAATTATTTCGATGAAGGTATAATAATATAATGAATGGGCGGACCTGGAGTTTAGACGTTCTCTTAGAGTCTCCTAAAATGATTTTCGAACGCTCACGCGCAATTTTTGATGGCTGAACTATAACGGTCATCAAAAACCGGGCACTGCCTTTGCACTACGCGGACGGGTTTTCCGTTCCAAGGACAAAATATCGGTGCTATTATATTACGTTATGGGCGTGTTGTATTTTAAATAAAATTTCGATAATACCTGTAGTAAAACGATCCCGAACGCAAAGTACGTTTTAACGGTTACAAAATCATTGAATTGTTTGTTCTTGACAACAAAAAAAAATAAAAATATATTTTCAAAATTCCATGTTCAACTACAAGAACAGCCAAACTTTTTTCGAATCCACAACAACTATTAAGATATTATGTTTCATCGATAGACCGTCATATTCTAGTGTCTACCTCCGTCAAATGGACGTGTCGTTTACGGTACATTATACCGTTATCGCGGTAGCTTTTGTCGTAATACGTTTGAACGTTTTTCAAAAAAGAAAAATAGTGTTTTCAGTGAAGTGATCGTGGAAAATGATTTCTACAGAGACTGAACGTAATTTTCGGTTGAAATCTACCGCTCGAAAATCCGATCGCAGTAAAACCAACAGAACCCTCACGTCAAGAGTCTGAAGAAATGTCTACCGAGAGAACAACTATTATTCGGTCGAACGAAACTTATGATGGTTTTAGCAACACTCGTTGGCTACACGAACACGTATGATTTGCGTTTTGCGGATTTAAAACATTTCGTAATGTCGTAGTGAATCGAGGCCGCGCCCGCGATGTGGACGACGGAGGTGTTCGATCGCATAGCCCGTGCTGGCAGAGAGATTATTCCTAGGACGCAAAGTGTACTGTACACGCGTGTTTTGAACACTACCTTTATAATCCGACGTGGATATTAACTACGTTAACACACATAGTTAACTATATCAAATATCGCCAAATATCAAATGATATAATCATTGACGGGATACCTGAAAATAAAACAGAAGATTGTTCGCAATTAGTTCAACAAATTTGCAAAGAATTAAATACAAATATTAATGTATCAATGATAAATGACTGTCACAGAATTGGTTACAACCGTAACAACGCACGACCTAGAAAAATTTTAGCAACCTTCATAAATCACCAAGATAAAATAAACATTTTAAAATCTCGCCAAATAAGAAGAAATTTCTCTACTAAGTACATGGGTATACAACCTGATATGCCTATTTACATTAGAGAAAATTTAACTACAAAAGGTAACAAACTTTTCAAAGAAGCAAGAGATCTCAAAAAACTCCTCAACTTTCAATTCGTTTGGACAAAAAATGGTCTCGTCTTCCTACGAAAAAATGAAACCGATAAAATCATACGTGTTGACAATGAGGAAATAATTCTAAACTTGAAATCACAGTATGAGCATTTAAACTCAACAAACTAATATTCGTAAATATAATACTTTTATACCTGTTTTTATTATACTTTTATATACATTTTATTAATTATCATTCATTAATTTTATCTCTTCTTCCCACTAAATTTGAAATAATATTACACATTTACGTAACACACATAATTTTATGTAAATATTATAACTATGTTAAAACTCCTACATATACTCATTATAATAATAATATTATAATTGCTTTTATGGTCTTAAATGTAAACAAAGTATTCTTATTGAAGCCATATGAATCTCTGAAAGCTATCAAATCTTTAATTACTACAAAACATTTATCGGTTGTTATCTCCATCAGCTCCCCATTACTACAAATGAATTATGTATACTGTCCAACACTTATAAATAATATAATAATTTGTATATACTATATCAAAATCTTTTATGAATAAAAACGTCAATAGCACATTATTACTAGATAATAACATGGGTATACATTCAATAAATTGTTCTTTTGATAACTTAAGCAGCATTATATATAAACAAAACTCTATAAACATTTTCACTATGAATATCTGTAGCTTAAAAAAACATTTCGATGAACTATGTATTAGTTTAGATAATATGAATACCAAATTTGAAGTAATTATTTTAACAGAAGCTTGGTTAGGTCTTAATAATATATTATTCAATAATTTCTCAATTGCAGGTTATTCAGCTCATTTTACTACAAATAATAAAAATCAAAACGACGGTATTGTAGTTTACTTAAAAGACACTTTATCTGATGTCTCAATAGTTGAACTTAATACCTTAGCTCTTACATCCTTAGAAATCACTTTTAAATTCTCAAAAATGACTTTTTTAATCTATCCCATTTACAGATCACCAAACTGTAATATCGATATTGCTTTACATGAATTAAATGATGCAATACTATGTAGTTCTAATTTAAAAATCGCTAAATACAAAATTATATTAGGTGACCTTAACATCGATATTTTCAAACCATCAAAAACAAATGAAGATTATCTTATGCTAATGGCTCAGTTCGGTTTTACTCCTGTAATTAAAAACATAACCAGACCAGCGTCAAATACTTGTATAGATCACATTTTCATTAAAACAAAGTACTTAACAAACATAAAGTCATTAATTATTAACTCAAACATAACAGATCATTACCCAAATATGATTAGTATAGGTAATTTATTAGACAACAGAAACAATAAACCCAATCCTTTAAAAATATTTACAACCAATGAAGTTAAATTAACCAGCTTAATTCAAAACTACGAGTGGTCCGAAATTTTTGAAATGACTGATATTAACAATGCTACTAGCTATTTTACCGATACGATAAATAGTCTTAAAAAACAGGCCTCATCTGAAATATCTTTTAATTCTAAAACCAAAAAAATAAAACCATGGGCCACCACTGCATTAATCAATTCCATAAGGCATCGAGACCACCTTCATACCCAAGTAAGGAAACATCCATTAAATCTAAAACTAAAAGATTATTATCTTAAATTCAGGAACAAATTAACATATTTAATAAAAGAAACCAAAATTAAATACTATAAAAATGAAATACATAAATCAGGAAATAACACTAAACTCAAATGGCAGTTAATTAATGATATCATATCTAAAAAAAATAAAACAAATAATTTTAATGAACTACTAAATAATATAAAAAATAATACTGAACCTAACGACAGAGAACCAGCTTTTATCTTAGCAGATAGTTTTAATAACTATTTTATAAACGTCGCATCTGATTTAGTTACACAACTAAACAACCATAATGACGAAAATAATGTGCCTATTTTATCCCAACCAAATAATACAATTATACCTAATAATACTTCCTTTAGTAAATTCGAGCTCATAACACATAACGATATTCTAGAAGCCACCTCTAAATTAAAAAATGGCTCATCACCCGGTTTCGACATGATATCTACTAATCTTCTAAAAAAATATATTACTTTTCTCATTAAACCTTTAGCTCACGTTTTTAATTTATGTATAACCCAAAGTAAAATTCCAGATATTTTTAAGGTAGCAATAATAACACCTATACACAAAAAAGGTTTAACTTCTTCCATTTGTAATTTTCGACCTATATCTGTTATCTCTAATGTAGCAAAAATATTTGAAAAAATAATAAAAATAAGGCTAGTACATTATTTAGAATCAAATAATTTACTTTTTAAACATCAATTTGGTTTTAGACCCAATAAAAGCACTGACCAAGCCATAGCTAATGTTACTAAAATGGTTTACAGTACACTGGAAGGAGGAAAAAAATGTGCAACTATTTATCTTGATCTTGCTAAAGCATTTGATACTGTGGATCATGTTAAACTATTAAAAAAAATGCACGATATAGGTATAACTAGTTCAGCTCTATCACTTTTTAAATCTTACTTAGAGCAAAGAAAACAGAGGGTTAAAATAATTGACTCTATTTCTAATGAACAAACTATAAAATGTGGTGTACCTCAAGGTACAACTCTTTCACCGGTACTTTTCAATATTCAGTTAAACGATATAAAACAACTTAAATTAAATAGCAATATTATATGTTATGCAGATGATACGGTGTTGATTTGTAATGGTATCACATGGGAAACAGTATTTAAAAATATCCAGGCTGATTTATTATCTATTAAAAGCTGGCTAAATGAAAACAATTTATTTCTAAATTTTGATAAATCAGCCATTTTACTCCACTCCTTATCTGAAAATACCCTACCTACCATAAGTGAACTAAAAATACACGAACAAAATTGTAACACTTTATTACTAAAACAGTGCCTGTGTAAATCAGTGTCTATTGTTAAAAACTATAAATATTTAGGTATCGAAATGTGTCATGATATGAAATGGACAAATCAAATTACCTCTGTTACCAAAAAGTTGAGAAAGATGATATATGTCATGAAATTACTACGCGAAATACTAGATCATAAAGATATAAAAATCATATATTTAACCCTTTGTCAATCCCTAATTACATATGGCATAATTGGATGGGGAAATGCATACGATACTGCTCTATCGCAACTTCAAAAATGTCAAAATACTATTTTAAGGGTTGCAGGTAACAAAGAGTGGAGATATCCAACTGCAAAATTATTTGCAGAATTTAATGTACTCAACATAAATAATTTATATATAAAAACCTGCACCATATACCTAAAAAAAAATAATCTATTATCTCCTATAAATCATAAAGTTAACACTAGATATGCTGCCACTAACTATTCATTAAAATTTCCTAAAAAAACAGGTTGTCGAAAAATGTTCGATTTCATTGGGACACAGATACATAATTCATTGCCCCCCGAAGCGGCTGCTATGCCCCTACCGACTTTCAAAAAATACATTACCCAATGGCTACTTAGTGAATACGATGCAACAAAACTCAAATACCATCATGATTAAATAATTTCCTCTGTACATCACAATTTTTTTATATTTTTATTTTTTCTTATTTTCATTTGTTGTCTTACTATGTTGCCTAATTTATTATTATTTATTATTATTATTACTTATCTCCTTGTTTGTATTTGTTTTAATATAAAATAGGAAAAACATGTTATACAAAAAGATAACTCCTGGGCCTCCACACGAGTTTACTCAGTGAGGCCCAGTAATCTTGTTTAGATATTAAATAAAATAAAAATAAAAAATAAAATAAATATTATGTCATGTTTTATTTTCATTTTCATTGTATACACAGAACGGGCCGTAGGCCAAAGTATAGTTATGACAGTAGAAAATATATTTTACATAATTATGTATTACAAAGGTTCCCAACCCTTTTAGTTTCGCAAACCATTAAATTTGTAAAAAAATTATTTGAGGCCCATCCATAGTATACCTATGTATAAGGTTCCATAAAATTATAATATATGTTATACAGAGGTATGTATAGTAATTAGGAATACAAAATTAAGAAAACTAAAAAGAAAAAAATCGTTTAAAAAAAAAACTTAGTTCAACTTTATTACAAGATAAACAATTTAATGTGATCTTTGACATTGCTTGTTCTTCACGAGATAGTCAATATCTGGATAAAAACTTGTTAGTTTTAGTCTTAAATCACTCTCAACATTCAACTCGTTCCTATATTTATTTTTTAAATAAATTAAAGTAGCAAAAGCACGGTCTCATAGATAAGTCGTCGAAAAGCTCATCAAGTTTCTGAGTGTAATTTTAGCGGTTGCTGGATGGTCTTTCCGAACATTTAACCGGAATGACACTAATTGTGTACTTATAAAATACGATTTTAAAGTCTGATCACATGACATTTCAATCAACGAATCATCTTCACTAGCTGATATTTTCAATTAATTTAATTTAATTTATTTTCAAAAATAAGAACCAAAAAGTATATTATAATATAATTTTAAATATATAGTACCAGGAAGGCCGATCTCCGATCGTAAGATATCGTAGATCTCCGATCTATTTATTAGTAAATAATGTGCGGTTATTTTACACGGTATTGTTTTTATGCAAAAAAAGTATGCTTATTTTTTTTGTAAGTAGATTTTCGTTCATAAATAAAAAATGTTCAGAAAATTATAGCTTGCAAAAGTCACCCTTAATGTATAAACTTGATATGAAGTGTTTTGAAATTTTACTATTTTTTACTAATTTGTTTTCGGAAATAATATTTGAAAAATAAAATCTTAAAATTCAAGCGAATTTTTTATCTTTGTATATTTATAAATTTATATTTTTTTAGGGTATTATGAAAAAAAAATATCTTAAAGATTTTAAGGACGTTCTGGCCAATGAATTCCCCAACTAAGACATATACAGGTTGTTAGAGAAAAGTCTCAGGAATCAAATGGTATGGGTCTTATAGTCGATTGTCGTGCAAAATTTTTAGATTTAAGGGTGCAAAGGTAAATAAATATTGCATTAGTCTTATGGGGAGAATTCATGAAGTTAATTATTTTTACCATGAAATCGCGAATTCCCCAATGCAGATAGTGATAAACCGAAAGTTCAAAGCTTAAAGAATTTATTGGTACTTTCCGAATATGAGGTATACGTGGGAAATTTCGTGTAATTAAACGAAGACAATTTTATAATTTATGATTTTAAAATAAATTTTCTTCCATAAAATGATTTGTAAACTGCATTTAATAAAAAATGTTAATATTTACTTGATAAGTATATACACGGAAGTTTGAATTTGAGTTTTGAATTTGTTCTTTTTGCAGAAGTACTGTTTAATAAAATGTTTCATAAAATGTAAAATTAAAAGATATTTACCATTACATTTGTGAATATTATTAGAAAAATTAATTTTTTGAATTTTTAAAAGTATTATTTGTATCATTTAAATAGTTAAATGTGTATTATTTTTTTTTATCACTCAAAGACTGGCCGTCGGACATGCAAGGAGAATCTGGGGGTCCGATGCAGGGAGAACGCTACATGCAGGGAGAATCGACGAGAACGTCGCTTTGTCATCATCGCGGTCCCAAGAAAGGTTTTCCATTAGCAACGTATAAAGATATGAACTATCACGGTGATATGGAAGGGGAAGTTTGGGCAAACACGTCTAGCCGCCGTCCGTTGCCGTACCGCGAACCTCACCCACAGATACTTTTACTGTATAAAGATTTTTTATGAAAACTCATAGAAATTAAATTTTCTTGAAATTTTGACTAAGTCCATTGGATTCCTGAGGTCGAAAACTCTTTATATAGGTATGAAATATAAGAAAAATCGTTAGAGCCATTTTCGAGATGACTGGAAACAGGTACACACAATTCCTTGCTCGTTTTATAGTATCATATAAGATAATGTTTAGCGATCACCCCCCCCCCCCCAAAGGCCGTAATGTAGTAATAAATAATTAATGAAAAAAAAAATATTAAATATAATATCTAAATTAAATAATATAATAGTATAGTAATATACTAATTAAAATTAATAGACAATAGTATAAGTATAGTATATAATATACAGAAAACACGGCGTGAATTAGGTACGTAAATTTTAGTTCGTGAACACGAACCTTTAAACCACCGGCCGCCGCTGACTTTATTTCTTCAGTGGCGTCATTTCAGTTTTTTCTAGACTAGGGCGACCATTTACTGATAAGCCTACTGAACTTTTATTTTTGCCGACTAAAATGTATTATATAACAATTCAATTATGTTCATAAGAGGTGAAAAAGTATTATTCATAATCGTCATTCGTATTCGTCATGATACGACGACTCCGATTATTCGAAAAAAAAATAAAAAAGTAAAATAGATTGAATAATATATATTATTTAATCAATGTTTGTATACAAATTGATAATTATATGAAAATATCTTTTCTTATGGATGGCATTGTAACGACTATAATATTTATAGACTAAACTAGTCCGCTAAGGTATTAGTCTAAAAATAATGACGTTTTGTACTTAATACAGTGTACCGATTTAGCATTTGGGTATGTTATTATGTGCAGAGCGCCCGTCTCCCGTCATCTCAATTTTATCATTTAAATATAGACAATAATATAGTCGATAATTTTATTCATAATTTAATGTCTACAGGTTTAATGGTTTTATTATTAGTATTATTGTTGTTGTCAACGGGCTCCTAACTGGCGGTTGGCCCAGAATGACGGCAACACGGTGCCCAAACTACCCAGAGAAAAGATTTATAAATACGGGTGACCAATAATATGAACAATATATTATAACAAATTTGGTTTGTCTGCCAATCGGTCAGAACAATTATTCAGATTATGTTATATATTAACCCTTTCAATCTGATTCCTACTAGTTGCTGTAAAAGGGTCCCGAATAACAGTAATATCGCGGCAACTCTCTACCGACAACACAAGCCTAGCTTAAAGTTGGCAGACAGTATTTACTATGGTAAATTATTCAATTGTTTATAGTAAAAAAAAAAATATATCTTTAATACGAATAGTTAAAAAAAAAAAAAACATTTTTCTTCGTCACTTTGACTAGACTCACTCGAATTTCACAATGCGAAAACGTTATCGTTTTAATTTTGACCTTTTGCGTTTTTCGAGCGCGGCCGATCGGTAATGACGGTGTCTCGGTGACAAACGGTAGCCCTGTCGTGGCGTGATCGATGTGTTGGTATATTTTTTCGTCGAAGAAATATTCAGGGACATCGATTATCACGATATTGTTTGCGATCGCGTTATACGGACAGAAACCGCCTTTTGAAAATGTTGCCGCGATGTCAAAGATCCGAATTCGAAAATCGCGTGACGAAAATGTATTTTTACCCTTCGTTTTGCTCAGAAGCATTAGCTCAGATTTTGAAAAAGAAAAGTGTGTACCTACGTACGATAGCTTTTTTTCTCTCTCTCTCTCTCTCACTCTCTTTTGACCCGATCAGACGAACAATGTGCTTTCCGGCTTCGTTTCGGACTCGACGAGATAAATTATTCGCCTCGCGTTCGGCACAAACGTTTAACGGGAGACAAAGCCGAGTTCGCGTATTTATTTATTTATTTTTTCATTAAATTTCGGCGCGCGCGCGCAGTCGCGATGCTGCCCGCATGTTGGCCCTTAATTCGTGTGTACCGAGCGAACACGACGTCGGCGGGGCGGCGTCGTCGCGCGGACGTTAATTATTTAGTCTCGAGATTCGCTTCCGACGTGAGTGCGCCGCGCGCGTATTTACCGAGTCACGCTCCGGCCCCGAGGGGGGGGGGAGGGGTGGACAGAAACGGCCGAATAATAAAACGACGCTGACGTCACGGTGGCGTGTATTTGCGGCGAGTCGAGAACAAAACTATTTTCGCTCGTTCGTGAACGGGCGAAGCAAAAGGTTAAATGAGTGACGACGGTCTGTGACGTCACATCGTCAATATCTATTCGCTATCTTCGTGAAATATTAAGGCGGCAAACGCACGAATCGTCGTCTGGTACGACGGTGTGTGTGTGTGTGTGTGTGTGTGTGTGTGTGTGTGTGTGTGTGTGTGTGTGTGTGTGTTTGTGTGTGTGTGTGTGTGTGTGTGTGTGTGTGTGTGTGTGTGTGTGTGTGTGTGTGTGTGTGTGTGTGTGTGTGTGTGTGTGTGTGTGTGTGTGTGTGTGTGTGTGTGTGTGTGGACGTAGGAATAATCAATTCAAATGACTTAAAGTTGCGAGCGTGGTTTCGAGTAAATTGCGCGATAAATCTCCTCTAAATGACGGCGGCAATAGTGTTTTATAGGTATACCTTCGACTACATTACTGCGTAAGCGGTATCTACACGTGCCATTTGATGCCGCGCATAACACCAATGGTTTTTTATTAGGAGTTTTACGTTTTTACGTTTTGTACGTTTATACGTATACGTTTTTAAACATTTAACGGCCTTCCATTAACGAAAGATGGTCATTTTCGTTAGCCACGTATACAGGGTGTACTACCGAGATATTTTAAACGGTGTGGTTCGACGCTGTTTTATACACGATCTGGTTTTTTTATTTTCAAGTATGATTTGAAATACAAAACAGAACTTTGTTTTGAAAGAACAATATTTTATATCTGCGTTATTTCTGAAGTATTTTAGTTCTATAAAAACCGTAATCACTTTTTATAAAACAAACGTTAAGAATAAAATACCTTTCGTATTTTTTTATTTATTTTTTTTTTGTTGTTTGAAAATCTTATGTTCGAATCGTTGCTATTGGACCAATAGTATGAGAAATATTTAACGCTAACATCAGCAAAAAGGATAAATAAAGATGCTTTGCAAAAATGCACCGTCACCACTCCGCAGCTCTAAACTTTAAATGCTTGTATCTCTCAAACTATTGGTCCGGCAATAAAAATATAAACACCGAGATTTCTAAATATATATATATATATATATATATATGTTATTGCAAGGGTGGAAAGCGAACGATTTCATTCACCGGCAACGTTTACGCGAGTCGCGTGCTATTTATTTTTTTCACGCCTCTATTCTTTATTACTGCGGCAGTTGTAATTCACTAATGATAGCAACACAATCGTCATCGCGCCACAATTTATTTGTTTTTATTGTAGTATGTGTGTTGGTAATTTATTAATAATTATATATTTGGAAATGATGTTGAATTTCGACTGCATTTTTACTATATTTTGTACTTCATACTTAATTTTATATCAACTTTAGACTTTACCGGGTACACTATTTTTGCCTAGTATTATTACAGTGGTATAGTGTCATACAGACCAGAGAAACTAGGGCGAGCGAGGCGAGTAAGGCGCTTTCCTCGAGTAATATTATTATATTACGACAGAGAGCAGTTAATGATTACCTTTTGTTCTATTTTAATTTTTTATTCAGTGTCCTAACTATTTACAACAGAATCTTTCGTTTTTACTAATATTATCCCACATTAATGATTTCCCACGCAAGTTCATAAACTGTTTTTTTCATTGGTTGGCGTTTATACACACCAAATCGATTTGTCGATCAACACCGAGAGAAACTAATAGTAATTTAAAGAAACCCCTAACATCGATCGTCTTTGCACGGTTAATTTTTCAGTGTACCTACGAGTAACAATACAAATGTTTTTTTCTCATTGTAATATTATGCTATTAGAAAACTCAAAAGTAAGAAAAAAAAATTATAAAAATAAAAAAATAATCATCAGAGTTTTGTTCGTAAAAATGTATATATATCTGTTTTTTTTTTTTTTTTTTTACTTGAGAATAATTTGAATTCATACTCGTACATTATCCAGGTTCGAACCACGTCGCGCAAATCACCGTGAGACACCACGTTTATGCACGTGCACGTAATGTTACATTAGGTTAGGATTTTCTCCGTATAAACCATTAAGGGTTTCGTGTTTAATTCCTGAATATACTCTACCGTCGCTTGATCAAGGACTTCCGAGCCTTCCTAGAATACAGACTAAATTTCGTTTTGGAATATTTTTTGGCTGACTTCGAATACGAATCTCGGGTCGTCAATATTTCATACCGTAAAATCGTCATCCCCTAGGCATTTATTTCACAAAACGCATTGGTCGTTAAACTGTTTTAATTTTCAATAATTGTATTTAACAAACTCGTGGTACCATACTCTGTAAACAGATTTTTTTTTTTTTTTTTGACGAATTATTATTATTCGTGTTCAAAATAATAACGCGCGCGCGCCCACACACACACACACAAACACACACACACACACACACACACACACACACACACACACACATACACAAAGGAAATTTAATGAAGTCAATATTTACGTCGGTTATTTTACAAATTATATATGATATTCTTGAATCAGATGTCAATATTGAATAATCGTATTAAAAATGCAAATATGTAATATTATATTTTAATGTGAACTTTTGTTCCTTTTTTCATGTTAACAATATTATAACAGAATATCCAAATTTCTAATTTTGGTAAAATATCTAGATTTTGCTTTAACTTGAAAAAATTCACTACTCATTATAAACTTCCAAGAAAAAATGAAAAAAATAAAATTAAATTAAGCGAATTGCATGACTTCCGACATTTCGATGTCTGCATTGTTCACCACTTTTTATATAGACGATTTATTTGTATTTGTGATATTAGTAAAGCATAAATGTCTAAAGGAATATCATTATAATTAAAATCTGAAAAAATTGTTTAATAGTATTTATTTTAACTACGATTTCATAAATTGTATGTTTCAAATTTTTGTTTTTATTAAAATTTCGATAAATTCAATTTTTCCACGTGCCATTGAAATTGCGCCAACGTGCCACTTTTGGCACGCGTGCCATTGGTTCGCCACCCCTGCATTATACTAATAATATTAATACTATTATTGTGATCGATCAACGTAATTGAAAATCCGATTTTCGTGGAAACTATTACGGGACAATAATTCATACTTTCACGTTAATACGATTAGCTTTAATATGGCAAGTTATCAAAAATGAAAATAATTCAAATAAAGTAATCGACTGCCCGAAAGATGAACGTGACGCTCGATTTACGTTTTTTTTTTCTTTTCGAATGGGAAATCTTTTACCTATCCGTACGGTCGGCGGATATTTTTAAGCCTGAGAACACGTGCTCGAAGGATAATATTATTCATGTAGACGGGAACCCGATTCGACAAGACGTTTTTTTTTCAACAGTCGACTCAGTGGTCAGATTGGAATTCGCCTAATACGAGGAGCCAATTCGACTGTGGCCAAGCCGTGTGTAGGTGTACGTATGTCTGATTAAATTTCCTGTGTCGCGAATATTTTTTTTCAGCCTTTACCCTTTTTTTACGTCCGGAAGTTAAAATCCTCTGTCGCTACACCCTTTCGAATTGCGTTTGCCTTCGAACGTTCCGAAATTTGAATTATGATTTTTTCTGGACGAAACCGATCGGTTCGCCGCAGATGTTCACTGCCTTTTTGCGAGACGAAGTTTTTTCCGGTCTGACCAAAACATGTCCGAAACAAAACGTATCGAGTTCCACTCCGACCGCTGCAGTGCGTGTGATTTGACCGACGTGCCGTACGGAAAATAAATATTAGAGAACAAAAAAAAAAAACAAAAACACCACTCGCGTGAATCGCATAAACATCCATTCGTGGACGAGAAAAAAAAAAGTCGAACGAAATGAAGGCGAGTAAAACGTTTCTGTTTTTTTTCCTTCGCAATAGTATCAAAAAAAAAAAAAAAAAAAAACTGGTCAAAACCGTTAGAATTCATCACCTCGTGTCCTACGTAAAGGCGACGAACGCGATTCGCGCTGTCGTCCGTCAATGCGATTGTCGCGGTGGTGTCCAATGTAAATACGATGAATACGATATTGCGTCGACCGCACTAGTAATTCAGTGGCCAACAATAGACTACATTTTTTTTTTTTTTTTTTTTTTTGTTAATCCTATACGTTGTACAAGATCGTTAGAAATTAATAAGCTATTATTATTATTATTAGCATTAGTATTAGTGTTACAGTACTTTTTTTTTACAACGATGATACGCGTCCGACTTTCGAATACAGCCTGTAGCCGAGCAAAATCGTAAGGGAGGGACGTACGGCACGTATTCGTAGAAAAATAAAAAAATAAACGAAATAAATAAAAAATAATAACAACAGCGATGATGATAATAATAATAATAATAAATCGTACGCGAAAATGCGACGTGTTATTTATCGCACACGGTTTATGATGTTGTGTGCGTACTTTCCGTGCGTCGTCGGTGCGGTATAAAACCTCGCGGATTATTTTTCATGAATTCCTATCGACTTTATGAAAACCGAGTTTTATGTTTTTTACCCCATAAACCTACATTACGGATACCTTTTTTCGCCCCTTCGTCGTCGCTCCTCTTTGACCCGTAGTTCGTCAAATTAGTACCGAACGCCACGATACAGGGTGTGCCGCGGAGGTTTGCGCCACTGTCCTGTTTTAACTTTGGGCAATGCGAGATATCGATTTCCCCCCTCCCCCCCTGGACGACTTAAGACACTATTATAAACTAATTTTTTATGAAAAAAAAATAAATACATTTTTCAATCGTTATTTTTAAAAGCATTTTTTTTTTCCTAAACTATAACCAATATTCAGAACGTTATATTGTTATGAAGAATAATACTCTCATTATTATTAATTTTATTATTATCATTATTTTTTCGAAAACTTTCTGATCAGATTTACAGTTTAAAGATATACAAGAGTTTTCGAGTTTATAGAGCTGCTCAAAGAGAAAACATAGTTCCTAGCAAAAACATAATGCCGCACTCAGCTTCTTACATTTTATAATATACTCGTATCACTTGAACTGTTGGTCAAATAATACCGACATGAAGTTCTCAGTAAATATATTTTTCTCAAAATATTACTCATGTTATAAACACTACTCGAGAAAACCGTAAAACTATTGTACCATTGTACTTATATCAACAGGGTTGTATACGTTTTGAATGAAAAACTAAATCGTTTTTGTTTTTTTTTTAACCGTTATCTTCGGTTGAATCGCATCCCGTACAATAGGACACCCTGTGCGTATACCTATTAACTTTTGTTACCCGTATCGCGGCGCGTGATACTATAATTATTATAATACACTACGCTAATTATTATAATCATTGTTATCGTCGTTATATTATTATTATTATTATTATTATTATAATCGTTGTTATTTCTACGGCTCGGCAAGGATAATCAAAACGATCAAATACGTCCGCGGAACATTTAAGCGCGATCTTACGCCCCCTGTAATAGTAATTATAATAATAATAATAATCATAATAACTCGTGACGTCATTGCGCGCGTACAGGTCTCGGGGGAGTTCCGTACGTACATAGCACAGGATATGCGTGTGAGAACAATACGGTCGCCGTCGAGCACACTTCTCGCCGCCGCCGCCGTCACTTCCGTCCTCGTCTCGTACGACGTCGAAATAAGGATAAATTATTATTATTATTTATGTTATTATTTTTCTTACTATAACTATTATTATTACGCTTCGGTACGTCCCGTCGACGTCGATCAAACACCGATCATTAACCGTCGTCGGCGACGCTTATCTTTTTTCCCCGTGCCGTCGCGGGACACACGTCGCCCGGTGTGACACCCCGCGCCGATACAGGTCGGTGAATAATAATAATAATAATAATAATAATAATATACGACGACATCGAGCTCGCCCGACCGTTATTAACGTCGCGTCGCGGCGCCGCCTAATCTGAATGACGACGCGCCGCCGAGGGTCGATTTAAAAAAATTCGTATGGATGAATATTCACGCGGAGATAATAACAATAATAATAATAATAATAATAAAACAAGTAAAAAAGGTACGCCACGAAAAAGTTTGTACCCGGACTGACCGTAAAAAACGGAATTCGAGGAAAACACATCTTACACTAGATACATGTTGAACTGACCTTTTTTAATTAGAGACCCCGCGCATTAAATTAGCATTTAATTAGCCTAAGCTCATCAGTCTTTCACGAGACCCTTTTCTCTCTGCCGCGACCCCGGAATATAGCCCCTTTGGCCCGTAGGCACAACTAGGGGGCGATAACCGACTTGAGCACCCGTAGACTCGAAATTAAAACCACCGAAAATCCACACCCTCACTTTCAAATTTCACTCGGGTATCTGAAATTAATACGACATTATCTATATTAATAAATACTACGGCGAATATTTCCACTGTCTTTACGATCGAGGAATAGATTATGCGGTGTGATAAAAAATAAATTATTTTTTAAGAGAGTCATAAACGACGATTACTATGACGCGTTGGAGAAAAGAACCTTCGAGTTGATGAGCCGTTAATAATTTTAGCGACCTCTCAAATTTAATTCTAACCACCCTTATGTCTTTAGCCCTTCCCTTTATCCGGCAGTGACACACACACACACACACACACACACACACACACACACACACACACACACACACACACACGCATATAAAAACACATAAAACTGTCTCGGAGTAGTGAACAGTCGGACGACGTAGACGACGATTCGAACCCGAGCGTCGATCTAGACCCACCCACTACTGCTTTGACCCTTTTTGAAATCCGAAACGACGACGACGCGAGATCGTGGGCCTTCGTTCCTCGGTGGAAAACGCACGGTGTGCCGGTGACGGGGACGGGAAATATCGTCCGAATCGCGGTTGTGCGTTCGACACGGGACCCGTCGTAAATCATAATTAGTAGTGACGCGCACGTGTATTACTGTTATCATTGTCAATGAAACACCGTACGTACAGACGTGCATAAATCATTACGCGCCGCGCGTAAACGGCCGACGACGGGAAGCGTTGCATTACTCCACCCCGATTCCGTGCGAACACTACCACCCCGTTCTTGACGAGGGACTATCGTGAATATACCCCCTCGGGGGGGGGGCTGTTCGTCGTCGTTAGTGATGCCTTTTCGCAGTGTCCGGAGTGAATCGCGATTATCGGATCGACTGACGGGTCTCACGTTTCGTCGGGGTCGGCTCACGACCGGTACGTCACGCGTGAAGCGAGCGATCGACCGAGATCGATCGGATGTTCTAAATTCATAGAGATCTAGGAACGGAGACGATAAACAGGCGGTATAAGGACGTAGTTTACGGCAATCGATTGAAAACAAAAAAAAAATCTCGAGTAATACGATTTCCACGTTTTGATTCAACACGATATCGTTGTATAATGATGGTATTATGACCGGTAGCGTGCCCAGGGAAGAAAATCAGAGGAATTTCTACTCCTCTGCAGTCTCCAATCGATTTTTTTTCAGAAAACTACTCGTTGGAGCACATCGGTCAAAGAGAATACGAATATACAAATTGTCTATAATCTTTTTCTGTGCCGGCAAACGGTTATGACTGAGCAATATCAATGCCGCGGATTACTCGTGATCGACGTGATAAACACGTACGTGCAAGATGGATATATAGATGTATGCATAATATACTATATCCATTAACTTGTCAGCTACATCAAAGCCATGGTCCGGCCCATAGAGTTGTAATCCCGTGATTCTACTCTATGGGTTCAACCACAAAAACACCGTGTAAAATAGTATAAATATTTCAGTATAACAATGTATAATGTTTATAATAACATAATATTATGCGTATTTCAACGCTTTTTAAACGATCAACACCCCTTAAGGCTTTATATTGCGCACTAGCAAGACCTATTCTGGAATACGGTTCAGTTCTCTGGGACCCTAATACTGCTTCAGCCTCTCTTCAACTTGAAAGAGTTCAAAGAAAATTCTTGAAGTTTGTCAGTTACGTACAAAACATTGATTGCCCCCCCCCCACAATTACGCTCCTGTATTATCACACTTGAACCTAAGTTCTTTAGCCGACCGTAGGCATGCTGCTAATTTATCATTCCTACAAAATTTACTCAAGGGGAAAATTGTCTCACCTTCTTTGTTATCTCAACTTAACTTTAAAGCCCCTTCTCGTCACATGCGTCATTCTGTCCCTTTCCATATCCCAACGTCTCGAACAAATTATTCAGCTAACCAACCTCTTCTTCGCTGCATGCAAAAAGCAAACTCGGGCCCCTCCTTCTCTTTTTTATAGATAAATTGTTATTCTCTTAATTTTTGTCAATTTCTCTAAAACTGTTAATCATTATCCATTTAATTGTATACACTACATAATTTGTACCTATCACTATTTAATATTGTATCATTATTAAAATTGTAAAAGCTGTATCGCGTATATAAATAAATATATAAATATAAATAAATAAATAATAACATTTCATTTCACGAACAATACCGCTTTACCGTAACGGTGCAACACGAACCTTTTTCAGTAATATTATACCAATAAGTACACAAATATAAATTAAAAACGACCGTTTTACATAGATTTGGCGGTATTTTCGGTATACCGGTGAGTCATCGGTATTTCGACCTACCGGTATTTTGTTGTGACTGAAAAATATCCTTAGCGCTACCCGAGCTCACTGGACACTGCCAGCGATCGTTTCAAATCAATAGAAATAAAATTAAAATGTACAGTGATCAAACTCGACGAATCACGCGCCAGGGGGAACGCTACATAAACGCGCGGCTCGATTACTTTGGTGCGGGAACAATTTAACAATTATTGTTGGATAGCCACGAGCAATATCGAGTCGTACCGCGCGAAGCCGAGCACGAGTGTTCCCACGGCGAGTTTAGTGTACCGAGCTACCTTATATCATGCACTAAGCTCGCCGAAACCCACGCCGTGAGAACGTGCCACCAATATATATATAACTGGTTGTTGCTGCAAGCCTTTCAATTTTTCGATTAAAAGAGGTATAAGACATTGGCAGTATTTATCGTTTGACCAAACGGTGTAAACCGAATAAAAGGTATTTACCGAGTGACCGGTATTTACCGAACGAGCGGTACTCATTGCCTACACGGTATTTATTGAGCCATACCGGTATACCGTTAAAAACCGGTAAGTAAACACATACCGAATACCGGTAGGCGAATCGCACATACCGCCAACTCTAGTTTTACAACGTAAACGTTCTCGATTCGTATGCTCGGTGACTCTGACTGTCGATTCCCTTTGATCGATAATCCCGTGTCGAAAACGATTTTAAAAGGACAATATTCACAGTGTCAGAAATCGACTCGTTTTATCGAACCGGTTATATTCGGTTATAACCTAACATAACCGCTCAAAACATATGGCTTCCCTCCGGGCTCCGGGCGATTCCCGGTCACGCCACCGAACGCGGTACGAGTAATAAAATTAAACGAACGGTACGCGCGCACTATACAATAATGATAATATCAACATAATACTATAGGTTTGTTCCAACAAGCGGTCAAACTATCATAGAACTCGTGGGAGCATGCCCTAAACCCTAAACGCAAACTCAAACTATCAGGCGGTTGTTCCAACACTTCATTAGACCAGTTTTAGGATTGATTGTGGACTCCGCTGATTCCGATGGGGACTAATATTTTTTTTTCTTTTTTTTTTTATCGTTTATTTAAATATACACAATCTGTAAATGTTGTTTTACAATAAGTGCATGTGATGAAGGTGACATAGCTTGAGTGGCTGGAGATAAAAAGCCGCCCATTGGAGGCACTTAAGGTTAGGATTTTAGGCTAGGATTTTAATTTGCTAGTAAGAGAGGGTGGGATTACAAATTGAAGGGAGGTTATGGGGACTAATAGTCAGAGAAACTATTGATATATTTATCATTCGTGTTATCAATTATTTGCGTTTGAATTTTCATGTAACGATTGTAACGTCTATCAACTATTTTTTTTTTTTTTGTTTCACGACGTATAAACTATTTCACGTTTAGTGAAATAAATATTAATTAATTTAATAAAAAAAAAAATACGTTATAATTTTAAATGTAAAACATTTAAAATGAAAGGTATGTACATAGTAATATGTCCGTTCTTTATTTGAGGGACAGTAGGTAATTAATTTCAATCCGTCGTCAGATGAACAACTAGATTCGAGATAGTCATCCGAATCATCAATATCGTTCATTGTGTTTTTATCAACAGCAATAAAACAACAACACATCACAGAAATATGAAAAAAAAAATTTTTTCATATCTTTTTATCATCGAAAATCCGAAAAGCGTTCCAACAGAGCTCTGAGTCCGTGATCAATCCATATGAACGCATGCGCAGTAAATCAATCACGGATCAGTCGGCAATTAATCCCAGATTCCGTGTTGGAACAAACCTTATGTAAACACAAAACTGATAACCTACGATAAAACCGTCCGGAGAACGACAGCGCGGCCTCGGCGGGGCGTCGTGCGGACGACGTCGCGGCGATATTGTCATAGTCGAATAACCGTGGCAATCGACGAAAACGTCGAACGGTCTACCGAGTTCCGTCGCGTGCTTTATTGATATTATCACGATATTATTATGTTTTGTCGGTCGTCGTTCGATTTTCGAAACGCACCGCGGGTACGAAACGCGTAGTCTGGACGGCACGACGATTATTATGTTATTATAATATTATTATTGTAGTATTATTATCGTTACGATCGCCGCGACCGTCGTCGTCTCGGCGGCGGTGACGCACGAGCACAATGCGATGACGTCATAGCGCTCGAAACGTCTCGGCGGGACGACGGACACGAGGCCTTATACATATTAATTATACAGTGAGTTCCCGTCGCAACCAAAGTCATAGAGGTCCCCTACCGAAAACCTATTAAAACAATGTTAAATGAACATCGGACATTACGAAATGATTGATTTTTAAAAATCCCGAACCGACCAACTATATTATGTACATGATAAAATATATTTTCCCCTGTCGATTTAATCTAGAGAAAACGAGTGTACAATTTTATGAAATAACCGAGTCGTCGAATTGTCATTACGTCATAGACTAACTGATAAACAGAGGTCATCCGATCCATTAAAGAAGACGGCGACGATGAGGCCACCGATGAATTTAGAGAAGATGAAGAAGCTTCGATGGGAGATGACGTGCGCAATGTCACTTCGTCAGAAGCCTTATCGTGTTTGGAAGTAACGCGAACATTCGTTACGGCACAAAGTGATGTACTAGACTCCATATTTATACAAACATTCGCCTACTGCAAAATTGTTTACTCTCTGTATCAAAACAGCATAGCTTGTTCCAAAGAAACCTTTCGATTATCTGTAATAAAGTTTTTTTTTTTCGCAAATTTTTTACATTTTTATTATTTATTTGTATTTATTTATTATTGATGTTATAATGAAAACTAAATTAATATTTGAATTACATAGTGTTTTTAATTTTTTTTTTTTTTTTTACTCGAATTTTCAAAATTTCCTGACAACGAAATTTCCGTTATAACGAAAAAAAAAATTCGGATCCTTGGAGTTCGTTGTAACGTCTGACGATCCGTTTTAGTCGTCTCGTCGCCGCCCGTACGAGGGAAAATTCGGCTGTGTGGAACGTCGAACGAATTGTCGGCCAGTCGCGACAATCACGTAATTTTAATATTAACGACGGGCGTACGGGGGGAAATGACGACGGATAATAATTCTCGTCCGAACCGTATTGCCTAACACGGGGCCGTGTAGCAGTGTCTCGCGAGGATTGAATATTTTGCTCCGTTTTCGTCGTTACGGTTTTCGGTTTACGTCGTCGGTCCCCCGCATCGTCGAAACGCAATCAATCCTCACGGGATCTTCGTCGGTGGGACCACGCGAGACGTCGAAAACTCAAAGTGCGTGTAGCGCGAATTTTCGTGTTTTGTTTTTTTGTTTTTTGTTTTGTTTTTTGTTTTTTTTTTTATCGACTGCGCATCGATCGAACCGTTCCGGCGACTGCCGACAAAATACAAAATACCCTCCTCTCGTAGAGGAACGCGCTTGGGTCCGGTCGGTTTTCGCGTCTTTTTTCACAAGGCGACCTGTATAGGCAATATTAGATGCACGACAGTGTGCGTGTGTGTGTTGAGTAAACGACGATCGTCGTCGGCGCGCCGGTGATGGTCGATCGACACTATTACGTCAACTATTTTCCCGTGTCGTTTTACCCGCCGACCTGTGGCGCACGGACACACCAGGCCTGTGGGATAAGGCTCGGCAAATCAAACGGCCCGTACGCGTTCGTCGACATTTGATTTGGCTCCGTACGTTTTCGATAAACGCAGGACGATAGTCGTTATATGAAAAATCACGTCAAACGTCTTATGATCACAGTCATTGAAATATTAACAATCACCTGTTTGACCAGCGGTTCTCAAACTATGGTACGCGTACCACTAGTGGTACGCGGAGAGCTCACGAGTGGTATGCGATGAAAATCTCCTTTTATAAAAAAAAATTAAAATGAATCATTACGCACAAGCTCTACGGTTTCTAATCTCTTTGGTGTCAACTCGTCTGTGCGAAAATACATTTCCCCACTTATTGTACACAAAAAATAGATATATAAAAAAAAAAAAAATTAAACGTAGAAAGTGATTTAAGGCTTTGAGTTACCAATATGGAGCCCGATACAGACGTCGTCGTTCAAAACAACACCGACCGTCGCGTCGTACTGAATTATGAAGTAAACCATAGGTAGTAATAATGATAATAGTTGTACCTACATATTATGTAATTTGATTTCTTTTTGTGCATTCAATACTTATAGTGTCATAATTTTGTAGATCCTGATAAAATGAAATCCTATACACATAAAAAAAAAGTTAAATTATTAATAAGCAAAAAAAAAAAACGTCAGGTGATACGTAAAAACGTTCAAACTGTGTAGGTGGTACGAGAACATAAAAAGATTGAGAACCGCTGTGTTAGACAATTAAAAAAACCGATATACATACGTGTAGACATTTTTTAGAGGTTTAAGTCGACAAAATCGAACGCAGTGTTATTTCGATTTTTGTTCAACACACTTGGCTACCGAAAATTATTTTAATCAGAATGTCTTATTCGTTTTATTTATTTATTTATTTATTTAGAATTCAACAGGACTAGCCCTTTTACGAAATCGAAAGTGGTAGGTATATAGACCAAGAATGTATAGAAAAAAAAAATTAATTACAGAAAATAATAATTATTAAGTACAACATTAAGTAATATTGAAACGTATATAAATATGATATATTATAAATATATAATTATACAAATAATTAAAAATATGGTTTCAAATCAGCTTTCAGAACGTTATTGTGTATAGTACACACGATTTATACTTCCATGCACAATGTATTATATAATGTCATAAGTCGACTATCGAAGAAAAAAAAGAATTGTAAGTCATAACTTTTAATGCTTTATAACGACGTGCCATAACCGTCGAGTAAACCATCGATGTAAACGACCGACATGAAAGCAACGTACCAATGAATTTGAGTACTTGTAAAAACATCAAGCGTGTGGCCGGTACAAAACGAATAATTAGAAAATATAAAATCATTATCAGTGGCCGATCGGAGAGAAGAAAATAAATCGAACGGACCGAGGTTATTCAGGTAAAAATTGGCAAATGACTCGGGTACGCCTCGAGAGAAATACCGAGAAATACGCGCCCCGACTCTACTGTTAAAGTAATAATATGCGTAGTATTCACCCCCCAAACGGCCTAAGCTGACCACGTCGTGACCCTTCGATACAACCGAATCGCTGCAAACGACTCGAGTATTGTAGAGAGTGTGACTGTGTGTGTGTGTGTGTGTGTGTGTGTGTGTGTGTGTGTGTGTGTGTGTGTGTGTGTGTGTGTGTGTGTGTGTGTGTATGGGTATGGGTGTGTGTGTGTGTGCGTGTGTATGGGTATGGGTGTGTGTGTGCGTGTGTATGGGTATGGGTGTGTGTGTGCGTGTGTATGGGTATGGGTGTGTGTGTGCGTGTGTATGGGTATGGGTGTGTGTGTGCGTGTGTATGGGTATGCGCGTGTGTGTGTGTGCGTGCGCACGCGCGTGCGTAGACGTGCTGAGGAAAATCAACAGTGACACTGCAACCGCGGGGACGAACGGCGGAAAAGGGATCGATAACCGTCTCGGCCGTCAGAAGAACGCGGCGGGGGCTGCCGTGGGAAAGTATTATTTACTTTTCTGTTTTTACATTTTGTTTTTTTTTTTATACTTTTTATTCGTTTTTCATCCTTATTAATTTAATATCATGGCCGGAGGAGGTGTAGAGGGGTTCGGAGCGTACCTTGCGAAACACCACGCGACACGAACGCCTAGCACGACGGAACGGAGAAAACACAGGGCCGCCGCGGACCGTGAGAGAACGCCCCGTGACGAGGAGACTCGCTTACAAACCGTTTCGAGTCTTGAGTGATAATCAGTGATAATAATAATTGTCACTTTGTCATAAAAGAACGTATTTCATTCGGTTTATAATCGTTCGTACTCTAACGCACCCGTGACGCGAATAATACCCGGGGTGAACTCATCCGGACGGAACGGTTTTCTCTTGTTTTTTTTTTTTTTTAAATTTATCACCGACGCGTCATACGGACGTTTCGACACTTAAAATAATAGCGACACCGTAAAAACAACCACTGTGACGAGAATCGCGTAAACGCCGGCGGACGTAATGTTTTACCGACGCGTCGTAAAACGAAATTATTCAGACCGTACGTGGAACGAAGAGACTGCAGCAGTCGGTTTTACGACGGCCGACGCTTTTTACTGCGTATAATAGCGCCTCTAAAAGTGCCCCGCGGTTATTAGTCGTCGTCCGGACGGACGCGGTCGTTCGAGGGGTTATTGTCGGAGTACGCGTTTCGAGAGTAGGATAACGATTAACGATTGAAACCGATACCGACGACTGTCGTTTTTAGATTTCTTTTGATTCGCGCCCGAAATGCCGAAGTCGAAATCGATAAAAAATAAAATAAAAATTTAAAACAACACCTTTATCGTCCTCTTCTACGCGCGACGTGCGTCCGTCGTTTAGTGAAACAAAAAAAGAAAACCGAGATAAAAAAAACGTGCTCTTGAAAATCATTGTTCGTCACCCGCATTTTTGATCGATGTGAACTCGGATCTCGACCGTGTCCGTTTCGACGACGCACACCGCTGCTTAATAAGGGTTTTTTTTATTTTCCACTCGTTGACGATTAAATCGTTTCGCTTTCTCTCTCTCTCTCTCTCTCTCTCTCTCTCTCTCTCTCTCTCTCTCTCTCTCTCTCTCTCTCTCTCTCTCTCTCTATCTCGAAATCATTATTATCATCACGACGATAATGTTTGACGAACTCCGGTCTTGCGCCTCGGAGCGAGCGGGTCGGTTTTTTCCAGTCGACGTATTGACCGCCGTGCCCGACTGCTGCGAATAATAATAATAATTAATACCCGTTCAACACACCGTGTATACTCCGTACCGATCGTGAGAAAAATCATTTACGCCCCCTCCCCCATCCCCATCCGTTTCGACGTTTCCGCCGTGCGAGTGAAAAGTTCTTGCATCGGCCGCGTTACGTTATAAATCGTTTTTTTTTTTTTTTTTTTTTTAATTAAAACCTCGCGGAATAATAATAGAACTATTCGGGGATTTCCGGGGAAATAATTCTCGAACGTTATATCAAAATTGAATTAATCGATATTCGGTATGGAAAACAATTTAACGACCGCGGCGGCGGCGGCGGCCGCTCGCCGACAATTAACTTTAAATTAAATTTACCGTCGTCATGGGTTTTTTCCCACTTTACCCGTGCAAAGTTGTCAATGACAGGAATTCCATCAAAATTTTCGACCATTTTTCCTGTTTCTATCTCTCTTTCTATTTTTTTTTTTTTTTTTTTGAAGTGCCTTTCATCGCGTTCCTATTATTCCGGATAATTGTTTTCCCTCGTCCGTGACGGTGAACGTAATTACCATCATAAGAATACTTTTTTTTGGGGGGGGGGTCCGTTAAGAGAACAACACACTCAATTATTCGTGTAGTCAAAAGAAATTATCATCAGGCCCACACCGCGTCCCGAAAAGATGAGCGGAACAATAGACGTCGTTATCGTGCGGACGGCATTATATTATGGCGACGTGAAAATATTATCGGGAAAATTCGTGCCGGCGACGCGAGTTTTCCCGGAAAACGCGGTCGGAACACCGCGGCAGCGACATGACGGTTTACGACGGAGGTCGGGCGTGTTTTTCGCCGACTCGCGGGCGGACGGCGAATAAGATAAAGCTTTTGGAGGCTGCGCCGCACGAGACGAGTCTGCACCCAGTCACCTGGAAGGGACGACAACGGTATTATTATCTCCGTCGTCGTAATGAATGACCGAGGAAAGCGATAGTAATGTTATATTTTATACGAAGTTTACGGCGGTTTCGGTGCCGGGGCGCTCGACGTAGACAAATCAAAACGTTCTCGTGCACACCGTGTTGCGTGCGGAAAAACGCGGCGGGCAGAACCAATACCGGTTTTGTCAACTCGCGCGCGCGATTTCTAGACGGTCCGAGAGATCGTAAGACGTCACGTGCGCTCGTCGTTTTCCACGATTAAGATGACCATAATAAAAAAAAAACAAAAAACAAAAAAAACGGGACAGTTGTTACTCCCCCCCCCCAAAAAAAAACAGAGTTATTGAATTTTTGTGATTTGATCTTCTTGATGTGATCTTCCAAAAGGGTTGCGAATTTAGTATTTTAAACGCTTCTAAAACTTGCTCCGTTGCAAAAGGGGCAATTGCTTTTGATATAACCCGTGCACATTTCGTTCGATCGCAAGAAAATTTATATTTTTTATAATTGAGGACGTACAGCCCATAGATTCAAACGAATGAATCGACATTAGGACTCGACGTTTGTTCCACGAAAACTGTTATCTGCAGTTATGTATAACTTTTGTTTTAAATTTTAAATATTATACGAGTAACCGTTTTTATATTTGTTTCGTACATCAATATTTTTTTCATAAAATCAATATGATTATATGGAAGTAACGGGGATATAACGGGACCTTCTTATAAAAACGGGATAAAAAGCGTCCCGTTTGAAGTTTGTCGGGACAACGGGACATGATGATCAAAAAGGGACAATCCCGTTTTCAACGGGACGTCTGGACACCCTATCCGTGATCTCGTTCCCGGAGGAAATCGACGGAAACGAGCGTTTTTCAACGGACCGTACTCACTCCGGTCGCGGGCGTGCGTTTTGTTCGTTTTGACGATGTCGCTTATTAACGCGCAGTGGCGATTTTGTGTTTCGCCGCACTTTGCGGCCGGTGCACCGGCGCGCCGCGGACATTTCAATCCAAAGCGCGTTTTATGTTCAAAACCGATCCTCAGCGCTGCGTTCAATACTACGCAAAACACCGCACGGCTCTTTGAAAGTGTTCGATCTAACCACAGGGTCAGGTTAGGTTTCAAAGTCGAAAAAAAGCAAATACGACGTTCGTTTCACCGTCGAAACAAACGACGAAATCGTATTTATAGAATTAATTTATGAGACTATGACATCATGTATTACAAATTATTATAGTGATATTATAATACTGACTTCCACCGAAATAATTTTGGAGAAAAAAACGGAAGAATACAAATGAATACAAAATGAATATTTATGTTTAATGTCTGAATAAATTATTCAACGTTACCCTAGAATAAATAATCCATTTTTTTTCTTTTTTTTTAATTAACTTTAAAAGAATCTTCAACTCGAAATAATAAAATTTAACTAAACTGTTGCGAAAACACGACCGCTCGACCGACGAGATGCTTTGAAAATATTTGAACCCTACCGACATTTAATACCGGTCGACAGCGTTGGGTGGTTTATCAAAGGTGGAAAGAAAGTAAAAAAATTCACTAAATATACACTCGTATGTCGTTATCGTAAAAATAAAAAAAAAAACACACACACACACGAACAGACACGCGTTATTCGCTCCGAACAAAAATATCCGACTGACCCGACGCGCACGAGATCGGTAAAATTATTTTTTCCCGGGACCGTTGTCGTTACGAACGGTACTCGGCAACACCCGAGACGACAAAACCGGATGAACGTCGCCGGAACACAGCCGCGCCTGCTGCCGCAGCGACGGGGTGCGAGACAGGGGCTGTTCCGGGTGACGGAGGGAACGACACGAGATTTAGCGGGGGTGTGTTCGCGCCGGAAGTACCACTGCCGTTGCCCGCCGGATCCGCGCGCACGAAATATCGAATCGATCGGCCGTAAAGCGTGAATCCCACGACACGGTCCCTCCGACGACGTTTCGTACGCCTCGCTTTTCCGATGCAAAAAGAACAGCTGTGACCCCCTCGAGACCGTTTGGTAACGATTAGCCTACCGTCGGTCAGGTTACCGATTTTTTCTTTTTCACTTTCGGCCCCGTTTTCCCGGGATATTTTGCGCGTACGCGTTTCACGTTTTCAAAACTTTTCCGACGGATCAACCGTTTTTGTTCCGGTGTCGGTCTCCAATCGTTTCCGCGGGTCTATCCAGAAAAAAATTCCCCGAAATAAAACATTCCGATAAAATCATGCGGAACGTCTACATAATGTAGACGGGATGAATTCATAAAAACATCAGGAGGCGAATTGATCCATCATCAGACCGCACACTAGGTCGTGGTTGTTGAACAAAATATAATGTCGCCCGAGGTTGGTTGGTTGACAATAATTAATGCTCGCGTTGATCGGTGCGAAACGTTTTTCCACGATTTCGCATCTATTGAGCAAAACAAAACGCGAGGACGTTGCGGATTATGAAAAATTAGCATTGTATTATTACGACGTGGGGGGACGTAAAAAATACCGCCAGAGCTTTGGCGGACGAGGACGACGGGGGAAAGATTGAAAAAAAAAGGATAATGAACGCCATCAATTTTTCGAACTCGATTAGTCATAACACGAGAGACAGAAGTTCAGCAAACCGTTGTTATTTTTCACAACGCTTTTTTTAGCGTAAAACACAGTTTTCGTGTAACGTTCACGATGGAATCGTAACGGGATTCGGTTTACTCGAGGAGGGGGCAGGAATTTCATCCGGGGCTTTTCGTCCGGGGGTTCCCGTCGAAAAGGGGCGAGTACGCGACGCGCGTTCCCGTCCGACAAAAGGGACGAAGAGGTTTTTTGTTTCGTCCCCGTGCCCGCAAACGGGACAATTTTATTATTCATGAAAAGTCTAATATCCATATCGAATTAGTTTTATGCAATAATGTTTATTCTTCTGCTGCTACCACCACTGCTACTACTAATAATACTACTACTACTAATACTAATACTACTACCGCGCACTTTTAACAATAATAATAAATGAGTCGTCTACCGAACAATGCGTGCGAGTGTGGTAAAAGCGAATATGTCACAGGCCACGGCTGTCTAATAAGCCGAGCTTATGCTCGGGGAGCGTGTTCTTGTGGATAAGTTCCAAAACAATAGGATCACGTCGTACAAAGTACGTTGCCGCGATTCGTATTCACACAAAATAACGTATCGCGACGTGTTTTCAAATACGAATATTGGGACTTATACGTTTTTCGATTTCCGACGTTTTAGCATACGGTAGTATGACATTTGTTCGTTTTTTGCACGTTTCGAAATTTTACACGGCAACACTGTGTTAACGGTAAAACGTATTGTTATAATTTTCATACGCACATACGATTCATTTATACATACGGTTCACTCTCGGATCGCGAATAAATTTTTCGTACATTTCTCAACCAAACCGCATCACTTATACTTATTTCTACACATTTCGTCAAGAATATAATTTACGTTATATATACATAACATTATGTGTACATATATTTTATGATTACTCGTTCCGTATTCATCATATATATATTGATATATCATCATGTTATACTTACACGCCACGAATACATATTATCGTGCGTATTGACAACTCGTTCTAAGTTTTAATTAGTTTCATCAAAATAGAAACGGTAATTACTATACTCCTCGTGTCCGGCGGAAAAATATTTCCAAACATTGAATTGTTCGACAAACTTTAACGGTACATAAAATAAGTATGACGTGTAACTGTGAGTAACCGTCGTCTACTAGGCGGGGGGGAGGAACTCTTATAGAATGTTGCGTGTGCTCAAGTGCTGAACTAAAAACCGTAGTATATAATGCTCGATAACATACAGTAATGACTTTGAGTGAAAAAAAATATATTTACCTATTCTTGTGGTTTTTTTTTTTTTTTTGAACTCTTGACATTTTTTAAAATTGCACAGTTAATTCACATTTTATTCATTAAAAATATTTCGTCCCCTTAAATGTCGACTTATTAAGATGTCAAGATTACGATAACGTCTTCTACGGCTTCAAAAGTCAAAACCAGACGACTCAACTTGGTCTTTAATTGTATTATAATCATCATTATTATTATCGTCATAATCGTTGAAAAACTCAAACAAGCGGTGGAACATAATTATTATTATAAATAGTGTGTACCGGACATACAATATTTTACGTTACAAATGACGCAAACTGCGTTTGCAGTGTTCGTTGAAACGGTCCGTCTGGTTGGACGACCCGTATCGTAAATAAAATAACACTTGTGTGCTCTGTAATTAAGTTATTCTATTGCTATGTTGAATTATAATTTTATATGTACAATATTGGGGGCGAGTAAAGCGTCGATTTGTGCCGACCAGACTTAAATAAGTGAGTCGGCACAATCGGAGGCGCTTGGGTATTATGGCCGGACACTTGTCGGACCCTATATTTACAACGGTTTTTTATAATAGTTTATATAAATTCACAATACGATCGGCTAAGAAGCCGGCCGTCGTCGGTGCAGACTTAAGTAAGCGGCACCCCGACGACGAACCAGACTCGGGTCGGACAACTTAGTTAAGTGCCGAGGTTGGAGTTGTGGTGACCCTAAAAAGGGCCATTTACTGTTGTCACGCCGGGAGTTGTCGGTCTATCCGGTGATATCGTAGACCGGGCTAGAGGAATGGCGATTGGTTGGCGGCGTCACGGCGTTGTTGATCGGCCGATGCTTGCGTCCGTGGGTATATGACCGACGGGTCGTTAATCGGCAGTTGAATGGTGTTTCCGGCCGTGGAGCGGCGTCGTCGTCGATATGCGTACGTGCGATGACGTACGCAACCGGGAACGGCAAGGTCGTCAGTGGTCCGCGGACGGATGATGGTTGCAGCCGTGGAACGGCTCTGTCGTCGGTATTCAGCGGTCGAGTAGTGCTTGCTACCGTGAAACGGCGCGGTCGTCGGTGATCGGCGGTCGAATGGCGCTTATAGCCGTGGAAGGGCGTTGTCGTCGGTCCTCGGCGCTTGGTCGATGCTTGCAGCCGTGGAGCAACGCGGTCGTCGGTGGTCGGCGGTCGCAGGGCGTTTGTAGCCGTGGAGCGGCGTTGTCGTCGGTCTTCGGCTGTCGGTTTCTGGTCCTGGTCTTCTTACTATCGGAATGTTTCTTGTAGATGTTGATAGTTTGAAGGCTTGAAGTGGAGTGACTAAGTTATCGAAATCGTCCGGTATATATACCCTTTCTGATAACTTAGTCAGTTGCTGATTGGTCCGTCGTTTGGTTGTGACAGATGAACACCACACCGTTGCATTGCCGTTTGCCTTTACTCGGTGCTGTTTTCATCTGTCACTTGTTCAGTTTTTTATCTGTCATTTTGTTGGATTTGTTGGTTTTGAAAAAAACCCTTTTAATTCGTTTTACTCCGTAACAACTCCCCCCCCCAAATTTGTGCCGGGGTGGGAACCATCTAGCACAAATTTTACTTACTTTAAAAATGTTCGGAATAAACGTGCACGTGTTTGAGCTGCTTTGTATATGGCCGTTCGTAGTTGATTGTTACTCATGTGCCATATCAGCATTGGTTCCTTTTCTACCCTGCGTATCTTCCTTGGCCGCTCATGTTGTGCCAGTTGATCTTTTGCGTAATCTACTGCTTGGTTTATGTTGACGTTCTGTTTTTCAAATGGGATATATTGGTGTAATGTCGTGGCTGTTACCATTCTCCAATCTATTGGTTGGTTCCAGTCTGTAGTTTGTTTCTTCCTCGCGGCATTTACTTCTGTGACCCATTGAATAATGTATAAGTGTTTGTCTTTGTTTGTTTGTGCTTCTTCTGGTGTGTTCTGTATTGCCAGTTGAAGCGACGTTTCCTGTATTTTAGTTGCTTGGATTGATACTAATCCTAGCAAGTTTTCTTTTTCTATTGGTTTTCTCCTCGCTTTTGCTGCCAGCTCTCGTTCTTTTTGTCTAGCTTCCGAAATGGGTGCCATTGTGACTGTTTTTCCACGGAGATTATTTTCTATGACCAACATCTTTTCTCTATTTGTCGTAATCTGTCTGTGTTCTAAGTAATTATGTATTTCTTTTAGAAATTGTTTTGGGTGTTCCTCTTTGTCGTCACCACTGAATGTTGGAGCCGTAATATCTACTGCAGTTTTGTTGATAGTGTTTACCGTGTTGCCATCGTTTTTTGTATTTAAGATTGTAGTTATGTTCGTTTGTAATGTCTGAATATCTTTATCATGTTGTGTTGTTTTTATTAACGTTTTCGTATCTGTGTCATTGATAAGTTGTCGTAAAGTTTCATCTTGCTTTTCTAATCTTGTGAATTTTTCCGGCATTTGTTGTGCAGTGTTTTCCAATGTTTCTACTTTTTCCTCCAATTGTCGAGTTTTCTCCAATAACTGCACTTCTTCTTCTAGTACAAGTTGGTTTTGATTTCGTTTATTTTTTTTTTTTTTTTTTTTTTTTTTTTTTTATTATTATTCATTATGCCGGTTCTTTGGTCTGTTGCTCGTCTTGGATTATATCGTCAGGTACTTGTATTTGCCGTACCGACTAGTAAAATTTTGCTTGTCGGTGATCGTTTTTTCGAGTCACGGGTTGGGCGCCAGTTGAAACGGTCCGTCTGGTTGGACGACCCGTATCGTAAATAAAATAACACTTGTGTGCTCTGTAATTAAGTTATTCTATTGCTATGTTGAATTATAATTTTATATGTACAATATTGGGGGCGAGTAAAGCGTCGATTTGTGCCGACCAGACTTAAATAAGTGAGTCGGCACAATCGGAGGCGCTTGGGTATTATGGCCGGACACTTGTCGGACCCTATATTTACAACGGTTTTTTATAATAGTTTATATAAATTCACAATACGATCGGCTAAGAAGCCGGCCGTCGTCGGTGCAGACTTAAGTAAGCGGCACCCCGACGACGAACCAGACTCGGGTCGGACAACTTAGTTAAGTGCCGAGGTTGGAGTTGTGGTGACCCTAAAAAGGGCCATTTACTGTTGTCACGCCGGGAGTTGTCGGTCTATCCGGTGATATCGTAGACCGGGCTAGAGGAATGGCGATTGGTTGGCGGCGTCACGGCGTTGTTGATCGGCCGATGCTTGCGTCCGTGGGTATATGACCGACGGGTCGTTAATCGGCAGTTGAATGGTGTTTCCGGCCGTGGAGCGGCGTCGTCGTCGATATGCGTACGTGCGATGACGTACGCAACCGGGAACGGCAAGGTCGTCAGTGGTCCGCGGACGGATGATGGTTGCAGCCGTGGAACGGCTCTGTCGTCGGTATTCAGCGGTCGAGTAGTGCTTGCTACCGTGAAACGGCGCGGTCGTCGGTGATCGGCGGTCGAATGGCGCTTATAGCCGTGGAAGGGCGTTGTCGTCGGTCCTCGGCGCTTGGTCGATGCTTGCAGCCGTGGAGCAACGCGGTCGTCGGTGGTCGGCGGTCGCAGGGCGTTTGTAGCCGTGGAGCGGCGTTGTCGTCGGTCTTCGGCTGTCGGTTTCTGGTCCTGGTCTTCTTACTATCGGAATGTTTCTTGTAGATGTTGATAGTTTGAAGGCTTGAAGTGGAGTGACTAAGTTATCGAAATCGTCCGGTATATATACCCTTTCTGATAACTTAGTCAGTTGCTGATTGGTCCGTCGTTTGGTTGTGACAGATGAACACCACACCGTTGCATTGCCGTTTGCCTTTACTCGGTGCTGTTTTCATCTGTCACTTGTTCAGTTTTTTATCTGTCATTTTGTTGGATTTGTTGGTTTTGAAAAAAACCCTTTTAATTCGTTTTACTCCGTAACATCGTCAAACGCTTTGTGAACGCACAGTGATGTTCCGTTTCAAGATGGTATCATTCAGATATTTAATGATTTAAATTAAAAATCGAACAATATGATGTTACTCGTCAATTCTTTGAGTTTCGTGAATGAAATATTATGACAAATTAAGTCTCTCTCTTTCTCTCTCTTCTCGCTCTCTCTCTTCTCGCTTTCTGATAGAATATAATAAAGTATAAAAATATTTTTCTAGTTACATTTGTTTTTATTAGACGAATCATTACATGTGAACCCACTGTTATACGACTTTTTTTTTACTATGTCAACAGGCTAAAACATAAACATTTGAGAGTTAATGTAATTTTATTATTATTTTTTAGTTTTGCGTATATCATTCCATATTTTTACGGTCGCGTCACAAAAATGTTATTGCGTATAAAATGAAATATACATAACACAATCATGTTTTTAATTATATACTTTGATAGAAAAAATAAAAATAAAAAACATAAATAATAAACAAATAATAATAACAACAATAATAAATTATACGATCCTCGGCGTACGACGGAAGAAGTGAGGAAGGCCGTCGCCGATGGGCCGTTCCTCGAGTCCGTGACGACGACCGTCGAACAATGACAGTTTCGATGTTCGCTCTGACGACGACCACGAGTGACGATAACAATAAAATTGTTAATATGCAGTGTCTCGCGTCGGCCGACCCGAGTCGGCGCTCGGTATAGAAAGTAAAACACCGTGAGTCTTCGAAACGACGACTAATTATTATTATCGACGCGCCGCCGTCGCGGTACGCGTTTCTTTCGAGGCTCGAGTGTGAAACGTGTAGAACCGACGACGACATTGACACTCGGAATATTTAATGTTTCGATATCGTGTCACTGTGTCATAATAATTAGCCCCATTCCGCAGCCGATAGCGTAATGAAAATAACACGCTCGCGGCTTAATGGTTGTTCGCGAATAATAATTATACGGACGGGAGCGCCCGCGGACAATAATAATTACTCTGCGGCGGGTCTCGGGCGGCCGGGTTTTGCAGCCCGTTTATTTTTCACGATATTTTATGGAAATTACAGATTTAATTTTGATTTTTTTTTTTTTTATTCAATTTTTTTGTTTTGACCGTTTTAAATCGATGAATATTACTGTATTTTATCAACGTTTTGACGTTTTGCGATGATATAATAATATATTATATGATTAAGGCATCCGATACGTGAATTCTATATCAATAACACACGAGAATAAACAGACTTTTTTTCGTAATCGCTACCATTAATTTAATTTGTTGTGTTTGTCAATAAAAAAAAAAAATGCAATTTATGTATGTTTTCGTATTCAAAGCAATGCTGTTTTCGATGCGTCGTTTTTGAGCACGAACCCAGTACGGGTACACTTTCAAGCTTAATGAAAAAAACAAAAACAAAAACGTAATAATGACGATGATTAAACGACCTAAAACCTATTTATTAGAATTCATTCAAAAGTACAGCACAACCGTAACAATTAATTCGCACGATTTGAATTCGTCCGAACGTCTGTCCGAACGACGACGGTGAAAAAAAAATCGACCGCATACATCATTAACGATGACCTTGTCGGTTTAATATTAAAGCGCCGTCGTCGACAAGTTTTCGGCTCGTTTTCGCCGCGTGAAAATCGTTATTTTCTCTGTTATAAAGTCCGCTCAAACCGAAGCGGTGGCGGTAATTTCGGCGTATCATGTAAAATTTAATTTTTAGACGTAAAAAACGAACATGGATTCATGAAATTAATACCAAAACAGAAAGTTTTGGTGAATTCAATCATTTAATGGCTCAATTACGAAATGATGCAAAACGTTTTTTCATTTATTTTCGAATGACATCGAATTGTTTTGATAAATTTTAAAATTTATGAAATTTATAAATTCACTATTGATCAACGGTAAGCGAAAATTATAGTGTCTGCAGCGAAAAATAAAAATATCACGCTCAATCTTGAGGGGTAAAAATTTCGCCACGGTATTGATTTCGCGATAGTCAGTGCGTTTGTATTAAAACGAATCGACATTAAATTTCGCTACCGCTACTGCTTCGGTTTGAGCGGACCTTAATAATTCCGCCACACGACTGCAACGACTTACGGTATCGACGCCATTCAATGTTAATCGTAATTAACAGAGGCCTTGTACCCAGTGGTGTAGTCGAGGGTAACCACCTTCTAATTTTCTATTAATGCGTGTACCCGTGACGAGAATCATGGTCCGCGGGTACACGGACGTCGGACATAACGCATTAACGTTTATCCAGTTAATAATTAATAATAATTTTGAAAATTTTGAGTTAGAAGATTTTCCATAGATGATAATATTATAATAACGATAATAATATTATGACCGTGGTATCTATAGTCATGCGGCCGATGTCTTTGACTGATATTCACAAAAAACGTTAATATAAGTTGAATCGTGTAAGACATATTTGAGTAAACTGATATACAATATTATCCACCCTGAAAACAAAACAAATTGAATAAAGTTACGTAAAAATTAGGAGAGGAAGTATAAAATTACTTAGACTAATCGTAATTATAATCGCAAACGTTAAATGAAAAATTATTGATTCAGCCAATTTTCTTTAGCTATCACGTATTTCTTGTAAAGTATACTCAATTATTTTTTGCGAAAAAAATGTTCTACCTGATTAATTTTTAGTTTTTAAATTGTTTTAATTTAATTGTATCTACTGCGTCTGTAAACGTAAAAAATAAAACTGAAAAATGAGTAGAAAATATTTTTGTTTTGTTAAATTTTTATGTGCGGCCCGCTTAGTAAACTTTTCAATATGTTTTGCCAACTTGATGCTTTGAGTTTGACACGCCTGCATTACAATATATTGGTGTCGACGCCAACGTCCGTATTATTATACCGTCGTTTGTCTGAAAAACCGAACACACACGCGTTTTATTATTATTATTATTATTATTATTATGTACCCACGCACAATATTGTTGTATCATTTTATCAGTGTAAAACGTAAATTCGTCGGGAACTCGAGCAAACAAGGCCGCGTTTAAGCCGTAAAACGTTTCGGTAGGGATGATATTATGAGAAACGCGCGTGCACGGGATTATGAACGCAGGTGTGCGCGACGACTTTCACGGCCAATTCATACATGTGTGTGTATAATACACGTGTGTGAGTCAACAGTAATAATAACGACTGCGACGAGCCGAGCACACGCGGCCACGACGTCGCGGCACTCCGTTACGCCGTACCCGTTCGAGTCGTAAAGAGCGCGATTAATTGATTGTTATTAGAAAAAGAGAATTATTGCAAGAAACGCTGCGGCGGCGTTCGTCGATTTAATTACCTCGACGTGCTGCTGTGATCGTAAAGACGGAATCATAAGGATATCGATGTATGTGTGTGTGTGTGTGTGTGTGTGTGTGTGTGTGTGTGTGTGTGTGTGTGTGTGTGTGTGTGTGTGTGTGTGTGTGTGTGTGTGTGTGTGTGTGTGTGTGTGTGTGTGTGTGTGTGTGTGTGTGTGTGTGTGTGTGTGTGTGTGTGTCACTGACGAGAACGACGCGTTTTGTCGACGGCGGAAAAAACGCGCGCGTTTCAAAAAAAAAATAATAATAAATTACGTTTGATCTCGTTTTGACGGGAAATTCCGAAAACGTCGTGAGAACGCAGCTGCTTTTACGGAATCGCACTCACGGTGCTCGTTTCACTCGAGAAATCCGTCTGGAGAAAAATTCGAAAAAAAAAGCCGAATCGAACACGAAGTTTTCACCGCGTTTCGGCGTTAGGACGAGCCGCCAGCACCGACCGAAGCCGTACGTTCCTCCGAGGGCGGTGAGGCCGGAGCCTCTTAGGGTCCGACCTCCCACCAGGCACGGCGAAGGTTTCGGATTCCGTCGTCGTCACATTACGGTCGACGAGCGGGCACCGATTAGATTTGAAATAGATGTCAGCAAATCGACCCCAACCAAAAAAGGTAAGGTGTGGTGACAACTTCAGGACGTTGGGAGTTGAGACTCCGGTCCGCGAAGCTCCCGAAAGGAAGTCGCGAGCACCACAACACAACCACCCTGACCTGAGCTGAACCTGAAATACACACAAGCACTCTGAGGAAAGCGGGTTTGGCCCGTTCACAGGGTGGGTCTAGGATTATTGCACAGACTGTGTAGATCAGGAACGCCCACAGATGTGTCACTCAGAGGGGGCAAATTAAAAAATTGTCACTCATGAAGTTCAACAGGGGGGACAAAATAAAAAATTGCGACTCGTGAAGTACAATTATTTATTTTACGAGTAGGTACATAATAATATTATATTCTTAATTAATGGTACAATGATTGTCGGAAAGTCACTGAGTGCCCTAGTCGTGTGAGACCGTCTTCGTGTAAAAAAACCTCCAATTTTGTAACTGACGTGAATAATCTCAGGGAGGCAATGGCCCCCACTGGCACCCCCTTCGGGCGTCTCTGGCAGGGGCGTATTTATGGGGGGGCTGATGGGGCTGCAGCCCTCCCTGAAATTTTTGTTTGACGTAGAAAATTACAGTATTTGTACAGTATTCTACATAGTGTAGTGTGTACATTTAATAATAACAATAATTTTTATAGAATACGGACTGATAAAGTATCGTGATCTAGCGCAGCTGTTTAAAATGTGATTTGAGTGAGGTACCTATAAACATTAACTATATTTTTTAATTTTCTATAGCCCCCCCTGAAAATAAACTCTGGATACGCGCCTGGTCTCTGGTGTAGATGATTAACTAGGGAACTGACCGGTTGAGATACACACCAGGTCACTGAGGAAGGCGAATCCGGTCTGTACTCTGGACGGACCATTAAAGATATGTGAGCCACCTGGGAATGGAGGATCTGCAATTACATACCAGACCAATGAGGAAAGCAGATTCATACATGCACAGGAAGGACTAATATGCTCGTAGATACATTGTAAGGGGATATCATGGGGATTGCCCATGGTCATCCCTACCAAAGTTGTAAATTGTAAGCAATAAACGATGGCAGCCACGCAGTCAAAGTAATGGGAACAGCGGTTCTGGTTGTGGTTGTCGGTTTAAACAAAACAAAAAACCACAGCCGAACCCCTCCCACTATTCTGGCCTCCCGTGCCGACTATCGGGGGGCTTTTTATAAAAAAAAAAAAAAAAAAAAAAAAAAAAAAAAAAAAAAAAAAAAATGTTATAAGAAAAAAAGCATTTTATTCGTTAACTGTTAAAAAAAAAAAAGATAAAAAAAAAAGCGATTCGACTTTAGACTGCCTTAATTATTTAAGAGTATTTTGGTGGAAGAAAGCAATAAAAGAAGGCCATTAAGGTGCACATCAAAAGTCTTCTGTGACGGGCCGAATGTCCAAAGGTGACACGAAATTCGGAGAAAAAAACGATCGGATTACGAGCGTGTACACTGTACACGCGAAGACGTAGAGAAGTGTCATCATTTCCAAACAGTTCACGCGAGCGAAAGCTGGGTGAGTTGATGATATTATTTTTCTAACTGAATCAGGTTAAGTTAATCAATTTTTTTAAGGTTAATAAATTTCCATTATTTTAACTTAATTTCAATGAAATTCGTTCGCAGTGGTATTAGTATTATCATTATTTTTTAATCCGTGGACAAATACGTGTTATCAAAAATAAATGTGTAACCGTCAATCAACATTTTACTCTCAACCAGTTTCACGCTATATACTGTGCGACTGTGTTTCTAGTTACGAGTGTTAGTCATTTTAAAAAAATTAAGTGAAAACCGAAATATATTTAAACAACATTGTGAGTTTACAAAACAAAAATTCGAATTTCACTTAATTGAAAAAGAGGAAACAATACGTTAACATCAAATCAAATTAACGGAAAATCAATCACGATTAAAAAGTAAGTTGATATCTACTTCGAATTGGGAAGTCCAGTTAACTGGAACTCGATATCAACTTGACTTGTTAACATAAATTTAACTAATATAATTAATTAATCGATTAATTAAATTAATCGATTAACGTCCGGCAACGTACGCGAACCGGAACCGCAAAAGTTTTCGTCGCACGAGCTACGTGAGCAATAGTTATTGTCGTCGCGCGTGATCGATTCGCCATTGTCGTCGTCGCTTCCGCCGTGAACGTCGTCGGCTGCTGCTGCTGCTGCTGCTGAACGGCGAACCGTTCACGTCTCGAACCGACGGACTTAATTATTATCGTTCGCGACCTCACCGGTTTATCCCGAAACCATTACGCGGGTCGATTTTCAACGCCTAGCCGCCGTGTAATCTATAGCTGTTAGACATAGGAATCCCAGATTTTTTTTTTAATTACGGAACATTTAAAATCCTGTGAAGAATTAAGAATTAAGAGGATTTAGTCTCTAAAAATTCAAAATTAGGCTCAAAATTCAAAAGTAATTAGTTATTGTTTGTATTTTTAATTGTTAATTTTTACTTTTTAAATTGGTACAAAATTGTATACCTTAAAAATATTGAAACAAGATAATAGTTAGATATAGGGACATATGTTCACAATGAACATATTATTACGAAATTAGATGATGGCAATGTGACAATTCTTGTAGAAAATCTAAGTCAATATTTGGTAACTAAAATTACATTTGGTCACGATGTAACATCGCTTTTTACTCACACCTACTAAATAATCACTTAAATACTTGAAACAAAAATCATTAGAAACAAACGAAGAAGAAGATTTTCCTATGTTAAATTTAGAATCAACATTTTGATGTTATTTTACTTAATAAGCATAACATTGAATACTCGAAACAAATAAAACCAACATAAATAAATAGGCGACTTTCTTATAGTAAATCGATTAACCAATATTAAAAAAAAAAAAAAACAATACAAAAAATTAGATATTATTATCCAAACGATATTATTGTATAACAATCATCATTAAAATTTTAATACACCGATTGATGAGCAAAAAATTAAACTTTTGAATTCGTTCGAAATAAGGTAGGTCAATATAGGACGAGTTATTCAAAATACGGGACAAAAGTGTTATTTTGGACCTCTAGTCAGAGCACCAGGATGTTTTATTCAAATACGGGACAAATTGGTCCCTGGTTAGACTTGATTACGACGGTATTTACACGCGATGGTAAGCGCGCGCGAAACCCTCGTAAACGATTGTCGTCGACGAGAGTGTCGTGATTTCCGGCACCGAGAATCCTCGACTCCACGACGCGTAACGTCGCAGCACGGAATCCCGACGCGGGCGTGGCAAATTCGCGATTGTAGTTGGAAAAAAAAACATTTTATCTTTCGAATCCGACGAGTCCTGACCACGCGAAAACGTAGCGAAAACCAATCACTTACGCGATAACGTGGCCCTGTGCGTCACGACGAAAACTGATCGTTCCGCTCGCACGGATTTCTCGCTAGCCCCCGCGAATCGCGTTCGCTCGTGTGCACGCTGTTCGGCTATTCGCGTGATATCAATACGATTGACGACGGTAAATACGGGGGGGGGCACTGAAACGGCCGATTTTCAAAGGTAAATTATAAAATAAAAAAACGAATAAAAATTAATTATTATTAAATTATAATGAAGTACATAACTTGCCATTTATTTTTTTTAAATTATGTCTTCAAGATGATGGCCATCTCTTCTCAAGCACTCTTCTAGCCTATTTCGTATATTTTCCACCACACGATGTATCACTTCCAAAGATATACTGGCAATTTCTTCTATAATTTTGTTTTTTAGTTCGTCAATTTTTCGAGGTTTCTGCAAATAGACTTTACTTTTTAAATACCCCCACAAAAAGAAGTCACATACTGATAAATCCGGTGATCGAGGTGGCCAATGAATATCACCATTTTTGGAAATAATGCGCTTTCCAAAAATTTGTTGTATAGCATTTATTGATACTCGAGTCGCGCCATCTTGTTGGAACAAAAAGTTATCATTTTGAGGAAACTTCGTTAGTTCACCGACCAAAAAATTATTGACATAACGATTTTCGTCCTCGTGAAAATACGGGCCAATGATACCACAATGTGAAATTGCACGCCATACAGTTACCCTCTCACTGTGTAAAGGTCGTCGATGAAGTTGGCAAGGATTTTCTTCAGACCAACAACGACAATTTCGATTATTCACAAAACCATCAAGATGGAAATGTGCTCCATCAGACATCCTAACATTTTGAATAAAGTTTTCGTTCTCGTCCATTCGGGTTAGCATTTCTCGACAAAAAGTTACACGGCTGTAGTGATATGCGGGTTTTAATTCTGGAACCATCTGCACCTTATACGGGTGAAAGTTTAGGTCGCTGTGTAAAATCCGACGTAGACTTCTACAGGTGAATTTAACGATAACCCATGTTTTCGTGCAAAACGTCTCGGACTCTTTATGATAGCGGCTCAGACTGCAGCGACGTTTTCAGATGTACGAATGGTTTTTTGTCGTACAGGTTTCTTTTTTAATGCTGAACCCGTTTCTTCAAAGTTGGTTATCCATATTTTAATAGCCTTAGACGACGGTATCGAATCATGGCGCTTAAGATTAAAATGAAGACGAAATTCACGCTGTGCGGCTACGTAACTGTCGTTATTTTTGTAAAACGATTTTATCGCATAAGCACGTTGTTTACCACTCCACTGTTCCATGTTTACTAAATGGCATGATGTCTTTGAACTAAATAATATTTAGTGCAAATTCTTGTCTTTATTACTTCTGAGAAAATCTATTTTTGAAATCGGCCGTTTCAGTGCCCCACCCTGTACAACGTAGGCGCGTCAAAACGTTTACACTTTTAGACGAAAAAACGATAATCGAAAAACGTCAATGTAAACGTCCGATATACGATCGACAGAACGTCCGAACGCAGACGTGGACTTCGACGTGGACGTTGTTCTCACGGTGTACGAAATTCGATCGACTTTAATTTATTTATAACTGTAAAAATCAAAAAACAATAATTTTAAAAATATGATACTCATAATTTTAAAAAAAACGTATAATTTCAATCGGATAAAACGTTAAAATGTAGTAATCCAATTATATTGGACCTTTTATCTGATACAAAAAGCTAAACATTTTAATATTCGTATACGTGACTCCAGTCGATTCAAGTCTAGAAACATTATCGAATAATAACAATAATAACAATAATAGTGAAAATTAAATAATAATTATTAGGTGACACACGTTGTTCTTTGTCAATTCGGACGACCGTCGGATTTTTTTTTCTAGTAGAAAGTTATGACTAGGGCAGAGGACTTGTAGCATTTGCATATTTTTTTTTGTGCATTTACAAAAATAGCAGAGTAAGATACAAATACGTTTCACGCTGAAGCAAAGGTAGTTTTCAAATTTTATTTTGCATATAAATGTATATTTCGAGTTTTTTTTTTTATTTTAGGGCATATTTCTTCTAATCTTTACTTTTAGATGCATATTTTAAATAATTTATCATTTTAAAAATATTTTTCTGTCGATATTTTTATTTATACTTAATATACAACGAAAATGATATTGAATTTAAATTTTATTTTAAATTTTGATCGTGTTTTTCCTCGAGGGTTTTCGATTAGATTTATTTTCTGAAATAAAATTGTATTTATAAACAGATAAAATAATATTGTTGACGGCACAAAATATTATCGGTACGTAGATGACCTCGGTTGACATCAGACATGCCTATTTATATTTTAGTAATCACCTATGTTACGTTGTATTTAAAATTTAAATAAAATATATTCATTAAAATATAGTTATTCATTAAAATAATATGTATAAAAAAATTCTTATTTTTCATTAGAAAAATACTCATTTTAAATGCATATTGATTTTAAACGCATATTTTTAATGTATATTTTGTATGCACATTTGGTGATTTTTAGAGTAATAAGTCCTCTGCTCTAGTTATAACCTTTTGCGCCTTTCCGTACTACGCCTACGCATGTCACGTTTCGAATTACTCGTCGTTAACAATATACTTTAATACGTACAGATCAATTGGCGACGGCACATACTTCGGATTAGAGAGATAGCGACCGTTTCGTCGTGGCTCGTCCCGTGACCGTTTTAATTGCCTCGACGAACGACCGTAATCAGCGACGACGCGCGACGGTCCATTTGATCTTTTCCCCGTGCAACATGACAATGACAATATCGTTAGTAGTGAGCCACAAAACTTCGCATAACTCACGACTGGAAATCATCTCGTCACACGTCGCGCTCGTGGAAGCAGCACGGTTTATGAAAATAATATGGCCGATCCGTACAACACGCGGAGTACAAACGAAGTTTCGTTTTCGCTCGTCGAGTGTACCGTAACGTGTGTGTATTAAAGTCGCGGGACGAAGCGAACATCCGTTTGTCTCAAACCCGACCCCCGAACCTAGCACACGTACCCTCTATGGTGATTAATACGTTACTCACTCCGTGGAGTTGCGCCCGAGAGCTGCAGGTTACTGTCAGACGCATACATCGGCGCCCTACTCGTAAAGACTTAATCCCGTTTTGGAACTTGGACGAGACGACCTATGTCTAATGTGTCTAATAAATCAAAAAAAAAACTTTTTGAAAAAAAAATTCAAAATGTTTGACTATCGTCGTATTATAACTAGGGTTGTAAATTTGAAATATTTCACTTGAAATATTTCAAAATTGAAAATTTCAACCTTCTTGAAATATTTCAATGAAATTATGAAAAAATTTTTTTTTCTTTTAAACGTGTTTATAGACGATTAGAAATAATATATTGATAAAACACAGAAAACATTAATTATGAATAACTTATCAGTTAGGTATCATTTATCAACCAAGGTACGTATACGAATTAAAAACCCTACCTAAATACTGTTAATGGTCAATGGTTATAAATTATGAATTAATAATTATATATTTATATGGTATTTGTATATTGGTATTAATTGTATTATATTTTTGTATTCACTTATCAGTTATCACTTATCAATTGAATCCCCTATTGGCTATTAAACTATTTTTACTACTTATTACTTTATTACTAATAAAAATATAAATAATTAAATTATTACTTATTTTAGATACCATTACATATTTATATAATTATATATTTATATGACATAATAATATAATATATATTACAAATATATACAATATTCATATTTGATATTATCAATCATGCAATTTTTCCCTGTTGGCATATTTGCTGACTTCAATATTGTCTTATAGTCGGTTATCTAGTTTTTTATATGTCTATGTTTGTGTATTATTATGTATGTAGTATGTAACTATGTTACATATTTTCTTTATTTCATACAATAAACCACCTTTTAAAAATGTTCACTTGGAAACAAAAAAATATATTTTTCATGGAAATGAAATATTTCATGAACTTTTCATGAAATTTTATAACCCTAATTATAACGTTTGCGTTAAATTAATAACACGATTATACGATGCCGATAATTAATAAACGACGCAGAAGTTAAGTCTCTTTTAATACTATCGCGCGGAAATGATCTCATCACTGACGACGACGGTATAAGTTTTCGTTTATACAAACATCACACGAATATTGTACGTCGTAACATACGTATATGATATCTTGAAAATCGATTTGTATCTCGTCGGTTTTTTTTCGATCGTCGTTCATATTCGAATCGTTCGAATATTTACGGATCCAAAAATATGGAATTCCCAATCTACCTACGCGGTCCTGCTTGGTTTTTACTTTCCGATTTTCTCCCAAAACGATTCGATCCCTCGGACCTCGAACTCGGTGACAAAGTGCCGAAGTGAAATTCTGCGCGCGCACGCCCTTACGAATCCGACAAAAGGTTTTTCGCACGTCTAACACACGTTGTTTTGACGTGGTTGTCGTCACGTTTACATAATACCTGTACGCCGACGCGGCGGTCGAACGGGTTCCGTTAATGATATCGTTATTGTAACGTCGACGACGGTGCACTGTCCTCACGCGTTCATAAGACGACGTACCATATAGATCCTATCGATCGATCGGTATTAAATCGCCGTGATCGATCATTACGACCAACCGCCACCAGCGTCGGTGGCGCGTCTGCCACGAACGTCACAGAAGCATTATATAATCACCTGCAGGACTTGGATGTCGATGGATTTTCCGTCTTTTCTTTTTTTCGAATCGTTAGGGACGACGGTTTCCCGACATGAAATACGTTTAAACGACAAGTGAATCTATAAAACTGAATTGTATTTTGAGATGTTTTCATGTTTGTTCGGTTTCGGGAAATATTTATGGTTTTTCGGTCATTTTTTTCATAGCACGAAAACTATTTTTTACTGTTTTTCACAGACTTAAAGACATTGGTGAATTTATTATTTTCATGTTATTACAAAAATACTAAAAACAAAATTTTCGAATAGTTTTCCACATTAAATCCGGTGTTGATAATCAAACTTAACATTAAAATAGAAGTTAGAAATTTAAAATATAAATTTAAAAATTAATAAAACAATTTTATGGCCGTTTTTTTAAGTATTTAGATCGTTGTAATATATATTTTTTTAAAGCATTTCTTGAATGTGAGTGTGTTTTTTTTTTGTCGTGAATTCATTTTTATCGTGGAATTTCAGGCCATAAATATTCGAGTCCTAATCACAACTGTACGATTACAGTAACGTCGACGTGAATTCGGCAATACAGGTGACAGGTGAGACAAAAATCGTATTCACTATTAAAAAAAAAAAAAAAAAAAAAAAAAACGTAATTATATCCGTATAAATTCAGGAGCAGAAATTCGGCGTAAAAACTGACAGGCCTAAGTTATTATGTTCATTGGACCTATACCCACCAAAGCCACTATATATCAAACTTTTGATACCTAGTAGTTTGGTACGTTCCTTTACTGATAAAATATTATCAAAAAAATACAAAATATATTTTAAAAAATAATAAAAATTAACTCTTTTATACCCACATAATTTTATTTAATACGTACACATTAAACACGAATAAATCAACTTCGTCGTTTTTAAATAAAAATCCATAAAATTAATTTAAAAATTAAAAAAAGATATTATATAAGTACTCAGAACTCAATTACTTCAACGTGATGTATCGTTTTTTATTCGAAATACTAACACATCAACTATGTCTGGATTAACTGGATTATTCGTCATTATAGTTGAATCTTTTTCGATACTCGATATGGAGAAGGGTTTAGGGGGGGAGGATCCTCTGCCGGAAACTTTTTGAAGACTTGGTCTCCTCAACCCCCACCCACTCAAATTTCCACCAGTGCGTAAAATATATTCTACCATACCTAATGAGTGATGAAGTGATGGACCACGACTCGGTATCGCGAAATAAAGAAAATATGTGAGTGATAAAGGAAAATATTACAGTGAAAACTGTCTACAGCGGAATAGCATAGGACCAACAAAAAATTTCGCTTTAAGCAGTTTTCCGCTTTATTCAATAAAACGGAAAAATTCCAGATTATTCAATTCAAATAAATAAGAAATACAAATTTATAAAAATTTGAAATTACCTTTTAACCATTCTTCTTTGATTCTATTTTGATTTTTAAAAGTATTGTAAACCCGAGTTTTTCCACAGTTAAATGCATTTTGTAATCGTTTTACTGAATGTCCTTTTGTACTCGTATCGATCAGTTGATATTTTTAATTTAATGAAAGACACTTATATTTTGGCATTTCAATATTCAATGCGATGAACGGAAGATAAAATTAAATGTGTACGTAGGTACGACTGTTGGCGTAAGACTATTTCACAGTTACAAAGAAGAAAGTTCGTATCGTTCATGATGCGATAATGTGCGTTGTATGTACATAATCCTTCGCGATTTACTATTGATATGATAAAATAAATAATAATATTAATACATTGAATTTCTTTACTCCTTTATTTCTTTTATTTTTAATATTCTTACTGTAAAAATTGTTTTTTTTTCTTAATAATTCTTATTGTCTTATTTTAATTTACGATCAATTTTATTTGATCAAAATTCCTATGTATTTTGTATGTTTTAATACTCCACGTGTTATTTATATTTTCTAGTATTATTCAATCGTAATCTCAACACCCTACCTTCATCACAAGCTGAATAAGCTTACAGGAAGTAGGTGAATCAAATCTGTAATAATTTATAATATCTTATCTGTATAAAAAGTTTGATTTATTAATAAAAAAAAAAAGAAAAGAAAAAAAATTGAATTCCGCGGCCTATTCGCCGTGCCGTCACCGCAACGAATTTCCGCCAGGTCGACTATTGTAATGTATAATATATTGTTATTTGTCATATATTTCTGTTACGCCCTGTATACCATTTTGGAACCTACCCATATATTTTCTTATACTCTATAACTAATAATATTATTTCATATATTACATAATCGCGTGTTTTTATATTTTTATTTAAAAATAATGTCTCGACGTAATTTTTGGGTCACACCAAAAAAAAAAAAAAATGGCCGCCCTTAAAAATTAGCCACCCTAGGCTTTAGCCTACACGGCCTAAGTGGTAATACGGCCCTGACATTGTACATATACGCGTATCGGCGTATCTATATTTTACACCTCGTTTTTAGGTTTACGTTTGACGCGCGCGTGTCGTTTTTCCGGTTTATGCAAGGTTTATTCACTAGCTTGCACGGGACTCGCAAAATCGTTCCGTTTTCGCAGTTATGAAGGTTCCGTTTCATTGGTGTTCGGCGTCTATGTAAAACTATGGGAACGTGCCGGGACCGTGGAAAATTTCCGTGTTGGACAGTTTTCCGTTTCGTCCGGGGTCCGCTTTAGACAGTTTTCACTGTATTACGAAAAATATTAGACGCGTGTGCGTCGGGGTCGTTATTGTGCGATCGCGTGCGCGCGCGGAAAGCAACCTGGTTTTTACGCGCTCCGACGGCGGCGGCGGCGGCGGCGGTGACCGCGTCCGTCGCGCGTTACACGTTACGCGATCAATCAACTCTTAATCGCGACGAGTGTCGGGTCGGACGCTCGGACATCGGCGCGCGTCGCGTTCTCTCTTCCATATTGTGTACCTCCGGCGCCGCCGCCGTCTCAGAGCCGATCGCGCGCGTGCTCGACCCCGTGTGTGCGTGTGTGCGTACGAGTCGTTTACTCACTAGTTCGGTGTCCCGTGTTGGCGTGCGCGCGCCCGCGCGTGTGTGTGTCTGTGTGCGTAATTGCGTACGGGTGAGTGCGAATGTGTTTAAGTGCGCGATAAATATTATTCGATCGAATCGCGGGTCACGTTTTTTTTTTTGGTTTTTTTGATTTTTTTTTGGTTTTTTTGCGTGGTTTTTTTCCGATTTTCTTATCGTCTTTCTATTCGCGTGTACAGGGTACGTCACAGGGCGTGAACGTCGCGCGCGACCTGCTCGCCGGCGTCTACGAGCCGCGTCTCCGGGACGACGTCGACCATAGGCCCCCGCGGTCGGAACACACGCCGCACGCCCGACGCCACGTGACGACGACCCGTGGCCGCGACGTTGGATCCGACTACGAGACGCCGTCAACGTCAAGTGAGTACGGCGACCGCGTTGTCTTGTCGTCATCGGGCGTGTCGCGCCCGTGACGTCCGTTTCGGGAGACGAAGCGGTCTCTTTGGTCTTTGGTCTCGATTTCAATACCTACTTAAATCCGTCGGCGACCGACTCCGTCCGTGAAAAGACCGCTATTCAGAACGAACGTCGGTGGAATCGGTGTTTCCTTTCGGGCGATCTCGCCCGTGCGTCACCCGTCCGACCGTGGTCCGTGAATTCGGGCTCGCAAAATATTATGTAACTAGAAAAGAGAAAAAAACGTTAGACATTCGAATGTAAAATCATGCGCGTGAATCGACGTGCAATTTATCGTTATCGTTTATTATACACGAGAATATTTTTTATGAAATAACAAATAAAGAATAGCTTATTCAGTAAACGTATCACGTTACGGGGTTTTTTTTTCAATTTTTCAATAAAAAAAAAAACATTCCGAATATAAAATATTATTCGAGAATAAATTAAATTCATCGATATGACGTGTGTGCCCACGTATTTGTAACAACGGACATACCGACTCGTCGGTTGTGTTATATAAGACTTCTAAACATTTTTTTGTTTACAAATCCAAAAGTAAATATAACGTCATTTTAACTCGTATAACGCGCGTCGTTCACGACACGAATTAACACGTATCGAGCCGAATCATCAATGAACTAAACAATTTGTTACGAGTAACGATTGTACGCATTGTACACTCGTTAGCCGCTATAACGTAATTGTGTTTGTGTTATTGATGACTGACGAGATACCGTACTTCGAATGATATTATTGTGTTCACTCAATCGGTTCGATTTCACACGATACCGTGAGTCAACTTCGCGCGTGGGCATTTCGCTTGTTTTCGCTGAAAGTAGAGGTTCCTCTCCGACACGGCGAGAGAAGAGAAGAAAATCAAAACGAAAAGGTCCGTTCGCAACGGGCGATTTCCGTGCTTTTCATTTTTTTTACCCGACTCGTCGAAAACATCGGTCGGCGTGGTATTTTCAACGCAGACGTCGACACGCCGGCGCGTACTTCTCGTTTCTGTTCGCGATTTGAACGTACGACAGTCGTAGTAGATGCTGGGACCGTAGATACGACGTTTTTTACACTGGATCTCATCAGCGGGCCTCCCCGTTGGTTTGGTTTCGATCGTTTCGTCGACTGTTATTATTTTCTCGTCTGCCCCGCCCATGTACCCCCGTCGCTGACCTAACCGTATCGCACGGTCACACTTCCTGTGCCCTCGCAGCCCGTCGACGTCACGGTGACGGACACTTGCGGACAATCGGCACGTCACGCGGCGGCTCCTGTGCCGTGTGTGTCCTCCCACGGCCTACGGTATTCGCGAAACGGAGAGATTTCACGGCGATTTTCGTTTGTTTTTTTTTCTTTTTATTTACGTCACGTCTTACGTTCGGATCGAGTGTACGCGTCGTCTTCGCGTCGCACCTGCCACAAGGATCGAGAGAAAATCGTACGAAACGCGAACCAGACTTTACCGACACGGACCGGGACGGTCTTGATCGTTTTTAAAAACGGAAAATTGACTCTGCTCCGGAATTAGGGGGGGGGGATGACTCGACACGGGACGACGGTCGGAAAAATAAATTAAAAACTCGAAGGGCAAAAAAAAAACACACGTACGGGGAAACGACTACGAACGACGATCGGTCGAAAACGTTATCGTATACGGGAGACGACCGCGCGTGAACGACGTTATCGATTCCTGATGACAGATCGAGTTCGACGGGACGCCTCTCCCGCCTCCACGCTGCCCGGGGCCGACGGAAGGAACAGGAAAGAGGGTGAGATTCCGACGGTTTTCGCGTACTTTGGCGCCGTTCCGGGATAAACGGCCCGACGACGACACGATACTTTGCGCAAGCGTTTCGCCGGTCAGGTTTTCGACGAGATAACAGTGCGTAATCGAACACGGTCCGTCGACGGAAAACACGCCCGTGCTTACACGCACACACACGCTCACGCTCGCACTCGCACGCACGCGCGGTCGTATCGCATACCATTCTTCGATGGCCGATAACATTGTATTACGAGAATATTATTCGGCCCCCGGGAACGAATGAATTACGTACGGCTGCGGCGGCGGCTAGCCGGCCGGCTTTTCGAGAAACGAAATAAAAAAAAAACAACAACGACGCGGCGGCGGCGGCTGCGTTATAATATGCCCGAGATAATTAAACGATAAGCGCGTCCAACGGGACACGGACGGACGGACGGGCGGGGAGAATACTGGTTCTACAGGTTTTTCCGTTTCGTTCGTGCGGTCCGGCGATCGCGTGTGCCCTCTCGCGCCACAGCAGCCGACGACTGCGACTTGGACGACGACGACGACGACGTGTATAGATATATATATACATGCATATTATTATATAAAATATACAAGTGCACGCTCGCGCGTACTGCAGACGCCGCCGCAGAACACGAGAACGTGGCGGAAGAAAAATAAAATCGCGAACGTAGAAACAAAATACGAAAATTTCCAAACCCGATCGACCATCGTCGTTATTCGTATTCGTATTCGTATTCGTATTATTATTATTGTTATTACCGACCGAAACTGCCATGTGCACGCGTGAACCGGTGCGGCGGTCACGAAGTCGACGAGAAAATTGAATTAAACACTTGTGTGTGTGTAGGTATTTTTTTTCCTCACAGGTCGAGTTTTAAAACACCGACACTCCGGCATTCCGAGTCGCCACCGTCGTCCCAAGCCCCGGCGACAACCGCGGCTTTCGAACGTAAACGCCGAACATTCGCTCCAACACCAGGCGATAACCTTGTGGGAGCATGACATAATGACTTCGTCCCGAACGCATGCGACGATTACGCCGTCGTACATTATTTAGCCGACAATAATGGATAGTTTCAGTGTCGTTTAGGCGTACGCTTCGAATACGACCGAGGAGAACGTGCGTGATTGTCGTCGGCCACGAGTGACTTTGAGCTCGTCGTGACCTTTTTCACACGTTCACACAATGATTTCGTGTCGTTTTACAATAGTTTTCCGCGCTACGAGTAAGCCGCTAAAAATTACGCTAAAATCAAAATCGGTTTCAAATTTGAAAAAAAAAACAGTGTATCGTCGACGGTGTATTCGCACGCCAACACGGGAATATAAAATAATCAGTGTCTACGTTTGCCTTCTTTTACGTTTGACACTTTTACGCTTTTTAAACAGTTTCCTGTCGAGCTACAAAAAATCCAATAGAAATTCATTCGACTTTCTATAAACGTTTATAAAATTTCTCACATAGCAAGGCCAGTTGCAGTGTTTAGATCTTAACGATATTAGTGACTCGCAGACGCGCGTGAAAATCGTCAACTACTCAAACCGTTTTATGCACGTCACGCGCGTGTTTATACGTTGGGATCGATACTTACGATCGGAATTTTGACGAAAGTAGTGATGTTACGAACGGTTTGGTTTTTCAGCCGAACCGAACCGAACTCGGAGTGTTTGGTTCGGTCCGAAAATCGAACTTAAAAGTTGCAAATAATCGAACCGAACCGAATTCTCAATAATTTAGTTTGAAAAATCAAACCCGAGAAATCGCATTATTCGTCAGAGTGATGAAACTATAACTGATGTTTTCCAGAGTAACTGGACGAGTAGAGACAGATAGAAGACAAATACTGTCACCTCAATCGGTGGAAAAACTAGTGTTTTTAACGACAATATTATAAAATATATTTACACGACAATATTTAATAATTACACATAGTTTAATTCAATATTTACACTTTATTTAAGTACATCAAAATTTACTTGCAAACTTATACCATCAAATCACAGAATGTAGATTTTCAATGATGCAATAATTAGAGTTTTACATTTATTTTTATTTTTGAATATTTTAGCATTTTTAAAGTTCGGTTTGAGTTCGATTAAAAATCTAAAAAATACGGTTCGGTATGGGTTCGAATAAAAACGCACAGGTTCGGTTCTGTTCGGGTTCGATAATTTTGGGAAAAGTTCGGTCCGAGTTCGGTCCGACTTTAAAACTACGGGTTCGCGACATCGCTAGACGAAAGTCACTGTCGTGTCTTATTGTTACGGAGAGGAAAACGTAATATCGCCGACGGTTGGCTCGGCAGCGTTTGAAAATCCTACGCGAGCCATATCGTATTTGAATTTTAAACGGCGGCGTCGTCCTAGGTATCCATTCCGTGAGTACGTTGCCGCGTTCAACCCGAAATTCGTCGTTCGAATTTTGGGTTGAAGACGTACGTGCCAAGACCGGGACAAGACCCCTCCCCCTTGTGACGAACGACCGTGTAATGGAAATTTCTCGCCGTTTATAACGATTAATCCTTGACCGACGGCGGCCGCGTAAAACCCACGGTGGCGCCTCATTACCGTAAATCCCTTCGACCGCCGACGTGCCAGGACTCGCCACCGTACTCGGTTCGGGATCGAAATTGTCGCCGCTGCGAATCCCTCCCGGCGCCTGAGGCGGAATGCGAACGGGAAAACGACTACCGCGCGGGCCGAGCCCGCTCGGAGAAGCGTTTGAAAACGGACAACGAATCGTAACCAGCTGCTGACACGCGAATCGAACCGACGCCGAGCCTCGCGTAAAATACGTCCGACGAATGTCGTGTGATTTACCGCGACGGCGGCGATAATCGGATAATAGGCGATCGTAAAACGATAAGTCGTGCCCACAGGAGTGATGATGACCCGTCGATCGCAGGACGTGACCCAAAGATAAATTCGGAGACTGATCTGTCGTCGACGACCGATCGAAATTGATGAAATTAACTATTTTTCTACGCGAGTAAATAACTCGTAAGCAAAGAAGTATAACAGTGTATACGGACGAACGAACATCGAAACGAAAAACTCAATACGCGTGTTTGTCGAGGGTGGTAATTCCATTGACTGTTTCTCGAAGGCAGCTTTAAAAGTCAAAACTTATTTTTATTTTTTATTATCATGGCGAATTTTCGATTCGTTCACTACCCGTAATCGGGTCGCGACCCACAGGTTGAGATTTCTATGGCACGCCGTTAATAAAAACTGCACACGTAGACGTGTCGTCGCACAGTGGTCTGAAACGTTATTTTAGGCGCTCAAAAGTCCTATTCCAAATTTATCAAAAAAAATTTAAAAAAATGTTAAAACCTTATTATCATATGTTCCTTAGCTCGACTATAAAATTTTACAATCGTACATTTATTTTTACCATGTGTATAATTATTTGAACATGGACAATTGTACGTTTTATACGATTTTTTCGTTATTTTTAATGAAACTTTATTTTTTTATTTATCAGGGAAATATAATTTTTTTTTTTGAATTTTTTTTTTTCATGTTATTTCCTATATGCGTATTAATTATATTAGACAGGTAAAAAAATATTTATTAAATTTTTTTTTTTACAATCCAAAGTTATTTGGAAATATTTTAAATTTTAAGATTTTGATTTTTTTCTGAAGCGTGTAAATAAAAATTACTCAATTTTACCCAAAATCTGATATGTACATAAAATAAAGAATATTCCCAGGATTTTGAAAATGTTATTTTTTTTTGCGTCCATAGGGAGTTATAGCGTACAGAAATTATTTCTGTAAGGTTTATCGTAATATTTGCAACAAAACATGAATTTTTTTATATTTCTTATTTTTCGTCCACACGTCATACATGTACATAATATTTCAATATATACAAATGTAGTGTATCTATCTTACTTATTTACCTATGTAATATGTTGTACATTTATATTTTTAAATTATTAAATAGGTAAATTTATGTCACGTATCTATATAATTTATTTTTGAAATTTTAAAAAAGAAAATTATAATTATTAATATCATATGTTTATTCATTTTCGTTTATTTCCATTTCTGAAAACGACGAATTTAATGCATTTGTACTTTTATCTGAGTACTCAGGAAACATAAATAAGTTTTGTAAATCATCACTGAATTTATTGAGGGAATTTCAAATATTCTTTTTGAGGTGTGGTTAAGAAGATCCTGCAATTTTATTTCACAAAAAGTTTCAGATACTATACAATTTTCAGGATAACACAATGATTTTGCTGCAATAATTGTATCGTATGGTGGATAGATATCAACATTATGTTGTTTCGCTGTTAATCTTATATTCAAATATTGATTTTTCGTTAAATCGTTTTCAATAAAAAATGCCAACGCTTCATCAGCCATAAGTGGTATGATTTTTGAAGAGTTTAATTTGGCGTGAGACTTCAAAAGATCTGAAGCTTTATCAGATGATGTTACCTCTTTAAAAAGTTGGACCATATTTCGCTGCAGCCATTGAAAATGTATTTCGTGAAGCGTAATGTATTTCAGGAGTCGTCATAGTAGAATTAGCTATCGAAATATTATTTTTTCGTCTTTTAGAACTATCTGCACATTCGTTAAAATTTTTAATAGGTCTACCAATGTTTAACGACGTTGAAACATTATTATTATTTTGGTTAGGTATTTTGAAGTATGAATCAAGCCATGAAGTATGAATTTTATTAAATTTATTATTATTCCGGCAAGATTTTGTCCATTTTTTTGATAATGCTAAAGAAAAATTTAATATTGCACTTTCTATTGTTTTAATATGAACACTGTTCCACTTCAAACCATTGAATTTATTTTGAATCAAAATAAACAATAATTGTCGTGTATTAACAGTTGTCACAGATTGCATAGAACATTTATTACGCACAACTTCATACAGTTCACGATTCAAAATACATTTTTTACGCTTATTGTTAGTTACGAGATCAACAGAAAATACGTAATAAAAATTACGATAAACCTTACAGAAATAATTTCTGTACGCTATAACTCTCTATGGACGCAAAAAAAAATAACATTTTCAAAATCCTGGGAATATTCTTTATTTTATGTACATATCAGATTTTGGGTAAAATTGAGTAATTTTTATTTACACGCTTCAGAAAAAAATAAAAATCTTAAAACTTAAAATATTTCCAAATAACTTTGGATTGTAAATAAAAAAATTTAATAAATATTTTTTTACCTGTCTAATATAATTAATACGTATAGAGGAAATAACATGAAAAAAAAATTCAAAAAAAAAATTATAGGTCGGTTTCGAAATAGAAATCGATCGATCCGAAAAAACAAAATCGATCGCCGCGTTTAGTATTCGAGCGTGGTCTACGCCGTATAATAATTATGATGCGCGTCGACGTGAATCAAAAAAAAAAAAAAGGAAGGTGTGTGTGTATAACAATCGAAAACTAACTTTGGGCTTTGACGAACGGTAGGCAGACGGTTTTATCAAGGTGGATATGTAGGTACTACGGAAATTTGTTCAATGCCAAAAAACAGTGAATAAAACGTTAATTTGATTTTTTTTTCACGTACATTTGAAATTCCAAAAAAACGTACGTAAAAAAAAACATTTTTACTCCTGGTTTAAAAAGTTTTTAATTTTCCTATACACTAACCACTGTTCAAAACATGATGTTATGAAAAAATGGTATTTATTTTTCCAAATATGGATATTTATACATTGGACCAACAGTTTAAAATATATACAGTCACTATTGCACTGCTCTAGAATTAAAACGTTTATATTTTGAAAAAAAAAACCGATTAATCCTTCAGTAAAAATAAGAAAAACGAACTTAAAAAAAAAATTTCGAAATTATTTTTTATGATATAAAACCTCACGAGTATAGGACGCCATTCGAGAAAACTGAAAACTTAAAAAATCACATAGACTCCGATAACAGCAAAGTGTGTTATTTGTGTCGTAAAACATTGTTGTTCAATCGACAATTCAAATCGTACTCAAAAGAAAATTCAAATCTCCAGGGTCTCGACACGGTGAGATTTCCGCGGGACGCCCTGTATTAATACATATAGGTAGTTTCGTTATATCGAATCAGCGGTCCCTCCGCACCGACACCACTGCACGCCGTCGTGTTCGCGTCGTTCGGGTTTTACAACGTCGTGCCCGGAAAATCCAATAATAATAATAACGATAATAATAATAATATTTACTATACGTTTTCGCGTTTCGTACGAGCGAAAAACCGCGGCGGAAGAATCGCGGAGTCGCTGCCGAGACCGTGCCGTCGTCCGTGAACGAACCGTTACGCGTTTCCATGTTTTTCCCGCATATGTGTGTGTGAGTGTGTGTGTGTGTGTGTGTGTGTGTGTGTGTGTGTGTGTGTGTGTGTGCGTGTGTGTGCAGACCGCTCTCCCCCGTCTTGGCTTATCTTCGGATACGCGTGGGACGCTCATGTACACACACACACACACACACACACAACGCACCCCGTGGGCATGATTTCTCGTACTAACACACACATACACACACAATGTATTACACAACGTCGTCATAATAATGATAATAGTAATAGTAATAATAATGTACAACGGTTGTGCGCCGCGGCAGTGTGATGTAATGACGTGAGCAATGAGCATACTGGCAGTCGCAGCTTTCGTTAGGTTATTACGCGAGTGTGTCGGTGGTATACGATATACTTATTAACATTATTATCATTATTATTATTATTGCACTCGCGTTATCACGGTGACGAAACGTTATTAGGGCGACTTTCCGACGAGGCCGTACGGAACCAACGACGAGAGTAAAAAAAAAAAAAACTAAAAATTCCGAATAGGATTGTGTGAAAGTGACGCGTGTACCTAACGACTCGTACGAGCTGCATCGTGCGGTTCGTTTGACGGTGACGTCGGTAATCCCATACGATCTAGACCAGGGGTCTTCAACTCGCGGGCCACATGTGGCACGTTTTGTCATTATTTGTGGCCCGCGATCACATTTGAAATATAAATATAACATGCATCTTTTCTATTACGATAAAATTAAAACTGCCATGAGCCGTCGATATTGAAAAATTTTGGAAAATTGCGATAAAACAAATTAAATTACCGTCTTCCGTGGTATGAATGTTTGGCTGTTTTAACGATATTAATAAGCAGTTTGTATTTTAAAATTATTAAATCGTGAAAATTGTCAAAGTAAAACTGAATTTCAGTGTAAAACACATGTTTTCACTACGGATGTGGCCCGCGAGATTTGTAGAAAATAACGTGTGGTCCTATAAAAATGTTGAAGACCCCTGATCTAAAAGCTGCGCTAGAGATATACGACATATGTATTTACAGTGAAACCTCGGTATCTCGAAGTCGCAAGGGTACAAAAAAAAAAAAAATCTACATATCGAAACTTCGAGTTACCAAGGGAATTTAAAACATTCTTTGATATTGTCGGGACTGAAAAAAAAAATTCCACATGCGGGAACTTCGAAATACCGGTATTCGATATACCGAGGTTTCACTGTATAAAAAAAACACACGTAACTCTAGGAAATTATAAACAAAAAAACGCGTGTCGACAAGCACCAGAATGAAATGTACTAAAATTCGTAGGGATCAAGCCGATCGATGTGTAATCGTCGTCGTTGAGATATTTTTGTGACAAACAGATCAAACGTACTCGCGTACCGGGTATTCTCCGCTCCTAGGAAAACACGTCGGCGGCGCGGCGGGCGTACGGAAACGATAAATCGTTTTTTTCGGTAAAACGATTTTGGGGCAACGCTCCGGCGTAGTAGTACACGTTTTGACAAAGTCTACTATCAGAAAAAGCGGTTCTGGGGGAAAAAAATATATGTATAAAAACAATTGCAAAAACCGACACGTGAATTCGATTCGACACAAAAAAAAAAAGACTCGACGGTTTTAATCATTTCACGTCATTGTCAAAATGGAAGAAACGTTTCAATTAGAGATGGGCAAAAGTGACTAATCGCTGCCGACTTAGTCGGTAGTATTATACGACTAATTTAGTTACTCGAACATTTTTATTAGTCGACTATTTGTATTATTCGACTAATTATTATTACATGTAAATCTTTGTAGTGTATGTGTCATCATCGGTATTTTTGTTTAACCAGTTTAAAATATAAGTACGACTTCACACGACTACAATTTCTCCGAATTGCCGAATTATCAGTACCTAATTTTAGTCGAATAATATTATAAGTCGACTAATTTCATTTATTCATATCAGTCGGTAGTAAAAATTTTAGTCGAATAATTTCATTTATTTATATTAGTCGGTCTTAAAAATTTTAGTCGAATAATTAGTCGGTAGTACGTGACGAAAACCGACTAAGAGTCGGTAGTATCAAGACGTAGTCGTTCCTGCCCATCACTAGTTTCAACGCAGTCGCCTCGTAAACTCTAGTGAATTTCTACGCTCGTCGTCGGTGTGTGCGATGACGCACGAGGGAAACGTGTCTACGTTCACTCGTTAATCGGTTCGTAAACGAATCGGTAATTTTTCACTCGATCCGACACAATAGGATAACAACGGTCGAGGGCGGATTTCCAAGTCTTATTACCAATGCAAATTTACCGTGATTGCGCTTCAAAGAGACAATACCGTATTAGCCTTTAAGTGTTAAGTCGCATTATACTTTTGGAAAACACGGATCCTAAGACTACCTGACACGTTTTAACACGCGAGACAATACCTTTGATACGATCAGCGATTTTTAAGCCGCACCCGTTATCGTGACTGTAATAATAATAGTAATTATTATTATTATTATTATTATCATTACTATTATTATCATTATTATTTTTATTATTATTATTATTATTATTATTATAACACTGGAAGTTATTAAGAGACTGGTGAGGAACAAAAGCAAACGCGCTCACACTTACCGGCGTTAATAATTACGAAGCCATTGTTTTGACGCCAATCAAAGGACTTATTCAGATGGGTTTTAAATTTGAGAAAGTCATCCGGTGAGTCCCGACGAACAATGGAGACGAAACGAAGGAGCGCGATTGCGAGTGACTTCGGGTCTTCGACGGAAACGACGATTTGACAATGGCGCGCGCGTCATCGGACGGGCGATTCGATTTGAAATTTGATCTCATTTGAGATCAAACGATAAATAAGTGTACGCCGCTGTGGTGGTACGACTGACGAGCGACCGCCGGCCGGCCGACCGACGCACGACAGACGGAATATCCGATCGGTTGGTCGAGAAACCTATTGACGATTCCCGGATCCGTCTATCTCGCCGAACGGATTTCGGGGCTCTCGAGCCGAAATTAAACGAATCGAACGCAAGTGGAACGCGCCATTATTTTTCGGAAACCCGCTAAACTATTACTACTACTCGGTATACTTACGGTTAAAAAACAAAATTTAATTCGTAACACTGTCGGCGATATTGCGTGACTACAATTTTTTCAAAATTTACATTTTTAACAAAATTATTTCAAAATTTCTCAAAATTATTATCTATTTCTTTGGGATAATTTTATTTTAGACGAACTCTGTTACGGGATAAGTATTTTCCTTTTCGGGTAAAAAATAACGATAAGACCTATCTAATTTGTGTGTGTGTGTGTGTGTGTGTGTGTGTGTGTGTGTGTGTGTGTGTGTGTGTGTGTGTGTGTGTGTGTGTGTGTGTGTGTGTGTGTGTGCGTTTGGGCGTTTGGGTGGGTGATATTGCGTCAGTTTTTAGTTTTTCCTGATAAAAAAAAAGTCTAAAATCTAGTTACGCGGTATTGGCCGTTAGGACGACGGTGTTGAGTAGATTTATATAACCGTGCTTTTGTGCCATATAACGGCGGCGTCAGCGAATGATGTAAAATATAACAATAATAAAATAACCGCGTAGTCTTTAACCACGAGACGGGTTTTCGTGGACCGGACGATTTTTTTTCGAGCCGACCGCTTCCGAAACTGCGCACGCGCGAAACAATTAAGCCGCGGAGATGGCGACAAAACTACACGCGCTGGGCGATAGGGCAAGGGTAAGGTTGTAAAATCTCATGAAATTTATTTTCAATTGATTAAGGAGGTAACAGACCAATAGTCATTGAAACACCTTAAGAAATTTTACAAAATATAGATGAATTTATAAAAATAAGTGGCCAGTAGTTCCATTACTCAACAGCTATCACTGCATTATTGCAGAAGTTTCTCATCAAAAAAATATATCGGTACTTAAGAGTTTAAAAGTTAAGCACATATTTATAGAAATTATTGTAAATATGGTAAAACACGCAATATTATAGCAGCATCTGGAAATGTTAAATGCTTAAAATTAAAATGACTGAATTCATATCATAAAAATATATTATTCGAAGACTAGTAAAATGTAAATAAATAACAGACGATTAGAACTATTACCTATTAGAAGAATATTATCACAAAATTACCTACTTATAGGTATCTGATGGAGTATACCATGTCAAACAGGAAACTCTAAACATTGTACCGAAACGATATCATACAATATCAACTGATTGAATGACATTTAACAGTGACTATTTCAAACGTAAAAAAAAAAAATATTTTTCAATATTTCGTTGAAATATTTCATAAAGCGGGAAATTTTCAATAATGAATTTACAACCCTAGGCGCGGGCAATAAGAATTGGACGACCGGATTTTCTTGCCGGTGGAAAAACGCCGGACGAGACGACGAGGCGCAGAGATAATACGAAACGTAAATGTACATTTGCGGAGCGCGCCGTGATTTTCCTCGGGGGACCGGGCCCGGAGCGGTAACTCCGACGTAAACGGAGGGTGGAAAACGCGCGGCGTATTCAGCGCGGCTAAATCCCCGGGATTATACGTTCGGGCGCGAATACGGAGTACGGTCGTCGTGAATTTCGTTCGTAAAACGACCTTCAAAATTATTATTTCGTCTGGAGCACGTATCGCGTAATAATAATTTATCGTCTTTGCACTGCTACGCGTAATAAGCTACACATATACGTACGTATAATATGCGATTTGAACGTCTCGATAGTTTTTACCTCTAAAAAAAAATTACTGTACTTTCTTAAAATCGTTTTCATTTTTTTTTTTTTCATTTTTCATTTTCAGAACGTGTGTGATTATGTCAGAAACGCACACGTAGCGCGTTGTTATCAAAAGCTAAATTGAATTTACGCAAGGTGATTTTTATTTTTTTCCGAAAGTTGGACGTATTTATTTTCGTTTTGAAAACACTTACGTAGTAAACATTAAAAAATAAAGTGTCTGATGGAAATCTTCAAAAGCAACGCTTGAAAAGCAGATTTAACTCGCCGAGTGATTTAGTGCGTTTCTAAATTAATCTCGTACCTGCGTTTCATGATTAAACACCAATAAAAAGTGCTCGTTAATTTCAACCGACTAATTAATAACAAAGCACGTGTGTGTTATGAATACAGCAACACTATTGGTGCTATTTTGAAAACAAATCGTAAAAATCGCCGTAAAACGTGCACGTTTTTTTATTGGATAAATGATTAAACTAGTGATGGGAATTATTCGAATATTCGAATATATAGATGCTACAATACCTAATTTGTTATATCTATTTTTCCACGATAAGCCTTTTACACTATTTATTTAATTCTACTATTAACTAAGTCCGTTAATTATTTCAAACCAAAAAATCCCCAAAAAAGTGGCCTGTTAACTAGACTCGTAGTCACTTACCTATTAATTTATTATTATTCCCGGTATCCAATTATTACGGATCCCGATTAGGTATTGTAGCATCTATATTATATTCGAATATTCGAATTATTTACGGTAGAACTATTCGAATTCGAATATTCGAATATTCGAATATTCGATTATTCAAATACTCATTACATCTCTAGATTAAACGTCTTGCTTTCTCTACTGAAAAAAAAAATGATAAAAACCGATACGTTGTACTCGCTCGAAACGTATAGATTTGTTGGTATATGAATGAAACAAAATTTAATTAAAACAGCACGAGATATCGTTCCGGAAAAGGAAAAAAACTGAAAATCATAAAGACAGAACGACGAATATTTCCGCCAGAAAAATATAAACGAGCTTGTAGATATAATGTATGAAATAATGGGGGCGAAAAACATTCTATTCGAAAATTCAAGCGTTGACGGAGAATAATATGATAGTGGGACGTAAAAAGCATCGTCCCGTACGTACGAGTTCATACACGTCGAGTGTACTATATAATCAACGACGACAATATGGCGACGAAAATTCGGTCGACTCCGTGCGACATTGGTTCGAACCGTTCGAAATAAATTGCCTGTCCGCCGTGCTCTCCCGCGTATTAAACGTAATAATAAAAAAGGTTTTGATCCTCCGCGTCGGCCCACTGCGAAAAAACGTCACTGGTTCGGATTGATTTTAACAAAAGGACAGACCGTACTGTGCGTTAAAGAAATAATAATGTGTCATATAACAGTATGACGACACAATGAATGATAATAATTTAATATTAAAAAAATAAAAAAATAAATAAAAAGATCAAACACTCCATTAATGATTTATCTACCTACTGTAATAAAGTTACACTCGAAAAAAAATATCGGATAACTAAAACAATTTTGTTTTTGTATTTTCAGGATGAACGTGCTGTGTTTGAAACTACGGCATAAGCACAAAGTGTGGTCACCAGAAATGCCGGAAGACATGGAACCGTCGAAAACGTAAGTCGTCCATAATTATATAGCACGCATCCACGAAACATCAAGGTATGTGTGTGCGTGCGTGCGTGTTTGTGTTTGTGTGTGTGTGTGTGTGTGTGTGTGTGTGTGTGTGTGTGTGTGTGTATATTGTAAGTCGTGCTATCGATCCACCCGTTGATACGTGTTACGATGTTTTTAAAAAAGCGCAAAGAGGTCGTTTGCCTCAAAACGCATTTTTGTTTCGAATAACGACTCCACGACGTAATAATATTATCGTCGTAGTCGGATTGATACGGATTATGTACGCCTATAGCCGCTGCTACAACTGTACACGTACGTTATCAGACTGGTTTGCGCACCGACTCGACGCTGCACTGCTCGGAAACGGTAATCGAACGCGCGTACCTTACGTAACGACACTTGCAGTTTTTATTTTTATTTATTTATTTATTTATTTTTTTTTTTTATTAGCTTCTTGTAAAAACAATAATTATAGCTAAACAATATTACAATCAAATTAAACAAAACAATACAACTGAATGGAAAACTTAAATGCTAAAGCCAGATTCCAATATAAAGGCAGTTAGGTATTTGGGTGATGACACTTGTCGTTTATATAAATCATAACGAATCGAGAAAAATCGCGAAAACGAAACACCGCGCAGCTGTGAGAATAGCTGCGACGGAACAATACGGTTCTTCCACGTTTCAGAACGTCGTCGGGGCGTTTAACGTATAAAACGGTTTCCGGAGAACACAGTGGTAAAATAAAACATTTATTTTTTGTTTTTTTTTCTATATTTTATAACGCATAATGTTGTACACGTTATACAACAGTTAACGTTAACGGTTAACGTATCAATCCATAAAAGACGGTATCAAACTCGGTTGAAAATCTGAAAAAAAATGTCGCGATTTTTCAGGGAATAATTTTATTGTTTAAGACATTCAGTTAGAAGTAATCACGAGCATAAACGACGACACTGTAAAAGTGTTTGTCTGAACCGAACATTTTTTATTTTATTTTTCACCGATTTTCGAAACGCGCACGGAACTCCGGTCGTGTTTCGCGGTCAAGGCCCCGGAACCACTGCGACGTACGTTACGTGAACGCTTGCGGGATATAATAGTGTCGTACGATACCACGGTTACCTGATCGCGGACATAAGTCGTCAGACGAGGCCGCGATGCGACAAACGAACGGTGTCCCGCGCACGGGCTCCTCCGTCCGGCACTCGGATGTATACCTGTATACAACGTAATATCCACTCTATTGTTTTTCGCCTGTTTAATTACTCCGACCGTTTTGTTAATAATAATTAATAATAATTTTTTTTTATATATATTTTTTAATAATAATTGTTTCCGCGCGCTCAATACGCCGTTCGATTGTGCGATCGAAACGTATATTACGCACCGGGTCGTAATGATTACGGGGCAGCCCGTGGCCCGGGTTATTATTGAACAGTCGAAAACCTAGGAACAATAATAATATCGTTTTCTTTCACACGGCGCGAAGAAGTGTAAATGGAAACGCTCTTTTATCCATAAACACAGCGCACATCACACGTCATTAACGACCGCGAAACGATTCGTGACGATAGGACGTTGAAGACAGAAAAAAAACTCTAATCGTTTCGATGAAAAATAAAAAAAAATAGTTATGACGATATATAAAACAAAAACAAAAAAAAAAAAAAAAAACAGAATGCACTTAATCGTCGGTGTCCCGAATAATAATGATACTCCGTAAACGACATACCTACTATTATTATTATTATTATTATTTTTTTTTTTTTTATTGTTATTATTATTAATATTATTGTTGTTGTTGTTGTTATGATTATTCCGACTCGTGGCTACAGGATAAACGTAATAAAACCGTCAGCGAGTTAATAAAGCAATTTTTTATTGTATTCGAATTAAAGCCAGGCACGACGAACGGGTTCGGATTGAATTACGGCTCGTGTGCGCGTGTGTGAATCCGGGAACGACCACGGTTCGAGGTATCGGACGGTTAAAAAAAAACGTGTCCGATCGCGCGAGGTTTCGAATGAAAAACCAACGACCTTCGGCCCGCGGACTCGACGAACTCGACGGATTTCGAGTGCCGAGTAAACCGATTTCGTTTCTTCCGTTTTCGAACGCGCGCCGCCGCGTCGTCGTCGCGGCGACTGTTTTCGAAACGTTTCGTTTCACTTAGACCAGTGGCTGTTTTTTCTGATTTTCCGTAGTGCACATTTTTTTTTTTTTTTTTAATTTGACTTTTATCACTCGCGATTACGAAGGACGTGGTAAATTTACAATTGACTTTCTTATCCTAATCTTACATCAATACTCTAAAACTTTGAGCGAAGAAGTTTTAGTGTTTTTACAATTTTCTTATTTATTTACCACTGTCCAATTTATCATTGTCTATATTATAGCGATTAATTATCTCTTTTCTATTTTTAATAAGCCGATACGTCATATTGTGCAAAATAAAAAATAAATCGTCACCGGATTATATTATTGTATTATGTCTATTGTCTTCAGAGGTCGAGTTTTTGACGTGATTTTGAGCGGCAAACTCGAATGGGAACGAACGATCGCCTTTTCGTCCGTCCTGCGACGACGACGCGTCTAAAAAAAAAAAATTAAAAAAAAATTAAAAAAAAACTCTACGAACAAAACATATTCTTCGACACGCTTTTCACGTGTGTGACGGTAGCGGAATATCGTACGGTCCGAACAATGTTTGGCCGCTCGGCGAAATTTCACACGGATAACGAACGATGACTTTTCGGTCCGAGGATTATTCGATTCCGAGAAAAGCGAGTAGTAAATCGTCATCGTGACGTGTCCAAAACCAGCGTTGAACTGATTTTGGTACGTTTCCGAGTAGGAGCAAACATAGCAAAATACATGCCTAACGAATAAATATCGATTTATGTGCGATACCCTTCCGCCGGAGTTTCCTGAACAACTAATTACAATCATCCGGTCGTAATAATTATTATTAAAAGGTTGTTTGACGTATTATCGATATCAACAGGCAATAATAATAATAATAAAGCAACAACAATATAATCCGGCTGTACTAAACGCAGTACTCGGTAGTCCCTGCCCACCCCAAAACATTTGCCGGAGCGATCGCTTCGAAACCATCCCTTAAACACGCCACTACAATAAAAGTATCAATGTATTCGTACGTTTGCACGCGATCGCGGTCTAGGCCCTCCAAAATATTTCGTTCGTTTTTCCGGCATAGTAAAAATAATAAACATACGAACACGTAACCCGTCCGTCCGATAGTAATATTGATGACAATCGTAGGCGTAAATTTGGCTTACTAGTCGAGGGTGAGAGTAGAATTTGAAACCGTACGAGTTCCCGGGGGTGGGTGGTGACCCCCTCGGGGTGACTGTAAGTTGCGTCCCAATGTACTTTTTGATGTAAATTGCGGTCCATATTTTTTTCGTGCATATGAAAATTGCGTTACAAATTTAGAACCAATACTTTCCTTCCCATTTAATCAGACTTAGAACTATCAATATTATTGTTATAAAATATTGGAATGGTTTAAAATATTGGTTTTTTTTTATTAACACTTATTATTTAGCATATTTTTATAAAATATTTGTTCTTTATATTATTATTTATTTTTAATATTTAGTATATTTTTATTCATTAAAATGTATAACTTAAAAGTTTATATGTAATGAATCAGGTAAAAATTTCAAAGACAAATATCTCACGAATTCAATTCGAGTAATTTCATTAGTTTGCAATTCTTCCATTTTTTTATTAATATATTCTTCTTTCTCAACTATCATTCTTGTCAACTCATCATGTTTCTTGAGCCCTGACTCTGTAACGCTATACGTATACGTATCAGTCTGTATATTTTTTTAAATATCTATGAAATTAAAAATATTCAGATGAGAAGAATTAAATGAATTGTTTAATTTTCCGTGGAATGATTCACAATTGTTTGTCGTTCGTAATGTCGACGATGAATATATTTATGTGTTTTATTTGAGTGATTTACCGTCGGACGCAACTAACGTATACATAACAGGAACATTGGCCGCAACTGACGTAGTACCTAATAAAACGCGGGCCGCAACTTACGTACCACCTGATAAAATACGGGCCGCAACTTACATTCACCGACCCCCTCGTGGTATAAATACACGATATCGTGGTCATATATTGTGTGTCTTATAGTGCAATACTAGCAATACAAGTTCGTAAACGTTTCCCGGCGTCTACCACGGTCGTTCTTATCGATACAACAAAATTTGAAAACTTTTACACGAGTATAAATCGTTTACTTTAGATTTTCTACTTAGAATTCGAGACCAAATAATTAGCATAATCTCTTCAAAAAAATTTTGAAAATAGAGTCGGGTATTCTTTTTTTTATCTTACATTTAAGGGGACCTATGAAAAAGTTTAAGGAGGCTAAGCCCCCCCCCAACTGTATCCCTATGTTAATAATCGAATTTTCTCTCGGCTACCTGCCGACAGCGGTAGTCGCGCTTATCGTCGCGATCGTCACGTACCGTATCGTACGGAGTTAAAAAACGCGTTTCGCATAACCGTGTTACGCACAACCGTATACTGGGCGACGGGCCAGTGTGACGACGGACCCGTCGGCGTCGTGTTGGCCAGTGAACGTATTGTCGTCGTACGCGGAGCATTATCTAAACGACGATCGAAATCAGAGGTGGCCAACATGACTATGCACGCGAGCCACATGTATGAATGAGATCATATCAAGAGCCAAATTCTCAAAAACAGTGCGGTAAAATATTGATATAAATTTTCGGAACGACGGATTTCCTGTGAATCACTTTATTCAACAGTGAAAACAATTACGTCAAAATATCGTTCGGATTTGACTGATGATCATCGCACAAAATTACTATAAGAACTGCTATTATACATCAATTCAACCAGATCTTAAGAAGCTTACTGAAAAAGTAGACACGAAAAAAATACCACGCAAACAAATTTAACTTATTGTTTAATTTTTTTATTTATTATTCATATTAATTAATGATTTTTTGTCTATTAATCCGTACACACTATAACCTTAAATATCCATACTATAAAAACTTTTTTTTTTTTTTTATAAATGTATACAAAAAAGTTTAAATATTTTGGTTTTTGAAAATAAGACCACGAGTCGCATACGACTATGACGAGAGCCGTTCGCAGCTTGCGAGCCGCAATATTTTGGCCACCCCTGATCTAAATCATATCATTACAGTGGTCGTTCGGCGTTTGGTCGGGACACGGAGCTAGCTGTTCAATGTAATCTCGATATTATCGTCTCCAGATTTCCCAATACCGCACGAGCGAAAACACTCACAGCCCCCCTCCCCCCACCAGCGTGATATACTTTTACTGCCACGTCATTCGATTACATTTAATCAATCACAGTGACCTTTGAATGGATTTTTATTAGATTTTTCAACAATGTCTCGGCGGACTGCAGACGTCGAGTAGCTGTAAATAGTATTCAAAAAATGTCCTTAATTCTTACAGATTTTTTATTTCATCCCATTACATTTCATTTCGTATTTTTACATTACACTTTTTTTTTTTTAATAAAACAAAAAAAAAACAATTATTTTTTGACGTAAGTCCCAAATGCAATTTACAATCTCATAAAAATCAGATATAGGAGAGATGTCAGTAAAATAGGGTATTTGGGTACTCTGGTTTTTTTTTTTTTTTTTTGCTGATCACGAGCTCTAATCAAACATATCCCAATATTTACTTGTTATAAATAAAAATCAAATGTAAAAAAAATGGATAAAAAATCTTAAACAAATTACACATTTTTTTTTTTTTTGAAATTTCGAACCTAATCGCGACTATCTAATACCCATGTCCCGTTCGAGGTATATCCTATAATATAACTAAATCCAACGTTTTAAAATGTGTGAATCGCATCGGGCGTTAAATCGAACGGTGATTTTTCAAAATGGCGATCGCAACAAAAGTTTTTAAATGTTATTACACGCTTGGGAAACGTTCATTATAGTTCGTACCATATTAGTTTAAGTTTGAAAAATAACCTCATATAAATCCATAGTCGCCGTGCCGAGGACTTGAGATAATTTCTGATTTTTATTTACGCGTGATTTTTTCTCCTACGGTAATGCTAAATAACTTTACAATATTCGCTCCTGAACTCTTGAAAACGTAAGCATATTTTTGAAAAATTTTTTTTTTTTCAAGTATTACTAGTGAAATACGACATTATAAACTTAGGAGTTTTGACTTTATCAAGAAGATATAAATATCACGCTTACTTCGTATATTACGGTTTTTTTTTTTAATGTAATCATATTACAATATACGAAATAACGCAAAACGATTTTATTCCAAATAAATAAACTCATTTTCTAAGTACGTAAATGAAAACGCGTGTTATCTTTTCAGCACTGCAGCAACTCACGACCACGCTCATTAACACGATTCGTGAAACATTTCATGCTACATTTGTACGATTTCGCATTGTTGTTTTTTATCACATTTCTGCATTGTGATAATAACATTTCATAGCGTGTTTTTTTTTCATTTTTTTTTTTATACTAGTTTCACAATCGTACTGCGCTCGTACGGTTTGAAAAAAGTTTTGTGAAAATTATCGCATGAGCTTCTCTAGTACACACGAAATACCGCGGAACGGTTTAAAAATATTCGCAATGTAATTTAGCCCGAGTACGTACACCGGAATGTTTTAGAAACTTTTTCCCAAAAATAACGTTTCGGAAACTTTTGTGTTCGAACGTTACGTTTCGCGGACAATATGCGTACGAATTTCATTTCGTATTTTCACTCGCTATTTCCAAACGTAAAACCGTTAAATTTTTCGACGGCACGCCGCCATATTTTAATATTCGAAATGAAAATCGATATCTACGTCAAATAAACTGTAAAGAAAACTAATAATTACAATAATAGTTATAATGATAATGATAATATTAATAATAATGACGTGTAATCGTCTTTGTCGTCTTTACTCGGAAAAAACGGCTAATCCCGTCGCGAAACCGTTCAACGGACGTAGTAAACGTTACGAAAAGCTCGTTTTACGTTTTTCTCCGATTGTTGTCCTATTATAAATCCGTCGTGCCGTCCGTGGTGTTTCGAAAAGTATTTACACCCTTTCCAAAGACGGCGTACACGTAAGTCCTGTGAAACTTTCGCGTCACGGCCGCGTCGCAGATTGCAAAACGGAAACAGACTGTCGTCTGGACGTATCGTTCGCGCAAAGTTTTGCCGCATTGAAAAAATCGGCGGACCGACAGGGGGACGGGGGGCGAATTTCGCTAGAGGATTTTATCGAAAACGATTCCGACGATTTCGTCACGATGAGTCCGAAAACGACCGTCTCGGAAACTTTTCGCTCGCGGAACACGCGCGTCGACGGTTCATTTCGTTGTGCAGTTAAGACATATTAAGATACAAACTAAAATTTTTTAAATTTAAAGTACACTTAAATCGAATTTTTTTCATTATTGAGTTGACTGGGTTGTTAAACGAAAAACATATTAAGAAACAATTTTTTTAGAAAATTTAATTTAAAAAATATTTTGTTCTATAAAATTTCCGCATATCATAAATGTTTTAGGCCAAAATAATAAAAATCGAAAAAAGCCTTCCCTTTCGAACTTTAACTTTTGTGAGAGTTCTTTTAGGATTAACCGATTTTCACGATACTTAACACAGGTCATTTTTTTTCAGTTTTGAACAAAATCTGTGGGTAGCCCGATCAAAAATTGAAAAATAAATTTCCTCAAATATACGAGTACAATCAGCCATAAGAACCACCCTAGTGTGCACCTACACTGCGGTACGCGGTGTATACGACGTTTGCGTGCCTGAAATTCCGTATTACATCGTTTTCGACCTGCTAAAAATAACCACGTCGGTACGCCATCACCCGCAACGCTTTCGTTGGTTTCATCGATAAATTTTACAAGTTTTCTCTATTGTGTTGCTCATTTTGAAATAAGTCGCACAAGTTTGACTTTTACGTTGAAGTTGTGGCACGACTTTCCGCGTTAGCGTCGATGAAAAATAATCTTCTCGCTATTTATTTTTATTTTATGAAAAAAAAAAGGTGCACAAACAGTCTAATAACACAATAGATTAATCGTTTCAGTTCAAAATAAATACTATGATTTATTTCTCGTATCGATCATTCGTAATAACATATCGCTTAAAACCTACGGTTTTATATCTTACCACGTGTCTACATTTAATCGTTTTATGAATTTAAGACTGTAACACTTATAAGCAGTGTTGCGATAGTTGAGAGCTCAAAACAAATACACACGAGTGCGAGGACGGCTTTTTGAATAATTAATATTATCAAACGATTTCCCCTTCTCCTCGTGACGTGTTTAGGTCGACGAACTTCCTATTAATCGCATTTAATAAACCGTTAAATATTGTAAAATATATCTTTGAAAAATTTAAACGACGCCCCTGGATAAAAACACGAAGTGGCATTTCGAAACCCTTTCCAGCAAAACGCGAAATCGCGTCGACGGCCGGTCGAGAACGCTCGTTGGTCGCGTCGTGCGATGTATTTATTTTCTCGTACTTTTCACGATTACTATAAATCGCTTGGAAAAACAAAAAAAAAAAAAAAAAAAAAAAACGAACGTCTTGTGCAGACTTCAGACCCTATAAGCTACGCGTAACGGCGCGATTTTTTTTTAATAACGAAAACACGGGGTCGGCGGCGTTAGTGGCGAAGCGAGACGAGTCCGTGCCGCGCCCGAACACGCAATATCTACATTTCGTTGGCGCGTTTTTTTTTTTTTAATTTAACACTTTTGAAATAAAAACGAGATAAACGATACGTATTACAAAATTTCATCATATCCCGGTGCGGACTTGTAAAAAAAAAAAAAAAAAAAAAAACGAAAAAAAAAATTGAATAAATAATAAAAAAAAAGCACTTAAAATGCATGCCGTTATTACTATTAATGAAGGAGAAATCACATTGCTCGCGTGAATCACATCGAACCGGTGTAGAAAAGCCGTACATAATAATTCACCTTGAAAAACGTAATTTTTATTCGTACACAAATAATAATTAACGTGCACGCCTCGATTCGCCCTGAATAACATTATGTAACCTCTAGTCGACGAGTTCAATAATATCACTGAACGAGACGTAGACGATTCGAAAAAACAGGAGTTCCTAAAACGTCGTTTCGATCAGGTATATTTATATTTATATAATATATACATTCATTTTTTTTTTTTTTTTTTTTTTTTGTAATTTACGTTTATGAATAATTAACGACAGTCTTACGATATTGTCCACGAGCGTATTGAATACGACGTGCAGTGATCGCCGTTTACCGCGTAATTTTTAAAAATAAACACTCGACGTCATTAATGAATAATATCGCTGACCTCGTAGCGTTTATCGAAACACATAAATAACGTCTGTATAAATAATGATTCAAGGAGTTTGGATTTTCAATAAACTTCGTAAAATATGTATCTAAAAAAAAAAAAACGCACAGGCGCCGAAGTCGACCTTTGACCCTCGGTCTTGCGGTGGAAAAAACGGTCGATAAACATTTTAATAAAAATAGACGAAAAGAAAAAAAAAAGAAAAAAAAACATTCTCTGCGGAAACGATATTTCATAGCGTTTCACTCGAAACACATAAACGTATTGCGTTTCGGCGGTGGTCGTTCGCGGCGGAAAATAAAATAGTAAGAATTAAAACGCCGTACCGCATTATCGATTTCAATAAACGAGTCGACACGTCCATAAATTACGAAGGAATCATATTATTATTCAGAGTAGTATAATTATTACCGTTACCGATAATAAGTCGTTCCGTTTTCACACGTTCCCGGCCCGCCAATGTTGTTTATGATTGTTTTGCGCACTTTACTTTGGTGTTCGATACGTGGCCGGCGGCGCAAGACGATATTATACACAGGCGAAATTCGAATTTTCTCGTGGCTAACGCTTTACTTATCTCCAAACTGTATGCTCTAAACGTCTAAACCATACACGTTCACATTTCTGGCTAAGGCCACAGTTTAAAAATATCTAAAAAATATTATTTTTTTTGTACGACTAAACCACAAATTAACTATATAATATATTGTTAAAGGATTAGGTAGATTTCATACGTATACCCCGATCACGTCCGTAAGTTGAATAAAAACGCGATAAGTAAATAAAATTTAATAATCTACTTTTCGTACGCAAGGACCGACTGTCGATGCTAAAGATTTTCAACAGTCTGACGTCACAGCTAATATGATTTGCAACACATACAAATCCATATCGTTCTTAGCTTTCAATGTATTTTAGCTTTTCAAAATAATTTCGAAAATGTCGCTTATACCCTTTTGCATTTTCACCGTCGAATTATGTGAATAAAATCATAAAAGTTCGACGACTAAAACACATATTATCCGTTTGACATTAAACGTTTAATCGAAAAAAAACATAAAAACAACAGTTTGATAACGGACTGAAACATTTACGAATCCTTGGATTTTCCTATTTTAACTATCCATTTATCGCCACGCTTTAAATCGATTTTCCAAAACACGGGTAATGCATGTCTCTTTATAATTAATATTGAATTAATTTTAAACAAAATATTAAAAAATCGTACATTATAATGATAATGTACCACTGAACTAAATACATGGAACGCATATTGTGTATAATTCTCGTATATGAAAAATGAGCTGATACGCGAGCCGCCATTCCGTTTGATTTATCTCATTGATTGTAACTAACTTCAATTAGTGATAAAACAGTAAATTTTAATCGGATATAACATCATATCATATATTAATATAACATAATCAATCGGCAATTCAGATTCTTTTTCCAAAATTTCAGCTATTTTATTCTCATAATATTTTTTTAAACTTAGTAAATATTTTCTTGTATCACAAATGGAACATACACTACTATTTAAGTCCAGTGACTAACAAATAACAATAAAATGCAATAATTTAAATTTAAAATTTCTATCAAAATAGTTTATTAGGTAGTATTTATATATTTTATAGATACCTGTACAATATTTAATTGCTGTTCAAAACTTCTTTTTGGTGTTAACATAATATTATTCTTTTTATTGTTGTCATAATAATCCTAATTTTATATTAATAAAAATATCTGTTAATTTATAATTTGTTATATTTGTTATTTGTAAACTATTAAGTATAAATATGAAATATAATTTATCTTTACATTTAATACCTGTTTTTGTAACACATTAACTTATTCATCACTACTAATGCCAGGCGGTGTATTACAACTTGTACTAAGAGATAACTGATTTGAGTTAAATTTATTTTCATCATTATTAATGTCTGGAGTTATTATAGCACTTAGTTTATTTTCCTATATATTATATTAAATTAATTTTTAATTAATTTTAGACCAATTAAAAGCTATAAATGTAATGAATTTTAAATTATTATTTGTTTACCAACAAACGCGTTGGAAATGCAGTTAATTTCGGTTTTTTTGTGAATGAATTTAAATTTTGAATATAATTTTCTTCAAAGTCACGTTCACAAACATACAACTTATTTGGTATAGATTCTTTAATACCAATTATTTCAAACCATTTTGTACGAGCAGGATCAGTTAGAGGAACTCTGATAATAAAAGTATATAATATGTTTTTTCCGCAATGTTCGTTTATATATAATTTTTATTTATTTAACGAAGAGACTTACCTAAACATGCTAATACCTTTTTGATTAGCTTGTGAGCAAACACAACATTTACGAACCATCATCAATTTATATAGTATATTATATAGTACATGCATGGAACTAAATTTATAAATAACAATAATATTCAATTGATAATAACTTAATAAAAAATAGAATACAATTTATATATTATATAGCCTGGATGTTAGATGTTTATAATAATATTATAAAAAAAATAGAAATTATCGTAGCAGTACCAAAATGTACGTTTTGGCGTTTTGCATGATAAAACTTAAAAGTAAAGCGGAAAAATATAAAATATAGATTAATATCATGATTCACGATTAACAATTTTCATGGAGATTATAACATTTCCTTATCTCTGCCATGACTCGAAATGCATAATATGGCGGCCTCTTAGTAGGCTCATATTTTGTTTAATACACGCGTTCCATGTATTTAGTTCAGTGTAATGTACCTACTGATAGAACGTCGTATTTCCAAAAAGATGATCGGAACAGTATATTGAAACAAAACGTTTTTGCTCCAAAAATGAACAAAAAATATTGTCGTGCACACGCGTTGTCTCTGATAATGTTTCACCGTCGGGTAATCATTTCAGTTTTTTCTAGACTAGGGCAACCATTTCTATTTTCTACTGATAAGCCGACTGAACTTTTATTTTTGCCGACTAAAATGTATTATATAACAATTCAATTATGTTCATAAGAGGTGAAAAGTACTATTCAGACAAATAAATAATAATGTACAAAACTGAGACGGGCGCCCAAAAGAGGGGGGGGGGGGATAAAATGCTAATATTAATAATAAAAAAAGGTACATAAAGCCGTATGGGCAATTATGAATATATACAATAATAATAAAACTCGGACGGCGACAGCGGACAGATGATGACGACAGCACGAAATCCAACGGCGGCGGCGAGAACGAGCACACAACACCATCAACTCCTACGACCAATAATTTTATTATCGTTATAATAAAAAAAGGAACGCTCGGTAAACGGCACACGCCAAACACGCCAAAGACGGACGGTGGATGGAACAAATACGCAAAGGCCGACTCGTCGTGGACCGTGGTACCGGTTGCGGCGATCGGCCGAGGTTTAAGGTCGTGGATGCCGAGGGATGGAGCCGCTGAAACGTCTCGAAAGTTCGCGACGTTCATGGCAGAACCAATAACGGTGGCGCGAAGTTTTCTATTTAAAAGTCTTGAAGGCGCCATGTTTCGAACAATTATTATTATTATATTCTTTGTATATTTTATATTTTTCATACGTACCAACTTGAGAGACTGCAGAGCAGCTAAACACTAGACTGTGGCAAATGTATGAGTTTGGCCCACCCCAAATGACGCCACTGATCGTAGGCCACACGTTTAAATCAGTAATATATAACGAGTAATAATTCTGTATTTCTGGAACGAGAATCCGTGCGGTCACCGGCTTACCACGAGTTTCGTGTGTGGACCGCAGTCACGTTCGCTAGAACTTTTATTGTTTATTGGTTATAAGATCAAAATGCACAACCGATCATAGTACGTTATACATATATATATATATATTTGACCAAAAGTATGAGAATAATCATTGTTGTTATCGCGGTGGAAAACCTCGAGTCCGACGTTGATTATACGAACGATTATTTTGGATTTCTCAAATATCTATACAGTGTCCGAATAAAACGAGAACGTGTGCGTTTCGAATCCGTCTTCGGTGGAATTATCAGGCGACGGATTCGTTTTACAGAAAATAACGATAAATCGACTTACATAATAATATGTAGTCGGGTGTTTGAATTCATCTGATTTTTGTAAACATCGTACTATTCGATAGTTGTAAGTGTTTTATATGCATATTATAAAAAACATAGATTTATCGCGTTTCAATAAAATCAACTCGATTTTTGTTCTGACAAATTAATAAGTATTGTACAACTATAGATACGGAGTATTCAAATTTTTATCAAAGTTCAATTATTGGAAACGATTTGTGACCTATATACTCGTATATATATATATACATATATATATATCAGGTGCAATTCACTATAACCTCCTCACTCACCCAACTCATCGCCGGTTAAAACGAGGTCGTCCCCACGACCTCCTACACTAAGCCACCTCAACATCCAAATCTCACCCTACACATGGTTTCTTCCAGATCACTCTTCGACTTCAGTCACTTAAAGTTAACTATTGTATATATAAATATCACGTTATTGTAATCTTAAAATTACCATTTGTTAATTATCCTTAGTTCTTTAAAAATATTTTATTATTTTAAATTCGTATTATAATTTATGTAAATTGTAAATTATCCATAGATTTAGATAGCCTTATGGCTAGGAAAATCTTATATTATGTTTAAAATAAAAAAAAAAATATATATATATATATATATATATATATATATATATGACTATAGATAGAGGAATAAAACTCGAGAAGTATTTGGTTTTTATTTTTTTGTCTTTCGATTTGTGTAAATATTTAGAAAAACTTCTGATCACAGTGTTTGCACCGAAATTCGTCGCGCGAAAGTCGACGTCAAGACGCGTTGGTAATCGAGTTCAAAGCAACGTTTTGCATTTATGCACGTGTATTCGATACAGATTTATCATTTATGAGCTTACGCATCCAACAACTTCAGACGAGATTTCAATTTTAATTTATGATTAAAATAAAAAGTAATTTAATTTTTTTTTTTTTTTTTTTGACGCAAAACAATAAAAATATATTTTAAATTATGTTTGCCACGTGCGGAATCCAAAGTATTTATCGACGGCAACTCGCCTTAAACATTACACGCATAACATAACTATGATAATATTACGTTCGCTATATATAGCCATAGTTAAAACGAATATCAAATAATGTAATGTAAATGTGCACTCTGAAAACAAATAAAACATTTTTTTATTATTATTATTTTATACGTACATTTATGCTGAAATCACGTTTTTATTTGCTTTATATTAACAAACATTTTCGTATTCGTAAGAAAAATTCAATTTTTTCATGCTAAAAAACATAATATAACCTAAAGCGGTCTACAGGCCGGGTCGACATTTTTTTTTTTAGAATTTTCACAAAAACACCATTTAGGGATTGGTGTCGTTATCAAAGCTCATATAAAAAATTATTACAAAGAACTTCGTCAAGATCAATTTCGTCTATGACATACCGCGGAAAACGTATACCGTGGAAATATTAAATTGAACTTTTCGTTTTTTTTACAAATTGCAATCGGAATGATTTCGATTCATTAAAACCGTACATACTAATATACTAATAATTGTAGATAGGTAGATGATATTTTAATTTTACAAACCCCAACGAGTAAAGTGAAAAAAGAGTGAACATTTTGGGGAAATAAATTCAAAATTAAATTGCATGTTTGTCACCGATGATAATTGAGGCGTTCTCCGGACAAAAGGCTCATAGAAGGATAGGCCTTTTTTCCGGAGAATGTTTCAAATTTACCGCCATGTTGTTATGTATCTATGGTAAAATTTTCGTTTTGATGTGGCAACACTGTACAGAGTTATGATGGTAAAAAAATATTATTTTTAATTCAAAACATCATTAATAATTTTGATACTGTGTGTTTTCGTTGTCGTGCATTATTATTTTAGTGTTCTGTACTTCTGTTTTTATGTTTCATTTAATGTATTTAATGTAACTTTATAACATTAAATTACTTTTACGTATTTAACATGGATTTAGTTGAAATGGATGTTAGGGATTATTTGTTGCAAAAAAAAAGTGTAGTATTAACGGTGAAGTGAAAAAAATTAAAAAGCAATCTGGAAAATCGTATACTTACATCAAGATCTGGTCAACAAACCGATGAAAAATCATTTGAGGTTGTACAAAAATGTTGTAATAAGCATTGTTGGCGCCAAGAAGACGCAGATTTGCAGTAGGAAAAGTTTCTTTGGTTTTATTTTCAGAATAAACCTCAACAAGATGGTTTCATTGGTCAGTGCGTGAAAAAATATGTTGGCAAAACATAACGAAACACAGCAAGTCCAAACGTTTTGCGTGAATTAATTATTAACTATTTTTACACGCTTATAACATTTGTAAATACACGAATCCGCGCTTTTTTCAATTATAAATATAAAATCATTACAAATTAAATTATTTCGATAATAACGTGGTTTTTTTTCAAACGATTGATTCGAAACGATTCGCATGAGCTCTGTCAATTAAAATAAGAATCTAAAAGTCGAGTTTCATCTGTTTATCTGTTTTACTTTTTCCTCGATACGTCGAGGATTTTGAACATTTGCATCGTGACTCGTGACGACACTGCAGTAGTTTTATAAAGCCTCGTTCACACGGTGACACTACAGCGTGACACTTAGTGTCCCGACATTTTGTGTCGCGTAAGTGTCGTCGTGTGAACAATGTAGTGTCTCAGTGCCACGACATCGTGGCACTAGTGCCACATATCAAAAATGTTTGATATGCGACACCGTGACACTGGAAGTGTCTATATTGTTATCATTATTATCATTGTTATCATATATTATTATATTATACACACAGCTCAATAGTGAACAATCTATTTCCGAAAAAACAGTATTCCCTCTACTAATCCATTTTCTAACCTAATATTCACGTTTTTTAGTTTTTTTTCCAATTCCAGAATAAGTATTTGTTCAAAATCATCTGCTGCTGCGTTTAATACATAATTATTTGCCATTTTTATTATATTTATATTAATATTATAATTTGACAGTGGCCACACGGGAGTTAAATAAAAACGAGTAAACTAGGTACTAGGTAGTAGTAGTGTAGTTACTGTATTGTGCGTGAGTGCTGCAATGCTGCGGCACTGGTGTGAACAGAACACGACACTTCACCCTGTGGCATCAAACTTTGAGCAGTGTCACGCAACTTAGTGTCACGGTGTCAATGACTTTAGTGTCACCGTGTGAACGAGGCTTTAGTACCCTAAACACACGTTTTCCGAGTGCCGACACGGAAAAAAATGCGGTCTCGATCGAGTTTAACCCGCGGGCTCAACGGTTCGTCGTCTCGCGCGTTCAGTTCGTTTGGTTTTGGTCGGACGAGAGAAGTGCCTGCGAATGTTTACTCGCACGAGTCGCTCGGAAAATCGGACGACGGCCGCCGTGCGCGTAAACGTGTTACCACCAGTGTTCTTTTCAGGCATTTTGTTCCGAGACAGGGGGCATCACAACGTTTCGAGGGTGTAATGTGCGTGAAATACAAAATACAATTGAAGACAATATTTTGATCTAATCAATTTGTTAAAAATGTATTATTTTAATATTTTAAATCATGTTTTATACAACTTTTGTACTACTCGTTTTAACTAGAAATTTATTTGATCCAAATAAAAAGAAAAAAAATGTAGATATTATAAGTATTAATTCGATAAGCATCTATAAATAGATAAAAACACCGAGTGCGATTACATCTATAATGTTATATATATATATATTTATTTATTTATTTACAATACGGGTCAAGCCATAAATAATATATAATGGATTGGACATCTATATATTAGTTACATCGCGAGCAGCGTTCTCGAATAAAGAAGAGAGCAAGGTGGATATATCAATCCACCTTGGAAGAAAGATAGCAATATCAAAATCATATCTTCTATCTTACTCGCAAAAAATGTCTCTTTTCTTCCATGAATTTTGTGTTTTGCCATGCGTTATATTCATAGATATGCATCTAATATTTATGACTAAAGTAAACATATTGAGCTAAGTACAAAGTGATATATTTGATAAATGGACTTAAATTTAAAACACTGCTAAATAGTTATTCATCTGGTGTATGCACATTCATTTTTTGGTTCCCATAGTAAATATGTTTTGAAATCAGTTTAGTACCAAACTTTAGACCTTCATCTTTACCATTCATAATATTTTTTTGTCGCCCAACGTATTTCGAATGAGTTTTATCGTGTGGGCCCGATCATAGAAAGCAAATACTTTTTCTTTTGTGATAGGATTCACAAAATGATGAGTTTGAAGTGATGATTCACAAGGTGTTTGATTTGATAGCTCAAAATCAGCTCCTAATGAAGTAAATGTTGATGGAAAATCTACAACATGAAAAAAATAAAATAAATGACCTATGCAGAAAAATATTAAGTATCTACAAAGATATATAAAAAACTTGAAGTAATTAATAATCAGCAACAGAATTATTTTTTCTGAATGAAAAAGAAAACAGTTTTTTAACTGCAATACTGTAAGTACCTTTTGCAATTACATAATGAGTTCCATATTTATGTTAATATTATGCACATTATAGTATTTATATATTATTAAGTGACATACCTATTAATTTTTCAATTATCAAAATAACAATTTAATAGGGACCCCTTTATTAGTAGTAGGTTTTAATGACTACAAGACAAATGTATGATTTATATACTGTGTTAGTATAAATTTGAGGACTTAGCTCCATTGCACTACAACTAAGTTACAAAAGAGTCACAAAATACTTGATAGTATGAGATCACATATTTAAATGAGATAAATTACAAATAAACCCCGTAAAATTTTGATTATTTTTTATTCTAATTTTGCATTTAAATAATTAAATATAAAACTACAGTAGATGTGCTTTGAAAAACTGAATATATTTTATATTTAATAGTTAACAGATATTAAAAACAACAATGTATTTTATTCTGAACTATATTATATTTTTATTTTATATAACAAAATTTAGTTTCCTAGATTTTTTAGATAATTCGTCCACAACTTGCTAGTCAAAAAATCGAAATATTTCACAAATTACTATTTACAAGTTGTTATGGTAAAATAATTATATACTAATTTATATTAATACACATATTATTCCTTTGATAATGATTTTTATTTTATTCTTTACATAAATAATGTTTAATTTGGTAGAATAGTCCGTTATCACGTATGAGAAAAAACTAATATAGATTTTTTTATGATGCAAATAACGATTAAACGAGCCGAAAACACTTGTTTTCTTAGTTTTTGTTCCGGGGGGCGGTAGAATGAGTCCGGGGGCCAACCCCCCCCCCCCCCCCCGGAGACATGCCTGAAATAAACATTGATTACCACACCGTATCGTTTCGAGGGGATACGGATATTTATACGCCGTGTTTATCGACATGTGGGTTAACATTCATGTCGGTGCGTACATGAATTCCGGGAGAACGTCTCGATCGATTCAGAACTGAAGTCGACGGGCCGAGCGCGGTGGAAACAAAAGAAAAACGACCCGTGACAGCCGTATGACGGTTAATGCACTCGAGTCGTCTCGTGCATGAGAATACGCGACGTTCCGTCGTTTTGTCATTTCCACCGGATTCATTCAACGTTTCCACGTCCTCTCGAGTTTACCCGATCATTGTAATTTAAAAGGTTTCGCTCACGAGAGAACTCGACTTTGTCAACAGCGTGTGTGTGTGTGTGTGTGTGTGTGTGTGTGTGTGTGTGTGTGTGTGTGTGTGTGTGTGTGTGTGTGTGTGTGTGTGTGTTTATTTATGTGTGTGTGTGCTTGCGTATGCGTACGTGTGTGTGTGTGTGTGTGTTTGTGTGTATGAGTCTGTGTGTGTGTGTGTGTGTGTGTGTGTGTGTGTGTGTGTGTGTGTGTGTGTGTGTGTGTGTGCTTGCGTATGCGTACGTGTGTGTGTAAATACCCACACATGAATAATACATAAGGTCACAGCGACCTGTCTAATTTCCAATATTTTCCAAACCGGCGGCCGTGATGAAAACTACGCACTCAATTCACGTATACTCACGAGTGGGCGAGTGCAGGCGACGTGACCGACGCGTACTGTACGAGACGTCGTATTCTCGGCGCGGCGGCGACGACGCGGCGGACCGTACGGTGTTTTTTGATCGCAGCAACAGAAGGCGCCACTCCGCACAGCCCGACTCGGCGATTTCGAGACCTTTGAATAGCGCGTGTGCTCGGCCCGAACGCCGCTGGCCTTTTTATACGTGTTCGATTGACTATCGACGATTTCGAATACGTCATTATCGATATTTATTCAAGTATATTATTCTCGTAAGCGATTGTTATTCAATTTTGACGTGGACGACCGATGGCAAACACAGCCTACGAATCTTAAACGTTATGGCGGTTCTCAGCGATAATCAGTGAGTAGGTCGAAAAATTGTAATCGTTTATACAACCCGAAAGGTGTGATATGAACGATTGTATTTTCTAATAGCTCTTTTTTTTTTTCGTATTCGTTAACTTTTTTCAACGATGAAATTCCAACTGAAATCCCTACAACTGTATACGAGACGATAACAAGATCGTCTGAGGAGAAATCGATTAATAAATATCGATAATCACCAGATCGCCAGCTGCGGTTCTCGACCGTTCGCGTGTATGTCGCTCACAACCAGGGTTGTAAAACCAACCATTTTTACCGTCGATAAATTATATGTTTTATATCATATAATATGATAATATCATTCTAAACTATTTAAATCTTATTCCCCTTAAAGATAGGCGTTTACAATATTGCTCTCTCATTTTCTACAAAAACTAATCTCTGGCGGACATGATGATTGTCCCGATCTGCTTTGTCCAATCAATTTTAAAATTAATTCCTTAAATATTCTAGAAATCCTACATATTTTTGCCCTAATTATTCCGACAAAAAATATATGCTAAACTCACCTGCTAACCTTTCAACGATTGCAGGTGATACGTATACATATTTTGATTATATTTAGTTTTTTTTTTTTTAGTTGTCTTACTCTTGTTATGCCTTTATATTGTATTCATTTGGTTTATTTTTATTTTATCAAATATCATGCTATATGATTATTGTTAAAGTATATTTTGTTCAGTGTGTGGAATTAATTTTATTTCAGTGTATCTTATTACTGTTGTTGTAAATCACATCGCATAAGGCCACTGTCCGTTTAAGTCGAATAAATATAAATTTCACACGCCGTGTTTTTCGTGAAACGTTTTTACTCTCGAAAACCGCGTAAAATACGCACACGGTCGTAACGTAGCTTTATTGGGCTGGCAGCGGAGGACAGCCGTCGCACTGCACGACGCCATTTGTTATTGCTACAACCGCTGGACCGATTTCCGCGAAACTCAAAACGTATTTTCATTACCGTCCACGGAGAGTGCATAAATTAAGTTCGCTGTTTATTATATAAACGCTCGTTCATTAATTAGTTACACATCACGGTGCAGCATCGACGTGATTCAGAATATTATACTCGTAATGATAATAATAATAATAATAATAATAATAGTAATAACAGTAATAATAATAATAATAATAATAATAATAATAATAATCATAGAATTTCGCCCTCGTACAAAACAGCTGTACACACAAATGCCAGTTTATATAATATTGCGTATAATACACGCTCTACGATGTTATACGATCAATATTAACGCGTTGCTGTCGGGTGTCACCGTGTCTGTTTGTTAAAAATGATCCATTTTCATCATGATCCATAAACGATAAATCTCTAATAGATCGATCCATCGCTTCACCGCACGTTTGTCCACGGACACGCCTAGTGTTTTCAGAGCCGGCGCTAGCTTTTGCGAGGCCCTGGGCGAAGTATACCACAAGGCCCTTTTATAATAATGGCCTACCAAACATAGGCGCCCGAAGAGGGGGGCAAGATGGGAAATTTAACTCCCCCTGTAATTTCAAAAACCAAACATGAGCCATTAACATAAGGCAATATTTTAAATTGGAATTCATTACATGAAAACTTTAAAAAATAATGAATTTTATCATTACTCTTTACCTTAGTCGACTTAGTTATGTTACTAAAACTTTTTTCTAGTCATCCATTTGAGAACAGGATGATAAGTATTATTTGGATCTACTTTATAAAACTAGAAATATTACTTGAAATGCGATTTTTGAGTTTTGGATTTAAATGCTTGTCAAAAAATGAATTAATGACCCAAAAACTACAAAACTACAATTTTCGAGCCGCGAGGCCCCGCAAAAAGCGCGAGGCCCCGGGCAAGGGCCTTGCTCGCCCCCCCATCGCGCCGGCCCTGAGTGTTTTAAACGATTTCACGACACCCTCGACATTCGAGTTGAGGCGCCGGACGGTTGTGGCATCTGCGAAAAAGACGAACAAAAACGAACGCCACCGGAAAACGATACATATATATAATAACATTGCGTCCGCGTCGTCGGACCCCGTGAATGCGCGCGTGCGAAACGGCGTTAAAATCGATCGACTTCCATGGTACCGGTTTTTCACGCCTGTTTTATTTTCACGTGGAAAACTCGCGGGGTCGTCGTGTTGTTCGCCAAAACGCGCACAAAATACTTATAATAGCGTTTCGTTTATCAAATATTATTATATTTTATTATTGCTGTTTAAGTGAACAAATATAAATGGCCGGGCGCCAACACCGCAACACAACATACACTCGTGCAGTCGGAAAAATCGGAGAACGCGTTCGCGCGCGCTCGGAGCAGAAATAATTATTAGAGAGACGTTACGCGCCGCAGAGAATTATTATTATTGATATACGCCAGAAGTGGCCGACTTTAAACGACCGCGATAAAAAAAAAAAAACAACAACAAAAAAACAAAAAGGTTTTCAATAAACACACTAAATTTTGAATTCGTGTAACGAGTCATTTTTAAGTTATTATTATTTTTTTTTTCAAGAAAATATATTACTTTGTTTCGAAAACATTACAATCTATTCACGTGTACGACGAGTAATAATAATTAGACGATATTATAACAATGAATTATAAGAGGATTAGAAAACTGATAATGAATTTTAAAGTTACAAAAAAAAAAAAAAATTGCAATAAACGCAACATGAGTGACTCCGATGATGATTTTTTGCGTTGGTTTTTACTGGAGAACTGCAATCGTCTCCTAAAGAAACGTAGAACAAGGACATGGATCAATGAATTCAATATTTAGATCGACGTAGTGGAGAATTTTTTCACAACTTTTACACCAATGCTGGACTGTCCTGATAAGTTTAAAGAGTATTACCGTATGAGCGTCGAAACATTTTCCTACATTGTCGGAGGAATTTAAGAAACCACGTCATTAAGAGGCTTATCTTGTACAAGCTGTAGCAAAAGTTATTTGTCAATCTGTCCTGACGTTTTTAAATTTTAAATGACAAATTTTCACGTTGCGTCGGACTTGAAACAAACACGGTTGATCGGACGTCGAATCGGATCTGATCGGGAGAAATACGGATCTAATGCAGGTGCAGCCTTCTACGTTTACCGGGGCGTTCGGCGATGGAACGATCAGACATCCTCGTATTATCCAAAAAAGGTTATTATCACGTGTTATCACAGTGGCGCCCAACCCGCTGCCCGCGGGCCACGTGTGAAGGTATTCAATGTGGCCCGTTAAACATTTTTAAAGTAAAACAAAATATTCGAATAAAAGTAAAATGATTACAAAACACAATTCTTTTTTAAAATTTTTGAATCCCGTCATCTTTTCGACAGTCGATAAAAGATAGGATAACAAGTCCTGCGTGTGCACTGCATACCTACTATGTGTAACAAAACTATATTATTTAAATTGACGTTGAGATTATTCGGACTTTTTTAATTGGTGGCCCGGTCGAAGATATTGTTTACCAAAGTGGCTCGCCGAAGAAAAACTGGTTGGGTATCACTGTGTTATCATAACGTGTTTTCTACACGACAAAAAAAAAATATACCTGTTACGATAGTGACTCCCGGACGATATTATGCGGTTCTCAAAGAGGACAAAATTACCGTCTCGCGAACAGCGCGAAAGAAGCGAATTTTAATTCTCTCGTTCGTTTCTACGGATTCGTACGATTTTACGTGCGAAAGTTCACGTGATCGCGTCGTGTGCCCACCGCAGTGATGGACTATAAAATTGGTTTGGCCCCGTGTTCTCGTGATCACCGGCGAATGAAAACGACGACTGATGAAGTTATTGAAGAACTGTGAACTACGGAGAACAGTTCATTACACTTTGTGTTATGAATTCGAATACGATTTTACAACACCATTAGTTAACCTACGTTTATTATGATGATCACGAGTGTTAATAAATAAACAAAAAAAGAAAAATTAAATCATTAAACGAATTTCCGTTTCTGGAAAAAATCCGAATCGCGTACGTGTCGGGTGTAAATAAAACCGACCGTCTTTGTGGGGCAACAAAAAAAAAAGAAAAAAGAAAACAAATAAAATCCCGAAAACGTCTGCACGTTTCACGACAGTTGGAAAATTTTGGGAATTAAAATCTCGACAAATCGTCAACATAACTTTGTAATTGACAATTTTGATTTTCGAACGGCTTTTCCGTTTTCTAGTGACGGGTATATCTACTGCGTAGATATTTTCATCCAATACGAAGACAAATCGTGTGACGTACAACGTGCCGCTGACTTCGGAGAGAATTTCAAAACTTTTTTTACGAAAAACCAAACGATAACAATAAAATGAATCGTTATACGCGACTACGGCCGGTCATTGTCGATTTACCGTGATGCGATAAGGCAGTGTTGAGTGGAAAACAACAAAACAGAGCCGTTACTCCGCTACCGTTTGATATATAGGTAAATGATCGAACGACGTAGGATTTCGTCGTAAGTCATGAGTATCGCGTGTTTGCTTTCGACGTTTTTTTTTCTTTTTTTTTTTTATATATCATTATCATTATTATTATTATTATTAAACATAGAATTTCACTCGACACGACGCAAATAATACACGCAATCACGTCGATTCGTAATAATATCAATCGTTTCGAAAATAAGACACTATACTAACGCGCTGACCGATCACTCGTCGGAGGAAAAAAAAACGAATAAAACCTAACTGAAAAAAAAAGCAAACTCAATCGACATTCGACGTGCTTAAATCGGCGTTGTTGGTTTATTTATTTATTTATTTTTTTTTTTTGTTCGTTTACATATTATTTCATTATTATTATTATTATTATTATTATTACTATTATTGTGTACGTACGACGACGAGAACGCAGTTGCTGCAGTGCTCGTACGTGGAAAACGAATGCGGTAGCCGTTCAATCGAATCGTAATTAAACACAGTGAAAGGGTTCGCAATAGGAAGTTTAATTATGTATTAGTAATATTGATTTGGAAACAGAATAGAACAACAGTTACATAAATGAAGAAAAAAACCGAAACAAAAGAATAAATCCAATGAAGAGAGAATAATTATTGGTCATTGCTATTGTATAACGTCTATCAGTGCATGTGTGTTGTGGTTTGCTAACTAATCACAATCGAAAGGTTCATTTCGTTTTGAAAATTCACAAACGCAGTGCTAACATGACTGTGTGTGTGTGTGTGTGTGTGTGTGTGTGTGTGTGTGTGTGTGTGTGTGTGTGTGTGTGTGTGTGTGTGTGTGTGTGTGTGTGTGTGTGTGTGTGTGTGTGTGTGTATGTGTGTGTATGCGCATGCGTAAGTATGCGTAAGCAATGAGCTTATATATTTATATATATGTATACACGTGAATAAGAAAAAAAACACTCAGCATGAAGCCATTCACAAAAACCGGTTGAGTTTACCGTTGTATATATTATGTATAATCTTGATTATCATACAACCTTCTCGAATATTTCACACATACCCCTTTGCTCGGGCCGTAAGTGGGGAGTGACCCATTAACCTTGTTGTAACATCCGTTTCCTCTCCACGCGCACAGTCCGGTAATCAATTCTAATGGCGTTTTACCTGCTGTGACGTTGTGCACGCGGAAACGTTAGAAAATAACGCATAGAATTTGCATTCGATTTCGACACGCCGTTTTCGGACGATTCGATATTTATTTTTCATTCGCGACGGATCTGTGAATCGATTCGAGAAAAATGATCCACGAGAATCTATAGCGATATAAAACACACACAAAAAAAAAAAGAACTCGTCGATTCACGATGGAAATTATCACCGTCGTATAGTATTGTTGTTATTATTATTATTTTTATTATTATCGTGTCGTAAACGTCTAATAACACGATCTTTTTACGTTGTTTCGACGGCAAACATTTTGTTCAATTATAGTAAAAACGATGAGCGTGATATCGACTGATGGCTTATTTTAAATCGCACGTTTAATCATCGAACAGAGAGCGTATTTTATTATTTATTTCTTTTTTTTCTTTTTGTACGTATAATTATTTCGGAATCACCTCAAGTGCCCTTGAGCGCACCGCGGAAAATAGTAAAAACATATATTTTTATCTGCTCCCGAAGGCGTAGGCAGGAACCCTGTAAGGAAAGGACGACTAATTTTATAAATAATTTAATTAAAACTACGTTAATAGGCAGAGCTAGATTTAAATTTTTCGAAGGCCGAATTTTCACCGAAACTCCATACCTACTGTTCCTCTAAACGGAATCTGTAAAATAATTTTTTCTTATTATTTCTAAAAAAAAAAAAAAATGAGATTGAATATAAAAACTTTTTTATTTGTTTTCAAACGTTTTATATCCATTCAATGCTGTTCCAAATGACTTCCCTGTGGATAATGTTTATTTTCGAGATCAAGTTATCGTATAAATGAGACAGAAGCAAACATTTAAATACGTTTAATTTCGTATCGTTGTAATGTTAGAACGATGGTATGGAAAAATTACCATTTACCTACTCTGAAAGACTGAAAACTGACCCCGGTCATTCACTTCACCTAGTTGCGCCCACGGTTTGAGTTTTCAATCCACTTTCAATCCAAATCAATAACGGTGTCGATTTCCGGGGAAAGATCCATTATTCTGTGCGTCAAAAAGAAGTGATCGAACACGAATTACCGTTAGAATAATGTCCATTAGTTACCTATATGTATATCTGGATCTTAATTCGACCTCGTGCTCGTAGCGCACGCGACGAACGTGTCGACCAGACGTCACGGATCCAATACTTCTTATTCTGCGAGGAGGGGGTACGTTTAGTAAAACAGATCAAACAGATTGCGTACGTTTTCATTTACTTTTTGATACGCCTTTATCATTTTTTATCACAAGATTTCAAATGTACAACACGACTCGTTTTAGTTTTGCGTCGCGACACGGTCGAAAATCCCATTTCAATGTTTGCGAGTATCTCGAAATGTACGGGGAGGAAGCGATTTTCGGCGCCTAGTGTCGAAACAGTAACGGCACGTCAAAATTAGTTTGCCCACGCGGCGTTTCGTCGAACGGGTGGGCCGGACCGAGTCGGGTCTCCCTGGTCTGCGGACGAAAAGATCGGAGCTATTGAATTGGCTCCCTAACTTGCAGGTAATCGTTATTTTTACGTATTTAATTGTCTACCAAGATTTATGCATTGAGTTGGTTCTATACACATTTATTTTATAAATCCATTGGACATCAAAATTTTTCGAAAATAAATACAACTTTATACATTACAAATTAAAAGTTGAAAAATGTCAGTCGTACCACTAATTCGTTCGAATCTTTTCGATCAAAATTTAATTCCCGATTTCATTTCACGCACTCAAATATTTTAAATTTCATGAATGTATTGTATGGTGTTCAAGCAGATACTGAAATTATTATAAGAAGCTCCAATATAGCAAGACCACACACAAAAAAAAAAAAAAAAAAAAAAATTAATAAATACAATTTATAGACAGTGAAATTCGTGAATATGACAATGGCATAGTATCCAGAAATTTGAATATACAAAAATTCTTGCACACAGATTCAAGCCTACTAAATATAGTATTAAAACAGCGCAGGTCAGTGAATATTTTTTTATGCGTGCATTTTTATTTTTATTTTAGTTAACAATTTCGACGGACTATTTGTATTTTAATTATTTTAACAACTAAAGTCGTGTACTTTTTCAACACGTATATTTTGAGAACCACTAGTTTAAAATGATAATGGGAGCCAATTCAATAATGCCTGTCTTGGGAGCCAATTCAGTTCTCGATTAGGTACCTATAACCAAATATTGGGAGCCCATTCGACGGTCGCCGAAAAGATTGGTGGCGGCGCGGCGGTCCATCAAGTCCGGACGCCCGTGATGTGGATTCTTCGATCTCACTCGCAAGGTTCGCCCTTCCGAGTCTGAATAATTACCGGGCGCGGCTTTTGCACCGTACACTTTGGCCCGAGAACGCGTAGGTATAACCCGCCCGTCCGGCACGGCACGGCCCACGCGCCGTAATTCCTACGGTCTACCGCGGGTTTCTTCTCGTACACCGACTGTCGTCCGTAATAATTTGCCGTATTGTGTCAATAACACGCGTCAATAAAGGCGTGTCAATGGAAATGTCTTATTCTTCTCGGTGACACATTTCGACTGTGTAACACAAGCGATTTATTACCTGGATTTTAATTTTTTTTTTTTATATTCAATATTAAAGTTTTCTCTCTCTCTCTCTCTCTCTCTCTCTCTCTCTCTCTCTCTCTCTCTCTCTCTCTCTCTCTAGTTATTCATCGTTACTGTTACAATGTCTACGTCATTAGTGTCATTACAATGCGTGCGAATCGTATAATAAACTCCGTGCGCGTTTACCGTCTTATATGCGGCGGTTTCTTTCGACTTTTAACGCGGTGAAAAAAAAACCGAAAACACATATCGTCCGAACAAATAAGTCCGAAGTGAATCTCACGGGAAAAAAGCCAATCTTCCAGAACACATTCACACATCACTCAGCAACTGTCGAGAATCTTCAAAATCCCTTATCGAATTCATCAGTTCTTCAAAACTATTAATTTAAAAATTAAAAATTTCAAAATTATCACTAATTTATACCAAATTATACAATGCAACTATACAAATTATTACCGATGTAACAAAAATTTTTTTCTGGTAAATCCCAACGGTCTATGTTGCCGAAGGTTAGTCTAAATAAAAATTAAAAAAAAAGAAAAAAAAAGTCCGAAGTATCGTTTCGTTTTTTCGCTTTCCGTGTCCGTTGGAAATTTTACTCGACCGCAACTCGCACCGGTCCGTGGTGGCCGTCGCCGTGATGTTTGTGCAGCGCGTGCGCGCGGTCGGTTCGAAATCCAATAATAACACGTCGTCGTCGTCGGCGGCAGTAAAAACAAAAAGAAAGTCAGAAAACACAATAACCAGTGAGATCTACTCGAGGCGGAGATTATGACTGTCCGTGGACGGAATATTACGTGGCCGGCGAGAAGGCAAAAGGAATAAAAAAATTAAAAAAAAAAAATGAAAGAAAAAAAAACAATCGTACGTCGCACCCGCCGGGACGACGACGGTTTCACTACCGTTCTAATAACTTTTCGACGAAAACGATTAGGTCGAACACGCGTCGCCCGGAGATTTCTCGACGCCCGCCCCGGCGACGACTCACTAACAACACTCTTGTTTAGAACGTCTTTTCGATTAGTTTATTATTATTATCGTTTTTTTTTTTCATATTTCCATTCGCGTCGTCTGTGTTGTTTCCCGCGTCTTCTTTCCTCTTGTCTTCTCGTCCCACGACAACGCCGCGGCGCCGTCGATCTCGACTAAGCCGCCGCGGGCTCCGAGGAAAAGGACGCGTCCGTCTCCGACTCGGTAGGCGTACACGTGTCCTCGGCCTTCGAGTCCGGTGTCTTCCGCGAATACGGCTCATCTTACACGTAATCTTCTTACGACGACCGTTCTTTCTCTCGGAACGGTGGTCGGACGACAGCCGATCGCATCGTACGATCACGTACCGTATAGTCTCGTTTCGTCTCCGTACAAACAATACAGCAGAATATTAATAATAATAATAATAACAATAACGATAACGATAAAACAGACACGATCTACGTCGTAATGCCGGTTTTATATCACTCGAAAAACCGACGATATTCAAATGACGAAATTAACGCGTGTGATTTCGAAACCATAATAATATTATCGTGAACAATAATAATAATAATTAAAGAGCGGATTTTTAGGTTCTTAAAACCTTAAAGTATGATGCTAATATGCTTCAGAAAAAAAAAAAAACATTAAAATATTCTCTAATCATTCCTTAAATTTGTAAATACGCAAATACGGTTTTTTTCTAAAATTATTCAACAAATACAATAAATAAGCGCCATTTTCTTGGTAATAATGAAAAATGTAAATCAGTTGACACATAGCTATATAAATATAATTAAATATAATTAAAATAGTTAGTAAAAATAATTGATGACTTTGCACCATTCCTTAGGAACATGACCAATTCGATTACAGACAAGTAATATACAATTGAATGGTTTTGAGTTTTTATCATTCTTTAATCAAATTATTTTTTTTTCCTAGAAAAAATTATCGCTAGAAAAAATCACATTCTTTTAATAAAATAAAAATCGAGAAATTAACAAAATATACAAATTTTCATGAACAATACTAGAATATATTCAATAAAGTATGAAAAAATAGGCGAAATATTCTCTAATGTCCAAAAAAATGCTTTAATATGCAAAATTATTTTTTTCTACGAACCCTGTGATCAGTGGCGGATTTAACGGGGAAAAAATGGACATTTGCCGCCTGGGCCCCTATCCGAAAAGGCCCCTGGGCCTAAGTTTTAGATTGTAATTTGTAATACATAAAGTAATAATAATAACTAATAAGAAATCAGTAATAATCATACTGTGTAATGTTATAAATTGGTTACATGACGATCATTATAACAGTTTTTAATTATTTTGCACATTCTCACAGCTACGACGGGAGGCATTTCTAGATGTAAGTAGTCGTTCTTCGAGTAATCAGAAAAGTTTTGGCATTCAGCTTCTTAACTAAAGAAAAAGATGTTCAATGAACAAATAGAAAATAATGCACTTGACGCTCAAAGTGATAAGCCATTGCATTGGAACTCCATATAAAAACTTTGAGTAAAACTCGTTGGGCGGCACGTTTAAAAGCTGTGGAAACCTTAATTCAAAATATCGAGTGCATTGTAGACTGCCTGGAAAATGAGATATCAAGAGTTGGAGCATCTGGTCATGATATTATGGCTGCTCAGACATTACTATCATCAATTAATTTGTTTTATTTTTTTTATTTGTTATGGTGGCATTCAGTGCTAGATATAATTAATTCCGAGAAACTATAACAACAAAAAATAGAAATTGATTTGATAATGGCTCAAAATTGTATTTTAACAGCATTAACAAAATTAAAAAATCGCAGAAATTGATTCTTCCTTGGAAACGTTTAATAAACATAGAATCAGTTATTATGAAGGTCTTGATACAATGTGCAGTGAATTGCAAGAACATGCTACAGGTTTTAAAGAGATCAACGGAGTTTTTAGGTTTTTGATGCCTGAAAATTTACAAAAGCTAAAAGAAGGCGATTTGGATATCAGTGTTGGTATTTTGATTGAAAAATACAATGATTTCTTTACAACTGATCTGAAATATGAGTTAATTAGTTTTATTGATTTATATTTTTCTCAAAATAATGATTTTATTAACAATAGTCAATTGAATTACTTAGAATTTATCGTTAATAAAAATTTGATAGACAGTTTTCCAGAGTGTAGCAGTGTTTTCAGATTATTTCTTACACTCCCTGTTAGTACGGCAAGTGCGGAACGAGTAATGAGTTCTTTAAAAAGAATCAAAGAACATCGTCGTGCCACTTTAAGTGAAAAAACATTAAATGAGTACAGTATACTTTTTATCGAAACATCAGTGGCAAATAAAATAAATCTAGACACAACTATTGAACTATTTGCTGAACAGAAGCCAGAAGACAATTTACAATTACTTGAATTACCGAATTACATAATTAAGATACTATGTTTTTTAACAATATACATTTTTTTTGTTTAAATTTTATTTGATAAGGTTATTTAGAAATTATATCCTGTTTGGACGATTTAAATAAATGTTTTTAATTATTATTTTGTTTCAATACCAATATAGCTTTAGTGTTGATGAGGAAAGTCCCTCACGAGTTGGTATTTACAACAATTCATACTTCTTGGGCCCTTATATCGAATGCCGCCTGGGCTTTTTTCCTTAAATCCGCCACTGCCTGTGATAGATAAATCGTCCGCATTTATCACCCCCGTATAGTTGCGTAAAATCAATAAAAATATTACGTAAAAACCTAAAGATCCACTCTTTAATAATAATAAATAAATACGATTTTTCTTTTGTTTTGGTTTTTTGTTTTTTTTTTTCCATGAAATTTCACAGTCTCTGCGTACGCAAATGAAAATTACGAATCAATTAAGAAATGTGTACACCATACACGATAATGATATACGTTCAACCGCTAATGGACTGTCGGTCGTTAAAACACGGTAGTTTCGTTCGTTTCGATGTTATGAACTATATGATTGGTTTTCAGAGTAGAAAACACGTATGCAAAAAAACACGCAAAAAATTGACAACAAAAACAACACGAGTGTACCGATGGCGTGTTTCGATAGTCACGGACGACCGACGACGAGACTTTTGAAATCAATTTCTACGATTCGATTTTCCGCCGGTTAATGATTCATTTCAATTTGAATAAGTGCCCGCCCGGTCGTACGTGGGCACACCACGTTGCGCGCTCTCCGCCGGCGAGTCCCCGCGTGTTGTTTTTATGGAAATTATTTCGCGACCGCCGACCGAACGGACGGGAACGTGTATAACTATTATTTCGCGAGCGAATACTTACACGCGAAAATAATAACCACCGCCGCGACGAGAAAAACAATACGATTCAATACGAATCGTAGACCGTCGAAATATTATCGTTCATTATAATATCATTTTAATTAACGCGTTGTCGACGGTGATGCGAATGCGAAACAGACGGATTTTATCGACTACCATCACTTTTCGATGTTACTTAAACATCGAAATATTCATATCAATTATCAATGCCTACGCGATCAATTAAAATAAAAAAGTTAAATTAATTAATTCTTTGAAAAAAAAAATATAAATATATATACACTATTGTATTAATATTAATCTACACCTTATTGCCTACGTAAATTTAAATATGCAAAATTATTCTACGAAGAAGTTTATGAAAGATTTACGATACGAATTTCATTTAAAGAAAATTAACCAACACATACCTATTGCCTTTTATTACATTTATACAATTTTTATGTATTATTATTTTCATCGAAATGAATTTTATTGAATCATAAACATAAATTATTATATTTTATTCTTTGTGCATTTCTGTATTTTCTATTTTGTTCCTTGATCAAATAGGAGATTTGATTAGTGGAATTCGATTTTATTTATTTTTTTGTATGCGTGTGTGTGTGTGTATTTAATCAGCTAGATAACTTTTAGATTCAATAAAATGCAGACCAATTATTTGCCATAACTAAAACGACGAGTTTTTATTAATTAAACGTTATGTACCAATATGATGTGAAAAAAAAAAGACGATTATTATTTCATGGCGGTTAAATACACTATAATAATTATTAATTGCAAAATACAAAGATAAAAGAAGTTATTTCAAATTAGAGCATAAATTAAATTGAGTATATTTATCTCTAAAAAATTAAACGCTTTCATTACTCAACCGTCACCGGTAAATATAAATATTTGTTCAACAACGTTGTTAATAACGTGAAAATTAATTATTTTACTTAAACTATTCCTCTGCAAATCCTCCCGCGTTCAAATACATTTCTGCGAGCACCTACTCAAACATTAAAAAACGTATTAATTCATAATTTTAGTATAATAGCTCTTGTGAGATTAAAATATGCACTTTCGTGTCGAGAGAACAAAGAAATCGAAAAAAAAAAAAATTATAAATTAAGTAGAAAACAAACGGAGAAGATCTCAATAATATTAGCAAGACCATCGTATTATTTTCTTTTAATTATCGTTCGGTTCAAACGGTTTCATTAAAATTTCTATAATATTATTATTATGAAAGCGACGCACGCGAAATAGGCCGAGCGCAGGTGTGACCTATGGCCACGCGTTCTCTAATTAATCGTTATTATATGGATATTATTCTAATAGATACGCGAGCGGAACTTTTTTCTTTCTTCAAATTAACATAAATATAGCAGTGCCCAAATCGTTATTGTTGTTATTATTATTACGATAACGTAGATAATATGTGTACCGTGTCGATCGGACGTAACAAGTCTCGCGCGCATCCATTCTATTTCGAAAAATAACAATTTCACTCGATACGTATACGAATAATAATTATTATGGTAATAATAATATTATAATGTACGGTGAAATTAAGGACGAATGCGTTTTGCTATTCAAACGTCCCCGCGTGCAGCGGTCCGTGTTCCCAATACTCTCGCACCGATAAAGAGTGTATATTAGTGTGTGTGTGTGTGTGTGTGTGTGTGTGTGTGTGTGTGTGTGTGTGTGTGTGTGTGTGTGTGTGTGTGTGTGTGTTGGTATATATCTATAAAACATTCCGTAGGTGTGTACGTACACGGATATAATATTATTATCCTACGACGCGTGCGTGTACGAGATGTGTACAAAGATGCTGGCCGGCCGGTCTGCCCCGTGTTGTTTGCGATGTATAAGAGTGTGTGTGTGTGTGTGTGTGTGTGTGTGTGTGTGTGTGTGTGTGTGCGTGCGTGGGTTTACGAGACGTATATTATGGGATCCGTCGTATGGTATTTGAGCAGCGTAATGGGATCCTTTTTCGTTGTGGGATCAAAATGCTGGATCTAAAAACGTTTTCATCGAATTTCAGCAGTAGAAGTCATATTAAGGCGTGTCTACGAAAAATTAGCCAGATCTCATAAAGTATGGTTGGTAGGAATTTGTGTATGTTCTACATACACGGTATGTTATGCAGAGCGCGCCACCGTCGACGGTGTATGTACGCAAATTACAATTATTTACAAACTCGTATGATTATTGCAGCATTATATGAGATCCGACTCACGGCAACGTCGCACTATGCGATTGCGAATCACGACGTTGGATACGACAAGCATTATGAATTATGATGACTATTATAATAATAGTATTATTCAATAGATATTATTTAATTCAATCGTTTGCCTAAATATACATATTTTTTCTCTTGTCGGAGTTAAACAATCACAATACCTGAATACAATATTATCTATAATGGTTTTCGACCATGAAACATAAATATTAGAAGTAATATATATTTTAGTTTTAATTTTATATTTCAGATTCTGAGTGTACTGTGTAGCGAAGGAACTTATGATTTTATAATGATGTTTATTTATTTTTATTTTTCATTTTTCTGTGAGCACTTTTTCGGTTAGAAGTACTGATCGAAAAGTTTTATCCAGCAACTTATTAGATTCGTATACTCTTCCAGATGGTCCTTAAGGGCTGAAACAGACGACCGGTTTTCGCCGGCCGGTGAAAAATAAATGTGAACACACGAGGACTCGCCGGCCGGCGAGTTTCGTATTTTAATCACCTGGTAGAGTAAATACAATGTTTACAGTATTTTTCAAAAGTTTTGATACACATATATATGTGAATATTACAACTTACCGCAATGATACATTTCTGAAATGTTCTATCTTGAACATTCTTTCTACCTTGAATTACATTAAAAATAAACACCAATGAGAAATAAATACTCACAGAAGGTACAGTGAATGATATTTATTTTATGAGAACAAGTATCATCATTTTATTGTTTACATAAACTCAATCTTCGCTGTTAAATACAATATTATGGTTTTTAAAATGTGTATAGGGGCATGGCCCCATATTTAGAATGAGTTTTCGGGAGGGGGGCAATAGGGAGATAGGACAATAAATAAGTTTAAGTTTTAAAATCTTCGAATCGGGCATCAAAATAATGTAAGAAATGTAACAAATTTCGGGCCACCGGCCGGCGAAACGGCCGGTCGTGTGTTCACTCCAATCATTTTATATGTAATTTGCTGGGAACCGGTGGTTTTTTCGCCGGCCGGTCGCCGGTACCCACCAAGCCTGGGAAATGCGCCGGCCGGCGAGTTCCGACGAGAACTAACCGGCCGGCGAAAAACGGTATCGTCTGTTTACTCTAATCTAACTCAATGTAAAAAGAAACCGGCCGGCGCTTGCCGGCCGGCGAAAACCGGTCGTCTGTTTCAACCCTAAGGGAACTCACTTTTCGGAATTGTCTATTCTATACAGTTTTTCAAAAAACGGAGGAAAACTACCGAGAGGACGGCAAAATACGGCAATTTGTTATGTAACAATGAAACCAATTTAGTTATTTAGTCAGAACTCCAAAAATAATGGAGGTAGAGACTTGAAATGTTTATCACTTACTAACAAAAGTCTTATTCAAACGTAGAAACACTAAAAAAAAAAAAACAATTTTTGAGCTTTTTATATTATTTTTAAATGTCATACATTTTTGACTTAAATCGTTAATTAAAAATAATTGGTAGGGCCAAGAAGAACATGTGGTAAATATTTTGGAAAAAATAAATTTGGGCGTTAACATTTTAGATTCTGAGTGAAACAAAGAATGTATTGGTTTTACAATTCTGTGTTTTTTTTATGTATGTAAACACTTTTTCGGGTAAATATACAGGACCTGTATATTACAGTATTACAGGTATATTGTATTACAGGTATACCAAAAGTTTTATCCAGCAACTCTCTAGATAGGAAAAATCCAAAAATGGTACTTTTGAGAGGTAATTTTTTGAATTTCTCAATAGTTTTTCTAAGCGTGGGCGAGAACTACCGAAAACTGACCAAAAAACGGGGAAATGTCATACTATCGATTTTCGTTAAATCGATTTTAGTTTTTTAGATATAACTCCATCAAAAATATAGCTAGAAACTTTAAACTTTTACCAAATACTAAAAATGCATACGCCTAGGTTAGATTGGATTAGGTTTATATAGGTTACATATCGTATACATTATAAATGGTTAGTAAAAATCTGAGAAAAATTGGTCTGTTTTAAATATTTTGATAATTTGATCTTTATTTGAATATACAACATAATATAATATGATTATTATATATCACAATTTATAATACAATTATAATTTGAGATTCAATATGTTATGTATGAATATAATATTTGGACATTAGTTATAAGTTATAACTTATAAGATATAACTAATACGATGTTACCTAATATATTGTATTTATATGTATTATTTAACAGTTTTTAGTACCTAAGTAATGGAATCCAGTATTGCTTATAATATAGTACCTACGTTACGGGATCCAGTAGGTACTTACTATAAAAACAAAATACAAACCTATGTAGCTACTATAATAGCATGTTATGGGATCCAGTACTTATTATGTAGTATATAAATGAAGTATCACCAAGAGTTCCAATATCTCTTTGAATATAGATGATGTTCGGTAAACTATTTTTAATTTTTCGTTGGAATTTTAGCTGAATTCTACAGATAACCCATACTTCAATAAGTTGTGCTATAAAAAAAAAAATAGTCGATAAACATGTACAATGTACATGTACATCTTCGATAATATTAAATTTTTGGATTTTCCGAAAACAAAACGAGGAAACAGAGAATCATGATTATTATTTATTATTACAATACAACCGTACGGTTTTGGTTTTCTTGTTTCGTATTTATAATTTTGAAAGCAACTTTTATTTGAGAATTGGTTATCTATTAATATTTACGATACATTTATCAATCTATTTCCGAAAAATATATACGAAAATGAGTATAATATTATGTGTATGTGTATTTTAAATAATAATATCCACATTGACGTTAAGAGATCCTATATTAAAACTGTGGACGATATATTATACATATATTTTAAACCGGAAACCAATATTACATTGTATATTGTCGTTTTGGGAAATACGTAATAGTCAGACAAGCAAAATTGTTATCAGTAAAAATGTTGTTCTTCACATTATTGACGACTATTTATATTACAGTAATTTAGAGTTAAGACATCATTGACCATTGTATAATGTACCTTCAATGCTGGCAGGTCACTCTATAGTCTATACCGTTATTAGTTTATTACTTTTGTTGCTCCGATTGTTAACCGTGTTTTTTCATGTTATGTGGTGTTTTGACATCGTTTATTATATGTTTTGATTTTTTTGGTGTCCGAGTTTCTGATTTTTATGTACCTATTTTACCAAGTGTATGTAAAAACTACATAATGTACAAAACGAGAAGACAATGTAATGTCTTATCAAAAAATTGTTGCGAAAGTCTAGCACCATTATTTTTGAAGTTTCAATTAAATAACTATAATCAATAACATGTTTTGGCATATTTACTGTTTTTAGTCCAATCGTATGTAGTTTTTACCAAATTTTTGAAAAATTATTGAGAGTTTTTAAAAATGACATTACTTTAATGTATTAAACTGAGTTGATGTCTGAACTAAAGATTGGTTGGGTTTCAAATGTTTAGATGAGTAATTCTATCTGATAAAGTGTAGGTACACACTACACAGTATACAAGAGTAAAAAAAAACATAAACATTTTAGAACCATTGTTGGCACTTCTTTGATTCACTTATTATTTAAAATACCTTTAAAACATAATTAAAAAATACAAAAACTAAAATAAATAGTTATTAAATAATCTAAGTTAATATAAGATTTGTTTTTTAGTAAGGAATACTTTATAATACTTATATATATTTTTTGTTTTTTTTTTAAGAAAATACCAATATTAATAGATAACATCTATCAACAAAGTTATTGATAAATTAGCAATTTTAATTAAATTTATAATTTACCATTACAGAATTATATAGTTAAAACCAAAATAATTGATGATGTATGACAATAATACAACCCCATTTATTGAATTTAAATTTGGCAACGTTGGAAGGATCCCATAAAATAACAGATTTATAAATACAATATACTCTCGGATCTAACAGAGTGAGGTAAATGAAATAAAACAAACTTTTGGATCTCATACAATACGAATATTTTTAATATACACATTGGATCTCGGAAGGATATGAGACACACACGTTTTTTTGCGAGTATATAATACCAATCATTATCATAAGAGGTGTAAAAATAACCATTTTGATTTTCGTATTTCATCCAAGTGGCTAAATATGAAGTTATATGCTGGATCCCATATCGTGGGCATTTTCTTATGGATCCCATAATATACGTTTCGTATGTATGTGTGTACGCGTGTGTTTGAACAACAATGTGCACCGTGCTGTGCTTACCTCTTTTCGAGACCTTCCTATTGAAAATTCGTACGAGGAAACGCAACTTTTAAATCGATATCCGATGAGATAAAGGCGGAAAAAAACAACAGCGCATACACATAATTTATTTACAAAATACACGTCTTCAACAACATAAATAGAATAATCTATTTAACGTGAGAAATTATTCAACCTGTCAAAGTGTCAACCCATATGCGGGTACATGGTTTTGTTTCATCTCTCCCTCTCTTCTCTCTCTCTCTCTCTCTCTTTCTCTCTCTCTCTCTCTCTCTCTCTCTCTCTCTCTCTCTCTCTCTCTCTCTCTCTCTCTCTTTCTTTCTTTATAAAAAAGTTCTAATTTATTCTTCTCCGAATTCTTTCTCTGAAAATAATTGTGATTATTTTTTCATCGACTTCGACACAAAAAAAAAACGTATAAATCCGTCAAAATATTTTATACAAGACCACGAGCAATATGTTAATATAATTCTCGGAAATCAACTAGTCCGTAAAAATTCTGTAAAACAAATAAGGTGTAACATACATAATATATCTATAGATAAGACACCACAACAAATTATTTGACGCGTCAGCTCGAGTACCAAATGAATTGATCGATGGCAATTTTTTAATTCAGTATTTCATAAAACTTTTATAATAACTTGCCGACAACGAACCGCGTTTGAACGTTCAACCGTGAACTGTTTGAAAACACATGGGTTTCGTTTTTGATGAAACAACGTTAACTCGGAGTTTATTATATATTTTACAAAAGATGTTTTTACTTGACGTTTTTTTTTTTCATTTTTCTGACAATCTATTCGACTCCGAATAAAGCGATGGAAAACAGTAATAATAATAATGTGATATAAGTGTGTATTTTCGTAGTGTGACCCATTAAAAAACGTCGTACAACAAGTGTAACACGGAATTCCGTCGGTAGAATTGGAATGTATAAAAAAAAAGACAAATCAAATTATGTGTGTCCTCGATAATAATAGTAATAATAATATCAGCAGACATGACGACGATAACCGTTATGCAAAAAAAAAAATGAACAAATAAATAAATAAATAATGGAATGAAAATGTATACTATAAAATATGCGTAGGGCAGTACTAATGTAAAACCAATCGCGTCCCGCTTAGTGGTTAACGTTTTCATAAATTTACGTTTAACGAAATGTACCTGTACTATTATACCGATGATTTCAGCGTAGACGCGTGATTAAAACAATTGTGAAATCATATCGACGTATGGTTTTTTTTTTTTTTTTAATGTTATCGGAACACAAACGAACAATACGTTTTGCACGATTCGAACAAAGAATTATTAATGTTTCCGCGATAAACTTGACCCTTTTCTCGGTAATCATTCAAAAGTGTATGAAGCATTATGAAGATCAATGAAGAACATTTAAATTTAAATTTTAAAAAAAAAAACAGAAATCATTATGTAAATATACATTTTAGGCCTTCTGAATGTACACAATATTTTTATATTAATATTAAACAAACATTTAATTTATAAGATTCAAGTTTACACGGGTACCTATTTTTTACACCGAAATTATGTTTACTTTTTAATTTTTTTAATTTTTTTTTAATGTTGAGCTTGACGATAAAACTGTATTACTACACTAAAACAAATGTATAAACTCATGAAATACAAAAAAAAAAAAAAATAATGAAAGAAACAAGTGAAAAACGACAGAGAAAACAAAATTCGGAATATATTAAAATATATTTTAAAATTTCAGTTCACAGTAATAGAATTCGGTATTAAAATTAAAACGTCTCGCTCGGTAAATACACGAGCGTGTGTATACATAAGACGTTGTGTTTAAACTGGGCACACAACGTGTTTTAATGCCGGTGAAATACGATTCGAAGACGGATCTAAAACGATAATTTACCAATTCCAAATTTTTAATTTTTTTTAAATTTATTGTCATTAGCCATTAGCCCAAAACTATTACGGCCCGACAATACATGTACTAAATACGTGCTTTGCCTTGGCATAGTAATATAGAGAGTATATAATATATTTATATAATAATATATAATATATGCATAAGATAATGATAAATAAGAATATCAAGTAATAAAATAGATAATAATAATATTAATTATTAATGTATTATACGGAATGAAAAATTAAATAATGTATGAGTATATGACGTGACGCCGCTGGTGTGACTAAGTTGGAGGATCCCAACCTGGGGATGATTATCTCTCGAGGGGTAAAACAGGATTTTTCGAGGGGTAAAAACTAGACTAATTTTTTTTATGCGCTTTATACCTGTTATTATTAAATCTGCATCAATATCGCGTGTACAACCATTGCAATGATATGCATTGTTACGATCGATATTATTGTAATGATGTAATCGCTGTTTAAAGTTTTGGGAATAAAACCCTGTGTCCAAATCCTAATGACTCTGATAATTTTATTTCCTCATAACTCCAAACTTTTTTTGAGGGGGGGGGGTAATTTTAGATATCTAACCTGATTTATGGGCAATAGTATCTGAAAGTTTGGGAACCGTTGGACTAAGGTACATTAATTTTGTTTAGGATTCAATTCCAAATGTGCAACCGATTTAATCGAACGCAATACGGTTTTTCGTGTCTTGACGATCTTATCAAATGGAACAAAAATAAAATATGACTTCAACACACAGTTAAGTTGTCAGTAATTCATCGGTAACGAAACAAAGAAAACACCACTAGGATATTAAAATTTCTCCAAACATTTCACGTGACTAATATTATATTTTATTTAAAATAATATGAACAATGAGCTTCGTGATAGAAATTACATTTTATACGTAAATTTTGAATTTCTCAACGTTTACAACTACGAAAAAAAACAATAATAATAATAAAATGTAATAATAATAAAATCGGGAGAAAACTTCAAAACTGACTTCACTAAGAGCTAGAAAATCTATCGCGAGAAATAAAAAATGATAAATCGTTTACGGACGGGGGACAGTACGTTTCGGAAATATTGAATGTCGAGTGTGATCCATGCGAACCGGAAGTCGTTAAGTGCTGTACTACGAGCGCTTTATTTTTAATTAAAATCAATATTAACAGTGAAAAAAAAAACACAATCGCATCATTATAGTGCCCGGAAGCGTATTTACGGATGTTACTCGAGACTGGCCAACAGGTCCCGAATTCAGTTAGGGTACGTAAAACAAATTTATTTTACGGTTGCTAGTCGAGACTAAGTACTACTAGGGTTGTACAATTTCATGAAATTTATTTTCTTGAAATATTTCATGAAAAATTCATGAAATATTTCATTTCCATGAAAAATATATTTTTTTTATTTCCAAGTGAACATTTTTAAAAGTTGGTTTATTGCATGAAATAAAGAAAATATGTAACATGGTTACATACTACATACATAATAATACACAAACATAGACATACTATATAAAAAACTAGATAACCGACTATAAGACAATATTGAAGTCAGCCATATGCCATCAGGGAAAAATTGCATGATTGGTGATAACTGATAAGTGATTACAAAAATATAATAAAATTAATACCAATATACAAATACCATATTTATTTATTTATATATTTATTTATATTATATTTATTATTATATATTTATATAAATATATAATTATTAATTTATAATTTATAACCATTGACCATTAACAGTATGTAGGTAGGGTTTTTAATTCGTTTACCTAGGTTGATAAATGATACCTAACTGATAAGTTATTCATAATCAATGTTTTCTGTGTTTTATCAATATATTATTTCTAATCATCTATAAACACGTTTAAAAGAAAAAAAAATGTTTTTCATAATTTCATTGAAATATTTCAAGAAGAGTGAAATTTTCAATTTTGAAATATTTCAAATGAAATATTTCAATTTTACAACCCTAGGTACTAATATACAGGTTAGGTACTATAGGTAAAATATAAGGATCTTATTAAAACAATATTATTAACAATGTATGCAGCTGTATCTTATTGACAGTATACAAGTGCGTACTTTAATTTCGGAAAACTAAATTAAAATAATAATAACACAAATATTAAAAATAAAATCGTAATGGTTAGGTTAGTGGTATCGTAATGATACTAAGAATATTCATTTATCTAAGTCGAGGTTAGGTAAGTGAAACAAGCAATATTAAACAAAACGCGATAAAGATTTATTGAATATTTTATAATAATATTATATTATGCTTAATTAGACATAAATAGACCAAAAATATAGTACTAATTGCTATGATTTTACCTACAGCAAAAACAATATATCTACGATTTTTTTTTTCTTAAATGAACCTAATAATAACTCAAAACTTAAAAATATTACTGATGAGATTTCGTATGTGGCAAATTGTTAGTACTTAATATAGTACTAATATAGTACCTAGTCTGTATAATACGCTGCCCGGAAGACCAGAACATAACTTCGGTCACTCGTTTTCAAACGTGGCCCGTAACAATATATTATTATAATAAACGCACATACGTATAAATCGCGATTGTCTGCATTTTGTTCGGTAAGCACCAAGTAAAATCGATCCCGGGTTGGCGAGCCCGTGGGGGGGGGACGGGGGCGGGATGGGTCGGGAGGAGCTCACGGATCGTTGACATTGTTTCGTTGTTGGTTTTAATGGTAGCGGTATGCGGAGATGAATGCGGAGACAAAAAGGGGAATAATAAGTAAAAAGGATGAAAAAACTGTGGCGGAGAAAAACTTGAAAAGCATACTAGTGATAATAATAAAGATTATGATAAAGTACAGAGACGTTGGCGCACACAGAGCGTGTCTTCTCCCGGCTCGTTCGGACCCGTCCCGGAGTAGGTCTCGAGGAAAAAAAAAATTTTTAAAAAAATAGTCTCACGAAAATTATTATTATGTTCAGAAAGTTATGTCGCGTTTTTACGCTCGAACGTTTTTCGTTCCGACCCGTCGCCGTTAATAGAACGTTCAAATCAGTCGTAAACGCGATATCGCCCAAAGTCAACAATCGAAAACTCAAACGTTTCAAAAGTCCCGCCGCCACGATAATACCTATTTAGTATCCGGCATAAAACGGACGTTTGCGATTTTGCGTTCCCGCATTGAACTGCAAGTCGATCGGCGACCGTTTCGCGACGGACGAAAGTGAAATCTCGTACACGATTATTATCTGATTACTCGACCGCCCGAATGAATTTTTATTTTTTTTTTTTTTTTTATTTATTAAGAACTTTCAGTTCAACTATTATAGTTCAACAATTACAATATTGATAGATACAGTGATAAAACAAGTAATAATCGGTGATTAATAATAATGAGCCTGATGATATAATAATAATAAATAAGATCATGATGTCAGATAAGAATAAACAGAACGGAATATCAGTGTATTATATTATTATAAAAACAGAAATAACGTTTAAATGTAAATTTCATAATTAATTGGTTTATTGATAAAGCGAATAGAAAAGAATTAATTACGGAGGTTAGATCGGATAGGAATTTTCAAATAGCTAATTTTAAATTTGAGTTTTACGGATTAATGTTCGGTTTCGAACCAGAAGTAGCAGCCGCATATTATGACGGGATGGATTGCGAAGGGTCAGTGGGGAGGGACTCGGAGTTATTTGTATATGTGTGATATTTTATTTTTGGAGTTTGAAGACTTTATTTTGTGGCGATTTAGAATAGTTTGGTCGAACTGGCACCCCTTCAAGCTGGCCGTATGATTTTCAGAACAATATAGTCCGAATGAACTAGAGAAGACAACGATTGTCGAACGACGCTAGTGGTCCGATTGAAACGCTAACTATTTTTTTTTTGTATAATACCAAGGTGCCACACGATTTTCATGAGTTCGTTTTCTTGCTTTAACGATTGAAAATAGCATTTTCGTGGATAGCCCGCGATTTATTGTTTTTAAACTATAGTTATTCACTGTACACATTGCATCGGATATTCCGTTTTACTACGACAAGCGTTACGAATCCACAACTCCGACAACATTCGAATCATTTTTTCAACACCTTATGTCATATACCTACGTGACGACTGAATGTATACGTTTCGGTTTGCTTCCCCCCCCCAAAAAAAAAAATAATAATCGAGTTAAAATTCAAATAACCTTACGAAAATAATAATCAAAATATAAAAGCGTATTTAGTGTTTTATTATTATTATTATTTATTTATTTTTTTTTTTTTGAAACGACGATGCATTAAAACAAAGTTATGAAAGACATTTACTCGAAACACAACTACTCGTACTCGTAAGTCATAAGTTTTTAATGCATTTTAACTGCAGTGAAAAAAAAAGAAAAAATTACGTTTGAACAAACCTGCACTACATTGTTGTTGTTTGAAGTATTTAAACTCTTGAAAATATAAGCTGCTTAACTGTGTGTCTAAACACGGAAAGAGATTTGTATTTTTCGCTACCTTTTACGTAAAAAAAAAAAAAAAAAAAACACAAAATAATGACGAGTCCTCCTCGAAAACGTTAGGTAATCTCTTTGTGATTTCAATACGATTTATAAACGGTCGAGGGTTTTCGAAAAAAAAAACTCGCCTTCGGCTCGGAACGATACGCGTACCTACACCGGGTTTTGCGCGGCTACGCGTGCGTTATCGAAAACACACCGCGTGAAATCTCCGTGCCTGTTGTTTACCAATAACACCGCCGCGCCGTGTCACTGCACCGCACATTCTTGGCCTATGTAAAGATTACACCGCTGACCCGTGCGAGGAGTACCTCCGTAATGATTGTAAACAGTTATTATCCTCGTCGATTGCGGCCGTACGATTGCAAATTTTCGCCGGACTATCCTCTTTCTCAACACACGCGCCGGCCGTACCGCGGTACGCGCGCGGTGGCGAAATTTCGTTTTAAAACGGTCTCCCTCGACCGCTTCACGCGGACCCGTCGAAAGCAAAAAAAAAAACAACGAACAATCGTACTTTCACTGTAACGTGTGTCTTTTACAAAAAAAAAAAATCAATTGGAAATATTTGAAATAAAAAAAAAAACCGTATTCGAGAGGACACTGCGGGGAACAGGACGTGCAAACACCCTCGGTCCCGCTGCTACGACCGCACCTGTTGGTATAAATGTATTATAAATTAACGGATTGCAGGTGACGAAAAAACAAAACGAAACGTGTTGGCAAAGTTACCCGCTGTTCGTATATCGTGATTGAGATGTAGACATTTGTTATCATGACATTGGAGTGGTCAGTGAACACCGGTCGTTGTATCCGAGAGCCACAACGATCGAAATCAAAAAAGAAAAATTAAAACTCGAAACCATATATTATTGTATCAACGTGTTATTCATTCGCTATAATTTTACCGCGCAATCGTAAAGCAAAATATGTCCGTACACGATATTATATATTATAGGCGTTAAAAAGTAAAACGTATTTTTATGATAACTATAATAATATGATATCGGAAAAATATTTAATCTTAGTGTGCATAAGAAATATTAAATTAAAAAAAACCGAATAAACAATTAATATACAATTTAAAAAGTGAAACGTATGTCAATCGTATAATTATTACATAAATAAAATAGGTGTAATTAATCATATTATATGATATTAACCAAATCTGATATCTTGGTAAAATTTTTATTTCATACAGTCTTAGAATAACGATTAAATATTTTTTTATTTTAGATCGACCGTCTCTTTTTTGTCATTACTTTTGGTACATATATAATGTAAGATATATGTGGTTGTAATAATACTTTTTCGAGTCCGCCAAAAATAAGATGCATAACATCAACTGTATGAACATAATAAAAACGTCAAAATAAACGGTATGGACGAGCATATTATTATCGTAAACCATGAGAGTTACGCCTCGACCTTCGAAGTCATTAAATCCCGTTTGTCACTATAACCGATATCATTACAAACGGTTTTTACTGCGTGCGTGTATTTTACGTAACTGCACGTACACGCGCGCCGCCCCGTTTCGATCGACGTCGTCGTTCCCAGGTCTAAAACTCCTTTCTAAACATCGTGTAAAAACTACCGAGGAATAAATTGACCGTATGCAGAAAATAAAAAAAAAAACGAAGAAGGAAAATACGAAAATAATAAATAATAACGTTTAACCCGACGCAACAACGTTATCGTGAAATACGCGTCTCGTCTCCTCGCGCGTAAAGCACACGCAATCCGCTAGACGCTAGATTAATAGTACCTCGTACATATTATATACCTCGCGGAGTAACACGACGCTTTTACGTGCTCGCGAGCCCACACACACACACGCACACACACACACACACGCACACACGCACACACGCACACACACACACACACACACACACACACACACACACACAGACACACACACATACACACACACACACACACACACACACACACACACACACACACACACACACACACACACACACACACACACACACACACGCACGCACGCACGCACGCACGCACACAGAAGAGAAACACGTCATTAAGTCGAACGCATCCCCGAATTAATGACTCTGGCAATCCAAATGTGAATGACCGCTTCCGGCTGCAAATCTGCAAGGGAACGCTCACACGTTTCCCGTCCGTCACCGCGTCAAGAGGAAAGACGCCGCGTATGTTACGCGTCCGTGTGTGCGTACGTTTATTGCACACACACGCACACATTTAGAAACACACACTTTTAGAAACTCACACACGCACCGACTATACACTTCCCGTCGTCCCGCGAGGCCGCCGCCGCCGCCGTTACGGACCATTGCCGTCGCCGCCGCCGAACGTCCGCGCGCACGCTCGGAACGAACGTCGTAAAATACCGTTTTGCCTAAATAACACGCGGCCCCGCGCGCCGTTTATCCGTCTCGCGATTTTTGCGGTCGTCCCCGGTATTTATCATCATCCCACACGTGTGCGCGCGGTGCAATAGTGTGGTGCACCGACCAGAAAAATTCCTCGGCCGGCGGCGGGCCCGTCGCGGTCGAAATAATAACCAATAATAAACGACGGCGATGATAATGGTGTACCTACACGCGAAAAAGTCGCGACGTGCGCGCACATCGTCGGTTTCGCGTAACGTTTCACACGGTTTTTGTTATTTATTTTTATTATTTTTTTTTTCTCCGTAAAAACCACCTACCGCGGACCATAAGTCGATCGGACGGAAGCGAGCAATGATCGTTCACTTTGCTCGGCGGCGGCGGCGTTAACGGCGATAATAATATAATATTATTATTATTATGTACTCGGCGGTCATTGTTCGGGTCGCCGACGACGATGATAATAATAATAATGATAATAATAATAGTGTACCGTATCCATCACCGCTATCGAGCAAAGTCTAGTCATTCGGAGCTGGCCTTAGATCAGCGGTCGGCAACCCGCGGCTCGCGAGCCACATGTGGCTCTTTCGGTCTAAAGTTGCGGCTCTTCAGCTACACACGAAATTTATTATATCTATTGAACAATATTTTATTATATCTATAAAATAATTTGAAAGTGCCATCACACTATCACACATTGATCACAGTCTATCGTTGTAAAATGTTTGTTACAGACTATTATAGTACATACCGTTAAAACCGATAATCGCGATGCTATCTACAACTAGTTAGTCATACGCCGTCCCTATTATTAAAAAATGTTTTTTTTTTTTTTTTATAATAAATTTATTATAGTATTATAAATTAATTTTACTATTATTATTTCTATTAAAATTTAAAAATAAAATTATATTTAAATAATTACGAACATAACATTTTAACCTTATTTCAGAATTTAAAATTGATTTTGTTATTCAAGTCATTTCCTATTTAAATATACAAAAATGTACGAACCAGAAATAAACGAATTTATGTATTATACCTACTTATTATTTATTGTATGTTAGTGTTAGTTATGTAAAAATACAATTCAAACGCAATTTCTTACAATTCACCTTGCAATTTCAATGATATTTTTTAACTATTTTTTTGTTTCCTGAATGAACAAGAACATGTACTAGGTTTCGTATGAGTGTTTAAAATAATATATAAATAAAGTGGTTTATACTTTATAGTAGGTACCTATATGGCTATATGTATAGGTATGCTATCAAAGTTTAAATTCGTAAGTACCTACTTTCAAACATGTCAGCGGTGACACATGGTATTTTAACTAAATTTCTATCTATTTACCTATTTTCTATTATAATATCACATCGATGGTTATAGCGTTGAATTTTCATTTTTATTACTTTATTCTTATACATTATTACTTTATTATTAATTTCATTCTATTATTTATACATTAACAAATATATTTACTCAGTTTATTTAATAACATAATGATAATGTACGAATCATCTACGATCGGCCAATAAGAGCACCGGATTATATAATGTCCGGTGTGCAGCGTCTAGCGATTCTTATATCGCTAACCATACGGCGGCGGCGGCCGATTACCGTCGTCGTCGTCGTAGTTGTCCGAGCAAAGTCCAGTTATTTCCGGCCGCCACGCCGTCACTGTGAACTCTCGTCGGTCAGACGACGTTTCGGATGCGCGTCTCGAAAACGACCCACGTCAAGAGAAGTCGGATCAGATCCGGTATTTAGGGCTGGCGAGCAGGGCTATCTAGGCTAGGGCGCTTTAATGGTTCGGGAATCGGCGTTTCAAATTCACAATCGATATTATAGAATCGTCGATTCATTACGATAGTTTTAGTACCTATTTAATATGACGTGCATTGATATTGTCGAGTAAATACCGTGGCTAAAGCTGCGTCCAGACTATGGGACCAAGGGTACCGAACGCCAACGTCACCACATTCGGCGTTGGCGTGCGCTCGTATCTGATAGCATTGGCGCACTGTCCAGACTTATTCCGAATTCGCTGTTAGTCTGCGTTTGGAACCCTTCGCTTATTTATACCACATGCGTTTTTAATTTTACTAATTTTTTCGAAAATTTAAAATTTATTTTATAAATTCAAATACAATTTTTATAAAATGTCAAGTGACGATGACCTAGTAATGGCAAGCGCTGGTTTTGTAATTATGTATTCATTATTAAAAAAAGAGAAGAAGAAAAAACAAAGGCACAGGCGTTGGTGGATGACTTCGACGTTTAAAAGTCGAATAACTTATAGGCAAGCACCTAAATTAATTAAGTAATTAAGTAATTAAAATTATTAATTTTTATTTTTTATAGTGGTAGTAATTTACTAGAGGATTTACGAAGAGAAGATTCTGGTCATTTTAATAACTTCTGTAGAATGCCACCTGCTACTTTACTATTACTAGCAGCTTAATTTAATACGTTGTTTATCAGTCCAATCCATTTTAAAATTAAAAAATAAATGAGAATTTGAATTTAATAAAATTATTGAAATATTAAAATAATAAAATGTACACTGCTCGGACCGAATGTCAACGAAGGAATAGAATATGTACAAATCGTGTCCAAACTGATAACGAATTCCTTTGATGTACCGCTCCCCGAGCGAACTCGCCCGAAGGCACATTCGCCGTTGGCGTTCGTTCGGTCGCGCTGTCCACACCTAGACCAATATCAGCGAACATCACCGAATAAGTTCATCACATGTGCCTTCGGTACCCTTGGTCGTATAGTCTGGACGAGGCTTTAAACAAGCGTTCGTCTTCTTTTCGAGTCGAGTTTGATCGCACCAGACCTGTTTGAATAAATACGAATAGAAAAAAAAATAATTAAAATAGTATTAATGACTTCGACCGGTAAAATATTTCGTTTATTTGAAACGATGACACAGTAGTATAGGTTAATGAGCTCATAAACGACAATAATTTATGTTCGTTGAAGTGTTCTATACGATACGTTTTCGATTTTATAAGACGTCTGAAAAAAAAAAAAAAAAATGACTCGACCTAAACGAGATAAAAGGGTCTCTAGTTTTCCCTCAATCCAGGACGATGATCAGTGCCGCAACAATATGGGACGCTGGGCACGCGTTGCATTCCCCGGCCAGTGATTTATTTTTAGATAGGGGTCCCTCGTTAAAAGTAACATTATAATATTAATAATAATAATATATTTTATTTTATACATTTTATTCGTAAAATAAAAAACAAAATTAATTTACGTTTATAATATTTAACTTGGTTACTGAAGTCATTAACATTTTTAATAATAAATAATCAGTATGTTGGTATAGTGCAGGCACGGATCCAGAGTAAAGATCTGGGGGGGGGGGCTCTACAATTTTTTTCTAGGTACTTCATAATTTAAAAATTTTGTCATAATAGTAGGTAGGTATAGGACATAGGTAATAAATGTAATAAATAAATAAATGATTATTTAATTTATACATTTTATATATTAAATTATAAAATCTAAACGTCTTTTGACATTGTCGCTTTTTCCAAATCTATCGATTATTTGATCAATGTTTATTTTAACTTCCTTATGTTGAACACAAAGTAAACACAAAGGAGTAAGGCGATCTTCCTGCATTCTATAGAGCGTAGCCAGGTTTTTACCCTTCTCAGAGTAGAGAAACTTCGTTCTGCAGTAGCTACACTCATTGGTAATGTACAAACTATATTTAGAATGATGTGTAGAATTATAAAAAAAAAATTGAGAAATAATATGTCTAGGAGGGCCTGTGCCCCTAGCCCCCCCCTTTGGATCCGTCCCTGTTATAGTGTTATTTAAGTGTAGTGAGAATTTTTTTGTTTGTATATTCAACCCTTTTGAAACACTTGTACCTATGAAATTATTTGTCGAATACATAATATATCACAGGAGAAAATGGTTACAAATACGATGTACTAATATATTGCTTTTAAAAAAACGTACAGAAAAGGGGGGCCTATAATCAGTAGTGTTCCCATTGGGTATACTACATATGCGCCGTACACTCTCAGGCTTTTAATAAAAATGCTTGGCTATACTACGTATACTCGCTAACAAATTCTTAAATAAAGAAAAAAAATACTCTTTTTTTGTTTATCGTTTCGGTTTATTTTTTACCTAATAGTTCTAAACTGTTGTAGTATAATAATAATTGTATAATAGATACTGTTTGATATTATAGGAGCTCGTATGACAAATACAATATTATAGCGGTTATTTACCGATCTGTCGGCGCCAGTGACGTCATTTCAGTTTTTGTTAGAACGGAGCAAACCGTTTTGATAGGCCTATATCATGACTAAAAAAAATATCGACCACTTCGCTTGCTTATTATTAATTTGCGTTAGGATTTCTATCATATTCAATGACCGTCTAAAATTATTGTCTATTGGGCACGAATGGTCTTAATTTTTCGCGAAAAACTTCATTCATTCGTCACAGTGTACCCTCGTAAAAAATGATGGGAACACCTGCACTGCCTATAATCGCGTTGGGACCCACTAATTTTGCAAGTCGTAGCACTGAGCGACGATCCACCTGCAGCACGACCGACTGTCGGATCGCTCAGCTCCCGCAAACACATTCGGCTCCCTCCCCCGCCCCGTTTTCCGAGAGATTATTACTTTTCTACTTTTCAACCGGCTCGTTCTCCGCGCGAGAAACGTTTCTTGTGTCGGGTCACACGTCACACGCGACGGGTTCGCGATTATCGTCCGTGCTCCGTGCGCTAAAAAAACCTAACGCCGTCGCCGTGCACAAAAATATCAACCACTACGCGAGGTACGTTCGTATAATATACGTTTTGCTCTTCAACAATCACTCCGTCGTCGTTAAAATACTACTATAACTACTACGACGACAATAAAAACAAGAATAATAATAATAGAGATAATAGTAATGGTAACGATATTGCGGTACACGCTAACAAAAGTTAACTAATCGCCCTATAAATATTTCAATACGAACCTTTTGTTCTCGAGAACGCGTTCCTAATGGATAATGCGTCCGTCCGCTTATCACTTTCTCACGAGCCATTAGCTCCACCATTAACAGCTGTCCGCGGTCTTCCCGAATCGAATACGTTCTGTTGTCACTCGCCTGTATAATTTCGTTTCAACAACACCGGGGAATCGTCGTCGTCGTGCGCCCAGCGGCGTATATATATATATATATAGGGAGGGGGCCTAGTGGGCTAAAGCCCTCCCCCCCAAATCTCTCAAAACATTTCGAAATTGACTTTAAACGTTTGTTATATTTTAATGGTGCTTTATGTTTATTTAGAATTTCATCCAACGGCAAATAATATAACCGTTACGACGTCACAAAATTGAATTTATAAAATGAACAAATTCGTGTCATTTAAACGTACTTACATACTTGCCCAATTATAACTACATCAGTAATCTGTCCATCGATGGACATTATAGATAAACTGAACTCAAAATGTGGAAATCAAGTGATATTATGTCCAATGAAAATATCCCAAAATCTGCTTTAGATGCTATGAAAATTTGACAGCCTGATTTGTTTCCTTGCATAATATTATATTATATATTATTAAAAACGTTACGTATTTTACTAATAACCACTGCATCAGTTGAAATGAGCTTTTCAACTCTATAGGGAGACTAAAACCTACGTACGGAATCAATGAAGAAACATCCGATGAACTGGATAAGCCTTAATTAATTAGTCATCGTAATAATATACTACTAAACATTGATGATATTGCAAATAATTTTATAAAAAAAAAAAAACAGAATATGATCTTAACCTAGTTTCATTTATTTTATTCAATTGTACTTCAATAGTTCATTAAAATGTTTTAAGGTTTTTATTATCTCTTGTCCAATGATTATTATTTAGAGTTAATTATGTAATAAATAAATTATTTATAATTGTATAATACATTTTATTCATAGCATATTTAACTATAGAAACAGTCAAGTAGATACGGATTACCACATCATATAATATCCTCTGTTCATAAATACAGGATTATATACCTACTTACTATAGGAAATACGATAATAATGCGATTATAGTCGAGACAAATTTTATTGCGTTTTTCAAATCGTTTCGGGACTTTCTGTAAATTAAATGTTGATAGAAATCTTATTGTATCTTTTTAGTCATTCCAGATAGCACAGTAGTAATATTTAACTCTGTCCACCGCGTGCGCCTATACTCGACGATCCTGCCCGGATCCCCGACGGTTTTATATGAAGTTCCGTCTCGCAAAAGCCACCACCCGATGTCACGGAGCAATAACTCACGACGGACGCTTGTTTTAAGCGGCCCTCACACGATCAATATTACTGACAGTATGAGTACTGTCAGTATTTGGGCTTACTGACTATACAGTCCTCAAGCGGTCAGTAAAAATCAGTGTCAATTCACAGTATTTATCTGTATTTCGATTGTGCGGGTGTTCGTTTAAATGAATAAATATTTTTGTTTTGTTTAATAAATAATTTGTTGGATATGGACGATAAGCAAAAAGCACGTTTAGCAATTATATTAGCTTTTTCCGTTCCAAATAAACGAGTTTCGAGAAAACGATGGGTGAAACAATGGATTTCCAAACGAAGACAGTAGTCAGTATACTCCTTACTACGCACGTCCCATAATTCAGGCGACTGTTTATATTCAGCAATAAAAGCACGCAAGATTTGTTTATCCGTACTCGAATCACTCGTACCCGTATTTCGGCTTTCGTCACCCATGGCTGCGAAAAACGTACTGAAGAACTGTCATTATCCGCCACACACGGTCAATATCTGTATCAGTAAATAAAATATACTGACGACTCGATATCCGAATTTTTCATCAGTCATCAGTGTCGTTTTTCCATACTGACAGTACATCAGTACTCACGTTACGCGATCAATAATATTGTCAGTATCAAAAAAGCTGGTAAGTGAGATGATGGTGGTACAAGTTCGTCCTTCGTCCCTCCGGTCCTCGGACAAGATATTGGTGATGAATGTATTAAGTTTTAAAGAAATGATGACTCATTTCTTTAGTACAAAACAATTCTGAGCAAAGCTTCAGTGTAATATAATATATTATTGTTTGAATACTGTTTACGTATTTTACGGTTATTTGTATAATTTTTGGTGAGTTATAATAATTTATTAAAGAGTGTATAAAAAAAAATCCTTAGTCACGGTTTTTGAATTTTTGTTAGGATAATTAGGTAGGTATATGAGTATTAGGTCATATTAAATTTTCAGAACTTTTTGTCAAATATTTAAAATTATATTACATAAAAACTTTCAAAGAATTTGGTAAATTAAAAGTTCTATATTTAAGTCAAAAGTGCTATAATTGCTCTGAAAATGTTGTCCAATATAAAAAAAGTATGTATTTGATATTGGATAAAATTTTCAAGTTTCCAGCTTCAATACTTTTCGATTTATGACTAAATACCTAAAATCTGAACAGTGAAAATCTCGTTTACGGCGAATTTTTACCGATTTTACCGTTTTTACTCAGTTTTTCGATCGTTATTCTTGATTACTGGAAAAACTATGGAGATTTTGGAAAAATGACCTCTCTAAAGTACCATCTCAGTTCAATTTCGAATCTAAAAAGTGGTTGGACGAAACTTTTGGATAAGGATTTCTATACGAAAAAGTGTTTACAGAAAAAAAAAAAGAAAAAAAAATAATAAAAATAAACATCATTGTAAAACCATAAGATCCTTCGCTTCACTCAGAATCTAAAATACTGTCAGTAATATCGATCGTGTGAGGACCGCTTTAGAGTCGCGAGACTCTTACGTGACGATTACGGTCGAACCGCGGCAAAGTCGTTCCTGATAGATATTATTGCGTCCGGTCCGGGTTTATCGTCGGCAAAACGGACGTTATCTGTACGCGAACGATTTGAATAACATTTCATTAGCTAATGTACACGTTTCGCAAAAAAACGTTCCAATCGCAATCGTCGTAAACGACGTTATGATCGTACGGTTTAATGACTGTAATTACCGTTGTTGTTATTATTATTGAAGGGTTAAGCTAGACACGGGTCAACTCACGTGTTATACAGTTATGATGATACACACAGATACGTACACGAGAACAGAAATAATAACGATAATAATAATAATAACAACAAAAATAATAATTATAGAAAAAAAACGTCTACTTCGCATTAGCCGTGGACAATTAATCGGTCGAGAGAATCTTTAGTCGCGTAGTCGCTGAGGCATGTGACATTAGTAAAGAGAGTAAATGAACTGGAAGAGTGAAATACCAAAAATAGATATAGAATAATGAAAAAAATCAATTTTTACCGGCCGGGTATTGTTCGCCAAAAAAAATATATATATAATTTTCATTCAGTGCCCCGGGGGTTCGGCCAAAAACGCAATAAATTGCGACGAGTGAAAACGGAGTCGTAATGATTCGCCGAATAAGGCGTTACAGGTGGGCGATTCGCCATATCGAGCAGGTAGATGTCAAAAACGATATTATGTTTTGGCCGACCCTGCGACTAGTTGAATATCAGAACTCGGTTCTGTGAACGATATTTCACCGGTAATCAATCAGGAACAATACAGTTCCGAGCTAGGAGAACTCGGAAAGCTCCGCGTGTTTTGAAATGTTTAGTAATATTGTGAAATCGCACAACGTCAACTATCCGACTTTTGGACCCTAATTGCTTTTACAAAACCAGTGCGCAGTTTGAGCGTTTTTAATTAAACATGGACTAGCGAATTAATTGATTTTCCGAAATAAAATTTGCACGCGAGCACAAACACCATTAAGAAAATCGCTAAAACGTCAGGTTATGGAGGTTACGCGGAAGATTGTAACTCTTCAAATTAAATTGGGATTCCGCGAATTCGATGGGAAATAAACGCGGAGGGGAATATTTAGAAACGTAATCAGAAACTTTACGAGAATCCGACCACAACATAATATTTAACCTTAATAATTATCGTACATGTTCGGTATTATGAGTATTGAGGAGTATTCAATGGTTTTGATTAAATTGTAATTTAAAAACTTTTTAGTTGGCGCTTCTTGTTCGCGAAAATTCGCAATTCAATTAAAACGAAGCGATAAACAACGAGATTTTGCCAAACGTTCACCAACATATTCATTCGAGAAATCAGTTTAAATTCACGCGCCGATCGAGATGTAGAAATTCGAAAGAACGAAGACAAAATATTATCTAGAGCGTGCCAAACGAACGATATCTTTTATTTTGGAAAACGGTTATTCTTTGGATTACCGATGATTTCGACTTATGACCTTTGCGCAATCAAAATTTCACCGTGTTCTATTTTTGACTTCGACCGTACAAAGTTTAATACTTTTTACGTACCTACGTATTCCGTCTTGTAATACTCGGCATTGTTACGTGTTTGTGTGATTATTTGCTGTCCTCTAACAACATATTCACGTACGGTTACAATTATGTTTTATTGTGAATTTAAAACTTTCGAGTCCGAACCGAAATTTCTCTGACCTAAAACGCGTGATTTCAATCACTCCGGCGGCGTTGTAAACGATCGAGACTATAATCTGCGTGGACTCGTAAGCATTATTCATAAAACGATTGCTAATGTCCATTTGTTGAACGCTGTCTCGGACTGGTTATAAGTCGTATCGTATTACATATTTTGAAAAGACTATAATCTAATTAAAAAAAAAATAAATAAAAAATAAATATCCCGAGCTTTGTCTACCTTTCGGACTACAGTTTTTATCGAATGTTCGTGAGTCAATGTTTTCGAAAAACGTTAAAAGAAAAAATAAGTGATAAAAATAACTTTGAATTGACAACAGATTAAAATCCAAAATCTGAAATTACAGTGAAAAAAATACGAGCAGAATACTTTTTTTACAGAACTCATCTCAATACAAATCGATAAGTCGATATTTTTTTGTTGTTTTTAGTTCGAAAATTTATTTTCAATTAAACCCGTGCTAAACTATAGAATTTTGGTATTTTTTTTCCTTAATTTTAACAAGAATATTTATGACCGCTCTGAAATTTAAAAACGGCTTCGCTCAAAAGTAAAACGTTTATGTTTTTCAATAGTTCAGTAAATAATTTATCAAGACAAAAAATGTTCCAAGCTTTTTAGTAACCGAAAAAAGTTTTTCTCATCATTCATAACAAAAAAAAAAAAAAACTCACACCACATCGTAAAACAGATATATATTACCCGCATAACTATGAATTATAATTTATAAAACCCTTAATTTGATGCCCTTAAAAAAACAAGTTTCATGCATAAATTATAATGATGAGTATGTTTTTATTAAAAAAAAAAAAAACACCACTGGTGTCTAAACACGTTGTTATAAGATATAATATTTCGACGTTGAATATGTTTTACATTTTTTTTTTTTTCAAAGAAAAAATAACATTTTCGAGCAGATATTTATATATGCAAATGGGTCTCCTCGTTCAACATCATCTGAGCTTAGAAAAATGGTACACTTTTTTATAATTTTCGACTCTGGTAAAGTTTCAAAAAAAAAAAAAAAAATTCGTTTACACCAAAACGTAAATGCAGCCACGGAGAATTATCGTATTACATAAAACACGAGACATTATATTATTTAATTCGACGTTATTTTTTGTGTGCGCCACGATTCGGTGTTACGTTCTCCGTTTTAGCCTGTGCCGAGGGGAAAAAACAAAGAACGAATCAATATTCATCAGGACCGTAGATTTGACATTCGACGCCTACGAAAAAAACTCGACCTCTGTATGACCATCACCAGTCGTCGACACCGCCGCCGCCGCCAACACCACTATACCAGTACACGTTTCTCCGGGGTAGTTATTGTTGTAATACAAAGCGAGAACACGGTTTACAAAGCGAGAAAAAAGAAAACTTTCCGCGATATTAATTAGTACGACGGTACTGGTGACTGAAACAAAATGATCTACGTGCCACGCGGACATGACAAACGAACGCGTTTTATTTTGTTATTATTCATATCGTTCATATATATATAGGGTGAGTCGGATCTATTTGACAAATGCATTAACTTTTTTTCTGTTCGTTATTTTAACCTTTTTTTTTCCCCCAATAAATATCAAAGTACATCAACGCTGCGAAAAAATCGTATAAAAATATTTTTTTGATTTTCGGAACTGAATTTTTTAAATTTGAAACTTAATTTTACCATTAAAAAAAAAAAAAAAAAAACTAAAACACAAATTTTGTAAACAAAGTTTTTAGAAAAATTATGATATTAAACTATCTTCTTAGAGTTTGGTCATTAATTTATTATGCATTTTTAAACTTCTAGAAAACGTGAATATAATAATTAAAATTATTGCATAAATTGTTTTACGTTTTATCGAGTTTAAATGATTCCGATTAATTTTTTCGTCGCTGATTAATGATAAATATTAATTTCAATTAATTTTAGTAGGAAAATGTTAGAGTTTTGAAAAAATGTTGGAATTAATTAAATTTCGATAAGCCATTTGATTAAAATGATACCCATAATACGTATATCGTATACGATGATAAAATAATGTGAAACACAATATTCTCGTTGAATTTTTCATTTTAACCTTTAATGGAGATTCAAGCACCAAAACGTTTCTGAAAATCCTTTTCATAAAACCGATGTTTTTAATTTTTTTCGCCGAGCGGTACGATAAAATTAAAATCTTTTTAAATTTTGAGTTCTAAAAATATAAATTGATCATTAAATGCGATTTTTTTTTGTAGCGCAGGACTAAAAAATGCATCTCAAAAAAAAAAGTTAAAAATAACGAATAGATAAAAAGTCATTGCGTTCGTCAAATAGATCCGACTCGCTCAATACGTAATTTTTTTTTTAAATCGAATAAACGAAAATTTCGTTTCCTCGAAGATTCTCGTTCCGTTTCCATAATACAATACATCGAGGACGATCGTTGTAGTCGATCGATCGCTGCACCGGTTTCCGCACGATACGTCGCGAATTTTCGGTTTCTCCGCTACGGACGTTTCCCCCTCCCTCTCTCCTCCGCTCTCGAAGCGACACACAACCGAACCCGGATCAAGGTCTACGGTAGGCCCAGGGACCCAAAACAGCCGTGTGCCAAAAAAAAAAAAAAAATTAATAATAATAATAATAAATAAATAAACAAATTTTAAAATTTACCACTATCGCGGTCATAATTATTATTTATACTTTGCAAGTGGGACACGGCTTTCGGTGTTTACCTCAATACGCGTATTTATGATTATTATCCGTACGCTTATTACGAGAATGTCACCGAAACGAAATATCGACTTGTTTCGCGTTTCGACCGTGTTGTTTTGTGTGTTTAAATAATCGAAAAGTTTTAACGCATTTGAAAACAAAGTTTCTCCCTGACGTACGCGGAGACGCGTGAATTTGAATGACGAAAAATCTCTATAAAAGCGATTCGTCCGACACCCGTCCGACTCGCGAGCATAGAATTCTTTAAATCGGTCCGACGTAAAATATACTCGCGTGGTTAAAAGTACGACATGAAAACGAAATGCACGGTTTATAAATCATGAAAACTCGTGACGAATACTGTAAAAGGAGTGCTAAAAAAATTAATATCCTCGATATGCCCGTGGATGGAAAAGACACTCGAAAAAATAATTTATTTAAACACGAAATATAAGATAATTTTAAGACTTTCGATACAAGACACGCTTTGATTAATCAATAAATAGTAAATTTAGCTCGTCAATACGTCAATTTAAGTAAATTTTCTAAAACGTAAAATATTTCAATACTATACTCATATTTAAATATATTTTGGATAAATATTTAAAAACGATTATTAAAGTCATACATAAATATTCGTCGTTTTATTTCCGCACGGATACAATTTACTGATGTCATGCATTTTATTAAATTTAATCGATAAAAAAACGTATATTCAGACGACATATTCCCATCGTTCGTCAAAATATCATAATATATCATTATAACATCTATCTCGTCAAAAACTTTAAACTATTCGAATAAATTATGTCTGCTCGTTATTCTTGTTTAATATTCCTAAAAGAAAAAAAATGTATCCGTTATCTAAACGTGAAATAAAAACAAAAGATACAAGGCACACCAAGATAAATCGTATTTAGGTACAACACTCGATTATTAAACGTCAAAAGACACGAATCCGTGTAATATGATACTGTACGAGCCATCGAAAACGATGTGATACGCGAGACGGCCGCTAGATGTCGGTAGAATTTAAAAATTAAACGATGATTACGTTGCGCGAACAACGCTTGTTATGAACGTCACACGACGACTCGACGTGTTCAAAGGTATGACGAGTACGATAATAATTACTGTTGTTATACCACGGTATCCCGTGACAGGCTTTCGGAATAAAAAAAAATCTTAATATCTACGTTATCGATTGAAAATAAATATCCGAATAAAAACGAAATTCAAAACGTTTTCATTATACACACATTCACACGCAGGATAGGATCAAACGTGGGACACTAGAGGCACTTGCTCCGGGCCTCTGAATTGCTGAGGCCCTAAAAATTATAAAAAGTAATCGATTTTCGAATATAAAAAAAAAATCTGGATGATATTAAAATACAAAAAAAAATTACGACGATCAACAAGCATGTTAAAATTGTTGATTTGCGATATCATACAATACTTCGAAGACGATTAGCCTGCATTAGGTGATCATTACCCGTATATTATTACTCTCTATTAAAGCATATTATAATATATACTAAATCGTGTTGTGTGACACTTGATAAAAATATCATAGAAATCGGATAAATCATAACATATTATTTTCATTGGCGTAATTTCCTAAAATCGCAAAACGATGCAAAACTTTCGTATATTCAAAAATCAAAAAGTCGAATCGGGTCGTTTTCAAAGCAGTTTGCTTTGCTCGCGTATTATTTGCCGTTTTAAATTTGATTACATCCAATTATGAAAATCGTTCACAACACAATCTGTATAATCTTCATATTTCAAACTCTACATGAATATTGAATATTTAATTAAAATATTATATTATTTTATAACAAAATTAATATTTTTCTAATAAAAAATTTAACCTTTTTTGTAATAATACCAAAACAATAAAACAGCACCATATAGCATACTTTTATTTGGTTAAAGTTCAGGTTCAGCAGATACAAAATCATATTTGTGCAACTGCTACATTTTTCAAGGGGGTGCAAGTGCACAGTCGTGCTGCACCACCGTAATTACGCCACTGATTATTGTTAAAATTATAACTCGACTTGTCTACCGAATTAAATTATTTTATTTGAGATATTACATGCGATGAACTCGTTTCCGGTTAAAATACATAAATTATTAGTCGAACCTTACCTAAAGTATTGGGTATGGTGTACTAAAGCAGTATTAATAAACGAAATATCCTAGTCATTACTTAATTCTGCTTTCGGCAGAGCGTTTCGAAAACGACGCATAATGAGAGAGTGAATATTAATTATCTGTTATTTTTGACTCGGATCATGAAAAGACGTAACAATACAATATTATAATTCTACAGTTTAATTATTCACGGATCGAATTCATTCAAATTCTTAATTTTCAATTGAAAAAACAATTATTCTACACTTAGAGATGCAGCGCCTAAAATAATATTTCGTTTGGTTGAAAATTGAAAATCCAATACGTATTTGATTTACCACGCGATTAGATACCAAATTAGAGCTTATGCTTTTCGTACGATCATAATGCATACCAGTGGCGTATATAGAAAATATTTTCGGGAGGGGCTACTATGGACAGAGTTAAATTACTACAGCTATCTACAATGACTAAATAGATACAAAAGATAAAGTAGGTTTCTATCTACATTTAATTTACAGAATGTCGCAATACGATTTGAAAAACGCAATAAAATTTGTCTCGACTAATGGCATTATTTCAATTAGATGAAATTCTAAATAAATATAAAGCATCATTGAAATATAACAAACGTTTAAAGTGAATTTCAAAGTATTTTGAGAGATTTCGGAGGGGGCTATAGCCCACTAGCCCCCCCCCTATATACGCCACTGATGCATACGATATTATTATAACTCGCGGTCGTATCGTCGTTCGACTCGATGGTATACTGACGCGTCGAGCACGAATCGTTGTTGAATAATTTCAGACTTTTCACAATACATTCGTGACTGATTTTTTAAACGGTGAAAATTCTGAATTCGGTAAACGTCGGATCTATCGACGTCGAATCGGATAACTTGGGTGTACGAAAATAAGAAAAAATGATAATATACAGAAAACAGCCGTCCATATACTTGAATAAAAATCGAAAAGTCGCTGAACGCTGCAGGTTATCTGTTAAATAACGGTTAGGATTGTATACATTTTGTATATTTTATGTGTGAATAGTTTAAAAAATATTAAAATGTTATCATATATTATTATAAGACGATTGCGTCAAACAAAATATTATGGTTTGGAACTTTTATAACCGCAACGACCGTATGTGTTTAATATATATATATATATTTTTTTTTTATTCAAACTCGCATAAACCGTAATTTATTCGATTTCAACCTAAAAACATGGTAATTCGATTTGAAATTTTGAGTTGAAAAACGACCGAGATTTCTTAACAAATCGGGTGTACTCATTTAAGGGCTATAACACGATTCCGCAAATTTTGCGGAATTGTGTTGATTTTAATAGCCACTGATATACATACACGACTCCGCAAATTTAATATATATATACACGATTCCGCAAAATTTTAAATGCAACGTTGCCATACAAATTGTCGTATACTCCGTGGACAAATGTCTTACGTAGTAACAACTTAATTGGACATTATTTTTCGGCGTTTATCGTACATAGCCTTTCTTACCGATGTAATATCTGAACATTTAATATCCAATTGTGTTTTTAGTAATTCTGTTCTAATAATTTTTACTAGCCTGCATGAAATAGATTCTTCTGCTTTTCGTTTGCAGTTTTCTCTCAAAATTTGCCTATCTAATTTTGGTTGAGGATCTGCATCATGGTTATGGCTGCCAGAGATGTCGCAAACAAGTATCTTTTCAGGCGTAGAAAAAATGATCGCCGTACAATTTTTATTAGTTGAACACCTCCATTTCAGAGCACCGTCTTTTTTTCGATAACCAACAAATCTGTGTTTATATAAATTTACTAAAGCCAACTCTTTCCCTCGCTCGGAAGTAATTAACTCAATACGCGAACCGATCATTTTGTGTGAAAACGCGCGTGTATCGCCCGAGTACTACGCGTCGTTTTAACGCGCGTAATGGGTGCCACCGTCGTATGCGTACCGCGCGCCAAGTCACTTAAGTTTGGCTCGGCCCTTACAATTATCATATAGATTTTGTTTTCGGAATGGCAACGTTGCATTTCAAATTATGCGGAATCATGTATATATATATTAAATTTGCGGAGTCGTGTATGTATATCAGTGGCTATTATAATCAACACAATTCCGCAAATTTTGCGGAATCGTTGTCCACCGCATTTAAGTAGAGATTTCGTGTGCTCGAGACGTTTCCGATGACGACATTAAGTGTGGACTTCCCTGTATATTATTAGCCCCGATCTCTCGAGAATCTAAATCCAGCCCTATTCTCACTCACGACGTGTAGAAGACGTGGGATTTTCGTCGTCGTTATTTATTTATATTTTTATTTTTATTTATATTTATTTATCAATAATTATTGAAGATCTAGCTATCAATGAGATGAGTGTATGTTACAATATTTTCAAAAATCGTTGTGTTATAGAAATTGATAAAACTCAGTGTTATCAATATGTTGTGATCCATATATTTTTTTAATTGATTTTTTCACTATTTGTTTTCAAATAGAATCAAAATTTTTAAAAGTAACCACTTGTCGAATGACAACCAAGAAAAATATTCGAATTTGGCGAGACAACGGCGGTGCTGGGCAAAATCGAACGCATATAACATTGGTTTTTTTTCTATGATCTATCTCGCAGCTACTGGTACCAAACCGTGCACATACACCGATCTCGATGAAGTGTAATCGGTTATTTGTCTCTGCCGGACATTTTTTTTTTTTTTTCTGTAACATTCGCCTATCTCTTTGATACAGGTCTTCGATTCATTCGTGTTATTCATAGTACCGTTTTGACCACGAGCCCCGGGGGCACGGTCCTCCTCCCCCTCCTCCAGGCCGTGGGACCCCTCGTCTGGTCCGGGCTCGGCACTCCTCGACTCGACCCACGCGTAGCAAGTTTCGGCGACGACCTCGACCGAGGACGACCGCGTCTCGACAGCGAGGATCAACGCACCGGCGCGGCGCGGCGGCGGCGGACCCGCTACTCGCGTAGACACACGTAGAGCCGGTCCAAGGTCACGACGCGCCAGGACGGCGGCGGCGGCCACGATCACGTCTCGGCCGGAAGATTGTTTTGATTTTTCGTCGAGCCACTAATGCACCCACACGGATGCGCGCGCACACCAAAAACACACACACACACACAACACGTATTTCGTGCGGTCAAAAAAAAAAAATAAAAATAAAAATAAAATAAATATTAAATGCAATCGATTGCCGCGGGAAAAACATATCGATAGTGTGTGCGTGTGTGTACGCGAATAACATTATAATATACCGGGTGATACTTTCATGGTTCCGCGGTGATTTTTCCGAATGACTATGGATTTTTTTTCTTTCTTTCCGACTTTCGTGTACAGTCCAAAGCTCTACATAGATTTTCGTTCAAATCAAACGTCACTCTATTTTTTTACCGACGCGATGTTCAAACGTTTTGTCTTTTCGCGCGGCACCATCGTTCAATGTTTATAATAACACGCCACCCAACGGAATCGTCATTTTTTTTCGATAGCGTCGATCCAGGAGTGGTTTTCATCGAGCCGAAACAGTATAAAACGTTAAAATAGTATACGGGCAATCGGTGACATACGGCATAGAAGTGTCGGTCCGCCGAGTCTTGGAACTTTGAACAGGCCGAAGAAACCGGTCGAAACTGGTTCGAAAAGTCGAGTATAGGACACCCGAAAGCGGTTCGGCTTTTATAATAATTATGTGTCGAGCACGATAAAAAAAATATGCCGCGGTGAGAAGCGTTGTCTCTGGCAACACTGTACGTATCATTTTAGTGAAAATCGCAGTTGCCGTCCTTATTTATGAAAACCACAAATTCGAAAAACAACGCCAAACCGAATAAAAAATGTGAAATTCGATTGTTTCCAAAAACTCGTACAGACGTTTTAACTTTCAAAAAATAACTGAAAAAAAAAGGTATCGAACAAATCAAAACCCAAAATCGGCTGAGAAAATCAGCGTAGGACGAAAAACACAATCACCCGGTATGCACGCCGCGAGTATAGAAAAGAGATCCCTATATAATATAATAACATACTATTATAATATATGCGTTTAATCGATCATCCGTCTGCGAGCCAAACGTGCAGCAACGCGCGGTTTCTGATTCCCGGTAACGTACACTCACGCACGCGCACACACACACACACACACACACACACACACACACACACACACACACACACACACACATAGCGCACGCGGCCTTATTCTTGCGAACGTCGGCGTTCGTGTGATACATACATATTCGATTGCATCGCGTCGTCGTCGGTGGCGGTGAGTTAGGCGATGTTTTGCGTCGTATACTTTAAAGTGAAAAAAAAAAAATAAAAATAAAAATAAAAAATGCAATCATTTTTTTCCGTCTGAAATGTATCAGACAAGTTCATTGATCGATGGTCAAACGTAGCCTCTGTGCGCATTCACTCGTGCAATTATACGTAGAGGATATCATGCGCATCTTTCAGACTCTATATACGACGACGTATAGTACGCGTCAGAAAAAGTCAATTATTGTTTAGTGGAAACAAGAATAAAATACAAAAAAAAAAAAAGGTTTTTCTCGGTAAATCGTATAGTAAAATCAATAAGTATTCTGTTTAGGTATATATATATATATATATATGTATATATATAATAAAAGCCGTAGTAATCATTTCACTGTTTGAATTATGCAAAGTATGAACAAATAAAGTTGTAGAATAAATATTTAATAAGACGCCTTTAATGCATGAGAATTGATTTTCCGAGTTAATCTAATCACAAAATGAAAACAAATAAATAATTTAAAAACACCGTGATAATACTGAAAAATGTCATGGATGTGATAATTTGGCATTTGTAAATGCAGTCAAGATCGTACAAGACGTACTAACAATAAAATAATATAAAGTATCGTCATGCGTCGATTCATCGGGTGAATTCGGTTTTAAAAATTAAAAAAGGATTTCAATGTACCAGAGCGCATATTATTTTAATGTTGTTCGATATAAATATTTATGAAATTAAAAAAAAAAAAAAATAACCTCTGGTATTTTAACCTGCGGATTACAAATGCCCAATAAATTACTAATGCGTACCAACGGAATTAGGATTACTGAAATCGGAAAAGTATTATCCCTCGTTAGATCTGAACCGTACAACAGGTATTATCTTTTGCGCATGTCAAGAATATAATATTTAATATTTCATCGAGCTCGTATTTGATTTAAATTTACACGTAAAGCTAACAAACTTTAGTCCGTACTATCAAATTTTGTTATCTGAATCCCGAATGCCCTACAATACGTAGTAGATTTTGAATAAATTTACGAAAAAACGTATTTTTTTGATTTTTCAACGTACGCATAAACAATATTATTCGTAGCGAAAATTTAATTACTCCTTTATGTTATATGTTATTCATTTTAAAGGAGTATTGTAGCTGACGTCGGAATAACGTAGTCCATTAATTCGTAATGTTTCACGTAAACAAGGAGTTAATTATAAATATGTACTATTAAGAATGAAAATCCCTAAGAAATGTGAGAATATTAAATTTTCTTTAACCTCAAGTCCCGAACAAAGTATAATAAGTATATGCTTTTAGAAATTATTCATCACGCATGTTGTATATTATGTGAATTCTGTAAATAAAGCGTTATATAAAGTAAATCCTTTACCGGCATATTATTATAATGTTTGATTAAAATGATAACTTTAAATTATGAACGCATTACTACGAAACAAACGGGATAACGGATTTAAGTAAAACTTGAATAATATGCGTATTAAGGTACCTCGTTTCGTACAAACAACTATCGAATTTCTGACCTTATATTAAAATCGATTGCACCTTGTGAGCAAATAACTAACTTGTACCGATTCGGGTAAAATATAAAACAACACTCGTTTTACAAACATTACAAAATTACGATTTTCACGGTCACTTTCCCCGACGGAATAATATGCAGCGACGTATAAAACATAAAATTTGATAAACGCGCGCGGCCAATCAAAAATACTGAAATTCAACCATGAGTTATTGTTTTATTATTCATACGTTCCGAGGGGAAAACAATAACGGACAATAATTCAAATCGAAACCGTCTATTAGTGTTGTGAATACATTTTCTGAAATATTATTTCTTCTCGCTACAAAAGTATTATAAAACCGTGCGTCGACCACTTCAACAAAATAATAATAATAAAAATAATATCAATAATAATAGGCACATTCAGATGAATTGTTACGAGGGCACTCGAGAGATCGGGTAAATCAATTTTTCAAACGTTCAAGTGCAATAACTGTGCCCGCGGTGTATTATATTTTTTAACATACATACATACTCGCTATAATATAATATATAATATATTCACGATGTTTACAAAAGACAGAATAAAAAATAAAAATAAAAATAAAAATAAATAAAAGCGTTTATTTTGTAAATACTTTATCGTGCGTATACCCATGTTATATATAATATTATATATATATTTACACCAACGATATCATTTTCTGCAGTATTCAAAGTATATTCGCCTCTCGTTTAAACAAAACGTAACAATTTATTTGTTTTTTATACCGACGAATATTGTATAATATGTATATTTTACTATATGTATACATATAATAATATACACGCGAACGGAGAAAAACTGCAAAAAAAAAAAAAAAAATACCAACTATTATTCCGGTGCACACGTATGCGATATAAAAACACACATTATTTTCCACGCGACGGCAGTCGAGTCGACTCGACGTGTCCGTGTTGTGGCAACGCTATTTTCGCCGCCGACAATAAATTCGTATGCTAACGAACCGTTTCCGACACGACTTGTAATACGCGTCTTCGCTCATTAATAATTATTAATTAACGTCCGTAAACGGATTAAATCACAGTTCATACACGCAGTGCCGCATTTCGCTATTAGTGAGCCCCCATGCAAAACACAATATTATGTGCCCCCTTTTCTCTACATTTTTTTAAAAGCAATATATTAGTAGTTAAGGTTAAGGACGAACAAGGCCTATCGATTAGTTCTATATTTCCAAGTGTTTTTCTATTCAGTCGGAAGATATTTGATTGAAAATATTACGTCTAATGTCTGTGGAATCAATCGATAATGGTAGAAAAATATAGTATCATGACTGTTAAGGTACGGTTTCCCGGCGGCGCGGCGTCAAGACGCGGCGTCTGACGCCGAGACCCTAGATTATGTATTTTGTGTATGACTGGTTTCGCTACTCGCGTTTGACGCGGCGTCCGGCGTCAGTACCGGTCCGGACCAGTGTTGCGTCATGACGCCCGGCGTCAATATGTCGAAATTTTCATTTTCCTCGACAGAGAACGAGGCTTTAATTAATCTCGTGAAAAATAACGAATAGATTTTTGATAGCAGCCATAAAGATCACAATGACAATACTATTAGAAAATACGCTATTTGGAAAAATATATACGATGAAGTTTAAGTCCAAATTGTTAAACGGTTATCTTTTTTGCGGTGGAATCAAGTTCATGTGTAACTATAGTTTTCTATTTCTTCATCACGAAGTAATAACTAATAACTCGCAAATAATATTGCTATTATTAATAATATTGTTCAAAATTACATTTATATTCATTATGCGAAAAATGTGAATATTTGAACTATTCAATAATCAAAACTGGGCGTGAAAGAGACAACGGTCGCAGTGGTTATGATTCGATTTTGTAAGATCAAACCAAAAGAGTAGTATAGAATAATAAAATCTATGGCGTCTGGACGCTGCAGGGAAACCGTACCTTTATGGGATGTTTAGATGACACCAAGTTCGAGTTTTTTTTTCTTTCTATTTTATGAATAAAATGTATAAATAACTATGCGTAGTACTTGTCATTAGTACTTGTCACTCGCACTCGCACATTGCGTGTAAACGGTAAAAACAGTGCTTAGTATTAGTAAAACAGGGGTGCGAGTGAACAGAATCCAGTTCTATTTACTAATGACAAGTAGCTACCCCCTCCACGAGTCTACTCTACTCGCGGTTGCACTCGCAACGTGTGATCGCATGACGATAGTATTATTAGTGCTTAGTCGAAGTGATTAGAGAATATCTGTTTATCAAAAATTGTCATCCTCGTAAAACTTTTATACTCTGATTTATCTTCAATTGCGAGTTCTCTTATTCGTAATTAACGAGAAATATTTTATTAATTCATCTGATTATAATATTCATATGAAAAAAAATAATTGTAATAAGTATTATTTCGATAAGTTCTACGCGGGTCTATACCCCCGTCGCGTAATACTATCGTATCCAAATCCTTACGCACACAAGACCGACGTCCGGCAGTGCAAGTCTCGCGTGATCACTGCAGCACGTCGTTCGTACGTCGCTTTGTTTTTCGCTTTGTTCGATCTAGGACGTGTGAAAAGTATAATATAATGTTATATCGACCGATTTTCATCACACCCGACGTTGTCGGTTGCCGCGCGCACGAACGCACGCGGATCATCTGCGCACGGGCGATTCGAGTGTTTAGACGAACGACGAGACGTTCACTCGGAAAACACCACGTTAACGTCTCCCCCCAGACCCCACTCGTATACGCGACCGCTACGGTGCTACATCGGTCGCCAAACTTTTCACTTTCACGCGCATCTCTAGAAATAAAAAAAATATAGTCCATCGCGCCTCCTATATACGAATAAACGAGATACATTTCAGATTATGAACGAATCGAAGGATTTATTGCTTTTACCGCGATGTTTATTACGATTATTGTTGTTATTTTTATCGCTTGTTGCAGAGAAGTTCGAAACTTGCTCGAAAGTTTCATCCAGCGACTTAATAGATTCGACATTGTATATTGTCATATTATTCAAAAAAATCCAATAACTTTCGTGCCAAAGACGGAACTTTGAAAACGCCACGTTTTTTTTCAAAGTTTATTTTTAATAAACACTTATTTCAATATAGTCCTATAAAACATTGAAAAAAAAAAACTATTACTACGACATATTATCGCTGAATTGTATGTATGTATTAACATATTAGTAAATATTTTTATATTTATGAAAAAAAACAAAAAATAATGTTTTTCAAAATAAATTTATCTTAATGCGGTTAATGTATCGATATCAAAACACACCTTGTGCCACGCCCGATAAGTACTCAGGCCTTTTAAGGGAGGCTACGGTACTCAGTTTGGGAACCACTGCTCAAGTGTGTGTGTGTGTGTGTGTGTGTGTGTGTGTGTGTGTGTGTGTGTGTGTGTGTGTGTGTGTGTGTGTCAGTGCCGTATATAGAAAATATTTTCGGGAGGGACTTCTATGGACAGAGTTAAATCACTACTGCTGTCTAGAATGACTAAAAAGATACAGAAGATTCTGCAGCAGGTTTCTATCTACATTTATTTTACAGAATGTCCCGAAACGATTTGAAAAACGCAATAAAATTTGTCTCGACTAATCGCATTATTTCGATCGGATGACATTCTTCAATAAACATAAAGCACCATTAAAATATACCTAGCAAACGTTCAAAGTGAATTTCAAAGTTTTTCGAGAGATTTCGGAGGGGGCTGTAGCCCACCAGCCCCCCACCCCCTATATACGTCACTGGACTGTGTGACGTGTGTGCAAGTACCGCGGTGACGTCTCCGCCGTCCGATAGATGGTTTACGTTTAGCGTTGTACTATCATTATAATATTATTATGATTATGTTATATAACCGTGTGGTGATAATGCTCATGCGTTACGGCGGCGCGGCGCTGTTACGTGCCGACACGATAATATATTATTATATATACGATTTCATCACTTTTCACCGGCTAAACGGTTACAAGCGCGACGTTATTACAATATTATAAACAATAATAACAACGGAAAATAATAATAATTAATGACAAGTCGGCCGACGAGCGAGCGCGCGCCGCGTCCATCGGGTAATAATAATAATAATAATAATTGATACCCGGCGGTCTTCCGCGGACAGGCCGCGACGTCGGACCACACGTTATCGCGAGATCGTTATTGAGACGCGTATGATGTCGTTGTTACGACGACGATAATTTATTGGGGACCGAACCGACAACGTGTGATATCGAAATCACGTATTATGTTACAGGCGCAACACGCGTTTCACAACACGAGAGCTTTGTGCTTTTTGTGTGCGGCTTGATCCGGGCACGCCGGATTTTGGAAAATGAAAATGCGAGATGCGAAAAACTTCCAACGATTAGATAACGTAATAATACGATTAACGTAATAATTTATTCCTTTGGTTATAAAATAAAACAAGCATCACGACGAGCGTTATATAAACTTTCTGTTTTTAGACGTAACCGTAGGTAGACGATATTTACCTTGATAAAACTTAACTATAATTATTATAATTTTATCTTTTTGATATCAAAGTAACAAATAAAAAAAAAATAATAATAATAAAACATAAAAAATGAAGTTATGTAAAATTGTTCAACTTCAAAACAATTTTACTCGTTTTCTTAGAAACTCTAAATTAAATATAAACGATACCTGAATTAATAAATGATAACGTATCAATAATTTAAATACCTATGTGGCAGGGGCGGACTGGCCCGGGGTGCTATACACCAAGTAGCACCCCGGGCCCCGATTCGTATTTATGACCGGGCCCCCGATTATCACAGTCGGGGCCCTTTTTAATTTATCTTTTATTGTAATATTTTATAATATAAAGATAAATTATAAAAAAGATCCACAATACTGTTGTTAATATATTTATAATGTTACATCGTGTCATCGTATCAGTCATGTCTACGTAGTTAAAACAAATATGGATATTATAAGTATCTATATTATAGCCATATCTTCATCATACTATTCATACTCCCAAAAAAATAACTATTCTTATTTTTTTTTTTATGTATTTATTCACTTTTCTGGACTCTTTCCTAATTTAGGTAGGTTTGAAAATAAATACGGGCCCCTAATAAATTTTGCACCCCGGGCCAAAAATAGCCAGTCCGCCCCTGCTATGTGGCTATTTCATTATTATCTCATTAACGATCTATTATTGAGTTCGAAGCTGTAATATTTAAATTGTTTTCCGTAGTATCACTTATTGCTTTGTATTTTTCAGATGAAGTAATTTTGTTCTAATAAATATTTGTCGGCAGATAAAACTTTATGAAATTCTGAGCGATTTTCTTTGAAATTTCAAATTAATTTCATTGATGTTATCAATGTTTTAACGGTTGACGGGTGAATACGATTTTTTAATCTGTCCACATTCCACAAACGATTCGCGTAACTGAAAACTCCTTCAACGATGGCGTTAGTGCCGGTTCGCAACGTAATATAAACTCAACCTCTAGCTATTTTCAAATTTTTTAAATCAACATCTTCAAATTCAGAACATACTTTGGCATTTGAAAAACGTTTACCTCGACTATTATTCCGAAAAATCCTTTTCGAAGCTAATATTTCTGAAATCATGTACGACGGATGTAATCTCGTCGAATTTCGGAAATTCTGCCTCATTAATACTGTCGGGTAAAATGGACTCCATGAGACGGACTACACTTCTCAAAGCGTTCCCACTTGCTCACGCGAAAAATCGATACGTCTGGTTGAAAATATGAAAATACGTCTTAAGCCGCCCATACACGATCAATAATATTAATCAATATTTGATATTGGCAATAATATTGATCGTGTATGGGCTATATTGAAGGATTGATCAATATATAGAACAAATCAAACATTTTTGATTTTTATTGACGTACTGTAAATAATTTGAAGAAATAAAACAAAACAAAATTATATATTTATACAGATGGGTTAGCAGTGTAGCCAATAAATGAATCCTAAATTTTTTTAAAACCTTAAGACATGAATGTTTAATGTAGATAATTTAATTTGTCAGATAATAGTTTATCGAACTATATACGAGATAATATTCTATATCAGGTTGAGTGTTGACAGTCATTTTTTTTCACCAATATTTAAAAATTCCAGTTTCCAAAATGAAAACATGAAATAGTTTGATTGTTTTACTATGACTGAATAAATATGCACATTATATGCATTTATGAACGAATATGCCCCAACCCTCCGAATATGCAATTATATGCAAAATTAAATTTGGTCTATGGAATCAGTTAGGTCTGATTTGCTGACATTTCCAAACCCTCGTATAAGTGCATACTGCACTCAGTATGAACATGCAAATGCATAAGATTCCGGTCTCTAGTTATCATTATTGTCTTCCCGTTACGGCGGCGTGTCCTCTCCACACGGTAAAAACTATTACGACAATAACTGTTGCGGTACGATATTATATTACTATTATTGTTGTTATTCTTCTTATTGTATATTCATAATATTACACGTCATTACGCGTAGGCGCGTACGCGCACAACCCGTGTGCGGAACGTTTTGTACCACTGCACATCGAGCGGTCGTTGAACGGACTCGTTTACAGCAGGTATAATAATATACATAATATTATGTTATACAGATAGGTGTGTGCGTACGTACTCGAGCGGGGCGGTCTGCGTTTGGACGAATATTGCCTTTTTACCCGCATAATACAAGTAATAATGCGTCTGGGCGAGTTTCTTATAATGCGTCTGAGCTAGACCATAATATAAAAGATAAAATCGTAAAGATTAAGATGAAATCATTATTCTATAGGGAACTATTTATATCGACCTGAATATGGCCCAGTCTCATTGCGGGTCGGCGACTAGTATTGTAACTCTATCATATTTTCAAATATCAGTTTGCTTGAACATTGAAAACGTGAAGTCGTATAATAATAATACGTAGTGTTGGTGAGTTTATGTCAAATACGGATGTTAAAATCGATTATATTTTTGTAATACAAAACGAAATAAACGATGCGTTTCAATTATTGAAAATCGTATTTTTAGTGAATCCAACCACTTGAAATACGGGTCTTTTCGTTTTCGGTGTGCTAACGGAAAATGTACTGAGAGTGCAGTTTTAGTGAATTCTACCGTCGATGAAATACTATCTTTTTCAAATGATAACGCACATAATCACGAACCGACTATAGTGATCATAATTTAGCCGTTCAGTGTGTTAGAACTGCCGTCAAAAGGAAAGCCGAAGAAGACTCACACGCAAGACCAAATAAGATAATACGTAAGGAAATTCAATACACTAATCTCGTTTTCAAGGAGGTAATAGTTCATAATGACTTTCAATCATTGAGAGAATCGGCCTATATGATTCGCTCAAAAACATTACAATGTTTTCAAATCACTCGCCCAAACGCATTAAGCAGCACGCACACTGGACACGTTCCGTTACGTTACGTCTCTACACGGCTCGGAGATGGATGGAGACGTGACGTGACGGAACGTTGAAAAGGCGCACAGTGGATACGTTTCTTTCCACCTTTATCGTTGTTAGAATCGCCACTCTACGTTTGACATCGTATAAGAGCGGTGTGTGTTTTGTTCAAGTTTATTTATTTTTTTACTTAATTGGAATATCATGATGGATTTTTCTTTCGACGAGGAACTCCTTGTAATAGCGAGTATCGCAGATGAGGAGGAGAAAAGAGGAAAAAAACGTTTAAGAATACATAACATTAATTCAAAAAGAGACGAGCATGGAGAATTTCATACATTATTTCCAGACCTTCTTCGGGATGAGTCAAAATTTTTTAAATACTTTCGGATGAGTTCATAGTTGGATCATAAATAAATGTATACTTACGAATACACTCAATTAAAATTTCGTCTTCCATATTTTAAGTATAAAAATGTAATACAAGCAATAAACAAAAAGCCGATAAGATAATGGTGGTGGAAGTTCGTCCTTCGTCGCTTCGCTCCTCGGACAAGATAATGGTGAGGAGTGTATAGCACTTTCTATCATGGGATCACCTGGTTTACGATAGTTTAGTTGTATGGTACTTTACATTTGAATGCAATGATAAATCATTGTAAGTTAAGTACAGGATACAGTAGTTGGGTGGGATACACGAGATGCATTGCTAGATTAGGCATTATTGGATAGATTTTGGAATTATTTTATATTATAAAAAAAAAAACGATTCTGAACGAAGATGAAGATGTCAGCCTTAAATTGTAATATATATTTTATTTTAATATCCTAGATTGGGTTAAATTTACATTTGTCTATTCATGTGACTTCTGCTCGTGAGCATTGGACAAACCAGGATGTGCATAGATAGGGCGTAGGTAAATACCATATTATTTGCCTAAATGCACTATCGTGACGGTACCACCCGACCCCGCCGTCCATATATGCTGAATGCTCCGTGGCTACGTCTATTTAAATATTAATAATTAATAATAATATATAAAATCCGCATGTTTATGGAACTGATACACACATTAAAATAACTGGAAATTGGAAGTTAGTAACGTTCTATTCAACCATGTAAAGGTACGTTATACACCTTGTGTTTACAATCTACCAATATTTTGTATAGAACAGCTGTCAGCTACTGATTATATTATAATAAACTTGATCTATTTAATTATCTTTATCAGCTGTGATATTACATAATATTTTCATTTCTTATCTTTGAATACAAAAATTTTTATACATTTTCAACTGCAAAATAATTTGCAAATATTCGTGATTTTGACAAATTTTGTCGATTTTTGAACTTCAACTGCTTATAAAAAAAAATTGTGCCTATGTATTTGAATAATTTTTGAATCACTCTTAGATCAACTTATTCAAAACCTTCTATTAAATTTTCAAGCGATTTGGTAGGGCCAAAAAATTGTTATCGACTTTTATAAAAAAAAATCTAAGAAAAATCGAATTATTCAAATGCCTATAAATAGCTAAAAAATAAACGAAATATTTTGAAAATACAACTATGTAAAGAAAATGCCTATTTAAACATTTTGTAAAAGTTTTAAGTTTCTACGACCTATACTTTTTGAATAAGAACAAATATCAAAAATCAGTGATGCCTAAATTGTTATTTTACGCGATTATGTGAAAAATTGTAATTTCAAACACTCATAAAAATTTTTGATTTTATTCCAGTGCAAATTTTTTTACAGATAATTGAAGGAAAACGTATGTCAAACTTTGTACCGAATTTACAATTCTTAGTTTTGAATAGGTACTTAAAATTTTATGAATTTTCAACTGCAAAATAACTTCAAATTTTCGCAATTTTTACATATTTCGTATAAATTGGAACTTTGAGCACTTATAAAAAAAAATTGTGACTTACGATTTTGGATTTTTTTTTATCAGTTATGGAACAACTTATAAGAAACCTTGTATTAAATTTTCAAGATTTTCTGGCAAAAAAAAAAAATTTTATCGTTATTTTAGAAAAAAAAATACTTAAAAATATTGAAAATTTCAATTGTCTATAATTAGCTCAATAAAAGTCAAAATACTTTGAAAATTTAACGGTGTATAGAGAACGCTAATTTAAACATTTGGTGAAAATTTCAAGTATTTACATCGATTAGTTTTTGAGTTATAGCAAAATAAAAAATTTGATTTTGTCGAAAACTGGTTTTGCGTAAAATATACCGTTTTTCCCTCATTTTTTAAGGGTTTTTCCCGGCGCGTTAAAAAAATATTGAAAATTTTTAACTTTTGACCCCCCAAAGTACCAACTAGATTCAATTTCCTTTCAGAAAAGTTGCTATATAAGGCAATCGAAGCATTTTTACTGCCCCAAATCGTGTCGACAGACACAAAAATAAATAAAAAAAAAAAAAAAAAAAAAAAAAAAAAAACACACATCATTGTAAAATCAATACATTCTTCACTCCGTTCAGAATCTAAAATAAACAATTTGTGCTGGACAGAGAAAAAAATATCGAAAATTCGAAATGCAGTTGACAAGTGGTATCCGTCAAACATAAATTTTGCCCTAAACAGCAACGTATCCGTCACCTAACGTCTACAAGACGCGGCGTGTCGTAACGTGTCGCAACCGGTGTGCGCCTGTTCATAAGAATATATAGTAAGCAAAGCTTTCCGTTTGACGGAAACTCCGATATGACGTGACGGAACGTAACGGAACGTATCCAGTGTGCGTGCTGCTTTACAATAGATTGCCCAAAAACATAGCAATTTTTAAAAATTCGCCCAAAAGCATTACGCCCACTCGAGCGCCGTCGTTTGGGTCATCGTTTGCATGCGGCTTTATGCCCGTGCCAAAACATCGTATAGTACACGTTCGTAAAATAAAACAAAAAAAACAAAAACGATAATGAAACATCGACGATATTGTCAATATTACGTGTCGTTATAAATAACATTTAATACCGTATTATATTTCAATTTACGAACGTCTCACGCACATCTTCTCCACCGATTCGAATCGACTTGATTTCAACGGCGATTATCAGACATTCGGATCGTACGTCCTTTTTAACGTTTTTGTGTGTTTGGAGTGTAACACGGTACGGAAGTGAGACACGGACCATAGGTAAAACGGAAGAAAAAAAAGAGTCTTCCTCGCATTCGAGACTTGGTGTAACAGAAGGCTACTAAGGATAAGTTGGACGGAACGCATAACAAATGAAGTATGCCGAAGAGCAGGAGAAACGAGGAATTTTCTGAAGACATTAAGAACAAGAAGAGCCAACAATTTAATTTGACACGTACTGCGTCATGACAGTCTACTACTAAGCAGAATAATAGAAGGTGCCATTGAGGGGAACAACTAAAACTTCTTTTATAACTTGTCCATCCGCTCTCCAAACGACGATTATAGCTCAAGATATCAAAAACATAGAAGAAGAGTCATCTTTTGACGACGCATACGATAGAGAGAAATAGAGAGGTTTTGTGATGGCAGCGATGGCACTTAATGGGCCGATAAGCTGAGGAAGAAGAAGAATTGAGGGGGGAACAAAATCAGAGGGAGACCACCACCAGTGGACTAAATTGGTCAAATTATAATTAGAGATATGGACTGTAGATCTTGTTGCAAATTGAAAGAAGAAGCCGAGGAGCGTCAAGAGTGGAAAATTGCTGCCGACCAGCCTCATAGGGCTGTTGACGAAAGGAGAAGAAGTGTGTTCGTACCGACGAAATCACATCGACGATAAAACAACCGACTTTGTACGCTTCAGAGACTTAAAAAAAAAAAAAAATACTTTTAGATCGGCCGAACGATTACGTACGCCGCCGATCGGTCGTGGAAATCTCGGCGTAATCTATGCACGCGTATATTTACGAGCGACGCGAAATCTCGAACGTCGAGACGGAGCTAGCTGGTGTATGAGGACGGTCGACGAGGTTATATCACTATAGTCGACCGTGGTCCGAAGGACTATCCTGCACGCGACGATAGCGAAGACGGTTAGACTATTGTTGTTCGACTATTGTTGATGCGCGAAAGACGAACCGTTCAATTATTTGCCGGTTGGAGCGTGCGATACACGGACGAAGCGCTGCGAACGGCGGATGACCCTAAAACCGAACGATGCGCGACAAAGGTCGAATACGCAGCGACAGCGATGTGCCAACTCGTACAAGACGTATGTTGACTGCTTACTCGACAACGTCGCGTGCGTTAAGTTGGCCCCCTCTTCCGTTACGGAACTTTGAACGTGTACAACAACGAATTTTTTTGAAATTCGTCGCTAAATCGAAAGGGAGTAGCCGAATTATTGGTTCATCCCGTTTGCGTACAGGTGAAATCGTAACAATTTTAAATTCAAATTTTTAATAATTGGTACAAAATATAAATTAGATTGTATAAAGTATAATAGATTGGCGAAATACAGATTGTTTTGTCGGAGGTTTATAATTTTATTAATATACTATATATAGCTAGGTATACCAAATTTTAGCCATCTATGAACATTCTATAGATGTTATTTTTAATATATGACTATTTGCCGTTTTTGCAATACGTTATAAAGATGTTTTCTAAATCTCAAATAATGTGTATTGTTAACATTATCCTATTAACTTAAAATAGATGATTTCCAAAAATGTCAATTGTAAAGACATTCGTCAAGACGTTATGGTTGATCCATGATACAATGCGGTACGTTATAGGGTATCCGGTGAATTGTTCGCGAACAATTGATCGCCGGTGAATTGATCGCCGGTGAATTGATCGCTGGTGAATTTATCGCGCGTAAAATTAGTCGCCAGGTTAATTGATCGCCAAATATTTTTATAACTTAATAAACAATTTTAGATTTAATACAAGTAAAAATAAAATTACAAATGAAAGTATATAATAATAATAATTTATGATTAAAAAATATATATTAATGCTGCAATTGAAAATTATGAGCAATCCCTTTTAAAAAATCTACCTTGCTTCTGTTATTGTAATCGTTACATACTTTAGAAATCCGTTCTGAGTGGTCTTTGTACTTTCGTTTTACGCTTATAGTATTTACCGCGATTAGTTGTTCTATTTGTAATCTTATTAGACTTTCTTCTTGTTTGAACGAATAAATACATTTCCATATAGTTGGGTGAGATGCGTTTAAAGTGGATACAAAACCATTATGCCATCCTTCCACCGAATTGTTGGTCCGAGAAAAAATTTTCAGAAATATACTTATAACAATTCCATAATGAGACTGGGAATACCGCTGATCTTCTTCGATTTCTTCGATCCAGACGGCCAATCCACGTGTCCTCAAAATAATTCACCAATGGTGTTAAAATTTCTTCGTTTTGTAAATAAAATTCTGAGTCCAATAATTCATTCCAAGCCTTTTCTACGTCCTCTTCGGGTACAAAACTAAGTGCTGCCATCATCCGAATTTGTATAGCGAATTCCGAGTCATTGATATATCTTTGTTGAAATCCTAAATTTTGAACGTGTCTCCAAATACTTTGTGATAAATGGAAAAAACACCCACGAACTAATGTATTACTAAATACACGTTGAATGGCATTTATTTTAAAAATTAATATTCTATTTTCCTCTGGACCACTATCAAATAATAAAAAAGGTTTACCGTCAAATGTAGTTTTATAATTTTCTGGAATTATCAATTCGGTTAAGGATTTTGGGTTTGGTGGAGCAGCTTGTTCTTTTTGTCGAATTAATCGTACAGTTCTCTTTAACACAGATACAGCTGGCATTTGTCCTGCAGCAGCACTATTCAACTACATAAAATGTAAAAAAAACATATTTGTTTAATATCAATGTATGCTTAACAATAAATCGTGATAATGATTATTGATTATAAACTAGGTCTATTATTATTGTTATTTTTATTATGTCATTAATAATTATTGTAATAATTATTTTAAAGCGGGCTCAAGCGCGGAAGTAGTCTCTCGCGATCAACCGTCGTCGTATGTTATTCATAATTGCGCACCACGCGCACTAACCTAACCGATTAATATTATCGCTCGATAAGAAAATACTCCGCTCTCCAATAAAATCGTGTGCTATAAAATCGGCTAATTGGATGGTGTGACATAAAGATTATAAAAACCGGATTTAAATAGTTCAAAATGAAAATAATTTATATTACCTAGTACTATACTACCTAACCTATGTAGTACTTATATTTCAATAAGGTACATTTTTTTAGTCATAATAACTTACCGTAGTTGAAGCGGAACTAATTACAGCACGAGTAGTTAATTCTATATTTTGAGTGGCGATATCTTTAATCAAATTAACGGCTTTAGCTGCTTCAATTTTTCCAGAATCTGGTATATGATTATGTGCAATTTCTTTAATAATTTCATCGTTTTTTGAATGAATACGACCTTTGCACTTCATTTTTTTATACTGGTCACATTTCCATATATATTTGTTTTCGGTACCAAATTTTTCAAAATTATAAATATAACCGTCACAAACTAATTTATTTTTACCTTTTTCACTCTTAATAAATTCCATAGTTAAAAAATTAAAAAATTAAAAATAAATACAATTTAATACAACTTAATATGACTCAATACTTCAAGACAACACTAGCCATACTGCACAAAGCCACGCCGAATCATATTAGTCAAGTATAGTAAGTCGACAAAAGTCGTATAATTGTGATAAAACCAGTCCAAAGCAATAATAATTTTATCTTTGATAACCATAATTGATTACAAGTATTACAACAAACGTTACCTACCCAATGAGTATATTGTGTACCTATATATATTAAATATCTACTGTTTATTCAACATTGATATACCTACAAAATATTTAAATATATATATATATATATATATCTTGGATTGTAAACCATTATCAAAATGGTCAAAATTATTAAAAATTATTTTATTTGGCGATCAATTAACCTGGCGACTAATTTTACTCGCGATTAATTCAACGGCGATCAATTCACCGGCAATCAATTCACCGGCGATCAATTGTTCGCGACCAATTCACCGCGATCCACGTTATAGAGATGTCTGTTATCGATGTTATATATGATATTTTTTTAACATCCTTTTATTCATAAATATATGTCTTTCCATGATGTTACAATATAGGATATCTATAAGATGTTTTAGTTGATCAATCGTTTAGTGGGTAATAACGTTAGTGAGCACTGTGCAGAGCCGAATAACACATCGTCATTTATACTCGTGCCTATAATTTATAAATTTTACCAATATGAATTTGTTTTCGCTAAAACTTCGATCGTATTTTAATTTATATTTTTTAATTTTAATGTTTCGTCATTATGGAGTTTATGTTTAGTGAAAAGGGAACCAATTTGTTGATTATTGACGATATAACAAGTTTGGATTCCAAAAGTACGTTGCAGATAACGCAAAGAGAAACGAAAATGTAAAGCTTACGTGAAATTGATTGGAGATTATAGTTTATGTGATGAAGTCTTAACACATAACCGCGAAAATGAAAGCGACGGTACACTTGTGCGACGACTGCAGTTGACAAACTCATTAAAAAGAAAACGTGACGAACTTATCACAGAGCGACCATCTAAAATCATACGTAAAGGGATGGACTTAAACAGTAACGAGTCACTGATTCAAAATGATATTAACAGAATGCGTAAAAATTTGAATGCTGCTGAATCAAGAACAATTCCCAAGTTACCTTCTAATCTCGAAGAACTCCACAAAAGTGTCGGTGAATATTCGTTAGTAACTAATCTCGGAGAAAACTTCATCTACGACAACGATTCTGTCAGCAATATGATTACATTTACATGCACGCAGAACTTGGAACAACTCAAGAAAGCTACTACGGTATTTGTCACGGCTTATCGCCTAGTTTATACAGTTAACAGTCCTAAGCCTGTAAAATCGAAAAGGAAAATGTGCGTGATTTTTCAAACGGGAACCGATTCGGCGTACCTCAAAAAAGTACATTTTTCAAACGGGAACCAATTCGGCACATGGAATTTAGACCCGGGAACCAACTCGGTAACAGCCAGGGACGCTCACAGATATGTCACTCAGGGGGGGGGGGGCAAAAAAAAATTGCGACTCGTGAAGTACAACTATTTATTTTACGAGTAGGTACATAATTATATTATAAGTACTCGTAATTAATGGTAAAATGATTGTCGGAAAGTCACTGAGTGCCCAAGTCGTGTGAGACCGACTTTGTGTAAAAAAAAACCTCCAATTTTGTAACCGACGTGAAAAATCTCAATGGCCCCCACTGCCCCCCTTCCGGCTAACAGCCAATCGAAAACGAAAATCGAAATTTTCAAAACCGAAAAGAAATCAAGTCGTCGAGCGACCGGACCTCGACGGCAACCGCCGGCGGACGATGGCGTGGCCGCAAAGTCGTAGCCGTCGCAAAGGCGGACGCGAATCGATTTCCTCGGCGCGCGAGAACGTCGATTTTTTTCTGTTTTTCTGCTTTTTTTTATTGAATTTTTTTTTCTTTTTTTTCATATCGGTGTGTCTCGCGAGCGAGTCGTCGTCGGCAACACCGGAAACGTCATTAACGCCGTAATTCACGGGAACACGAGCGCGTCCCCCTCCCTGCCGACGTAGACACGACAATGATGATAATATATTATACCGTCGCCGATCCGTCGCGCTCGGTCCGCGTCCGACGAGACGTGGCCGGCCGGCGACGGTCGTGACCGGCCGCCGCGATCGTTATGGCACGCACGCGCGACCGAACGGAAACGACGACGACGTCCTAACTGCAACGACGTTTAAACGGACGACGGCGGAAACCGCGAGAAAACGGTCCCGACTTTGTGTAAACACGTCACGGGTGACGGGCCACGGACGATCGGCTGCAAACGAGTTGTGTCCCAAAGTTTTTTTCCGGGTACACACAAGTTTGATCTAACTAATATAAATAAAAATTATAAATAATAATACACAAATTATTTCAATAATATAACATAATATTATAACACAATTTTTATAAATTTACATTGAGAAATTTTTCTATTGAAATATTAAAAGTACGTTAGTGGAGACCTGGGTAAGTTGACGAGCCATGGGTAAGACGACGAATCGATAATAACTGACAGTGGATTATATATCAATAACTGATATTTTACAAGAAATGTAAATGTTATGTTGGCAACAACTATTTTACTGATAAGAAATAATCCTGATAAAGCACGTGCGTTTTTATTTACGATTTTCTATCATCACTTCTATATACTCACTTTAATTTTCTGGTTTTTTATACATTTCTATACGTACCTACATTATATTTTACACGAAAAATAAGAAACGCGTATAAAATACGTCATATTATTAAAACAAACATTTTAATGTAATCTGACAAAAAATTTCTCGATTCGAATTTATAAAAACTTTTTTTTTTAAACTTTACAACTTGCGTAAGTACTACATAAAACAGTTGGGACACAATTCGTGTATTCCGCTTTTATCATTGAGACACAACTCGTTAACTGCGGGCCAATCTGCGTATCCGCCCCCGGACGTGACCGCGTGGGCCCGACGACGACTGGCCACCCGGGAAGGCGGAGGAGATGCGCTCGGTCCGAGTCGGCGCGGAGATATGTAACCGAAGGATTTTTACCGTACTATTTTCTATTTTGTATTTTGTATTTTGTTTTTTTTTTATTATTTTTTTTTTTCGTCGTATGTTTTACACGCGTCGAGCAAACACAATATTTTGTTTCCGACAACACGCGCGCGCGATTTCCTCGGTGAAATCGTTCGGAACCGACCACGTTAATATACCTCCGGCCGACGACGGTTCGCGGTGAAATCGTTCGGAACCGACGATCGATCGGTAACCGCGTGTTATTGAATCGACGTCGGACTTTGTTCACGAATCAAACACGAGAGTTGAATAAACGTATTATCGTTTTAAAACAATACATCACTCGATCGTTTGCTCGAAGAGACGACGACGATTGTTTGTAATTCGAATCGATTTCGAGTTTCGTGCACGAAGTCGTGCGCTCGATTAATTAGTCGATAATTCAATCTTTCCTCCCTTCCCCGTGGAAATCCGACTGTACAGACGCTTCGCGTATCGTAAGGCGAACTACGTTTCGCGGTACCCACCAGACGCAATCGTGAAAACGAAGATTTTTCTTTCAGAGATTCGTTTCCAAAAACCAACGTAAGGCCCTAAACACGTACCGTCTTCATTTACTATAAGGCCTCTTCTGCGATCTAAAATGAACGTAAATAAAAAATCATCAATTTATAAGTCCATACTTAAACCACTATGGACATACGGTATCCAGTAACGGGGAACCGCAAAACCCTCTCCAAAACCAAAAAATAAAAATAAAAAATTCAAGCCTTTCAATCCATATGTCTCCGCCTACTTTCCTCTGCACCCTGGTACATAACAAACAATAAAGATCTTGAATTCACAAAGATCTTGAAGCAGTGGCTCACACGGGATTTTTTTCGGGGGGGGGGGGTTATTCTTTAGTAGCGGGCTAAATCGTTAGTAAAACTTGGTTCGGTTAGGTTAAAATGTAATGACGGAAGACATTTCGCGGAGGTTATGACCCCCCCCCCCTGTGTGCGCCACTGTCTTGAAGAACAAACGTTAAATCGAACCGCCAAAACGGAGGTACTATGCTAGATTGCACAGTAAGCTTCAGTCACATACAAACCCCTTGATTATAAAACTATAGCGACAAAAACTCTACCCGATAACCCTCGACGAAGGCTAAAAAGAAAATGGTGCATGGACCCTATGTCCTAACATAAAAAAAATTAATAAAAAACAAAAAAAATAAATCCATATTAACCGACATTAAATAATAATCTCACGTGATGGGTGTTACCACTGGGTAATTCTTAGGGTTGCCAACCGTCCAGTTTTCACCTGGACAGTTCAGATTTTCTGGGTCCTGTCCAGTGTACAGGTATACCTTTCAACTGGACGCCATAAACTAATAAATGTCTTGGTTTTTCCTAAGTCCCTCGATGTATTTATGCGATAACGACAAGTAGGTATTAACTTTTAGAATCGTGGTAATAAAAATGATAAAAGATCCGATACAATTCTTATCGTTCATGTACGGACTTTGTACCTACCTACAACGACGACTAATTTTTAAAAAAAAAGTCGTCAGTCGTCACTCGTTAGCTCATATATTTTGTCATTCGACGTGAATTTGCGTGTATAGTGTTTTATTTAAAATGTCTAGTAGTGAAAGTGATTGTGAATCGAAACCGCTGAAAAAAAAACCTAGACGCATGTGTGTATTTTTAGATAAATGGTTAAAAGAAGATACATATTCGTCGTGGTTACAAAAAAGTAGTGAGTCAGAAGCATTTTGTTCTTTATGTCGGGTTACGTTTACAATTAAATATGAAGGATTTCTTGCTTTAAAAAAACATCAAAATAGCGAAAAACATAAAAAAGGATTATCTATTGTTAAACAAAATAAAATAATGAACAGTTTTTTTTCAACTAAAAATAGTACAGAAACAGAAAATATTGCTCGCACTGAATTAAAATTAACTTATCATGGTATAAAACATCATCATAGTTACTTGTCTCAAGACTGCGGTAATAAACTATTAAAGAATTATTTTTCTGATTCAACTCTAGCTTCTAAAATTCATTGTGGTCGTACTAAAATCGAAAATTACTAATTCTCCATAATCATTCGTTGTTGATTTTTTTTTTATCGTATCATTTTTTCTCGTCTAATTAATATGCGTATAGTTGTATAGATTGTCGACTGTTTTTTTACTCGAATAATAAAAAGAAGACGAAAAGAATATTGTTTCATTTAAAAATGGCCTCGTGTCTCAGGTGCTGCGCCTTTGTGACCGTCGACAGGGGCCGTGTCTAAACGAACGACGCGACGACGGCGACACGGTTTCACGATGTGCAAAACTTGTAGATTCGGAGCGATTTGCGTTTGGAAAACGGGCGGAATACGATAACGTTACGAGACGTGCGTGTGTCGACATCGTCGTAGCGACTTCCGTTCGTTCCGGAAGAGTTTCGTTTTCGAGTCGAGCTCGGAAGATCCGAGACGAATGCAAACGATTGAAACCCATTAATAACACGTCATCGCAACCGAGTACGTACAAATGAGACTGTGATAAGGGCCGGTTATCGTTTAGTCTTCGGCCCGAACGGAATCGTATCGGTACGTTTTTAGCTGATGAAATCAAACGCTATCGAAAACGAAATCAAAATTTCGTCGCGTCCGCATCGTCTCCGAGATCATAATGATATTATCTCGTGTTCTTCAAAAACACGACCCGCGACTCTCTGTGACAGCGACGGTAATTGTTGTTTACTCTTCCCGGCGTTTTTACACGTCTGCTCGTGAGCTGACGAAACGTTTCACCGCCGAGGCAGCACTTACGTACCTACCACACGAGTACGTCGCACGTCTCGTAAAACGGAAAAATCAAACGAAATTCGATTCCGCGACGACGCGTCATTGCGCGTCGGCGGCGCGGTGAATATTCTCCGACGATGGAAACACGCGATAAACGTTTTAGAACTGTCAATAAAACCATTAAAACGCAACCTTCAGACGTGCCTTTCCGATTTCTCCTGTGCACATACATCATATTATTATGATGTGCCGCCGCGCGTGTGTATAGTTTTTACCGTTTCGAAATCACACCGCTGCGGTCACGAGACGTCGGTGCAGCTGTTTGCCGAAAAAAAAAACAAACACCGAAAATCACCCGCTACTTTCGCTTATCGTTATGACGGGGGGGACAGTGGCGGCTTTAAGCGGCCATGCCCCCCGAAATTCTTAAAAAAAAAAATTGTATTATACTATTATAGCAATGAATAGTAATTATTGAGTCAATTATATTATGGTCATGGCCAGTGGCGGATCTAGAAAAAATAGCCCAGTCGCGCATTTAAAATTAGGGCCCACGCGCCCGCGACACCACTTAATTATAATATCTTATTTAAAATGTTAACAGGGTTGTGTGAGAGAAGAATGTTACCCCCCCCCCTCCAAAAAATAAATAAATCGCTGACAAAATACTTCGAATTTTAACTTATAAAAAAATTGCTTCAATGAGTTCAAATACTTAAAAACGTTTTTATTTATTTTGTATCTCAAAATTTTAAGTAAAAAATTTAATTTTATAGGAAAAACAGAAAACCGATTTTGTGATTTTCATTTTTAGAAAAATGTGTCCATCTAGAAAACGTCTTAGAAAAGCCAAATTAGCTTCAAGTCGTCTGTCAGCTAAAGTATGCATGCCAAGCCGGTAAATAAAACTGGTGAATATAATCATGCATTGGGTGATCCATTTTTAGTGTATACGCCGCAAAGTTAAGAAATTTACGTTGAACACGTCCAACTTGATTTCTACCACAAGAAGTACAATATTGAATATTGATCTCACAAATGCGCAATAGGTATAAAGATTTTATAGGAGTCATTAATTTAAATTCGCTGCAAATTCTTTTGATAAAACCCAATGTCGATAATGCTTTACACAACACATACTATCTAAATGAGCTTGGAAATTTAACTCGCGATCAAAAACTATACCTAAATCAGTAACCGTATTACCCGCAAACAACAATGCGTTATTATTAATTACAAATGAATAATTAATGTATTCACGAGTTTCAAAGAACGACATTTTGAAATATTAAATTCTAACCCTAGGTCATTGGCCCAACTCACTAAGCAATTAAGATCATCTTGTAAATAATAAACGGTCTCTTAAAGAGTTAATTTTAAAAATATAACATAAGATCATCAGTATTGCATAACTTTTGACGTAAATAACCACTTACATCACGTCCCGTTTAATATATATAAATATATATATATACGATATACAGTTGAACCTCATTAGTCCGGACTAATCGGGGCTCTAGGTGGTCCGAATTAAGTCCGGATTAAACAAAATATTTAAAAATCTTAAATTATAAATGTATAAAATACTAAGTATATATAAATGGATTACAATTGGATAACGTTAATGACAATAAAGATAAATATGTAATCGCAATAACCCGCGTTTATGGTATATTTGTAGAACTCTTTTTCATGTTTATATTTTAATCTACGGTGAAAACTAGCGTAATTTTCGTACGATCGGTTTATTTACGTATTTTAAATGGCCGTCCGGATTAAGCGAAGTCCGGACTAATGAGGTCCGGAATAATGAGGTTCTACTGTATAGTGCAGGGGTGGCGAACCTTTTCCGAGTCTAGTGTGAAAATTGTCCAACAAAGTTTTCTAAAACTGTTCGCGTGCCCCCCCCCCAAACACACGCAAAGAAAGTTTAATGAAGTCAATATTTGTGAAGTTTATTTTACAAATTATATATGATATTCTTGAATCAAATGTCAATATTGAATAATCGTATTAAAAATGTAAATATGTAATTATATTTTAATGTGAACTTTTCCTTTTTTTTATTTAAACAATTTTATAACAGAATAATATCTAAATTTCTAATTTTGGTAAAACATGTAGTTTTTACTTTGACTTGAAAAAATTCACTACACATTATAAACTTTCAAGAAAAAATGAAAAAATAGAATAAAAGTAAGCGAGTTGCATGACTTCTGACATTTCGATGTCTGCATTTTTCACCGCTTTTCCATATAGACGATTCATTTGTATTCGTGATATTAGTAAAACATAAAATATGTCTAAAGTAATATAATTATAATAAAAATCTGAAAAAATTGCTTGATCGCATTTATTTTAACTGCGATATCATAAATAGTATGATTAATATTTTTATTTTTATCAAAATTTCGATATATTCAATTTTTTCCACGTGCCATTGAAATTTCGTCAACGTGCCACTTTAGGCACGCGTGCCATAGGTTCGCCACTCCTGGTATAGTGTGTATACACATCCGAAGACACCCTCGTGCCCCTTTTACGACGATTGCTTGGGTGGCTCGTGTAGGACTGTGCGATTATTTTTTCCCCATAATAATCGATTATTTTTATAATTTTCGATTATAATCGATTAATCGAATATTTTGAGAGTATTGTACGATTATCGAGCGTGCAGGGACTAAAATTGTGTGCACTACGACACACTTTGTGTAGTACGAAATGCCAAGTGTGTAATACGAAATTAAAAAGTGTGTAATGAAAAGTGGTATTATTAGTACAATGAAAGAATCACCACTTGTTGGAGGTTGGAAGATACTATTATTAACACTACAGATGTGTCATATATTTGATGAAACAACAATTAACTCAAGCCTCATACATTTTTAAATTTCTAAATATAATATCTTGATATGGTATAACTTTATTAAATATATACAAACGATAATATAAAAAAAAACTGACTGTTAGATTAGGTACTTACATACTATATTATTCACAGTTTGTAAATTAAACATTATCCATAATTTATGTATTATAATGAATGAATCATAGGTATAGTGTTTTCAAGTTTGATAACATTTTATTGTCATGTAGTCTGTATTTTGTAGGTAAAAAAAAAAATTAATAAATAACAATTTACTATCTTATGCTTATGTGTATAGATTAAAAAAACTCTTTTGGGGGGTGTGGGGGGCGTAGCCCCCCACAGTAACTCCAAGTTTAATATACAGTGTTTAATACAAAAAAAATATGTATTTTAGCCTCTGCGAGCGTGCGTTCCTCGTGTACACGCGATGCACGCATCCATTAATAATACGGCGTACTCGGGATCGTCAAGTGGCCGTCCTCGGTTCGGGTCAAAACCACGAACGTATTTATTAACTGTAATTAACTTGAAATCGCGTAATCATATAATATTATAATTTTTGCAGTTTAATAAAAAAATGATATTACGAAACAAAATGTTTCTCGTTTCAGTACACGTAACGACGGGTTTGAACGAGGTTAGCGATACGATTACAAAATAGAATATCGAAGAATTTCTTTTGAAAAAAAAAGAAAAAAAGTGTTTGCCGATTCGTAGAAAAAATCATTAAATGACTCGAATTAAAATTTCAAAGCGTATCGGACAGCGAAAAGTCCGGTAAAACGGACCTGCGAGGAAATTAGTCGGCGACGCCGCCGGTCGTATCTCCGGACGTCGCGACGGGCGACCCTTGCGACCGCGGTATACTCGAAGTAACCGCCGGTCGCCGAAAAGGCATTCGCACTCGCGATCCGTGTAAAATTATAATAATAATATTACGTAATAATACACTACTGACTACAAAGATAATCGAAACGCGCGTTCTGCAGTGTATCCGTCTACTTTTACCACGTAAACACGGCGCAAGTCAATCGCCCGGGCCGACGGCTGCTCTCACTCGATGGTTATTAATATTTTTCCATTAGTGCGTCCGGCCCGAACATCACGAGTGCAATACGGTCGAGGCCTATTATAAAACACACACACGACGACGACGACGACGCGACGTGCCCTTTTCTCGACCTGATGTTATTATTATTTTAGTCGACGATGATGTGCCGTATACGCGTTTCAGTCTGGTTCCGTTCGTATCGACTGTGACTAAACTAAAATTAAAACCTCTCGGCTTTCGCGCCGGGATCGCTGCTATTAGGCGCGGGCGTGCTGCGGTGACAGTACTGGTTTGAACGTTTCGCCCTTTTAAGACCAAGGAAGATTAATCGTCGTGTTCCGAAAATAATCCTGACGTGAAACGACCTTTATCGGGTGTCTGGAATTAGAGTTACGACATTGGCCGCGTACGATTATTTTAACCCGATACGCATATGCGTAATCTGGGGGGGGGCAACTGTCTCCCCCCCGGGGGCGTTTAACTGGGAGGCAAAGGTATTATTTTTCCTCCTCTACCATCGGTTTTAGTTCAAATTTTTAAAGTGATAGTAGTAACATAGGTACCAAATGTGCGCTTTTTAAAAGTTTTCGTTCATGACGATACTAATGACATACATCGATGTAAAAAAAAAAAATTTTTCGTAGCGTGACGTTCGTACGTCAAAATAATTTAGTAATAAGTAAAACTATTATAAAATAATAATATTATTATTTATAGGTTATAGCTATTTAATATAAATACTCAATATTATATTAATAACAATGGCCCGTATCATCAATAGAAGATTGTACAGGGCTAGCGCATAAATTCCAATCTCTCAGTTATTAATAGATTATACTGAGCAAAATAGAATAGTCAATAAAATATATGAATTTAAATGTCATCAGTTTATCACTTTATCAGTGTTATACTCACAAATAGTACAAATTAGTAAGTAAAGCTAAATTTTTCCAGCCCTTCACAAAATAAATACGATGTACACAATTCTCAAATTTGATAAGCGTACGCTTTGGAGTTTTACGCTATATCGTTGAAATTTTGATTAAAAATAAATACTGCCCCCCCCTAGAATTTCTCCCAAGTTTCGCCACAGCCGAGACGTTTACAACGACGCACAGTGGTCCGAAAAAATGAAAAACCGGCATTTTTTGAGTAATCATGTCATTTAGTGTTATTTGAAAGATTTTGGTGAGAAATTTAAATTTTTGATAAATTTGAGGTCTGTAGTGGCCTGTAAAGTACCGAAAATTTAAAGTGCTTCTAAGGTGGTCATGTTGGTATTCAAATCATATCTAAATTTTGCGAGCAAGACATTTATGCAATATTCAAGTTCATATTTTCAGCCAATTTTGTAAAATGTCACTTTATATACGTCAAATAGCAAACAAAACCAATTTTTGTACTTAAAAGTCATTTTTTTTATTTGCGCAGTCGTGCGCAGTTAATTCATGATCCTAATTCTCTAAAATATGACATTTACTACCAGGTAAAAGAAAAAAAAGTTGCTCTTTATTTGCCTTTTCTAATATATAAGTATTTATTTTTGAAAAAATGTTTGATTTTACATGAAATTATTAATACTCAATAACAAAGTTAAACTTTTTCGTTTTGTGTATTTGAGTGTTTAAAATAATAGTTAAAAATATATTTTAATAACTGGTTATCTATATCTTTCTAGCATAGCAGTTGTTTACTTTTGAAATTTAAGATAAGAAAATTGGGTTACTATTAAATGCTACGTTTAATCAAATATACTAAAATTGTCAGTTGGTGTAACAAGTTCGTTCTAACGATACCGTTATTATAATCCACGTGTATTGTATATTGCGATCGTTAAACTTTTAAATTATATTGTACGATTGAATTGTGGCCGAAGCTTTATTTATTTATTATATAATCAATGGACAATATACGAGTAATAAAGGTGAAAGTGATTAATATACATAACGTGTGCTTTAATTTAAAATCTAAAAATGAAAAACTTGTTACAATTATTCATTATCTAAAAACAAAATTTTCTATTAGAAATGACACTTCTGAGGAGCAAGACTTAAAAAGGTTAAAGTAAAGGTAAAGGTAAAGTGTTTGGTTTTTCAGAGTCTTGTGTACTTATTACATAATTTATTAAATTATGCAACTGAAAAATTTGGATTAACAGTAAAGTTTAACTTTGTTATTGAGTATTAATAATTTCATGTAAAATCAAACATTTTTTCAAAAATAAATACTTATATATTAGAAAAGGCAAAAAAAGAGCAACTTTTTTTTCTTATGTCATATTTTAGAGAATTAGGATCATGAATTAACTGCGCACGACTGCGCAAATAAAAAAAATGACTTTTAAGAACAAAAATTGGTTTTATTTGCTATTTGACGTATATAAAGTGACATTTTACAAAATTGGCTGAAAATATGAACTTGAAAATTGCATAAATGTCTTGCTCGCAAAATTTAGATATGATTTGAGTACCAACATGACCACCTTAGAAGCACTTTAAATTTTCGGTACTTTACAGGCCACTACAGACCTCAAATTTATCAAAAATTTAAATTTCTCACCAAAATCTTTCAAATGACACTAAATGACATGTTTACTCAAAAAATGCCGGTTTTTTATTTTTTCGGACCACTGTGCGACGTGCCGTCACACGCCCTGCAGCGAATCCGCACGATTCACACACGTGCGCGCGCGTTAGTCGTCGACGAAGATTCGTCGACAGGCCTATGACGACGACGTTATTCCGCCGCGATTGTTACTCGTTCGCTGTGCGATTATGTATTTCACCAGACGGCGGCGGCGGCGGCGGTCCGTAGTAACATAGTTAATATTATTATGTTATTTAGTGTTCACCGAACCGGAGTGAAGTCTGGCACGGTTAGTTTATCCGGGCGAACATATTTTTCGAGAAATTACGAAACAATAATGGCGTCCGATTATAAACGGCGATTTGATATAACTGAACGAGCATCGAAAACAAAGCAAAATCAATTATTCGTATCGCATCCGAAGACAAAAACAAAAAAAAAAGTGATAACGATCTATCCGAATAGATCTGTTTGGTTAAGATCGTTACACAGACTGTACGTAGACCGTGTATAACGGTTTTATATTATATTGTTTATAAAACGTTTTCATAATTGCCACGTGGAAACAGATTCAAATTAGCCGAGTAACAATGCGAATTGGCTTATTAACGTATAATATCGTTACGTAACACGTCATGAAAAAACTTGATATAATTTCAAAACGTGTGGCCCAGAGTAGAATAAATTATACCTTGAAGTCGTATTAAAACGATAATTTAAACATTTTCGGGATTTCTTCGGTGGTTATATTTTAACAACTGTGTGTAGGTACCTGTTTTGGAAATTATACGCTTTGACTAATTTTTTTTTTTTTTTATAATTACCATTTGTAAGTCGTTTCAAATTTGTTTATGAAATAATGTCGACTAAAAACCACGGGGTTTCAAACTTATTTATCGACACGACGCATAAGCCATCTCATTATTAATCAATTATTTTTCGGCACGACGGCGGCATTGTTTTAACTGTGCATCGTCAGATTTATTTTGATAAAACGATGTGATTCAACGTATTACGGTATGTCTTTTCAAAACCCTTTGAATCGGTGATTATTTCGACCGAGGCATTTGTAAGTATCGTAAACCCCTTCCCCTCCCCCCGTTATTTCGCAAAATGTGCAATCTTTACGTATAACGAAATGAAACGCGATAATAAGCGAACGCGATAATACGAGAAAACGTAATAAACCGAACGCGACGGTACGACTGCACGAGTGCCCCCCCCCCCCGGAGGGGGCGTCCGTTTTCACTACTTCAATGGCGAACGCTTACATTTGAAAAACGATACGAGCACTTCAGTAAACTGCACATGAGATCCGTTCGGAATCTCGTTTTTCAAACACGAAGACGTATCGCGACGACAATACGACACTGTTTTGCGTCGAATCGAGCGAATAATATTAAAGTGTGATAGACCGTGAATATCCGTGTTTGCATAGTACTGTCGTCGACTGTCTCTAATGACAACGGCAGATCGTGAATGAGAAAATCATTAGCTCGACTCGGCTGGACGCTGTGTCGAGCTAATGATTTTCTCAGTCTACGCTGAAATCACGCGTCGAACACATTTTACGCGTTATTCGTCGTGTCTAAAACAGTATATATTTTCAATAATATACGACGCGATGTGACGTACAATCGCGTGTTCAGTCGGGATACGATAATTAATTTCGAACGGTTTTTTTTTTTTATTCTCCGACAAGTCCAGAGTTGTTTTGATTTCGAGTTATTTTTTCGCGTGAAAACATTCGTGAAAAAAAAATAAAACACGTACCCTTATTCGACTAATGTAAATGTTATTTTGCGTTAGATACAGGGACGTATTTATGGGGGGACTGAAGGGGCTTCAGCCTCCTCCCCAAATCCAGGAATTGTTTATGAAGTCTGCTTGTTATGTCTTATCAGGTGTAAATCGTAAAAGTTCAATACAAGTTTATAAATAATTATTAGTATCAACGAACAATAGTTAATGTGTCTGACGATTTTGATCGTAACGATTATACCTTTGAGTTCGTTTTAATAGGCTGAATTTGGGGAATTTCAGTTGGAGAAAATACCACAAAGCCCCCACCCCCAAAAAAAAAAAAAAAAAATCAAAAAAATCTTAATACGCCCCTGGTTAGATACCATACACGAGCGGTGAAAAGATTATCAATATAACATTTATAACGCCGAACGTTTTCTCCATTCGATACGTGCGAAAATTATTTGCTTCGTTGTGCCCTTTTTCCCGTGGCGGAGAGCGCAAGTTTTATTGAAATTTCCTACATACCACGCGGAACCCGGGAATTCGACCTGAATCCAATAAAAGCAATCGTGAATGACGAACCGTCCGCGGTGTAGTCGATATGATCGCGGAGTAATAAATAATATTCGAACGCATTACGACCGAGTACCTACTCGATAAAATATGCAATAATAATGATAAACTACGTTTATACACAACACTTACAGTGTAAAAGTCGAGTAGCGTAGCAGGTGGTCGAACAGCAGAGCGCATTCGGAGCGGTAAGCGTGATTATATATTTAACGAATAAAAAAAAAAAAAAGGCGACTTGTCATTGATATTAAAGAGTCAATTTACCAGATAATAATTTTTTATTATTATTATTTTTTTTTTTTTTAATGAGCTGTAGGGACATTAGATCGAATTTATCGAGTATTAATAATTATTTTAATTTATACCGATCGACTGTGTAATAAAACGTGTATTAACGGTTTCACACGGGTGTATATACCGGTAGGTTTTGAAAAATGTCCGCGTCGTCGTTAAATAGCCGATCGGATGTTTTACATTTTTCACAGCTCGACGAATAAAACGCATTAATGTCGTATATCGATCGATAAAAATGTCCGGTTATAATAGTAGTGTTTTTATTAAATACCAATGTAATTGCATATCCGCCGTCGGCATATTTGTGTAGCAAAATCTTTTGCATGTCGACGATTGTATCATGAATGTCATATAAAAAAAAAAAAAAAAATATTGTATGCAAATGTGTTATTTACATAACCGATATAATTCACGAGAAAACGTAATCTTGCGTCATTAAACAACGCATAAACGTCAATTAGTGCATATTTTCTATAATTCGACGCGAAGGAAAATAATATACCAGTTGGATAAATCACAATCGGTTCGAGTCGGGGATATTGATAAAAATCGAAATCCGAATTCAATAAAATATGATTACGGTACCCGAAGACCGGTTGTCGTGAGTCCGGACCACAGCCAAATTAAAACAATTGAAGCATTTCAGTCCATTTCCCTCCGCACAATAACGTCAGCTCCTTGGTATGTTTCAAACCACACCCTTCACAAAGACCTAAACATTGAACCAGTTGAAAACTTAGTTAAAACCCACTATAAAAAGTTCCATTCTAAATTACTTCATCATCCAAATCCTTTTATTGCAAACCAACACTCAGCCTCAATTCCAGATAACCCCCCTCGTCGCCTCAAAAGACGTTGGTGTCGCGACCTCCTAAACTGAAACACCTCTCCCTGTCTTAATTGTCACAACTCAAAAGGGTCCTATCACTGGATAGCTTCCCTTCACAAGTCTTCAAAGTCACTATTATAATTGTGAACCTATTTGCTTATTGTATTTTGTATGTATAGATTGTAAATGTTATTTTTATTAATAAAAAAAAAAAAAAAAAAAAAAAACTTTTGATGATACATTTCAATAAAATAATATTCCGCGACAATTTGCGGATTTATTTAGTCAAACCAACGGTTTTATGATATCGATGTCGATTATTTTTTAGAAAATCAAAAGCCACAACGTGAAAGCACACTTGAACGACGATATAGTGACATTGAATAAAAAAAAAAAAATCATAAATTATAATCACTGAATACGCGCAATCCCGCGTGATTTCCAAACGTTTTCGCAGTATTATTGCAAACACTAATCACTATGTCTACAATAATAATTACGGCTTACGAAACCGGCAGATGATTTTGTATACGTTTAAACGGGGAAAAAAATATACATATATTTTATGGTGAAACAAAAAAAAAACGGGAAATTAGATAACGATCGGCACTACACGTTTTCTCGTCACACAGTAAACGTTTTAAATAAAACACAATATCCTGTGTTTTAGGATTTTTGAAACCTAACGTTTCACCACTCTGCGCATAAACGACCAGTACGCTATGATTTCATAAAGTGCGAGGAGTTAGCTTGATCGAAAATCTAGAAATAAGATCCCCGGGTTTTGATCTTCCGCGGAATTCTCGGTCGATCTTAAACAGAATAAGAACTGAGCAAGGCAGAAGTAAAAGTTTACTACGTAAATGGGGAATGGAAAAATCCCCTCTTTGCTCTTGTGGAATCGAAAAAACTATATCGAGCACATTGTGGAAGAAAGTTACTATAGATTTGAAAGAGGAATAGCAAAAGTACACGAAGCTAAAGCGGAGGCGATAATTGGCTAAACAATCTAGAAATACCACTTTGATACGCGATAAAGTTATCCTGACCCCAGTTACCATTACATTTAGAATAGAGTTTTTTGTCATATTTCAAAAGCCGTTATGTTGTTGTAATTTTAAGTTTTAAATTGATCTAATATCTATTAATTATTGTTATAATTTCTTATTTATATACCATTGTCTAATTATTTATCATTGTCTAAATTATAGCGATTAATTATCGCTTTTCTATTTTATATAATAAGCCGATACGTCATATGCAAAATAAAAATTTAAAAAAAGCTGGTAAGTGAGATGATGGTGGTACAAGTTCGTCCTTCGTCCCTTCGGTCCTCGGACAAGATATTGGTGATGAATGTATTAAGTTTTAAAGAAATGATGACTCATTTCTTTAGTATAAAACGATTCTGAGCAAAGCTTCAGTGTGATATAATTTCTATCGTATACATTATTATCTTGAGTCACGATTATTGATATTTTTTCGGTATAGATAGTTTAGTATAAGAGTAAACTTGTATTAAAATTTCAGAACTTTCTAACAGATACTCAATATTTCATTAGAAATAAACTTGAAAGAAATCTGACAATATCGTAAAAAATCGTATAATAATTTATTAAAGTGTGTATAAAAAAAAAATCCTGAGTCACGATTTTTGAATTTTTGTTAGGATAATTAGGTAGGTATATGAGTAAGGTCATATTAAATTTCCAGAACTTTTTGTCAAATATTTAAAATTATATTACATAAAAACTTTCAAACAATTTGGTCAATTAAAAGTTCTATATTTAAGTCAAAAGTGCTATAATTGTTCTGAAAATGTTGTCCAATATAAAAAAGTATGTATTTGATATTGGATAAAATGTTCAAGTTTCTAGCTTCAATAATTTTCGATTTATGACTAAATACCTAAAATCTGAACAGTGAAAATCTCGTTTACGGCGGATTTTTACCGATTTTACCGTTTTTACTCAGTTTTTCGATCGTTATTCTTGATTACTGGAAAAACTATGGAGATTTTGGAAAAATGACCTCTCTAAAGTACCATCTCAGTTCAATTTCGAATCTAAAAAGTTGCTGGACGAAACTTTTGGACAAGGATTTCTATACGAAAAAGTGTTTACAGAAAAAAATAAATAAATAAATAAAAAATAAACATCATTGTATAACCATAAGATCCTTCGCTACACTCAGAATCTAAAATTTCGAGTTAAACATAACCAGACGAGACGCGAGAGAACGATAGTGCATGGAGGAGTCGTGTCGTATTCGTGAAACCGTACATATTCGCTACGTATTAATTTTAACTCGCATTGACCCGCAACACGATAATAGTAATAATAATAATACGTCGTGTACTCTTCCCCCGCCGACGTTGTATTGACGCTGTAGAACACGGCCCGTAATTAATTATAGTCGTCATAGAATAAAATCCCGCGAGCTCGTCGACCGCGAACCATAACGGGTGCGTCGAGGTTCGTCGCGAGATTCGATATTTGCAGTCAGCCGTTCGGACGATATTTCGGCGAGACGTCGTCGTCTCGACGGCCTATTAAATATTTTATATAATGTATACGCGCACGATAAACCTGAATTAATTACGGTAATTCGACGCGAAACCGGGTCTCTGTAAATTGCGTCCCATTTCAAATTTTTTATGTAAATTGCGGCCCGGGTATATTTTATACATACGTAAATTGCGGCCTAGGTATGTTTTTGTACATACGCCTATCTAACTATTTCTTATTGATATGTAAATTACGTCTAAGCCTTTTTTCCACAAAACCAATATTTTCCTTCCCATTTTTCAGACAGGACTATAACTATAACAGACTTAAAACCATCTATACAAATATTATTATCGTCAAATTTCAAAAAATACTTACACGTTTTAACTGTGCAACACCAACGTTGAATATCGTTGTTTAGAAATTTATGAAAACGAAATTTGAAACCATCAAATATTTTCAACGTTTTATTCCTTTCACTTTTCATAACGTCCATTTTTATTAGATTGAAAAAAAATACTGTAAACTGTAGAGCAACCACAGATATATAAAACAACTAGATAGCCGACTCGACGAATACAATAATTGAAGTCTAGAATCCATATGCGAACAGGGCAAAATATGATTGATTAATCCATGACATTTTATATTATTCCATGAAATATAATTTTTCTGTGATTGAAACCAAAGATATAAAATAAAAATGTTGTTTTATATATCAGTTATCTTTTTATATGGATTCGAATTGAAACACAATTTTTCGATTATAATTTATTAACTATAAACTATACAGTGCAATTCAAGTAATTCAACATCATGGTGGTTTCTTGTTCTGTGTCTGCAGGTTGTGTCAATAGGAGACTGAAAGGAAGCAAAGTTCATTTTTTTTCGTAAGTTCCCGGGACGCAATTTACGTATATGTTTTAAAAGTACACGGGCCGCAATTTACGTATGTTTTAAAAGTACGCGGGCCGCAATTCACATAGTATATGACCATGACCGTACTTATAAGGACGCAATTTACCGACTCCGACGAAACCAGCGACAGCGCACGAACGCAATATCGCTGTATCGACGGTGCACGTTGAACGACAGCCAATTATTATTTACCGATAAAACCGACACGAATTGCCTTTTAGAGTTTACGTGATAATTATTGTCGATTATTAGCCGACGCCACCGTATTGGTGAGAAATAAAAAGTATTTTTCGTTTAGTTTTTTATTTTTCCAAACGCCTTTTAAATTGGCTCGTGACAGTCTCACGAAAGATAACATTTAGTAACGTTTAGAATATATTATATTATGTATGTATATGTCCCCCCTCCCATAACGATTCTTTGAATATTATCACTAAACATAATAAGAACTTTCGACGCTTTTGGAAAAAAACTAGGGATGGGTTTTCGAACTCTCGAACGCCTCGAACCTTAAAAAAAAATCGAACAGTTCGAAGTTCGAGAAAAAAGTAGGTTCGAATTCAAACATCTCGAATAGTTCGAGTTTAGTATGTTCGAATTTTCTAACAGTTTGATCAGCAGACTTTTAGAAATCAGAATTTTATTGGTTAATAATACATTAATACGACTATATTATTGTTACTATTGTTAAATGTTCAAATGTTTTAATTTTTTGAAGTTCGAAAGTTCGAAAAAGCTCGATTAAAATTCAGATTCGAGTTCGAACAGTTCGAGAAAATATGGTAGTTCGAGTTTGAAAAAATTAACGTTCGACCCATTCCTAAAAAAAATCATAAATACCATCTCGACACGGGTCTTGTCTCGTTCTGAGGTTTTACGCTCGTCAACTGCGATAGCAAATCGTCGTTTAAAACAACTGGCGTCGATGAAGGACGAGTAGAAACCTAGTAGCAAAAGTCAACGTTTCCCAGAAGTTTGTTCGCCGCAACTCGTCCAACGTCGATGTCGTCGTCGCCGCCAGACGAGGAGACCGGGAGACGTCGTATGGTTTCGCGCGACGTTCCGCATTCGACGTGAATCGATGACCTGTGCAAGTAGTCGGTCTGTCGCAGTAGTAAGTCGAAGTAATTAGAATAAAAAACGACATTAATTTAAAAGCAAAATCGCATCCGGTTTCGAGGACGCCTTTGGAAACCGTACGCTGAATGATACGCGCGTACGTTTACTTGTACTTAAGGAACATATTTTCATTATGGAACAGGCTCTCGAGGGGGGGTGCTCGGCAAACTCAAATCTTAAAATTAACCCCCTTGATATGCTTTCTTATCCATTCACGTGGTTTACAATAATCTATAAATTAATATACGTATATGTTAACATATATGTATTTATTAAAAAAAAAAAAAAATTAACATTTATGACTACACGAATTTTTGAAAAAATAATAATTTTTAATTCTTCTATAAAAGTATTATGTTTTACACTAAATGTTTTTTTTTTGTCTGTGAACCGGAGTAAGTTCATCTCTGTGCTCGAATTACTATGGTAAACTTCAAGGGTTAACTGATAGGGTACACACCAGCCGGCGGCGGTTTTATGCGTACGGCGTCCAGAAAAAGAAGATCAAAGGCCGAAAACCGATTGAAGTGACGGCGCGGCGGCTGCGACATCCTTTCCTCTCGAATTATCATTATCTGCATACGCCTCTATTACGTGAACGGCCAACAGTACTGTTGAAAAAATAAAAATTGCACATTCGCCATGACCCTCAAAATGCAATTGTTCGTACATTTCGAGCGTATTAATAATATGCTGTTTGTGCGTTACCGACATTACTCGTTTTTACATACGAATTTCATTTCGACGGTTTTTCCTCGATATTTTACAGCGGAAATTATTTCGAAATTTCCTTACGCGTAAATATGTTTTTAATGGATGTTCGAAATCGTCAAAAACGAATTTCACTCGTACCACGTGAACGTCAGTTCGACCAACTATTGAAACTTTTGTCCACACTACCAGGCGCACGCAGAAACTGCAAAAAAATCAGACACGCTAGCGATTTTTTTTCGTTTTTTTCGTTTTTCGTTTTTTTTTGTTTTTTATTATTTTATTGTTTATCTCTGCTACTGTCGACGTATACGATATATAAATAACTACGTTGTTACGACGATCCGCACCGTCGTAGTCGAGTGCCGCTGTCTGTATAGTCGGAGACCGTACGTGAAAAACGATTCGTTTCTACCAAAAACCTCTGGTGAGCCGACTCGTGTATACGTCGCTGTACTCGGGCCTCGGCGCCTTCGTTCCGTTTCTCAAAAAAAATAAATAATAAAAATTCACGCCCACGCACACACGCAGGGGATCCTCTTGCTCGACGCTCTCGCGGCGCCGAGACTACGTCGCGTACGACGACGCGAGGGAGTACGATCGATCTGGACGTTTTATCAACCGCCCCCACCTCCCCCCCCCGTACCTCCCGTAAGTCCTCCGCCATAGGGCCCGCGTCGAAAGCCGAAAACTATAAATCAAATCCCGTCACAACACGCGACGTTTCTTCCGAATGAAAAACGCGCGTGTATTATTGTTTGTTGTTGTTCGCGCCCGCAAAATCATAAACCGACGACGATGACGGTAGTTACTTTGATTAACGACGACGAAAACATTGTGCTCGTTAGTGTGTGTGAGTGTGTATGTGTGTGTGTGTGTGTGTGTGTGTGTGTGTGTGTGTGTGTGTGTGTGTGTGTGTGTGTGTGTGTGTGTGTGTGTGTGTGTGTGTGTGTGTGTGTGTGTGTGTGTGTGTGTGTGTGTGTGTGTGTGTGTGTGTGTGTGTGTGTGTGTGTGTGTGTGTGTGTGTGTGTGTGTGTGTGTGTGTGTGTGTGTGTGTGTGTGAGTGTGTGTGTGTGTGTGTGTGTGTGTGAGTGTGTGTACACAGAGCCTAGTTACACGCGTTATTACAACAATATCATTATTATCATCGTTATTACAATAAAAAAAAAAAAAAAAAAATAATAATAATAAAATAAATATCATCACGGAATGGCGTGGCGCGTCGATATAACGTCGTGTGTATTATATAAAATCCGCGTTTTGTCACATGTCCGTCATTGGACCCCAAGGCCGCCACCGCCGCCGCCGTCACACGCCGTTCGTACGTCGATTTACGCACGTAACTATTATATGTATTATTATTATTATATACTGCGCGTATCGTCCGCATTGAAAGTAAAAATCATTCGTGACCGTCGTCGGTTCAATGAGAGTGTGTTGTGTGTGTGTGTGTGTGTGTGTGTGTGTGTGTGTGTGTGTGTGTGTGTGTGTGTGCGCGCGCGCGTGTGTGTGAATGTGCACAATTATACATTATACATACGTGTGTGCGTGCGTGCGTGCGCGCGTGTGTGTATTGAATAATCATTTATATTGTGTGATGTTTGTTTGTTTTTCAAAAACGCTCTGCTCGCCAAAAAAAAAAAATATAATAATAATAATACAAAAAACGACGAGTCGATTTAGTACACGACAATCGAAACGTTTCGTAAAACGTTCGAATAAACGATATTACACGCCGCGGCATGCCACGTCGTCGTGTTTTTTTTTTTTATCGACGGCCGACTTTACTTCGACGACATCAGGTCCCCACCGTCGCGCCGTACACGCTGGCCGACACCCCGTGTGAGATTACTGATCGACTCTTCCGTCGCGACGTCCGCAGTCCGCCGACACACGAGCCATCGAATCTCCAATACAGACAATACGACTGCACAAACTCGCCGGACGGGAAACGTCTGATGCGATCGACACCAATATATTTTCATAATAATATTATATTATTAGTATGATCGCGGCGGCGGACCGGTGTAAAATCGCAAACGTTCTTCTCCGACGGGCGTGTCTCCGGCCGCGACATACCCACGGCTACTGCGACTGCTTCGTTTCGAGTGTCGACACTCAGACGTCGATACGACGAAAAACGGCGAAAACGAGTATACGAGATAACAGCCCGGTACTGTCGCAATTTCGCAAATCGTTTTTTTTTTTTTTTTTTTTATACGATCCGACAGCAAACGCGAGTGCACTCGACTGCCTCAGAGCTCATCACGTCAGCACAGCAAACACCGAACGGCTACAGATAACGACGCCTGATAAAGTAATAAAACAGACAGACAGAAAAAAAAACACACGACTCTTTCGATCCGTCGGATATCTTCGCGAGATTTTCACGTGTACCGAAAAAATACTGTTAACGAAGCCGTTTGCGCCCGACATACGTGTACGTAGGGTTGGACTGGCCTATACTATTGACTGGCAATGGCCAGTGAGGCCCTATCTATACGAGGCCTCCTTTTTCGGGTACCATTATTGTATTGTAAGAGTGTTATATTATAGTTGTGGTAATATTAATTGTTTTTTTTTTATTTATTTTAAACTCAGACATTCCTAACCTAAGGCTATCTATACCTAGGGATTTTCGGCAATATACTTAATTAGTTTTAACAGGTATTAACATGATAATTAAAAATATTTTTAAGCGCTATGGATGATTAACAATTGGTAGTCTAAGACAGTGGTTTTCAACCTTTTTTGGGTCGCGACCCCCCATTTTTATTTTTTTTGTACTGCGACCCCCTTCAAAAAAAAAAAGTTGTTTTATTCATCAAAATTTAATTACTTAAAAAATATTTATTTGTTATACAATTTAATAATCCATATCCGCTATCGATGAGATAAGAAATAAGAAATTAAGATTATACGCTCCTCAGCATGTTCTATAATCTTTTTGGCGACCCCCAAACCTATCATTCGCGACCCCCTTGGGGGTCGTGACCCCCAGGTTGAAAACCACTGGTCTAAGATATACAGAAGTTACAATATGTGATTACGATAATATACTAATATTTACATATTTACAATAATTTAATAACTATAAGTAATAACAGAGAGGTCGTAGAGTGATCTGGAAGAAGCGCACGTGTAGAGTGAAGATTGGTAATATTAATACGAGTATGATGTAGGTACATTGGAATATGCGTTTTAATTTATATTTATGATTTAATAATTGCCAAATAGGCAACATGCTTCCTCGAAATAAGTAAGTACTTGATATTATTATCATACAAAATTCTATATTGTATTTATTATTAAAAATATAGTGTTTTTATATTTGAAAACACACTATGGTCAGTGGTCCGTGTTAATGAAATTGCATAATTATACAATAAATATATTGTATGAGTATGAAATTATCTTATAGTTTTAGCGTCGAAATTGTATTATAAATTAATTAATCATTTTATTGTTGTCGGGGTAAATTTAATTACAGACGAGGCCCTTTTTTTGTCGATCCCCGTTGAGGCCTTCCATACCCAGGCCGACCCTGCGTGTACGGCACTCGTACTCGGTTGATAACGTATAATCGGCCGTATCGTGACAAACGATTAAACGTTAAAACAAACGCAAACATCTCTGATAACGCAATGAAGTATAATATTTAAAGAGATTTTCAATTATTATTTTTTTTTCGATATTTTTACGTTTTTTTACGTGCACGACAAATATATAATATAATATAATATTGTACATGTACGATTCAACGTGTGTTCACAACACGCAGTCGGTACACACACCGCTCGGATGATAAAATAATACTGCCGTATCGTGACGTACGGTCTGGCCTTTTTATTTTGCCGAACAATGTTCACTAAAACACACAAACGGTATATTGCTTGTATAAATGTTAATTGTCAAAATTAAATTACAGCGGACGGAATATGTATGAACGTGCAATTGGGTTGAATAATATCGTGCGTTGTATTTCGCGTACACGTTTCCAAAGCAATTATTATTAGTTTTCGTAATTATTTTTCTATTGTTGTGAAAAATATAACGAACGAAAAAACGCGCATAAAAGCTACCACAGTAACTCGTATCCTGTTTTTTTTTTCACGCGTGGTAGAATTTTTGAATTATTTCGTAAATAACTATTGTTAGAATTTTAAACTAATTTAATTAAAATTAAATTCGAATCGAAAAGCTGAAAATTTCAATTTTATTTCGCAGAAACCTTCGCCGAACACGCAAATTTTTTTTTTTTTTTTTAAATAAATGTGATTACAAATAACGTTTGCAAATCACAGAACTTGTCTACGACGTGCTCACTCGTAATATATACTGAAATCAGCTTCCATTTTCAAAAACAATTCAACGAGTCGACGCCTGAAACGTGTTATTTATGTAACGCGAGTTCATTGGACGACTAGAGCTGCTGCAATATGCTTAAAGCTAAAGTAATCTTACAGCGGTCGAAGAAAAAATTAAAGATATTTGTGCCAAATCGCCGTCGAACACTCCGAAGTAATAGCGTATTCAACAATCGTGAATCACACGTATAATAAATTTCAGTTAAGGAGGGAGGTTTTCGACTAAACGTCTCGTAATGCTCGTCAACTCGGAATCGCTAATTTTTCTCGACGCTATTCGCTATAAACACGCAACGAATAACGCGTGATTTTCCGATAAACGCCTGTGTAACACGTCTGCGTTAGTTTAAAATTTTCCACGTACGCCTTCGGTTGGCAATTTGTTCCCCCCCCCCTCCCCCAGCCCGTCTAATTGATTCAATGAGATTCGCCGTGATGATTATGCCGTGGAAAGTTTTCATTAATGCAAACAACCGGTCTGCACCCGCCGCAACCGACAGACGCCGACGATCCGAGTACATCAAAAACGTGACGACGAATAAATTAGAACGCCGCATTAACGTGAATCACACTTCTTACAAACTCGATACTCATTACGACGTTCAAACTTTCGTGTCGTCGAAACGTTTACGCACGCATAATATTATATTATTTTCAAAGACTACACTCCGAAGTTACGAAGTTACTACACGACGGAGTGTGGACAAAGAATGAATCGTTTCCGGAACTCTTTAAGGCGCGTCCACACTATGGGCCGAACGCGAACGAGCGCGAATTCGGAGATAAAAATGGAAACAAATTTTTATATCTGGACGTGATAACGGACGCGAACGATTGGCGACGGAATACGTTCGTTCGCCTTTCATATGATCGATAGGACGGCGATCAATTAACCCTTCATTAGGTAGGTCGGGTCTATCAGACCCCAGCATTTTAAATATCGATTAATATTCGTAATATATTCGTGATAAGGATCAAAAGTTTTTATTTATAACCATTTAAATATTTTATTTTTTTATTTCGTAATTGTTACAATATATTTCCAAGTGTGTCTATGTAATTGTTATTCATATTTGAAGAGATAAAGTGTTACCATAAAAGAGTAAAATTGATGTATTGATATGGGTCTATGAGACCCATGGTAACTATTAACGTAACGTTTTTTCACCTACCTAACCAAGGGTTAAACGAGTTTGTTGTCAATTTAGACGTAAATCGGCGTTCGTATGCATTCGGCGCATTCATAGCATATTATTCATAGTACTTGGTTTTTGTTTCCGATTTCATTTATTAAGTGTCCTGTACAGTTTAGGTATTTGTAAAATTATTTCTAACACATATAACACGGCGTGAACAGTAGAAATGTCACCGAAATTAATCGAATCGTACCGTGAAAGACCCATATGTTGTGACTTGTGGGATCTCACCGACAATGATTGTAAATTGGGAAAAAATAAATTAGTTGTGTGGAAAAAAATCGCAGACGTATTGAAAACAGGCGTTGGGGAAGTGAGAAAAATAAAACAGAAAGTCTTCTAGCATCTTTCAAACTTAACTGTAACCGAAGGCTGCAACCGAATGCTAACTACTAACAGGGAATTCGCAGTTCAATTTGGACACAAACAGTGGTATTCAAAACGAAGGCGAACAAACGGCAAGTTTTTCTAGATTCGCGTTCGTCGCCTTTATACAATCGCATTCGACGTACGTGTCACACCAGCCCAACCCCGTGTTTAAAATAATGCAATTTTACTATTCTTTCCTTTAGTAAGATATTCGTACGAATTTGTAAGCAGCGGTACAAGACTTTGTACGACCGAAGGGCCCGATTGATATCGAAAACCCTCTGGGGGGGAGGTGTGACGTCACAGCAGTCCCCGACATTGGAAATTTGAAATTTTCTTTTTACCATTCTTTTGCGCCCTATGTGTACGTATTCGTACGCTTAATACAAACATTCGTACGCCCTTCGTTCCGAGGTAGATATCGAAAACCCTCCGGGGGGGAGGTGTGACGTCACAGCAGCCCCCTTCATTGGAAATTTGAAATTTTCTTTTTATCAATCTTTTGCGCCCTATTTTTACGTATTTGTATGCGTAATACAAACATTCGTACGCCCTTCGTCCCGGGGGGGGGGGGGATATCGAAAAAAACTGTCGTAAGGCTAGGCGGTTAGGCTACGCGGTTATTTACCTAACCAACGGGTCGACACGAAAACACCGCTTCCGTTATGATCGGGACGCGAAAGGCCGCTCTTGCGCGGTTGCGCGATTCAGTCGCTCGTTTCTTTCGTCGTAACGACGTTATCGCGCCGAAAACGTTTCGGTTCGTTAGTGTTTGCTTTACTCGGACGACGAATCGAAGCTCGGAGCGGCCGCGGTCATAATTCAATCGCGCGTACCCAACGCCGAAACAACGTTATCGCGAAAAGGATTACCGTTTCCTGGATTATTCGAGTGCACGCCGCCGCCGAGGAGTTCGGCCTCTCCGAACTCCGGCGAGTGATCGGAAGTCGAACCGTCCGGAAGCCACCGACCACGGCGTATCGTTTGTGTTTTTCCGAATCGTCTTTGGAGAAACGGAGGTTATCGTCGTTATCCACTCGTCGGACGTTTAATCCGATGATCCCCGCGCGAACGCAAAGTATCGCCGCCGCTCACCGGCATATTTTATTTTATTTTAGTTTTTTTTTTTTTTTTCGTCGACCGCAGGACTTTATACGGGAAACACTCTAACGATAATTATAGGCGCTCTATACTACCCGTAATCCTACACGGTAAATCGCTCGTGGATCAATAAGGGATAATATTAAAAGAGTATTATATTTTTGGATTTAGATATTTTTCTCGTTAACCTAACCTAACGACCGGGGCCGAAAAACCGCCCGAATCCATTCGAAATGGTTTCGGGAGAACGACGATCGTTTTTTTTTTTATTTATTTATTTATTTATTATTTTTTTGTTTGTTTTTTTTTTCGATTCAACACGATTGTTTATGTGCGACGATTACACACCCATTTGTATACCGTACGGTGGCTCGCCCTAAACAGTTGTAGCGCGTTGGACTATAAATTTCAGTCTAATGAACTATAACGCGATTGCGTATTACACTTATCATCGTCACTCTGCACGCGGGATCGTTCTCGATTAATCAACGACGACGTCTGCTTTTTTAACGAGTACCGAATTCATAGAAAACAATAACGACGTTGATCATCAGCACGTTTTCACGACACTCGTAGTACGCCTGAGTATATTATATAATATTAAATATAGGTAGTGTATTTAACAAACGGACGATTTAAACGTACGATTATGAATCATGATACACATCACCTGTACAAAGTGCCGTCCTAACCACCGTTATACTGTCCTAAAGCGACGATATTCGACGAATCCCCTAAAAAATGTTAAATTTATTTCACTTTTTTACCACGTCATACATCGTTTCATAAATTAGTTTAATATATTTCTCGATTGTGACCTGTCAATCAATCGTTATTGTAACCATCTTATTTATATAAATGTGTTTATTTCATTTTGATGATTTTTTTGAAGTCGACAACGATTTCATCACTACTATATGGCAACGTAATAGAAAAAAATTACCATTTTCACCCATCGATACGTAAATATTATAACTTATTTTAGTACCTTCCATAATCCTTTGGTAATATTGGTATTTACACATAATTGTAGACGTGTAACACCGCGTAGTCTTATGCATTATTTGAGCAAAAAGAAGAATACTGTAATACGAAACACCACATTTTCAAAAAAATTTTTTTTATTAATTTTCTTTCATTTTTATGACCCCCAAAAATTTGCAATACTCTGCGTGCTCCTGGAACTTTGCCCATTTTCTCCCCCCTCCCCCGTTGGTACGGCTAAGCCATTTATATAACACTACACATACCTACTATTGGATAGGTACTCATCTTTGGGATAACACCATAAAAGAAGAATATTGTAATACGAAACACCACATTTTCAAAAGGAAAAAAAAATTTTTATTCATTTTCATTCATTTTCGTGACGCCCTCTAAATTTTCAATACCCTGCACGCCCCGAGGCACTTGCCCCATTTGCCCCCCCCTCCTTGGGATGGCTAAGCCACGTAAATTTATAAATAATGCCTGTATACGCGCTTGGCGTTTTCGTCTGTGACACGGAATATTAATCGCCTGCGGTCATAACGCGATACCGTGTCCGTGGGTTTGTGTGCGATTCGCGTTATACGTTATCGTCGCGGAAAAAGGCCGACGACCACGTCAATGACCCCGTTCCCCGTACGTCTTGGCGGTTTGCATAAAACATAACTCTGCCGTCCGTCACAACGTTCGCGTGCGTACACGCGGCAATGGACGTGTGTATTACGGTATTTTTTTAAGCGTGCGGAATTATTTAGAGAAAGGGATTTTTCCGGATTCGTGTCACGCCCCACCATAATAATAATAATAATAATAATAATAGTAATAATAATAATAATAATAATAATAATAATAATAGTAATAATAATAATAATAATAATAATAATAATAATAATAAGACCTACCGTGAGTATAGCGCGGCGCCTCGTCCGGCATGACGTGTACATAAGTATACCTCTGCGCTCGGCCGGCCGACGATCGATCCACGGACTTTCGTCGGGCCCGCGTCATCGTCGTCGGTATTGGCGAGTTGCGGCCCGATCCCTAAATAACGTATACCTACGAGTCGCTGCTCGTGTTTATGAAACAGGCGTACGAATCGCGGCCACATTTTATTTATCGCTTCATATCAGCCTATATCAGCGTTACCCAGAAGACACCACAAGGTTGGCTGAGTCGTCTCCCAAAAATTTGTTTGTTTTTTTTTTTTTTAATTGTTATTATTATTTATGTGAAAACGGCAAAATTTATGGTACCGTGAATTTTTTTTTTTTTTTTAGATTATTGGATAGGCAAAAACTTAAAACTTAATGATTTAACGAAATCTAACTGCTCTATTTCTTTTTGTGCTAGCTTATTGTCATCTGTTGTCTTATAAATGATTCTTAATCACATTTTTCTACGTTTTTTAGTGTTTTGTGGAAACGAAATTTTTTGCCTTCGTAGAGAATAAATGGCTTCGATTTTTCACTATTAACAAACACCATAACGCACTTATAATCAGTGTTGTGCTCAGATAAAAAAAAACATCTAGATAAAGACAAGATACATGAAATCAAAATTATCTAGATAAAGATAGATAGTACAAACATTTTATTTATCTATATATAGATAAATAAAAATTATTTTTATCTAGATAAAAATGAGATAAAAATATGTTTATATTAACTATAAAATAATAAAAATAAAAATTTAAAACAAAAACTTATTTTTTTTTTTTTTTTAACTTTGGAGTCTCTAGTTTACATATTTTTAATTTAATTGTAATAGCACCGTGTTTAAATATAAAATGATACAAATGATATATACTTGACTAATACTACACATATTTATTTTTTCTTAAGGTTGAAATAAATACCAACTTTTCCGAAGTATTTTTTTCTTATACTTAGAATAAAGTAATTTAATATTCGGTAAATATTTAAATGTAATAACCATACAATCAATGTAATAGCACTTCACCTAGTATCAGGTCAAGCTAATGGCCAACCTGTTATAATACAATATTAAATACTTTACTGTTTCAGATGAATTCCAAGACTAAAAAAATGTTTATAGTTATAGATTATGTCTCATAAATACAGGTGGGCATTTCATATCCAATTTTATATTTTATTTCATTGCTATATAATCATATTCTTATTTTAATAAGAATATGATTATTTTATAATCATATCTTATTTTCATTTAGATGAAAATTAGATGACAATTTTTGTTTTTATCTAGATAAGATAATATTATATAAAGTTTGTATTTAGATGAAACGTCTAGAAAAATGTATCTAGATAAAATTATCTATGGCACAACACTGCTGATAATATCATATACTGTACTACACACTCAAGCAGAATTCGCAGTCTTCGTAGATACCGATACTAAGTGGTGGACAGACTAACACATTTTTCGTTTGAACTATCGACGTCATGACGTGGTACCTACTGTAGATGAGATACTGCCGATACCGCCGCCGGCACGAAATAAACCGAGACTTCCCGGGCTGCAATTGACTTAGCGATGAGATAATATGACCGGGCCGCAATTCGCCGGTATTCAACACGTTAGTTAATGGCATGTCGGACCGAAAATCACCTGTAGCCCCGGCCGACGTGCGAGGCGGTCCAACGGGCGCCACGGGCATCCCGGGAAATCAATTAACGTTTTTTCGGGACGTGACGTCGCGGGCCGAGCCGCCGGAAAACGGCGTCCGTTCGGAATAAGAAATCCTTCTGCGGGCGTCGGGTGGCGGGCGGGCATAGGTCCCCGAACACGAGAAACCCATTTCGCGCAGGAGCGCGAGAGCACGACGACGGTATTAAGGTCGTTCCCGGAGGCACGGACCCGCGGGTACTTTTAATTCGGTCGACTTTAAATGAGCGTTTTACTTCGACTGCGTGGCGCGATTAGGTCAACCTATAGTTGACGCGTTCTGCAACTGAATCCGTGTCAATAAATATTCTATCGAATAACTTATTATTATCGTCGTGTGATTTTATTCGCTCCGTACAATGCAGTCAAAATGAGAACATTTTTCAAGAACGATTAAAGAACTGCGTTTCACACACACACACACACACACACACACACACACACACACACACACAAAAAAATCTTTTTAGTATTTTTATTCAACTCACAAAATTCAAATTTAAAAATTTTAAAAATAAATAAAAATACCCTCCTTCACATCATAATTAGCAACTATTATTTAGGAAAACTAGACGGCTTGAAAAAAAAACACGCAGATAAAAAATATGAAAAATTATTTCGCGTGAATATGTTATTATAATAGTCTTTAAATTTCACTTGAAAAAAATTCAAATTTATACGATACGCAAGGTTGAATTTAAGGTGAACGCACTTTAAAATTTACCCTGAATAATGCCACGTTTATTAAGGGGTATTGCCGCCGATGAGTAACTTGTAATTTTGTGTGCTGACTCATATTACGTTGAAAATCGTTTCTTTTTGTTATAGAAATATGACTAATTGAACAAACTTGTACTTTTGTATTTTTGTTTTTTTTTTTTCATTGTTTTATATTGAAAAGACAAAAAAAGAAAAGAAAAATATAAGGTTACCATTTTGACGGTCAAATTCGTTAAAATATTTAAATTTCGTTTAACCAATATGATGTGAATGGATAATCGTTAAAATTAGTAGGTATGAGGAATCGGTACAATACCGATTCTTAGAAACCTAACGATCACGGCTTAGCCTACAGGCTCAACTGTTGAAACATAGAAAAATATTATCTTATAATTTATTACTTTCTTTTAATAAAAATTCCATTTGCGAACTATGGATGTACGCGTACTATTGAATATTTTAAGCCATAACACGAAAAAATAATTGAAAATCTATTTCGAATATTTGCATCCACGTCGTCGGTAAAAACGCGTTTGTTTATTTTTTATCAACGAGTCGCAACACACGAATAAAACGTCGAATAATAATATTATTTCCGTCCCGTGAGAATTAAATAATTTCCACGGACGAACACAAAAGTCCGATGTAAATAATTGGTATTGGATTCTATTACGTCGCAATTTTCGGTTAGTGCGTATTCGAAAAAAAATTACCCTGTATAACATACCGTATACGTCGAAGCGTATTAATGTAATATGTACATTGTACACGTTGAATGACCCATGAAAAAGTATTAATTTAAAACGGCTAAACAATGAACCTATGTCGTCTCATCGCTTTAAATTACTATGTGTCTTCGTGGAACGTTCTCTGTATTATATAGTATAAATAATCGTTCACCGCCGTGGCGCCGTCGTCGGTCTGGCGAAGACGCACAATTCGTCAGTTCTCTCTCTCTCTCTCTCTCTCTCTCTCTTTTTATAATATATTATTATTGCTATATATCCAAAGCGGGTTATTATTCAACGGCCTGCAGAGTACAGCACACTCATCACCTGTCCCGTCGGGGTCCCAGCTGTTTACCCACATACGTGCGTTCCACAGGGTAGTTTTAACGGTTTTTACCACTTTTATTTATTTTTTTATTTTTATGTGAATTCCCGAGACGCCATATACGCACGCGATGATAACGACGTCCTTGGTTAATCGGCCAGGCGAAAAACAAACCGCAAATTCAAAACGCGTAACCGAGCGAGTGTACCGCGAGCGTACATAGTGCGCGTTTAAATAAAATAATCGAGCGACAAATGAACGGCGAAACGCGACGTTCGCGGAAACACACGTTTGCGGTTCGGTCGTCGAAACAACGTCCACACGTCACGATGAAAAAACAAAAAAAACGAAAAAAAAAATTAAAAAAGTCGAAAAACGAAAAAAATCAATCACGAGATATTTTCGTGTATACGTTTTCAATATTGTACAGACCCTGGTTTATTTCCATCGGTCTATTTGTTTGGTGCGGTACGAATTTAGTATTATTATTATTATTATCGTCATCAATCGAAATAGTGGGAATATATTATGTATTTTTTACAAACACTCGTGAGTGTTTATAGTGTAAGAGTGTGGTCCGACGACGACGGTATAAATCGTAATCGCGTCACAGCGTTAAGTGCGTACGTTCTGAAATATAATACGACGAGTGTATAATTTAATATCGAAACGTATATTGTAGTGTACGTAAGACGAAAAAAAAATAGAAATAAAAAAATAATAAAAAATAACTGTCCGTAATCGTAAGCGGTATCCGAGTCGGTGTGTGATATTATTAATTATCGGATACGAATCCACTTATACGCGTCTTCGTCGTCGTCGTCGTCGTCGTCGAAAAGAGGGCTCCGACGCTAAGTAATAAAAAATAATAATAATAAGTAATAAGTTATAACAACAACGACAACAACACAATAATAATATTATAATAATATATCGTTACAGACCGCAGTCGCAGTAGTAGAGCGACCGATCGGTCGTCCGACGCATCGGACGAGCGCGCGACCGACATCATATCATATATATGTGTGTGTGTATATACCTAGGTATCACAGAACAGTAACCGTGGTTGTGTGTGTACTCTAACGTCATCTAATACTATATAATACACACGCCATATACCGCCCGTACACTACATACTACTACTACTACTACTATTACTACGTCTAAAAAAAAAAAATAATAATAATAAAAAAACACACGTCATATTGTGTGTGAGTGTGCGTGTGTGTGTATGTGTGTGTGTACGTGCGTTTGTGTACGTTTACGTATACGTGTGTGTGTGTTTTCGTGTGCATGTGCGTGTGTGTGTGCAGGAAGAAGCAGCGGCGGTACGAGAGAGGCGAAAATGTACGTTACAAAACGGTCGTCGGCCACGGAACGTTGCCGCGGCGTGCACCGGCTTCAGTCGACCGCCGTTCTCTCGTTAGTGCGCGTGCTCCACGCCGACGAGCGCGTCATCCGCGTTGTTTGATCCACCGTCCGTCCGTCCGTCCGTCCGTCCGTCGTTCCCGAAACGACCGTTTGGAATCGCGTGGCGTTTTACGGTTATTGTTATTACTTTTTTTTTTTTTTTGTCGTTTTCGAAATTTCAAAATATAATATTAAATATCGACGTCGTCGCTCCTGTGTCCCGTTTTTCTACGCGCACATAATTATTAATTACCCGTCGTCGTCGAACGATAGTCGTGTGTGCGTTCTCGCGGTGTGTGTGTGTGTGTCTGTGCGTGTGCCAGTGCACTACGACGCGACGTGTGACGGGACTTGTGGATTTCGTCCGGGATTACACACGTGGCGATGTAAAGAGCCGGCCAGGACCACCGTTTACCCGCGGCTCTGAAGGTAAATAATAATAATAAAAAAAAAAATAAATAAATAAAACGAAAACAATAACGAAAAAAAACAATTAAAAACAACGCGTCTGTGTATAGGACAAAAACAATAACGGGTAGGTGTGTGTGTGTGTCTGTGTCTGTGTCTGTGTCTGTGTGTGTGTGGGTACGTATAGCCTTAGGTACCTTTCGTCGTATATATATGCGTTTACGTTTACTACGTCGTACGTACCTTGTTTTTTTTCCTATCGTACCCAAACGAATAATAATAAAATAATGTATAAATAACGTTTTCGGATTGAGTTCATCAGGTGTACGTTCCCCCGAGAGATTATGTGCTATTACGTTGGAAAAACTGTTATGTGTTTTTTTTTTTTTTTTTTTTATGAAGACGCGCCCGCCGGAATCGGACTAAATGTAAAAGTGAATTTTTCTCGAAATAATACGCGTCGGAAAAACTGTTACGGTCATCTCGAATCACGTGACGTTATTACCGTGCGTCGTGATTGTGTGTACCGTTCGACGAGAGAACGACGTCCGCGATCGAGAATCGCGCGGTATCGTTTGTTTTCGTCTGTTTTTTCCGTTTGAAAATACAAAAACAAAAAAACAAAATGATCTGCTCGTTTAAAACAAAAAAATAAATGAATTGATTGAAATAACAAATCCATTATTATTATTATTATTATTATTAGTATTATTATTATTATTATTATTATTCGCGACGCGCGTCGATGCGTTTTTACCACATCATCTCGGCCGCCGTCACAATACTGGTTTGACGCTACTCTCCGCAGTCGTACACGTATAAAATACCTATATAATAATGTAATGCCTACTGCGAAATTGATACGACCACGCTCGGAAAGGCAATGACGCCGCGAGAGGGATGATGACGTTGCACGTACGGTTTTTTTCGCCGGAGATCGATTCCCCGGGGCCACCGTCGTCGTCGTCGCTGACAATGGCCGACGTTTGCGTATCGATCAAAATCCCAAAACTCTCTTAGATACACACCCGCCTAGGTACGTTGCCGCCGACGCGCGGGAAAACACGATATTATTGCTGTCATGAGGGTACACACCAGACAATACGATATCGTTATCACATATCGCCGCTCGGCCGGATTACGTCGGTACCAAGGGCCGGATTTACCTACAGGCAAAACAAGCATTGCGTACGGCCCTCGAGAAAATTCGGCCCGTAAAACGTCCGGTATAAAAAAAAATATACGACTAGCTGACCCGGCAAACGTTATTCTGCCGTATAAATTTTCAAAATAAATCGAACATAAAAGTAATCTTATATTATCTAACAAATATAGTATAAATATACGAAAAACAAAAATTCATTAAAATCGGTCGAGCCTTTTCGGATACGTTATTTTCGTTACGCGTTTGTCAAGGTCAATGCATGCTATATACGAGATAGTGAATATGGTATTGTACAAATAACGCGTGTAAAAGAAAACTGTCTTGGAATATTGGATTATTGGAATATTGGAATATTGGAGCTTCTTTCAAAATTTGACCCATTTTCAGCCCGACATATCACCGTACACGGAAATCGAGACGTACACGTCTTATTTGTCCAAAACCGTTTGTGACGAATTTATTGCACTTATTGCAACAAAAAAAACTCGTACTATGATTGTAGATCAATATTAAAAAAAAATAACCCGTATTGATCTACTAGCTATTATTTTCAGGTTTGTAAAATAATGATGGGCCAGTAGAACGTTTCGTCACTTTTATTCGTATTACAATAAGTCATACTGGTGCAAATTATATTTATCGAGTAATTAATTAGGCACATCCGAATAATTTGCTGACGGCCCCCAAAGTACCTATAATCCGGCTCTGTGACGATAACTCCGTGAGCGCGAGGTGTTTTTGTTTTGCGTTCGATGTGAAACAAAAAACCAAACAAAACGTATGTATGTAACACACATGCCGTGGATCGTTGGATCGTACGTCGTCGACAGCACTTTGAATCGGCCTCGAGTGTACGCGGTTTACGTCGAGTGACGTAATCGATCCGACGACGACGTACGCGTACGACGAACAATAATTTACACGACGCGCGTTTTAATTATTTTAACAGCTCTAAACGTAACGATGATCGTGTGTTTTCATTTCGATCTCTAGTCGGTTTTAATGGACATTTGATTTACGATTTTTATTTTTTTTCTTACGCGTCTTTCGACGAATATTACACGTTTACGACGGCCGTCGCGGCGTACGGGAACGTCATCGGCGCAAGGTTCAGTTTCGCAAGGGGGTCATCAATGCATTCCGTCATACGGTCTCGTCGGCGTTTTAATGTTTATCGATCCCTACGGCAGCCCACAGTGAATGCACCGCCGAACGTAGTGATGATATCTATCCCAATTAATGTCACCTTCCCTTTTAATTTTAATTGTTGAGATTAATTGTAAAACAAAATCTAATAAAAATAAAAAAAAAATAAATAAAAAACGTAGTGATGATCCGCGATCGGCAGTGGCGGTTCTTGAGAAGCCACAATGGGGAGGGGGGGGCAAAAATATTTTGCATATTATATACTTACAATTTGCCTAAATTTTCCATTTATTTTTCCTATCACTTGATACATGAGAAGTAATTGTTTATTAAGTTCTATAAACTTTATACCACGATCATATCCATGTTTTCGCAGAGGTAACGAAAGCAGAGTTGCTGACTGTTTACCGGTTTTCTGATACCATTTGTTACGGCATATAGCGGTACATACGAGTAAACCACAGAGTGACTCTACGGCGGAGTACACCAGTAAAGAACGAGCGCCCTCTATAGGAGCAAACGTGTTTGTAAACAGTAAACGGTTTTGACATAAAATTGTCGCCAAAACGATATTTAAGAAACTGTTTGCTCGTTCATATTTTTAGTTTTTACACGGCTCAAGGGGGGTGGTCCACCTATCCCCCCCCCGTAAAACCGCCACTGGTGATCGGAACCGTACGATCCGAATCAGTTGCGTACCGAGGATTTCAGATCTGTGGGTCTGCCTCACTTATGAGAGGCCTCTGTGTATAGAAGCTTCAACCAACTATATATTACAAAGTCACTCGCTGCGCTCACGATTTACTTCATTTATATCACATTTGATATCAAAATTCAATATAACTTATGTTTTCATAGAAAAATGTTTGAGCCTTAGTACAGTTTATACATAATCATTAATTAACACCTATAATTTTTTATTGATTATTTTAGTATTACACAGATAAAAAAAAAAGAAAGGTTCCGTAGTTTGTCATTTTGAGGGGCCACATTTAACTGAGAAAAAAACTGTGGGTCAGCTGACATCCTAAATCCCCCCTAAGTCCGCCCCTGCTCCGAATATTCCAATAATAACCGGCCCGTGTGTGTTTTCGCAGCGTTTTCGTGCGACCCACTGATGTTATCGCGCCGCCGCCGCCGTCGACATATTTTGAAAACGTTCGTTCGTTTTTGGGTGCCGCTCATAACGTCCGAGAGCGTGCATCATGTCGGGCGACGAATCGCTAAAACGCACGTGGACTCCAGTTTCGGAGTGCGATCGAACGATCGTCAAAGGAATCGATATTGCCGACTGTGTTCGGACGGGTTTTCAAAGCACGGTCCGTCGTTTTCGGTGTGCTGAAAATTTAAAAATTCGAACCAGTCGTTTATATATAATAAATATTACAGTTTTCGACCGACTTTCAACGGGACACGTTTCGAGCAGGCGGCGCTCCGTGCCAACTTGACCTGTTGTATACGTTATCGCGCGATAAATACGATTTCGTACGGTCGCACGACCGTGATAAGTGATAACAGTAGTTTTATTTCCATTCGAAGCGTTCGTTTAATATCAGTAGGCGACGAACGTTTGTGTTGGCGATTTGAAGTTGTGTGTGCGCCGCCGGCGGTGTGTTCCAGTGCGTACTTGGGTATTCATTGAGACGCGACATTTTGGCGAGATAAATCGTCATGACGTTGCAGATTTGATATCACGAAGAGCGCCTCGTCAGGTATTGATTTAAAAGCTATGTGCGATTTTCGCGCGTCGGACATAGTTATATAATTGTATTGTAATTTACGTGTAAAACAAATCGAAATTTCGATACTTAATAATTATTTACGTATGGAATTTTAGACAATTTAAAATAATTTAAACAATATTAACGACACGTCCTTACATCGTTAACACAGTAAAATGTTTGTCTTTATCGCTTCGTCTTCGTGATATTTACGCCGAACCCGATGAGTTATGTAAAATAGCGTATTATTTTAATCGTAAAATGTGTTGTTTTCAAAAATAATATACATAATTAGATTAACTGTAAAGAATATTATATCAGACGAGTGTCCAGAAAACTATTTTCAAATAGTTCCATGTATTATATTATTATATTTCTTAGATAAATCGTGCAAATTAAAGAAACTACGCTGAATTCCTAATTTTTTTTTTTCCGTCATTTAACATAATATTAGTTTACGTATACGTGTGGGTTAGGCTTCGAGAAACGCTCGTCGAGTTTAATTTTATGTTTACTGTATTGTTATTTTAACCTACATACGTTTTGAACTTTGATTTACTGAGCATAAAGATATTAAAGGTATTAGAGCGCAGCTTATCATTTTGAAAACCCGACGTTTTCTATAAATATTGATAATTAATTCACTTTTGATAGCAGGCGCAGATAAGATATTATAAAATAATTGCACTTCAATCGTGTGTAGTACGGCTTACGTAAAATATTCACATTAAAATACGTGTAGGTATAAAATATCCGCGTCAATTAATTATTTTAATAATATTTAAATTTAATTATCTTATAGCTATTATTATTTAATGATCAGTTACGCAAAAATATACGACAGTTTCGTTTGTATTAAAACGATTTTTTTTAAATCAATTATGTATGCCAAATGTACATTGTATATTTTAATTTATGCTTCAACTAAACTGCACGATACCTCGAAATATTACGTATACCATCCTAGAAACAATTTTCTTAAATAATCGTTCATACTCGTGTGTAGTTATGTTATCTTGGTAATGTCATTTAAAAGTTTAATCGATATCGCTAAATAATGGTAAAAGCAATTTAAAACACGTCTTACGAGCCGACAAGTACCGCCGTCGACGTAAGTTATCAGTCTACGAGGTTTAGTGTCTGTTATACGTTCTATGATCACTCATTTATACAGTGATCAAATTAAACACACTCACCTAAAGTATATTTGTTTTGTATTTGAAAATTAATTGGCCCAATAATAGAGTCATCGCATTGGTATTATAAATTTAAAATTTCTTTACTTCAGAGAACACGTGATCCGTACACCAGGTGTTATTCTATAAGATCCCAGTGTATCGAGTCAAGGCGTACATGTCCTGAATTGGTGGCTAAATTTTTGACACCCGGCAAATATTTGTCGGTCGATTATATGACGAAGCGGATAAAATTGATTTGTACTAAGCGAAAAAATTATAACTGCGCTTCTTTCTTTTTATATCTATAACTACTACACTATCAACTGATTACAAACAGTAAAAAAATATATACACACGCATGTATTAATATTAAACAATTTTTTTTAAATCCTAAAATATTATTTCACTCAAGTATCTGTGTAAATCTGATATATTTTTCGCCCTATACTTATGATTACATATTTTATAATCTGTATAATTTTGTTTCCTACCCCGCCCACTATTTTTTACGAAAATGTATTTTTGATGTGCGCCTATTCAAATTCGTTTATTATGGATTATAATACGAGTATAATACAACCTGATTGGAACCTGGTCAATATCATTATTGACCATTCTATCGAATTGGTTTTGGATCATTATATTATGTTTCTATGCATAAAATGACATGCAGATGGCTTTTGGCTACTCCGTGTTAAAATAAATAATTGTTACATATTGCATAACAAAAAGAAAAAAATGCACCTTGAATTCATTTTGTTTTTTGTTGTTTATTTTTTTTTTGTTCTAAAATCCAAAGTATATAGAAACCTTGAAGACAGGTCGAAGAAGATGAATTTCCTATTGTGTTTAGATGCAAAATATTTTAAACAGTGTTTTTTTTTCTGTCCTAAAGATGAAACACGGTGTGGTTGTATGTGTGTGTACACTGTACAACGAACAACAATAGTGTTCATTCACCTTGTGCCCAAAGCGCGTGTGTCAATGAAGAATAATAATAAACCGATTCCGTGTGGTCTCGGAAAAGAAAGAAAGAAAGAAAAAATAAAATTTCGGTTAAATTCAATTGAGAACGGAAAGGCTGCGAACACGCGAACACGTCATGTTTGTACACACGGACATAAAAACACACACACGCACGTAAACACACTCACGCGTACGCACCGTGTAGTACATATTCGTACCTATAAAAGGATATCCGGAAATCGCCTTTGAATTTACATGCATGTATACAATAATAATTAGTGATTCAGTAGCTTCGATCGTGATATATTTTCATATACGAGCACAGACGTACGCGTGGAACGACTTCTGTACACGTCACGTTCTAAATTCCGTATCTGCAACGACGTAGACCGAACCGCGTACAGGAACAACGTGTGTGTATGCCGGTGTTCTGCAGCGTGAAATACCTATTATCGTCCGGCGGCGTACGAACGAAACAACCGTTTGTCGTTTCTAACCGATATCCCCGCACGATCGGTCGAACGAAAGAGTCGGACAGTTTTTATTATTTTACGTGCTCGTTTCGCGAATTCGGACGGAGAAAACAACAGACACGGATTTCATTTGATTTCCGTCACCACGAAAACCACGAAAAACTGCAATTTTATTCGTATTAGCCCGGGGTCCGTGTAACGTTGCAGCGCCGCACCACCGTGTGTACACACGTATAATATTTGTATAATAATTGTGTACGACGTGTGTATATATCGCGCGTACGAAATTTACGGTATAAAACAACAATTACGTATCCTTCATACCGTATATAAAATATGATTTTTATTTTTATTTTTTTTTAATTGTTTGAAAATTAATTTTAAAAACGGTTTTTTTTTTTTTTTTTACTTTCGTACGTTTCGTTTCACAATAACTCGTTAAGTTTTAACTGGGTATTACCTTATTATTATTTTTTTTTCTCAGAATATAAACGTTTTAATGAACGCGAGTTATAAAACATAATATTATACGTACAATAACAACATATTTTATTTTTTTTTTTAAACGAGTCCGCAGTATCGAATTCAACACTTTGGATTTGAATTTGCTAGTGTGTTCTGATGACGATTGATTACTCGTAACCACGGTGGTAAATACGATTTCGTTTGCACTCCTGATTGATATCGGAAATAAAATTTATAAACCTATATATTAATTTTTAATATATAAGTTTGTTCGAGCTAAACGGACGCCGCGATAAATAAAGTGGAACACCGCCCTGGGTCGGTCGGTGCAGTAAACAAGAAGCGGTAAAACGTTTTCGAGCATTTTTCGGGTTTATTAAAACGTAAACAACAACGTTCGAGTGCCTCTACCTACAAAGTGTACAGTTTACACGCGCGTGAAACTACAATATACATGTAAATTAGCCGTTCTGCAGGTTTTAACACGTTGCAATTTATTTTGTATAGTCAAATTTACAGACTCATTACGGAGTGGTAAAATCGTGTTTTAGACGATATCACTCAGTACATAATATAATTTAACCCATCAGATTTTTATTAACTTCAATTAGACGTCGCTGTTACAACTACTGCTATGTACTACTACTACTGCTACTGCTACTGCGAATAATAATAATTAACAACTGCTACTACTATATATTATCAGCAGATATTTGAATTCGTTTTGAAAATAAGGTAGGTACCTACCGTGTGAAATTTCACGTATTTTTAACTTCCATGTAATGCTAATTACTTTAAAACATTGGTATATTTTATATTTCATTAACCTTTAACTGTAATTTTGCTACATATCAGCTTAAACACTGAACGCTGTGCAATCTAATATGCAGAAAAAAAAACAGGAATTTACACCGGGTTTAAAAACCGAGATATCATAACGTTTGGCTCGAAATAAAATAACACTGCTTAGTTCTACGTCAGTTAAACTCAAACTCTACAAAGTAAAGTCGCTAACAATGTCACATTGAGAATTTTTTTTAAAAAAATAAATATTTTTATGAGAAATAGTACGAAAATATTGGTTATTATGACTGATACCAGAGGCGCGTGGTTACTTTAACCGGCACGTAATTTACGTTCCGAAAAAATCTCACGTGGAAGCGTAATGCGTTTAGTCAATGGACGCGGACAATAGCGTTTTCGACAGAACAAAAGACCCGTGGAAGTGATACGAAACTAAATACAATAATGTTTATCAAAGAAATTAATCAAATAATCATGTGAATAAAATAATATGTAATTGCACGGTATGCGTCGATGTATTAAAATCGACTTGACGGATAATATCATGAATGTAAATAATTTTGTTTTTTTTCCGACGATAATATATTTTGTCATGATTTATCTTAGAAACGAAAAATTCAAACTTACTTTAAAAAAAAATGATTATCGTTAAAGAAAAAAAAAGTTGTATGTTACGTTTTTAATATGTTAACGGATCGCGACACATGATATGTCGATACGCGTGTGTGTTTGATTTCTTCGTAAGTCGTAAGCGTATTACAACATAATTTACGACGAGAATCGTGAATATCCGACGTCCGTCGTTCTCGGACGCGTGTTACGCGGCGATAATATCGTTGCACCGGTAACGTGGGAAAATATTTGATTTTTCGACTTTCGTACGATTCCGCTCCGCACTCGGGACGGCGGCGGCGGCGGTCGCGTTAATCACGAATCTGGTTTTCGGACGTCTAAAACACACACACACACACACACACACACACACACACACTCGCTCGCTCGTCACGCGGGACCGTGTTCAGAACGCATTCGGGTTTTTTTCCACGCCAACAATGACGTATCGAATGACTGAATGACAACACGTAATAAAATATTCAAAATGCATAATATTTGTAGTCCGACCGAGTACGTATATACGTATAATAATAATATGATGTATATACGTGTGAGTCCATATTGATTCGTGTCGGGCACGTTCTCGTGGCCAGAAGAACGCGACGCTACGGCGCGGCGGGGTCGGTGCACTTTTGAGTGAGGTTACGTGGTGGTGGCGGAGGCCGGAGAGGAGAGAAAGAGATAATAAAATTGAAGTTTTTTTTTTTCACCGTCTTTTTTTTCGTTTTGTCATTTGAATCGCGCACGTTTCGTTAGCGCATAATTAAAACGGACCGTCGAAAAAACAATATAATATACATGTTGTGTACGCGCGGTAAAAACGAAGTGAAAAAAAAAAAAACACAAAATAAAATTGAATTATTACGTCGTTGACCGATTCGAGAGACTGAAACGCCGGGCGGCGGCCGGTAGCAGGAAGGGCGATAGCACGCGACGACGTTTGTGCGCCGCTCCGGTGTTGACGACCTTCCGCCGCCGCCGCCCGGAGCCGTTTTGATTTCTTCGTCCAATCATCAGTCGCGCTCCATTAACGGTCGTTCGCGTTTTCTTATTAATTTTTTATTTATTTATTATTATCGCGGTTTTTTTTTCCGACGTATTGTCCGTTTATTTCGGACAAATCCGGATTACAAAATCTCCGACAACAATGTCAGCCGTCCGTGTCCGTGTCGCGGGCGAAGAGCGGACGGAAATGACGATGACACGGACACGACCGATTTGTTTTCATAGACCCGCCGCCGGTACTCGGCGTTTTTTCACACCGTACGGAAACGATCATTGGTACGCGTAACCTAACGTACGATCGCGTTAAAAACAGGGTTGGCACGAAAAAGCCCAACCCGAAAAAACCCGGGTTGCTTTTCTGGATTAAATCCACTTAATATTAAAAAAAAACCCATTGAAAAAACCCAGCCTTATCATGGGTAAATTCCAATTTAAAATTTTTTTTTTTTTTAGTATAAATAAGTGAGTTTTAGAAATGTGCTTTATTTTTTTTCAAAGTGTACCTATAGCGGATAGCCCATACGAGAAAAAAGTAAATACGTATAATTTGTTTGTTAGTTGACTACAAGTAGGTAAAAAAAAAATTCAGATGGGTTTTTTTTGAGAAAAAAAACCTGGGCTTTTTCTCAAAAAACCCGATAAAACCGCCCAGTTACACAACACCAATGAAACCCAACGGGTTTTGAATTTTTTGGGTTTTTTTGAGTTTTATTGGAAAAAACCCGACCGAGTTGGGTTTTTCAATAAAGCCCGGGTTTTTGTCAACCCTGGTTAAAAACGATATCCGCGTTTTTTTTAAAAATGTATTGCAATGGTTAAAAAACATTACAGCTATATACATACAGATTATACATGATTTACATTAAGTGACAGTATATTCTTTTCGTGTGGTTTAAATTAGAAAGTCAGCACTGATAATGAAATTGAAGATTGAGTCTGTCAAGATGGGGGACCGGGTGTTCAAGAGGAGTCTGGTGTCAGGACTGGGGTGACCAAGAAAAGGGCAGTGGAATAATAGACGACTGAGGTCACAAACGGATTCTATATGATGGAGAGTACAAAATGGAGAAGAGTTTAAAGAAAGGCGGAAAGAATGGTTGGGAAGTAGATTGAGTCCGATTCTGAGGCGAGTAAAGGCGACAATAAGATTTCTAGGGATGTCTAAACCTCTGAACTGGGGGGGAGGAATAGTGGGACTAATGTTTCTAATGTCCGCGTTCTGGGTGAAAAAAAACGCCGTTTATAAACGACTCGTACCTATCCGACTGCTTTGGGCGACGGACGTCCGACGAGAGCGTCCGGATTCGAGACTCTCTTGGCAATAATAACGGTCGAGAAATACGGCGAATATACCGGCAGAGCGATCGCGAAAGATTCAACGAAACCGTCTAATTAACCGGCGGTCAATAACACCGTGCATGTGGTTCCGAATTACAAAAAGTAATCTAAATCGATAATTTAGATCGTTTGTTTGAGATTTTCGAAAACGATCGCCGTTCCCGATCCGGGTTTTCACACTTTGGCCGGTCGAAACGAACATACGCGTCGTTTAAACGCCCAACGGACGTTTTTACGGGTGATTATTATACATTATTATACCGAATTCGAGTAAATTATTATTTGAGCGTTCAAACGTCTCTATATATGACTTGACGACACAAGCGATAAATTACACGACGACGACGACGAATTTAATTTTCCTAACCGTTCAACTCTCGCGTTCAAATTACCAGTTAATACTCGTGTGCCAAGACGATTTATTACGACTGCGCTGAAACTTTGCGATACGACTTGCCGAGACTACGAATTCACTGGCGCGAATGTATTCCGCTGAAATATTCAGTGCGAAATCCTAACTGCCGTTTCTGAACGTGACTTTTGTGCACGACGCGTATATATGTACTCAGTACTGGTATTTTTTTAAAATATATCCCATTCTTAATTTTAAAAAAAAAAAAAACCGTAGAAAAAAGAAAAAAAACTGATTTTAATTCTAAGGCGGGAAAAAAAACGTGTTTGAAAATGCCGGCGCGCCGTATAGAAATATCAAAAGTTCCGGCGACCCGCCGTTACTCCAGAGTGGCGATTACGAAACGGAATATTCTTTTTTTTTTTTTTGCGCTCGATTATTATAAATTTATAACACGCGCATTTTATTTCGCGAACAACCGCGCAAACGTCGGCATTTTATTATTTTTGCGTTCCCCTGGTGAAATCCCGCACCGAAAAAAGTAAAATCAAACCCCACCCGGCCGTCGTCTCACGCGGACGTCGTCTGTCTCCCCGGGGAGTCGCAGGTACATTATCATTGTTCTTATCTCGCCGACGACAGTGGAAATTATTATGCGTAAAACAAAACCGACGGGGGGTGGGGGAAAAAAAATAAAAACAGACAAACTCGGAAACACGAACGTGTGTAAAACACTGCACGGATTAATCTTAATTTCGGTATGCAAATCCGACGACCGTTGGTTTGTCGCCGGACCGTAGAAACGGACTCGTCTTCCGAGAGTGTTGAAATGTCAACAACATTTTTACGCAATGAGAGTTTCGCCGTTCTTATCAGTTACGATATCAGCATTTTCACCCGGCCCGTATGAACTTCTCGGAAACCTGTACCGTACCCACTCGTTTCCGCCGACGACGTATAAAAAACACTATAATGCTACCGATCGATTAGTACAATATACGAAATTAGCACTCTCGCGCACGCCTCGCGGGGGTTTCGCTCGAGCCGACTTACAAAATTACTTACGTGACCAATGTTTTATTAAATTAAACCCCACTGCCGTCCGTCACGTTAAGTCCTCGCACGAACGCAACGATTGATAATTATATACCTATTAACATATTACATAATATTATTTACATTACGTATGTGCCTGTATAATAATACGCAATATACATATACATATCATTATATATATATTATATTTTATAATAAATTAAATCCGTATCGTCGTTCGAGTTAGTCGCGGTTTTATTTGCTCGTGAATGCGTTTGGTGTGAATCGAGTAAAAGTTAACGACGAGAGCAATGTTAATAATATCGAAGACGCACGAAGATAAATATTGCACGCGAATCGAATATTTTGAGCAAAAAAAAAAAAACGAAAAAAAAGTGTGAGAGAGAGAGATACGGAGATTATTTAAGTGACGACGTATTTTAACGCGTGTTATTATTCTTAAAAGATAATATCGTTCGTTAAAACTGCAGGTGTACTCGATGAGGGTTTGTCGGTGCAGTGGATCCGAAATGAACGTTGCGAATACGAGTGACCAACGGATGCGAAAGCGTTCGATTTTAATTGCAGGACGTGATTTGATTTAACGAATTAATAATGAAATAAATCAATACCACCCGCACGCTTTGTACACACTAGAATATTCGTAATTTATTCGCTGTTTTCCGTGGCCCCGTGATTTAATTCCAGTCGTACGAGTTCGCGATTGATTGAGCTTCACGACGCGATGATTTGGATTTGAAACCGAGCGTCGAGTGTTGACCGCGCAGTGAACAAAACGATTCGTATCTGAAGACGTTTAGTAGGCGCCGTTTGTTTCGCTGTACGTGATTCGGCCCGGTCAGACGTTATTTGTCGATAAAATTGATCTTCTACAGTGGAACCCTGAAGATTTATTTCATCGATCACGTTTTATTTGAACTATCGACGCTTAGCAAAATCAATATTTAATCACACGATAATCAAATTTAAGTGTGAATGAAAAAAAAAAAATCGAAATGAATATTATAAAAACGTCCGTGTACAGCAGCGTTCGTACAGATGCTTATTATTAAAATCGTGCTAAGCTATATAGTACCGATTGTACTATATCGAATCTGAATACGATAACGGTAAAAATAAATTAAACTTTTCTCTACGACCTGTATGACCTTTTCTTTAAAATAACGATGATTATTCGATATATATACGTATTATATGGTTATGACTTTTTTTTAGTGTTATTCTGTTGAACAATAAGTAATTGGTTTCGCATATTAAAAAGTATACCTAATCAATTTTTTAATACGTTAATAAATAGAAAACAGACTAACGTTCAACAGTTCCGACGGAAAATGTGTTATAAACAAAAAAAAAACGAAATCAGTGAATATTACGTGTTTTTTAACTAAAAACAAATGCATCACAAACGCATGAATTATGATATATCAACTAGTTCAATCTTATCATTGATATGCTTTGTTTAATTCGATTCAAAGTGGCGTTTAGTCGAACTTATCGCCTATATTTTTTTTTTTTTTACCATGAACACGATCTCTTTTTTTCCGTAACCTCATAATATAACGTCGAGTATACGACGTATATCGTAGTTGGATAAACTGACTGTAAGATGACAAACAAATCAAATGCGAATCCGCTATTATCTTTAAAGTTTATAATATTAGGTGTTAAGCTAAATTGCAGTTTAGATTGTTTTTTTTTTTTAAATTTTACATTTCGATTTGTATTTAAAGTTTTTACGAAATCCGCCGAAGAACAATTTTTCGAGGGGTTATAAAGTAGAAAACTATTTTTACTTTGATTGACATTGTGGCATTTGGATGATATGATGGTAACCTCTGAAAACACTTGACCTTGAAATGATTTTTTTTCAGTTTCCTCGATATTATTGACGTCTTCTATTTTGTGGACAATTTTTAATTCCTATATTTATCAGGTAGATATATATATAGATGTTTCTTTGTATATAATATTTTAAACTATACGAAAATTAATAACCGTAAAATTACCACTAAATATTAGTGTTGAAATTAATTTCTTCTTCTTTTTTTTTATTTTCAAAATTGCCACTGTAGTTTCAAGGTTTAATTTCACACCACAAACTATGAGAACTTAAACGTCTTGCAAAGAATTCTTTTTTTTCAATTCCTTTTTTATTTAGACGGTTCTTACGTTTTTTTTTTTTTTTTTAATTTTATCTTTTTTATACGGCATATCTCAGATGACTAGGTGAAACAACTAGAAAATGACCGGAACAGGTCAGCTCAATAGAGACGTGTTTTTTTTTATGGAAGGGCATAAATGAAAACACTGAAAATGTTCGACAAAAGAGTTTAAGTCGGGGCGTCACAGGAATGTGGAACAAGGCAGATGGAATACTTCGAAACGTCTGATCAAAATTCTAACAGCATTTTTTTAATACCATGAAATTTAATGATATCAAGGACAGCAATTTTGTTATTGTTGTGTCGACTATCAATTTGGACGAGGTCATTGAAGACATAAAATTCATCCACGCGAATACTTTGATCATTTTCAAAAAAATATGATAACAAAGTAGTTGATTAACAAATTAATTATAGCGATTATTCGGTTTTGAAATATGACTCATAGTATACCTACAATTTAATTTAATTTTATACTCCGTGCATTTGATAAAACCTCATAAAAACTAATCATTTAAGTTAGGATAGGTCAAGTTTATAAACGGCTACTGTACACTATCAACAATTTTTACTTTATATTGTTTGATAAAAAAAAAAAAAAACACTCCTGCAAAAGTATATATTTATATATTAAAGTGACTTAGAATTAGCTACAAAATAAATTAATTTTCATCACGTTTTTTTTAAATGTTCAACTTTTTAATGATTTTATTTTTAAAAGTATACACACATTCTGACGCCCGGATCTTAACTCCGAAATCATTTTGCAACATTTTAATTTTATATTTAATATGATTTATATTTCGGTAAAGGAAAATAAAAACTAATTTGAATAATATTTTGTAAAAAATACGCTTTTTTGTACAATGGTACTGTAAAATACCGTACCCAGTATTAAAATCTCTTTAGAATATAAATCGAGTTTTAAAAACTAATTTCTTATTTCCTTAGGTCATTTTTGTAGATTTGTAGTTCACGAGGTTCCGATAAAAAAAAAAACTACGTCATCATCGAATATTTCGAATTTAACATAATTTGTACACGTTGCATAACGTTATGTTTTTCTGAAACCATAAAATTTCCCACTTGAACGCTCTGAAATTTGCAATTTGTATACCATTACAACGTGTTAATATTATATTACGTACAAATGAAATTAAACTAGTTTTTCTTGATTAAATTTTAATGACTTAACTAAACGGTGCAGTAACGTACGCAATTTATTGTTGATAATACACAACGACCTTGGAATAAACCCACAATCTTATTATTAATGGAACTTTGAATTCATGATAGCGAGTCTCAGAAACCTCGAGGGAAAAAACTCGCAATCGGTTTATTATATTATTATTCGAAAATTTCGTTCGACGACGAGTGCACGACGATAATAATAATATAATGTGTGTTATTCGAATACGTCGGGGGCAGTGCCGTCATTTGGGGTGGGACAATTCATACATTTGCCACAGTCTAGTGTTTAGCAGCTGCTCAGTCTCTCAAGTTGGTACATATGAAAAATATAAAATATACAAAGAATATAATAATAAAACTTCGCGCCACCGTTATTGGTTCTGCCATGAACGTCGCGAACTTTCGAGACGTTTCGGCGGCCCCCTCCTCCCTCGGCATCCACGACCTTAAACCTCGGCCGATCGCCGCAACCGGTACCACGGTCCACGACGAGTCGGCTTTTGCGTTTTTCTTCCAGCCACCGTCCGTCGTTGGCGTGTTTGGCGTGTGCCGTTTACCGAGCGTTCCTTTTAGATTCTGAGTGAAGCGAAGGATCTTATGGTTTTACAATGATGTTTATTTTTTTTTTATTTTTTTTTTTTTATTTTTTTTTTTCTGTAAACACTTTTTCGTATAGAAATCCTTGTCCAAAAGTTTCGTCCAGCAACTTTTTAGATTCGAAATTGAACTGAGATGGTACTTTAGAGAGGTCATTTTTCCAAAATCTCCATAGTTTTTCCAGTAATCAAGAATAACGATCGAAAAACTGAGTAAAAACTGTAAAATCGGTAAAAATCCGCCGTAAACGAGATTTTCGCAGTTCAGATTATAGGTATTTAGTCATAAATCAAAAAGTATTGAATCTAGAAACTTGAAAATTTTATTCAATATCAAATACATACTTTTTTATATTGCACAACATTTTCAGAACAATTACAGCACTTTTGACTTAAATATAGAACTTTTAATTTACCAAATTGTTTGAAAGTTTTTATGTAATATAATTTTAAATATTTGACAAAAAGTTCTGAAAATTTAATATGACCTTACTCATATACCTACCTAATTATCCTAACAAAAATTATAAAAACCGTAAGTCAGGATTTTTTTTTATACACACTTTAATCAATTATTATAACTCACCAAAAATTATACAAATAACCGTAAAATACGTAAACAGTATTTAAATAATAATATATTATATTACACTGAAGCTTTGCTCAGAATCGTTTTATACTAAAGAAATGAGTCATTATTTCTTTAAAACTTAATACATTTATCACCAATATCTTGTCCGAGGATCGAAGGGACGAAGGACTAACTTGTACCACTATCATCTCACTTACCAGCTTTTTTATTATTAATATTAGCATTTTATCCCCCCCTTTTGGGCGCCCGTCTCAGTTTTGTACATTATTATTTATTTGTCTGTATAGTAGTTCTGACCGATTGGCAGACAAACCAAATTAATTGTTATATATTGTTCATATTATTGGTCACCCGTATTTATAAATCTTTTCTCTGGGTAGTTTGGGCACCGTGTTGCTGTCATTCTGGGCCAACCGCCAGTTAGGAGCCCGTTGACAACAACAATAATAATAATAAAACCATTAAACCTGTAGGAAATAAATATTATGAATAAAATTATTGACTATATTATTGTCTATATTTAAATGATAAAATTGAGATAACGGGAGACGGGCGCTCTGTACATATTATTAACATACCCAAATGCTAAATCGGTACACTGTACTAAGTACAAAACGTCATTATTTATAGACTAATACCTTAGGGCTTAGTGGACTAGTTTAATCTATAAAATATATTATAGTCGTTGCAATGCCATCCATAAGAAAAGATATTTTCATATTATTATCAATTTGTATACAAACATTGATTAAATAACATCGGGCCTAAAAACATATTTTATATAAACACAGAAATAACTAATTATGCAAGCAACACCCCTTCCCCCACAACATAATTATGAAAACCATAAATGAATGAAAAACAGATCTAACAGATCTAACAGATCTAACCAAACTTTAACTTGTTTAAAAAATATTGTGATTCCATGCTTTGTAAAGCATAGCTATAAGTATTATAATCAAGTATTGTATATTGTATCTTCATCGAATTTTTTATTTTTTCGTAAACTGATATTATTATTACGGACGGTTGTTATTCTCTAATGTATATATTGGGCCTGGTCCGTTTGAAGTTTAAATAAATAAATAAATAAATAAATATTCTGTTCTTATAAAGTTCGTTTGTTAATTGAAATTTCATTGTGTCGTAATGCTTGTCGAAATACCATGCGATAATACTTAATAATAATTAATAATTCGAAAAACGTACGAGAGCGGTTGACGTGAGCGCGGTCACGTTTCCATTTGCGAAATCATCCTGTTGGAACCTAACCGAAACACGATACGTGGCGCGCTACTGTGTTCACCCGACGTTCTACTAGTCCAGGGATCGCCAACCATGGTCGATCATTTTAGGACCATTGATCGATCGTGGTAAATGTTAATTTTTCCAATATCTGTGTCGATTGCGTTCGGTCGATTACTATACATCATGGTCATCAGAATAGTTTATTATCACCACGTGTCGGTTAGTCAGTATATTTATAATACGGTAATACAACGTGACGAAACAATGTTTCGCTTTGTTTCTTTTTAAATTTTTATTATTTTGTTATACTTTTTTTTTATACACTTATGTGTATGATTTGTATTATTGATGTAATTATTATGTACTAAATTGTTGTAAAGGGTTCTACCCGTTAATAAATAAATAAACTCATTCTGTATCTTGAATATAATATGCGAAAACACAAATAACGTTCCTAAAATCTAATAAACGTAAGTCTATCTCAAGGGACTTCGAATGTGCATTGTAGCCCGCTCGTCGGAAAAGATCGGCGATCCCCGATCCTAGACGATCGGGTCGACGGCGAATTCACGCGACACGTGAAAAGTCGCGCAGAACGCGGCGCGGCGGTCGGATACGCGCGTATCCCTCCGCGGAGGGAAAATCTCCACGCGCGTGGATTTCGAACGGACGCGATAATAATGATGTCGTTACTATATTATTTTGTCGTATAATACCCTCTGATAAAAGTCAAGGACGGCAGAAGAGACCGAACGACGGGGCGGTGGCGGCGGCGTCGGCGGCGTCTGGGAATCCGTGAGAGATAAGAACTGGTTGTGTCCGACGGTGCCACCGAAGCGGTAGCTCCGCCGAGGTATTTTTTTATTATTATTATTATTTTTTTTTTCTTACTTCTTTACGACGACGGCCGGCCGTCCTTTTGTTTCTCCGCGCGCTCCGTCGTCGCGGGGAATCACGTTCTACTGTAACGCCGTACGGTAATTACTCACGCATTGTCTCGGCCGAGAAGTTTTTACCGTCGAACTTGCGTAGAGAAAAAAAAACACACACCCGATCCGTGTACGATTATAATAATAGTAACGATAATAATAATAGTAACGATAATAAAGGTATCGAAAACACGGCGCGACCGTCGGCGATCGGGAACGAGCCCGCATTATACCTTGGTATCACCGATCACGGTCGCGCAGACGTTCTACACGGTACGTGCAGCAAAGAGACACGAAAAATTCCATTCGCGCGCAGATTCCGAGCGACGGACGACGTTCATTGTCGCGTACACTCGGTCGGGACGGGACGGAGCCGCGTGCCAGTGTGTATCACTGTAAAAATAGTATTTAGTTGTGTGTGTGTGTGTGTTTTTTTTTTTTTTTTGTTTTTACCGAGCGGTCGTTTCATGAGCGGATATTCGGTTACGTCCGTGGGGGTGGGGAGGGTTTGATATATTTACCTTTCGGATTAACATAAGAAACATTTTTAGGCGACGAGCTACAGTCAGTTAAAATTTAGAATAGTAACGGTGGAAATGTTATAGTTCAGTAAAGGAATAAAAAACATTCCGAGAGAGCTCGATAACCTTTTGGGGAGGAGGCTTCACCCCAATATTCGCCTGTGGGTCGTTTACTCGTTGAGCGCTGCAGTATTTTCGCCGCGTAGTGAACGAGACTCGTACGATATTTGAAAAAATATAAAAAAAACGTCGAAAGCCTACTGCAGTAAACGGACATCTCGGTATTACTGTCGGTATTGCTTTCGTCGAAAACCGAAAGTCTTTCAGAAACGCCCGAGTCATACAGTGGACGCTTTCGAACACACGGACGATACTTCAAATAGGTTCATCTCCAAAAAATCTCGCCTCGCCCCCCTCCCTCCCTCCCTAGATCGTGACGAATTTTTATTCGAACTATAATAGTGTTTGCCGGAAGTTCTAAAATTAAAAAAATTTAAAAAAATAAAAAACTTTTTATCATCACTAATTCGTCCTGCGCGTTTAAACTTATTTCGATATGCGTCGAAAAGTATGATCAAAAATTCGCCATACTATCATACACTACACTCATTCGTTTGTGTGCGGTTTTTCGTCATTTTCCAAAGCGGACGAATTAAACGAACGTCCATTTCATGACGTGTACTTAAGGGATTACCCATATTATGCAATAAAAACGTCATAATCGGACAAAATGGTCCGTTTGGTAAAAAAGAACGGTTTTGCCGAACGGGTATGACACGTATACAAGGACACGATTCAAGCATGATACATTCAGAACACGAATGATTTCCATTATAATATCGTATAATATATACATTACTGTTTTACGAAATCGTTATAATTAATTTCTCCCCAAAAATCTTTAAATTGTGGAGCGTTTTAAATTTAAATACGTGTAAACTTATTCATTTTATTGAGAACGTTTATAACATAGTGTTCGTTGAAATTGTCTTTAGTTAAAAAGTTATAATTGTCGTACGAAATGTAAACGTTTTTTTTATACAAAACACTAATTCCCCCACCTGTCGGCACGGAAAAAAATGAATTTAAACTTGATGAGATTAAAACGTTATGCGTGAAAAAACTAGTTTATTAAAGTCATAGTGATGACAATAGGTGATTACTTGGAAAAAATATACACCGGTGAAATAAATTACATCTAATTGAACCGCAATTATTATCGCGGGTTAAGAATAAAAAATGCATAAATGAGCTCCTATTCATTTTTGTTTTGTAAACATTTTTTTTTTTTTTTTTTTTTTAATTTGTGTACACGTTTTCATAATTTAAACAGATTACGTACCCGTGTGTATGTCGTTTATTACAACGAAATTGTCGCGATGACTTATTATTGTTACGTGCGTTGTACCGAATCGAAACTATTAAATCACGAGCGACAAAAATAATATGTAAATATCGATCCGGTAAACAGATAAGAAAATTATCGATTTCCCGTGGTCGCAACGTGTAATTTATATCATTATTATTGAAATGATTTCGTAAGAATATACATAGGTACGGCGAAAAACGCTATGGAAAATTTCCCGACACTATTACACGTAAACACACCGAAGAATTTGTCGTCGAACGCTCTAATGACACATCGACTAAGTGTAGCCGTGATACTAATGTCATTGTCGTTTGGATTCATTATCGACGTCCTCTACAACAACACGATTGATAGATTTGAACTCGTTCGAAACGACGTGAAATTGACTTTCCTTAAAGCCACAAACTACGTATTACAACTATGTACATCGCGTCCGTGCTAAAACAAAATATTAAACAAGCGTACGCGCTTTGATAGTGTTGTTTTCGTTTCGTTTTCGTCCGTGCGTTTATTTCGACAGTATCGAAAACAACACAGACGTCTACGATATGTATTAATTACTACAGTAGTCACTCGGTATTTCGAAATTCAGGGGACCGAGCTAAAAATTCGATTCGTAGAGGTTTTCGATTTACCGAGTTTTCGAATAATCGAAGGGGAAAAAACTATTCGAATTCAAGAGAAGTGAAAAATTATTGTACCTACGTAGATATATTTATCAATTGACATTTATTTATTTATTTATTTATGACATTGTTATAAATATTAATCGATTGACATTTATTTATTATTTCACGCATTACATATATTTATTAATTTATATTTACTCATTTATTACATATTTCATGGTATTACATTATGTTACATACTCGTATTGGAAAAATCTGTTATTTAATTGTTTTTTTTTTTATTTATTTATTTATTTTTTTTTTTTTTTGTTAAATTGTTGGCCACTATCTGATCAATAGCGTAATCATTTCTCGTTAAATATGTACATATACATTGTACATTGTAAATTTATCGTGTTTAAGGAAATTCGAATCATAGAGGTACCGGTAAAAAAAAAAAATCGAATCGTAGAGTGTATATACTACCGTCAGATATTTCGTATTATCGAGGTGACCGATATTATACATGTATTTTCTTCTAATTACTGGGGTTTTCTCAAGGGAACCAAGAGTTTAGTTCGATTCACGGAGTTTTTCGAATAACAGATGTTCGAATTACCGAGTGACTACCACTGTATATTTATTTATTTATTGTATGTTTAATGATATCATTTGCTGCCCGTTCGTGATTGACAATCGTTGTGTACAAAAACCGTAACCGTTTTCGACGCGATCGGCATCGGTTCGAACCCCTATATAGTAGCCAATTAAAATATCGCACATATCGTTGTATAACGACACGTGTATACGACGTATCGTAGCTGCGGACGAGTTGTTTTCCCTCCAGTTACGGCGCTTATTCGACTCGATTCTCAGCACGTACGACGACGGACCGCAGTTACATAAACCGCCGCCGAACGGTTTACGACGGCGCGGCGGCGGCCGTGAAGTAAAAATCCACTTGTCGACGACGACGGGACGAAAAACAAAAACGCGATTCACGAGCCCGTGACGAGCCGACGTTTCTTCTCGTAGTGTCTCCGGGGTGTTTGCGCGTGTTGTCGGCCACCGGTTTGCGGCTCGTCGTCTCTGGTCGTCTCGGACCGCGTTACGGGCACTCGTCGTGAGATATCATCTCGTACTAAAGCGACAATTTGAATGCTGCTCTTAAATACTAAATTAAAAAATAGGTACACGGATAATATTGAAATCAACAAATGTGTATCGATGTGTTGATCGATAAATTTGAATTCGACAAAATCCTATAAATAAATTGGCAACTTAAAAAAAAATTAGAATAAAACACGAGTATACATCATACATGTGTACTATGTGTTTGAATAAAAATCAAAACGAGAAAAATATTTATAATAATTATTATAATAACATTTTGCAATAATAGTGTGGTCATTATAAATTAACTTTTCTCGCGTTTTTTTGTTGCGAAACCTCGTACTAAATTTTCCAAGTTTAGAGCATTTGTGCCGACTCTGCTTCGATGGATTAAATTAATGATAATCCATTACTTACGCGCATTACTCATTGTGGATCTTCAATGATTTTTCGTAAGTTTCAGTTTAAAGAAACTTCTTCCAGCAGACGACGCTATACAGTCACTGGAATCATAAGAACGATTCTTAAACTGGTCGCAATATCAAGACAGATTTTCTAAAGTTGACGACTGTAAATATACTCAAGATATTTTTTTTCCTCGAGAAGTATTTTTAGAACATTCAATAATTTAATTTTGCCTCCTCAATTTCCTTAAAATATTTTGCCGCCCCAAAGCAACGCACGGCTTGTATTGTACCCTATGGCGACGGGCCTGCGCACACGACTGTTATTATATAATGACGTTGTTATCGTCGTCGTGTCGCGGGACGAGTGGAAAACCGCGTGAGAGATACTTCTTACGCCCTCGAGCCGCGCGTTCGATCGGACGACGTCCGTCAAAAGACTCGTTCGTTCGCGCCGACTCACGCGACGAGCGCACTCGACAATGGAGAAAAAAAAACGCGCGGCGGCCATTACGGTCCGTAGTCAAACACAATAATAATATACGTATGTACTCTCTTTCCGTTTGTTCCACGACACGTATCGCACGTCTGACGTCGCCGGGTTTTGTAACGTCCGTTCCCCGATTACGAGATACGCGTCTCGCTGTATTGTTTCGCGTCGGACCGCGAGAGAGAGAGAGTGACGGGGACGACCGACTTACGAGCTGGTCGTGGTCGTGCGGAAACCGTAAAGGCCGTATCCTTCGAAACCGTCTGGTTCGAACGGAAAAAAGAAGAAGAAAAAAAAAGGCCGTCGACGAACGCGGATTTCACCCGTTCGCCGACATCATATCGTTTCGTGATGGATCTCGCAAAAAAGAGGTGTGTTCGGCGGAGTAGCACAAAAGTTGTATAAAACATGGTTTAAAATATTAAAACAATAAATTTTTTTCAAATTGATTAGATCACAATTTTCTTTAATCGTACTTTATATTTCGTGCACATTGCGCCGTCGAAACGGTGTGATGCCCCCCCCCTCTCGGAACGAAATGCCCGAAAGAAACGCTGTTGGTATCGATCCGACAAAAGAACAAATTTCGAAAAAAAAACACGATTTATTCAACGCTGCTCCTCCGTCGAATGTGCACGCGTGAAACATTCACGTGTGCGCGTTCCATTCAAATGTCGCGTTATGCGATTCTTTTTCGCGATCATATTTTATTCAGCGGCGTGTTATTATTGCATTAGCCTTTTCGTACGACAACGCGTCGTCGTCGTCGTCGTCGTCGCTGTCGCCGAACCGATCTCAAAAAGAAACCCGTGAATAAAACACGCGGCGACCCGCCCGAACGATACGGCAAACGGATCAATAATACGGATCCAAACGCGTAAATCGTAATTCATCATTGCAAGACTTGTGAAATCAACGCGACGGTTTTGTTTCGTCCACTTCGAATTCAAAAGTAAACAATACGTCGTACGATACGTCCGAGAGACGGGCCTCTGACGGAAAGTGTCGCCGACGAGTCGAAATCGTAGTAGAGCTATTTCAGCGACGCTCACGAAACAGACAGACGAAAATAATAATATGTCGTTTCAATGTTTTACAACGAACTCGCGTCGTATCGAGCCGACTTAAATATTTCAAACTGTTGGCCGAAAGAGTCGGCAGTACTCAAACCGACACGTTAAGTACCTCGGTACTCGTAATGCCTACGTGTTATTATCGCATTTGCGCTTAAAACTTAAAATTTTCACATGAATACCGACATAAAAATTATACTGCTAAGAACGAGGATAATATTATTATTGTTATTATGTTTTTACATATTTTACCACCTTCGTAGTTGTAAAAACTGGTTAACTAGTTGCTCGCTGTTACATAAAATAAAAAAAAAAAAAAAAAAAATGGCCTACAGAGACGAATAAAACTGTCACTAGTTGTTCAACTGCTTGTTACAAAATTACCTCGTGTATACTTACGCTGTTAAAAGTTATTGCTCATTATCGACAAAAACGTACGGCTAAACACGTGGAATACTAAAGTATTAAAAACATTATGCTTCTGACTTAAATTCGTCGTGATTACATTTTGGACCGTGCGTAGGTATTGCGTTTTCGATTAATTAATATTTATTACGTTAAACAAATCGAATTCGAATAGCGCACGTTAATATATTATTATTTCCCTCGCTGGCCTCTTCTTCAAAACTGCACGATGTTTATTTTTTTCAAAACCAGTTTCAACCGCTCATTATCGAACGTCGTCTATGCGTTTTCAATGTTCATCTCTGGTGTTATTTAAATTTTTGCATATCGTGAGCGTGCAATTAAAAACAACATAATTAGATACGTCAAATAAAAAATCGCGTTCTCTGTAAATGAAAGAAAAAACAATACTACGTTCGAAAATAATTACACGTTTATTAAAAAAAAAAAAAAAAAAAAAATAGTAATATTTATAATGAATACTTCTTATTTTAGTTTTTCACGAAACACGAGTAAAAAATACGTACCCAGAACTACAAATTATGCTTTACAATTATTATTCCGATGATAATTCCGTCGTTTAATTCGTTTGACATATTATCAAACAAACCGTGTACCAAACTCATTATTTTAATTGTTTCTACGCGGTTTTTAAGAACAATACTGTTTTGCATAGTTACCTAATAATTATATTTCTCTTTGAAGTGTAACGGATATCTTACTTTTATTCAAATACGTTTAAATGTCATGGTTTGCGTCCCGAGTTTTTACGTCGAACAACAACAAGGCAGTGGCGGCGCGCGTACATTACCTCCGTATAAAGACGAAATTAAAACGCGATTGCAAAACACGTTCGAACCGATCGTTGAATATAGTCATTTCGAGTGCTCTAGGGTGTATGTGTTTTTCGACCGCGCCTAATCGTACACTCGTCGACTTCGAACTCGTGTTAATAATTCATTTTTCTTATTTGTTTCAGGTAAGTGAACGCAAAGATTAAATTTTCCACTCGAGTACTCGACACTTCGATGTCATCGTCCAGTCGGTCGGTGGCGATCGTCGACGTGTCGCATTATCGTCGTCGTTAGGTAAAAACGTATTTTTATTATCGTCCAGATAATTTACTATCTATCCGATACAATCGAAATATATATAGGAAGTGAACTTCAGTTGCCCGTCATTTTTCAAGAATTTATTATAATTGACTTGTCGAAATAATACTTATAACAATTTTTTTTTTTTTTAGTATAAATATTATAATTAGATGAACTGATAAATACATTTTTAGAGCATATTAAATGTGCGTATTTCTTGTTTTTTTAGTGCATAAGTGCATGCATATTTTGAGATTTTGAAGTACTAGAAGTCCTCAGGCCCATTTATAATATTATTCGTCATACGTTACAAAAACACACGAACATTATTCTACACTACGACATGATATAATACGAACGAATTTCGCGAGGGGTTTGAACCCCCAAATTCCCCCCCCCCAGGTACGGCCTTGGTGGTCGTAGAACACCCCGTTTGTTCGCGCGTCCCCCACCCGAACGACTTCTCAGAACTCCGATGCCGACTCAACGATTATTTTTATCAATAAATTTGCAACACAGATTATAGGTTTATAATTATACCTGTATATAGGTAAGCGTGTTACTTATTTATTTTTTCTCGGGTGGTTTTAAATATAATAAGCGCCGAAGTGCATATGGACAACACGCGTGTTTAAGGAATTGCGAGAAAATCGTATTCGAGGCAGCGGCGAGTCTAGATACGATAAAATTCATAAAATTTACACGCTCTACGCTAAAATATAATAATCGCGTTATTTGTGCCAACAAGGCAAACCCGTATCGAACACTAAAACCAGCTACACGTATCTCGTCGAACTAACATCACAAATCGCTTCCGTAAAATAATATAGTGTTATCAGACGATACGTCTTCATGATTTCGTAGCGAAAACCCACGCTTACTAATCGAATCTATTTTTATTTTTATTTTATTTTTTTCTCACGCATTATACGATGGTTTTAAAAAATTATAAAAAAACATATTTTTATAGAAACTGAGTACCTATGCGGCGTTTTGCTGTTCATAATTTATTCGAGTATTTAGGACGGGCGACACGCTAATTTTAGCCGTCTAAATTATTCATCGAAAGACGGCGACCGCTTCGTTTCCACCCATCATCACGAACGATATCGATAAAAACCCGTCGACGTCTCAAACAAATAATATACTACACTACCCGCAGTGGCGTATTTTCAATTTTTTCCTGGGGGAGGGGTGGTCAAAAAAGAATTTGTTACATTCCGAGGGAGTAGTAAAGGAATATTCTCTTCCTGCGATTCTTACGTGATATGGCATCGATGACATCTAAATGCAATTTCATAATATATTTTTCTATTCGAGTCTGGAATCTTGAAAATATAATTATTATATTATTGTATAATTCATTTCAATTCGGACGTGAATTGAATTTTTGTTTTTGTAAATTAATTTTTTTTTTTTTTACTTCTCGGAGGTCGAGACGCTGAACCCCCCCGTAAATGCGTATTATTATACTCTTGCGAAGGCCTGTTTGAAAATGTATTAAGCGTGCGAGTTCGACAACGTTTCACCGATCAAATCCGTAACTATTATTATATTATAAACTTCACAACGACGATATACCATAACGCACGACGGACAGTGGGAGAATTCAGACGGGCTTTTGTCGAGATTTTTCTGTCGTTTTAGCCTTTCCGAGACGTCAGTTTGAAAACGTCGCGTTTGACCAAACACCATAACAACAGGTACTCGCGCGCTCGCAAATCACGGATAAAAACCAGGAAGTTGGCACCGTAGGGTACGTAGGGTGTGTTTTTCCTCACTCGTTCTTCTAGAAACTCTCGGAGAGAGAGAGAGAGAGAGAGAGAAAATACGATATCCAGACACGTACTACCGGTATGAAATTAATACCCAGAAACGCGTCGACCGACGGGTATTAGACGTTTTTTTTTTTTTTTTATTATTATTATTATACCTACAGTGTGTGTAAAACGTACGCTCCACTCGTGTGAGTGTCTCTGGTGAAAAAAAAAGTCTGGTTTAATTCTTACATGCTTACAAAAGTATGGTGTGAATTATTTACAGGGTGTATGACTAGGATCTGATGAATGGAATGACTTTCGTTGTAAACATTATTTTTTCCGGAATCCAAATTTGAATGTTTTAAATGTTACTCTGGTGTTCGGAATATAAAAACAAAATGACCGATTTGTAAACCAGACGTTAAGGAATATTTTGGTAGTAAAATATCTTATCAAAGTTACGTCAATTATTCGCTATAATTTTAAAACTTCAGTCGAAAGATTATATCACTGATTATAATTTATTTCTACAAGAAATATTAAATTAGAAATTATTGGTGGACAGTTTTATTCACATTTTTAGAAAATCATAGAAATTTACGGATGGACCCATATTAGAATTTTTCTATGTACAAAATTAAAATTAAAAATTAAAATATTTCGATTGTAGCGCAATAGTTATACAGTATCATCAGAGAAAAAATAATGTTATGATGAATAGAACAAATTTATTTTTTTCAAATACGTGAGATTTTTGTAATACGCCCAGTAAGCAAATGATATGACACTGCTACTATTTTGATACATCAGCTGAAGTAGAATTCAAATATAGAAAATGTGAACACATTTTCGAAATTTCGTATTTTCTATTCTATACGCAATATCGTCATGATATGTAATCGAAACACTTGCAAATTATACGATTGAGTTGCATCACGCATGGTATTCACTGAAAAACTTTTAATTTTTTTTTTTTCCAATCGACCGTCTTTGTAGACATTAATGTAGTTTAACTCGTATAATATCTGAGCGAATCTTCTCTATTCGCTGTATACTTACCTATACGTTTAATTAACGGTTCATTGTTCTACCCTAGACCCTAAAACCGCTATAACCCTCGTAATAATATTAGGATACGTTCCAATTTATAAGGTTGTATATATTAATCAAGTCGAATATCGAGTAAACCGTATAAAATTAGTCCATTCACGTAAGTAGTATTATCCATACATTGGATTTGAATATTTATTTTGTATTTTTTTCGAAACGCGAATGGTTTACGTAATATGTCATATACGGGTGGTTGATATTTTGTCTTCATTTTAATATTTCGTTTCAATAAATCATTAAATGCCACTATTATTGTAATCGGGATTTTTTCAAAAAAAAAAAAAAAAAAGAGATGGAACGATACTCCAACAATGTGTTCAGGAAACGTCCATTAGTGGAATAACCAGAATATAAAATGAACTAAACTAAATTTATTGAACAAACACGAAACCGGCATCATTAACAGTAAAAGTTGTATCGATCGGTTGATAAAAAAAAAATAAAAATAATAATAATAATAATAATTATAAGAATAAAAATATCGATTTTATTTTATTCCATTTAAACGCTCGAGTGCTTTTTTTTTTTTTTTTTTTTTTTGTGTAATAAAAATGTAAAAACTAAGTTATCGAATAAAAACTATACGACAGTGAATTATTCGTCTCTAGTTAGTACGAGTGTAAAAAAATTATTACAGCTTTAACGCGGGTTTTTGCATTTGTATAGCCTCTCGTTGTGTAATCCAAAATGAAAAAAAAAACAGTACCGTGCAAAAAATTTAAGCTCCGATATATAGCGACATTACAAGTGCTTCGGGGACCTTTTAGGATTATGCCAAACGACTTAAACGTATAATGTACATGACATTGACCAGTAAGCTTCGTCGGCTTTACGTCGCGAGTACCGACATAACAACAATTTTACCGAGTCCCTCACGATATGTGTTGTCGAGAAATCTAAAACAACAACAACGAAAAAAACCCTGTATAAATAAACTAGAATTTATTTTAAAGAAATATCGTCGGAAATCCGGATCACACCGTGTAACCGCGTTCACGAATAATACTATTCGTATGCCTGCCTTCATTAATAATCGAAACGTTATGACCGACAGAAGTATTGGAGTCTACAGAAAGACTCGACATTCGTTACGTTTTTCTATCGTACATAAATACATAATACGTTACCGAGTTTCTACGAATGAATAAAAAAAAAAAAAAATAAGTAAAATAAATTACGAGATAAACTCGTAAGTATAAAAACCTTGAAAACACATTTGATTAGATAATAATTACTATCGTAAATTTATGACATGCAATGCGTTTGGTTTGATTCGCAAAAACAACAGTTTCGCTGCTGTGTCGTCGAGCGAACCAATGTCGAGACTAGAGATGTAAAGTTTACGTATATTTTTTTTTTTTTTTTTTTTTGGTAATTTACCGAGGAAAATGTACGTAAATTTACCGCAAATTCTGTAAATTTGGTAAATTTTGATAATTTTCGTATGTCACATTAGGGACACCCCAAGGAACTCCACGCTTTCTCTTTTTCATGAACTTATAATATTATTGTAACGCTTATTATTATTATTTACTGGATAGCAGGGTGTTCATGGTGTTGTAAATTTAACATAATATGACTTTGTATAAGTACCATTGTAGTGTACTACACTATTATTGACTTTTGTTTGTATTTTAAATTATTTTATATGAATATAAATATTGAAAATGTACCTATAAAATAAATTGTAAATCAATCTAATCTTCTCCATTAGGTACCTCGGCATAATATAAAAAAAAAAATAAACAAAATAAATTCTAGTTTTTTAGTTTTATTTGTCTTTTTTCTCTAGTTTTAATTAGAACGTTTGACGTTTTAAGTTTTATAATATCAACTGTTCCATTCTACTGATATGTTATGCATATTAAACTCATTAAGACGTTTAATTTAAGATGTTGCATAGTAATTTTGTCGGTAAAAAAATATTTACTAGTAAAAAGATAATTGGTGAATTTACGCGGTAAAAATTTACCGAGCTTACATAAATTTCTATTCGAGACACATAATATTTCGTTTGTGCCGTTCTACTCGTTCCCGAAATACCGGCCGTTTACTCCGCGTGCCGTTTTTCTTTCCGGTTTCGTTTTCACATCATTCAGTGTACTGAATCGAATTTTCATATTATGGTAATTAACGCTTCGTAAAAAAAAAAAAAATGTATTAGCGGATAAAAAGTTGTGAAAACAATACGACCGAAAATTTAATTGGATCAATTAAAAAAAAAAAAAAAAAGCTATATGAATACGAAATTTTTCACTCCCACGGTGGTCGCACCGAAGAAAGTGTCGAGTTTCTTTTCACGCGTTGTTCTTTCCTCGGACACTCCTCTCGGATAACCGACGCCCGGCGAGAAAACACTCGTACTGTTCGTATTATCGAATCGCAGCCCATTATTCGTATTCGCGTCTGGTCTCCGATCGAAAGAGATAAAAATAATATGCAAATACAAATCGAACGTTGTATGCAAACGCGAATCTCGGCCCGTACGCGTCGCCATTATTGTACGGTGAAAACCGTTCCGACGCTAAATGGTTTCGTGTAGACCATGCGAAAATTCCCGCTCCCAGACCGTCGCCACGGATAACGCCGCGGCTTTTGTTCGGTTATCAAATACCAATTATTCGTGTTTTCGTTTCGTTTTTACTCGGCGCGGTACTAGGCCGACGACTTATCCCCGTCGTATTCTCACCGTTAAAAATAAAAGTAGCATAATTCTGTGTCGTGACCAGAGGCGTTTTTAGGCACAGACTCTGTAGGTTCGTCCGTACCTATAGAGCGGCGACATTTGGAGGGCAAATTTTAACAGTTTTTTTTTTCTTACAAAAAAGTATTTTTCGTTTGACGAAATCAAATTCGACTTAGTTTTTGACTAGACAAATTTCTATGCAAATCATACGTTTTATTATGATTTATAGAATTACGATTCGATTTCGCTCAACGTCAAACAGCAGTACGTAGGTATAGCGCGAAAAATTCGCGGGTTCGCATTCTCAAACTGCAGTGGATTCAAATGTGTTTTATGAACAATTTTAGGAGAGGTTGGGGATGGAGAGGCGGTGAATCGGAAAGATTCTACAGGCGGTAACAACCCTGAATACGCCACTGGCCATGACGAAAAAGTCGTTTCGGTAAGACACACGTCCGTCGCCGCACTCGAATCGACGGCGCACGCGGAAAACGACAATACGACGATGGGCCGATCACACTCAAAAGGTGGTTTCGCGGTGTTCCTCACGCGTTTATCGCGCGTACCCGACGGCCGAGAAGACAAACGCCCCGGGAAAACGCGTCGATTACGGTTACGACGCGAACGTCACAGTCTGTTGCGTTTCACGACAATGATTTGTGCGGGCGAAACACATTTCGAACAACTACCGAAGAAAAATTATTACTCCTCGAGTGTGTCCGACCTTTGGAAACCCATTTGATTTCCCCTGACAAAGAAACACGGCGATAAATTATGCACTTCACTCTGCGCAGAGTCATTTTCGCGTACGTAAAAATTGATTGGGAGAGTGCTCGGGTCACACGGGACGTTTCAAGTATACGTATAGGCACGTTCGGCATGTGAACGCGTCTGTCATACTGACGTTGCGATACGACGAAACGTATAGTCGTTTTATAATTTTCCACTTGATCTGTGATTTCGTCGGGACGGATTTTTCGAAAAAAAAAAGAACCAAACGTTACCGATTTACGCGACACACGAAATGAAAATTTCGAAAAAGTTTTCCGCGTGAAAAAAGTCAAAAGTGCTAATCGTGCGAACAATCGAGTAATCAACATACCTACGTCCTACGCACTAAATAGATACCAGACTCGGGAATAATATTAGGTATACGACGCTGTCGTGTTTGAAACAACAACGATTATTCTCGTTTTCGCTTGTGTTTTGGATTGACGTCTGTTACTTAATAACACTTGTCATTAGTTACCTAACAATCTTATCTGGTTATCGTGTTCGTTCTGTGTACGGTCATCGCGCTACTTTGTCTTGAAATCAAATTATCCGGCAGAGCGGTTCCCCGTACGATCCGGACCGTTTCTTGTTGGTTTTTACGAGGTGTTAACCTTGACGGAGTGGTTTAGGAGAGTTACCAAGGTCGAATTTTAGAGCCCTGTGCACGGAGACCGTCGTAACCGCCGGAGTGCGAACGAAACGTGTTTTTATTGAAACTGACATCTTTATGTATCAATATCGGTTCATTGACGATCAACGGTCCACGACGGCTCGTTGTTAGGAAATCTTCAAGCCGGATCCACGTCGACGAATAATACAACGACGACGATCGTAAATAAACACCCGATTGACGTCTACTCGGAGCCTGAGATCTTATCGTTTCCACGGTTTCACAATAATAATAATAATAACATGATTCCTCGTCGTGTCGTTAACGACCGAAATGCAGCTCAAACAGTCCGTTATAATGTGTTCTTTAATCCTCAAGTACGCGCACAATGGCGTTACGTAAGTAATTAAAGCCGAAATCAAATAAATTAAATTACGTTAATTCCAATCTAATTATATACGTTTTTAATATGAAAGGATTTTTGTTTTTTGTTTTTTTTTTTTGACGTATCATTCGGGTAATAAACTTTCGATAGAATAGCCGACGGCTAATTAACATACTTACTCACTGACGTAAAAATAGTTGAAACTATTCGAAATGTATATAATATATACCTACGTATGAACACGTGTGTACACACAAATATTTTTTTTAATGTAATCGCCTCTTGGTAATTGGATAATTCGATGTTTTATTCATAATATTGTGACCGTTATCTGTCACACGCGTCGTCTGAATATTGAATTCGAACGTAACAAATCATTGGTTTTATTTTGTTTTTTATATCTGCTAAGTAGTTTTTATTTTATTTTATTTTTTTTAATTACCCGTTTATATGTATAATACGACTCCGCGGTCATGATGATTAATCGTGGAATTCTCTCTGATGGTTTATCGTACGCGCGAAAACCCCGAAGACAAAGTGCTTGAAAACGCAGACAAATTCGTACAATAGTATTCGCGTGAAATTAAAAAAACAAAAAAAAATAAGGGCACGACAGCGTCTTTTTAGATTATTGAAGAATTTAAGAACGTACGATTTATCCGACTGTTTTCTGCAGGGCTCTGAAGATTAGCCGCGAGTTAAGAAATTAATCTGGACTACTGAGAAAACTAGTACCTATTTTTTATGCGAAACTCCAGCGAGCAGTCGTGCCATTCGAAACCTGAAATTCATCGACCGTTTTTTTCGAGTGACAATAATGTTATTCTTCGTAACTAATGAAGCCGTGTAGTAACACTAATGAATACGTTTAATTTAATAATTTCGCTTCAATGTCGTAACGTTTTAAAACACGTTTCGAACTCTTAACGAGCGATAAATTCAATAAAAATCCGACCACGTCCCGAGTGATCTTGAACGAAAATCGCAGTGCACCTAATGCTTTAAGTCTGAAAATATTTTTGAATTCTAAACATTTTGGTCTTAACACTTGTGTTTTTTTCGCATAATATACGAGACATTATGTAAAAAAAAAAAAAAACGAATCGTATTTTCGTCATGAAAGGGAACCGGAGTTGCACACAACGTAATAAATTATTGATTTAAATTTAAAAGTCTTTACAATATTTTGTTGATGGTATTGATGTTAAAAAAAAAAAAAAAAGAGTCTACAACCTTGACGAAACCAGAATATTAGCATTAATAATTATAAAATACTCCATTTGCGATTCAATATTAATACCATGAGCTAAATTACATATCGCAACCGGCGTTACTTACGGTGAATACATCATTTGAACGCGCGCGTTCGAAATGTCAACACGCGAGCGAGCAATCATACGTGTATTCTTTATTGATATCAATGGTATTGATTACGAGCGATTCGATATGCTAGTCACATGATATTCATTACGTTTTCGAAACACATTTTGCTCATTATCTCATCGAAACAAACTGATTTCGGAGACTAAAAACTAGTCAATTATCGGCCTGCGCACACGCGAACACGACATGACGTTATTCGGAATCAATCAACGCTGAAGACACGACGATTTACGATTTGAAAAAATCACATTATCATTGAACCGTTTCAAATGATAATAATATGTCACCGTGTTTGTCTTATCGTTGAGAAAATCATTGAAAAAATGTGTATGATGCAGAGTTGGGTGTTATTCGAATAAAAAATTATTCGGATAATTTTAAAACATCATTATTCGAATAAAAATTTATTCGGATAATTTCCAAACGTTATTATTTGAGTAATTTTCATTAATTTTGTTTGGGTAACCGTAGGCAGTGGCGGATTCAGGGGAGGGGCACAGGGGCACGTGCCCCCCTATCAATTTTCTATTGAACATTTTTTTTATGTTACTACGAGTATCATATACATGAAAAATACAGTAAATGAGAATAATACTACTATGATGTACAAAACCTACTGCTCATTCGACATTCGGGATTCGTCGATCACACAGACATTCGATTAATAATATAAATACTCATGGGTATGCAGAATCGTGATTTCACCGGTCTACAAGTAATAGAAAATCCCGATCGCAGACTGCTGATTTTGAAAACATTTTTAACGACACGTTAGCTCGATAGAGTCGACGGCATTATCCGACGGAATCTCCGAGCGCGTTAGAGCGATTTTCATTTTGCGAGATGCCGTCGGACTTGCCGTCTCGGCATCTTTGACTCAATGCGATCTCTTTATGCACGTCAAATCGTCCGAGTGGTCGGACGGTACGAGAATACCGCTGACGTGCGTACGTATGGTTTGTGCTGCGTTACGAGAATACAAAAAAAAATGAAAAAAAATACCGTCGATATCCGCTGCTGATGATTTGACGCGAACGAGACTTTGAATAAAAAACGACAATATTTTAATAATACGTGGATGAAAAAAAAAAAAAAAATTAAAAATCTATTAATAATAATAATGATAACGACAACGGGTATATAATAATAATATATTATAACGACGTGACGACGATCGAAGGTTATTATAACACGTCGTGGACGACAAACAAAACGCGTCGTCTGTGCCCGTGTAGCGAGGTAGTACATCCTACATATTATATAAATATATAGTAGCACGACGTATAACCAATGTGCCCGAAACCAGTACACAAAATAACATAACACACACACACACACACACACACACACACACACACACACACATGCCGTACTCAGAGCACGGAACGCGGCATTATATTCGTGTACACCGCCGCACACGGTGTGCCAGTCATCGTCATCGTCGTACACACACACACACACACACACACATGACCGTCGTCGGATCTATTAAAAGTAATACAGTTCTAGAAACCTACATATTATTGTTGTTACGAACGTATGGAATAATAATAATAATAATAATAATGGAAATAATAGTAAATCGCCGTACCTCCGTGGCCGTAATGTGTACATTACAAGCGAAATATTTAATAATTCGGACCGACTGATCAGTCAAGGTTTATCGGACACGCAAAACGGAGTAAGAGAGATGAGAGAGAGAGACAGATGTACAGAGAGAGAGAGAGAGAGAGAGAGAGAGAGAGAGAGAGAGAGAGAGAGAGAAAAGACATAAAGATACGTTATATTATTATCCTCGTACGTTCGTATTGTTCAAACTGCTGAAATAAAAGAAAAATTGTAAAAAAAAGAAAAAAAACACATCATGTTTTGCGACCCGAAGGAAATATCATCAATCAATAGACCGACTCGCCCGGGCGGTCGATGACGACGTCCCTGTGCATTTATTACGACAATAATAATAATAATAATAAACATAATATTCGTTGTTCCCCGTCCGTGCCGTGATTCGATTGAAGAAAAAACGAGAGAAGAAAGGCAGGTGGGGGGGGCGAAATAAAATAACGTCCTAACGACAAAAATGTTTGTTATTCTTTACCGAATCACCGACGGCGCGGCCGCGGCTCGGCGTTCCGAGCGTGACGAAAATCTTTCGCGCAAAAAGAGACGGCGCGTCGTTATTTGTTCAAGGAAACGAAAAACGAAAATTAATAATACAATATAATAGTATCGTGCTTCGTCGCGGACAGCCGTGTCGCAGTCGCCGTACGCTGCTGCACTTTAAATGATATTATGTATATACGTATATATACAGGGTGGTTCAACAATTATTGTGTTAAAACGATGTCATCATATAAATATTGAAAACGGAATGAAACGTGTATCGTAAACGTTTTTTCTCCACAAGAATTTACAGCGCCAAGTAAATTTCGTATTTTTTAACTATTCTTAAGAGGTAGTTTTACGGAGGTTCACTTTTTAAAGTCCGATGGGAACCTAGACGTATATTTTTGCAAACACAACGTGGTGGTATTTATTTTATTTTTTTTTTTCAGTAAGCTTTAGTCGTTGAAAAATATTAATCGATGCAAAACTCTAGGTTTAGGAGCGATTTAAAGTTTTTAGAAACTGCATTACCATCTGCACTGTGTGTTTTCGTGTCAGGTCATGGTACATTTTAACACGTAAAACGCCGAATAATTTAAAAGCACTCTCATACTTAGGAATTTGTGTTTTTCAACCACTGACATTTGCTAAAAAAATGTAGTGTCACTGTTTATAATAAAAAAAAAAAAAATTGTATATATATATGTTCCCGATTGATTTTCAAAAGTTAGCTCTCAAAACTACTGTTTGAGTGTAGTTAAAAAAATACAAAGTTTATCCTATCGTTTTAGATTTTTTCTAAGTAAAAAAACTTTCATGACACACATTTTACGCTATTTCGAATATTAATAAAACAAAAAGTCACTGTAACATAATTGCTGGATCACTCTGTATACACATATAATATATATACGCGATATCGGTCGTCGGCAAAGACAAACGAGTCGCATGGGAAATCCACGCGATATCGTGACTATAGATCGTTGGTTCGCGTGTGCGATTCTCCGCGTCTGGTATACGCTATGACTACGCGTAGCCGTGTATATTATTCTGTTCGATGCGAAAAAATATCGATTGTTTTCGGGCCCGAAGAGATCGGGCGCGCTCCTCTCGTTGCACCGGGAACCCGTTACGTGTTGATCCATAACAATTATTATTTTTGCTCATATACACATATATATTATATATCAATTCGACGGTGACGAATTCAATGTCACGGAAACGTGACGACATTCTCTCGTCGGCCGAGTCGGCGAAAACAGTATGATAATAATTAAAAAAAAAATTTACGTTCGAGCAAAGACCGAGACACGAGAACGTGAAAAAACGATTTTGCTCCGATTATGCGCAATTTTTTTGTCGTTTTTCGCAATGCATTCGAACACTTTTCTGTTACTATATTTACTACGTGACGTATTCTATTTTATTCGACGTAATAACATGTATATTTAACATTTTTTTTTTTTTTTTTAGTACAATCACCACGTACCTACGTATTACCGTGTTGTATGTATGTAATTTTTAATATAAAATTACAATTTTGTTTGTAGGTTTCATTCGAAAACCGACCGGTTGAAGCAAAATTCAAATTTAAGGTAAGATTATTTTCAAAAATAAATTGTTTTTACGAAACAACTATGGTGTCTATTATAATATTTTATACGCTATAATATTCACTACATGTTTTATTCATGTCCCGTAGAAGTTTCATACATATTTATTTATTTATTCGTTATTACTACTGCTTCCGTGTTTCTATTATTTTTAATAACACGGTGTCTATATACTAGCTAAAAATATAACATTTAATAAGAATAAATCATAAAATAATAATAATATCACAGTTGATCACGGAACAATCGACTGTCAAAGTCACAAAAATCAGTCTTAAAACACATAATAATAATATGTTCATACTTTTAAAACTATAAAACAAATAGCAATACATTTGTGTGTGTGTGTGTGTTGACAGAAAATTATGATATCTCGTCCATAGAATGCTGAAATGCACAATGCACATGCCTCAGTTAATTGTTTTCTTTGAATCATATCAAAATAGTTAAAAGCATTTTTTTTTTTTTTTTTGTTAAATAGTTTAATCATCAAGTTCGCTATTTCGCCACTCGTTTTCTCAATAAGTACTGATAGCCTGTCTTGGAAATGACCACTCCAAGATACGAAATCACATATATTCGCAATCGATAGAAGAGCTGTATGAAATATTAAAAGCGCTCCTACGTTCAATTAACAGTCCTCGATGAATAATAAATAAATAAAAACACGTAATTGCGAAACCGATATTATATATACGTATATTATATACGTATAGGTAGCTCGATCGGTCCCGCTCGGAATTTAAATTAAGGCTCTCGGAATAATAATATTAATAATTGATGTAGTGTGTCTCTTGATTAAAATGTAAGTAACGTAAAATAATTTCAAAACTTAAATAATCTGTCGACTGTTTTAATTATCGATCACTTTGAAACGATATTATATAAAAAAAAAAAAAAATAATAATAATATTAATAACAACAACAATAATAAATAACGAAATGACGTGGGTAAATTATTGTACTTTTAAATTTCCACCACGCGAATCGATAGCAAAATAACGATACAAAGTGTTTCCATCGTGACCATTGTGTTTGAAACAAATCCAGACCGGAGTCTGTGGTTACGTTTCCGGAAAAAACCCATACACAGTATACATAATATTATATTATATTATAATATATAGCCGCGTGTGCTGCGCGTGTCTATAGGTATGTTTTATACACACACACACACACACACACACGCACGTGCACACATATACGAGAAAGGGCCGGCCACTCTATACTGGGTCCCGGGGCCTTTTAAATTTTTTTCCATTTTTACACGGTCAGAGCATGAACGATCCGATTGCAGCGGTCACGCTCGACGGACCCCGAAGAATCGTTTCGGAAGTAGATGACGGTTTCGCCCGTGTGACACGCCTCTTAAACGGTTGGCGTGCAGGCCAGCGCCCTGTTAGTGTAGTGTTTTTTTTTGTTTTTATTTTGTTTTTTTTTTTTTTTTATGTAACGGTAGTGGCATAATAAAAGAGATTAAAAGAACGTGACCGGCATGTGTAATAAGACAATACATCAAAAAATTGTAATAACAATAATAATAATAATAGTATTATGGTGTAGCGGAATAGCAAAACTGCTGATCGATGCCGGGCAGACTCGTTTCTATTCAGAAATTACAACGCTTCAAGCGCGATATACGATAAAAACGAAATCGCCAAACGCATATTATTATTATTATTATTATTATACCGTCGTAAGTTATCAATAGGAAGCGTGCCTCTTAAAAAAAAAAGAAAGGTTTTTACCTCTAACGCTACTTTTTAAAATCAATAATTAACGTACGAAATCGTCTGTGCGAACATCGTAATTTGGCGCGGAATAGGTTACAATATTACATATTATGATACGACTCCCGTGCAGTAGTCGAGTTTTTAACCAACCGTTTTCCGTTGTAATTATAACGATTACAAACTGTCAAATCATCACTTTTGGAACCGTGTCGTCGGATAAATAATAAGGATCTATAGTCGAACGATCAACGTTTTCCAAACGGACGTTCGCTATCGTGGACCTTGCTCGGTTCGTGGACGTCGTTTTCGAATTTGACGTTACACTTTTTTCAAGCAGGTTGCTTAATTGCGTTATGATTATCGCATAAACCCGAGCAAACAATGCCGGTATGAGAACTGAGGGCGTGGTCGACTATCCGTGGTTACAAAGGCAGCCAATTAAATCGCTGTTTTCGCTTTCTAACGTAATTATACTGGCTGACGCTGATGACAAATCATCGTTTTCGACACTTTAATTCATAAACATGTACCATGTTTACCGCGGGAAGCACGGAGCGCTCGATCATTCATCATCGATCACTGTGACCGAAACTTACACGCGAAACCATCGACGACGTTTTATAATTGTTCTTTTTTTTTTTTTTTAATGTCTCGACAAAGGACGAAATAATAATGATGACAAAAAAAAAACTAAAACTTCTACGTTATTGATAGTCATTGTTGTTTTGACGGTTCCGATAAATCAGCCGTTGCTGTGTGTGATCCCGTCTGAAAACTCAATTTTGTTAAGTGAGATCATCTGAATTTTTAAACAAAATAAATAAATAATGGGTTGTGATACAACAATAAAGTACACAGTACACAGCATACAGTACTACCAACTTCCTCGTTTTTATTTGTTATTTTTAATCCTGAATCAAATAAGTATCATTATCGACGCGATATTATCTTATTTGATTAAAAAAAAAAAACAAAAATTAACTTAACATTATATTATCATATAAAACGTATACGAGTATATTGTATGCACTCAACTCGACTCGAGTCGAAAAGTAAACACATTGTATCGATTAATGACAAAAAAAAAAAAAAAAAAAAAATGCAATACTGTCGAGTCGATATTAGGTATACTGAATAATTTAAAGATGACGACATCGCTTTTGAGTATTCGCGATAGATGTTTTTGTAAGACCGGCAGTGCCGTTCGATCGGTCGCAGCAATGAGATACCGTCCGGACGAACGCAACAGGCGTACCGCGTGTTCTACAAGTCCGCGGTAAAGAAACCTAAACAAATACGACAAACCGCGGTCTGTTAAACTGTGAGTTATCGTGATATATACCTATTTATGTTTGTTTATTCGCTATAACGCACCGCGTACACGAACTCGACGCGGATTTTTTTTTTTTTTTTGTCGCTAGAAAGTTACACGGTAATTTCTTTTCACTTATATAATATTATTTTTTTGTTTTATATCTATAACGCTATTGTTGTACGCGCTGCACTTTTGAGTCGTAAGTATTTTTGCGTTTTTTTTTTTTTGTTTCGATTGCGGCACGTTCGACAGCATTGATATCTGAAATACTTTTTAGTACGTGTATCTCGCTAATTTCACAGAGTTGTGTCCCCACACGGACTGTTATCGAGACATAACTCGCACGTTTGTACAAAACACGGTGTGTACGCGCGTACCTACCTATTTTATCGACGAATTTCTAAAATTCCCGGCGGACACACGGGGCCACAGGAAATCCAGATATTCAGTCGAGTTATATTTCGTGATCCCGATCGTGACAGTATCGTCGTGACCTTCGGAAGTTCACGGCTGTGTGTGGAGACAGAGCACGCGCGTCTCGCAGCCGTTCCCGGTACCAATTATACGTATATATAATATATATGTGAAATAATTACGATGAATCATAGCGAATTTCCAATAGAAATAATCTGTGAAAGTATCGAAAGATGAAGAAAAAAAAGTGAATTTCTGAAATCCGATAAACCGAATTCGTTTAATGAGTTCGAAGGAACGCGTGTGTCACAAACGCAGCGCGCAAGCACGTCACAACATCCGTTTCGTACGACGACGACGACGATAACGTTGTGTCGCTCTAGGAATTGTTTCGCTCTCTGCAACGATCTTATTGCGCGAATTTCGCTAATCCGTCAGACATCTGTTGCATAATAACGTTCGACGACGCTGACGACGATTGCCGCGTGGAAAACGGTTTGAAAACATTTCGCGATTTCCTCCACGCGTTTGTGTGTGTGTGTATGCCGAAATATATTTGCGCACGTACGGTCGACGGACGGTTAGGTTTTACACACGACGATTTTTTCGATGCAATTAGCGCGTAAAAAACGTGTCTCAAGTGCTTACGACCGAGGACGCGTTCCGCCCCGTACCACCGTTTACTGTATGAAAACGCGCGGTAAGAGCGAAAACCATTTTGGTCGAGCGCCACGTCGTGTTTAGAGTACTGACACGCCGGCACGGTAAACGTTTCACAAGAGCGCACCACGAACGGGGCACACGCGTGTGCTGTCCAGTCGAACCCAGATTAAGACGTTTTGAGGCCCAAGGTCCAACATTTATATGAGGCCCCAGGTCCCTAGGTAAAAAAAAAAAAAAACAATATATAATTATAGTATATTAATAAATAACGAATCTTTATACTTATTTTTAACAAAAAATTTACAACTTTTTCCTAGCTTTAGCTTTACGAAATTCTCGAATAATTTTTTCATCATCATCAATAATTCGAAATATGTCATTTTCAGATGATAGTACCATAAGTGTTGGTTTAGGGTTGTTCTGTTCTTGTTTTTTAGTCCATTTAGTTTTAAAAAAGCTCTTTCGGCAAAATATAAAATGAAATCGATAAATATAATATCTAAGGTAAAATAAACATAAAATGCTAATTAGTATTTTGAGATTGAATTTTAGGTAATAACTTAAAATGTGCCCAACTCTGTTTCAAAAACTAATTTAGAAATGTTTAACTTTATTTGGAATACTGTCTATACCTAATGGTGCGTAGATGGATAGTTAATAATAATTATATTTACCTGAATTAAAACAGTATTTGTTCATTAATTATTTTTTTAATTTTTTCTTCAACTCGTTGTTTTTTTTTCTCTTCCTTTTTGAAGGTCCACTTTCAAACCTTCGAATAGTTTTAAAATGTTTAAGAAGTAGAAAAAAAAGCTTGCTAACACGTACCAAACTTTTAATTCACACACTATATTATCAAACATTATCAATGAATATAATGTGATCATACTCATATTGTGTCTATGTACAATGTACAAACGCAGCTTTTTGCCCGTTTTGTGGTTCTTAATCGGTCGGTGGTCACCGCTCACCAGTCGGAACTCAAGCTAAACGATTGCTGATAAGTGATAACGTGTGCAGTGATGCGACATTACGACGTTTTTACAATAAAATTGTATAACATATTTAATATTTATCATCGTTGGTTTATAATATGAATATCATATAATATGTTTGTGACCGACAACGATAAATATCTTAACGATAATAATCTTGAGAAGTTTTTTTTTTTTTTTCGTTAGACCTTTTTATTTTTATTTCTTATTTTTCAGTGCTATGTGTGCCATAGCGAAAAAATTAGAAGAAAAATCAGAGGTCCCTAATTCTTGAGAACCGGGGGCCATGCCCCCCTTTAATCCAGCATTGCCCCCCCGTAGGTTGGCCATCCGCCCGTCCCTGTGTTTACAACCCACGTGTAATGTATACTTGTACGTTAATCCACTACACCGGTGCAACGCAAACTCTAACGGATAATAAACTCACGGAGATTTATAACGCGTCGATTAAGCGCGACATTTATCTTTATCTTAATATGTACGTAATATATTTTCTATTAAAATATTGTCGTAATGCGCGCTTTTTTTTTTATTTATTTTATTATTATTTTTTTGTTCGAGTCATATAGCGTCACGTTATAATATCGCAACTCGTTTGCCCTTGTACTGTTTACGAAAATAATATACACGCCTGTGTGACGACGTCGTCGTAAAGGTGTGAATAAATTACGTGACGTTTTTACGATTCGTCGGGCTCGTCGAAATGTATCTCGTCCGTAACACGACGCGACGCGATTTCAAAACCCTCCGCGGATCGGCCGAGCAGAGCCGTCACGTCTTTCACGGACCGTCGTCAACAGTCTTCCTACGCGCGTGTGCGTCCAGCCGTTTTTTCTAGGTCGTAAAACCGTACGTATAATTCGTTCATTTTTTTTTTTTTTAAATCGCCGGCGCTAACGACGTGGCTCCCTTTGTCGATCGATTAATTAGCGGCTCGCGTCAAACCGTCTCGCGAGTCCGTGCGATGCGTATACTACGAGCGTGCGTTCGTCGTCGGTATTCTTCTTCCGTTTCACCGGGCCAATCAGAGCGTGCATACGCGGACAGTTTTACGCGTGCGTACGATATGAACGAATAAAATTACTGACGTACGGCGGCGGCGGTTAGAATCATATTATTCCGAAACCGTCGAACTAACCCAGAGGGATTCGTTGAAAAGAGATACTCGAGCGGTTATCGGTACACGAGTTTGGTGAACAGAAAATTTATAAAAATCCAACATAACATCTGAATGAAAAAAAAAAAATAAATAAAAAAAATTCTATACCTACGTACCTATATTCGTACGTGTTTCTGTATAATCTATATAGTAAATAATATAAAACTGGTTCGTACGACGAGGAGAGAAAGTAGTACCCGGAGTTCTCCGTAATAACGAGAATATGTGTGTGTGTGTGTGTGTGTGTGTGTGTGTGTGTGTGTGTGTGTGTGTGTGTGTGTGTGTGTATAAAAAGAGAATTAACTGCGCGAGATTGAGTTTTCGCATTGGGAATAAAAAGAAAAGTAATGCGAATTGAATCGCTGGGCAATAATAGTAATTAAAGAAAGCGAAGACGGGGAAGGGGGGGGGAGAAAAATTATAACATTTTTGGAAACGACTCGCGACCCGTCCGTGTACCACGACCGCGACGGATCTGAGCGGACGGACACACGCCGGAAACGCTTGAACGAGGCTGATTCGATACCGCGTCTGGAATGCCGCGAGAGACGGCGAACCGTCGTCGAGAATCGAATAGACTGTCCGAAAAGCGGGTGGACGTGAAAACGGCAAGTTCACGAAATCAAAGCGTGTATTCCTTAAACGTTCGATCGTAGGCTCGTGTAGGTACACGAATATCGCATATAAATCATGCATGATTTTCGCTGGAAATCCGACACGGACAATAGGTTATATTCACGATGTTCTAAAAATGCAGAGTTCGAATGACAAAAACAAAAAAATTACCAAATTATGCGCCGAGATCAAAATGTCACGTTTTCTCTATGCCAAGCGAAAAAAAAAACTCGAAATCATTGTTTATCGACCGACCACACAAGTTTCTATTGATGTAAATTACAATCTGAAATCGAGTGAAAATAAGTGAGTTTTATTATAAAAAAAAAAAAAACCAAAAATTATTTAAATGATTTTTTCGTGAACTATTCGGTTTTGTTTCCACTGTGCACTTAGACCCGTGTCTCGTAGACCAGACGCCGCCGAGGTGTGTGTGTGTGTGTGCGCGAGTGTGATTTCGATACGTCAAGAAATAAAAATCGTTTTAAATACACAGCCCGCGTGTCTCCGTGAACTCAAATCTCGTCGCGCTGTTGCGTCCGAGCGCGGTATTATAATGGCACAACAACTGCCATTCTAAAACGTGAATACCATTTAAATAATAATGTTTCGACGTACACGTGTGCCTCGAATTATGCTTTAATAACACGGTCGGCCGTATCCGTCCGTAAGACGTATGATTATTATTCGCGTTTAGGATGCTTTCGCATAAATCGGTTACCATTGACGGACGCGCGGTGCTAAATTGCCAGTTCCGCCGCGCCGCGTTAATAATTACAGAGAAAGTGCGTCGTCGCGAGGACTCGTACAGATATTAAATAACAATAATTATTATCGTCGTCAAAACTGTCGTGTTTATGATATTTTTTACGTAGATGCATACGTGTACCTCGGAGCGTGCCGCGCGTCTTTCTTCCAGTGACATCAATCGCTGTGTCGCGGTGCCCAACTGACGAACACTACACCGTGTACTAAAATATATCGTTTTTTCAACAATATCGTTGTTTATGATCTATGGCTTTGTCTAGACTTTCAGAACGACAGAAACATTCATTATTCGTCCGCCGCTTGAATGACTATGTCTCGACTCGATCGCCAGACCGTCGTCGTCGCCATCCGAACGTTTACAACAATAATAATTGATAATTGATCGACGAATCAGACCTATTCCGGTAGTTTTCTAAACAAAAGCATTGGGCGTGAACGCTCGAGTTTTTTCGATTTCATGTCGTACAGGCGTGCCCAGACGGTCCTCGTGGGCAGTGGGCACAATTTCACATCGTATACTTTACTGCGGCGCATTGTGCACCTACAACAAAGTTATTATAAAATCATACCGGGATGTCTGTGTTTCGTCCGTCGTTTTAAACTCTGAAATCATCGTAGTCGTATAATTATTGTCACTGGACATCAAGGTTTTAAACGCCGATTTGACGACCGGGTCGTCTCGTCGAATTCTTCGACGACCGTAGGTCGTAATTAGCGTTTTCGTGTTCTACTCTTGCGAACAATACGTGTTCATTATTTCGAGAGGTGGTCGAACGTGTACAGTCGACGTTGTTTAAAATCGAATTTTCGCGTCGGAAAACGGTTCGTTTTGAAATATCATAAACGGCTTGTAAACAAGCATGACGTGCCGGACGAGTCGGAAAAAACGTGGGGAGGCGCGTGTATTACGGGCACACGTCACCGCCGGTAGTCTGTGGAAAAGCTCCCCCGAAACGGCCTCGATCCCAGCCACGAACTATAACGCGGTAACACGGTGAACCGCGGCGGATGGGAATCAAAACAGACGACCTTTCCGGCAGCGTTACCGACCGATTCACCAAAGCACTCGAAACCGCGGCCACTCGTAAGATCGGCGCGCCGTACGCCGTTAAAAACACGATTCCCTAGAACGCGACTGGCAAAGCTCGACTCTATTTTCGGTCGCGTCGGTACTATTTCGATAATTTTTATACGTTGCCGATTTCCAACACCACGGCTACTCGGCGCGACTGCAGAAAGTAAAAACAGAAGGTAAACAGGACTCTCAAAGAAGTCTCGACGCGAACGTTCGTACGATTCCTCGTGCTTTTATTTCTTTTTGAAAACAGTAAGTCGTCCAAAAATAAATTTTCACCCGAAGACGATATTCTATCGGTAGAATCGAGAAGATACTTGCACTCGCGTTCATTATTCGATTTGAAACACGTGATTGGTACAAGTGTTTGTCGATCGGAATTCGAAAATATCTTTTCTCGTTCCTTTTTTGAAATAACTCATATAATATGCCGGCAATGTTTTTTTTTATCGTCTATCTTTGGAACGTGATCAATCACTCCGTCCCGCTCGTCGGTTTCTCCGGATGAAAGATACAACATTTTTGTTGGTGTTTCGTCACATCGTGAAACAGTTTTCTAATGTCCACGAGATACAGTATCCAACTAAAACACAGACGCGAGCCGCTACGTATTTTATATAGTCACACGAATCACAAACGAGCCGTACGACCGAAATCGCTATCGAGCCGGTCGCGCGTCTCCAGTCTCACGTGAGCCGGCGAATGACACCGAATTCACGAAATCGGACGGCGTCGACGTTTTGTGGATTTTCGCGCGAACGCGACGGATCGCCGTTGGAGTCATACTATAGGTATGCGCGTTTTCTGCCGTAGCGTTTTGTGACAAGTGTTTTTGGCGCACCGTCCACTGTACTGTCATAGTTGGCGTTTCGTAAACGCGTTTCCGTGTGTTCATAATAAACAGCTGTTGAATATTTTACCAACTACCATCAGTCATCATTAACCAAACCGGAGCGGTGAAACGCGAAGTACGACACCTCTGAATTAAAACAATGAGTTTCGGCAGGGTGGCAAAAACGTGTACGATTGCGGCGAAACGTTTTCAACCGGACGTGCTCGGTCAAATGCGGCTACCGTTCCGTCGGAACGCGTAGTATGACCGATGTCGTAGAAATGTATGATTCTGTTTGATCCGGTGACCGTACGCGTTTAAAACGATCAAAACGCTACGGCAGAAAACGCAAAGCACGACCCCGGCCTTATAGTCTTTCTCGCGCGATAAACCGCGTGTGTTTGACAAGTGTACTAAATCGGTGTTGGTGAGTTGCGGCCACATTTTATTTATCATTTCATATCAGCCTACCAGCGTTACCCTAAAGACACCACGAGGAGGTTGGCTGAGTCGCCTCCCAAAAAATTTGTTTTTTTTTATTTTTTACTATTATTTATGTAAAAATGACGAAATTTATAGTAAAATGAATTTTCTTGGATTATTGGTTGGGCAAACAGTTAAAACTTAATGATTTAACAAAATCAAACTGCTCTATTTCTTTTTGTGCTAGCTTTGTCATCTGTTGTCTTATACGTTATAAATGCTTATTTTCACATATTTTCTTCGTTTTTATAACATTGCTTCTACATTTGATATACATATACGTTTCTGACTGAATTTCTACTAACACATCAATAAAATTATAGATGTTAACATGACTAGAGTGGAACGCTGAATTTAGGTGTGAATGAAAACTTTCACAGCCGTTAGTGGTACGTGCGGTTACAGCTAGCAGAAAACTGTGCCCAAATATTTGAGGGAAACATGGCGTTAGGGGATGTATAGTTTTTGAAAACATAATCGGTAAATTGTACAACCCTCGGGTTTATCTTTAGCGGGCAGTGTTGCTAAAAAGTCGTTCGTGAAACAATCAATGACGTTGTCAGAATCCAAAAATGTTTTGGTACCTACTTTAGCTGATAAGATACTGCCGGCACAAAACAAATACATTTTTCAGGCCACAATATTAACTTAGTGATAAAATATGACCGGACCGCAATTCACCGGTCTTCAACACGTTAATGACAATGTCGGGCCGCAATTCACCTATAGCCTACCAAAGTCGCCGCTCTCGGTTCGCGTGTGCGTTTTACGAACGCGTTCGAACGTCGTATCGCGATAAACGCGCGACGTACGTTCCCATTTCACGCGCGGACCACGGGCCGATCGCGCGGATTTAGAAATGCACACGGCGTGCGCGCGGAAACCCGTACGGCGACGCGCGTATGATAATCGATCCTAGGTTATTATAATATTATTACCGTTCCGATGTGTTTGTGTGATATTCGTGTTCGTGCCGCACACACACACACACACACACACACACACACACACACACACACACACACACACACACACACACACACACACACACACACACAGGCGCGCGCGCATAATCGAACGCGTACCCGCGGCCGGTGTGTGCTCGTGCGTGCGTGCGTGCGTATGTACGTATAACTCACACACACACACACACACACACACACACACACACACACACACATGCGTGCGGGCCAGCTGCCGGTTAGGAGTATACGGCCCCTTAACCGCATTTATCCGGTCGTCGTCGTCCAGGAACGAATAATATTCTCCTCCGCGAGCGTGGCTGTGACGACGGAGAGCGGCGGCCGCGGTCGGGGCGCGGCTACGGCAAACGAGTTCCAAGAAACGGGTCACTGGGTCCTCGAGGATAGGTGGCGCACTCACGCACACACACACGACTACAGCACTCGGTCTCCCCGACCGGGGCAGATGAAACTCGTGTGAGTGTACCGACATGTGTACGCGCGGTGTGTGTCTTCTGGTGTTTCACTTTGTGGCATAAGCAGCGGTGAAGAAACAAATAAATAAAAAATTACACACCACGTCACATCGGTTTATAAAGTATGCACTGTACACTGTACGCGCGTGCGTGTGTGTGTGTATGTATTTAATCGATACGCGCGCGTGTTATGCGATTTTCATGAGACTTGAACGTGTGTGTGATCCGAATCCGTCAAACTAGTTTAACGACCACAGGAGTGTGGATGAAAAAAAAAATAATAATAACAAGAAAATAAATGAAATCGAAAATAAAAAATAAAATAAAAACGGCGAACAAAACGAGGAGAGGACCTTGTTTCGTTCGAAAAACCGATCGGTCTCCGGACGTCGCTGGGCCGAGATCGAAAACGTCCGCGCCACGTGTGTCTGAATCAGTGACGTCTGAGTCAGTGCAGATAAAACCATTACGATCGGCTCGAATACGACGCGCCGAACATATTTTCGAGTTCTGTTTTCTATCGCCGTGACCCAGCGGTCGAACGACGCCGTTATTCTCGGCGATGACTCCGTACGTGTGGACGGTATGACGCCACGCACGCGGCGTCGTAAAATTCATCTCTGGCGTCATGAAAAAAAAAAAAAAACCCACACACACATACACACTCACACGTCGGTAATAATCACTGTCGGACGAAGGATACGCGTCCTTGTGCGCCTCAAGCGACTTTGCAATACCCTCTTGTGTTCTGCGCACATTCGCCCACTATTATCGTCGTTTATCGCGTGAACGGCCGCGCGTAACACCATGTGTGTGTGTGTGTGTGCCGTACTAGTCGCGCGCGAGCGCATTCACGTCCAGCGTTGTAAAACCTATATAACACCGTTATAATTTATAGACCGCGTGAACTTAAATTATTACGGCAGCGCATTTTTTTATTCACCGACTAATTACCGCGTGCGGCCGACCATTGTTCGGGAAAAACAGACTCGCACGAGCAGATGTGTGTGTGTATGTGTGTGCGCTTGTTTTCTGCCGACTATGGCGATGGCCGTCCTCCCGGGGTTAAAAAGTGTACATGTCCTCGCGATAATGCGAAAACTGAAAATCTTTTTACTCACGAGCTCGCGGTTTGCGATGTGTAAATTACCCGTTGGCTTTTGAGAAGTTTTTTCCTTTTTTTTGTTTTTTTTTTTAAACCAAAAGCTCCGCGTCTCGTGGCATTAATCATTCCCCACGACGGTGGTTTTTACGGCACACGTCGACACGTCCCTCGGCGCTTTTGAATATGAATCTCCGTTGTAGACCCGACGGCGTCGGGATGATCGTCGAACACGTCACGCGTGATCGTCCTGTCGGCATTCCCCGGAGGAAAAACGCCAATGAATCATTAGTGCACGACTGTAAAATTTGAAAATAAACAAGTGAAATAATGATAACGGCGATGAAAAATTCATCGCGCCCCCCGGGGAACGGTCTGACGGTCTGAACAGCTGTGCGACACGATTTTGTGTGTATCACACACACACACACACACACACACACACACGGCCGCGTCATGCTAAAACGATCCATCGTTAATTGTTTACCCGCGAGAAAGCCGTCCGACGCGACGATAAATTATTTGTTCAATATTATCACACTATAATAATATATGGACGCCGCCGCCGTGACGTCACGGTGGTAAAACGACGGCGACGGAAACTCATGCCGACCGCCGCCGATGATAGGCAGCTTGAAAACTGTACGTCGTGTTTTCAAAATCGGACCGTTGTCCGAGTTCGAAACGTATACGATATTCGAACGCGACTCATCTGTGTTTGTGAACGATGTGCGAGCAGAGCACACCGATATTCGTTATGAATCATAACTTATGATATATCGTACGGACGCCAGTTTGGCGGATAACAGTTTGGGTGATAACAAAAAAATAAAAATAAATCGATAAAGCAAAAGCGCATTCGCGAGTGCCACGATAAGTCTACGAAAGTCCCGCGGCACGTATAGGTATCGCTTCGGAAGCGACGAGGTGTGCCGACGAACCGGAAGAATTCGCACGTTAATATACGAAAACACGATAGTAGGTCGATCCGATCTACTTCGACGGTGACCAGAACAAAACCGAATTTATCCGGACGAGATTAAGAAGGGTTTTCGCGAACGACTGGCACACTTTAACGTAAATCCATACCGGACTGTCAACTCAAAAACTCATTGTTGTGCAGTTAGTACCATTCGACGCGCCGCGTCTTCTGAGAATCAATTTATTCGTAAAAAAAAAAAAAAATGTATATTTGTTACCAGTCGTCTATTTACCGGATTTGTCACGCTAATTATTGTCGACAAGACGATCGAGTACGAACGTTCGTTTGAAATTATGCAATATTACAGCTGTTGTATAATGTCTCATATTATATTGTGTTTTATGCGATCGAAACTACGCGTTGGAAATTTCCATATCGACAAAACCATATCACATGCGAAGAGAAATGACTAACGATATTACCTCGAGTCGTCAAACGTTTTTTTTTTTTTTTTACAGGTAATAAAAACGTGTAGGAATTATTAAACGAAAACCGACGTGTACACATTTTTTTTATTTTCCTGTTATTCTTGAAATATTGCTTTAATTACACTTACACGTTTTTATTTTATGTTTGACAAGTTCCACAGTATCGTATAAAATACTACCCGATCTCATTTTCTTCTGGATGAAAGAAAAAATAAAAAAAAACAGCGTACCTACTATGTACAATATATTATACATTATAATATCGATCATACTATCTAGTAATAATAATAGTAATAATAATAATAATAAGATGACGGACAATAGGTTAGAAATAAATCCTTTAGGTCACACCTAAATTAAAAAAAAAAAAAAAAAAAAAAACGCTTTGTATCTCGTTCTTTAAAGAAATAACGAACTATGACTAATCGACAAATATTTTTAAAATGTATTTATTGTAATTTTCTATGCGTAAATGTCGTGTTGTCAATAGGAGTATAAACTACGTGCGATATACACATACGTATTATATCTGTACGTATTGAAACTGTAAAAGCCGCATAATTAACGCGATAAATTATCACGGCTCATTGTCGTAAAACTAACGTGCGAAAACTCGACGGGGCCTCGGATAAAATTAAAGGTGCTGCGAACCGACGTGTCCGAACCGCGACCGACTGCGTTAGAAACAAAAAAAAAAAAAAAACCAAAAACAAAAACAAAAACGAAAAAAAAACGTGTCTTCAAAACTTCCGTTCGCCGTTCATTATTTATTTATTTATTATAACGATACGGTCGTCGTTGTGAAATGCTGTTATCAAACACCGAGGCGCGGACGTTATACCGTCGCGCTGGACTTGAACGAAGAGGACATAAAATACGAATTAGCGCAACACAATGAACCCGGTGCAAGTTTGGTGAACTCGTGGCAAACACGGCGGCGGCGGCGGCGGCCATAACCGCTCAGCCGAAGGTCAAGAAGTACCGGTAGCGTTTCGTGTGCACTCGTATTTTCTTCCTGCGAGCGTGTGCATCGTAGGTCAAAATCCGGACGAAATCGCAACCGGAACCGCAAGTACGCGCTCGCGTGCCCACGTACCGTACACCCGTGCCGCGTTTGACTCTCTTTGTGCTCTCGCCGGAGCAGAATAATATTATCATATCCGCTCGTGTTCCGATGTCGTTCGCGTACGCGGGCGTATATGCAAAGTCCGAGAAGTTTCCGAAATATCGACGGTCTCGCCGCCGGAAGAGTGGCCGGACGACGGCGACGGGGACGTGACGGCGATTTCGATTATTCGACGCTACAGAAACGTGTCGTCGGAGAAAACGTTATCGGGTACAGCGGCGGTGTGAACGTACACGTTTGAAATGCTATAAATGTCGTGAATGTTATAAGAGGTTATTAAATAAGTTATTGATTAGCTCGGAGTAAATTTTTTAAAAAAATGAAAAAATCTAGATCTACGCTTTAGCGGCGAGAGTACTTTTATAATTTGTCCGACGAAATGGCACACGTTATACGGATGATTTGGCTGCATGTTTTCGAAAGTCAAGTTTTAGAACGACGATATTTGGAAAATCTATATTTGAGAAAATGAAACATTTAGAAAATCTGTATTTTAGAAAAATTTTAAATGGTGTTTTAGAATATAAAATATTTTTGATCGGGAAAGAGAAATATCAAAATTCTGTCAACGAAATGCCAAGAACATCCAATTCAGCAGAAGATTGGCACAACAAAATACATCGTTTATTATCAACACATCCTGATATACATGCATTTATCTCCGAAATTCGAAAAGAACAACATGAAACTGAAGCAACAATCGAATCGTTGATTTCAAATAAATTATTCGAGAGAAAAAATGATACGCGAAATAATAACTTATTGCAAATACGTGAACGAATAGTTGATGATTCTAACTATAATTTAGATGAATTTATGAGAGCTATTGCTAATAATCTTAAGTTTTAAAAATTATTATATTTATTTTTACCATAAAATAATTATCAGAAAACATTTTATATACGAGTAAACAGAACAAAATACACATATTTCTAAAAAAAAAAAAGAAAACATAGTACGAGTAATAAAACACAGTATTTCTAAAACTCGGTGTTCTAAGACTCCGCGTTCTAAAATATGACTTTCTAAAACATGCCTCAATAATATCATACGGATTCCCTTGCCACCATACAGGCCGTTTTGTTTGTCGCATTACTATTATAATATCGATGATCACAATATCATATCCTATTCGGGTGATTTCGTCTTTTTGGTCTATGACGTGAACGCTCGTCTCGTCGGTATGATCGATAATGATCCCACATGAATATCATGAACCTCGGGTTAACGATTTGAAAAAAGGTTCCAACGATCAGCACACCAACGATTCGTTAGGAAATACAAATAATCGTTAAATCGCACACATTTCGAATGCACACGCCTGCCTCTGATCGTGTCAGTAAATCATTGAAGTCCGGTGAAAACTCGCTGTCGTAGATGTGTGTGTGTGTGTGTGTGTGTGTAAACAGAAACGCACGTAGCCCTCCCACGTATTATATAACGTGTGCGGCCGAAATTCATCGCGTACGCCGCGAAACGCCGGTGCCTGCAGAGTTCGATTTCCCGTGTGGCGTATTAGATTTTCGAGAAATCCGACCGGAATCGGGCGAACGGTTGTTTCTCCGTACACGCACGTGGTGTACCATTGCATTACAATACGTCGTACGGGCGTGTGTAAACGAAACGAGGTTAACGCGGACGAACGCGTGTAAAATTAATCACATCTGGCTCGCGAGATTAATGTTGCTGCCGCCGCCGCTGATGCTGTACGGTGTACATAGTAGTAGTAGTAGTAGTAGTGGTAGACCGTCCGAAAAATACGTTCGAGTTTACACAGCGCGGCGCCGCGCGTTCCCATTTATACGTACATTACGATATATTATGTAGTGCGCGTGTGGTTTTGGTTTTATTTTCTTTACGTATCGCGGGATAAAAGAAAAAATGAAAAAATAAACGAAAACGAACAAACGCAAATAACGTAAAACGATCTCGAGGTATATTCGTAATATTATATCGATGATTTTTCATTTTTTTTCCACTGCCGGTCGCGTCATGAGCAGTGTTGATTTCAGGCATGTATCCGGGGGGTACTATGCCCCCCGTACTCAATCTACCCCCCGAACAAAATCTAAGAAAACAAGAGTTTTGGCTCGTTTGATCGTTGTTTGCATCATAAAGAAAAATGTGTGTTAGTTTTTCTCATACGTGATAACGGAATATTATACCATATTACACATCATTTTTGTAAAAAATCAAATCAAAATCAAAGGAATAATATGTGTATTGATATAAATTAGTAAATATGTAATCGTGTTACCAGGCAGTCGGTGTTTTTATCTATTTATAAATGCTTATCGAATTAATATATTTTATAATATCTACATTTTTTTTTTTTTTATTTCGATCAAATAAATTTCTAGTCAACGAGTAGTACAAAAGTTGTATAAAACATGATTTAAAATATTAAAATAATAGATTTTTAACAAATCGATTAGATCACAATTTTCTTTAATAATTGTATTTTATATTTCATGCACATTGCACCCTCGAAACGTTGTGATACCTCCCCCCCATCCTCGGAACAAAATGCCTGAAAGAAACACTGGTCACGAGTTCTCGTTAGAACGCTAAACCGATCGTGCCGCCGCGGCACCGAAGACGGAACGCGTGCACACCCGTAGTACATTAGTACGTTACGGGTACGGCTTGTAAGTGTTCGCGCCGCGGATTAAATTCCGTTTGCGTGTGATCCGGACGCGTGAGCGGTCGTTATCCCTATCGTCGTCGGCCGCGCCAAACGCGTTTCACGTCGTCACCGCCTCGTGCGCATTGTTGAAAGAAAATATAACGATTTAATTATTCCAATAGTCGTCGTCGTCGTCGTAGTGTACCCACTCGGTTCTCTCGCACCGAGATGACACGGCAACAATGTGCGTATAGTGCGTAATAATAGTGGCGGACGGTTTGTTTTAGCGATGGTTTTTAATTCGCGTACGAGATTCCGGCGCGCCGCACGCGTAATTCGAAATTTAACGACGAAAGTCGTTAGCGATGAATTATTATTATTATTATTATTATTATTATTATTATATTACGGAGTTAGAAACGCGTGTGTAATTTCAAAAAAAAAAAACAACAACCTTCGATGCATACGGTCTGTCGATGAGGATAAAAAATTAAATAAATAAATAAAAAAAAAAAAACGATTTTCGAACAGTCCGAGCGCGTTCTCGTTAGAATCTCGTAGGATTTACGTAAAACGGTATAAACATCTGCGTCATTTTTAGGCTAACGGGCTTCGGACAGGTTTACGTCGTCGAACGAGAACAGAAAAAAAAATCAAATACTCGTTGAAAACGGTTTTCGAAAAAAAAAAAAAATAAAACCAATAATAAAAATAATAAATAAACACATACGAATCGCATTCCACGAGACATGTGCACCGCATTGTGCAGCGCGCATACGTATAGGGTAGTCATACGCATGATCGCGTCCACAATTTTGTCAACGTCGTATAAACGTTGACGACTGTAAAAAAAAAAAAAAAAAGTAATAACTACACCCGATAATAAAAACGTCGGCGACAGCGGTGAAAACAAAAAACAAAAAACTACATATACGCGCTTAAAGCAGACCGTCGTAATTATACACTTTGCTGGTGTGCCTTGTATAAAAATAAATACTGTGTACGTGTGTGTGTGTGTGTGTGTCCAGTTTGGCAATAACGAAATTCTTCAGACCTCAAATCAATAACGAAAACAACGGTGAAAAGCTGAAATCCAGTACACACGCGACAGCCGATGACAAAAAAAAAAAAAAAAAAATGTGGGCCGAACCCAAAGAACGCCGTAACGTGTATCGCGTCGTCGTCGTATGTGCATTACACGGTGTCATCGTAACGTAACGTCATGTGCCCCGCGAACGTCGAGTACGCGCGTGCACGTATGTACATTGTACACGAACACGTCTCGACTCGGTGCGGCCGGATTTAGGCTCGGCTCGAAGAGATCTCGTGTTTCCGTCGAACGACGACGTGTTCGGTTCGTATAAAAATGTCAAATATCGTAAAAATTGCATTTAATTTATTACGACTCGGTTGTTACGGGAACAAAACGTGAGACGTTATAGAGTCTATAAAATAGGCGTGTACGGACATTTTGGGCCGAAGGGGATCACGTGGTACGAAGGGACGTCATGTCTTTCGAGAAATTAATTTTAACAGTGTAAATTTAACCTGTTGTACAATTGATTCGTACCTCTTGAAAATTACCTTTTGACGGTATATAAACCAGAAAATTTAAAGAATGAATGAACGAGTAAATAAATTATTAAGTGTATTTATGAAAAAGACAATTTTTCGTAATTCCAGTCGTCTATCGTGTGATTTTAAACGTTTAAATGTGTCGATAACTTGGTCTATGTCAGTATTATATGTCAATTCTTGTTCTATAAACATTGTCAGTAAACCGTCAAATCGGTTCTGTTTCGTTTTATTCCACAACTTCGTTTTTATTATACTCGATTTAAAAAAAGTTCGTCCACAAGAACAACTCATGGCAGGAATGGTGAAAAATAACCGAAGAGCTTGAAAAAAATTACAAAATATTTTTTTTTCTATCTGAATCTATTAACCATTTGATTTAGGATTATTCTAGTTCAATTGTAACTAGTTGACACGCAGGGAAAACAAAATCCAACCAAAATTGTTATTTGACACGCTGGTACAAAAAGGTCCGCCATCCCTGCCACAGGTGGATATTTGGTTACATCATTTACCTTACCAATATTAGCATAAGAAACATTTTTAGGCAATGAGCTTCGGTTACTTTAAATTTAGTGTAGTAACATCGCTAATATCGGTGGAACAAAATTAGTTGAGCAAAGTAAAGGAATAAAAACATTCCGAGAGATCTTTATAACGTTCTGGCGGGGCCTCGGCCACCCCCAGGGCCGGCGCGATGGGGGGGTGAGCAGGGCCCTTGCGCTTTTTTGGGGGCCTCGCGGCTACATAATTGTATTTTTTTTTTTAATATAATAATAGGTATAGTCCATTAGTAAAAAAAATAAAAACAAGATTTCGTGTTCTTAACACACGCCTATAATTGGTAGGCTATTCTTGTAAAAAGGCCTCGTGGTATTGGTATACTTCGCTCAGGGCCTCACAAAAGCTAGCGCCGACCCTGCCCCCCCCCAATATACGCCTATGGCACAAACACACGACAACGCGACTTAGTGAAACGGCTGGTTCGATATCACGTGCAGTGCACTACATACAAGTCCGATTGGGGGTGTGGTTTTCATGCGAAAATCACGCATTATAATATTATAATAATAACAGTCGCTGCGGCATTGAGCACTACATAATATACTACTAATACGCTTGAATCGGTCGCGTGAAATAATAGCGAAACGTTCGGTTGTTTTTACCGAGACGTTTAAAATAACGATTCGTTAGATCGTTATTGTTGTGCGAAAACCCACCACCACTGTCGTCCTCGTCGTAATATCGCGTCGTAGGTATAATTATCATCGAAAAGATATGGTTATGCGAAAATTATAAAAAAAAAAAAAACGTATAATAATAACATATTATTATTTCCGTCGCCGCGGCGTTAACAAAGAATTATTTATAAAAATACCTATTGTTTGTACCGGGGATTATTCATCGCGAAATAACAGCCGCGTACGATTTTTGATTAATGTGTTCCCGAGTTTGACACCTCCGTACATGCCGCGACGCTGAAACACTCGCGGTGAATATAAAGAAACGCCTGGCACGTGTTGTTTATAATATTATATTATTTCATAGTCGTTAATCTCGATTTTTTCCCGCTTTTCAGAAGAACACACTCACGCGATATCAATAACACGACTCTATTGCAAAACCCTAAATCGCTTTACCCACGCGCAGGATGTACGATGCAATCGAACATTACATTTTATCACTAATTCTCCTGTTTAAACGATACTCGGTGATAATAATACGTACCTATTAATATTATTATTGTTATTATTATCGGTATGACGATTGTGGTAGGAAACGTTTGTTTTTTTATTTTTTTTTCGTTCCTCTATTGTTATTGTATCTTTACATGACGTGTGTATTATGTGTCTTACGATCCACGGGGAACGAGAACGATGTATGATATTATTATACGTTTTTGTTCAGTCCTCGTAGAGAATATTTCGGTCAGATACACACACACACACACACACATACATGCACTCTTTATGCGCCTCGAGCGCGCGTAGTAATAATATGACCCGAATCGGTCGTTATACGTATTGAAACGAATCACACATTTTAACGTACGCCTCGTTGTTTTGATTTTTTTTTTCAGACGAACTATGTCCTTGCAGATGCCGGTGACGGAAGACACGCCTCCCGACATGCTGTCTGGGGCAATGGATCTGAACGTGATTCTGCCTAACGGTTCCGTGATCAAGATGAGTGTCGAGAGAAGGTCAGTTCTATTGTGATTATACGGCGTAATACTGTTATGCGCGTACGTACACGATCGATATTGTTCTGAAAAATATTAGAAACGGGACACTCGAGATTCTCTGGCTCGTATATTTTTTTTTTTTATTATTACCTCCGCGAGGCCGCTCGGATAATACCTATCGCCGTGCCGCCGCCGGTACGTGTACGTACTGTTTTCGTAATAGAAACTCGTACCTACGGTAACCATAGAAACTTTTCCGTTGGAATTTCAAAGACGTCGAACCGCGGGGCCGTCCGTCGGTTATTGGCAGTCGATCGTGTACAATAATAATAATAAAATATTCACGGGGAGAAAAAGGACATGAGTATTATTAACCAAAACGGTTTTGTTGTTTTTTTTTATTCTTTTCTTTTCAAACTCTCTCCGTGACGATATTTTCTCGGCTATCGTCTTTTCGGGTCGGTTTTCAAAAGCCACGAGTTCAATACCGTCCGGGGCGTCGTTAAAATCGAATGCTCGCGTCTTAAACCGAACGGTTTAAACCAGGGATGGCCAACCCAAATGATCTTGCGGGGCCACTTTGTAAATTAACGGGCCACATATTATAGGATTGCCAAAAAAAAAAAAAAAAAAAAAAAAAAAAGGTCATCAGCCAAAATATTAATATAATCACATATATTTATATTTTTTCATTCAAAATTAGATCACATATATAAAATTATAAACGTATTTTAAAAAAAATTAAAATATATTTAAGTATTTAACGCAAAAAAATGGAGTAAACATTACTATTTAGTGAGATATTTGTTTCTCAACTCGTTCACTAAGCTTTTTTAAATCAATAGAAATGCTTGTATTTGCACACCGTAATTGATGTTGCAAGTTTTCATCTGTTGGGTAACTTTTGTTGCGATTACGTTGTTAATAATACAGATATCGCGTTGCGCGGACATTCCAGAATATTCTATCGGCACAAAAATTTTTTTTTGTAAATATTTGATAAATGTCGCGGGCCGCAAAACTTTCCTTGGCGGGCCGCGGGTTGGCCATCTCTGGTTTAAACTGTTATGGCGCCTTAACCGGACGCGGTCGGTCGAAAACCAAGAAACCACCCGTAAGACGCAGCTGTAATTCCCGCTGAGCCCACAGGTCCGTTATCTAGAGACCAGAGGTATTATGCACATCTACAAGCACATCTCGCCTTTATCCAATATCGGACGTTATCCGATTATATTATATTATAAAATTCGCCCGTTTATATTACGTAATCCCGTCCTAGAAAATCGCACTTACCTGCTTATGAGCGTGCTTGTAAAAAAGAAAAAAAAAGTTACCGAAGCGTTCTGTCATCGATCATCAAATCGATCGCACCGGCGGCGACTACTGCGCATTTCTACACCTCGTAAAAAACATATAGATTCAAGGTTTTAAGGTTATCGGTGCATAATATATTCGAAACTACACAGTAATATGTGTATGTTGACCGTCATGAAAAAAAAAAATGAAAAAAAAAAATCATAAATACCTTGCCAATCAGTTACAGCGCATTACAAGCCGCGAATATATCTGCAGCACTCGTCGTCGTTGCCGCTTTTCCGTTCTTTGTAACGTTATTCCGCGGAACGCGTACGCGGAGATGTAGATTATAGACCGTGGGGGTTTTTTTTTTCGCTCCAAAGTAGCTCGGAATACCACCGCGGTTAGTAATAGAATCGAACCACCTCAAAAGCCCAAGTCGGTCGAACGTCCCCTGCCCGACGACGGTAAATGCGTTTAGGTTCGCGGTTCTACGCGAAACGCATGAGATAGTAATATAGTTTCGAAACCGAGTTAGTTTTTACCCCCCGGTACCCTTTTTCGCGGAACACGTCTTTTTGACGGTACCCACGGCGAATAAGTTTTTAAAAGGTACCTTTTCGCATATATACAAATATATATATTGCTTACTGAGCGCCTGATGTGTTTTTTTTTACACTCGCGTCAAAGACGAGTCGTTTCACGTATCCTCCGATAATTTTCGCATAAAAGCGCAAAAAAAAAAAAAAGACAACGTAAGCGAAAACGCGTTTTGACCGATTCAAGGGGGTTAACCGAGACCGCCCAAATCGCGTGCGATGCGATAATTGTGACGTTCGAATTTAAAACAATAATTTCCACTGTCTCGCTCGCGGGTAATCGAAGCACCACGGGCAGTATATATGGAAATCACTTATCGGTTTTTTAACGACGTTATTGTTGGAATGAAAAAAACAAACCATCGTGTAAACCTTTTCGAGCAAGAGGACGGACGTATATAAAAACAATATTAAAATTAATTTTTTTCCATACATAAGCACGACCGCGTTTAAAAACGTCTGAATCTCATTTATATTCTGTCAAAAAAGGTATAAGCAAATATTATTCAACCTTATTTAAAAACTGTCAAAAACAGTCATTATTTTCAGATTTCCGATAATTTATTTTTCATCAAAATTAATAGTAAAACATTAATAACAATAATAATGCATAATAGTGTTTGACTAATACGAATTAATACTTTTATGAGTGTTCAATAATATTTATAGGATAACATAGTTTAGTCGATCATTGTAAACTAATAAAATTTCACGTTTTATCTCAAATATTTTAATGAAGCATTTTCATCTAACGTTAGAATAACCGTTACAATGCTGTTTTTTTTTTCAATGTTAAGTATGATCATAAAAGTAATTTTAAACTATTATAAACCTATCGTCTGACCTCTTTTATGAATTGCAATAGATAAGAGTTGATTATAATTTTATGATGATAAAAAATGCAGTTATATATATATATATTATATATAGGTGATAAAATGTATTCCACTCGTCTTACTTAATTATCTGCACGTAATTTCTTGTTTAAAAATACATAACGCCCAAATGAATGTCATTTGAAGTACTTGTCTACTAGTTTTAAAATGTTCATGATTGATTCAAAATAAATAACTATTTTAATTAACACACGGTTTTGTCTGATGTTTTAGTCTCAAATTTTAGTTATATCTAAACGTCAAAAAATATTTTTGCATTAATTTCTTGCTGTGTGAACCCCTTAAATATAGACACTTCCGAATAACTGATTTAGGGTTACTTGACGTTCAAGTATTTTTACAGTTCATTTCCATATTTTCCGAAGTAACAAAAATTACAATTTTAATTTTAATTTTTTCCAAAAAAAATGTATTTTAAAGTTATTTACAGATCAATGAGAACTGATTTTTATCTTCGAGTCTATTGATTGAGCTATATCTGTTACTATTGATTAGTTTAGGTACCTATCTACACCTATTTTGTGTTGTAGCAACTATGGCAATTTTATAGCCGAAATCAAAAAAGATATTTTTTTAAAAGGGTACAAAGTTCAAAATTAACTTAAGAAACACATTGAATATCTTCAATGAATATTTTAATATATAAAAACGAATAAAACATTTAAATAAAACCGTACTTAAATAAATAAAAATGCGTTTGCTTCAAATTATGATTTCTTCACTGTGGGAGACAAATTTCCTGATATCTAAAAGCACGAATTATGTTTCTATACGTTTTTGCCTTTGAAATCAAATATTTTATTATACGTGTTTATTTCATTTTATTCGATAACTAATGCCAATTAAAATACATTTGTTTTAAATATCTTGGTACAAACAACTTGTTTTCATTTTGATAATTATTATTATGTTATTTTTTATACCATTTGATATTTTGTACAAATATTAATTTGTGGTATCTTAGACTTTTTACTAATAAAAATTATCTTTATTCCCCTCGTTATTTATTATAATTATATCATGCCAATTGTTTTTTACATTTATACTACCGGATATTATTTCCATGAGAATACTTTCTTGAAAATGGTTTTTTAAATTAATGTTACGCAAGAACGAAAATTGAAGAGACCAACAATTAAAACGTTTCTTGGAAAAAGCATTATTTCATAATGTAGTCTTGTTGATTCAAAATAAGAATAATAATAATAATAATTTATAATTTCTATACTGTTCACGAGTGAATTTAATTATTAAATTATTGATTTGACCTGAAGTAAACGCCATTGAATATATTTTAATGATATTAGATTATATAAATGTGCAATAATACTTAGCAAATATCATTTGTTTTTTTTTTCAAAATAATAGCATTGTAACTGTATTGACTACTGTACGTTGATTTGCATTAATTGCATTTATAATATTTAAACTTTGAACTCGAAACATTATGAAAACATAATTTGCAAACTATTTACATTACGTTTCTCGTATCTGTTTAATGCTATGCCATACTTTAACCTTGTGGACGTACTTTGAAGAATAATTTTGGTACATTTGAAACATAATTACACGCGGATATTAACCGCGAACAGGGTTTTTTTTGTAATACATTTTTCGTTGTTAATTTCGTGTTATGTACTTCAAATTAAATAATATTTAATCGTCAAGAAGAAAAAAGCATTGTTTAACAATAATTATACTCGGACTCGAACCGAATAGCAATTCATATTTTATAATTTTCGACCGAACCAAGTCGTTTAAACAAAACAAAACCACTTTACTGTGAAATCAGAAAGACGTTTTCATCGACGAGGACAAAACGTATATTGTCATATTTCTGCTCGCCAATCACTATTTCATATGCCCGCTTTCCGATCAAACGATACTTTCGGGTAAAAAAAAAAAACGATTCCCATGCCCGCAGCAATAACGAAATCGCCTAGGATCGGCGGCCAAAGCCAATTAAAATCATTGCGGACGCTGTTCGTTGTCACGGCTAAAATGTCTGCTGGCCGACACGAGAGTGTCACCGCTGCCAGAGGCCACTCGAACACAATGCTGTGGCAACGTATGCAGATTTTTACGCCGTACACGCGGTGGAAGCCCATTGTTTCAGGTCATTGGGTGTCGCGCGTTCGCGAACGAATTAAAACAAAGAATCGCGAGAGAGAGAGAGAGAGGACGGGTGCAGGACGCAATCTAATTTACAGGAATAATTATTATACATTGTTTTTGTATTTTGTTTTTTCAGCACGCCGATGATGGACCTGCTCGTACAAATCACTACTGCCCACAAATTGTCGCCCGGCAGCCATGCGATACATGCCATCGGTGACCGTGGAGTCCTACCGTACAAACCCAGCACTCCGATCGGTGAGTATAATTATTATATTATTAGTGAAGCACTGCTCGACAAAAACGCGTGTTTGCCGAATCGCAAATTCAAATAGCATTCGACTCGCGAATAAATGTAACGTAAAAAATATTACGATCTCCGATTAATAAAAGTAATAATAATAATAATAAATAAAAAATGTGTCGAATAATAATGATGAAGAGACGTTTCATAAATATAATTCAATATAAGTATATTTAGTACTATGTCAAAATAATTAATTTTCAATAAACCACTGTAATGCTGGCAAAGGTTTTTAATTGACTTCAACTAGTGAATAGTTTTAATTGACGAAACTCAAAAATCCATAAAAATATGGTTGAGTCATAAAACTAATATAAAATTTAAATTATCTTGCAATTATAACGTTACATTTAGTTGTTTGATTAAATATTTAAGGATTCAATTGAATTATATATAAAAAAAAAAAAAACTTTTAGGAAAAAACAATAACGGAAGATTCCGCGCACGAAATTTGACTTTGAATCATTTATCTTTTCACTGTTCATAAGTCTTTTTTTTTTTTAATATAATCAAGTGAAAGCCACTTTAGCTTTTGACCTTTTATGAAACATTTTTTTCCCTCTCGAAACAATCGCGTTTCAACAAAAACAACAACAACAATAATAATAATAATAATATCGCCGGAAAAATTGCAGCCAGCGCGTTTTCTAAATGTCCGGGCGCGCAACCTCTGACACCTTTTAATCGTATCGTCTCCCCCACTCTATTCACAGGTGCCCTAGATACGTGGACGGTGAACATCGTTCCTAAAAGCTCGAGCAAAAACGGTCGATACCAAAGCCAGTCCATCATCAAATGCATATCGAAACCGTTCGAACAGACGTTCCGTCTGCAGGTATGTACCATGCGCTCGCGGACACGAGTGTGTCCGTGCGTTTTTCGCACTATCGGCGACGGTCGTTTTAACGAATGTTTCTCTCCGTGTCGCCTCAGGTACACTTGCCGAGGAACCAGCTGTACGTGGCCCGGATCAGTCCGAAAACGCTGCTGAACAGCATCCTCAAACAAGTATGCTCCGAAAAAAATCTCGACCCGGCCAAGTATACGCTGAGGAAACCAGGTATGACGATTTCGCCGCGACGTTTTACACGGTGAAAACTCTGGTGATGCTCACGACGTATATTATGACGTATACGGCATTCAATGTCGAATTTACGCACGCGCGCGTGTGTGTGTGAGTGTGAAAATAATTACCCGAACAGTAAACAACATTCCTCCAATTACCGATTCGTGTGTACGCGTTGATTTATCGTCGAAATACGTCTATTTAAAAAGGCATCCGGTAATTAAATTCATTTCCACGTTCAAATAATAATAAACGGACGTTATTTCGGAATGGAATCGCGATGGTCAATTTACCGTGCGGTTTATTGTGTGTACCTCTCTATGTGACCTTTGAGTGGATCGCGTTTCACTGATTGCACATAATGTAGGAATGCACAATAATAATAATAATAATAATACGATCAAACGTTAGCGGGCTCAACATCACGACTGCATATTCCGCCGTCAATTATTACGGAATTTAATACCGACCGAAATGTATTATCATAATTATTATTATTATTTTTATTATGCCGCCGTCGATTAAACGGTTTTTGATGTTTGATATATATAAATATATATATTAATTTACGACGGCGGCCGCGGCACGCATTATGATATAAAATTGGCCAATATGAATTCGAAAAGAGCTTACCGAACCGGCGAGTTGTTAATAATGTAGATGGACGACACTGTGGAATGATATTATAAAAACCCACGTGAGACGGCTATAACAGCGCTTCCTTACATTATTTGACATTATTACGTTTCTTGCGAAACGTCGTCGTCGGGTCGGCGGTTGTCGCGGCCCGTAAAAGATTTATAACACCCTTTTGACACGCCCAATACGTCACAAATGATTCTATTATTCAACACACAACTATTTTTCAAAACTTTCTCAAATAGTCGATTCTCAAAAACCACTTGACGATTCTTTATACATTTCACACACACACACACACACACACACACACACACACACACACACACACACACACACACACACACACACACACACACAACTATATTTATCAAAAAAAAAAAATGCGAATGCCGCCAGACTTTTTGTACATACAGGGTGTGTCATGTCAAGATGATTTACTATCAAATTTAAAATGTTGACGCCATGTTAATGTTGTTATTATAATCTGAACAATCCCAGCTCTTTATGTACCGTGTTTGTTATTGTTTTTTTTTTTTTATCGCATACCCATAACTCACACCCGCGCCACTCGACAGTATTTATCATGTGATTGCGAATTTTATAAATTGCGAAAACAATATTTCAACGATAAACAACTGTGTTTTCAAACACTGTTCCGTGGATGAAACGGAGATACGAATACGGTTTTTCTTCGCCGAGAATCCTACGGGGACCGTATTTGAACTGTTGAACGAAACGACGTGTAAAGATTTTGTATTCGAATTTCCACGCGTACACATTCACGGGCAAAGTCGTATTATGTAATTCCCCTTTATTCTCACATCACCTGTGTTTACATAATTACATTTGATACGAATGAGTTTGTGTGTGTGTGTGTGTGTGTGTGTGTGTGTGTGTGTGTGTGTGTGTGTGTGTGTATATAACATTAATATACTTCAACGCTTGTGCCGATGAAATAATTCCGTTCGACTGAATTGTTTTTCAACGCTCTTTCAATATTCGCACCCGAATTCCGTGCCATATAGCCACGCCGCGTTCGGTCGAGTGCTCCGCCGCCGCACGCGCGCGCGCTCGCGCGCGTTATCTTATCTAACGCCGCGAGGTAAACTCGACGTATGACACAATCGTGGTGACGACCGATGCAAAGTTTTCAACACCGTAATGCCGTCATGAATAAGCCACTGATGGTTCACGCTTTTTTGTTTTTTTTTTTTGTTTCTCCCCGCAGACAAATTGAATGAGCCGTTGGACCTGAGCAAAACGCTGGTCGAGTACAAACTACAGCAATTGTCGCTGGTGTTGAATACTAATCGCGCTCTCATCGGCGGACTGTCGTCGGACGACATCATGTCACGGGCGCCTAAAAAATTTTCGGTAACGTATATTTATATATTATGTGTACACATACAATATCATTATGTACCGCGTGTTTGCGAACGTGGTGGAAATTAGCGTGTTTTTTTTTTTTTTTTTCATTTAATGAGGTTCGTTTCATACGAGTCGAGTTTCGGTTTTCACGCGATCGAAACTCTGAATCGCGAAATCAACTCGCTGCTGTTTTTTTCGCGACTATCGCACTACTATTTATCATATTATCGTTCGATTCCGAGCACACCTTATCGATCTCGTGGGGGGGGGCGCATTAGCGTATCGAACAAGACGTACGGCACTCGTTACTTTTAATTTATTTAAAATAGTATTGAAAAAAAAAAAGTATAATTCTATATTTGTTCCGTATTTGTTGCCGGTAAAATACGTTTGAATACGTTTTCAAAGAAAACGTGTTTAATTTCGAAAAAATATTTTTTTTAAAAATGCGATTTCGCGTGCTCGAAGCTAGCCTCATAATATATAATATGAGACATAGAAACGCCGTTTGCCGACCACTGACGTCGAGTACGTACACGCGATAATGTGCGACGCATATCACGTGCAGTGCGTACTCGACAAAAATGTTGTCGCTATTTCGTAGCGAAAAAAAAAACACAAAAAATAAAATAAAATAACACGCGCCGTTGTCTGTTGCCGAATCCGCAGTGCGACGACAGTCTGAGTAGCGGCAGCTTGGGCGGTAGGAGCTTGAGCCCGACGCGATCGGACGAATCGTCGGACACGCCGCGACGTCCGTTAATGGTCAAAGTGTTGCCGTCCAGACCGGTCCGGAAAAGAAGACTGGCTCCGAAACCGCCGTCGGTAAACGAATCGCGTCCCACGACGTTATTATTATCCCGGCCGCGGCGCAATACGTTTCTAAATATGAAATGCTTTTTTTTCAGCAGCAGCAGCAGCAACAGCAGCGGAACGCGCCCGCCGAACAAACGATAATTTCCCATTCGCGAAACAGTTCCGACAGCAGCGGATATCACGAATCGTCGGTGCTCAGCGATGCCGTAGACTGCAAGTAAGATCTCGTCGTTCGTTTACAAAAATACATTAAAAAATTAACCGACGGCTGTTTTTTTTTTTTTTTGTTACATCCTTTGAATTCGTGAGATTCACTATTATTGTAGTAATGTTCAGACGGCGCGTTTGGATCGCGTGTAAACGATATCGTATATCTCGTCTCGAATAATCGATTTTGTTTTTGTTTTTTCCACTCAGCGCGGGCCGAGGAAATATCGACAGGCCTGGGAAGTTTTCTCCGTCCAAAACGTCCGGGCCGAACATGTCGCGTTCGATGACCAATCTACAAGCTTGCGGACAAAATCAGAACCAGTTCTCCGAAATACCTTTTACGTCCAACAACATTGGTCAATCAAAACACTTCGCGTCCACTACGTCACTAGTGTCTATTCAAAGTGAGTGGTCGACCGTTTCGCGTTCGATGCCCCGGGAAAATACAGGTGTAAATGAAAATAATACGCCCATACGTGAATGCTTCACGTATTGTTATTTTATTTTTATTTTGCATCTGGATTTCATTGGTCTAAAAAAAAAAATCGTCGAAAGAGTTTTTTTACGTTTTTTTTTTTTTTTTTATTTAATTTATTTGATTTAACCGCTCCACGACTGTCATGAAGACTGTGCGCACAGACAAGACAATACAGTATTATTTTCATTTTAGGCCGTAAAAAGAAAGCTGCACCCCCTCCTCCGCTAGTGAACAAACCTAAACTGGCACCGCCGCAAGAAGAACCCGAGAGCGAACCAGAAGTGCAGCGAAAGTCACAAACGCTACCGGCCGTCACTGCGAAACCGTACACGGCGGACGCGCAAGAAAAATCAAAAACCGTGTCCAGAATAGAACTGAACAATAACGTAGTCGAACCCAACCTATCCCCAGCCACGTCCTCGTTGTCGTCACTTAGTCGATCCGATGTAGATAGAGGTATGTCGCCCAAAAAACCTACCGTCCTAAAGTATTCCAAAATGCCCTTGAGCTTTCTATCCAGCGATCCGATCCAAAAGTATAAGTCTTCGGTAACGCTAAACACTGACGGCGTAGTAGACGACGTAGACGGTAACACCGTTACTAGTAGCCAATACAAAACGGAGTCTTGGAATAAGTTCTTGAAACATCTCAACGACGTTTTGGCTTGCAAGACGGAGGAATACGTCTAAACGCTCTCGTCGTCGTGTTCTATATAACCGTGTATATATTTGTATATTATAGTGTACCTATTATTTAATGACATAATATTATTATGTCGATTATCGTGTACATAATATACGGTATTCTTTACCCTCCGTTTTTACGTAAATCCTGGCTTGCTTGGCTTAACTTTGTATATTGAACCCCATCTAGATTTGACCGTATCCACATCTCCCACGTCCTCGATTGTAATAGGTAGTAAACGCTTACCTGCAAGGCCGGGTGTGAAGTCGAAACGACCGGCACCCAAACCGCCTATGCGATCGTCGACGGTAAACCGACCGGACGCGTCCAGCTGTCCTCCTGGTGATTTGACTACAGTGCCTCGACTGTCTTCAGGTGCTTTACTAAACTTCTTCTTTCTATTTTTAGCTGTGCTTTTTATTTATTTATTTATTTATTTATTTATTCTCACGCTGTTTATTAAAAAATTAATATCGAACGACACCGAGGCGGTGTCGAGGGAAAAACGCGAACGTTACGGTGTCGGCGTCGACGGGTCGTGCGGGTCATTAATATACGGTTGTGATGACACGCAGGTTCCACGGCGGACGAGGACGACGAGTTGCGGATGGACGACGAGGAGATCGATCGGATTTTCGGCGACGCGACCGGCGGCTACGACACGCCGTCCGTGGTGACGGTGAAAGAGACCGGGGCGCCGCCGGACGTGGCCGACATCGACTGGGAGTACAAGCTGCCGGACCCGCCGTCCGCGTTCCGGGACGACGACCGCTCGCCCACGGTGACCATGTTCGACACGGTGACCATCGGCGGTCTCGCGGACGTCGTGTTCCACCGGGACGAGTCGGTGGCGACGGACGCGGCCGGGCCGGTCGCGGAGGCGGCCGACCGCCGCGTCGCCGTCGCCGTCGCCGACGCCGACGACGTCGCCGCCGAGGATTCCGTGAAGAAAATCATCGGCGACGAGTACCACTGTTTCCCGCAGGACTCGGGCGTGGGCTCGGACGACTCGTCGTTGCCGTCCAGCTGCGAGGAGAAGTTGCACGCGGACGACAAGCCGCCCGCCAAGACCACGGCGGCGGCGGCGGCGGAGCCCAAAGAGCCCAGCGACAAATTCGAGTCCAAGTTGAACAATTTCAAAATCGTCGCGTACGACGAGGACGACTGTTGCACGCGGCCCACGGAGATATTCTGCGACGAGTCGGTCAAGACGTGGAAGACGACGCAGAAGGCCCGCGAGTCGAACCCCGCGTACAAGCTGCACGCGGCCGCGGCGGTCGTCGGCTCCGTCAACCGGCACAAGTCGTTCAGCGTGGACCGGGGGGCCGACCGTTTCGCGCCGGTCAAACGCAGCACGTCGCACGTGAGTCTGCTGGGCGCGGGCAACGGGACGCCGGTCAGGCGCAGCACGTCGCACATAAGTCTGCTGAGCGGCAACATCACGCCGTCGAACCGGTTGGCCAAACACTACGTCGGCCGGACGTACTCGTCCGAACGGCTCGACTACGACGACGAGCGCCTGTTCAAGCGGTCGTTCAGCGTGGGCAACATAGCGGAAGGTCGGTTCCGGGACGAACATTTTTCGTATCCGTCGTGGTCGATCCGAAATAATATCGTGTATGTTTTGTAACGAATGATTTTCGACTTTACAGACGCGCGAGAGAGTAGCCAAGACGAAGACTACGAGAAAGACTCGACGCTGAAAAAACTCGAACCGACACTAGAACAATCTTCTCCTCTGCACTCCCTCCAGGTAATCGTTTCATAAAATGTACCCTCCACGGTGATAACTCAAAATATCCCGTACTTATATTACGCATAATGAATGTACTTTTGATTCCTTAAAATATTATCATTGATGTAGTATACAATATAATTGTTCTTAATTATTATAATTTTACTGCGTCTAAATATTTAAAAGGCTTAGCATATTATTGTTTTTCATTTAAAAGAATTAGTATTTTCAGTAAATTTACTCAAAAATTAGTTTTAAACACGTATTAAACTGTTCGTATGGTAATTGTAATTATTGTTTACCTTTATGTAAATATTAACCTAGTAGCTGTAAATATAATTGTAAATTGTAAAATGATGACTTAGCCGAACGTACGTATAATAAGTGGTTCTTATGGTTCTTAAGTATGACAAGTTAACTATACTTAACTATTTTAAAGGTATATCATATAATATTTTTAATTTCATTTCATCACGAAAATTGGCGTTTTTATTGAATTTAAATAAAATTAATTTTTAACGTATATTTATAGTTTTTTTGGAATAATTTTAACAAATTATATTTAAAAAAAAAAATCTAGTAGTTGTAAATAATGTAACAATACATTATAATATAGAACGATACAACAAATTTAAATTATTGTGTATATATTTATTATAATTTGTTAAATCTGATTTCAATTACATTTTCGGGGTACTTACGTTCATTACAAATATCTATATATGAAATATACACGATGAATCAGAGATAATTTGACTGAGAATATTTTGAACGTAGAAATTTCTAACGAAGCTACTTTAAACGCGAGACATTTTGAAGGGGAATCGTTCTCGACTAGCGTCAAGTGTAAGGAACACGTCGGTCTATGTTTTATTCGTCTTGCAGATTATTTTAAGTTATTTAACTTCCTTGAAAAAAATCAAGAAACGATTTCATTTTTTTTTTTTTTTTAATTGTTTTATGAAGACAGCGACCTTTTTAAAATGATTTTCATCGGATTAAAAACAAGTCATAATACAATCAATATACATATATTATATTCTTTTTTCAGATTTTAAAAACAATCCTCCCTCAAATCGAAGAACACAAACCCAAAGAAAACGTCGACAGCACGGATTCGAGGTAAGACGAAGGGATCTTATCATCGTACCGTATATATTATATAAATCGCAAATCATTTTACAGCTTTGACACGGTTTCCGTCACACCGCCGTCGGTCACGGAGTTTGCGGAAACGGAACCGGAAAAGAGCAACGGTGAGAGTCGACTCGAGAGGGATCCATTCGAAACACAAGTGCGTGGACGAAACGCAGAACACCGCGTGGACCCTTGGGAGCCGTACGCGGTGGTCGGGGCAAATCGTCGAGAAGTCTCTAGCCCGCAGAATCCCGCAGCGGAACCGGTCGCCGTGGACCACCGAGTCCGGTCCGAGAACGAACGGTCTCGCGAACCCGCGGCCGACGGCCAGTCCGACGACAGGCCGGCGCCGAGATCGGCCGAGACCGCGGCGCGAACGACCGACGACCGGGACGAGCCGAAGACCAAGAGGTACTCGTACGCGGGCCCGCCCAAAATCAGTCTGTCCACGTGGAACGAACGGCCCAAGAGACAGGTGAGCATCAAGACGGACCGGGACTACGTGATCGGCATCCGGCAGAGGATGCAGCAGAAGGCGGGCGGCGCGGAGCCGACGACGCGGTCCAAAGACTACTGTGCGTCGGGTTCGCGGCACGCGGTCGACGACAGGTACGCCGTCACCTCGGCCTCCACCGCCGTCACCGCCACCGCCACCGCCACCGCCGCCGCCGCCGCCGCCGCCAACCCCGCCGTGTCTCGGGTGCCCGTCGTCAAGTCGGTAGAACTGAAAAAACCCTACGCCGAACAGCTGCAGGCCGCCAGCCCGGTGCTGGCTCTGGCCGAGGCGATCAAGGCCCAGGCCAAGCTCAGCAACGGTTACGGCGGTTACCTCCGCGGCGCGGGCGGCAACGCGGTCGTCGGCGGTTACCGCGGTACCGGTCCGACCGCCGCTACCGCGGTCACGGCCCGCGCGGACCGCGAGAACGCGACCGCCGCCGCCGCCGCCACGCCGACCAGACCGTCGGAAAAGAAGAAAGAACACGAAGGAGGAGCTGGTGGCTCGTCGTACACTTTCGGCAAGTTGATGAACCGGCCCCGGAAACCCAGAGAGATCTCCGTGAACGTGGACCCCAGGGAGAACCTGCTCGCGTCGATCCGGTCGTTCGGAGGCAGGGACAACCTGAGGAAGATCAGAGGCTGATCCGCGCACACTCGCACGCACGCATACACTAACCAAAAAAAAAAAAATAAATAAATAAAAAATTAAATAAATTTAAATCAATTAATACTAACTTTATATTATTAAAAAATTAAATCGTGACGCGAAGCCGATGTTTCCGTGACGGTTTTTCACCGATTGCTCTGCGTCAGAGCCGTGAGGAGAGGACGGGAAAAAACAGAAGAGATCGTGGACCACCCCGTACGAAAGTCGGGCGCGAAACAAACTTTACGTTCGGTTTTCGAAACGCCAACACCGAAAGCTCACGTTCCCGTTTGGCCGCTGATGATTTTCGTATTGACATAATTTTTTTTTCCCGTGTATTTTTTTTTTTTTTTTTTTAAATATCTGTCCACTCGCTATCGTACCGACGACGTTGCGTAATAACGAATCACGGTGGCAATCGTCACGCGCTATACATTACGTAACGTCGTTAATGACAATGCCTACACACACTCACACGCATACGAACGAAAGGTCGCCGAGTTCGTCGTCATTTTTTCACCACGTCAGCTGTCATAGACCCCAGCCCCCCCCGTCTTCGTCTCGTTTTCGCGCGCGCGTGCCATCAGTAGGTAGGTACCCAGGGACAGTGTTTCCGCCGCGATCTAAACACACCGCCGACCAAACAACGCCCGGTTTAGACGCGTGCCTTTTTTTTTTTCTGTTTTATTTTCATTTTTTGTTTTTTTTTTCTATGAAAAACTTCCACTCGGCGGTGTCCTATTTCGTTTTTATTCCGTGAGTTATAGACACTCGATCGTCGCGATATTATATTACGATATCGGATATCTGCAGAACCGAACGTTTGTGACAAATAATTTCCGTATTGCGTGTGTCGATTGATTTATTATATTAATACGTTTTACGCGTTTGCTCAATATTTCCAAACTTTTAGACATCGTTTGAAAATACTTATTTTGGAGTTGTTTTCGTTTACCAAAATGATGATTTTATTTATAAATATAAGTATACTCGTATATGTGTTTTTTTTTTTTTAGATAACGCTACATGTTAATATATTATACATTTATGCGATATACAGATTATACCCGTAAACGATAGTTATAATAATAATAATAATATGATTTAACCTGTCCGTTCGTGTTTAGACGCGGACTATCGTCGTCGTGTTACGATTTTTAGGACCCAACAAAAATAGTGATTATTGTTATTATATTTTATATATTGTGTGTAGTATTTTATTCAATAGTGATTTTAATAACGTCTTATTACTATTATTGTTATTATTATTATTTTTTTTTTTTTTTTACGTGTTTGTTTAACCGAAAATAAACTATAATACATAATTTATATTTACATTTATACGTCATAATATACTGATATACTAATACGAATATTGGAATTTTATCGTGGGGAAATCATTGAAGAGAAAACGCCCAAAGTTTATAGACTAAAATATTATATTATATTATTATTGTGTACATTTTTATTATTATTTTATGTTTTGATTGTTTTGTGTTATGTAAATTAATAAATAATGTATACTGTTGTTCGCTGTTCGTGTGCAGATTATAACGGTGATGATAACAAAACCTATTCCGAGTGTCTGAACGTTGACGTCCCCGTTTACGGGAAACGAACCAACTCTATACGGAGATGAAAATACATACGTATACTACGAGTGTAGGCGCGTATTCGCCGCTCCACGTGACCGAGAACGGACGGTCCGAGCGCACGGCTCGTCCGCGTGAATCTTTCGGTCTCGAGCCGGTCCCACGTGACGTATATTCCGCCGAACGTCTTGGCCTCGTGATCCTTTGCCGGTCGCACGAAATGCTTCGAAAGGGCGACGGTCGCCGGTAATCCCGTTTTTAGTTGTCGGCCATAGTGTTACGGAAACGTAAGGGGCCGAAAGGGGCTCGTGTGCAGTCGAATCGGTTCCCGGCTGCATACGAATTGACTCTCAAAATCGATAAAATATACAAATCGAGTGCCAAGAAAAAATGTGTTACCACAACAGTTGAGTCCCACGAAAAAAACTAACTGTAACGATTGAGTCCAGTCTTAAAAATAACTGATCTAATAAAAAACATTTTCCTTCTCATTTATGTCAATAAAATTTATCGTATTCATGTTTACTCTATAAAAAAGAACACAGATTCTGGACAGTCTATGTTTTTATAATAAATGTAGCTATGAATAAAAATGTTGTTTTTTTTTTTTAATTTTTTGTATTTAAAATAATAGTCCTTATTTAAAAAATGATATTTATTACCAAGTCACGAATTTAGCATTTAGTCTTTAAAGTTAAGCGCAATAACAAAATATATCATACGATAGGATTAAATTTGCATCATAAGAGTTTTACGAATTCTAACCGACTAATTTTTTTTCCGGTCTCTAGAACCATTTTATCACATTTGTAATTTTCTTTTTATAAAACATCAGTTTCAAAATATTGGCAATACGTATTTCTTCGATTTATCGTATTATCGTTTCCGATATGTTTATCTGATAAGCCGAAAATCAACTAGTACAGTAGTATTGTTTAAGTCGGGACTCGATTCATACGAACGAATTTAAAATTCGAGACTCTACTCGAACAATTTCAAAAATGTATTTTGTTTGCGGTGGGGGGGACTCAATTCGAATGCGCCGTGTTTCCCATCGACAAAAACAATATTCCTCGACAAAGTGTGTACGGGAGATAAAGTATGACTTTCTATCCGGAAAACAAACGTAAGCCGTGGACAAGTTTTCGAGCGCTTAATAATTATGAATAGGTAAGAGCTAAATTTTACACTGTAAATTGCACATCGTTAAATTTTTATTTTGCGCGATTTCTCCGTAATAGTTTCTACGGAAATTAGACTTTTAATTACGTCGATCGATCACGTACATTAATCGTTATTATTATATTCTCACGTCCGTGTTAAGCGAGTTTAGTATTCGTTTTAGTATAGATAATGATATATTACCAAAATAAAACGTGTAATTTAACAGAATGTGTGACTGACAATGTCATTACTAGAATTGAAATTCAAAGCGATTTAATAGTTTAATAACCCGTGCGTGTTTGTGAAAAAAATGACGAGGCAAACGACTACTAAGACGAAACGTTTTCTGGAGCCAACTACTAAGCAGTAAAAAATATTGAATACCCGAGACGGGGACCGATTCGATTGCTCCGGATAAAGTATACCGATACTGTATGTCGTATTAAATAGGTTTTCTGACAGCCCGAACTATCACCACTGACTAACTTGCAGAATCTTCATACGATTAATTGATATGTGGCTTGAATTTCACCATTTTGGTGGCACTACCGTGATGCTGAAACTACCGGTATTATCCTTATATTATAATATGTAGGTACTTGAATTTTTGGCCCGAAATCGTATATAATTAAAAAAAATATATTTTAAACACGCCAGCAGTTTAGCCAATTTAAATCTATAATAACATATTATGAAAATAAAATATGTTACTAGTTATATTTTACACAGTGTGAGACAAATTTCTGAGAAATCTGTTTTCATTTAATTTGGAATTCGATTTTTACTCGACGGGGGAATTCGGGACAGAATACAGATGCAACCAATCTGCAAACCGACTTTCAAACACACCTTCACACAGACACACACACACACACACGCACGCACGCACGCACACGGTATCGGGAACCTGGACACGTGAATTATTAAAGGCCGTTCGCTCAAGCCTTGGAAATCACCTCGTCCGTTGAGAATAGGACGTTGCGCACCACATACGAGTATATCCTCCATAATTCGAGATGATATACGCTTTTGGAATGAATCCTCGGAAACTTTCAGTCCTCGTTTTTAATTCGATTTTGACGGGCTGAATTGGATTTTTCCGGGGAATAAATGCATACGTTAATTATTATCTATTCGGCTCTGACACGCGCATAGTAATTCGATTACAATATTGCCTTTGACCGAGTTTACCACGGTTTGATATTCATTGTGGCGGCTCGTCGGTGGAGACTTTGAAACTACGTCTACACGTAAAAAAAAACACGATCTACTGCTAAGTGTAAACTTATCAAGAAAGATAATTTATAGAAATATTTTCATGAGAGATAAAAAAAAAAAAAAAAAAAATGTTTATTTCGGTGGCGCTCTGCGATAGCCGTTCATTCATTGAAATTATCATCCAGCATTATATAGTACGTCGATCACAATTTTCGAACACATAATTTTGACTGTGTTTTAAAAATGCTGTATATGATAGCAATCGTTGATGAGATATTTAAACAAACATTTAAAGTTAAGAGCAGTTGAGTCGTAACAGTAATAAATGTTTGCGAACCCCTGATTCTCCACTACACGGTTGTAAATTCAAAATTCTTATCTCTTAAATTGCTGGTATTAAGACTAATATAATATGTAAGTGTCAAAATTTCAAAAAAAAAAAACAAAATTGGTTTTCTCTTTTACAATACTATGATTCACCTATCCTAAATAAAAGTGGACATATATACTGAAAATCCAATTAATCAAAAATAATAAACGAATAATTTTTTGTTTTCATAAAAACTCAATTAATTTAACGTTTAAAAATTGTACGGTGAAAATTCAAATTTATGCGTCAGATACAGGTTTTAATCGTGTTGTGGAAATCTCCGTAGGACACTATATGAATACGACTGTATACTGAAAGCGACGACGTCGACTCTGACGATATACGTAGACGGTTATAATGAAGCCGTCCATCGAGCGTTCGAGCAGGTCACGAACTGTACAGTATATTAAGTACTATATAGTGGCATAACGATTAAGAAAAAACGTTTTTAACAGAGACGTGTAATTATTATTTCTGAGAAATAACGAAAAAAAAACACACACACACACACACACAGCTCGACACAACACGTATCAATTACCGCGGTACCGATTTCGGTTCATTGTGTGACGGTCAAGAAGACGGTTTGCCGAAAATTCAACCGTGAAATAGCGTTTTTGTGTGCGTTACGCCAACGCCACGACGTCGTGTACGACGGACTAGAATTCCGCCGATTTTCGTACAAACAAAGTATATGGTTCGAACGCCCCGGATATTATACACACGTAGGCGCACACGTCTTATAACACACAGTGCGTATGGTCGAAAACGAGTTTTTATTTTTATTTTTCACGAGTTCGGATACATTTAGGAATCCACGAAATATCGTCAATTTCAACGGCATAACGTAATATGTTTTGAATCTTTTTTTATTGTTTTCCAAAATACCGATTTACACCGCTTTTTGGCTTTTGATCGTGTCGACACACACCTACACACTTACGTGTGTGGTTTTCACGTCAGTTCTGAAGCCCCTCGCGCGTCAGTGTCAAAAGTAGGTTTACAGGGTAAACTCTGAAAATTATGACGAGACGGTTTTACTCGGAATATTGTGTAAATTTGAATTTTTTTTTTCATGTACGATATTGAAAACATTAATCAAACTACATTTTTACAAAAAAAAAAGAATAATTTTCGCAATTATTTAAATCGTGAGTCGTGACAATCGTCAAATACATCATTCGTTTTAATTAAAAAAAAAAAAAATAAACCGTAATTGTGTTTTGAAAATTAAAAACATAACCTATTGTCAGTGTGTTGACTACGAAAACAATACGCATGTAATGAACAACTATCAATGTGTAGGTACTGTAACTAATAATATAATAAAAAAACGAAACCTAAAGAACGAATCGTACAACGTCTGCGTACAACATGAAAACCATAATAATGTATGATTATTATAGAAACCATAGTAAGCCATGTACATATACGTTGATATCGACGTAATTAAGTCTTTTTAAAACATCGTACCGCGGTCAGATACAATTATATTCTAGTGAACGATTTAAATGAATTCAAACGTTTTAACGAAAATAAAAAATATAAATCGATTCATTTTGAGATGGCCATATTACCGGGGGGAGTGGTTCTGTTCGTGGCCACTCCAAAGTCTTCCTACACGCGGTCACGGACCGATCGGACTCCTCGAAGAACGTTCACTCGGCGTGACGCATAGCGGCGCACATCGTTCTTTCGTACGCGTGTGTTAGGGTTACCATAATATTTTATTTGGCAAAAACCGTTTCTTTTCATTTTTTTTTTTTTTTTTTTTTTTTTTTATTGATTTTCTGATCGCACAATATAATTTTTAACACATATTATATAGATAATATTTAATAATATTTAAAGCTTTAAAAATCAAAGAATATAGTATAGTAAAATATAAAATTTTCGAGTGCAGGTCGTTTCGTACTCGAGGCGTATCCGTCGATAAATCTTTTTAGAAACAAAAAAAAAAACGAAACATACAAAAACGGGATCGTTCTCATAGGGTGACGTCACCGATCTACCGAGAAATATTAATTTGATAATTATATAAATTATATATTTAATTTCGATCGACGTGACATCGAACTACCACGACATTACTCGATTGAAGTGAAAACGATATAATTCTTATTCGACGTAAGCGTGGGATTTAACGACAAGGGTGCCGGTGTATGTCCGTATACGGGTGAACCGAAAATTGATACACCGTTAATTCGTACGATAACCGCCACCGAAAACATGGTCGCCGTCGTATAACGTCGTTATAAAGGCGGCTTTTCACCAACTGTCGTTACTGCGCGTCACGCCATCGTCCGTGCGTACGTCAACGTCACGCGTGTCTCGTACGGACATCGTACTCACATCGTTACGATGTTACAATGTGTTCGCCTTACACGTAGTTTAACGTGTGGATTAGGTATGGTGAAATATTACACTTATTATTACTGTAACTAATTATTGTGTTGTCGTTGTGGTCGTCGATCCACACGTCGTAATCCGCATTCGGCATGAAACTGTCACTCGCGATATCATTGTGTCCGCCACAGGATGTCCCGTGAAGATTCACTCGATGCGATAAAAACCCTGTACAATGAGTGACTTTGAATTTTTTTTCCGAATCGATAGTAATAATAATTATTGTTTAGGTATATCGCGCGGAATTAGTGCATTACCGAAGATAATAATATAATTTCGAAATTATTGATATTCGGACTTGTTATTATCGGATCGACCGTTTAGCTTTAGAAGTCGAAAAGTTAAAAAATTAAAGTAGCGGAAAAAAAGAAGCCGGGGTAAAAATGCACTACCCACTATTCCATCACCATAAACGTCTCGTACTCAAATTTTATATATCTTAAATTTATTTTGAATTGGTTGTCCAATAATGAAAATTCAAAAAACGAAATTTTGAAAAAAAACAAAAAAAATCAAGAAAGGATTTCCATTCTTAATACTATGTTTAGTCAAGAGTTGTTTGAAAAAAAAATGTAAACGTACTTAGGTCTACTAGTGTTTTAAATTTTACCTGCATGGAAAAAATAAAATTTTTAAATTAAATTAATTTATTTAATGACACACTGTAGCATTTATCGTCTCTGCTGTAAAATGATAATGTCCAGGGCCATATTTACCATTAGGCAGGATAAGCAACTGCCTATGGCCTCCGCTATTAAAGGGCCTCGGATTTTTATGAAACTTCTTTTTTTTTTCTTTTAGATTACTACTTTCATCGTATAAACTAAGTATAAGAAACATAATATTTCAAAATAATAAAATTATTAATCCTTATCAGCGTAAAATTTAAATTAAATAAAAGTCTAAAAGTCTATTTGTATACATACTGGAAACACCATACGGCCATACTGGTTATATATGGCCAGTGGCCACTGGCCACCAGTCACAACAAATATCACGAGTAACTACATAATAAATAAGTATACACACTCATCATACGATTATGGGAACCATGACTCGTGAGTCGTGACTCGTCAGTACTCAGTGGTCAGTATATTATTTAATATTTTCATTTGCAAAAGTTATTATTCGTTAAATGTTTCTACTTTGTAGTACAAATTTTTTCTTATAAAATTGATTTATATTTTTATTGTTAACGTTAGTTTCAACGCATAGTTTATAACACATTATTGGTATCTGGGAGTTTTATAGAACTCATTTGTGGATGGGGGGGGGACTATATACGCTAATGTTGATAAGGGGCCACATTTTTGATTTTGCTTAAGGCAACCATATGTCTAAATCAGGCCCTGATAATGTCACAATAACGAGACGAGACACAGCTGAAATACCAACGTCCGAGGTAGTTACCTAGGTTCTATAGTGTCTACCGTCGCGTCGTACCCGTATATTATATATTTATGATATTCGTTTTTTTTTTCTATTTCGTTTCGCACGTCTACGACGTTTTTTCTGAAATCTACCCATTTGCATCACAATAATATAGAGATGTGACTAATTTTCCATAGGTTTTACATATTTTCGTCGAAACCCACGTCGGTCGGTTATGAAAACGGTTAGGCTAACGACAGAGGCTTCTCGCACGGTGGCTCCTACGCGCCACGCGTTGAATGAACAAAATATTCGATTCGACGCGCACGCGCACGGCACTGCGGTTTGCCGGCCGAAGAAAACAAAACCGAAACTCGAATCTCCCAAACGCGGGGCGGGGGTAGTGTATAAATCGTTTTCGGAAGAAAAAAAAACAGAAATAGAAACGAAACAAAAGTCTGCAGACTCCGGTGCCGCGGGTCCACGCGGTGTTACAAAACCGATTTCGAAACTTCGCACCTCCGCGTCGCGGCCTGCGGAAAAACCGGAACAAAAGACGGTCGGGACCTCGACGCCACGACACAATGGCCGTCCGTAATATTATTGTCGTTTCGACTGTTTGGCGCGAGAGGAGTCGAGCGACGATGCGTCCGTGTACGACTTATCAAATAATCCGCCTTCGGATTAACCGTCAAGACCGCCTCCGTTTTCGTACGAGTACACACCGTCGATGATGGACTGTGTGCGGCGGGGCTCTCGCAGGGGAAAAGTAATTCGTTCTCCTCCAAAAATAACTCGACGACGAGTCGAATGCGAAACGAAAAGCTGTTCTGCGTGGTGAGTCGCGTATGCGGTTGTAATGTCAATGGCGTAAATGACATTTTCAAAATTGTTCAGCGGAGCTAAAAAACAATTGTTTGACAATTTCTCAACTTGTCTCATTGAATATTTTTAATTTAAAAAAAAAAAAAAAAAACAACTCACAAAGAAAAATGTTGGGTTTTAATCTACCTATTTAAAATGATCATTTAACTATGTTTTCGATGAATAATAATTCATATCAATTGAAAGCTGAGTTTAATGTGGATTTTGGCGCTTATGCCTTTTCGGATTATCGCCGTCGATGTTCACTGTTCGAATAAGTGTCTGCACTGTGTCTATATTTGAATGTTCGAAAACAAATCGATAATTTCTATCAAATAAATTTAATTTTTAACATACGTAATTCGTATTGTCCACGTCACATTATTAAAAAGATACAAAGTATAAGACACCTACGTGATTTTTGTTTGTAAGAAAATTTCTTTTTTTATTCATGCGACTATTTCTGTTCGTTTCGTAAACATTAATATCTATTGTCCTCGCGTATTTACTGAATACAATATATTTGCTTTTGGTATAGTACGTACGTGTTGGTAGGGCAGAGACTGCGTAATACGGCCGTAGAGTCTTGTGAATTCCTATTTTGAACCGAATCGTTGACACCACAGCACTGTAAAATTATAACATTTATTTACGCGGATTTATAAGCTTAAGTGATTCATGCAATAACCTTAGACGAGTATAAATACCCCAATACAGTTTGTCAGTGATTACAATAATAACTCGTAGATATCACACTAAATATATCGATGTCTGCAGGTGACATTTATTAGTGTATTTTTGAACGTTTCATCTCAACGATACTAAAATGTGCAGTCCACCCTTTGTGTCGAAAACACGCCTACGTCGATCACGTGACTGTTGTGATAGATGTGCAAAAACTCCAGGAATCGAAACACTCCGTGTTCAAATTCAGTTTGCGTCTCCGTTCACGCTTTAATAACATTCGAAACTTCCATATTATACTTGTCGGTGTGGTTCTTTGAAGTAAACAAAATCGCTTGAAAGCGATTCGTACTGTCCACGCACTACTATCACGCGTCGGTAGGCGTGGGACGGACGTGGGGTGGTGGTCGTCGTCGACGCGCCGCCGTCGCAAAACTCCATCACGCGAACGTCGTCCGCGCCACGAAGACGCCCCCACCCCCCACCTCCCTATTCATACTCCTCCGTGGCCGCGCGTTCCTCAACATCAGTCGGCGCGAAACGTGAAAGTCACGGACGTAAATCTAGCTGATTTCGATGCCGACGTGGTCACTAGATTTTACATCTAGCAACTAGATATAAACCTAGCATATTAAAAAATATAATATTTGGCGAATGACTACTTTTTTGCTTAACAGGGACTTTTAACCAAACAAAACATTTTCCATTACATTTTTTCTAAATAGGTATGCTTTAATAATTTTCAAAAATAGGTCACGATTATCTATAATTTCATATTAAATCATTTGTAGATTAAACCTCTTATGAATGATAAGTAATTTTATTTTGTGATAAGACAACTTCCCCCCCCCAAATATATATTCAAATATCTTTGTAATAATAATTATTAACCAATGCACATAATTTTTTTTTGTTATTAATATCATATTGACGTTGATATTGCATATTTATGTGATAACATAATTTTTTCTGGCATTTTTCATAGCATTTTTTTCTTTTTTTTTTTTTTTGTATCCTTATCTAGTACCTATTTTGTACAAAAATACTATTTAGCCATATCCATAGCTTTTATTCGAAGGATTCATAGCATAATTTATGAAAGACGAGTTGGCTCGTCGCAGACGCAAAACGTGCGCAGAAAGTCGCGGCGGCGGCGGCGGCGGAGGCTACGCCGTGAACTTCATCCGTGCGACGGCCGGGTCGTCGGGACTCACTGCCGTCCGGGGCGGTGACGCGCCACGTGACACATGGCCAGGAGGACGTGTCGGCGAGCAGACGCGTCAGCTCCAAGACGGCCGCCGCTGTCTCCGGGCAGTTGTCGTCCGCGTCGCCCGTCACGCCGTCACATACGTCCGACGTTGAGGCGGCCGTCGACTGCGCCGCCAACGTCACGCGTGCGGCGGTCGGACGGTCGGGACTCACGGCCGTCCGGGGCGGTGACGCGCAGGCCCGGTCTGGACGCCATGGCCAGAAGGACGTGTCTGCGAGCAGACGCGTCAGCTCCAAGACGGCAGCCGCTGTCTCCGGGCAGTTGTCGTCCGCGTCGCGCGTCGCGCCGTCGCATCCGTCCGACGGTGAGGTGGCCCGCGGCGACGCCGGCAATGGTGAGGCGGCCCGCGGCGATGCCGGCAATGGTGAGGCGGCCCGCGGCGACGCCGGTAACGGTGAGGCCGCCGGTGGTGGTGACGGCGAATCCGAAACCGTGGTGCGCACGGGTTGCGCGCAAGTCGCCGCCGTCGGGTCCGCGTCGAGTCGCGGTCGTTTCCCGCCGGAATCCGCGTCAATTCGCGACCGTTTCCTACTGGAGCCCGCGTCGTGTCGCGGCCGTCTCCCGCTGGAGTACGTGTCAAGTGGCGACCGGTTCCAGCTGGAGTACGTGTCAAGTGGCGACCGGTTCCAGCTGGAGCCCACGTCATGTCGTGGCCGTTTCCCGCTGGAGTGGTCGTCGGTACCGAGAACTGCGAGCACGAAGGAGCAAAACGGTCGTCATCGCATTTTCGTCTTTTTTTTTTCGAAATTAAAGTCTACATCTTGTTTTTCGTATTATTTTACATGATATTATGCAATGTTATAAAATATAACATCAATCTTTCAAAACTCTTTTCTCCGGTCACGAGCTCAGGCCTAAAGGAGCGGACGTATTCTCTCGTGATTTACGCGCCTGTACATCGTATATCTAAAGAAATCTAAAGAAACTAAGATAAAACAACCCCCACCCCCAAAAAAAAAAATTAAAAACATTTCACTCGCGTTCTAAAACATAATTACGCGCACGACGGACTCTGTATATTAATACATTATTAGGGTTCGTTTGGTTTTCGTCTGTACTTACCCGACGAGTTACGTTTTCCCACGTTGTGGTTCATCGTGGTTTTCTCGGTCGCTCGGCGTCAAAATACAAATATAACACAATCGCAATTGAACACAATCTGAGTGGAACAAAATTCGACTACAATTATTATCGAACAAAATAAAATTCGAATACAATAATCGAACTGGTCGGTTGTTGAATCACAAATCAAACTATCGTCTCGTCTCTGCGCGACGTACGTGTGTATATTTACTACATACATTAAATATTAATAAGTGAAACTTTAATAATATTGAATTATAGAGTACCTGATGTAGAATATATAAATCAATTAAGGTCAATGGATATTTATATGTAGGTATTAAGTTATTAACCATTCAATTTTTTTTTCTGTTTTTAAAAAATGAAGAAATTTTTTTCAAACTTTAATTTGAATTCACTCACTCCAAACACAATACACGCTTATTGCATGAATATGTTTATTCTTAATTTATACACACTAATTTTAAGAAATTATATGCTTAATATTTATGCATTAAAATTAAAAAAAAAAAACAAAACAAAAACATCAAAAAATTTAACTTTTTTTTTCTGTACTCATCGACAAATGGTCATTACTTCTAACCAAAATTAACCCTTTTAAAATTAAGGTTCTGGTTAAGGTTACAATTTTTAATTGGTTGAAATAATGGTTTCGGTTCCGGTTCCGATTCCTAAATGTTTAAGGTTAACCGGTTTTTTTCGATTCCGGTACTGGTCCCAGATATAAAGTATAAACTTTGCCTAGTACTTCGATACATATTATAGGAAAATACTAAAATGAAATCTCACTTAATATTCCACTAATATTACGATCATATTAATTACATTTTGTAAAGTTTACAAATCGCAAATCATGTGAAATAAAATACTAAAATGGTTTTTTTTTCGTAGTAACATGTAGTAGGTCGGTACACTTTATGCGGGGCCCAGCGAAATCGTGAGGTCCGGTGCGATCGCACCGCTCCCCTCCCCCTTAGGGCCGGCACTGATCTCCATTATAATTGAGAATTCCATAGTATCAAGAGGATTTTTTTTTTTTGTTAAATTTTAGATTAGGAAATATTTTACAATTATTTATAACACAAAAAACAAAATTTTACTCAATTACGTAGTTAGGTGAATTAGTCAAAACAACGGGTCAATGATCCAGACCCCATCGAGCCTCCGTCCGTAATTACACCACTGGTCGTAATTGTGGCATTATAAAATCTCAATTAAATTTTAGATTTAATTTCTCACGTGATTCATTCAAGTTGAACATTTAAAGACATAAATGTGTTTGAAAAGAGCTTGATTGATTCGTTCAATTTTTAATGTTTTTTCATAAAATTGGCCATCTTTGAGGAACCTATAATCAATCGTAATAACATAATAATTATGTTTCATTTTCATAATATAATGTTTTGGAAACGCCTAGGTTGTGACATAATCTTAGATATAAAACGAATAACAGTTTAAAAATGTTTATATTTTATATAAAACAAATACATTTTTTAAATTATATTACATTTTAATTGTGAAATCTGAAAAAACCTCCTATAACACAACACATCACAATATTGAAATATGTATATCTTTTACCTCTTTTCAAACAAAATGAAGTTATAATATTGTCTCTACCTGTTAATTTTGAATCTAAAATATGTGTATTATACACGTTGTAATATATAATATGCAAATCATGACTGAGACGGATTAGGCGCATTAAAATAATAAAAAGTGTTAAGTACATGTATTTGATTGATTCATATAGTATTGCTTATTATTGCAATTGTCTATTAAGGTGAATCAAGTTAGCAAACTACATTATACTAGTTGATAATAAGATACACTTAATTGAAATATTAGTGAATAAAAACTACTCGGAAAACATCCAATAATGATTTATAAATTTGAAAAAAAAATGTATCGTATTTTAAGTCAATCATAACATGATAGACAATATATCATGTATTATTTATTAAATTATAATTATGCATTTATTAGTAACATTATACATGAATAATAACCTAAACGTTTTAAAGAATATGATGTTAACACTAACACATCATTATTTGTGAAACCTGTAAGTATTATATGTCTGAAAAATTCCTATACACAGAGACAAAATAACCGATTCTGAATTAATTCAGTTGATGAGTACTCGACACTTATTTCTAACGACCACCGCGGTTTTGATATTAGTAAACATTTTTTTAATCAAAACGGGACAAAAAAAAAAAATCATAATTATTTGTTACAAACAAATATTTTTAATTTAATAATAATTAATATTACTAGCAAATTTCTGTGGTACTTATAATGTTTTTAAAGGACAAAAAAATGAAATTAACTTATTACACTTACTAGGTAATTAACTTATTATGAACAAAATGTTTTCTTGTAATAATTACAAAATTAAATACTTGTATATTTTTCTAAAAACGATATTTCGTCAAAGAACATTTATTTTCATTATTTTTTTCGTCTACTTTTTGAAAACGGGACATTTTAGCGTCCCGAAAATTTCCCAGGGGACAACGGGACAGAGATTCAAAAAACGGGACTGCCCCGTTCAAAACGGGACGTATGGTCACCTAATATATACCTCATATCTTGTCGTAAATACACGTTTTAAATATAAAATATTTATTAGTGGGGATACTAATTATGCAAATACGAATTAAAAACATTTATTATTTTTTATTATATATAATGATTATCATCAACAATGTTCTGCGAAACTTGCATTATACACTCGTACAATGGATCTGAAAGCATATTATCAAGTAGATTCGTCCAAAAAATTATGAATATGTATACATATTTATATTTTTATGGTAAAGGTACGAATACCGCAACATCATACGTTAACGTTATTATCTAGGGAAAACTAATGTTAGAATACAAATAAATTTGAAAATTAGAAATGAAAATAGCACTTAAATTATGTTATGTATCAATAATTTGAATGACTATTACGTTTGATGTAAAGAGGTACTCACGTGTTTTAATAGACTTAATTGCTAAAAACAAAAAAAAACAAAAACAACTTCATGGTGATAAGAATATTTTATTTTTGTTTAAATAATTATGAAATAATCTAAGCTGATGATTTATGTCTCCCAAAAACGTGGATAAAGCATATTATTATCGATGTCAATTTTTTTTAGCATATATGTTTAGTTATTTAGAAATAATTAATTTTTCTCGAAATACATTTTTTCGAATTTAATTGCACTATATTTGACATGTTATCTTACATAATATTATGTATATTAAGATTTAGGATTTGTGTTTCATTGTTTTGGCTGGATTATTTGTTTTGACTTTGATTATAATCGAAAATAATCGAAAAAAATTAATTATAATCGGAATTATTTATACATTATGTAATTATTGAAAAATATTTTACGAATATAACCTAAATTTAAAATGTTCTCGTGGTAGGATTACTGGTCATCAACTCACCGTATTGTTATTGAAGAATTTATATCCTTAAAATCCTATTTTACCACTATTAGAATAATACGTGAACGAGTTTTGTGTTTATTTTTAGAATCTGATAGAATAATTATTGATAAATTTACGTATGAATAATAACCAATTATAATTTAGTAACTGATAATAATCGATTATAATTTATGTATAAAAAAATAACCGATTATAATCAAAATAATCGAAATAATTTTCTACATATTGATTATATGGAAATAAAATAATCGCGCAATACTAGTCAGACTGTATTGATTTTCATTAAGTTATTACTTATTTTGAATGAAAAAATTAAAGAGAAATCAATGCAATAGCCAAAATAATTGTGAAAAAATGTTTATATTTGTTACTTAAAACAGCAACTGGGGGTCTATTCTTGAAATCATTCGGGTCGGATCCGTATACGAAAACCGTAGTTTCCACACGGATTTCCACAATGATCCAAAAAATACGTATTCTTGAAATTTTTCCGTGTACGGTTGGTTCGGTTATGTGGAAAAGTTCCGATCGATTCATCCGAATGGGGGTATGGCATTCGGAAACGTAGTTCCGTATACAAATAAACACATTATCATGTTACTATCCTATTGTTGTCGTTAATTAAATCACATTAATTACTATATGATTACTATAACTGCGTATTAACTATAAAAATAATTGATTTTTTTTTTCATAAATTATGTACAGCAAATTAAAATATAGGAACGTAACAAAATAATTGATAAAACAAATCAATAACCGTGGTTTTTGACAATATTTTAGCTGATGTTAATAAATAATATATTTTTTATCCGAATAATATTGTACATACCTACCTGTCTTGTAATGTTTATAAAGTTTAAAGTTTCAACATTAAACATTGAGACAGATATTTAATATATTAACACAAGTTAAATCGGATAATTAATTGTATCATAGTTAAAAATATTGATGCTAAACCAAAAATTACCGAGGGAAAGTACGTAGGTAATAAAAGACTTGCGATAAATATACCGTCATTAATTAAAATCACCGAATTCTACACAGAGAGTTGTCGAGTGTAGAGTTAAAAATAAAATATACAATGAGATTGTATATTTTAGTAGTGTTACCAACCTAATTCATACGATATAATAAACCATTCGGACAAATCTCCGTGTATGTGGAAAGTTTTTCGTATACGGATAGTTTTATTTCAAGAATACTATTTTTCGTCCGTACACGGAAATCTATCGTGTGGATTGTTCGTATACGGATCCGATCCGAATGATTTCAAGAATAGACCCCCAGATAATCACGCAAACGAGTTATTGAGAATTTATCGGACTAAAATGTAATGCATGTACCTATATAATGTTTATAAATGTATTTTTAATACGCATAAAAATAAGAACTTGAAAAGGAAATACATTATTGTTTCAGCTTTATGAGTACTTTTCAAAGCTCAAATAATACACTTATGTAAATGTAAAATAGTTAACAATGACGTAGACCGGTTTATACTTACAAAACGAAAAGAATACTCTTCGAACACTTTCATCCCTATCTTCCACTATGAAAACTTATTATAATAATTGCTTCAAATAGAATCTTAACTTTAATTTTCTGTCAATCTATAACATCAATAACGCTACAATGCGAATAGGTTTTGTATCAAATACAAAGATTCATCTTATAAGGACACACGTCGGGCACCAAAATTGTCTTCAAAACTTCAGGAGTGCACACCGTCTCGTTTTTTTCTATTTTAACGCTTTCCAAAAGAATAAAACCTACTTAAACGTAAAAAAGTATTCCAAAATCCAGTACATTTGGCGCTATCTAGGATTTAAATTAAGAGGACGTCTCGCGGAAACGTGTTGACATACAACGCTCAAGAGATAGCGTTGTTTGCCGTATCGCCGCCGCCGCCGTTGCATGCCGTAACCACGCCCATTATCTACGCTACGGGGTCTGCGCGTCCTAATCGCGGACACATTATTTCTTCATGAACGGTCCTTTAGGATGTTTCATATCAAACCGTTGCGTTATTGTTGCTCAACGCTAATCTATTTCTTTTGTAATATATAGCACGCTGTGCGCTCGCTCCCAGCTCACAAGTCACCACCAATGTATTAATTAAAGCTATGTTTGCCAGAATATTGTTGAACAATGCGTAGCATACTAACTATTATACAACATACCTTGATTTATATTTATAACTCAATAACTTTATAAAATACATGAAAATAAATAAAGTAATTGCGAATCTATACGTTTTTTAGTAAATACGTTTTTTACGTTATTACTTGTAGGTAACTTAAGTTTTATTCATACTAGAGTTTTTATTCTTTTATAAACGTAGGTATTAGTAGGTATCGTTTAAATAGTTTTGATTAGTAAATGTTAATGTAATCACTTTTTATTTTTTAAGCATAATGTAAGTAGTTAACTGTCGTAAATATTTTATGAATTTTTATTTTTTGAGTGCTAATCACGTATTACATACATAAAAAATTGTTTTTTTAATGTGGTTTAAAAAAAAAAATTTCCTTGTTATATGTTTTAAAAATATATTAAACAATCTTTTAGGTGTAAGAATTATATAAACATAATTCAGGTATCAGTAAAAAATATACCGATCAATTAAAAATAATATCAAATTAATAGGATAAATATTATTGTCTATAGTTTCATTTTTTTTTTCAATTACATAGTTAATTATACAAATAAGAAATACTTAATACAATATGAAATGTTCTTCATTTCTTTATTTTGGATTTTTGAGCAGTTATAATATAATTTGGGTCGATGATATCGCTCGTCAAAAAACGTTTACCAAACTGCGGGTCAACGATCTCCGGTAATAAACATTCGTAATAAAACCTGTACAAAATACAGTGATATGTAATAAATAATATAAAGAACGAGTAATATGTAATATATATATTTAAATTTACCTTTTCAATTTAGACTCCATTTTATCAAACCAAAATTGTGGATCATATTTGATTATTTCAACATGTTGCCAATTATGTGAATACACAATAAAATGACAGATATCTCTTTTGGAAATTCTCAACTGCCCAATTATTTGATAGTAATAATTATCATCATTTTTTAAAGTTATTTCTCTACATTCATTTAATCTTAAGAACTTGATCTAAATTAAAAATATTATTTATAGAAGTACGAGATAGGTATATACTAGGTCATATATGGACATAGGTGCAATTTCAATTTTTGACTTGGATGGGCTTTACATATTTAAAAGAAACAGACTCGTATAGGTGGAGGGTTCTGTCATCTGTTAAAATACCTTTTTAGAGGGGCTAATACCCTCAAAGTCCCCCCCCCAAATTACACCTATGTATAAGAAATCATTAGTATAAAAAAAAAGTATCATTTTAAAATAAATTGCTTTAGTAACTAATATATAATATATTGTAAGTGGTAATGTCTTTTATGTATTAGGTACCTTTTTATCTTTGATAGCCTCTTCAACTGTAGGATAGTCTTTTGCCGAATACGGACATTTCACTTCAATTATGCTATCATTCCCAATAAGTCCATCTAAATTTAAAATGCCATAAAAGATAAAGGATTAATTTTTTATTTTATATCAATATAATGGTAAAAACCAGGGAAATCAATACATTTCAGAGTATAAAATATTTTAAAATATTATGCAAAATCTTGTATATATATATGTCTAAATTTGAGAAAAAACTCGCAGTTAAGTTGAACTCACCAGGTGATGCTCCGAAGAACGGGTAATCTTCATCAATGATTAAACCACATTTTTGAACCGTTGTCCTCATATTTTTTTCAAAATATTCCAGGGCAACTGGTTCCAGGTCTTTACCGTATTTGCATGCTATTGGCTCGTTCGTACTGGAAGATGTACTGTATAATTTGTTAGCTACGATATTTTTACATGACGTAGTTGGTCGCATCTTGCATATTTTCCCAAAGTCAGAAGCTGTTATACGATTACGCCTTTCAATAAACCACCTAGAACTAGAACTTTGTTCTCGAGTATCTATTTCCAATGTATCCCGTTGATACTTTGAGAGAGTAATTGTTTGAATAAAATTTTGTTTTTTTAATTCTAATTCTTCTATCGAACATCTCTCATCTATTGGTAACGGTTCTGCGAGGCCATAAAATTCATCTGGTCCGGTGAATTGTATTTTTTTTGATTTTTTAGAATGAAAAAGACGTCTTTTTTTAAGTTTTCGTGTTTGTACTTTTTGGATGTCAAAAATTTTTTACCAACCATTCCTAAAAAAAACACATACCTAGTTATAGTTATTATAATAGTACACGAATAGTGTATGAATTTATAAGATTTTTTTATACCGGGACTTTTGTGCATCACTTTTTTATGGACCGCTCTAAGAAAATTACCACTGGTATTATAGGAAATAATTGCAGCTTGAACTCTTGTATTGTAAGATTGCTTTGAAGAAAAGTTTATTCGTTTCCCTGAAATATACTTATTTATAACGCTGTTAAATTGCTCGCAAGCGTTGTTTGTAACATCATATATAAGACTTGATGCATTTTCAACCACTCTTCTTAAAACTGAATTAACATCATGTATAAGTCCACATTTTTCCATAGCTGGTACATGATTTTCACAATCAGCCGGTTTTTTACAAAAATATAAATCACATTGTGCATGCTGTCCAAAAACATGGTAAGGGCTGTTTGAAATGTCATGTTGAAGTCCTAATATATATTGTAAAAACAAATAATGAAAATTAATTAATTTGAAAAAAAAATTACTCATTATTTAATTTAAATAATTTCAATAATTAATTACCCTTTATTTTAGCAATATTGTTAATATTTAAATTTTTCCTATATTGAATTGCCTTCCGAATAGCTACACAGAATTTAGTAATGTTTTTTGTAATTAGCTGTCTTAAATATGTTGGATATTTTGTGTTTTTTGTTAATGCAGATAATTTTGTACTATAATTTCTTAGTATATGGTTGCGACATTCAATTTTTTGTACCAATTGGTGTGGTCCATAAGGAACTATTTCTAATAGTTTTTTTAAAACGCTGCTATCGCCATCTCCTAAGACAATTATATTTATTTGTTTTTTATGTTTCTATTATTTATCATTGAGTCATAAGTATTTTTATTATATTTAAAATTAAAATTATACTTAATAAAATTACCAATTAATCTGTTAAATTTCAAACCATGTAACTCAATGCTTCTGGCAAATCCCTCGGAAATTCCATCAGCTTCCATACCAGTGGCAGCTTTGTCCCAATTTAAAAAACATTTATGGTCTTTTGTGGGCAATTTTAATGCATGAGCTCTTTCACATATACAACAGTAACGGTTTCGTATTCCGACAAATAATATTTTGTTAGAACGAAAACCAATAATTGTAGCCTACATAACAATTATATTATAATAATTTAAACTAATTCACTATTTATACGATTATGTGATAAAACAATTCTTACAGCTCCGGATAACGCGTCATACTTGGTCTTATAACTCCTTTTCCCCCATTGACCGTCAGCAATTACAGGGCACAATGGTACACCATCAGTATCAATATCTCCAGCCTCTATCGCTAATTGCTTTTCCTCAATGCCCGCCAATCTCATCTGTTCCCATGCCGTTTGTTCTATTACTGTACTAAGTTCATCAAATATTTTACCGTATGTATTAGTGCTAAGGTAGGGTATCTCTAAAATTGCGGAAAATTCACAAAGTTGAGTGTATCCTATTCCAATTCCAACGGTAGCATTCACAACAGCTTTATTGATTGGTATATATGATTCACTTTTTTCAGACTCAATTTTTGTAATTAGATTACACATTTTACACTTAAATGTCCACGTACAAAAATAACCATTACGAATTTCTTTTATGAGCTCAGAGTTCATAAAAGAACATCCAAATGCAATGTTATGAACACTATTTTGCAATTGTTGGAAAATGTAAAAAACGTCAACAATTCTTCGACCAACCCTAAAACGATACGCAAAAAATAATAACATTTCAAATCTCAATTATATATACATACATAGTACATATAAATTAAAAATATTAAATATATACACCAATTTTTAACAAGATTTGTAATATGTGTATATACAGTGTGATCACGATAAGTGGAAACACTCAGTAACTATGTGCAGGCTTTATATATTTCAATTCTGTTTTTTTGCCTAACTAATAAACGTTATAACTTATAGGTAATACACATTTTCAAAAAATTAGATTATTTTTTTGACAAATTGTTCAAATTGTGCATCATGGTGTATTTTATAATTTGTTATAATAATAAATTAACTAACTAAAATAATAAACTAAATAAACTAAAATAATATTTATATAAAGTTTTTAGTTAGGTAATAAAGTTACCTTGAAGTTTGCTCATTGAACGTTGCGTTAGAAGTTTGAGTGGAGTTTATAATTGAACTCTCTGATATTTCAATAAAACTCGATTGAGCGAGTGGACTTTTAATTTCTGGAGTTAAATTTAATGTATTAATTTCAATATAACTGTTACAATTCTCAACACTACAATTTGGCAGGCCATCTGAAGTTTCAATCGCAGATATTTCATTTAATACCGGTATATCGGTCAGGATATTCTCATCAGTTACTAAACTATTAAAAATTATAACACTATAAGGTTCAAATAGTTAAATATATGAAATATGTAACAACAATGTTATTATCAGTGGCTTATTACTTATTATAAGTTATAAGTAGGGCTAGGAACTTCATGCCCTAAAAAACCATAAGATATGCATGCATTTATGCCCTTAAAAATTATCATGTATGCTATTAAAATATGCAAGAACGCTGAAATATTCTCTTAAATATGCTCTAAAAAAATTTGTATTTCCTGTTAAAACCGCAAAAAAAAAAATACAAATTTATATAAGAACACTATTATTTTCATTTCTTCTTACACAGTAAAATGTTTTTGACCACTAACTTTAACTTCACAAAGTTTACAAAATAGCACTGATTGATCAATTAAAAACAAAGAATTTTTACTTTAGGCATTTTTGATTAAAAAAAAAAAAACTACCAAGTCTAGAATATTATACTTTAAACTAGACCAAAACACATACAATACGTACATACGTACTAAATTGACGCAAGAAGAAAACACATAGGATACGAATAGACGAATTGACATCAACTGTTTCATATTAGGTGTATTCCTTATCGGCCGATTTCGTTTGTAATATATTGTATAGAAATTTTATGTATAAAACATTATTCTCTGCCATGTATTGTTTTAATTTTAATAAAATATATGATAATAATAACAAAATATGCTCTTATATGGAAAAAATAGCTGAATATGCAAAATATGCAAAATAAAAATGATTGCTTTAAATTCCTAGTACAATGAATCAAATTTCTATGTCACTTAGCTGTTTTTTAAATAATTATTGAAAAACATGCAAACTCCTATAAGCCCCTAGCCCTAGTTATAAGTTATAAAACTATAACTGCGTATAAATAGTTAAATATATTATGAAATATGTTTGACACATTATTATTTTTAAATAAATAATAATATTATATTATTTAACTTACTTTTGTATTGGAGAACTAAAGTCAGCATTAGAAGTATCCTGATCGATTTCTCTCACAGTACCTTCAGTACTAATTAGGTATATAAAAAAAATAATAATATTATTATTTTAAATAATATAATACCATATTATATTTATATAGAAACTAGTATGAATTATATTATGTGCCATTAGTGACTTCTAATATAATATAATATAATATTCATAAATCATACTTACTTTATTTGTTTGCATCGTCGTAGTGCAAGAGAACTTGTTATTATTTTTTTAGATGACCGTTTCCGTTTTCGTTTATTTTCTTTATTTGCCATTGTTTATAAAATGGAAAATAATTATAAAAAAAAAAAAATTCACAAAATTTTTTTGAACACAATGACACGAAAATCTCGACGAAATGATGTGATTATATCGAATTACCCAGGAGGAATGATTGTGTCAGTTGTGTAGTAGGTAAATCGAAAATAAATTGAACACGACGTCTTATCTGTGTACAAATTATTGAAAATACAGCTGCTAGTAGTCAGTAGTCATAATAATGTCATATAATAATTATTATGACCTATATAGTTATATTAGTAGTCGTATAATTATCATGACTTCTATATTGACTATATTAGTTCAGTCTATTTCTGGAAACGTCCGATAACCATCGACCGACCGTCACCGGCCACCGCACGATAGTTGTGGTAGTGGGGGAAAATCGCGGCCGACGTCGCGGCGGCCGGCAGGTGGCAGCACATTACGGCAATGAAAAATTAAATTGAACAACGAGAACATGTTTACGGAAAACAAACAAAACATCATTAAAAAACGATTTTAGAGCAAAAATACCTATTATGAAATTTATAGAGCACAATATTTCGGAGACAACCTCATCGGGATTTTGTTCTATTTTAAATATACAGCTCGTTATAAAGGGCACAAAAACATCTTTTTTTACATTTTTTAAACAACTGTTACTTTTTTAATAATTCATATTTAAAAAAACGCCGATGAGGTTGTCTTCTAAATATTGTGCTCTATAAATTTTATAATAGGTAGTTTTGCTCTAAAACCATTTTTTAATAGCATTTCGTTTGTTTTTCGCAGACCTGTTTTCACCGCTAAATATACGGGTGAGACGTCCTCTTAAAAGGCGATACACGTCTGTTTATATAATATGAAAGATTTTAAATAATGTTGTGAAAATATTAAACATGTCATATCTCCGTGACGATTACTTATCTGTAAATTCATAATTTAAAAAAAAACGGTTACATAAAATAAATAAGATGTTCATTTTGTACTACTCAATAACTTTCCTTTTGCAAAAATTTCCCCTGGTTAACTAGTTTAAATTATTGGAAAAAAAAAGTTATATAAGACACTCAACTTTTTTGAATCAGTTATTTAAATATTTGGTTTATGTCTTAGCCTAAAACTATTAACATTCGTAAATAAACACTATCACCAACTTAAGATAAAAAAAAGTTTTATACCTGCAGACACTGTTTTTTTCTGCAGTAATTTTCATTATTTTCCATTATAATTAAAAACTAGAATGTGAAAACAGCTCAAAGGTAAAATAGTCGATAATACACATTAAAAAAAGGTTACTGAAAGAATGTATGGTAAATATTTGTAGGGTGTAATGATTATCGCCTGTAAAACCAGCTTCAGAAATAAATGCTATCGATAAAACAACACAAAAAAAAAAAAAATGATATAATAAATTATGAAAAAAGTGAACGAAACAGTGAACTCGTTTTTGTATTATCTTTGTACTCGAATGTCACTCTATTGGAGAAAAATCGACACGGTGAAAAATCTGTTGATGGCTAAGTTGAGAAAGTCACGTGCTACCATCTCGCCGTGACTCAATGTACCACTACTGTCGATTGTTACGCCGATGTACACCGACAGATGTTTCACAGCAATAACAGAAACCAATTTATTTTTACGTGAAAAACAAAAGTGACTAGTATTTTATGGCGAAATTTTTCTACTACCATTTGCTCATCACGTACCTGCATTCAGGAGTTCGAATAGGAGTACTGCATTCCTACACGATAATACATATTATGATATAATCCCAACACAAAAAGAACAATTAATCTCATATAACGAATTTACACTATACGTGGACTGTAGAACCATATACATTTTTTTTATTATTATTTTGATTTTTATAATTTTTAAATTTATCATTTAAAAAATTCTATTTTCTCTCTAAGAGACGAAAACATACGAACATTCAACTTCACGAAGAGTCGAAAAGACTAGAAATTTCAAATTGTTTTTGTTTCTAAGGTGTTGAACGTTGTTATTGTATTTGAGTGTAACGAAAAAAATTAAAAATAATTTACTCATTGTGTTAAGTTGATCAAAATATTAAATTATATTTATGAAATGTACTGATTGTCAGTGTACCTATCATGGTTTATGTGAGTAATGACTATATTTCACGATTTCCAACAGATAACATGCTGGATTTTCATATTTCGTTTACTGCACAAAACAAACTCGTTTTGGATCATTATTATCATGAGTTAATTAATTAATAATTTCATTAGGAATTATTGATAATTTATGAAAAAAAAATATTTGTAATTAATAAACTTTTGAAGACTTGTATAGCACATTTTCAAATTAATATTGCAATACATAAAAATGTAGATGAGGAAAGTAGCTAGGGAAATTGTCTATAAAAGCAGAGGTGAAATTCTAGAAGATGAGCAAATATAGTTGTAGAGTAAGGAATTACAGGACAATATTTTAAATTAAAAACTGATTTTAGGAATAACAGAAAACTATAATTTAATCGATAATAGTAATAAAACATAAATATATGCAAAGTGAAAGATCAGTAAAAATGAAAGATAAAGGTGAACATTGAATGGAAAAGTTGAAGGTAAAGGATTATACAATTTATTGAAACAAAACAAAATAGATTGAGTTTAATTTTGAAAATATTAGATAATTTTGTATTTTCATAATTGATCCATGTTTATTTTTATTTGTCTTTGGAATTTAAAGTTCATTGCACGTGTTTTTACATTTATAAGTGTCGTTTTTGAATCGGTCTGCAAAATACTTCTCCCTTATATGGTGTCTTTGACTACATAATATTATTAAGGTTGATTTTGACCTATTATACCGTCTGCAGCTTTTATTCATCTTACCACTGACACTATTTATCGCGTCAGTAGCGTATCTAGGAATTTTTCACGGGGGGTTAGGTTAGGTCAAGGGGGATTTAAGATTTTAAGACATATTTAGTATATACACATTTAATCATATTATTATATGGCATATAGGTACATGTTGTAATGTGTAAAAAAAATTTGTTTTTTTACTATAAAACAAAGTCCAATTTTCTTGAGGACAACAAACGTACATTAAGTACCTCATCAGGTGTGACATGTATATTTTTGTGCACTGATAGCATGCAAAGTCCATTAAGTCGATTCTAAAAACAAATTTTAGCACATTATAACCAACAGTAAGTATCAAATGTATTTTAAAATTTTCCTGAGCTGTAGTGTTCCTTAAATAAGTTTTAACTCGTTTGAGTGTTGAAAAAGTTCTCTCGGGGTCGCTGTCGAAACGAGTAACGTGCATAAAATTTTTAATAATTTATTAATGTTTGGAAATATTTTTGCATCACACAGCAAAAATGCTTCAAGACTTGTTTTTGGAACAATACTTAGCCTGGAGAGTTTAACTTTCCACAGTATTAATTCTGCTGTTGAATTATTGGAATCGATTAAAGGCGTATAAAACTCTAATAAATTGTTGAATGATTCTAATTCTACTTTAGAGGATTGATTAGAAAATAAACATTCAAATCCTGCAAAATTAATGAAGCATTAGTTTACATGAAACAAATGTTATGAAAAAAAAAAAACAATAAACTACTAAACGTCATAACTTACCTTCAAAAATTATTTTATGATCCACAAACCTTAACTCTAATTGAGAAATAAAATTATCTATATATGGTATAAATATTGAAATTCTGAAAAAATCAACTAATTCCATGTTTTCATCATTTTCAGTCTTGTAATTAGCTCGGTGTTTCTGCTTATTTGTAATTCTTTTTGCTTTTATTTCTACATCAATAATGTTTGCCACTTCCTAAGGAAAAAATAAGAGTTTATTTTATTAAAAAATGTATGATTTAAAATTTAAATTAAGTATTTACTTTCACTGAGTTATATATAATTTGAAATTCTTGTTCTATATTTTCTCTAATATTTTTTAAAGGAGTTATTGTATCTTCTGCAAGTTGCACAGCATCCTTGAGGTCAATTCTTTTTAACTGTAATTGTCTGCATAGTGGAAGTCCAAATGAAAATAATTTCTATAAAAAATCCAAAAAAAAGTAATTTTAGAAAAGTACAAAAACAAATTAAAGTATATTACTTTTATGACAAATAATGAAATTAGAAATTCACTATCAATAGCCTTTTTCAGTATTGAAGCATCTACACCTGATGAATCTCTCCATTCTGATATTTTATCTAATGATATCATAACATATGGCAGTAATTCACAAAAATCATTAACAGCGCCATAATGCTGTATCCATCGAGTAGCGCAAAGTCTTTTCAGTTTTTTTATATTTAAATCTGCATTTTCATTGTCAATGACATGAAACATGACTGCACTTCGTTTAGGCGTGTTCAGAAATGTATACACTTTTTCAATTATCCCTAAACAGTTTCTTATCGGCTTTAAGTCACTTGCTGTTGAGACTGCAAGATTTAGGGAATGTGCAGCACAGTGTACGTAAATAGCTTTCGGATATTTAGTTTGAATATAAGACTTGACTCCTTGAATCTTTCCACTCATGTTACTGGCACCATCGTAGCCTTGCCCGATTAAGAACGCACAGTCTAGGCCGCATTCAACTAAACCTGATAAAAATTAAAAATTAATATTATAATAGTTGTTAACAATTGATATTAAAAACGAAAAAATGCAAATAATTATTTAATGTTTTTACCATTCAATATTGCTGTGGACAGATCACTACCAGTTAAACTCTCTACAATAATAAATTTCAAAAAGTCTTCATTTAAGTTTCCTTCAGAATCAATGTATCGGACACATAAAGTCAGCTGTTCGGATGTAGAGATATCTGTAGTTTCATCAGCAAATACAGAAAAGCACTGGGCTTCGTTAACTTTAGTTACAATTTTTTTTTAAATAATATCATTGCATATGTTTATTAATTGATTTTGAATTCCAGGGCTAAGATATTTTATATTTGTATCAGTCCCTTCTAAGACATTTTGTAAAAATATATCCCCTTTGGCTCTGAATTGCAAAATAGCACGGAAATTTCCAGCATTTTGAATAGCATTTTCATCAATTAATATATTTCCTTTCTCTCCTCGGTGACCTCTCAAAGCTAACTCTTGTCTACCACACAGGAGGATGCTTTCAATGATAGGTACCAAACATTTACTATTTTTTTTTTACTTGAACTATTCTAAAAATAATAACAATAAAACAACATTATAGTTGAAACCTCATAAGTTTCAATAAATGCCAGTATAATAAAAACCTGTCAGAATCTAGCTGCTCAATAATGGATTTCTCTTTTTTTTCTAATATATTTATAAAATGCTCAGCATCTAATGTGGTATTTATATGGTATTCCAACTTAAAATGATTTTGAAACACCTGAAAAACATTAAAGTACAATTTTAAATGGTATTTCAACATACTTACTTTTGATAAAACTATAAGATTTAACAACCACCTTTTTAGCTTTTTTCCAATTGGTATATTCTACTAATACAAGCTGCCCAAGTGGCTGATTTAGAGCTCCACCAGTTTTTGAAAAAGAGCACAAAATTTACAAAAATTTCCTTTTTTTATTTCAGAATATACAAGCCAAGAAAATTCGTCAAACCATATTTTGGACTGAAATATAAGCCCTCTTTTTTTGTTTTGTTCCAATAAAGGATATTTATACATTTTTGGCGGTTTCTAAACATTCCTAAGCACCTATAAATAAATGTGTGCAATTATAATCATGCAGTTTAATATTTCATAGTCCTAGTTAGGTAGGTATGTGGTTACTAATTATATAATATGCAAGTGTGTGTGTGTGTGTGTGTGTGTGTGTGTGTGTGTGTGTGTGTGTGTGTGTGTGTGTGTGTGTGTGTGTGTGTGTGTGTGTGTGTGTGTGTGTGTGTGTGTGTGTGTGTGTGTGTGTGTGTGTGTGTGTGTGTGTGTGTGTGTGTGTGTGTGTGTGTGTGTGTGTGTGTGTGTGTGTGTGTGTGTGTGTGTGTGTGTGTGTGTGTGTGTGTGTGTGTGTGTGTGTGTGTGTGTGTGTGTGATTTAATGACACATTTTACACTAATTGTCATTATTAATAAAAATTGAAATATATTTTATGGCTAGTAGTACATGATAATGTTGATATCATTTATCATGATCAATTATTTATCATTTTATAAATGATAAATTGAATAAATAAATTTAATTTCATAAATGATATCATTTACATGATAATGGTTAATAAAATGAAGACTATCATTAAAATTAAGTTTGAAAAAATGATCTATGGATGAAGCCATCATCAAGCTTTCTGGTGAAAATCTTTTTTTTAAATTTATTATAATAGCGTCTATAGATTTCATAAAAAACATTTGTTCTGAAATAATCTTCTGCAGTGGAATGTTTTGTAGTTTTATTAGGTATATATTGATCATTAGTAGATGTATTGACAATATAATTTTTTAATGAATTTGATCCTATTCTTTTTCTTTTTGATCCTATGACATTAAGACATAATGTATTGAAATATACATTTTATATTATCTGTGTATCAAATATTTCATAGTTACCTAGAGATGGAATTTCAATAAATATATTATGTTCATTTAAAAAAAATGATATTTCATTCCAAAGTTCAGAAAAACTCAAAGATGTTCTTAAACTTTCAAAAGAATTAATGACACTTTCAATAAGAGTACTTGCTTTTCCCAGAGTTGCTGATTTTTCTTGCAGTTTATAGTTAATATATTAATTATAGAAAGAACATTTTGTAATATGAACAAATGAACAGCGAACGTTTCTTTTTTAATACTTGAAAGTATTCCTAAAAAAAAAAAAAAATAATAAGTACTTATCATAAAATAAATACAATAGACTTAATAAGCAATTTGAAACACAAAAAAATACCTATTGACTCATTCACATCTCTATCACTTTCATCTTCAATTTCTTGTTCAAGTGCTAGAATTATTGCTTAAAAACTTTTTTTCACAGCTTCACAATTTCGGTACCTGCAATTCCAACGTGTATCACTCAACTTAATAATTGCTAATTTTTGTATTCCCAAAATTTTCTGTATTTCATTATATGTCTTATTAAGGCTAGGTTTTGAAAAATGCACATAAAGTGCCTCTAAAGTATTAAAAAAACTTCTTGTTTCCTACAGATTAACATAAAACAGTCATAAAATTTAGTAGTGAACTGTTAAATTTCAAATTAAAATATATACCTTAACAAGTTTACACATGTCCAAAACCACTAGGTTTACTCTGTGGGCCATGCAATGGATATATATAGCATATGGATACTTTACTTTCACTTTTGCTTGTACCCCATTGAACCGACCAGACATAACACTCGCACCATCATACGATTGTGCTAAAATTGGTGTTTGTGGATTTATACCATTTTTAAACATTCGATTATGGATTGTGTTCATGTTTCTGCATCTTGTTTATAGAACAGTCAATAAATCTTAAGAATCTTTCAACGACAATCAATTCTTTACAGTATCTTACACATAAAGACATCTGTTCTTGTTTGAAACATCTATTAAATTAATAATTTATTTAATAATATAATTATTAAATACTGTTCTTTAAATATTTAATAACAATATTATTAAAATTATGAAATATAAATTATAAATTATATATTATACTATAACAATAATATGAAAAAATTGTTAATACAAAATCATACTTAAACAAATAGCCAAGTAAATAGTTCATAAGTACCTTGCTTCGTCACACATTATACTAAATGAACCAGCATTCTCAATTTCTTTAACAATAGTATCTTTAACATGTTTTGAACATATTGCAATAATTTCATCCTGAATTCTATGGCTTGAATAATTTGTTTTTTCAGAATATTTTGCAGCAAAGTTTGGATTATGTTTTGCCATAATATCACAGATTTCTTTGAAATTTCCTAAATATTAGAAAGTTAAATACTATATTCTAACCAATCATGCTGATTATAATATGAAGCATTAAAGCTGCGGTTTTGCGTTCCAAATCTAGTCATAGGGTATGGTTAAGTACTAGTTGCCTGGGTTAACGAATCACGACTCACGAGTTTCTAAAAATATCAGTTTTCATTATTTCGAAACTTGGATGTAAACACGTTGCTAACATCTTATCAAACTACAGATACGGTTTTAACTTCTTACCACAGATACCACAAACAGTATTATCACAGAATAAATAAATTTTAATTATTAGCATCTGAACAATTTTTTTTTCTGTACTTTTCTAAATCTACGTGAAAAATTATAGAGAACTGTAATTTTTTTTTTTATTTTTTTTTTATTTTTATGGAGATACTGGCCTTTGAAATGTCGCAGGCGGCTGTAGTGTGGAATAAATAGGCGTGTCTATTCCGTGACGTCACTCGGCATTACGACGGCTGTCGCAGTGCCGCGGCAACGCGCGACTGCGCCAGGCGTTGTTTACGCGGCAAAGTAAGTTGCTTGTTTAGGCAAACTAAGCCCAGCTAGGTGTTAGGATGTCACTTTTAAACGATTATATTATTCTACTGCATTTATATTCAGTGACGAATCCAGGAAATTTTTTTGGTGGGGCTGATTAGTTACATCTTACATAATATAACAATATAACATAACAAAAAAACACCCTTAATAACTACAAAATTAATGTTTATATGGACTGCATATAATATGTATTTCACTATTTATCCATAACTTATAGTAGGCATTTTAAATATACAACTACATATTATAATAATATAATATTAGGTATAAAACAACCAATATAGGTATGTAATTTATTAGGAGTAGTGTCGCAGTGACTATGGCGAATTTAATACAAATCGTCTAGATTAAGAGACGAGTTTTGGGCTGGCGCTAGCTTTTGCGAGTATTGGGCCAAATATACTGCAAGGCCCTTTTATATTACATAAAAAGTACATTTTTGATGTATAGAGCTGCGAAGCCACGGACAAGGGCCCTGCTAGCCACACCACCCACCACCACGCCAACACTACTAGTATTAAAATGGTTTTAAAAATAGATTCCTACTTGAAATTCTGTATGATAATTAATCGTTTACAATAATATAGTTGATGTTTTGTATTAATGTGTGACAGTGATAAAATATTGTTTTTCTATTTTCTATATCACATTAAATCTCTATGAACATTTACCATCTTAAATTTTTTTGTGAACAATTCTTTATGATATAAAACAGTTTATTTTCATTCTTAAAAATTATAATGTCAACTAAAATGTTTGATAAAGCTTGTGCTAGTAATATACCCAAAATAAATATGTACATGGTTAATGATTATATGAAAAACAGTGATTGTTTTAATGATCCTGAGCTTACAGGATCAAAAGTCCAAAGGTAAGTTTGCCATACAACTAACTAACCTATATGGCCTATGCGGCGATGCCTATATTTCAATATTGTACAAAACTCAAATTAAGTAAGTAGGTACCTACTTACTAATTATATTGTATAGGTATAGATCAACACGAGAAAGCTATGGTGATTCAGCTATTGGATATGTAATAGCATTGATTCTATAATCAATGGTAGTAGTAATGTAATGTATATTCGAATAATCGAATTATTCGAATATTCGAATATTCGAATTCGAATAGTTCTATCGTAAATAATTCGAATATTCGAACATTCGAATATCAGTATTCGATGCTACAATACCTAATTTGGTTTATCCGGTTTTCCATGACAAGCTTTTTATACTATTTATTATTAATATGTAATCCATATCCACACAACTAAAGATAATGTATGTCAATTAATCGACCTAAATACGAAAATAGTTCTTATCTTGCAGGTACCTGTTCGTAGTTAGCTTTATTTTACTCGTTGTAGCCGATTACTCGTAATAACCATACTATTTTAACATACAATCATATGTGCCGTGACGGGACCTAACATTTTACTTGTCGTAAGCAGTATCTCGTTCTAAGCGATAGGGATTTAGAGTTAATACTGTATTATACATTGATTTCTTCTAATTGGTAAATGGTCTTTCGTTATATAATATCTTCACTCAAAATTATAACTTATCTTTTCGAAATTTGTACTTACAAAGTGAATAAAATATGTGTCAAAGCAAAGTTTGGCAATTTTTTTCACCAAATACGAAAAATACGTCAGCAGTTTGCAATTTATGTAACCAAGTAATTAAGCATTCAAAATCAACAACCTGTTTATGGAATCATTATAATTCTCAACATTAACTTGAGAATGGAGTTGATGTCGTTCGCAAAAGGTAAGAGCATATTTTGAATTTAACTAGAGTAACGTAATAAAAATTATATTATTAACATTATTACCTATTAATAAAAAATAAACTAAAAATTATTCGTTTTAGAACTTGAAAACAATAAAAACTAATTATATGTAAAATGTCTATTAATAGGCCAAAATTGAAAAAAAAATACATTTATGAACATTTCCTTTATTAAAAATTTCTGTTTTCAAAAGTTTAAATGTTTTCAATAAATTTGTAGAGTCCGAATTGATAGTGATACTAGTGATGTAGACCAAGACGGCGAAATTTCTGAACAGATTTCTTCCAATACCCCCACTCTCGATTCAGACTATTCAAATTGTGTTCCTTCAACTTCCAGTTCTAGTTCTTCGAGTTCAACGCCTTACCATAGTACAACGAAAAAGGTTCGTAGGTCTAATGTTGCATCAGCTTGTAATACACGACCTATAGATAAAAATCGTAGTGAACTTATTACGCAGTCAATATGTAATATGATTTGCGAAGATATGCTTCCAATTAATACAGTAGAACATTATTATATATTTATTCATAATCCTACCAGAAATAAATTATCAGATTCAACTTTTGAAAAACTTGTATTTTTAAAAGGAAACAAAGATAAATCATCTTTATAATTTGTCTTTATTTCTTAAATATTAAAAATTTATGACGTTATGTATATTGTACATTTAAATTAAATTCAGACCGACTTATACTATTGTGTTATTAATAAAATTATTTTTATTATGTATATATTTATAAAATGTATTTATATTATGTATTTATAAAATGTGTTCATATTATGTATTTATATAATTTTTAATTAATTTTATTAAAATGTATCGAGTATCTAGTATCGCGACACTCCAAAGCCAAGTATCGAGTATCTAGTATCGCGATACTCCAAAGCCAAGTATCGAGTATCTAGTATCGCGATACTCTAAAGCCAAGTATCTTGTATCTAGTATCTCGATACTGATTTTTGAGTATCTTGCCCAACCCTGGTCCGGTCGTCCTCACGTTTTTTATCCAATCGAATTCAGCGCCATGCAGTCGCTGATAGATATCATGGCATTAGACCAAGTCGTCGTGACGACGACGGCCTCAACCGCACCGGCCACAACCGTCACAACCGCCGTTCCGATTTCGACCCCGGCACCGTTGGCCGCACCGCCCCAAGAGGTGTCCGCGGTCTCGCAGATCCGTTTGCCCGGTTTCTGGGCAAGTTCACCCCGACAGTGGTTCGTCCACGCTGAAGCGGTATTCAGTTCAAACCGAATCCGTTCGAAAACTACGTGCTCGCCTCCCTCAATGAGGAGCAGGTGCGTAGCGTGGCGGACCTCTTGGGGGCCTCTACGTCGTACGACGCTGTCCGTGCTCGCCTCATCCGGACCCACACGGCGTCCCAGTCGACGCGCTTGCGCATCGCGCAATCCGGCAGTGTCGGGGATCGAACGCCGTCCCAGCTTCTCCGCGACATGCGTGAGCTCTATCCGGAGGATATGAGCGACACGGCCATGGAGGCGTTCTGGCGTGCGAAGCTACCGCCAACGTACAAGCCGTCCTAGCCGGTGTGAACGAGGGGTCACACACATCCGATCCGAGTCCGTTCCGACATTTAGCGTTCCGAGTAGTTTCAAGGGACTGTATTCACACATATCCGATCCGAGTCTGTTCCGATTTTTAGCGTTCCGAGCGTCCGTCCGTCATTTCGTCAAAAACCGACCGAGCTCGGACGAAAAATCGGACGAAAATCGGTCACTGACAATATATTTTTGATCGGACAGAGCTCGGAAAGCCCGGATCGGACTCGGATCGGACGTGTGTGAACATTTGCGCTAGACAACAACAAGTTTATACTTCCAAGTACACGGATGCCCTGACGGATCGGACTCGGAACGGATTCGGATCGGACATGTGTGAAAGGACCTCTATCCGGAGGATATGAGCGACACGGCCATGGAGGCGTTCTGGCGTGCGAAGCTACCGCCTACGGTACAAGCCGTCCTAGCCGGCGTGAACGAGGGGTCGTTGGACGCCCTCGCCGAACGTGCCGACCAGGTGTGGGAGGCCACCGTCGGGCCAGAAGTGGCAGCTTTCAGGACCAGCGTCAGGACCGCCACAGTCTTCCCGCCGCTCGTCGAGCAACAACAAGTCGCGCCCGTACGCGAGGTCGCCGCGGCCGACGTGTCAAACATCGACGCACGTCTCCGAGCGGTTGAGACGTTCTTGCTGGCCATAAGCACACAACTGTTGTCGCTCGGCCCGTGTCGCCATCGCGTAAGCCCCGACCGCGGAACGTCGCACAGTCGCGATGAACGCGCGACAATACCGTCGCGCGCACGCTCGCAGTCGCGCTCCAGGTCGCGTTTCGTTGTTCCGCGCCCGCTCGCCCACGACAGTCAGTGGTGCTATTTTCACCAGCGACACGGCCCCGAGGCAGTGAAATGTCGATCGCCGTGCACCTTCGTACCGATGAAGAAAAATTAGAGTGGCGGCGGTTTTGACCCAAAACCACGCCGCATCCCCTCCGACCCACCGACCCTTTGTCTCCGACACCCGTACCGGACGTCGATTCCTTATCGACTCCGGCGCGGAAATTTCGGTAATTCCCCCCGACCGTAACATCGTCTACCACACGTCAAGCCTGCAACTGACAGCCGCAAACGGCACAAAAATCAAAACCTACGGGCCCAAGCAACTACATCTCGACCTAGGTCTCAAGCGACCCTTCACTTGGACGTTCGAGATGGCCGACGTGGCTCGACCTATCATCGGAGCAGACTTCCTACACTACTTCGGACTGCTCATCGATCTACGTCACGGTCGCCTAGTCGACATCGCCGATCGACACTCCGTGAAAGTCATCACCGACATCACGGAAGGCCCGCCTACGATTTTTGCTGTTTCGCAGCCTACGAAGTGGACGACGTTACTCCGCGATTTCCCTCAAGTCACGCGCGAGTCGCCGGTGCCGGATCATTTCCGACACGACGTAGTACACGAACTACATACGACCGGCCCGCCGCTCTACTCGCGCCCGCGAGGGCTACCGCCCGATCGACTCCGAATCGCTCGACAAGAATTCGAGTTTATGCGACAGAAAGGCATCTGTCGACCGTCGTCGAGTTCATGGGCTAGTCCGCTACTTCTCGTCGCCAAAAAGGATGGTACGTTCCGCCCCTGCGGCGATTATCGACGTCTCAACGCCGTCACGACTGCCGATCGTTACCCGTTACCACACCTGCACGATTTCACCGCAAACTTATCGAAAAAGACCGTCTTCACGAAATTAGATCTCGTACGAGCATACCACCAGGTACCAGGTTATTTTGTATATTAAACCAAGCAGCTCACATACTATTTCACTAAATATTTAAGTACTAGTTCAGATGCTAATTCTACATCTATGCTTTTGTGGGGACACAACGAGTAGTCCCACTACCTTGTATGTCACGCACTGCGTCAGTGTTACCATATTGTAAATTGATTTATTATTGTATCTATTTGTCTTTGTGAATTGTTGTATTTAATTTTTATATTTTGTATTGTTCAAAGCTCCCCCACCGTCCGTAAGCTCGACCGTTCGAATTCGACGGTTACGGCGACCGCTCAAGTCGAGCTGGCTCGCTCTCGTTCCCGATTCACCGAACGCGAAGCACGCTCTAATCTTCGCCCCCATCGGCTCGAGTCCCATCGCGCTTATTAAATATTATATTGTACTTTTTTATTATCTTGTCGAATATTTAATAAACTCATTTTTGTTCGAACACGTTTTTTTGTACGGAGTCATTTGGTGATAAAGAATCCTCACTATCACTAAACTTTTTAAGTTTTAATGGCTGGGCAGTGGGCGCTGGCAGGCTGATCGAGTGTCTATAGTATATCACAGAACAAAATTATAATATTATTCTATGATAATTTAACAGATTGTTATCGAACAATTTATCAGTAATATCACATATTTGTTGGGCTAAATATTTTATAATTTTTAAATAATAGTAAAATGTATTACAAATGTAATTATTAAAACGAATAACTGTAATAATATAACATTTCGAATTAAGTTTCAATTTGAGGGGGCTATTGAAATTTCTGGGGGGTCATATCCCCCCCGTAAATACGCCACTGTATCGCATAATTGCGCGCAGTGCCGCAACCAGATATTTTGAGCACTAGGACAAAAGATTATTTAGGGGCCACTATCTAGCATCACTCTACCAGGGTTTAAATTAGTGAACAAATGTATTGGAGTCAGTTAGATAAAATTCAACAAACAAACATAATCTTTATTAAAAAGTATTTCATGCATGTAAAACATACATTTTAGTAAAGAACAACACTTTTAGATTCTGAGTGAAGCGAAGGATCTTATGGTTTTACAATGATGTTTTTTTTTTTTTTTTTTTTCTGTAAACACTTTTTCGTATAGAAATCCTTGTCCAAAAGTTTCGTCCAGCAACTTTTTAGATTTGAAATTGAACTGAGATGGTACTTTAGAGAGGTCATTTTTCCATAATCTCCATAGTTTTTCCAGTAATCAAGAATAACGATCGAAAAACTGAGTAAAAACGGTAAAATCGGTAAAAATTCGCCATAAACGAATTCGAAAAGTATTGAAGATAGATACTTGAAAATTTTATCCAATATCAAATACATACTTTTTTATATTAGACAACATTTTCAGAACAATTATAGCACTGTTGACTTAAATATAGAACTTTTAATTTACCAAATTGTTTGAAAGTTTTTATGTAATATAATTTTAAATATTTGACAAAAAGTTCTGAAAATTTAATATGACCTTACTCATATACCTACCTAATTATCCTAACAAAAAATTCAAAAATCGTGAGTCAGGATTTTTTTTATACACACTTTAATAAATTATTATATCTCACCAAAAATTATACAAATAACCGTAAAATACGTAAACAGTATTTAAATGATAATATATTATATTACACTGAAGCTTTGCTCAGAATCGTTTTATACTAAAGAAATGAGTCATCATTTCTTTAAAACTTAATACATTCATCACCAATATCTTGTCCGAGGACCGAAGGGACGAAGGACGAACTTGTACCACCATCATCTCACTTACCAGCTTTTTAATATCCATCATATTAATTTATTATAAATAAAAACACATGAAAGAATAAGTTCATTATAATAGAATAAAGTTATACATTTTATAAAAAAAAAAAATATGATGTTAATATTTTAAACAAATTTAACGATTTAATCAAACGATAATAATAAATCAATGCCGGACTATAATTTTCAGTCATCAATATTTTGATAATTACTGTAACAGTGTAATAGTACAAACATTTATAAAATTCATTTTATCTTACACAGTATACACAGTTGTCACAAATTCTCACAATACAGTAGGTATTGCTGGGTATATCAAAATTAAAAATTGTAAATATTATAAATAGGGGCCACAAAATAGGAATGAAGGCCGTTCCCCGATGCATTGCCCCGGCTGCCCGGGTGGACGTTGCGGCACTGATTGCGTGGTGTAATCTCCTTTCTGAACCCGGCACATGTAAAAGCTTTATACTATAATATTGTCATCCGCGCTTGGTTGTCTGGCCTACTTCAGAGTTTTTAGGCGAAGTTACGTATCCAAGCAATCTTTTTTTTACCAAGGGCTAATTTGATTTGCCTATACACCATTTTTCAAGGGGCACTTATATCAATTGTATCTTTTCCAAATTACTGCTGTTAATTATTCTAATTCAGCTCTTCAGACGTCCTTTTTGTTTAATTTGCGTCCCGTGACCACTGGTTCATTGTGGTTGATATTAAGAAAACCATTTGATCAAGGGCTTTATCCTATACTTTTCAAACTCTGTTCCATTACCCTAATTTTAAAATCTGGTGACACGTCCAAAATTTAAAACTACAAGTCGATTACAATTACGTCACACATAGCAAAAGGAATTGTGCCACTTGTTCTGCAGTTCATCAAGCACTCTATTAATTTGATTCTAGTGATGAGCAACATAACTTCCAAGTCTACATGGTCCCCAGTCAACAGTATTGTTCTCTCTATCCAGTACTCCCCTAGGGACTTTTTTGTCGGCTCTTCTTTTCTACTTAGAGAGTTGGATCACTCATTATAATTTGAATTCACTACCACCGTATAAAATTAGTATATGGTAATAAGCCTGTTCGGACTTCGGAACGCGATAACAATTATGTTGCGGCCGTCGCGCGTCGTCCGTCGATACGAGCGATATTAGTTTAGTACGTTAGTGACCGATATATTAAACGGTCGTCTCAAGTTACAATATATTAACTTGTAGATACTCGACAAATTATGTATCAGTATGTTATTAAATTAAATTTATTTTGTTATAATGTCATTATATAATAAATGAGTGATTCAAAATTAATAAATAAAAAACAAAAAAAAAATTTTTTTTTTTTCTTTAATCAAATTTATAATAATAAAAAGTGCGAACGTACGAAAAACAAATAAGACTTAATTTCTCGTTCCACAATTAAAACATGGTCCTTCGAGCCGGATATCAAAACCAAGTAACGCGACAATTTGCGTGTTAAAAGAAGTACATCGAAACCACGAGGTAAGAACAAATTTAATATTTATTTTCGGGCTTCCCGCAGTACATAAAATTCCCTATCGTACTTGATAGCAATCGAATAGAGCAAAGTTCATCAACAATATGGATGAACAAGAAATGATAAAGCTAATAAAACGACGAGGGGTATTGAAGGGTCAGATAACAAGATTTTTGAACGACGTAAATGAAGTTCAAACCGATACCGAAACGGAAATACTAAAAGTAAAACGAAAGAAAATCGAACAATATTGGGAGCTATTTCAAGACATTCAATTGGAAATTGAGATGCAAACCAAGGATACAACAGAAGGCCAATACAGATTGGAGTTTGAAGAGTTGTATTTTCTAGCGGTATCAAAATATGACAAATTATTCAAACAACAGCAGGATGCATACGAACAAATTGATCGAAATAATGAAAGTCAAAATCAAGCAATGTCGCAGCTGACAACAACGGGGCGAATTAATAGTAGCGCATCAAATCAAGCATCAGTGGTCAAGCTCGCGGCGCTCAACGTACCGACATTTAGTGGAGACTACAAAGAATGGTCCACGTTCCATGACATGTTCGTCGCACTTATTCACGGAAATGAGGCACTAACGGACGTTCAAAAATTTTTCTATTTAAAATCAGCTCTAACAGGTGACGCCTTAATGGCCATTCAGAGCTTTGAAACGTCAGCTAAAAATTATGCCATTGCCTGGGAGTGTCTAAATGAACGTTACAATAATAAACGCATACTTATACAAAACCATACAAAAGCAATTTTTGATTTAACTCCATTAGAAGATGAGTCAGCAATAAAGTTAAGAAAATTCGTGGACAAGTTATTTGGCAATATGAAAGCGCTAGAAAGTTTAGGTCACGATCCAAATACGTGGGGACCTATGATGATTCACATAATTTGCACAAAATTAGATTCGGCTACACTGCGTGCATGGGAAATACAGGCTCCGAAATCTGAAATATCAGAGGTTTCCGACTTGTTACAATTTTTAAACAAACGTTTTCAAGTATTAGAAGCAGTAGAAGGAGCACAAAACTTACACGGAAAGGCCGAGCAAAAAGCACGAGCAACCGATCAAAAAGAAAAAAAATACAGTGGATACCCGCGTAAAAATCGAGCGTCAATGCACGTCACTACTTCTAAATTTAAATGTTATATGTGCGAACAAAATCACGCAATATATCGATGTCCAAAATTTATAGGTCTCGGCATCCGCGAACGGCAAATGCAGGTAGAAAAATTAGGCATTTGTACAATATGCTTAAGTCGGCACGTGGGAGACAAATGTAAATTTAGCGGATGCAAAAAATGTGGGGAAAAACATAATACGCTGCTTCATGATCAAAAGGCATCAGAAATAACGGCCGAAACGTCGATAAGTACGCATGCAACACGCAACGCCATAAAACAAGTTTTGTTGTCAACTGCGATAATTAAAATTGAAGGTCGATCGAAAGAAATATTTTATGCGCGCGCGTTATTAGACTCCGGTTCTCAATGTAATTTTGTAACCAATGATTTAGCACAAAAGTTACAATTGCCACGAAAACGAGTGAATTTTTCTATTTCGGGTGTTGATAATTCAATGAGTCAGGCTCGTTATTCAGTGAAAACCACTATTCACAGCAAAGATACGGATTATAGCGGTGAATTCGAATTTCTAACTTTACATAAAATTACAACAAACTTACCTGCACAAAAGCTTGATACGGCAAAATTAAGTTTACCTAATTATATAAATTTAGCCGACCCGACCTACGCAGTTCCGGGAAAAATAGACGTATTAATTGGTGCCGAATGTTTTTATGATATTATACGTCCTGGAAAATATAAATCTGCGGAAAGCGGTATCACATATCAAGAAAGCGAATTAGGTTGGATTGCTGCCGGTCCTACTCACAATTTCGCGCCAACCGCCGTAAAATCATTCCTAACGATGACTTCGTTGATTGAAAACAGTGACAGCCTAAATGAACAAATGGCAAAATTTTGGCAAATTGAGGACACCAGCAGAACCCAGGGTTACACAGATGAAGAAAAGGTATGCGTCGAACATTTTATACAAACAGTAAGACGAGATACAACGGGAAGATTTGTGGTAAAATTACCGTTACATAAAAATTACGATAAACTGGGTGAGTCAAAAAATACGGCACTTAAAAGATTTTTAGCCTTGGAAAATCGATTCAAAAATAATACAAAATTGCGCAGTGACTACATCGATTTTATGAATGAATACATACAGCTACGTCACATGTCAGAAATGTCATTGCCGTCTACGTCGGCGAAGCCGCAACGATATTATTATATGCCTCATCATTGTGTCGTACGCACCGACAGTGCTACGACAAAAACCCGCGTAGTATTTGACGCATCTTGTAAGACTGACTCAGGGTTGAGTTTGAATGATATACTCATAAAGGGCCCAGTTATTCAAGATGAACTTATCTGCATAATATCAAGATTTAGGACACACAAATACGTTTTATCAGCGGACATTGAAAAAATGTATCGTCAGATAGTAATAAGCGAAGAAAATAGGTCATTACAAACTATATTATGGCGATCACAACCTAGCGATAAATTAAAAGAGTACTGTTTAAATACGATAACGTACGGAACAACACCTGCGTCATATCTAGCCACCGCCTGTCTCGAAAAATTAGCACAAGATTGTGAGGAAAAAGCCCCGTTTGCTGCTCAAGCGATTAAGTCCGATTTTTATATGGACGACCTGTTGACTGGCACCAACACTATTGAAGACGCTATTAATTTAAGAGATAAGTTGATAAACATTTTGAGCAGTGCTGGATTCGTATTACGAAAATGGATATCTAATGAGCCAGCATTGTTGACAAATATTTCGAATAATAATGACGATCCAATGTTCATCTTAAATATAGACGGCACCGCAGTAAAGACGCTAGGATTGTACTGGGACCCTCGAGCGGACGCTTATCAGTACAAAGTTAGTAATCGCAATTATAGTAATGACCCGGCGATGTCGAAAAGAAAGGTATTGTCTACTATCGCGACAATTTACGATCCATTAGGATTAATTGGTCCTGTAATCGTAGCCGCGAAAATTCTAATGCAAAAGTTATGGCAGCACAAATTAGAATGGGACGATTTATTACCCACACAGTTAAATGAAGAATGGAGCAATTATCTAAAAGAGTTAATTGACATTGAAAATATAAAAATACCAAGAAGAATAATAGGCGTTGATAATAATAATGAGATCGAAATGCACGGTTTCGCCGACGCATCGATCCGCGCGTATGGTGCATGCATTTATTTAAAGGCTACGGACGGATCCGGTAACTGCACAACGCGCCTTGTCACCGCGAAATCGCGCGTGGCACCCTTAAAGGTAGTATCGTTAGCTCGATTGGAGCTTTGTGCTGCCGTTTTATTAATACAGCTGGTAGAAAAGGTGATACCGAGCTTAAAAATAAAGATAAAATACAAATATTATTGGACAGATTCGACCATAGTATTAGCCTGGTTAAATTCACAATCGTCGAGGTGGAAAACGTTTGTGTCGCACAGAGTCGGTGAAATTCACAATTATTCGTCAGCTGATCAATGGAACCACGTCAAGTCACAAGACAATCCTGCGGACATTATATCACGTGGTTGTACTCCCGACCAATTAAAAAATAATATTTTATGGTGGGAGGGTCCTGCGTGGTTGAAAAAAGAAAAATCGGAATGGATAGAAAACACATTGAATTACGGCGACTTACGAAAAGAGGACGATCTCGAAGAAAGAAAAAATCCGATTGTCACTTTGGTCCAGACAGAAGAGACTAATTTAATTACGAAATATTCATCATTAACAAAATTATTAAGAATAACCGCATACGTATTACGTTGGAAACATCGCGTCGTAAAGGGAGATAAGAATATCACATTACAAGATATTACGGACGAGTCTAATGTAGTCGCGATAATATCGGTCAATGAACTTGAATACGCGCGAATGAAAATACACCAGTTAGTACAATCGGAACATTTTGCGAATGAAATAAAATGTTTGAAAAATGGTAAAGGTGTATCCAATAAAAGCAAGTTGTGTTTATTAAACCCTTTTTTAGACCAAGACGAAATAATAAGAGTAGGTGGAAGACTAAATAATGCCGAAAATATGCAACGGGACAAAAAAAATCCGATAGTACTTCCAGCAAACACTCATTTCACAAATTTGGTATTCAGTCATGAGCATATTAAATTACTTCACGCGGGGCCACAGGCATTATTAGCGGCCGTACGGGAAAAATATTGGCCATTAGGTGGACGAAATGTTGCAAAAAAAACCGTGCATAAATGTATCGCATGTTTTCGCACTAAGCCAACCACGTATCAACCTATCCTAGGCAATCTGCCCGCCCGGCGAATTGAAATAGCAAATCACGCGTTTTTAACGTGTGGAGTAGATTTTGCTGGACCGATATTAATAAAAAGTAGTTTAAGACGAAATGCACCAACGTCGAAGTGTTATATATGTGTGTTTGTTTGTTTCTTCTCAAAAGCCGTGCACATTGAGTTGGTTGGTGACTTGACCACGAATTCATTCTTGGCGGCGCTCCGACGATTTTGGTCTCGGCGTGGTATTGGTAATATCATATATTCCGACAACGGAACAAATTTTGTCGGAGCAAATAGACAGTTAAAAGAGTTACGTGACTTATTTGCATCCGAAACACACAACAAAATGGTATGCCAATGCGCCGCAGAAGTGGGAGTAGAATGGAAGTTTATTCCCCCTCGCTCTCCTCACTTTGGAGGGTTATGGGAGGCAGCTGTGAAATCTATAAAAGGGCAATTGCATAGGACTTTAGGAACGGCATCTTTAACGTATGAGGAAATGAGCACAATATTAGTTCGAATTGAAGCAGCTCTAAATTCGCGGCCTATTACGCCTTTATCAAACGATCCAGCCGATTTAAATGCTCTTACTCCGGGGCACTTCCTTATTGGAAGGCCACTGACAAGTGTACCAGAACCTGATCTAGTAAACATGTCGGCTAACCGTCTTCATCGTTGGCAAAGGACTACTCAATTATTCCAACAAATTTGGCAGCGCTGGAGCAAAGAGTATCTCACACAACTACAAAGTCGTCAAAAATGGCCGAAATCCAAAGGACCAAAGGTAGAAGTTGGAGCTTTAGTTCTTTTAAAGGAAGACAATCTACCACCATTACGTTGGCAGCTAGGACGAGTCTTAGAGATATTTACGGGCAAGGATGGAGTCATTCGAGTCGCAACAGTGAGGACAGATCGGGGAGTATTGCAGCGAGCAGCACGAATGCTGTGCCCATTACCATTATATGATTAAAAAAAAAAAAAAAAAAAAAAATTTTTTTTTTATGTATATATATATAATATTATATGTAATTAATTTTTTGAATTTAAAAAAAAAAAAAAAATTATTGTATTTATACGTGCATGAGTAGCTTGAGCAAATTATTATTGTATTATTGTAATTATTATTATTTAGCATTTAAAATGCATATCTTTATTTATAATTATTTATTTTTGATTTTACATCAAGGGTAAAATGTCGGGCGGTATGTTCGGACTTCGGAACGCGATAACAATTATGTTGCGGCCGTCGCGCGTCGTCCGTCGATACGAGCGATATTAGTTTAGTACGTTAGTGACCGATATATTAAACGGTCGTCTCAAGTTACAATATATTAACTTGTAGATACTCGACAAATTATGTATCAGTATGTTATTAAATTAAATTTATTTTGTTATAATGTCATTATATAATAAATGAGTGATTCAAAATTAATAAATAAAAAACAAAAAAAAATTTTTTTTTTTTCTTTAATCAAATTTATAATAATAAAAAGTGCGAACGTACGAAAAACAAATAAGACTTAATTTCTCGTTCCACAATTAAAACAAAGCCAATACAAAAAATGGTTATCAATTTTTATTATTTTTACTGTCATTAATGTAATACTATTTTTTTCATTATATATTTATTAGTTTTTATTACTTTAAGATACATTCATACTTTGACTTATAAATTATTTCTATCTTATCATAAGGTACAGTATACAATTTTGAATTGAAATATGCAATGCTTAAAAACATTCTCATGTTACGGGTTGAAATATTTTATCTAAATCGTGCTTCGAACTATTCAACAAATTGTCATCTTTTATATGTAACGAACATTTTTACCTACAGCATTATCTGACAGTTATAAGTAGTCTAGGTTAACGTGTGACTGAGAAATAAAATAAAACGTGTGAAAGAGATGATCAACTCTGTTGATATTATCTACTAAATATGGAGTCTCATTATAAAAATTGGTTGTGTCTATTTAGAGTGATAATTAAAACACGGTTTTTTAGAACTTTTTTTCAGGAAATGGAAACTTCAAATCCTTTTTTCCGACATTCATGGTTCTCTTTCAAGATTATTATTTCCCGCAAACTTTCCGCCAACACTACAACATGTCTGCACATAAGATGCTTGGACAACCATAGCACACCTTAAAACCAAAATTCACAAATTTTGAAATTCAAATAAAAACTTAATTTCTCATTAAATTATTTGATCTTTTGGATCAAACTGTGTTTCATTACAACGCCAACAAGACTAGTACTGAAACTCATCTTACAATATTTGACATAGCAGACAAATCGTGATTCCATACGCACATGAATATCAATAAAATGTTGACAGTTAATAAAGACAAAAATATATTGCATTATCATTTTTTACTATTATTGTTTATTAATAAATTATTATTAATAATATTATAATAATCATCAAATACCATTATTTATATTTTCTTACATGTTTAAAAGTTTACATTATTTAATTTCAATATTTAGTACTCTTTTTTAAATAATTATCAGACAAAAAGAATTTAATCATATTACATAACTTACACTTATAAATATTACTGTAAATTAGAAAATAAAATTTAACATTTTAAAGAAAACTACATAAATATTAAATTGTATATAGATATGATCGTATCATACATAAAATATTGATTGGCTAGATACTAAAAATGCTATTATATTATTAACTAAAACATAAAATCTGTTAAATCGGTGAAAAGAAAAAAAATCATTGCTATTTTTGATTATATCTCAAATATGGTTTCTTCAAGGATAATCCAATGATTTACAATAAGCTTTTGGATTGTTCCATTTATGATTTTTTATTTCGGGATCTAAAAACAATACAAACAAAACATATTATTTAAAATATCATGATATTATCCATATTTATGAATTCGGAAACATTAAAGTTTTGTCGAAAAAAAACATTATCTTAAGTGATACAAATTAATGTACAAACTAAATCAATAAAAAAAGCTAGTAAGATAAAACGCATGTTTATTTATCTTGATCTAGATAAAAATATGATTTCATCATCTTTATGTTTATCATTATCTTTATGGTCTCAACACTGGCACAGCGTACTTGAAATTCTATACCAAAAAATTGAACAAAATATTACGCACACTAGAACTGAACACACACGTCATGTGTCATTGTTCTGATGCAGCTACATGCATTCAGACAATTAAGAGTATAACATAGATAATGACGAGAAATCAAAATAATGTAATGGCCTGCGCTATATAAATATGGTAAAGTAATACGTAGAAGTCAATCTCACGCCTAATGATGCTCCAATGCAATTCTGTTAGCACGTAACATCTTGACGTATTTATATTTTACCCCAAATAACATAAATATGAAACAATTATTTTTTATTTATTTATTTATTTTTTTTTTTGAAGCTGATAATTATGTTCTTTAATTTTCTTAAATGAAGATCAAAAACTTGAAAATTTTATTTTTAAAGTATTCCGGTATCCGGATGTCCCTCAAATATCTGCGGGCCGAAGCTAGTACCCTTGAAACCCTCCTTCAAATCCGGCCTTGTTTAAAACTACATAAAAGAAGCTTGTATGAAAATGTCAGATCTTATAACCAATAAATACAATATTAAATCATACAATTGCATGATATAAAATTAAAATAAATCTGACATTTTACTGCATTAAAAATCATTAATTTTACGATAAAATTCAATTTCAAATTTCTCTTTTTTTTTTTTTTTTTTTTTTTTGAAATACATCACATTTAAGTGAATTAATGATTTTTGTCAAAATTCTACTTTGAAAATCGTATAAACGAAATCCTGAAATTTCTTCAGAGGTGCTAGCATATAAATAATCTGTTAAATTATTTAAATTGGTTAACAACGAGAAATAATAGTCTTTTTCATTATTTTACTCATAGTATTCTCAATAAGACAACGCCTGAATTATTAAAATAATAGATTATATATTTGTTTTGAAGTATGCTGAAAAATTATCAATAAAAGAGATAACGAACAATATTTTTAATTTAAACCGCAACTATTTGCATATTCCCCATGTTTAATAGTGGTATAATTTTCCTGCTAGAATACAAGAAAGAGAGGTTGAAGATCAAGCAACTTATGACATTGATATTTACTACCTCTCTAATTACAACTTTGATATAACCACTGATTTGAAAAAATTGATTACATTTTGAATTTCCCTTTAAATCTCCCCGTGAAAAAGTCTTTCTTAGTGTACGCCACTATTGTATACAGAATCTCTGTGTTTCTTTGTAGAAAAACCATAGATGGTTACAAAAAGCACAACAAGAAATTGAATTGTAAGCAATGTTAACTTACGAAGAAGAAGTATATGATATTCGACCAAAAAAAAATCGAACAATAATAGTTTTTTCCGATTTTGTTAGTAATAGTTTAGAAACCTTTTTTTGGATGCCTAAAACCGGCAACGAAAGTTTTATGGTGATCGTATGAATAACGTAGAACTCCATATATCGTTTTTATATAGGTACATAGATGTGAAACGTAAATGTTCTCATAGTTAGTACTTTTACATGCATTTTATTTTACAAGATATTGTGAACTATTTTAAATTAATTAAGCAGGGAAGTGAACATTATAACAAAGTTGAATACAATATTTTAACAACATGGAATAAAACTTACAATAGTGATTATCGACTTGGATGAAATGAACGTCCTCCTTTTTTTTAGTGTTTTCGGGCGTATCTAGAGAAAATTATCGAAATAAATTATATAGACAAAAGCATTTCACATTTACCTTATCTCTCTAGAAACTCAAATAAATCATCTTGAAAAATATTTCTAGATTGACAATAATTATTCGTTTCATAATAAAATTCAATTTCATTTTTTTTTTTTTGTAACTTATCGCTTAGGTTAGATTTAAATTTAATAAATAATTTTCGTCAAAATTCTACTTTTAAACGCTTAAAATAAAATTCTGAAATTTGTTCAGTGCTGCTTCTAAGGCTTATGAATAATATGTTAAGTTATTGAAATTGGTTATCAACGGGAAATAATAGGCTTTTTTCTTTATTTTGCTCATAGTATTCACTATAAGAAAACGCTAGAATTATAAAAATAACAAAATATTTGTTTTAAAGTATGCTGAAAAATTATCAATAAAAGAGATAACGAACAATATTTTTAATTTAAACCTCAACTATTTGCATATTCCCCATGCTTCATAGTGATATAATTTTCCAGCTAAAATACAAGAAAAAGAGGTGAGTTTGAAGATCAAGCAACTTATGACATTGATATTTACTACCTTCCCCTTATAACTTGGACAGAACTTTTTTTTTTTATTTAAAAGTCGTTTATAGTGTTTGATAATTGGAGGGGGGGGAGCTGGAACTCAGGAGAATTTTTTTAAATACTCCAATGTACTACATAAATGTGCTATAATAAAAGTGTATACATTAGCTTTTGGGAGGGCTATAGATAGTCATGGAGGACTCAGCCCCCAAGCCCGCCTTTATTTGCGGCTATGAACATTATCTAAGTATTATTGATAAAAGCATGTATTATGTATTATGTGTATGTGTACCAACACAATATAAAATTGTGTAACCATTAGAGTTTGTCAGTAAAATTAACTTACCTTCTTTTTTATTAGCTAAAACATGTTTTATACACGTGAATGAAATGGAATAAATTGTAATAATTTCATAATAAGTGTTAAGACAGTGTTTTTAATTTTTACTATCGTAAGTTGAATAAATTGAATAGTACTTAAACACTATTTTTAATAGAAGACATGGAACCATTTAAACAATATTTTAATAAAATTAATTTATACGCAGTGAATTTTAACATAAATTATAATAATATGTCTATTTCTATATAGTTTAAATCCATAGCTATAAAATGATATCACAACTTTTTGAGGTGGTTTTTTTTATACTAAGCGTTTTTTTACACGGAGTTTGGAGTAGTGTTTTTGTTGGGATATAAGATAACTTTTATCCTTTATCGCTTCGCTCCTAAGAACTTATAAACGATACATGTAAAGTACGTGAGATGAATTATTTTTACGGTTTGACCTTCTTATATAATTAATAATTAATTTGTTGATGTCTATATTTAAATTATAAATCAAAGATGTAAGGTTGAAAAACTTCAAAGTTCAAATTTCATAATATTTAAAAAGTTTTAACATTGTTTAAATGAAAAGTTTTGATCATTATGATATATATTACACTTCATAAACTACGAAAAAGTATGAGTATGTCAGTATATCACAGATTTTATCATTAATCACATATTTTTGTTTAGTATATAATATCTAAGGCTATTAAATTGTGACTGTTTAATACTATTGAGGTATTATACAAAATTGTAATATCCAATGTTTTATTTAAAAGTCGTTTATAGTATTTGATAATTGGAGGGGGGGGAGCTAGAACTCAGGAGAATTTTTTTAAATACTCCAATGTACTACATAAGTGTGCTATAATAAAATTGTATACATTAGCTTTTGGGAGGGCTATAGATAGTCATGGAGGACTCAGCCCCCAAGCCCGCCTTTATTTGCGGCTATGAACATTATCTAAGTATTATTGATAAAAGCATGTATTATGTGTATGTGTACCAACACAATATAAAATTGTGTAACCATTAGAGTTTGTCAGTAAAATTAACTTACCGTCTTTTTCATTAGCTAAAACGTGTTTTAAAAACATGAATGAAATGGAATAAATTGTAATAATTTCATAATAAGTGTTAAGACAGTGTTTTTAATTTTTACTATCGTAAGTTAAATAAATTGAATAGTACTTAAGCACTATTTTTAATAGAAGACATGGAACCATTTAAACAATATTTTAATCAAATTAATTTTTAAGCAGTGAATTTTAACACAAATTACAATAATATATCTATTTCTATATAGTTTAAATCCATAGCTATAAAATGATATCACAACTTTTTGAGGTGGTTTTTTTTATACTAAGCGTTTTTTTACACGGAGTTTGGAGTAGTGTTTTTGTTGGGATATAAGATAACTTTTATCCTTTATCGCTTCGCTCCTAAGACATTATAAACGATACATGTAAAGTACGTGAGATGAATTATTTTTACGGTTTGACATTCTTATATAATTAATAATTAATTTGTTGATGTCTATATTTAAATTATAAATCAAAGATGTAAGGTTGAAAAACTTCAAAGTTCAAATTTCATAATATTTAAAAAGTTTTAACATTGTTTAAATGAAAAGTTTTGATCATTATGATATATATTACACTTCATAAACTACGAAAAAGTATGAGTATGTCAGTATATCACAGATTTTATCATTAATCACATATTTTTGTTTAGTATATAATATCTAAGGCTATTAAATTGTGACTGTTTAATACTATTGAGGTATTATACAAAATTGTAATATCCAATGTTTTATTTAAAAGTCGTTTATAGTATTTGATAATTGGAGGGGGGGGAGCTAGAACTCAGGAGAATTTTTTTAAATACTCCAATGTACTACATAAGTGTGCTATAATAAAATTGTATACATTAGCTTTTGGGAGGGCTATAGATAGTCATGGAGGACTCAGCCCCCAAGCCCGCCTTTATTTGCGGCTATGAACATTATCTAAGTATTATTGATAAAAGCATGTATTATGTATTATGTGTATGTGTACCAACACAATATAAAATTGTGTAACCATTAGAGTTTGTCAGTAAAATTAACTTACCGTCTTTTTCATTAGCTAAAACGTGTTTTAAAAACATGAATGAAATGGAATAAATTGTAATAATTTCATAATAAGTGTTAAGACAGTGTTTTTAATTTTTACTATCGTAAGTTGAATAAATTGAATAGTACTTAAGCACTATTTTTAATAGAAGACATGGAACCATTTAAACAATATTTTAATCAAATTAATTTTTAAGCAGTGAATTTTAACACAAATTACAATAATATATCTATTTCTATATAGTTTAAATCCATAGCTATAAAATGATATCACAACTTTTTGAGGTGGTTTTTTTTATACTAAGCGTTTTTTTACACGGAGTTTGGAGTAGTGTTTTTGTTGGGATATAAGATAACTTTTATCCTTTATCGCTTCGCTCCTAAGACATTATAAACGATACATGTAAAGTACGTGAGATGAATTATTTTTACGGTTTGACATTCTTATATAATTAATAATTAATTTGTTGATGTCTATATTTAAATTATAAATCAAAGATGTAAGGTTGAAAAACTTCAAAGTTCAAATTTCATAATATTTAAAAAGTTTTAACATTGTTTAAATGAAAAGTTTTGATCATTATGATATATATTACACTTCATAAACTACGAAAAAGTATGAGTATGTCAGTATATCACAGATTTTATCATTAATCACATATTTTTGTTTAGTATATAATATCTAAGGCTATTAAATTGTGACTGTTTAATACTATTGAGGTATTATACAAAATTGTAATATCCAATGTTTTATTTAAAAGTCGTTTATAGTATTTGATAATTGGAGGGGGGGGAGCTAGAACTCAGGAGAATTTTTTTAAATACTCCAATGTACTACATAAGTGTGCTATAATAAAATTGTATACATTAGCTTTTGGGAGGGCTATAGATAGTCATGGAGGACTCAGCCCCCAAGCCCGCCTTTATTTGCGGCTATGAACATTATCTAAGTATTATTGATAAAAGCATTTATTATTTATTATGTGTATGTGTACCAACACAATATAAAATTGTGTAACCATTAGAGTTTGTCAGTAAAATTAACTTACCTTCTTTTTTATTAGCTAAAACATGTTTTATACACGTGATTGAAATGGAATAAATTGTAATAATTTCATAATAAGTGTTAAGACAGTGTTTTTAATTTTTACTATCGTAAGTTGAATAAATTGAATAGTACTTAAACACTATTTTTAATAGAAGACATGGAACCATTTAAACAATATTTTAATAAAATTAATTTATACGCAGTGAATTTTAACATAAATTATAATAATATATCTATTTCTATATAGTTTAAATCCATAGCTATAAAATGATATCACAACTTTTTGAGGTGATTTTTTTTTATACTGAGCGTTTTTTTACACGGAGTTTGGAGTAGTGTTTTTGTTGGGATATAAGATAAATTTATCCTTTATCGCTTCGCTCCTAAGACATTATAAACGATACATGTAAAGTACGTGAGATGAATTATTTTTACGGTTTGACCTTCTTATATAATTAATAATTAATTTGTTGATGTCTATATTTAAATTATAAATCAAAGATGTAAGGTTGAAAAACTTCAAAGTTCAAATTTCATAATATTTAAAAAGTTTTAACATTGTTTAAATGAAAAGTTTTGATCATTATGATATATATTACACTTCATAAACTACGAAAAAGTATGAGTATGTCAGTATATCACAGATTTTATCATTAATCACATATTTTTGTTTAGTATATAATATCTAAGGCTATTAAATTGTGACTGTTTAATACTATTGAGGTATTATACAAAATTGTAATATCCAATGTTTTATTTAAAAGTCGTTTATAGTATTTGATAATTGGAGGGGGGGGAGCTAGAACTCAGGAGAATTTTTTTAAATACTCCAATGTACTACATAAGTGTGCTATAATAAAATTGTATACATTAGCTTTTGGGAGGGCTATAGATAGTCATGGAGGACTCAGCCCCCAAGCCCGCCTTTATTTGCGGCTATGAACATTATCTAAGTATTATTGATAAAAGCATGTATTATTATGTGTATGTGTACCAACACAATATAAAATTGTGTAACCATTAGAGTTTGTCAGTAAAATTAACTTACCGTCTTTTTCATTAGCTAAAACGTGTTTTAAAAACATGAATGAAATGGAATAAATTGTAATAATTTCATAATAAGTGTTAAGACAGTGTTTTTAATTTTTACTATCGTAAGTTGAATAAATTGAATAGTACTTAAGCACTATTTTTAATAGAAGACATGGAACCATTTAAACAATATTTTAATCAAATTAATTTTTAAGCAGTGAATTTTAACACAAATTACAATAATATATCTATTTCTATATAGTTTAAATCCATAGCTATAAAATGATATCACAACTTTTTGAGGTGGTTTTTTTTATACTAAGCGTTTTTTTACACGGAGTTTGGAGTAGTGTTTTTGTTGGGATATAAGATAACTTTTATCCTTTATCGCTTCGCTCCTAAGACATTATAAACGATACATGTAAAGTACGTGAGATGAATTATTTTTACGGTTTGACCTTCTTATATAATTAATAATTAATTTGTTGATGTCTATATTTAAATTATAAATCAAAGATGTAAGGTTGAAAAACTTCAAAGTTCAAATTTCATAATATTTAAAAAGTTTTAACATTGTTTAAATGAAAAGTTTTGATCATTATGATATATATTACACTTCATAAACTACGAAAAAGTATGAGTATGTCAGTATATCACAGATTTTATCATTAATCACATATTTTTGTTTAGTATATAATATCTAAGGCTATTAAATTGTGACTGTTTAATACTATTGAGGTTTTATACAAAATTGTAATATCCAATGTTTTATTTAAAAGTCGTTTATAGTATTTGATAATTGGAGGGGGGGGAGCTAGAACTCAGGAGAATTTTTTTAAATACTCCAATGTACTACATAAGTGTGCTATAATAAAATTGTATACATTAGCTTTTGGGAGGGCTATAGATAGTCATGGAGGACTCAGCCCCCAAGCCCGCCTTTATTTGCGGCTATGAACATTATCTAAGTATTATTGATAAAAGCATGTATTATGTGTATGTGTACCAACACAATATAAAATTGTGTAACCATTAGAGTTTGTCAGTAAAATTAACTTACCGTCTTTTTCATTAGCTAAAACGTGTTTTAAAAACATGAATGAAATGGAATAAATTGTAATAATTTCATAATAAGTGTTAAGACAGTGTTTTTAATTTTTACTATCGTAAGTTGAATAAATTGAATAGTACTTAAGCACTATTTTTAATAGAAGACATGGAACCATTTAAACAATATTTTAATCAAATTAATTTTTAAGCAGTGAATTTTAACACAAATTACAATAATATATCTATTTCTATATAGTTTAAATCCATAGCTATAAAATGATATCACAACTTTTTGAGGTGGTTTTTTTTATACTAAGCGTTTTTTTACACGGAGTTTGGAGTAGTGTTTTTGTTGGGATATAAGATAACTTTTATCCTTTATCGCTTCGCTCCTAAGACATTATAAACGATACATGTAAAGTACGTGAGATGAATTATTTTTACGGTTTGACCTTCTTATATAATTAATAATTAATTTGTTGATGTCTATATTTAAATTATAAATCAAAGATGTAAGGTTGAAAAACTTCAAAGTTCAAATTTCATAATATTTAAAAAGTTTTAACATTGTTTAAATGAAAAGTTTTGATCATTATGATATATATTACACTTCATAAACTACGAAAAAGTATGAGTATGTCAGTATATCACAGATTTTATCATTAATCACATATTTTTGTTTAGTATATAATATCTAAGGCTATTAAATTGTGACTGTTTAATACTATTGAGGTTTTATACAAAATTGTAATATCCAATGTTTTATTTAAAAGTCGTTTATAGTATTTGATAATTGGAGGGGGGGGAGCTAGAACTCAGGAGAATTTTTTTAAATACTCCAATGTACTACATAAGTGTGCTATAATAAAATTGTATACATTAGCTTTTGGGAGGGCTATAGATAGTCATGGAGGACTCAGCCCCCAAGCCCGCCTTTATTTGCGGCTATGAACATTATCTAAGTATTATTGATAAAAGCATGTATTATGTATTATGTGTATGTGTACCAACACAATATAAAATTGTGTAACCATTAGAGTTTGTCAGTAAAATTAACTTACCGTCTTTTTCATTAGCTAAAACGTGTTTTAAAAACATGAATGAAATGGAATAAATTGTAATAATTTCATAATAAGTGTTAAGACAGTGTTTTTAATTTTTACTATCGTAAGTTGAATAAATTGAATAGTACTTAAGCACTATTTTTAATAGAAGACATGGAACCATTTAAACAATATTTTAATCATATTAATTTTTAAGCAGTGAATTTTAACATAAATTATAATAATATATCTATTTCTATATAGTTTAAATCCATAGCTATAAAATTATATCACAACTTTTTGAGGTGGTTTTTTTTTATACTGAGCGTTTTTTTACACGGAGTTTGGAGTAGTGTTTTTGTTGGGATATAAGATAACTTTTATCCTTTATCGCTTCGCTCCTAAGACATTATAAACGATACATGTAAAGTACGTGAGATGAATTATTTTTACGGTTTGACCTTCTTATATAATTAATAATTAATTTGTTGATGTCTATATTTAAATTATAAATCAAAGATGTAAGGTTGAAAAACTTCAAAGTTCAAATTTCATAATATTTAAAAAGTTTTAATATTGTTTAAATGAAAAGTTTTGATCATTATGATATATATTACACTTCATAAACTACGAAAAAGTATGAGTATGTCAGTATATCACAGATTTTATCATTAATCACATATTTTTGTTTAGTATATAATATCTAAGGCTATTAAATTGTGACTGTTTAATACTATTGAGGTATTATACAAAATTGTAATATCCAATGTTTTATTTAAAAGTCGTTTATAGTGTTTGTTAATCGGAGGGGGGGAGCTGGAACTCAGGAGAATTTTTTTAAATACTCCAATGTACTACATAAGTGTGCTATAATAAAATTGTATACATTAGCTTTTGGGAGGGCTATAGATAGTCATGGAGGACTGAGCCCCCAAGCCCGCCTTTATTTGCGGCTATGAACATTATCTAAGTATTATTGATAAAAGCATGTATTATGTATTATGTGTATGTGTACCAACACAATATAAAATTGTGTAACCATTATAGTTTGTCAGTAAAATTAACTTACCGTCTTTTTCAATAGCTAAAACATGTTTTATAAACGTGAATGAAATGGAATAAATTGTAATAATTTCATAATAAGTGTTAAGACAGTGTTTTTAATTTTTACTATCGTAAGGTGAATAAATGGAATAGTACTTAAACACTATTTTTAATAGAAGACATGGAACCATTTAAACAATATTTTAATAAAATTAATATAAATACAATTAGTATAATTCACATTATACAGGTGTCTCAGGAACATTTGCACTACATGATTTAACTGGGCATAATGAATAAAATCTATAGACGGTTACAAAAAGCACAATAAGAACTTGAATCGGAAGCAATTTGAACTAACGTAGAATAGGAGTATGATATTCTTCTGGAAAAAAATCAAACAATAACAGTTTTATCCGATTTTGTTCCTAATGGTTTAGAAACCTTTTTTTGGATGCCTAAAACCCGTATCGAAAGTTTTACAGCCATCGTATGAATAATGTAGAAGTCCATATAGGACAAACATACATTCGTGTTTATATAAATAGATGTGAAACGTAAATGTTCTCATAGTGAGTACTTTTACATGCATTTTATTTTACGTGATAATGTGTACAAAGTCTAAGCTTTATATAATTCATACGTTTTATTGTATACCGATCCACCGAATCATATATGTATGCATTGAGATATCCTGAAAATTAAAAAAAAAGTAGATAATGTTGATAATTTAAACACGTTTACACTTCATAGATTTTTAGATTTTGAGTTTATAATATACAGACAACGTTTATGATTAAATTCATTATAATATGTAACCTTAAACACTGAATAATTTTCCTGAGCAGTCAGTTACAAAATTTCAAGAACGTCAACATTTTTATGCACCTACACAACTTTTGTCACAAAAGTAATCATTTCTGACCGTAGTTACCACTGTAGTTTGTGTGGTCATTAGCTAAAATGTATCAAGTGATAAAGTTAGATAAAGTCATGCATAAAATATTTATGTGCATATTGACTAAATTCCGAATCACCTTTTAATAAAAACATTAAATTTAAAATTAACGATTTTCTTGTCACAATATCAATAATTGTTTATGGTCCTTCTCGTCTTAGCATCTATCATTCAGATTTTGTTAATTTTTTCCACAAACTTAAGCATTTGTATATTGACCGAAGAAGATTTCAATATTAATTGATACCTGTGAGACTGTTATTCCCACAATCTATTACTCACTAAATTTCTCACTTGGATAACCTAAAATATATACATATAATTTGTCTCAGTTTCGTCGTTTAAGTTTTTTATTTATATGAACTGCATAATACAATATTAATGCATTTTAATTTATTTCATCATCTTAAATAATATGGCGCTAAGATCAATGTTAATAAAAATGTATGTAATTTCAAACATAAGCATTCAATTATATAAAAATAGAACATTTTGTTGTAAAATGCAGACATAAGAATAAGTTTGACCTTGTGAATGGAATTGTATAATTGATTGCTATTTGTAATATATTATGAAATGTATTCTAACTATTTTAGTACTTTTGAAATAAATGTAACTAGTATAAAAATGAACTACAGACTACAGCTTCAAGGAATGGGGATACTTCAATGCCACGTTTTCTCCGTGTAACCGTTATCCCAATAAATAATGACTTACCATGAAATTTTTCTTCTATCTCTAAAATTTAAAAATAAAAAATCATATCCCTGAATAATTTAACTATTTAATTTATTTTGTTTATCTTTATCTGCAATTACAATGTGATTTAATTCACTCCATTTTTTTCTTAATATTACGAAAAGAAAATTTTCGATAAAAATTCAAATTACTTTAATGATCGGCAAGATACCCGTAAAAATTAAAATATTTTAAAATATTGATATTCTATTTGTTGTATTTATACACTTTTAATTTTTGTAAAAAATCATAAACAATTATCGATCTTGTTTATCTAGTAAATTTAGTTTTCAAAGTGCTGATTAAGATTTTATGCGATTTTGATAATAATTATTTTTATACTTTCTAAAGAATTAAAAATTATAAAAAACCAAAAATTTAAATACAGCTCATAATTTGGTTAGTTTTTTTAGAATATTGAGAACCACCTTTTAATAACTATGCCGCATTATGTGAATTCTTAAGTTGTCAAATAGCTAAATTTGAATACGTACTGAATTTGAAAAACACATTATAGAAATTGTTTGAAGGTGAAGTATAATCTGCAAATATATGTATCAAACATAATTTAATTACAATTGGTTGTAAGATATCTTGTAAGTGCAATAACAAAAATCATGATGTGGGGAAGTATTGTCATTAATATAATTATTATTATCATTTATTTTATATTTCATGCTAATTATTATGTTTTGGTTAGGTAACGTATTCGTTGCATAATGTTCAATGTTTATATTATATATAAATATTAATAAGATTGTCGCGGATCGCGACCGTCGCTCGTCGCGGTTAACGAAAATTATACGAGTGTTCAGCTCATTATTTTATATATATCTACCTTGATTTCTAATTTGTATATCGTGCGTACTTGGTATATTAATATTTTGTATTATATTCGATATATGTGTCGCCTTTAATAAATTTAATAATATACGAGGTGATATTACGGTGTTATATTTATTACGTAACTTAAGAGTACTAGGGCGACCATAATAATTTTCAAAAATTACGATTTCTTTATGCAAACTCTCATTTTATGACGAAACAAATGATAGTGATGAATTTTTACCCTTCATTCTTTCGATCCTTGGACAAGGTATTGCATTTAAAGAGTATAGAACTTCTGATAATTCATTTTGACGATTTACGTACGATTCATAGTATGACATTATTTTAAATTAGAAATCAATGATTAATCACTGTTTTCATAAAACGAACGTGAATCATACTCATGTTATTATTTTCTCATCAACTAGTTAAGTTTACGAAAAAATGCAAATTTTCAAGTAAACAATTGAAGCATATATCTAGTTTCACATAAAAAAAAGTTCTGGAATTATATAAAAGTATCATAACAACAAAACCTATTTTAAAATAGTTTAATGAGGTTAATAAAGTGTTGTGTTACCGTCTTCACATAAACAACAAAAATATCAATCCAATATCAAGTTAAATTTTATCACAGTTTATGAATTGATTACTTACTTAAGAGCCCTTCCTCTGCTAATACAGCTAAAATCATATTTTTGTATTAATACTTGACTACAATGACGTTTTTGTTCTTAATAAAAAAATGCTTATTTTATAAAAAAATAAAAAACATAATATGAAATAAAATCATTAAATTATCTACACTAAATATTATAAAGAGAAAAGATTTGATTGTTTGTATTGAATAGGCTCCGAAACTACTGAACGGGTTTAAATTAAATTTGGTACATAGATAGTTTAGACACTGAGAAAAAACATAGGCTACATTTTAATACTAAAAAAAAGGCTGTAAGGGGCTGAAATATGGGATGGTTTATATTATTACCTGTCTGGGTGCACCGATATAATATATATATATATATCGATGGTGATACGGCAAAAGGGTCTAAGCGACATAATTCATTATTTTCAGGAGAGCAGTATCTCCAGTATCTCAGTATCTGCTTCATGTGTATTCATATTTTTAATAAGTTTTTGACTATAATATACGTGCATACAACAATTTGAAAAAAATAGTTCAATTTTTTGGCGCTTATGCCCTATTTTTTTTTTTTACACTATTTATCTACGGCGCTTATACCCTAACTTTTTTCTACATTTGAAAAAATCGTGTACAATGACACCACGCATAAACGTCGCTTGTCCCCTAAAATATTGTGCTAATGTCGTTTATTTCCTATTGTTGTCGTATAGACCCTTTATTACAGAAGACAAATATATAAAGTGTCGTTTAGACTCCATATTTAAAATTCAAATATTCGTTGTTATAATGGTCACAGATGATTTTGCGCACGCGCAATAGACGTAATATATATTTTTCTATCCAATAGTATAAGCCGTGTCGCTTAGACCCTTTTGCCGTGTCACCATCGATATCATATACAATCGATTGTACTACTGTTATCGGCGTCGTGGCGACGATCTATATTTATTATTAGTATCGGCGCACATACACACATACAATACATTACACTCGGAATTTCCAACGAACATCGTTTCGGTCAGGTCAATGTCATTGAATTTATAAATTCACTGAATCCTTCTGGACTGCCATCACACGAATTAACATTAAAAATCGGAATTTCAATCATGCTTTTGAGAAATGTAAGCCCTCCGAGTATGTGCAATGAAACAAGACTGCTTATTAAAGAATGAAAGGACAATTTAACTGTAGCGAACATTATGACTTGCCCAGCAGCTGAACTGCTAGCTCATATTCCGAGGATACCGATGATCCCAAATGATCTGCCAATTCCGTTTAAACGGCTTCAATTTCCGGTGAAAATATATTTCGCGTTCACTATTAACAACTCCCTAGGTCAAACATTCGAATTAGAAGGGACCGACCAACGAAAGGAATGTTTTACTCATGGCCAACTGTATGTGAGCTTATCACGAGTTGGATATGCTGAAAAGCAATTTATTTTGCTGCCACAAAATAAAACAACATCAAACATCGTTTACAGAGAAGCTCTAATCCAATAGATTTAATTCATAATTATTTTCAATATGATATTCAAATGATTCAAATTCTTCGCAAACGAAGTTACGGGCGGATTCGATAAGTAATATGGCATAACAACGTTTGCAGGGTCAGCTAGTATAATATTATTAATATAATTTATTTTTCATGTTAATGGTTTTTTTTTCATAAAAATTAGTATATTCATACGAAAGAATTATTAATAATAATAATAAAAAAATATTAATAAAATAATTAAGTAGGTATTGTACTACTTTATATGCATTTTATTTGATAACTTAAAAATTATACTATAAAACAGTTTCTGTAGTAGCCTGAATAGGTTCAAACCATGATGTATGATAGTAAAACATATAAAACAAGACAAATGAACTACACATAGGAATATATGACCTATTATTAAAAATAATTAGACTTACTCTTGCATCCTGAAATTATTGAATATTAAATGTTATAGAATAATATATTATCAGTTGGTAAATTTCATACTTAATTCAATGTTATCTATGTATGGGTTTGAATCATTTTAAGTTATGTGTTTTATAATTCTAGAACTCTAATGTCTTTGCAGAATATACACCAGAAAGTGAAAGCCGTTATCAAAACGATGTATTAGAATGGACGTATGGTATACGGCACACACGACATAAAGTACACCATCATTTTTCCACTTTAACTATTTGATAAATCTCAAACTTTTAATCCCAGTAGAAAACTTCTTTAAAAAGAGTACGAAAAACTATGTTGGTTCATTCCGATACCTTAAGCTTAATACTAGTATGAATACCAGATATTAGACATCTGAATTTTTTTCAAAATGTAAATCTATGTTTATTTATTTATTTTAAGTTTTCTATCAGTTTACAAAATCCACGTATTATATAAAAAAAAAATAATAATAATTTAGTTCCGACTTCAACATCGCAACAACCATTATATTACATTATGATTATTAAATCTCAATTAGTTCGGCAAAATTCGAAAACTATGATTAATTTTGTGTATCAAATAACCAGCAATGTACTGTAGAGAGTGTTGTATCAAATACTCAATTAACATTTTAATATTAAAGATATCATTTTAAATGCTTATCTTCCTTTCCAAATGTGTTAAACATATGATCAAAATAACTTTTTTTAAGAAAATATTAAAGATGAACATTAAACAATTTGAAATATATTCAATATATTAAGTGATAAGACAATTGACTTGTAGACAAATGCTATTAATATCTTCCGTGATTAGGAAGATACTAAAAATCTATTTCTTATTTTTATCCATTGAAAATTCTCAGGCTAAAGGCTTTTTTATTGAAACATTAAAAAGTCATGAATATGAATTGTTTATAGTAGTAATAGTCTTCTGAGATAAAAAAAAAAAAACAAACAAAATTCTATTCTCTTCATTATTTCGCGAGATATCTCAAGGATCATATTCTCGTGAGACGCAATGCGAATACACCCGTATACATACCTAGCTGTTTGCTTTATAATTCAACATTGATATTTAAATTCAAACTTAAAAGTATTCATAATCAATTTACTTACTATTGAGTACTATCACTGCACATTAAATTAGGCATAGTTAGTATAATTATTTGATTTACTTCAAACATACATAGAATAGCTACATAATGTGATACAAACTAATAAAAGTCTAATAAAAGTTATTTTCAAAAATCAAAATAGATATGATCTAGAACATAGATTATAATGTGTTATTATTAAACTGACATATATAATAGATAGACTTATATCAAATATAATAGATGTTTCGTTAGAAAATATTCATTGACTTAAATGTATTATTTTTTTAAGTAAAAATATGAACAAATACTGCTTTCAATTGATCAAAATGTGATGAAGATTACATGAAAAGTACAATGGTTTATTGAAGATATAAACTGAATATGATTACATTAAATACAGTCGCATAAACTCAAAGAAAAAACATTTTTATTTTATTTTATTTTATTTTACTTAAAAAAGTAAAGTATACATTGCAGTTTAATATTTATGATTTATTTTATAGTCTTGTTCATCATACGAGATGATATCAAATATAGGTAACTCGTATATCAAATTATATCCACCTTATAACATTCTTTCATAGTAAATTAATTTTTGAAAATATGTAAATATTAATACAAAATATCGAAATTCATTTTTACTTACAACTTCTAATGGTGGCTGAAAATTCAATAATATTTAATCACTTAATGCATTCGAGGAATATCAATTATAATATTATACTATAGATCAATCTAAATGTTACTAAATATATACATATAACATAATTGACTCAAAATGAAAATTAACGAAATTAATGCAGTACGGTTTTATCACTCTGGTGTTTTAAAATTTACTGTCTCTCTTAGAATACTTAGACGTCTTTTACTTCTTAAACACGCTGTTTTACAGGGGTAAATTATTATATACCTGAAATTGCTTATGGGTAATTTAATCGTAGGTATTGTCACACGAATGGTCTTGGTACAATCGAACGTTTTTTCATTGCGATATGAATATTCGATGTTTTGATATAAGTGCACTTTAATTAATTTGAACATCAAAATAAATAAAAATCCTGCAATATTTCGCACTTAGGGTATTTCATGTCCATCGGACATGATAATAAAGATGAGTGAATTCAATTTTCATTAAATCATTTTTGTGATTAAAGGATTCTGAGCAATGCTTCGGTGTAAAATATATAATTTATATATATTTATATGTATACATAGCAGTCTTGAGTTGAATTTATGGTATTTTTATATGTATCAAAACTGTTTAAATCTGTATCCAACTATTTATTATGAATGGATCGTTTTCATTTAATTTATGTTGTTCGATAAATAAAGAAATACCTATCGGTGCATAGTCTCAACGGCTTACCATTCAATAAAAAAAACCTAATAACGCTCCTAAGACGTACTTTTATTCTGTTGATGGGTATGGATAAATTGAATTTCAAAGAAATGATTAAACAATTTTTTTTAGTAAAACGATTCTATGCAAAACTACAGTGTTAATATACACCGATAAATAATACAGCGATCCACAATATTATCAAGAGTTCATTATCACAAATTGTATTTTAGGTATTAGTACATTTTCGGCTGTAGAAAGAATATTTAAATCCACAGAACAACAGAACACTTGTTCTATTCACATGAATTAAAACTAAGAGATATTTCAATCATTGTGATAATTCGTATTATATTTTTATAGACTTACCGGTATGTTTATCTAAATTATCATAATTGATAACATATGGCATAGTTTTGCTTTGAACCTAATATGTAAATTCATAACAATTAATTATTTATATATATATGTATATAATAATTATATATATTTATAGATTTTTCATATATATGAGTGTGTGTGTGTGCGTGAGTGTGTATGTATGTGTAATTATCTGATGTACCAATAATTATTTACACACATTCCACATTGAAAATTTATAATTTTAATACTTAATTAAACACATAAAATAAATCTGAGTCACTTATTTAGAAATTCTATTAGTGAAGTTTGTTAAGTAAACGAGAATACTCATAATACTTTTACAAAACGTTTTGTTAAATATTAAAAATTGTGTTGAAAATAAAACATAAAAATTAAAAATTAAATTTTTAGATCAAAAGCAGTCAATCGTTCTTATTTTCTGTTGTTTATGCTGTTATGTAAATATTTTATAAATCATACGTAAAAAATGTCAAGTTTGCAACAACATTTTTTTTTTATTTGAAGTTATAACTAAATAAGTAGAATTGATTTAGAGAAAATGTCTTTTACAGCAAATTAATTTTTACTAGTTTTGAATTGGACTTTTGGCAGATTTTCCATGTGTCTAAGAAAACTATTCATGAGAGAATTGTAAAGTTGCTTGATAAAACTTTTGGAAAAAGTCAAGTGTAAAAAAACAGAAAAGAAAAGAAAAAAAAAGCAGAAAGAAATAAACATCATTATAAAACCAAATATGCTTCGTTTCATTTATAATCTGGAATACTATAGAGTAGACTTATAGAATTTTTAGACAAAATACGACATCGCTACAAAAATGTCTTTTGTAACAATATTAGTCATAAGTTATGGTTGCTCTTGCACAAAAGAACAAAAAACCCTAAAGTAACATAGATAAAAATTAGTAACATAAATTATTTTTTTATTAAAATGTATATTCATCAGTAATTTAATAATATATATATATATAATAAATCATTTCTAATCATTACAGATAAATCCATCATTCAGATCATCTTGGGAAATATTTTATAATAACTTAACTTTTTAATATTTTAATATAATAACTTATAAATTAATTTACTACTTACTGTTTGACAAAACACTTGAGGCTCTTTTAAAAATATTTTTATAAAGAATTATTTATTTATCTATACTTATATACTTATTATATACTTATATTTATAGTATCATTTTGTGTATACACAAAATGATAGCGTTTGTTTGTATGTTCGGGATAAACTCCGAAACTACTTATTCAATCGTCGTGCAGTTTTTTTTAAAATTAAAGAGGACATCATAGAGAAGGTTATAGGTATAAATTTAATCCAATAAAGTTAATAAATAATTATTTATTATTAATTAAAATAAACGTGTAATTGTACCTATATAATATATAGGTACAATTACATTAATTATGTAATATATATATTACTTAATATGTATATATAATATTATTATATATACATATTATTGTGCGAAACGGCGGCCCGCGTGTTTACAGCTACCTGCAACCTGATATTTTTGTTTGTCAAACTGTATTGTGTTTAATATCGGCGTGTAGATATGAATAATTGTTCCTAGAAGTTTATCTCACGTATACCAACAACATAATACACGTATACCCAATATTCATATTAATATATTAATAATAGAAATTACAAAATACAAATTTATACTGCTAATAACCAAGGCAGGTATAGTGCGCTCGCAACTGAATTTCTTAACTCTTTAACGCCTTCTGGAGTCCTACCACATGCACTGATCTTAAAAATAGGTGCCTCTCCTATTATTTTAATGAGAAAATTAAGCCAACCCACACTTTACAACGGCACAAGACTACAAATCAAAAATTGAGAAGTTCATTGCACGAGTGCATAATCTTAACGGATTGTGGTAATGGAAAAACTGTTTTAATACCAAAAATAACAATTACACCTTCAGATTTACCTTTTAAGTTTAAACGTATTCAATTTCCCGTTAAATTAGCATTTGCAATGACTATAAATAAAGTACAGGGACAAACACTTAACGTTGCTGGAATTGACCAAAGCGTTCAATGTTTTCTCACGGTCAACTATACGTCACCCTGTCACGTGTGACATCCAAATTTGTATATTTTTGCCCCCGACCCAGAAAAAGTTAATAACGTCGTATACAAATAAATTTTTTAAGTCTTTGAATTATCAAAATACTGGCATAATTCATATCTTTTGTTCCATCCCTATTATTATCTACAAAATTTACATACACAAACTCTAATTTTAGGGCTTCGTACATTAAATCAATTAAATAAAAAAAAATGTCAATAAGCATCAATTTTTCTATTGACACAAGCGATGTAATTGTTTTTCAACATTATGAAGAATCCGCGTTGGCGACGCTTAATTTATATGGCTACATTACCACGGATACGTGACTAAAAGTGGTCTAAATAAAAATAATTATTTAACATCCAAAAAGTAAGTAGCAAAGTAATATCTGAGAAATCTCGCAATAGCGAAGTATTGCCGGGTCTGCTAGTAATAAATATAATTTATCGACAACAACACGAAAGACAATAAAATATTTTAATATAGAGGACATTTAATAGATATATAAATATTTTGAAGAAAAACTTCTTATGTAAGCAACAATATTTATGCGTATTTATTCGCTTATTTTCTTATTGTTTTGAATTATCGAGGTGAGATGTTCAACGACAAAGTCAATTAGTTTTTAAACAATCTACCATAATATAGTCCCTAGGCCTGACTCTCAACATTGTAAAATGTCATTCCATGTCCTTCACCAGAACTCGGTCTCGTATAATCTATACCTACTTAATAAATGGAGTAGGAGTTTCATCTGTTGAATCTAAATATATGGACAATAATTTTAATTCATCACTATATTGTACATACCTATTGTAGTAGGTTCAACCATTGTATACAAATACACAGCGAAGCCTTTTGCAAAGTCATCTAAAAACAGTTTTAATAATTAGTTTCATTCATCAATAGAAAATAAACTACATAGATACAGTAATGAGTAAATAAAATATATGTTCTACGTAACTAGTTCTTTGAATAAAACATAGTAACTTCAAGATAATAAACATTTTTTTTTTTTTTACATCTCTATGGGTTTTTTTTTTTTTTTAAAGTTTGTTTTTTTTTTTATTAGAATATTTACAATCTATACATTTGTTTTGTACAATAAGTAAAATTTAGGATATACATGTATTTTGGAGACATGAGGGCTTGAGCAGGAAGGCGCACAGCTGCGACACCTGGATTGGCTTGAGTTGGATTATTGGAGTAGATCCCTAGACCAGTTACGTTTTAGGCATCTCGCAGGATTGTCTGGAAGAGTTTTTGATCTGAGCTGGCTGATGAGTGGGTTTGGGTATGATTGTGTTTTTGTGTGGAATCGTTTGTAAAATGACACAGCAGTTTCGTTGACAGTTTGGATTTTGAGGTCATGGTGGATTGCCTTATTTGTGACATACCAAGGTGCTTTGATAATTATTCTAAGGCATATGGATTGGTAGGCTTGGATTGTTTTGATATTTGAAGGTTTTGCTGATCCCCATATTATAATACCATAGGACCAGATTGGCTTAAGTAGCATTTTGTAGTGCAGTAATTTGATGGAAACTGAAGCTTTGGAGTGAAGTAGTGGTCTTAGTAAATGAAGACGTGAATTAAGTTTTTTTCTTTTATCTTTAAGATGTGCTGACCAAGTTAGGCGTCTATAAAATATTATGCCCAAGTATTTGACCTGAGATGTTTGAGGAATAAAAGAATGGTTTAGAGAGACTTGCGGGCACTCACCAGGGCGTAAAGCGAAGGTAGTTTGAGAAGATTTAGATTCATTAATTTTTATTTTCCATTTGAGAAACCATTCTTGAAGAATATTTAGATGGTCTTGTAAATGTTTACTCACAATATAAGGGTCAGAATTACTTGCAAGTAGTGCTGTATCGTCCGCGAATGTTCCGATCGTGGTGTTCTGAGAAGTGGGTAGGTCAGATGTGAATATAGTGTAGAGAAATGGGGCAATATCACTGCCTTGAGGTACGCCAGCGAGGATTGGACATTCATTAGAGAATTTGTAGTTTTGTCTGACTTTGAAGGTACGATCGTTGAGATAGGATTTGATAAGAAGAAAATAAGGGGCAGGAAATATTTGTTTGATCTTGGATAGGAGACCTTCGTGCCACACCGTGTCAAAAGCTTTGGCAACATCAAGAAATATCCCGGAACAATATTTCCTGGTTTCGAGAGCTGAAGCGATGGTGTCGGCAACGCGGTGAAGTTGGTGGGTAGTAGAATGTCTGGCGCGGAAGCCAAACTGAAAATCGGGGATTTTGTTGGTGACAAGGGTATGAAGACGACTGAGTATAAGTTTTTCAAATATTTTACCCAAAACAGGAAGTAAACTTATTGGCCTGTATGACGCTGGGTTTTCTTGAGGTTTGCCGGGTTTGACAATGTTGATGACAACAGACGCTTTCCAAGTGGTAGGAAAGTAGGAGAGCCTAAGGGCAGCATTGTATATGTAAGACAATAGAATGATGGTTTTTAAAGGGAGATTTTTGACTATTTTGTTGGTGATGAGGTCATGTCCGGGGGATTTATTGTTTGCAAGTTTATTTATCTTGTGTAAAACTTCGTTGGGGGAAATAGGTTTGGCTGGAAGAGCCATAGGAAGGGGAGATTGAAGAAACTCTTCTATTTGATTTCGATGATCCAGTGGAGGGATGATTGGATGGGGCACGAAAGTGTTGGTGAGGTACTCTAAGAGTAAATCGGCTTTGTCTTGGTCCGTGACGGCAAGTGAATGGTCAGGTCGACGAAGAGGATGAGAAATATCTTTGGTTCTGAGGAGAGCCTTAGTTTTTTTCCAGAGTGAGCCATTGACGGGGGTTAGAGACTGGAGTTGTTTTTGATAGCTGTCATTTTTGTGAGCCTTGATGACCGATTTCAATTTGTTTGATAGAGCATTATACCTATGTTTATCATCTGGATAGTGTGAATGTTGACATCTTGATCTAGCACGTCTTTTTTCGGCGATTAATTGAAGGAGTTCAGGTGTGAGGAAGTTTGATTGGTAGGTGTGGGGTAGAGATGTCGAGGAGAGTTTTGCCGCTTCTTGAATGTTGTGGGTGAGAGAGTTGATTGCTTGGTTGATATCGTCTGCAGATTTGAGACTAATATCCAGCTTAGTTGAGGAGAGTGTTAATTTTCTAAATTGGTTCCAATTTGTGGGGCCTGGTGTGATTGTAGGTCGAAGTGGCTTGAAGACTGGGTCGGCATTGATTTTTAGGAGAATTGGGGTGTGATCAGATGCAGGATCGTTGAGGCTTATTGTTTCAGTTTGGAATCTATTTGGCAGGTTAGTGAGAAAAAAGTCAATTATGTCTGGATGGCGATTTGCATGGGTAGGCCAATAAGTTGGAGAGTTTGATGAAATTGATTTATATTGGTTAGTGGTAATGAAGTTGAACAAAGAGCGGCCTCTGGTGTTAGTTGATCGGCTACCCCAAGCAAAGTACTTAGCATTAAAATCCGCCCCAATGATTAGAGTTCTATTTAGCAATAGAGTGAGAGTGGAAAGCACGTTGGTGGGGAAGATACGTCCAGGAGGAAAATAGCAATAAGAAATGGATAGAGGGAGTGAGTTAATTTTTATAGATGTAGATGCAGCTTGCATATTTGCTGTTTGAGTGGGCGGGTGGGGGAGATGTTCAATTTTGTTGGAGATTAGGAGAGCAGCTCCACCATGTGCAGTTCCGTCAGGATGATCAGCTCGAATGATATCATATCCTGGTATATTGAGACGTATATTTTTGGAGAGGTGGGTTTCGGAAAGGAGTACTATATCTATTTTTTTTTTCCTCGAGGATGATTTGAAGATCATTTTTGTGTTGGGATATACCATTTGCATTCCATAAAAATATGGAGAGAGAAGTATTAACGAGACTAGGCATTTTTGATAAGTTTTTCGATGACCGTTGTGAGTAATGAAATGAGTGGGTTTATTAATGCTTTTAAATCGGATATGAATGACGAAAGAAGATAATTGAAATCAGGTTCAGCATTTGTTTGGTTTTGGAGGTGAGAATTGTTGGAACTATTATTCCCAAAATGTTTGTTTGCTTTTGGTATATTTTTGTTGGTTGAGGGGTTTGATTCAGCTTCGGCTTGTGTTGATTGTTGAATGTTTTGGGAATGTTTGTTTTTGAACCAGAAGTTTTCAGTTGGAGCCTTATTGTTTTTTGTTTTTTGTAATTCTTTGTGAGAAGGGCAGCCTTTATAATTAGCTGGATGGGCACCACTGCAGAGGGCGCATTTGACGGGTGAGTTTCGGTCTTTGGTGCATTCCTTTGAGTTGTGATGTTCTCCGCAGCGAACACATCGGGGACTATGATTGCAATAGGTTCTGGTGTGGCCGTATGCTTGGCAGCGGAGACACTGGGGCATATCTTTCTTTGGGTGTGGTGTCTCTACTTTGATTTTCGTGTAGCACAGAGAAGTGAGTTTAAAAATATCTGAGTTGTTTGGAGCTGGTTCGATGTCTACAAAGAAGATAGGTAGAGGAACTTTGGTTTGTTTGTGTTGTACATTTGAAATGTTTCTTATTGTGAAACCATTGTTGAAGAGTTTATCTTTAATAAACTGGATATCTGTGGAGTGGTGGAGATTACGGATGATTACCTTGAAAGGTTTGTTTTCTTTTGATTGGTAAGTATGGAAAGATACTTTTCCATCTTGGAGGAACTTGACAACTTTTCTATACGAATCAGAATTGTAAGTGGACAGTTTGATGGCTTTCAGGGTGCTTTTACACTCAAAACCGTCATTTCCGGTTAGTTCAAGCATTTTTTTGCAAAAATTTGCATAATTGACTTGAGTTTGAATAAATATAGGTGGTGGTTTATACATTTCAGATGTATTGGATACTTTTTCGATCTGGGTAGTGGTGTCCATTTGATTTTCGTCGGTGGTACTTAATAGAGGTGAGAATCGGTTTTGAGATACAAAAATATTCTTGTATGTGTTTTTTTTTTGTTTTGGGTGAATTAGAATTTGAATTTGGCGATCTTGCGTGTTTATTATGTGGAACTTCATGCCAATCACAGTCAGATAGTTCAGAAGGCGATAAGTCGCCGGTTCGGTGTTTAATTAGGTTTTTATTAATTACTAGTGGAGGTAAAGATTTAATTTTGTTTTTAATTGTGTTGGGCGATGAGAGACTATTAGATGATGACATGTTGATTGTAGAACGGTGAGGTGCTGAGCGATACGGATGTGGACGTTGGAGCGTGCGTGATAACGGGCGACGCGGCGAGGTAGTGGTTTGGCGATAACGTGTGGTGGGAATAACGAGTATGGTAATAGTTTACTTACGAAAATTCTTCGTGGAAAGTCCCCCCTTTTCGGGGGGGCGCTTGATGTAGTTTTTTGAGTATAAGAAAAAACAGGTGAAGGAGCGCGTTTTTATCTCGAAGCGAACGACCAAGAAACGGTGAAGTTACGTAGAAAAAATGCGAGAGTGAAAAATAGACGTGCACACATGTTGAGTGCGGGACAACGAATGTTGTATGGGTTTATAATTAAAAATTACCAAAAAAAATGTACGTTTCACAGATTGCAATCTTAATGTTTATTTTCTTACTAAACTCAATCTCTATAAATTGATTAACAGATTTTATGTCATCATCATATTTCTCAGTCACACATCCAGGGCCAGAAAAAGTGAATTCCAAGGTAAAGGGGGTGTTCAATTAATGATATTGATGATATAAATAATAAAAAACATTAATATTTAGGAAAGTTAGTATGTTATACTTTTATAATTTTTTTATGAACTTGAAACTACAGAAACTAGGAAATTACTTGGTAAGAACTATTATGGTAAAATATTACCAAATTATTCGAATTTAAAGTATTAAAACTTGATTTATAGTTTGCGCCATGAGAATTTTTGGCTTCTGGGACAAGATAATGATGATGGATGTAAAGAAAATGTCTTTACGGTGAATTTCACAGTTTTTGGTCCATCTTAGGCTGTTATTCCGCTCGCCATTAAGATGAGAGCCTAATAAATGATTTAAGTTTAAGTTTTTAAATAATTTAAAAATTATTCGGAATAACGATTTTTGAAATTTTTTCACGTCGAACATGTGAATACATATTATTAAAAAACGAAAATGTTTACTGTGCATTTCACACACCATTGTATAACCCATAGGATCCTATACTTTACTGAGAATCTAAAATGTAAATGATACTAAGGCTACTTATAAAGAAGACTGTATTTCAATATTAGGCCTTACAATCCATAACTACTAATTTATGAAATAAAAAAAATATATATATGTCATTTTATTTAAAATGAGTCATTTCAGCCGTGATACAAGTACCTATTGAAAATATTGATATAAATGAAATATATGAGCTGAAAGCTCATGTAAAAAATAATTTATTGGGTTAATGATTATGAAACTTGAAACAAATATAGGGTAATTTGTAGGAAATCTATTTGTGAAGAAAATGATAACTAGGTTAAATATTCCAAATTTTACAAGGTTTTCATTGAAAAAAATCGCTAATTTACGTGTCATAATTATTTCGTCAAAATTCAATTTTTCAAGGCGTATAAAAATTATTCAGAAAAACGAATGTTGACATTTTTTCTGGTTGAGCATGTGAATAACATATAATTAAAAATTTTACGTATTTATTAAAGTTAAACATGTAACATTTAATTAGAAGAAAACTTTCCGAAAATTTTAAATATCTTATACCATTATTTATGGATTTTTGCTTAAATATCAAAAATGAACTTTCTGTGAATGAAAATCTGGTCTACGCTTTTATTTTTTTTGAAGCTGTAGTATGAAACTATTCAGCGTGACAATGAATGTAAAATAACAAGTAATAGTACAGTTAAAACAGATAAGGTTATGAAGATGGATTACAATAGGCGGTTTATACAATTAGAATATTATGGAATGGGGATTTTAGATAATGACGTGAGGTGCCTTGTTGTTTTCGAATTTCTACAATTTTTGGTTTGTTTTCGTCAGTTTTTTGTAAATGATACAACCTTTATATGATGCTGCATGTGCACCAGAGAATAGTGCACATTTAGCCAGGAGGCTACTATCTTTGGTTCACTCATCAGTTGAGTGGTTTTCGCCGCATTTGACACATTTGGGCTGCTGTCTACAGTAGTTGTGCGGATGACTGTAAGCATTGAGGCGGGTTTTTGCGTTTTGTATGTGGATTTTATAAGTTAGTATTGATTGATACTGTGGAGTTTAGGAGTTTTGTAATCTTGAAGATTTCTCTATTGTTTTTTTAAGGAGCCGTTTCTACGTGGAACAGTGGTAAAGGACGATGGTTCTTTTTGATATTAACCACGCGCGTGGCCGAGTGTCCAAGTTTGGCCATGGCGTTTGTAATATCAGTTATAATAGTGGAGTGACGAAGATTTCTGATTATTGCCGTTTGGAGTGCGCGCGAAAGAATGAAATTCGGCATAGGTTTCATTCAAGTAATCAAAATAATAATATAATTATTGTATTGTAGTTTATGCGGTTGTTGGGCCGGATTGTAAGAAATGATGGTGTGGACTTAAATGAAATATCTTTAGTGCCTGTGAGTGATATTATTTTTTTACTGAATATTGAGAAGCTGGTGACGTACTTTATGTAGATCGCCGGTGTTCGGATAGGCATAGGTGTAATTTAAGTTTTAGGTAGTTGCTCACAGACTACTTTATTACAGTTTGGTTGAAATACCTCAATTTCGATCTCGTCGTCAGTGACCTAGGCCAGTGCCGCGTATCGATTTGGTGATGTATATGACTTGATTTTCTTTTCTTCTTGTGGTGATGGGCTAGAAGGCGATTACTAATGCCGTTTTGGTTTATTGGTTTGTGGTGGTCGAGGCGGTGCCATGTTTGACGGACTCGAAGTAATTACGGGAATCGATAACGGAGCGGACGTGCGCGCAAACGTGTTTTCATGACGAACGTTATTGCCAGACTATAGTCAAGTGTCTACCTTTAATTTTACAGTTTTCCTGTGCATTAAAGACTACGGAAATCGTAGCATCACGTTCACATATGATGGAACGTCTATAAGTGAATCTACTGTTTTAAATACTTAAAAAAAATATACAAACGCAAATGATAAGAAAATAAATCACCAACTATGGTAGGTATTTTGTTTCACAACTAAAATATCTACATTTTGTCTTTGTAACTCATGATTTACAACTCATGAAACACCTTTTATGGCACTGAACACATCACCATTTTAACTTATTCTAAACATTTTTGATAAATTTTAAACTAATTTAAAACAGACTGTAATTTATCAATTGGACACTGCCAAGAGTCAAGCGGGTATCATTAGTATTTATTCTTTACATAATAACATAATATGACAAAGAGCAATGTTCCGATCAAAATTACACAAATTTAATTAGGTACTTTTTTTTAAGGAACCATCAACAACATACTTATAACTATTGTATAATCTAAATTACAAACAACATAAACTTCTCATACCTGTGATAGACGAAAAATCTATGATGTAAAAAAATTAAAATTAAACATGACCGTTTTAAAAGCCATTGTATTCATATGATACCTCAAATGAAATTGTTGAAGTTTTTTATTACTATATTATTATCCGCATAAATAAATAAATGTTTAACAAAATATTTTGATGTTTATATAAATATTTTTATAAATCTATTAAATGATCTGATAACCATTGAACTCTTAATAAATCCATTTTTTTTTTTGTCTTGAGCAATTTTCCACCGAATCGGACTTTGAAAAGTATATAGAAATGTTGGTATACAGATACTATTAACCCACATAGCAAAGTAATTCAATTAATGAAATCCATTAAGGGATAGTAAGTTTAGAGTGTTTTCAAAAATTGTTGATAGAAAAGTAAATGGAGATATCAGTGTACTTGTAATGTATTATATAGATATTAATATCAATATAAAATTATCATTGTACATAGTTAAAATGATTGTATTATTTAAATAAAAATTTCATAATGTATGTTTTGTTTTTTTAATGTTGATTTGAGAAAGACAGAATCATATTTTTAATATTTTTACTTACCTATGTGTTTAATCATATAATTAATGAAGTGTTTGACATCTGTACTGTCATCGTAGTTTTGACATTCAGTACAACCTAAAATATTATATGTATAAATTCATAAAGGCTGATGAAACAACGTCGTCAATGCCTGTAAATAAACCACTATAATGATCTATTTAGTAAAATATTTATCATAATAAAATATTAAATAAGTACCTTTGAATAAGGAATCTAAATCGGCTATAGTTCAAAATTACATATTATAATTTAATATTAAAAAAATATTAATTTCAAGTATAGGAAAAAGATATTTTTTGCACCATTAGTACTTCGCTCGTCAAACCATGTAATGGGGATAGGTGTATTGAATTTTAAAGAAACGGTAGATGATTTCTTTTGTTAAACGATTCTGAGCAAATCTTCGGCGTAAAAAAAAATAACGTTTATATTTTAACCATTTTTAGTTGATGGTCAGTATTTTATATATTTATCAAATCTTTTTAAAGTTTCCTTGTTCAACCAATTAGAAATACTTTTGTACCAAAAGATTCAGAACATGTTCTGTCTTAATCCCAAAATTTCATAATGATTGGTTTGACCATTTTTTTAAATAAATATTACTAAAAAAATCCTAAATCATGATTTTTGAAATTGCTTTTAAGTTCGTAACTTGGGTATATGATTATGGTCATATCAAATAAAGCTTAAAAAAAAATCGACGATTTTGGGCTAAAAATATAATTTCAATGACACTTAATTTTATCTATGTTTATCTCCGATTGCATTTTTAATATCAGACAAATAATCACGAAGATTTAATTTAACAATATTCGCATAAACTTTGTCCAGAACCATTTCACAAAACAAATAATCATTTATTTTTTTTAAATTTAATTCTACCATTCTCATAATCTTGTCCAAGAAGCGAAGAACATATATAGTGCTAAGTAAGTCCGTCTAAAATTAAAAAATGTTGCAATGTGGCAAATTTCGTTAAATTATAATATTTATTGTATGTATAATTTCATTTTGTTTTACTTCATTCATGATTGCCAACTATAATATAAGCTCAATACATTGATAATACCTTTACGAAAAATTGTAAGTCTTAAAAAATTGTAATATTTTTACTCACCAGAACATGCTAGAATAATATAAAATTGTAAAAATGTTCATCATGAATGTATCAAATTAAACATGATGTTATTATGCGGAAATGTTTATTCATTAAAATTGAAAATTTAAACTATAAATGTGTTCTTCATACAACACAATATAATATTTAAATATGTATTAAATATACCTTTTTTCGAACAAAATGTACTTATATCTTTTCCGGCTGATAACTTGCTTTCTGTAATTTAAAATGTATGTACAAACTTTAATTGAGACTGGTTGGGAAAATGTGAAAATAAAAATTATTTATCTACGGTAAAGTCTTTGGTAAAGGCTTGTCGTCCAAAATAAATTTATATGCAGAAAATGACCGTTCAACATCACAGGACGTTACTATATGAGTTGCTGTACGTATATGCTGGACAATTTGAAACTTCTTTGAACACGGCACTTTATTCTGACAGGTACATGGCAGTTTACAATCATTCCGTCAGTAGCAAATTGTGACTGGATATTCATTTATCCAAACATGAATACGCGTATTTTTAATTGGAGACATCTTATAAAATAAATTAATATGTTAACGTTTACGGTTTGGTGGTTCAAATCAGACTGAAAAGTGAACACAAAAATAAATACGAATTGATTTTGTACGAGGCACGAGCAAACGATTAAACGATATCTTATCGAGTTTTCGATGATAAATAACGACGGCAGTAGAAACTCGTCCAGTCAATTAGTTCGGTAGGTATGTTCTTTAATATGTCTATATAGTATGCGTTTTAACACATTTAATCATTGTGTTTTTTGTTTTAATGTACGATTATATGCCATTTTACATCGCGATCAATGAAATATGCATACTTGGTAAAAAAAGGCGATTATATGCATTATGCAATAGCCAATAGCATATTATATGCAAATTACACATAATTTATGTATAACTAATTTCTTAATACCAATTTTTTCGTTTTTAAATAAATTTTATTTTCAAAACAGTTCAATTATAAACTAATTTGGGCAGCTATGATTTTAATGCTATGAATTATTATTTTTTTTAATCATATTTACTGTGAGTTACGTTGATATAAAAAACAAAATATTTAAAACTAAAATCATTCCCATTGAGTCTCAATTGAGCCAATTTTAAATGTATATTCTAATTCATCAAATGAGATGAATTAAATCGTAACAAATTAAGATTAAGTAAAGAGATTCACATGCCTCATATAGGTACTCTCATAAATACACCACTGCGTTTAAAAGTTATACATATGTATATATTCAAGCAGTTAGAACACTTATTGAGCTAAAAAACAATGTAAGTAAAAATTTTAGTATTCCAATGTTCTTTACTAAATATAATGATTACCATCAATATTTAGATAATCCGCAACATACACCATATACTCATATACCGGATCTGAAAAAAATAACATATTGATTCGTTGTTCGATACATTATAATATATAGATATCTTATGTAAAGGTGAGGTCGTGAGGATACTGTAACGTGTATGTTGTATGTACAATGTACATATTATGTTAACATATAACTCGTCTTCTAGAATAACTAGCACGGTTATCTACACCGTTTAGCGGTGGTGCGGATGGACGTGGACGAAAACCCGCCAGGTACACGTGTTCATCCGCGCACCGCGGACGGTTTGAGGAAAAGTCGAAGAGAAAAGGGAGGACAACGAAGTGAATACACCTTTTCTTTTACTAAGCGAAGTATCGCAACTGTATTTTTCATAAAAAACGTTAACAAGTACTTATATTTGTATTTCACGTGGAAGCGTGCGTGTGCGTAACGTGGGCCGAGGTCGCTGCGGACGTGTCGGTCGGACGGTCGAGAGACGAGATAGCGGACGAGAGCGTCGGCGCGAACGAGTGCCGTGCTGTCTCGACTCTCGGGACGATCATGTCGCGACGAGACAGTGCGACCAACCTATCGGCGTTGAGCAGGGTGAGGGAATATGCAGTGGTGTTTTGGTAAAAAAACTTAAGGGTATACGCGCATTTAAAAACAGTTGACTATTGTGTATCTATTGGGATCAAAACTGATCTAATTCAACCGTTCATTTACGGTTCCCCCCTCCGCGGGGATGCCATTGATCCCGTAACTCCCGGAATATCCTGGAATCACTCGCGGAATCGGGTCGGTGAAAAGTACACGACGACAGGCCGGAACGTCCACTATTTTATACAGCTGATCGGGATTTACGACGATCGACCGATGTCGATTTCTGACCGCGTGGTCATATTCATATAAATAATATGCTAATGACGTCGTACACGGCCGGCCGTATAAAATGACCGTGATTACGACACTCGGCCGTGTGACACCGCCGCGATATCGTCGTAATTAGTACGGTTCGCGCGACAGTGTATCGTCGACTGTGGTTTGATTTACGTCCGAGTCGATTAAGTGCCGTGATGATAACAATTATAAAATAAAAAACGCGTACGGTCATTATGGTGTACGATAACTCGAAAAGCGTTTAGCGTTTACGGCGAACGTTGTGCACGACTCGTAATCTGTTTCAACAATAAAATATACATCACTGAAATAGAATACGTCGCGAAAATTACGAAGTGTAAACCAAAATTATTATAGACATGACATCGTAAATATACGGTTGAAAGTACGCGCTTTGCCCCGCGGAATATTCATCGCTACTCGTACGAGTTGCCGGGGGAGGGTGTAAATTATCAGTATAAATACTTATAATTTTGAAAATATTTCACATAATAAATTTACATGTATTCATTTCACAGGATCACGAATACATTGATTATCATCCAAACTCAAAATAATATATTCAATCAGTGATAGTCTTAAAACATAATTTTTCAAATTACTTAAACCCAAGAAACAGTTATTACTTTTAAAGAAGGTAATTAGTAATATGTGACAACTGACAGTGAAACCGCCACCACCGTATAGATAACCGTGATAACTAGTATAATACAGTAGAATCTCGGTAATCCGGCCGTTCGATAATCCGATGCGTCCAGTAATCCGGCAGTATTAACCTATAATATGTACCAATATGTATTTATATCACGGACTAAGATAGTATGGACTGGAAACGAAAGCCTAATCACCGGGCCGGTTAAGGTTTGGAGTAGGGGCCAGTGCGGGGTGGAAATCCCGGAGATGACAGCAAGAGCGAATCGCACTCTATCTAGGTTTACATATAGGAATCATTAATATCTACTTCATGACTTTCCCTCCAATTACAAATCAAATTATTAATATTTAAAGTTAGGTTTACTTTACTTATTTTACATTATAATATTTACTTAATACACATCGTGTTTAATTTGTTTTTTAAGTGTCCCCTATTTGTATATATTTTTATTTTTTTTACAAAGTCCCAAAATGCTACCAAAACGTACATTTATACGTAAATGTTCCATCCAAATGGATGTGAAAGTGCTGAAGGCCATAAAAATGTTACACTGTTTAAAGTTTACGAATATAATAAAGTAGCTTGGGAATTAGCAGTTCATGCAAACATAAACAATCAATTAAAATCCCTGAAGTACATTTGTTCTAAACACTTTTTGCCTAATGATGTTATTACTAATAATAATAGTTTATATAATATCGTGGTTATACTTTACAGTTTACAGTAATCGAAAATACTTATATTATATAATAATATATTATAATAATATGATGTATGATATCATTATTCATTAATCATTATAGTAAATACTAAATACTAAATAGCATGAACATTTTAAATTTGAATAATAAATATTAATCATATTGTGATATTAAATTATAGTAATAGTTCAATTTTAGTCCGTGGTACTAAGGTAGCGCTAAATTCGCAGTTGCTGTCATCTCGGGAATTCCCACCCCGCACCTTTTCCTACTCTAAACCTTAAGCGGCCCGGCTCCGCATCACCCGCCCGCCCATTCGTTTCCAGTCCATACTATCTTAGTCCGTGATTTATATATAAATTTACTATCATAAACGATAAACCTGCCCAGCCAAAATATTAACTGGTTTATATTATATTTATTTATATTTTTTAAAACCTTTTCCATATTTTATATGTTTTAATAAAATACAAGACTAAAATACAAAGACTATTCATTTTTTAATTAGAGTAAAAATGTAAAATTCAATAAGTAAAAATGCGTATTTTTTTTTAACTCCCCACTAATCCGGCGTTTTCGTTAATCCGGCAGTAGCGTGGTCTGATATGTGTCGGATTACCGAGATTCTACTGTATATCGATAGTGTAAATAAAACATGGAAGTAAAATACAAAAATAACACCATTATGATTAAACAAAAATATGGACGAATATTATTCAACACAAGTTTACTTACTGACAATCTGTCCGAAATACTCTAAAATCATTTCATTACATAAATAATACGATTTTGTTAACTTTGAAATGTCGACGTTTTTTGTATGTAAACGACTTTTACAATAAAAAAGCTGGTAAGTGAGATGATGGTGGTACAAGTTCGTCCTTCGTCCCTTCGGTCCTCGGACAAGATATTGGTGATGAATGTATTAAGTTTTAAAGAAATGATGACTCATTTCTTTAGTATAAAACGATTCTGAGCAAAGCTTCAGTGTAATATAATATATTATTATTTAAATACTGTTTACGTATTTTACGGTTATTTGTATAATTTTTGGTGAGTTATAATAATTTATTAAAGTGTGTATAAAAAAAAATCCTGAGTCACGATTTTTTAATTTTCGTTAGGATAATTAGGTAGGTATATGAGTAAGGTCATATTAAATTTTCAGAACTTTCTGTTCAACTTTCTAGCTTCAATACTTTTCGATTTATGACTAAATACCTAAAATCTGAACAGTGAAAATCTCGTTTACGGCGGATTTTTACCGATTTTACCGTTTTTACTCAGTTTTTCGATCGTTATTCTTGATTACTGGAAAAACTATGGAGATTTTGGAAAAATGACCTCTCTAAAGTACCATCTCAGTTCAATTTCGAATCTAAAAAGTTGCTGGACGAAACTTTTGGACAATGATTTCTATACGAAAAAGTGTTTACAGAAAAATAAAAAAAATAAAAAAAATAAACATCATTGTAAAACCATAAGATCCTTCGCTTCACTCAGAATCTAAGAGAAAAAGTCATGAAAGCCTAGTGAAATTATATATTTGGTAATCACTTATCATAGTTATTACGTAGTACTCATCATAAGACGTAAGTACATTAAATGTTTATCACACATTTTAGTGCAATTGATCCACTTGTGACTTCTTGCTCTCAAACTTATTAATCTCGTATTTAAAACAAAATGCATATTCCGAAATATTTTAACGATATGCAAGTAACACTAGAGGAATATAAAAACAGATAATATGTAGTGTGCACAGATGCTTCTAAAATCGCTAAAAGAGAAGAAATCTCAGGAATGTTTGAAACCAACAAATGATATAAGAGAACATTTCAAATATGTGTCCCATCTTTTCGAAAGAAACAACATTCATCTTAAATGAAATAAAATTGTTCATCCCATAAAAGACCACTTTTATCCTGGATGTGGAATACGTGGCGATTCGTGAGGTAGAAACAACGCAGAGATAAATAAATACAATTAGCGTTAGGTAATAACACAAAAAAATAAAAAAATAAAGTTATAAAATAAATGTCAGTCTACGCGCACCGCTCGACGTAACAGGTTGTCCGTTCGTTCGTAACCGATTTGCTACGCGCGTTCTGTGTTCATATTCAAACATCGGGCATGGCGCCCATTAAAAATCCGTCTAATCCTACTAATAACACCGCTCACAAACGAACAGCTAGCATAGCTCTTTCACCTCGGGAAAACATAAAAAACAAATTCTCACCTTTATCGGACCTAGTAGACACTGACAACAACCAATCAGACAACATAGAAATTGATACGCCGGAGGTAAGACAAAAAATACCACCTCTTTATGTTTACGACATCACAGATTATATTCACTTTCGCGACACAATAACACCTATGATAATATATGAGTTTAGCATAGCTAACAAAAATACTGTCTTGAGACTTAATCTCACATCAGTCGATGACTACCGCACTCTCACTAAATATTTTACCGAAATCAAAATAAAATATCATACGTATCAACTTCCAGAAGACCGAAACTTATCCGTAATAATTAGAAACCTCGCCACATCTATACCTGAAGAACAAATCTTTAACGCTATTACCGATCTAAACTTCACTGTTGTCTCAGTAACTCGACTCCAAAATAAACATAAATCTCCCATACCGAGAGTAGCGGTACTACTAGAAAAAACAGCAAAAGATATTTTTTCAGTTGACCGTCTACTAAACTGTATTATATCTATCGAAAACCGTAGAACTGATTCTAACATACCTCAATGCCAAAATTGCCAAAGATTCCAGCATACCAAAAACTTCTGTAAACTTCCGCCCAGATGCGTAAAATGTTCGGGAGATCATCACTATTCCGCCTGCACAAAAGATTCATCTACCCCCCCTACCAGTGTAAATTGTCTGGGGAATCACCCAGCCAATTACCGAGGTTGCACAGCTTACAAACAAATAAAAATTAAATCTCGGCAAACAAATTCAAAAAACACTACTACCCATAAACAGTCTGATACCGAAGTTAATATATACAGCAACAATCACGCATCCACGTCACAAAACGTTGCTTATAATCACCTCTCTCAGAATAGCACAAACCCACCTGTCTTCAGTAATATTAACAAACAGTCCTATGCAGAGATAACAAAAACAAATACCTATGAACATCGGCAACCACCTCCCTCCCAACCAAATATCCAAAGCGAGCTTCTGCAGCTACAAATGCCCACCATAAATTCACTATTATAAGAAATTATAAAAAAAGTCATCGAATATATCCCAACGTTATTAAGTCAAGTAAATGGCAGTCAACTTCAATAATATTAATAATGCTAATTTAGTTATCATAAATTGGAATGCGAATGCCAATGGCCTTAAACAAAACAGAAATACTTTTGCTGCATTTTTAAACTCTCACAATGTAGATATAGCCTGCATCAGCGAGACACATTTAATTAACGCAGATAAGATAAAATTTAATGGCTATATCATTTATCGCAAAGACAGATTAGCAGTTCGACCTTCAGGCGACGTAGCTATTATAATTAAATCTAAAATAAAACACCATCACACTTTTATACCTGCTCTACAATCATTGGAAGCAGTTGCAAATACGACATCTATTAACAATGTAATCACAACTCTAATTAGCGCATATCAATCTCCAAGTTTTAAAATGTTCACAAGTGATTTCGATAAAATTCTTTGCAATTTTCAAAAAGTAATGATTATTGGTGACCTGAACTCCAAACATACCGCTTGGAACTGCAAAATGACAAATCAAAATGGTCGTAAATTACATAAATACCTTTCAAATACCTCAGCAATTATCTTCTCACCTGACTCCCCGACGTATTATCCATATGACCAAAATAGAAATCCTGACATACTAGACGTAATATTATTAAAATCAATACCTCTATCAATTCATCAAGAGCACTTATTTGAACTTGACTCAGACCACCTGCCCGTTAAAATTACAATAGGGGGCGCCCTAAGTGTATCTGCAAAATCACGTAAACTTATAAACGGCAAACCAAACTGGGAAAAATGTAAAACCTATATAACTCACAATATAAAAATCCCGAAAAACATAAATAACACTTTTGCAGCCGATGAAGCCACAAACCATTTCCAGGAAATTATTCATCTAGCAGTGGAACACTGTTCAAACCCGTCTTGTAACATACCTCAAATTAATACTTTTTCTCAATTACCTACCTCAATTCTAAAATTGATAAAAATAAAACACCGTACCAGGAGACTGTGGCAGCTCCATAGACGAACTGAAGACCGGAAAAATCTTAATTATCTTACTAAAAAAGTAAAAATTTTACTCGAAGAACAAAGAATATCTTCATATCAAAATTATCTATCTACAATTCATCCCTCAGACTCAAACCTGTGGCTCGCTACCAAACGTTTAATCAAACCAAACGCTAGTGTTATACCCCCGTTATAATCTGATAACGTCTACCTAAACTCAAATGCTGAAAAATGCGAACTCTTTGCCAAAACCCTAGAAAATACTTTTTCACCGAACAATATTGTTGACACCGAAATAGAAACCGCGGTGCACAACAAACTAGTGGAACCAGATATTCATCCACAAAACATACTTCCCTACACAACCCCTACTGAAATTAATGAAATAATAAAAAGATTACCAAACAAAAAATCTCCAGGACACGATCTCATCACAAATGCTATATTAAAAAAAAATCCCAAAAAAAGCAATCACATATTTATCTACTTTTTTCAATTCATTAATGAGAATCGGTCACTTTCCAACTGAATGGAAAAAAGCCACAATTATAATGATAAAAAAACCTGGTAAAGACAACAAAAACCCTAACAGTTACCGGCCCATAAGTCTACTATCTTCAGTCTCCAAAATATTTGAAAAAATCATATATACCAGGTTATCAAAACATCTAGACGCAACTGAAGCCATTCCACATCATCAATTTGGTTTTAAACCAATGCACTCAACTACTCAACAACTTCTCCGCCTAACTGAACACATAAATATTGGTTTTGAAAAAAAACTTCACACCGGTGCAGCCTTTTTAGATATTGCGCAAGCATTTGATCGTGTCTGGCACGACGGCCTACTATTCAAATTAAAAACATTAAATACCCATCCTACCATTTTTAATATAATTAAATCCTTCCTCTCTGATCGTTGTTTAAAATTATATATAAATGACACCAGTTCAACAATAAAAAAAATAACAGCCGGTGTTCCCCAAGGATCCAAAATCTCTCCCCTGCTTTTTAATCTATACATCGCGGACTTTCCCACAACACCTAACACAGAAGTTTCCCTATACGCTGACGACAGTGTTGTCTATTCAAGCTCCAGCGATGTCCACGTTGTCACTGAAAATATACAGAGCCACTTAAACGAAATAAAATGCTGGGCGAAAAAATGGAAAATTATCCTAAACCCCTCAAAAAGTACGGCAGTATTATTTACACTTCGTCGTCCCAATAACCCTCCCTCTCTAGTACTTAATGGCGACAACATATCCTGGTCTCCAACAATAAAATATCTAGGAGTTATCTTAGACAAAAAATTAACCTGGAACCCTCACATTTCTTTGAAACTCCAACAAGGTTACCAACGACTTAAAATTCTTTATCCCTTAATCAATCGTCAAACCGCCCTAAGCTGGAAGTGCTCCATGCTTCTTTATAAGCAAATTCTACGACCATTAATACTCTATGCTGCCCCTATCTGGGGACACTGTGCCAAAACTCACATAAATAATAAAATTCAAGTCTTCCAGACCAAGATTTTACGCATAATATCCAACGCGCCGTGGTTCGTCAGAAACGAAGCACTTCACACAGACTTCAGACTCCCGACGGTTAAATCCTACATACAAAATCTCTCAGTCAACTTCTTCGGACGGCCAACCAAACAACGCCAAAAGTGCAAAATATTTCAAACTCAACGACAAGCCCACCCTCCGACGTCTCAAGCGCGGACGCCCTCATGATGCCCTTTCTCAACGTCAATAATATATGTATTTATAATAAAAAAAAAAAAAAAAAAAAAAAAAATATTACCTAGATTAACTAATTTATTACGATGTCACATTTTATTATTTAGCTATTCATCTATGTAAATAACTAATTTACTGTATTTACTTATTTATTTATAACAACATTGCATGTTAAAAATGTTGTCTCTATATCAATAAGTTAGATGACCTTGATGTCAGTAACACTTTATTATTAAAAAAAAAAATAATAAATAAATGTACGTATATTATATTGAAATTATCTGAAATGACATGCGAGTTGTAACTTATGGTTATTGCTGCTGAAGATGAATGGATCAATCAAATTAATTAGGTACTTACCTATTTTAGCTTTTTCACCAACTAAAAAAAATCATATTATAAGTTGATACCTATATGAATATTTTAAATTCATTTACAAAATAATGGTATATCCTAAGCCAATTATTTGTTCATTACTTATTTTTACAAAATTAATGTTAATTATTTAAGGAAAATCTATTATCTTAAAATGCGTTTAATATTATATGAAGGCACCGAATTAGAAATGTGATCTGATATAAATTTGCACGTGCAGAGGAACTCAAAAATTGAATTACAGCAATCATATAATAAAAATATTCAAAATAGAGAAAAATATTGACATGAACGTGTCCTTATTTAAATAAATATAAAATTAATAATTATTAATACTAATTTTTAAAACTTTTTTAAAGTGCATTTTTAATAAATAACATTAAAAAATTAAAAGAAAAGCTATATTTTGTTGTTATCATGAAGGACAGATAGTGGTTGAAAAAATAGCAGTGGTACAAAATTTAAGATTTGAGAGTGATTTACAATTTTACAACACCGTACGTGTTTTCTGACCAAAAGAGTAACCGCATTGTGATTAGAATACGATTTCCCAATTTTTAATATCATTCTAAAACTTAAGTATTCTGAATTAATTGATGTTGTTCAGTTCTTAGGTACACATTTGATTTATTAAAGTCAACCGCTTAAGAGTATTTAAAAATATTAAATTTATATTTGAAATTATTTTGAATGTATAAAATATTCAATTACATATGTGTGTTAAAACATTCATTTACATATGTGTGCCTGTGTGTGTGTGTGTGTGGGTGTCGCGTCATTTGGTCGCGGTAAAAAGAGCGCGTGTTTAAGAGCGAGGTCATTTGGTCGCCAGCAATTTAATCGCGGTACATAAATAGCGTTAGATATTTGAGCGCGATAACAATATTATACTGTTATTGAAACTGCAGTTTCATAATCAGTTTTATCAGTTTATTCAGGTTAATCAGTTCGCTTTTGCCGTTCGGGATTTAACGTGTGTGCAGTGTGCTAATTAATATATTATTAAATTAATCAAATTTAATTGTATTAATTATTTAATTAATATTATGGCATTAATGTATGTATTAAGTCAGAAAGGTGAAAAGTTATTAGTACACAATCATTTTATACATCGAAAAGAAAAGACCATTAATGAAAAAATTATTTGGAAATGTAATGACTATAAGAAATTGAATTGCCGTGGTCGTGCTCACACTATAGGGGAAAGTGTTGTTAAATACATTGATCATACCCATGTACCAGATATCACGAAAATCAAATGTAAAGAATTTGTCAATGAAGTAAAAGAAGTCGCTAAGACTTCACAATTAACTACACATGCTGTTCTCGGAGTAGTTACAGCTAAAGTATGTACTCGTATTTATTTTATAATCAAAAAAATATTATTATAATATTATAATTTTTTTTTAAACTGTTTAGACTGATATTAATATTGCTAGTCAACTACCACCAATCAACCAATTAAAACGTATAGTACAACGTACAAGAAAACAAATCAGTTCAACACCACCTAATCCAGCAACATTATCTGATCTAAGTATTCCAGATGAGTATAAAAAATCTGTAAGTGGTGAACCATTTTTATTATACGATAGTTTTGAGGAGAATATTGATAATAAACGAATTTTATTGTTTTCAACGTTAAAAAATTTAGAACTATTACAGAATAGTTATTATTGGTTTGCCGATGGCACATTTTCGTGCACTCCAAAATTATTTACTCAACTTTACACGATTCATAGCATTATATATGCAAATGTAATACCATTAGTTTACGTTCTTTTGCCCGATAAGTCTGAAGATACATATCGCCGAATGTTGGTTGCATTAAATTCAATTAAATCTAATCTTAATCCAAAACTTTTCATGTTAGATTTTGAAAAGGCCGCCATGAATGCTGTAGTACATGTTTACCCTGAAACACAGATTAAGGGTTGTTTTTTTCATTTGGGTCAATCTTTTTGGCGTCATATCCAAAGTTTGGGACTTCAGAAAAAATATTCAGAAGATCCAGAATTTTCATTATGCTTACGTAAATTATTGGCTTTAGCTTATGTCCCAGAAAATAAAGTTATTGATTCTTTTGAATCATTAATTAGTACAGATTTTTACGAAAAAAATCAAAACTCATTAACTGAACTTCTAAATTATTTTGAAGATACGTACATCGGTAGACCGAACAGAAGGGGTCATAGAAGACCTGCATTATTTGATATTAGTATTTGGAATTGTTATGAATTAATCCAAAAAGACATTCCACGCACAAACAATGCAATAGAAGGTTGGCATAACAGTTTTAATTCTATGTTGAATGCAGTTCACCCGTCCATATGGACATTTATTAATGCATTAAAAAAAGAAGACAATTTAAATCAATTCAATGTCGAACAAGCAATTGCTGGATATTCACTTCCTAAAAAAAGAAAATATAAAGATTCAGCTCTACGGATTAAAAATTTGGTATTGCAATTTGAAATTAAACCTATTGACGGATATTTAAGGGGCATCGCTGCAAATTTTCAGCTACAAATTTAGTATAATTATGACTATAATAATATGATAATATTGACTATATTGTATGTACACATTGATTTACACTAATTTTGATTGTATTATAATTTATTATATTTTTTATATTAATTTTTTTTTACTGAACAGTGATTATAACATATCAGTGATTTTATAATAATTTAAAATTATGGTTTTTTTTACTTTGCGCTCATATAATATGCGCTCTTTTGCTTACGCGATTAAATTGCTCGCGACCAAATGACTTCGCTCTCATGACGCGCGCTCATTTCACGGCGACCAAATGACGTGGAACCGTGTGTGTGTGTGTGTGTGTGTGTGTGTGTGTGTGTGTGTGTGTGTGTGTGTGTGTGTGTGTGTGTGTGTGTGTGTGTGTGTGTGTGTGTGTGTGTGTGTTTGTGTGTGTGGGCGTAAGTCTGTTTCTGTATATCCATGTGTTTGTTTGATACATTTTAATTTATACTACAAGAACAACATAATGTTGTTAAATCTATATAATATATAAAATCCAAATACCACGTCTGACTGACTGATGGCCGTATCTCAAAAACTACGCAACGTACGGACTTGAAATTTGGAATATAGTTTCTTCTCATATTTTCACCGTGCAATTAGAAAGGATTTTCAAAAATTTTGCGTTTTAGTGGAGTAATTAACAATTATAATTATTCACCGCCAATACGTATTGTGCGGCACGGCGGCCCGCGGGTTTCCAGCTACCTGAAACCTATACTTTTTGTTCGTCGTCGTCGTCGTGTTTTTTTTATAGATAAGAATCATTATTCCGAGAAGTTTATCGATAAAAATAATCTCATGAATCGCGCGTATACCAATACTCCTATTTTATTATAATGGACGATAAAATGTACACGCACACCGATAAGATAAACCAATACACATACAAATTCTATTTATTAGCATTGATTTTATAATATACATATTATATTAATATACGTATATTATAAAATCAATGTTTATTAGTCACTTGCTGAATTACTCGGCTTCGCCAGTGTGTATTTTAGTTATTTTCATATTAAAATTTAAAAGTATTATTTTAGAATATTATGGGTACCGAATATTGTTGAGTGCAATATATTTTTTATGCTTAGTAAATCGTTTTTGCTTTTTGTTGTAATTATCCCGCTTAAAGCAAATTAAATGAATATTTGTTAGCGTGCACATAAGAATTCATATTGTATAGACACCGTGGCAAGGCAATAGTAACGAGATTATGTACTCATAAATAGAATTTGTGTGTGTATTAGTTTATGTTATCGGTGTAAAGAACCAAAAATATTGTATGCAAGGGAGCATTATAAAAAATGCAAAACTGCTTTGCATAAAAAGACTATTTTGCATACAACAATGTTACACATAACATATTCTAAAATAAAATTGTAAATATGCAAAAAATATACACGGATGAAGGTGGATAATAAAAAAAAGAAAGCATAAACGATTTTTAAGCATAAAAATATGTTACACTCACTCAACAATATTACCCATAATATTCCAAAATAATATGATTAATACGAAAAAAACAAAAATATACACGGGCGAAGCCGAGTAATTCAGCTAGTATTATATATATTTAAATGCAATTTGTTGAAGAATAAATTTATCACGAGAGATAACACACATGGAGGGTACAAAATATATTTTTTTTCAATTGTAATGCTAAAACATATTTAATTGATATTATTTTCATAACAATATAAATTAAACCAGTTTTACTAATTTATTTACTTACAAACACCATAGAAAAATTTACGATTTTCAGGATCATCTTCAACTAAACAAAAATATTTAAAATTAGTACTAATAGAATCTTAACTTTAATACACAATCAAAAATGATTCATACAAATGTTCTTCAAAACTTTCAATTTTACGTTTGTTTATGTTTCTGTTTATATTTTATATAAGAGAATACCATAACTTATTTTAGAGAGAAAATAATTTTTACACCTATAGATACTGTATTTTGTACCAGTAATTTTCGTTATTTGTATATCTAATTAATCATCAGTGCGCGAAAATAGCTCACAAGTAAACCAATCGATAGTGCGCATTAAATAAAGTTACTGAAAAAATGTATACTAATTATTTGTGATGTTATATTATGCATTTGAATAATCGAATATTTTTCAATAAATCATGACAAATCATAAATAAACATGAGAAGAGAACTTTTCAATTTGTTTAGTAAACAGTTATTAGCAGTGGCAAAGCGACTTTATATAAAGTCATTTTTATTAGAAACGTTGAATTCAAAAAAGAACTACTTTAATTTTACATGTGTTACATTAAGTGATTCTCAAAGTAGAAAAAATTACGATGAAAAAGAATATATCTAAGATGATATTGAATGTCAAGGAAACAAATGTTTACCCATAAAAGGAAATTTAGTATTCTATATAGTTAATAAGCATGATGGCTAGATCGATGTAACAATAGTTGATGTTGCTGAAGATAATTTAATATGTAAAATTAATTATGTACTCACGTGTTACAAGATACTCCAACGCTAATCAAATAACAAAATATATGACATAAATATTTTACTTTTATTCAAATTATTGTAGATTAGTCCATGCCACTTATTTATTAAAATATGATTTACAACTGTAGTAGTAAAATAAACGTAATTGATTTTATTTTTTTCGAGCTAATAGTCAAGCATTTCTTTTTACTTAAAAAATTAGATATGACTAAAACTCTATTACTCTTGTTGGTTATCAGTGAATAACTATGAACTCATAAAAAAATATGTATTTTGAATTAAATTCATCAAAAAACATAGTGAAAACTTTTTAATATCCAATATCAAAGTACAGTAATGTCTGTACTCGTATATACTATATGTTAATTTGTTCTCCTTCTGACACTGACATAAACTAGTTAATGCCTTATTATTTAACTAAAAATAAATAAATTACTAATATTGGATACAAATTAAAATAATAATAACTTTAGAATAACACATCGTTATTTAATTTTTATATTTGTAAACCCAAATAATGTACTAACGGAAATGAAAATATACCTTAAAGCTTTGTTATACTTACAATAAGAATAGAATATCCGATTAATATTCTGACCCATATGATCCACTAAAAAATATATTATTAAAATTATCATAAACTGAATCTTTACATAAGGTCATTTCTATTTTGAAATAATTTTTGAGATTCTCTCTTTTTAATCGTTAGTTTAAATATTAAGTACATGGGTTTTCATTCTTAAGTGAACACCATACTGAACTTGAGAAAAAAGAAGTCTTATGTCCACAGTTTTTATTAAGACAATTTTTGTTTAGATAATCAACAAAATCCAAATTACTTAAAAATTGTATACTAAATATGTATGATATTATAATATATATATATATATATATATATATATATATATATACATATGAATATTTCTAATCGATCATTTTTCAATACAATAGGCTAAATCATAAATATACTTGAATTGAAAACTATTTTATTTGCATGGCAGAATATCATCACTAGTAGCGAAGTAGCATAAGCAGGGCTCATAACTTCTAGCATTTTCATCCTAGAAGTACCTATGTGAGCTATAAATTTGTTTTGAGATAACCAAGAAGCTAAATACGAGATTTCATGTTGCTTGTTTCTGAATTTTTTGAAGTACAAGTGCTAGTTATTTTGATTGATTTTTAATTTTTCAGACATCATTTTTGCATAATATTTATTATTTATTAATTTTTCCGGTTCCAGAGCCTTTATAACATTTTTCTTAACAATTGCAAGTAATTATAGACGTACTAATTAATTATATTTGTAATTAATTCATGTTAATTAATTTGTCTTCTTATAATATTATATAACTTACATTATATTGTTATAAGAATAAACTATATATATATATATATATATATATACGAGTTTAGGTGATACATACTAAATATGTATGTTATCATATTAAATATTTGTATAATCGAGTATTTTTTCAATACAATAGGCCAAATCATAAATATACTTGAATAGAAAAAGGTTTTATTTATATAGTAGAATGTCATCACTAGTGGCGAAGCGTCATAAGATACAAATAAATCGTAAATATTTAACCTCATTTAAGTTTTAAAAATGCGCATAGTAATGTTGAATTTTAATATTATGGATTTGGAGCTTTTTTCAAATTTTATTCAAATCACTCAATCAATAATTAATTGTTTTTCAATGACATTAAAATGTTTGACATTGTTTGATTGATAAAAAAAACCACCCGACAATGACGCATTTTTGCCTGATATTATTCATTTCGATTAATGAGATCTTCGCACTAGTAAACTGTCCAAGTGGAATTTTGTGGTTTCACTTAAGTTTTTGTTTTTGTATTAAATTCTCAAATGATGGTATTTATATGATTTTGGATAAATTAGCAGGTATCGATATTGTTTATAGAAATTGGATGTCGTTTTGACTTGATCAGTTCTCGAAACTTTTATGTACAATAAAGACTTTTATCACTTAGTATAAATCTCCGTGAGATATCTTGTATGTAGAAAAAAAACTGTATAAATTTTCTTTGAACTTATTCCTAATATAATTTTGGTAAAAATAATTTAATAATTACTTTCGAATCCAGATTTTTCCAAAAATTCTGTTCATAAAACATAACAATAACAATTGAAATAAATTAATGATGTTAATTATTTTTTTATTTTCATATGATTATGTAATCTGATGTTAATAAATGAGATATAGAATAAATAACTTTTTTTATTTTCAGCTCTTTTAAAGAATTTTTTTTTGTTAATTTTATGGCATAACAGTTCTATGAGATTTCAGTTGTTTAGTGAAGGAAGTTATGATGCATTAATTTCACAATGATTGGTAATATCATTTATTTGATTTAATATGTGTCACAACGGAGAGTTATAGTACACCTAATGTTTTAAAAATATCAATTCACTTCTATATAAGTTATTTGATTGATACGTACCTAATTTAAACTAATAATTTTTCAAAATACCGATTGGTTTTTCAAACACGAAGAAAAACTACTCGGTACAAAAGAACTAAATAATAAACATTAATTTATCAACATCTTTACTTACTTTTACAATCTAGAGTGAAATATAACCCAAATGTATAATTATTAAAATAATCGTTATCATGTATATCATGTATCATATTTTATAAATGATGTTTTTTCCATAATTTATGGTGGCCGACATTATTAATTAATTTATTTACATATGACATTGTACATATTATTATGGTGGGTTTAATATCTCAAAAAAGTTCAATATTTCGATGGTTTGATCACTGGTTGCTTGTTTTGCCATCATGTCTGCTCTTTCGTTCCCTTCAATTCCGGTATGGCTAGGAATGCATGTTAGTGTTATACGTTTGTTAATAACTGTTGAGAAGATTTATAATATCATTGGTTATTCCGTTATTTTTTGGGGGGGTTTTGGACATTTATAAGTGTACTCAGGGAGTCGGTTACAATCTTGAAGATGTTGTTAGGCATTTCCTTGATTATATCGATTGCTTTTTGGATCGCTAAGGCTTTTGCGGTAAATATGCTGTTTAGGGCAGATAATCTAAATTTGTATACTGAATCATTGATTATTATTGCGAATGCAATGCTGTTTTCGGTTTTAGATGCGTCAACCTAACGACATTGCTGTATGTTGAAAATAGTGAAAAAATACAGTGTCCCCCGAATATTAACTCAACACGGTTTAACCTTAAATAGTGAATTCTGAACTTTTTGATGTCCTATTTGACTTATTTAATCTACACTAATGATGCAAATGGTTTGTAACTACTTTTTACTTTTATTTTAACGCACTTTCGATGTCTTTACTTTTTTAGGGAAAATAACCCACTATAATTTACGTTAAATTCTGACTTTCGATAAGAGGTAGCTTTCATAGAACATTTTTATGTATTTAAATTTGTATTGTTTTACGAATAATTTCAATGACATAAGCGATAATTAAAGTTAAGTGAAACTTAGAAGAGTAATCACCTTTTTGTGAAAAACATATTTGCCCAGCGTTAAAACTCACTAAATAATCTTTATCTATTCTAAATAATCTTAATGAATTAAATGCTGTTTTCTTTCTTTTTACTTTTCCTGATTCAATTTTCGTAATTTTAATATGATGGAAGACTCTTTTAGTAATCTATTACGTGTTCCTATGGTCATTTTTAATTTAGACTTGCGTAAATGAACAATTTTTTCTCATAAGTTTTCATTTCAATCATAATTATTTATAAACAATAATTAAATTTTACTCACATTCTTTATCTTTTTCAGTTCCTACAAAAATAAATTTTATCAATAAATTAGAGATTTTGATAATAATTTTCAATTTACCGTTATACTATTTTGTGAAAATTTATTAAGGTTGCAAGTGTATAATACTAATTAAAAATAACAGACTTTACATAAGATAACAAGTATTTAAATTTCACATTTTATATCTCAATGTAATATAAAAATGCACGTAGAGTCATTGAAATTTAAACTAAATTTGAAAAATGATATCCAATTATAAATTTCTCAAAATCTTTCTGATATGAAATTAATTTGAAAATGGATATTATTCACATGATTATAAAATTACCTTTATAAATTTCAGCACAAAACTTGTTAGGGGTTTTGATCGATTCTAAAACAAATTAGTTATTAATAGCGTAAATATTTCAATGATTAGATAATCGTTGGTAAAATTTGATTATTAATCTGGGATTAGCGTGATTTTTTCAAATGATACGTAGAATATTCATGTTCTTTAGATTGCACTTTTGTCTCACAATGTTTAATTATTATTTATACTATTTACAAAAAAAGAAAATTAAATTTCAGTTAACTGATAGTGTGAAAAAAAATAATACTATTAAAAAATGGATGGATGAATCAATGGACAATTGTATAGAGCATAAAATGTATAAAGTTGAACAACTTTTGAAATGCAAAATATTTAATAAAACAAAAATATTTTCAACTACCTCTAAATTAGAAAAACTTTCAAAATTAAAAATATTAAACCATATTTAAATTATAATAATTTATTTTTATTTATTCATTATTTGTTTTTTTTCATTTTTTGTTCTGACAATGTACCTATGTGTTAATTAAAATTGTTTTCCACCGACAGATACTGATACATCTGCTGAGGTTACTGAGTGTGCTGAGTGAAAACAGTTCTTTTTTGAGCTGGGTATTAATTTCAAAACAGTTCTTTATAGGACTTGGTATTCATTTCGAAACAGTTCTTTTTTGAAGTGGGTATTAATTTCAAAATAGTTCTTTTCAGGACTACCAAATTTTTAATTTTCTTCTATTTTAATATTATTATACAAAACAAGCATATTATTATATATATATATTTGAGTATGATGTATTAAATTAAATTATATATTATTTGATATAATGTTATACAATTACAATGATATATTGTAAACTTGTGTATTATTATTAAATAATATATTACATAGTTAATTCACCACTGAACAATTTGGCATAGTTTATGTTTTTAAATTAAATTATTGTAATGCATATTTGTTTTATTAATTTTCTCAAGTACTTATGATTCAATATTTATATTTTAAAACAATTTTAGCAAGTTAAATTTAATGTTTTTGGTATTACAGGCTGTTTAATTCAATTTTATTAATTCACTATCAGATCTGTACGTATAAAAAATTCTATAGTTAAATAATTATAAAAATAATATAAAATCATATAATATAATAGATATACAGGTATTTTAGTTTTCATATTTGTCCTAATATCAATAGGTATAATATATCCGAAATTAATTGGGAAAACAAAATACATCACCCATATCTATGTTTTGTAATTTTGCTTCTAATTAATCGATATCAACTGAACGAAGTACACTACTACAATCAGTTTACTCACAGTTGATTTAGCTATTTCAATAACCAATAAAATCTTACAGAAGAAATATTCCAGTTAAATGTAATAGATTTTTCCATCGGTAGAGCATAGGACCAGCACATTTTAAATGTAAAATTCCGCATATTTTTACAATATTTAAAAAGAAACTCGTTTTCGATTTTTTTATTTCTAACTGAATATTAATAACTAATTTTTAGGCTTCAGAGATTTTTAGAATTTAGAACATTACATAACGCACCTGAAAAATTAAAAAATTGAATGTAAGGATTTTCACTCATAACTCATGAGCATTTAACAAAATTCTGAAAGAATATTTACAGAATCGACTATCTTATATTGAAAATCACTTAACAATTACCTGCATTCTCTTTGTATACTTCCGCTTCGAATAAATGATCCAAAAATTGTTTTGATGGTTCTAAAAATAAAATATAATGATTGGTCTTTTACAATGCAAATTATCAAATGTATATATTTTAGTAATATCTATATATTTGTCTTTTTTTTTTATAAGTAATGAAACTGGTGATAGCAAATTCAACTGTAATGATACAATCAATATAAAACACAGTTGAAGTATAAACAGCTTATAAGATAATCCAACGACCCGGCAGGGTCGTGCTAAGTATAAAAAAAAAAAACGCCTTAAAATGAACGCATCGGCAATCACAACGCGCGACAACTGTCGGGTATAATATTACAGGAAGCATCGGAAATCACGAAAAAAAATAGTTGTCCGTGCATGTCTAATTTCTTGTAGAATAATTTAGTTTGAAAATGCACCAATCTTATTGGAAATGTTCCGTAGAAGGAAATGCTGCACTTTTTAATCCGATTTGAACATTATAAATGGAGTTATAGCCAAATATATTATGAATTTTTATGGTAAAAAAGAAAATGTTATTCGATAATATTCCCTGCGGCCCGCATGAAGTTCCCCGCCCACTGAGGAGATACACACACGCACTGACCGTACGCGCTGGCGCGTGCTTTGTCATTTTCACTCGGCTGCGCGACGCGCTGCGAACGCGCTACAGCGCTTGCAGCGGCGGTGTTTCCAGTTAATACGTAAAGGTACGTTTTCCTAGGAGCGCGTTTTTTGCGCCGCAGAAACCGATCACGTCGACGTGATAGCTGTATAATTAAAACCTTAAATGTTTAATATAATATAATATTAACATGTGATATTATAGTATTTAAAAATAATTCTTACAACAACAACAACAACAACAACAACAATAATAATAATAATAATAATAATAATAACATAAAAAAAATTTGTGATATCCCAACAAAAACACTACGCCAAACTCTGTGTAAAAAAACGCTCAGTATAAAAAAAAAAACCACCTCAAAAAGTTGTGATATCATTTTATAGCTATGTATTTAAACTATATAGAAATAGATATATTATTATAATTTATGTTAAAATTCATTGATTATGAATTGAACTTAGCTGGTGACTTTAATATTATAACACTTAATTAGTAATTTATAACAATTAATTTATATAACACTTCATTAGTGTCACTCATTTTCAAAGATAACATGTAGGTATACTCAATACGAAATGAATTCTCATGAGTTTTAAATAATGTCACCAGCTAAGTTCAATTTATAAGCAGTGAATTTTAACATAAATTATAATAATATGTCTATTTCTATATAGTTTAAATCCATAGCTATAAAATGGTATCACAACTTTTTGAGGTGGTTTTTTTTTATACTGAGCGTTTTTTTACACGGAGTTTGGAGTAGTGTTTTTGTTGGGATATAAGATAACTTTTATCCTTTATCGCTTCGCTCCTAAGACATTATAAACGATACATGTAAAGTACGTGTGATGAATTATTTTTACGGTTTGACCTTCTTATATAATTAATAATTTGTTGATGTCTATATTTAAATTAGAAATCAAAGATGTAAGGTTGAAAAACTTCAAAGTTCAAATTTCATAATATTTAAAAAGTTTTAACATTGTTTAAATGAAATGTTTTGATCATTATGATATATATTACACTTCATAAACTACGAAAAAGTATGAGTATGTCAGTATATCACAGATTTTATCATTAATCACATATTTTTGTTTAGTATATAATATCTAAGGCTATTAAATTGTGACTGTTTAATACTATTGAGGTATTATACAAAATTGTAATATCCAATGTTTTATTTAAAAGTCGTTTATAGTGTTTGTTAATCGGAGGGGGGGAGCTGGAACTCAGGAGAATTTTTTTAAATACTCCAATGTACTACATAAGTGTGCTATAATAAAATTGTATACATTAGCTTTTGGGAGGGCTATAGATAGTCATGGAGGACTCAGCCCCCAAGCCCGCCTTTATTTGCGGCTATGAACATTATCTAAGTATTATTGATAAAAGCATGTATTATGTATTATGTGTATGTGTACCAACACAATATAAAATTGTGTAACCATTAGAGTTTGTCAGTAAAATTAACTTACTGTCTTCGACATTAGCTAAAACATGTTTTATACACGTGAATGAAATGGAATAAATTGTAATAATTTCATAATAAGTGTTAAGACAGTGTTTTTAATTTTTACTATCGTAAGTTGAATAAATTGAATAGTACTTAAACACTATTTTTAATTGAAGACATGGAACCATTTAAACAATATTTTAATAAAATTAATATAAATACAATCAGTATAATTCACATTATACAGATGTCTCAGGAACATTTGCACTATATGATTTAACTGGGCATAATGAATAAAATATTTGAATTACTTATAGGTAAATCTAATAAGACTACATTTTTATAGAAAATGTATTTCTTTATCAGCAATTTTAAAATAGCAATTTCTAATTAGGTACTTCAAAATTCATCTATAGTAACTTTGATGTTAAATGTTAGATTATTTAATCAGTATTTAAAAAGATTTTAAGGTTATAAAAGACAAATTTAAGTTCTTATAGTATCACAATATTAAACAAATTGAAAATTAATTTACCTATATGTAGGGTAGCATAACGAAGCAATTTTTGAGGTGTGTCACACTTTTCACAGTCTAAAAAAAATGATATATAACTTACATAAGTAATTTTAATGTATAGATGAAATAGTTATGAAATAATATAAATGATTAAATGTGACTGAGTGATATTTTATGTGACCCACATAAGAAATAATTTAACAAAATGAATAATTCAATTAAAATGTATTCTGTAACCTCACAGGTTAAGAAGTGCTTATTTTGAGAGCTGTCAAGCTATCTCAGTAGTGATTAAATCTATACTCGGTGATTTTTTGAGAGGGAAGGATTCAACGTAGTATTGGATTTAACTTGAAAAGAAAGATTTGGTGGCTAGATAAAGAAATAGAGTGGAAATTAAAGAGTTAACAATATTTGCGTTTGGTAGATTATTTCCAATATCGTTATGGGTTGGAAAACATTCGAGAAGTGTGTACAAGATGTGTTTGCTTGTTTTTTCCTCGTTTTTTACCAGTTAGTATTGCAATTTATTTAACGGAGCTTGGGTAGTTTCTTCTGTTTCAGGCAGTAGCGGGTTTCTCTCCAGAAAGATCCACTTTTTGTAATGAGAGAGGAGGACCAATTGTTGAAACATCCATTTATTAATTTGATTAGTATACGCTTTTGGAATGAGACGAGATTATTTCAATTGTTCTTGACAAAAGGGAATATAGTACGTTGTCATCGACTTCAGCCGTGAAGTTTTAGGGTAAATAGTTCTCTGACGTGGGCAGGAGTTGAGGGAGAGTTTACATGGACATTTTGAGAATTGGTTTAATTCTAAACATCTGTTCGAATAGTTTCAGTTAAGTTCTGAACAGCATTTTCGATGTCGTTTGGGGTCTTTTATCTAGTGTTTAGATTTATTTTTGAATATGACACAATATTTATAATTTAAGAACTCGTTTTTTTGGAAAATAATATATTTAATAATTTTATGTTATTCGAATGTTTCACTATTTAATTAATAAATGTAGTTTTTAACTATTATCTGTAAAATTATGCTTCGGGGAGTTTAATTTAATAAATAAAAATGAAAAAGAAATAAAAAATAACATCATCAAAATGAACAATAGTTAACTAAATGGTATTATTGTTAGGAATAAAACAAATATTTATTTGTCTGGCTCACAATTGCTATTTTTTATTTCATTCTTCATCGATTACTCATCGACTGCCGGATACAACGAAATTCTAATTTTTAATTTTTACTCATATATAAAATTAAAACTTACTTTGAAATGTTTTCTGTACATTAGCTGTAAAGATAATTAATGCAGAATTCATTTTTGACTCTTTGAAAGCACACTTATGTTCATTGCACGTATTTAAAATTATGTATTTAACTAGTTTCATAATGAGATGGTTGAAAAAAAAAAACCTTTTGTCAAAGTACAAATTATGTGATTTCGCCCTAATGTCACGTTAAGGTTAACGCTCAAATACAGCTTTCGGCGCTTTCGCTCAAACTCGAAACAAAAAAATTTGACTATTAACCGTCTTCAATTGACTCTCGGTTTGGCAAACATTTTGGCGAACTTATGGACTACAAAATGAATTTCTGAAAACCCATCGACACCGTCTCAGGAAAGTCAGTTGGATTGTATTCACGAACAAGGCGAAGACCTCGGGTCAACAAACGAGCTAGCACTACGGAAAATTCTCTTAATATCTCATTATAGAATAATTCATAGATTATATCAGTCATGCATTAAACATTGTTATGTAACCATTGATTTAAATATCATTAAATGTTAACAATATTTACAATTATAAATAAAACAAGCAGTTTATGGACGTCCATGTTGACATTACTAAATAGGCACAGTGAAATATTTATTTTCTCTACTGTTTTCTGTACTCATTCAGAATGCTAAATCTATGTATACAAGTAACATATGATTCAAACTTGCGTGGCATGTGCAAAAAAAAGGCAAATAGGGATGAAATTTTTCCCAAAGAAGCACATTGAATTTCTTTTTTGTTTTTTTTTTAATTTTTTATCAAGTACCTGAGAATTTAATTTAATTTATTCATTTATTTTCACAATATACGTTTTTTTATTGCTTATTTTTAAATAGATTGTGATATAAACGTTTTCTTGTAAAATATAATAAAATATCTATAAATATGAATAAAAATCTAAGAATAATGCAAAACTACTTTTGTTTGAATAAATATTACCATACATTTATAAGGTTTCAATATATAATAAAACTTACCGAAGCATGCTAGGAAGAAAAATATATTATTTAGTATTAATGCATTAATGTACTGTCAAAGGCGCGTTGTCGACGCCGGTAAAGAGCCATATATAATACCACAGCAGTGACTGTCAACTAGTCAGAATACACAGCCAGAATACCAAATAGTGTGATAGTGCTTATAAAAGAGTAATATTTTATAAGTTATCACCATATCTATAATACATAGGTTAGGTTAGGTAATCAAATTCGATTATATTAAACTGTTCTTTATGGAAAAATTGGATTAAAAAATTATTAACTTCTACGGTAGTTATATCAACTATAAAAAAAAAGATACTCATTACTAGTGAGTGGAATCATATAAATAAAACTTACTTTGAGTTTCAGCGAGACAACCCGTGTCAAAATAAACGCAAAAAAACACAAAAAATGTTGTTAAACATTTTTGTATTGAATTCATTGTCATAAGATCTATTGATATAAATATAGCAATATAAAATACCGGTACAAATGTGCAATGAAGAATGTAACTTTGATTTGCTATTAACCCGTATTTATTGGGAGAAGTTGTATGTGACAGATATTTACAGTTGTGTTTGCTAATGATCTCATATTTGAATAAGATTGGTTCGGTTTACAATAGTTTTGAATAAATGTGTTTTGATTTTAACAGAAGATGTAATGTATCAAGGTATTTTTTCTTACTAAATAAAACTTATACAAACAAATGACTAATAATGATTTAAGTATTGAATATAAATACAAATGGTTAAATAATGACTCCGATATGAGAAACACCCAAATAAATTCGATTTTATTTTAACAGATGATAACTCATAATTTACACATAATTTATTGGGAGAAGTTGTATGTGACAGATATTTACAGTTGTGTTTGCTAATGATCTCATATTTGAATAAGATTGGTTCGGTTTACAATAGTTTTGAATAAATGTGTTTTGATTTTAACAGAAGATGTAATGTATCAAGGTATTTTTTCTTACTAAATAAAACTTATACAAACAAATGACTAATAATGATTTAAGTATTGAATATAAATACAAATGGTTAAATAATGACTCCGATATGAGAAACACCCAAATAAATTCGATTTTATTTTAACAGATGATAACTCATAATTTACACATAATTTATTGGGAGAAGTTGTATGTGACAGATATTTACAGTTGTGTTTGCTAATGATCTCATATTTGAATAAGATTGGTTCGGTTTACAATAGTTTTGAATAAATGTGTTTTGATTTTAACAAAAGATGTAATGTATCAAGGTATTTTTTCTTACTAAATAAAACTTATACAAACAAATGACTAATAATGATTTAAGTATTGAATATAAATACAAATGGTTAAATAATGACTCCGATATGAGAAACACCTAAATAAATTCGATTTTATTTTAACAGATGATAACTCATAATTTACACATAATTTATTGGGAGAAGTTGTATGTGACAGATATTTACAGTTGTGTTTGCTAATGATCTCATATTTGAATAAGATTGGTTCGGTTTACAATAGTTTTGAATAAATGTGTTTTGATTTTAACAGAAGATGTAATGTATCAAGGTATTTTTTCTTACTAAATAAAACTCATACAAACAAATGACTAATAATGATTTATGTATTGAATATAAATACAAATGGTTAAATAATGACACCGATATGAGAAACACCTAAATAAATTCGATTTTATTTTAACAGATGATAACTCATAATTTACACATTTCATGATTTTAACATATTTTTAATGCAATTTTAGCAAATTTTTAATCCCAAACTTAAAAATATTGCAATATACGGTTACCCCAGACATTTACCCTTGATTTTGGGGGAAATATGAATGAACAGATTAAAGCTTTAAGGTAATTATGAAACTGTGAATGGGGCTAATTAAAATGAAAATTTTTAAAAATAAGATATTTGAAAAAACATAAGATATCATTTCTAAAGTGTTTTATTCAATATGTTGCATGAAAGAAAATTTTTTACAACTTTTTCTTGAATCATCTCTGTGGTGTGCGTGCAGCTGTACACCTGTCATCTAGGACATGAGCCGCTACTGACCTATGGAAATAAAATTCTAAATACGCTATTGCATGTAAACAAAAAAGCTTGAGGATCAATTTTTTTTTAAGTGTTGGCCCAGGCCCCCCACATCATATTTTTGGCCCGGGTACAGAACTAAATCCGGGCCCCTCTATCATATAAATTAATTTTTCGAGATGAATTGAAGGGCTTGCTGCAACAACCAGATAAATCTATTTTTTGAAATTTTTCAAGACAATGTAAATTTAGTTTAAAAATTATTATTTATGCTAAAATCCTATCAACTAAATATATTTGAATTCTATGCTCATTTATACATACATCTTTGAAGTTAAAATTGAAAAAAAATGTTCGGTATTGAAATATTGTTAGTCAAAGTTGTAGGGAACATGGACTTATCTGGTTGTTGCACCAAAAAGCACATTAATTTTTATTAATTCTTAAATAAAGTTAATTTTGCTCTTGAATCTTGTAGCATATTTAATGGTATTATTATATGTAAATATCAAATGACAGCTTATGCCTCTAAAAAAGTAATCACAGGAACCCTATGTCATCACTGCAGCAAATTACAAAACACGATAAATCCATTTCTTTAAATAATTCCATCACTATTGATGGAATTTAACTGGTTGTTGTGTCTGATTTTCAAAAAAAATTTTCTTCGTGCATTTCCGCAAAAAAATGAGTTTTGGGAAAAAGTGGATTTATCTAGTTGTCGCAGCAAGCCCTTCAATTACTTCAAGACCTAAAATATTAGTTTTATGTATAAATTATGGGTGCAGTTATAATTAAAAAATCAAATATCAATAAATTGATAGGTATCCTTTATAAATTGAAAACATGTGTAATATTATATAAATAGTAAAAACTAAAAATGTATGTTAAAAAATAAAATAATTTGATTATTATAACTTATACTGTATCATAATTGAATGTATATGTGTATAGTTCTAGTAGTCTTATAAATCATAATAGGTACTTAATACACATTATCATTTAAATTATGATTTCAACTTATTTCTAAGTAAATTTGGCTTTTCTTGCTTTTTTTTTTCTGAGCAAAGTCATGTATAATATCATCAAAATGTATTTGAAACCTTTTTCTATTATACATTGAAGTAATTATTTACATGAACGCCGGGCCCCAGTACCAACCTGACCCCCCCCCCCTTGTGGGGGCCCTGAGTGATACTACTATATAATTTATTTTGTAGTTTAATTTTTATTAGTACGAGTAAATATTTATTACTGTAACTTTATTTATAGGCATTAGTTTTGGATCTTAAATAATTTCAATAACAATTTTTGATATAAAATATTGTGAATTTAACAATATAAAAAGAGTCCAGAGAAGTGATGCAGCTAACCGAAAATTAAAACAGCAAAAGGAAGAACAAATTGAAAATAAAAATAAAAACTATTATGTAAAAATTGTGAAACAACATACTGAAACGCTTATACAAAAAAATCCTGTGTCGCAATTTTTTTAATTTTTTCAGTGTCGTTATTGAAAAATGTGGGAAAAGTCAAATTAAATTTTCTAAAATTTAAAATATTAAAAATATCCCGTACATCAATTTTAAATTTTTCATCCAATTATCAGTAGGTTTTTTTTCTTCACATTTAAGTTTTTTGGTTAAACAAAGAACACAATATTTCTTATTGAAAAAAATTAAAACTTGAAGACTGGAAATCAATAATGGGCTAAGTACCAAAAAGCTGTTTTTGAGTTATTCAATCTTTTGTACAACATGACATATTGAAATCATGCTCTCGTGGTATATCTTGTTTGGGTTTTTTGTACACCAATATGACCGTGGCGCATAGCCCTCTTTATATGTTGTTGGCGATGACACATAGCTCAATTTTTCGAGTCTAACTCAATTTTTTTTTGACACAGCCCATTATTGATTTCCAGTCTTCACTTCATGTTCTATCTATGTTCTAAGTTTCATTATGTCTGGATTGGCCAATTTTTCGAAATAAATTGCTTAAGTTGAAAATCGTCGTAAAAACATTTTATTACGTAAAAATCTAAAAATAATTTACTTAAACATTTAATTCAACAGAAAAAAAATCTGGAGTCACAATTTTTGTATTTTTTCAGTCACGTTAGAGGAATGTGTGAATAAAGTCATATTTAATTTTCAAAAGTGTTTTCTAATATTTGAAAGACGATTACTAAAGTCGATTTAATGGAAGTAATGTTTACGAAACATTTCACCAATTTTAGTCCATTTTATTATAATAATAATAATAATAATATATATATATATATATATATATAAATATATATATATATATATATATATATATATATATATATATATATATATATATATATATATATTAGGGTGGTCCTTGTTGTATATATGAGAAAATTTAATTTTAAATTTTCGATCAGGCTACCGATGAAATTTTGTTCAAAACTGAAAAAAAAATTACCTGTGTTAAGTTTCGAGAAAATTTGTTAACTCTAAAAGGACCCTCACAAAAATAAAGTTCAAAAGTGGGGGCTTTTTTTCGATTTTTGTTATTTTGGCCTAAAATATTTATGATAGGCAAAAATTGTATAGAATAAAATATGTTTTCAATTAAATTTCCTAAATAAATTGTTTCTAATTTTTTTTTCGTATAAAAACCTAGTCAACTCAATAATGAAAAAACTCGATTTTAGTGTACTATTTCATATTTTTAGTTTGTATCTTATATTTTGTACTGTCAAAATCAAGTTGGTAACTATCGTTGCCATACAAAATCGTTTTTAGTAATATTTAAGTAGTAGATATTACTACAATTTTTATTAAATTATATTTATGAAATGTACTGATTGCCAGTATATTTTAGTATATGTGAAAAATGACTATATTTCATGATTTTCAAACAGATAACATGCTGGATTTTCATATTTCGTTTACTGTACAATACTCACGTCATTATTACCGTCGTCGGTTAGGTTATCGGTAAATGCGATGTAATAAGTAGTAAATAGTGTTATTTAATCGTGAAAGTCTGTAGACCGTACGAGTTCAGTCCGTAATGTGACTTGTTTTTAATTTTTTAATTTTAATTTTCAATTGAAAATATGGAAAATAAAATAAATCTACGTAAACCTATTTATTGAATTTGAACACTGCACATCCAGTGTTTGGAAAAGAACGAAAAAATCATCTGGATAAGATAACAGCTAATTCATCCAAAATTGTATTTATGTAGATAAAGATTAAAATAAATATAATTTTATCTAGATAAAAATCAGATAATTTTTTTTTACTTCAACTATATAAATGATGTATTATATTTATTTGAATCTTACTATTAGGGGACGGATTTAAATGCTCTAAAAAACAAAAAAAATGCATTAAAAAAATATGATTTTACGTACTCGTAACATAATATTTAAAAAAAAAATTTTCTTAACATTTTTTTTAATACTGAAAAAATTTGTTTAATTATAAAAATTTTTGTTTTAAGGAATTCATTATTCATATCATTTTCATAATTTTCTAGTTCTCCTATCTTATTTTTACTCTGAAAATTATTTCCAAAACATGAATATATAATTTATACACCCAAGTGCCAACAATAAATTCGTCTGGTATAAGTATAATATATATGTATTATATATATATAAATATTTTTTTAGGCTCTTTTACCACTCACCAGGATAAACTATTAAAATGAGTGCTTAATGAACCCCAAAGTACCATGTTCATTTCCGTTCTATAAAGTTGCTGAATGAAACTTTCGGACAAAGTTAACTTGAGCAAAAAGTGTCTCCGGAAGAAAAACATCATTGTAAAATTGTATAATGATCATTCGCTTCACTCAGAATCTAAATTAATTAATAATAATGATTAAAGTAATAAATATGATTTAATATGATTAAATAATCAGTTCGGTTTGAGAAACACTTAAATAAATCCGATTTTATTTTAACAGAAGGTATTCCATATCAAGGTCATTTTTCATAGTTAAAAAGAATATTTCGAGTCCATAGACAAAGTTTTAAGAAAGCAATTTTATACTTTTGAGATACTCTGTACTTATTAAAAATTTCAGATAAAAAAAAATTCTTAACTGAAAACGTATTACATTGATTAAAACGGTTGGCCATAAATGTCATTTGAGTGTGAATTCAAAACAATCGTATCATCTATAGTATCATAAGCTATAGTGTTTCAGCGATGAATAGAAGTGGTGTGATGTCAAGTCACCCGGTCATCAGGGCCGTCCCGAGAGGGGGGTGTAGGGGGTGGGACACCCCCCCACGACGTTCTAGTTGGGGCCCAGTTGTCACAAAGCTTCATCGATACATTGAGTCGGCAATTTAATAATATTTTAAGTATTTTAATATTTACCCTATAAATAGTATTTATATTTAATATTACACAGTAAAATTATGAATATTCAAGTATTTTCCTATGAAAAAAAAAAATTTCTACTTTACTTATAATTTTATAAAAATAACATAATAACTATAATATTATTATTATAGTATTAACTGATAACTAAAATAAAAATAAAACAAAAATAACAGAACGCAGAATAGAGATTTAAGTATTTAACTGTTCATTTGTTTACAATATAAAAAAAAATCGTTTATGTTTTGTACATTTATAATATATATTTGTATGTATAATGTGTATTAAAATATTTGTATTTGAATACCTGACCATTATAATTTTATTGTACATACCTTGTTTTAAATAAAAGCTTTGGTTAAAATGTAGATTTATTATATTGCACAATAATATAAATACCTTAATACCTACAATATTTAGATATTTTGGTAACTATAGGTACTACTATTTTAATTTGATACCAAAGTGAATAATAACTATTTTTCAAATTTATAAAACTAAAAAATGTGTTTTAAACAATAAGAAAAAAAAAAGCTGGTAAGTGAGATGGTGGTACAAGTTCGTCCTTCGTCTCTTCGGTCCTTAGACAAGATATTAGTGATGAATGTATTAAGTTTTAAAGAAATGATGACTATCATTTCTTTCGTATAAAACGATTCTGAGCAAAGCTTCAGTGTAATATAATATATTATTATTCAAATACTGTTTACGTATTTTACGGTAATTTGTATAATTTTTGGTGAGTTTTTTTGTAATTAAACCCTCATAAAATATTCAATGAGATATAACTCATTTAAACTTCAATAATTTGATAAATAATAATTCACTTAAATGCTTGGAAAAAAAATCTTGAGTCACGATTATTGATATTTTTTTCGGTATTGATAGTTTAGTATAAGAGTAAACTTGTATTAAAATTTCAGAACTTTCTAACAAATACTCAATATTTCATTAGAAATAAACTTAAAAGAAATCAGACAATATCGTAAAAAATCGTATAATAATTTATTAAAGTGTGTATAAACAAAAATCCTGAGTCACAATTATTTTTGAATTTTTGTTAGGATAATTAGGTACCTAGGTATATGAGTAAGGTCATATTCAGTGTTGAATTCAGATATTTTTTCCAGGGGGGGCACTATGAGATGTGGAATTAATATAATACAAATTAACAAATTTTGCTTAATTTATCTGATTGATATAATTGAACTTAAGCTTATAAAAACAATTAAAATTATTTAATATTTATTATTATTATTAAAAAAAAAAAAAATTAAAATTATTTAATATTTAAAAAGTGTATAATTAATATTATCATATAAAGCGTATGCGGCGATTTTTTTTTGTTGCATATAAATCTATTACCTCTTCGACATATTCAACTGGCGGATCTTCATCACCTTCTATACTTATTTTCATACAGTATTGAAGAGTATCTTGTCCCATTCGGTTGCGAAGGTTTGTCATAATTCTATTCATCGCACTGAATGATCTTTCTACGGTAGGCGTTCCTATTGGAATACATAAAATGGATTCTGATAATTTTTTCAGATGTTCATAACCAATATTTGCTTCAAGAAGGTCAGTTATTGGATATCCGTTAGTTTTAACTTTCTGGGAAGCAACAAACATAAAAGACTTGTAATCTGATAATACTCCATCTTTTTCATTTTCATTTAAAGAAAAACAATCACATAACTGTTCAATAATTCTTTCTGATGAATTTGAAAATGATTTGTAATCTTCGAATATTGAACACCCTTCGATAAGTGTTAAAGCTGTATCATTAAATCGACGGTCCATTTCTTTGATTGTTTGTTCCAAAAACTGTGAAAGGCAAGATATTGTTTCTTTGAAATAATCGTCTTTTTTCAATGAATTAAGTTTACTTGAAATATCTGTAGCGTTTTTAATGATGGTACTTTTATTCACTGCTTCTTGTTTTAAATTTCTTAAAATGTTATTTAAGTGACATGTTGTACTTTTAATTAATGTTGGTAAAGCTGAAATACAAATTGTAGGACCTTGCAGTGTTAAACTTAAATTAGAGATTGCGCCTAGTATTTCATCCAGTCCACACAAAAGTATTATAAAACTTTCTTCGCGGAGACTTAGTAAAATTCCACCGGCCAAAGATGCTAAATCTGCGCCATCTTGATGAATGTGTTCACAAGTAGTAGTAATAGCAATATATGACTGTTTAATTGCATGAACTATTTTATAATGACTTAACCATCGAATTTCAATAGCCTCAGGTATTTTTAATATTGGATCATTTAAAATCACTTGTATTTTATGAAGTAGTTCTTCTCGTTTAGGAGACTGATGAAATAGTTTATAAATATCTTTCAATACATGGAACACACGTTTAATTTTGGGAAATTTGTTGCGCATACTAGTTAATGCAAGTGATAATACGTGGGCTCGACAGTGAATATATGGCACTTCTCTTCCAGCTCTATCGGATACAAATCTACGAACTCCACCTTTATTTCCGGACATGTTTGATGCCCCATCAAAACCACAAGCTATAATATTATCATAGGACAAATTATGCTTAATTAACTCGTTGCTTATTGCATCTATGATAGTTTGAGCTTTAGTGTCAGATAAAGCAACAATATTAAGAAATCTCTCAACTGGTTGATTATTTTTAACGAAGCGAACACATATAGATAATTCAGATTTATTATTTATGTTTGTACTTTCATCGGCTAATAAAGAAAATTTTTTCCCGTACATTTCTTTGTCTAACTTAGCATCTAATATTTCTGAAGCACAACATAAAAGCTCAGTAGCTGTAGCTTTACTCGTGTATGTTGAGCGGTCACTATTTGCATTAATCCAATTTTGAAGTGAATCGCTGCTTTTCACAATTAATCGCTTAATTAATGGTTCATATTTAGTTGTATGAGCTATTTCTTCCTTCACCAAAAAATAAACAGATCGAAAAAGGTATGATAAATGTTTGCGGTTTATTTTACATTCTTCAGAATTTTGATTTAAAATTTGATTATATACAGGGTTTTTTAAAGCTACCAAAGCAAGTTTTTCTAGTTCTACACTACGAATATGTGACGCAGAATATGTATGTTTATTTAATTTTCCATCTTTTCCCAAAGCATTTTTATAGTTTTGGAATGGTGTTTTAACAAAAATTCCTTTTGAGCTAGCAAATAACGCGGAATCGTTGATTACATGTTTTTCACATAATTTACAAAAAGCACCAAATCTCTGATTATCAAAATAAAGCCAAGGATAATCTGCTTCCCATTTAGTGTTATACAATCGATTTACTTTACCTTTTTTCGATGAACTAGCTGATGTAACTTGGTTCTCTGGTAGGTTATCTAAAATAAAAATTATAAAAACGTTAAATAATAAAATTAAACATTTCTAAGTAGATTATCCAAAATATGTTTTACCTTCAGTCGAAGAGTTAGTTACAATATCTTGATTTATGTTAATAGAATCTGTTGAATCTACAATTGTGGTTTTTTTATTAGATGAGAAATAATCTTTGATTGATCGTTTTGACATTTTTAATTTTATAAACAAAAGAAATGTATTTGCCACAAAATTATTACAATCACAAAATACGAAATAATAATAACATTAATAACTAGGTAATTCTTTCTACGTTAATATTGACTAGATACGCGTGATTTTTTTAAACTGCGACGTGGTGTATTGGTGTCTACTGTCTAACATTAGGTAGGTAACCCAAAGGTGACATTTATATAATATAGGCGATCTCAATTTTATTATTGTATTATTTTTATCGATTGTGCCGCGATAACAGCGTGGCATACTCGTAAATTGATTGCGTAATGCATACCTGCGTCTATCTTGCGTACAAGTTTCACACAAGTTACTATCAGACAATAGCATAACCTCGCACGCACTTGCGGCGCACGCTTTAAAATTACGTTAAAAATAGTCATAATAGTCTTAGTCAAATATCAACGATAAAGGCATTTTATAGTGACTGACCGATATCGGTGATACCGATTAGAATTTCCAAGTATATTCTTTTAACGGGCCGGGTAATATGTTCCTAGACCATTCAAATTGTTTCATTAATAAATAAATAATTCATTTACTGACATTTACCGGGGGGGGCAAACAAAACTTCAGGGAGGGCAGTTGCCCTCCCTGATGTATACCTGGATTCAACACTGGTCATATTAAATTTTCAGAACTTTTTGTCAAATATTTAAAATTATATTACATAAAAACTTTCCAACAATTTGGTAAATTAAAAGTTCTATATTTAAGTCAAAAGTGCTATAATTGTTCTGAAAATGTTGTCCAATATAAAAAAGTATGTATTTGATATTGGATAAAATTTTCAAGTTTTTAGCTTCAATACTTTTCGATTTATGACTAAATACCTAAAATCTGAACAATGAAAATCTCGTTTACGGCGGATTTTTACCGATTTTACCGTTTTTCGATCGTTATTCTTGATTACTGGAAAAACTATGGAGATTTAAGAAAAATTACCTCTCTAAAGTACCATCTCCAGGCCCGGATTAAGGGGGGGGCAAAGGAGGCCGTGGCCCCCGGGCCCACGACAATTTGGGGCCCACATAAAAAAATGTAGTCTTGTATTCCACTTAATTCGTAAAATAACTTTAAAAAATTCAGTTTTATATATTTTTTTTGCATTAATTTTTTTTTGTCACCTGTATAATCTAACTACCAAAGTACCAAACTTTGACTTTTGTCATTCGTGATTTTGATGTCTCGTATTTCATGTTAGGATAATATTTTTTATATAATAGAATAGAAAGAGTTATTTTATTCTATGAATAAATGTTGTTATTTTACTATGAAAATTGATAATTAATGTCACTTGCTTGAGCTGTCTCAAACAGCAGAAGACTATAATACAGTGTGTTCAACGATAAAGGTAACACAAAATATTTCGAACGCATGACCTTGTATTCAATTCGGGTTTTTATTAATGCATAAAGGACATAAAATTACATTTATTTTTGGTAAATTATAATTTTTTTTTTAATTCTGCGCATACGCTACAAAACATTTTTTTTAAATTGCACCTCCTATTTTTTAGTTCAAATTTGAATTATGTAAATATTTTTAAGCAACTTTGTCCTTTAAAGTCTTGCTCTAACTTCAAAATTGACTAATTGAGAATTACTTAAAGTTCGATTTATAACATTTGAATTTATCGTACTTTTCAACAGTCTATATAGAGTTTTACGAATTGATATGTGATTTTTGTATTATTTTTTCTTAAAAATTAAGTGTACAGTAATCAATACACAGTTCTAGTAATTTACATAACTTCTGCAGACATTTAAACACAAATTTCTCGTGAATGGTATAATTTTGGTTCATTAATTAATCAAATTATCACATATTTTATCATTTTAATTCAGTTTAAAAACGAAATTATGATTTTGATAAAGAACTTTTGTATTATTTTTAAGTATGTTTTATGCATTATGTTTAAATCATAAGAGACATTAAACGATTGCGATATTTGAAAGAAAACTATCTAATTGTCAGGTATATGATCGAAAATGGCTTAAGTATTCGCAAAATCGAGGAACAGTATATTGTTTTATGTGCAAACTATTTACTGGTTATTCTGATAGCCCATATTTTGTAAGTAATAGTTTTGATAATTGGAAAAAATTTGAAAAAATATCCGATCATAAAAATAGCATTGAACAGAGAAGTGCTGCAGTAACAAAGTGATTACTTCGAATAGATAAAATAATTCTATAAATAGAGAAATGGAGAAACAAATATTAACAGAGACAAAATATGAGACTGAAGTATCGAATTGTCTCCAGTCACTTGACTTTGGTCAAAGTATCAAAAACTTTACATCCTTGAAAGCGAGAAAAAATGTTTTTAAATAAAAATAATGTTCTAGTTTTATATTTATAAAGTTTTATTTGTATTGTATTAAAAAAAAAACATTGTTTTAGAAAAAAAATAATGTTATCATGAAAAAAAATACTATTTTTATGAAAAAAATTATTCTTGGGGCCCTCTAAAATATCTGGCCCCGGGGCCCCAAATATGTATAATCCGGGCCTGACCATCTCAGTTCAATTTCGAATCTTAAAAGTTGCTGGACGAAACTTTTGGACAAGGTTTTCTATACGAAAAGTGTTTACAGAAAAAAATTAAAAATTAAAAATAAACATCATTGTAAAACCATAAGATTCTTCGCTTCACTCAGAATCTAAAAAAATGATGTAATGAAGTATATTATAACATGAAAATATTCGAGCGAAGCGAGACAATTTTTATGACCACGAGTTGGCAATTAGTTAGTCTACCCCCCCCCCCATGGTTATTTTTTCGGGACGGCCCTGCCGGTCATCTCAGATTAACATAACCACGTGAATAATATTGTCTGTAATTTGCATTTTATTACGATTCTGAGTAATAATAATGTAATAGTATTGTATCAGTAATTGCGTAGGTAATAATTAAATTTCATAGCGAATGAAAAACCATATGTTAATATTGGTTCAATATTCAAGTCAACACGATCGATTAGTCACCGTTACGCACTGCAGTAACGTGCACTTGTGCAATACTTGTGTTACCTCAGGTGTCTCCCAAGATGGCCATTATTCACCTTTATTATTATGTATATTAAAGAAAACTGAGGTTTTTACTAAACTGAATACTATTAATTACATGAATACTGAATACTAAATATTAAGAATGTTAATACAATGAATTAAAAAAGATGCTCTGCGTATACGTTTAGATGCTCTGGCCCAGTGGCGGCGCCAGGAATTTTTCCCAGGGCGGGCCAAAGGGAGGCCAACATATAATAGGGCAGGCACAGTTGTTTGGACGTATGGTTGTATGGTAGTTGAAAAAACTTGGGGGGGTTGACAGGGGCCGGAGTGTCCTTTTTTGGAATTCCAAAAGCCAAGGTATACTAGGTTCCTAACCTAACCTTTGACTCTATATATACTATATAAGTATATTAACTATACATATATAAGTACAGTAACCTTTATAATAAAAACTGTTAATTTAATCTCTTAAGATCTTTGACCTCCCCCTTTGAAAAATGGTGGTTGAGTCAAAGTCTTAGTGACCAGGAGTTTTGGTGAGTGAGTTAGGTTAGTTATTTATCCTTTAAAAGAAAATTAAAATTAAATACATAAAACTACAATCAATTATATTTTCTTTCTTTATAATCGTTTATTGTTCGTTTAGACATTTTGATAACTAATATTTTATGAATAACAAGAATAAAAATAAATAGGAGAGTATGGGACTAACCTAAAATTGTGCGACGACAACAATAAAGGTCACTATAAATTATAATAGATACTGTTCGGTGTTCACTGGTCAGTAGTCTCTAGCTCAGCGGTCCTCACTAGGATTGTAGAATGAGCCAAATGTAATTTTTGAAAATTATTTGCGGGCCGCATACATTTTTAATAATTTTTTTAATAATTAAAAACATAAAAATTATATATATATATATATATATATATATATATTGTTAGGAAAGGGTATTGTAGGAAAAAGTACGTGAATGACATAAATGTTTGGATTTATAATTACAATTTTAAATTTCAATTCATAGTTTATTTTATACAATAATTGGTCACGTATTTCTTTAAAATTGGAAAAATTACAAAACAGAGTATTTACAACTGTTTCCATACATTTTTTTATTAGTTCGGCATCCGAGAATGGTTTCATGCGTTTGGCTAACATATGTGTTACTTCATACGATGCTTTTGTTGCAAGTTCATTTTTATTAGTGAACCGTAAAATTGATTGTTTTTCAGAAAAAATTCCTTTTTTTAATTCAATTAGTTTTTCTTCTCTTATTTTAGATGGGTGTGGATAATTTTTAGAAAATTCAGTATGGTGAGTTGTGTAATGACGATTAATATTATAACGTTTTGGAATATTTATGGTTTTACGACAAATTAAACATAAAGCATCGTGTTTCTTACCAGAAATACAGAAACATTCAATCTCCCAACTGTCTTGAAATATTCTGTATTCATCTTCGATTTTACGTTTTGCCAAGATATAGAATTAAAATTAACAGCTTACTCACAGAAACTAGAACACACGATGCTAGAAGCACAGAATTACATATTGTAACGACAATACGGGATAAAATACAAACGGACAATAAGCAATAACGGATAAACTGTTCATACAAGACTACGTGGTGGACTACTACGGTGGAAATAAATAAACTCATAATCGTAGCCCGTAGGTGCCTACTTATCTGTCCAAGTGGTAATTCAATACAAGTTTAAAATAGAAAAATAAAATAAATAAAAATGACAAGATAATAAATGACGTTCGTTTTGTTCACTGTTTATAGAATTTTGGATTTTAGAATGAACAATTTAATTTTAGTTCGGGCCGCACTAAAGTTACTAAAGGGCCGCATGTGGCCCGCGGGCCGCGTAGTGAGGACCGCTGCTCTAGCTGTTACATGCCCACATGGCCACATAACAGACTCATTGGATTTCGGTGTGTAGGTAACGATGATTGTAATCTTTTTCTTATGACGGTCATAGGTATTTCAGAATTATCTAAAATTAGATTTATACAATAATATTGTCGTAATCCCGTCTAAGCCGTTTCCACGAACAACCACACCAAATATAAAACGTACACAATCTATATAATATCCATTTATAATAATAGCTGTGTGTGACGTGTGTATGATTTTGGAAAACCAGACCACGAAATTACGGGGATATGTTCTATTTACGTAGCAATACTTAAAAATTATAATTTCAACTATTAAATTATTTAAATTTAATCAAAATTTTTAGGCGGGCCAACGGGTGGGCCAGAGGTTTCGAAGGCGGGCCATGGCCCGCCCGGGCCCGCCTTTGGCGCCGCCACTGCTCTGGCCGGTCATCACATGACTAAGGGCTGAAACAGACGACCGGTTTTCGACGGCTGGCAAGCGCCGGCCGGTTTATTTTTACATTGAGTTAGATTAGAGTAAACAGACGATACCGTTTTTCGCCGGCCGGTTCGTTCTCGTCGGAACTCGCCGGCCGGCGCATTTCCCAGGCTTGGTGGGTACCGGCGACCGGCCCGGCGAAAAAACCACCGGTTCCCAGCAAATTACATATAAAATGATTGGAGTGAACACACGACCGGCCGTTTCGCCGGCCGGCGTCCCGAAATTTGTTACATTTCTTACATTATTTTGATGCCCAATTCGAAGATTTTAAAACTTAAACTTATTTATTGTCCTATCTCCCTATTGCCCCCTCCCGGAAACTCATTCTAAATATGGGGCCATGCCCCTATACACATTTTAAAAACCATGATATTGTATTTAACAGCGAAGATTGAGTTTATGTAAACAATAAAATGATGATACTTTTTCTCATAAAATAAATATCATTCATTGTACCTTCTGTGAGTGTTTATTTCTCATTGGTGTTTATTTTTAATGTAATTCAAGGTAGACAGAATGTTCAATATAGAACATTTCAGAAATGTATCATTGCGGTAAGTTGTAATATTCACATATATATGTGTATCAAAACTTTTGAAAAATACTGTAAACATTGTATTTACTCGACCAGGTGATTAAAATACGACACTCGCCGGCCGGCGAGTCCTCGTGTGAACACATTTATTTTTCGCCGGCCCGCGCGCACCGGCCGGCGAATGCCGGTCGTGTGTTTCAGCCCTTACGCTGATCGAGCGGAATTCAAGCACTCGCACGGTCACGTAGGCCATCGCATTCACAAGAATATACAGGGTAATACATAAAATAGGATACAACTCCATGATAGCAAAATAATCAAAACACATTGTACATTTTATTAATTTATTTTCTCATCTGTTTACGAAATAGTGAACAAAATGTCAACAAAGAAAAAAAGCAATGAAAAAATTAATATACTATGAATATTTAAGAGATAAAAACCGTTTTATCTCTGTAACATGTACAACAAATACATTCACGCTTGCCATTTATGACGTAATAGGGAAAATAATCACGTGGTTTCCCGTTTCCTTCCTGATCCTAATGTCATTGACCATACCGTTTGGTTCATCCACCTTTGAGGTTGAAGACAACCTCAGGACAATAATAATTTAATGTCCTTAAAACTACTGGAATCGCATACTTGGTACTTTCACCCACTAGTAGCTCGGGGCCCCGGGTTCGCCAAACTCGTAATACTAATTACTTAGTATTCCTCTGAGAGAATGCGAATATTAATAGAACGTTTTGTTGACACCGATTTGCCTATAAACAAATTAATAACTTTTTTAATTTTTTTTTTACAAATGCTTAAATCATTATAAATCTGTTAAAAAAAAAAGCCGATAAGATAATGGTGGTGGAAGTTCGTCCTTCGTCGCTTCGCTCCTCGGACAAGATAATGGTGAGGAGTGTATAGCACTTTCTATCATGGGATCACCTAACCTAACCTCGGACAAGATATTGGTGATGAATGTATTAAGTTTTAAAGAAATGATGACTCATTTCTTTAGTATAAAACGATTCTGAGCAAAGCTTCAGTGTAATATAATATATTATTATTTAAATACTGTTTGCGTATTTTACGGTTATTTGTATAATTTTTGGTGAGTTTTTTTGTAATTAAACCCTCATAAAATATTCAATTAGATATAACTCATTTAAATTTCAATTATTATAACAATTTTAACTCATTAGAAATAAACTTAAAAGAAATCAGACAATATCGAAAAAAATCGTATAATAATTTATTAATGTGTGTATAAAAAAAAATCCTGACTAACGATTTTTGAACTTTTGTTAGGATAATTAGGTAGGTATATGAGTAAGGTCATATTAAATTTTCAGAACTTTTTGTCAAATATTTAAAATTATATTACATAAAAACTTTCAAACAATTTGGTAAATTAAAAGTTCTATATTTAAGTCAAAAGTGCTTTAATTGTTCTGAAAATTTTGTCCAATATAAAAAAGTATGTATTTGATAGTAGATAAAATTTTCAAGTTTCTAGCTTCAATACTTTTCGATTTATGACTAAATACCTAAAATCTGAACAGTGAAAATCTCGTTTACGGTGGATTTTTACCGATTTTACCGTTTTTACTCAGTTTTTCGATCGTTATTCTTGATTACTGGAAAAACTATGAAGATTTTGGAAAAATGACCTCTCTAAAGTACCATCTCAGTTCAATTTCGAATCTAAAGAGTTGCTGGACGAAACTTTTGGACAAGGATTTCTATACGAAAAAGTGTTTACAGAAAAAAAAAAAAAGAAAAAAAAAAAAAAAAGAAAAAAAAAAAAAAAATAAACATCATTGTAAAACCATAAGATCCTTCGCTTCACTCAGAATCTAAAAAAAAAGCTCCCAGTTAAATTTTCTGCCCCCAAAAAAGTGCTGCCTGGGGCAATCGCCCTCTTTTCTCCCCTAAATACGCCATTGCGTCTTTCAAAATCATTTAATTTTGCAATAAATTATGATTTTTTTCTTAATAGTTGTTTGGAATTAAAAAATAATAAGTTTGATAATTTTATGTAATTTATTTAATTGTTAAATTTAATTTTTAATTATTATCTGTTCATTTACTCTTCGGGGTGTTAATGTTAATAAAAAAAAATATACAAAATTAAAAAAAAATGGAAAAACAGCCGTTATCTCCAATAAACCCTGGTAAACCTTTAAAGGCGGTCACCGGTGATCATCAAACTGGACTTTGTGACACATATTTTACACTTATATAGGCCCAGTAATTGAATTATATTCTTTAAACATGTTTATTAAATTAAAACATTTCAATTGTAAATAAATGTAAGGTTTCTAATAACTGCAATAAAAATAAAAATCATTATTTTATGAGTTTTATTGAGAAATAATTTTCGCTGTAATTTATATTCAATTACTTGTCGTGAGATGAAAAAAATGATAACTATGTAAAATAAGTACATTTATTATTTTCAAAAAGACTGGTATCGTTTTGAGTCAGTCTGCCCAATATTTCTACCTTATCAGGTTTAGTCTTTGACTGTATAATATTAAGGTTAATTTAGACTTAATTTACCGCCTGTGGCTTGTATTCATCTTACTGTTGACTCACGCTTGGTGTTAGTTGTTTAGCCTTCTTCAGACTTTTTAGGCAAAAAGGCGTAACGAGGCCAACTTTTTTTTTTACCATGTGCTAATTCTAATTGTCTATTTGACATTTTTCAAGGGGCACTTAACTCAATAGTATCTATGCCAAATTACTGCTGTTATTTTAATTGGGCTCTTCAGACGTCTTCTTATTTAATTTTCGTCCCGTTATCGCTGGCCCATTGTGGTTGATATTAAGAAAACCATTTGATCAAGAGCTTTATCCAACACTTTTCAAACTCTGTCCCATTACCCCGATTTTAAAATCTGGGGACACGCCAAAAATTTAAAACTACTTTCAAATCTACATGGTACCCAGTCAACAGTAGCGTTCCGTCTATACGGTGCTCCTGGTGGACTTTTTTGTCGCTTTTTCTTGTCTCCTTAGAAAGGTGGGTCACTTATTATAATTTGAATTCGCCACCATCGTATAAAGTTATTATATGGTAATAAACTAATACAAAAAAAGATTATCCATTTTTATTTCATTAATGTAACACTAGTAGTATATATATGCCGATCCTGACCCACTTTTGATATTAATTGATCTTTTTCACTTAAAACTAATTTATTGGTATTTTCCACTTAAAACTAATTTGTTGGTCTTTTTAACTTAGTTTTTTTTTAAAAAATATTTATATTATGGTCCGTGGTCTTTTTCATTTAGTTTATTTTTCTCTATTTTTTTGAGTTATTATTTTTGATTACATTATTAATATGGTCAATGAAGTTTTCTCTAGATATTCCTGTTTTATAATGGCCCCAAGCTAAAGTATCAATTCCATTTTCTAATATAAATCTTTTATCATCATGAGCACTGAGTGCTGTTTTATTTTGTTCGATTGTACAAATGTCATGGTTTTTTGTTCTAAAAATATTTTGTTTAACACTTAGAGATTTTTGAGTTGTTAAACATTTTTTTAAATCATTATGACATATTTCTTTATCAACCACACATTTTTTCACTCCTTTTGCTTTTTTGACTTCTTTCCCTGTACTATGTTCCGTGAATCCGATCGTAATTTCGATCGCAGAATTATTTTGTACTCACTCATATTGTCGTTCACTCTTTTTACATTCGCGCTTTTGCTTTCGCTCTTTAACTTTCGCTCGTTTGACGGGATACCAATATATTTATATACATTAATATTCATTAATATATTAATAAAATCAATATATTTTGCATTCTCTTTCACATTAAATAAGTTTTAATATCCCTTAAAAAATTCCCGCTAAGACTTATTATTAATTTAAATTAAACATATATTCTTTGTTTTCTTATATTTTATTTTTCATTATTATTATTATTGAAATATTATTAAAGCGCTATAGTGACGAATTTTCGTTATTTTTTTAAGCGTTCATTTATGTAAATATTACAATATTCAGTACGAAACTCATTTCACATAATTGTATTTGCGATTCACTATTGAAATCTATAATAGGTACCTATATAAAAACTACTGAAATTTATAATTTATAACAGTAACATATCATCTGGTTCGTCATGTTTGATACGGTGTCGTATATGTTAGCGTACTGTGCACTCTTCGCCGTCGTCCCATCCGCACCGATTAATCGCTTTAATCGTAAGTCATTACGAGCGCACGTTGTATGAAAGTTATTACCGTATTCATTTGTGTTATTTTGTCAGGAGTGCTGCCAGACGAAATGGAATCCGTACCGAACGAATACTTTTACACGAAACCGCCAATGGGTCTAGGTCGGTGATACCATATACGAACACGCATATTAATATACGTACATCACAATATGTACTCGTGGTTAAGTTTTTATGTCGTCTGTATTCTCTGATCGCGTACATTGAGGTGAATTAGCATAACCTAAATTTGTTACTATATAACGAAGCTCGTTTTTTTCGGATCATTCGGCCATTCTGACTCGCGCTCGTTTCAAATCAATACTTCGTGACGATTCTTAGCAACTCTCTCTTAAAAGACACTATAAGAGTCCGGGATCTTCTCGATACAGGCATTTCAATTAAAAGTACCTCCCACAATAAGGACCCCGATCACATGACAGCTTTCGTTCTCGCTGTTAAGTTTCACAAATACATAGTTTTGCTCGGTGAATTATTACAAGCGCGCGTATTCGAAAGTTATTGACGTGTGAATGTGTGTTCTTTTGCCAGGAGTGCTGACAATTCATACGGAACCCTTGCCGAACGAAAACTTTTTCACAAACTCGTCGGAGAATCCAGGTTGGTGATAACATAAAGATATATACATTACGTCATGCTTTACACGAACACGTAGACGTAGTTAAGTTTACGTTTATTCCGTATTCTTCAATCGCGTACGTTGAAGTGAATTAGCATAGTGTAATATTTACGAACAGTACTGAAGGATCCACTATAACGAAGCTCGTTTTTTTACGAATCCTTCGGCCAATCCAACTCGCGCTCATCTCAAATCGATATGCTCAAGACACAAGAGTCGAGATCTTTTCAATCCTGGTCTTTCATTAAAAGTGCCTCGGAATAAGGACCCTGATAACCTGACACCTATTGTTTTCACTGTTATTTTTAATAACATTTAGTCTCACTGGGTAACTCACCCGGCTTTGCCCGTGCGAAATAAAATCATAACAAAACCCAATAGTGTCATCAGCATAGGCACGCATAGGTAGGCTTTGTGGGGCTAAGCTTTCGAACATTTCCAATGCCCTCAAACTGCATTGTCTAATTTTTTTTTCTACTCATTGAACATTTCCACTATGTTTGACCAATCGATTTAATCGTAAGTTATTTCGAGCGATCGTATTTGAGAGTTATTAACGTATACAATACGTTTGTTGTTTTGTCAGGAATGCTGTCAGCCAAAGTGGATTCCAAACCGAACGAAGATATGTACGGACTCCCGTCAGAGGTTCTAGGTTGGTGATAACATGCAAATATTATATATAATATATTTTAAGTATACACATAGTTAAGTTCACATTTAGTCTGTACTCTTTAATAACGTACCATTGAGGTAAATTAGCATACTGTAGATAATTTACGAATGGTGCTGATGAATTCAATGCTACTGTAATAGGGAGGCTCAGGGGCTAAGCTTTCGATTAGTTCAAACATTATCTAATTATTTTTTACCTATTGAATACAGAATACTATCCATCATAGTTTATGATGCTGGGTAAACAATTTATGACATTTCTAGAAATCAAGCGCGGTGAGAAATTATTTTTTATGTGTTTATTATTTCCACAAATGCTTCATTTCAAAATCCTGATCCGCTTAGATCACAATAGCTATCCGTGTGCCAAATGTCTACCCGATCCGTCAAGCGGTTTTAGCCTTGCATTGATAAATCAGTCGATCAGCCTCCCCTTATGTACTCGTAAATATTATAAATAACAATAGCTGACCCGGCGAATCTCGTCTCGCCCCGATTTCACGCCTTCGAATAAACTCCAGAGTGATTACAAAACGCGTACAGTTCAAATTTCAATTTACAGTTCAAATAAACGTGATTTATAGCGGTATGATGAACAATGTTTTTCGATTTAACGAAGACGGTTCGTCAACACGCGAACCGGCAACGTACAACTGACCGTGCGAAACGCATGGAAATTCGAGATTGATCCCACAGACGTCCAACGATTGGCCTCGCGATTTATTTCGAATATTCGAAAGCACGACGATTCAAGGCTCTACATTCACGGCTGGCTTCTTCTAATAAAATGTTTTCGAATTCGAGGCGGTGATTGTGCAGCGCGCGCGAATCTCCGGGGGCAACACGGGGGCACGTCTCCATTAATTTACTTCTGCACGTTATACTCTTGCGTTTGATTACCGCGGACATTCTGAATAATTATCGCACGACTCGTTCGTCGTCCAAGGTTTGATCGTCAAACAGGAGGCATTAGTCAAGCAAACAACTTGAAAAAAAAAAGTACGTAAAATATAAACACGTACCTATTATGGTTCTATTAATCAATTCATTGTGTTGTTTTATAAAAACATCTCCACGGCGATTCTAAGAAGTGCATTATACTCCGTGGCATCGCCGAGGAATTGTTGAAACGTTTTTTCCACAGATTTATAATCAATTATCGTTAGAGTACCAATACCAAAGTGGATTGATAGTTTAATATTGATTGATTGATACTTTAAGTAACTGGCCAAAGACGAGAAACACTATTTCTCGTATGAAATCACGAGACGCGTTTACTCTTCAAATAATTTTTACTGTTTTAGTAACAACTATTGAACAATTCGATGGAATAGATGTTTTTTTCTATGGACCCTGTTTATGAGTTAGGGAGCATTCAAGTATTACGTAACGCAATTTGGGGGGAGGGGGGGTCTTGTAAAACGTTACAATGCGTTACAAGGGCGGGAGGGGGATTATTTAAACAATGCGTTACGTAACATTTTTTTATTTTAATAAAAAAGCTAGGGCTTTGTTCAACATAATTGTGACTTTAATGGTCACTTAAATGTTACGTAACGTTTAGGGAGGGGGAGGGGGGTACAGAAAAACGATACGGTGCGTTACATTGGGGGAGGGAGGGTCTAAAATCTTCAAAAATTGCGTTACGTAATACTTGAACGCTCCCTTATTTTAGTTTTCCGTACCTCGATAGAAATTATTTGCCGACCCCGGATTTAGATTCTATAACATTTCCCGCCATTTCCAGGCTTCTCGAAAAATATTTAGTAACCATTGCTCGATCGATTTTTGTTTTTTTTTTTGTTTTTCTGAATCGGTTTTGTTTTTGTTCCCTCTCGTCTCCGCAGGCGACCGGTTCACGCGGTCCACGATGAAGAACCTGTGCGAGGTGCACGTGCACTACAAGCCGGGCAGCCGCGACGTGAGCCAGGCCCGGCACACCAAGCTCGGCACCCGGGTGTGCGTGGACGTGTGCGACCAGTACCGGGAGACGGCGGCCGACGAGCCCAGCGTGATGGTGGACGTGACGCTGCTGCACGGCAACTGCGAGTTCGACGGCCAGCCGGACAGCGTACTGCTGTTGGACAGCTCGTGCACGTGCTCGTACGAGCTGCGGTCCGACCAGAAGATCCGGTTCGCGCAGTACGCGTTCAAGGCGGACCGGCAGGGCTACGTGAAGGTGTCCGCCGTCGCGGACCGCGGGTTCGTGGCGTGACGCCGCGCCGTCGCGGAGGCGCCCGTAACGGGGTGGAGGCGCCCGGCGGCGACGCGCGAGGGGCCGCCGTGGTCGGCGGGCACCGACCGACGACGTCGCCGAGGGCCGCGTGATCCGTGGGTACCGGCGCCGTCGCCGAGGGCCCCGTGGTCGACCGACCTAACCTAACCTAACCTAACCTAACCGACTAACTGTGCGATTTATTCTGCGCCGCCGTCCGGAGTTCTTTGCTCTTAGGTCGACGTAACGGGTGTGTCGAGTCGAACGGCTCAGACCAAAGCTTCGGTACCTACAAAAAAAATATACCGTTTTTACATCTAACCACTGTTTGTTTGATTTTGTCAACGTGTTCTCTCTTTTTTTTTTTTTTTGTAAAAAACTTTTTAAAATTTTCTTGTTTTCGACAAACGAGAAATTCTTCTTCTAATCACGAGATTCAAAACGTGTTCTGTCTGTATTCAAAGAGTCATGTCAAATGATTGAATAAATCAAATAAATCAATATTTTTAAACCCTTGACAGACAAGGTTAAAATGTTAACGAAAAAGACAGGCTGGTCACGGGTGACCCAAGTGCTTTTTATTCATTTTTTAAATTATCTAATGCGCTTTTATACATAAATATTGTCTGTTTTTTTAATGTATACCTACTTTTAAAGACGAAACACTAAAAAAAAGTTTTTTAATGATTTTTCAAAGGAAAATTTTTTTTTAATTATTTAGGCCGGTTGTAGGATGGTCGATGTAATGTTATGGAGAGGGTGGACCGGTTCTTGGTACTATTTTCTGATGTGAAGTACTTTAAAACGTGTTCCGGTCACGGGTGACTGGCCTTGTCTGTTGAGGGCTTTAAAAAACATTTAAAGTTCAAAATTGACATAAAAAGTTAATATTGTAAAAATTATAAAATAATTTACTAAACATCTTATAAAAAAGATTTTTGAAATTTTTTCCGTAAAATATATGAGTATGGTCATATAACATCTTGTCAAATATTAATAATATAATTACAGATAAACTTTACCAAAAACAAGATATTTGCGAAATTCTATTTTTAAACCAAAAGTTAACAAATTGTTTTGAAACATTCATAAATGATGTATTAATATACGGTGGTAATTTCAAGTTTCTAATAACATTAATTATTAAGTATGGACTAAATAACTAAAACCAATAAAGTGAGTGTTTCAGCAAAATTTACAGGTTTTTTCTAGATTTTATAATTAATTTGTTGTACAATATTATAAATAACAAATTTTTCAAACAAAGAAAGAGTTCACAAAAAAAATATTGATACTAACTCATTAATTATTTTGATTTTTATGAAAGTTTTTTAATTAAGTTTAAAAAAACAATATACATATAAATAAAATACGAATCAATATGTAACCATCTAATTTTTTTTAAATATATATGCCAATAGTTTTCAAACCGGGTGCCATGGCACACTGGTGTGCCGCGGTGTTTTGAACATTTTTTTTTTCATAAATGAATGATTGAATTGAAAAATTTTATTATGATGTACGAAAATGGATGCGTCCAACCGTTGTGAATCTGCAATATTTAAGTGTATATTGATAAATCGAAGGTTTGCAGTAAGAAAGCGACTAAGATAAGTTATGTTAGATAATAATTGCACCATAACAAAATGTATCGATAATGTAATTTTTTAGAATATTAAAATTAGAGGTCATAGTATGCTAAATGTTGTGAAGGGTGAAGTGTGCCATGGTAAAAAAAAGTTTGGTATATCATAAACACTGATATATGCAAACAAAAATTTTAAAAATATTTATATAAATATACATAAGTCTATTTAACTAATTTCTCTGTAATACAATATTTTATCTTGCCAATAATACTTTGAAATATGGAGGTTTCACTGTATATTGGAAAATAAAATGCATAAAACCATTATTAATTCAAGTTTATCAGTATTTTTTCATAATTTATTGACTATTTAATATTCGTTTATTATTGAATAAATTAAATTATTAATTAATTAATTAAACATAATATATTCATATTTATTTATTTAATATTCTATAAGTATTACATCTATTATATTCTATTAAATTATTTAAACTATTTAATCATTACGAGCCATAATTGTTATTTCTTTTTATAAAACCAGGCTATAATTGAAATTATTTACCAAAACTATATAACACAAGAAAAAATCAAAATGAATTACTTTCAAATAGTTATTTAAACTTCAAAGAATAGTATAATATTATAGTTAATTTTGTTATATATTAAAAAGAAAATTTCAAATTTGCTTCCCTAGGGTTTAAGTGGCATTTTTAGATCCATGCATTCTGGAAGCCACACAAATTGTAAAAATTGTTCAGTTTTTTATAGGAAAAAAATTGAATTTCAAATAAAGGAATAGTTACAATTTTTACAAACTGTTTTCCATTATTTAAAGGTAACCATCAAATAACGATGGGGTAATTTATACAATTTTAATATACTTAGTACATATGATGAGAAACTCAAAGATAAGATCATATTATAATATTTTATCTTGTTAAAAATTAAGATAATACATTTAAAGTACAAGGTTTCTTTCAAGATTCCAACAAATTAATTTTCACACAGGCCTCTAAATAATGTTTGCACCGCATCTTTGTAATTCTAAATCCACAAACCCTATAAATATGTTTTACTTAAATACAATTACATAATAAAGTTTATTAAGCCAAACAACAAAAATAATTTTGTTTATTTTTCTGGTACATATTGATTTTTGTTACTTTTATTTTTCAAGATAAAATGTAATACATTAATTTGCACATAAAATAATAATTGAAACCAATATTCATCAGACATCATTATAAAATTTGATAAATGAGAAAAATTAACACTGACTGAACTAAATCATAAGTAGTATACTGTTAAGACTCTTAAAATAAAATATTTAAAGATTTATATGGTGAAATTAAGAATTCAATTAAACTGACAAATCACTCAATTTACTGACAAGGAACAAATAATTCATCAAAGATGGACTAATAAAATAAAATGCGCTTAACTAAATCACATTTGGCAATTAAACGACTTTAATACAAATAATCAATTATACAATTGTGTATACATTATACATATTAACACTATTACATTTCTTTGAAATCTGCGAATACCAGTTAATGTTGATAGTTTTGTACCAAATTATGTAATACTACACCAATCAAAAAGTTAGTTGAAAAAAAAGGAACCGTTTTGGAACTCTAAATTTCTCCTTTGAGGGTAGCAATTAATTCTCCACTTTCTTGTAGTTCTTTAATTATATCCAAACCACCAATCAATGACCCCTTTACATAAACTTGAGGGTATGTTGGCCAATCAGAATAAACTTTTAAACCTTGTCGAACTTCTTCATCAGACAAAATGTCAAATGTTTCGTATTCCACACTGTTGAAAATAAATTTGTATCAATAATAACCCGACAAATTACTCAAACAAATATGTATAAATTATTACCCAATCTGATTGAATATTTGAATCAACTGATTGCTAAAACCACAGCGTGCAAGTTGTTTGTTACCTTTCAAAAAGACCATAACATCAGCTTTGTTGATAAGTGATTTAAGCCTGAAATAATATAAACATAAATTTAAAATAGTAACTTATTTTATTTTAATTTTTAACTGATTATTATAGCAAAACCAAAAGAAAAACATATATATATATATATATATATAAGAACAATAAGGGATTTCATAACCCAATCAAGTATTTTCCCACACTTTGGTCTAATTTGTTTTAAAAACAAAAAAGTAGTTTGTAATAAACAACAATTTGAATACATAAAATCACAATTTTAGATTCTGAGTGAAGCGAAGGATCTAATGGTTTTACAATGATGTTTATTTTTTTTTTTTTTTTTCTTTTTTTTTTTTTCTGTAAACACTTTTTCGTATAGAAATCCTTGTCCAAAAGTTTCGTCCAGCAACTCTTTAGATCCGAAATCGAACTGAGATGGTACTTTAGAGAGGTCATTTTTCCAAAATCTCCATAGTTTTTCCAGTAATCAAGAATAACGATCGAAAAACTGAGTAAAAACGGTAAAATCGGTAACAATCCGCCGTAAACGAGATTTTCACTGTTCAGATTTTAAGTATTTAGTCATAAATCGAAAAGTATTGAAGCTAGAAACTTGAAAATTTTATCCAATATCAAATACATACTTTTTTATATTGGACAACATTTTCAGAACAATTAAAGCACTTTTGACTTAAATATAGAACTTTTAATTTACCAAATTTTTTGAAAGTTTTTATGTAATATAATTTCAAATATTTGACAAAAAGTTCTGAAAATTTAATATGACCTTACTCATATACCTACCTAATTATCCTAACAAAAGTTCAAAAATCGTTAGTCAGGATTTTTTTTTATACACGTTTTCATAAATTCGTATATGAATAACGACTGTTTTTACGTTAATTTTCAACTTAAAATCTGTATAAATCTTTTTTGGTGTGTCCGATCACAATGAAACTTGGAATATAGATATAAAAACATGTTTCGAATCTTTTGGTAACAGAAAATTTCTAACGAGTTAAAAATTGAATATTTTATGAGGGTTTAATAACGAAAAAACTCACCAAAAATCAGACAAATAACCGAAAAATACGTAAACAGTATATAAATAATATATTATATTACACTGAAGCTTTGCTCAGAATCGTTTTATACTAAAGAAATGAGTCATCATTTCTTTAAAACTTAATACATTCATCACCAATATCTTGTCCGAGGTTAGGTTAGGTGATCCCATGATAGAAAGTGCTATACACTCCTCACCATTATCTTGTCCGAGGAGCGAAGCGACGAAGGACGAACTTCCACCACCATTATCTTATCGGCTTTTTTATGTATAATTTAAAAACTCTTGAATTGATAATTAAACAATAAATTCAAAACACTGATAAAACTACTTTTTTTAAATTTAATGACAAATAACAAATATAGATACTGATAAAAGGATCAACTACAATAAGTTTGATGAGAATAGTTTAGTCAACATATGATATTATTCAATAATGTACCTATAAAAGATTTAAATTAATATATTTACTAAACATTCAATGATAATAAATAGTATTGAAAAATAATTTTATAACTTTCTGAACAACTTTTAAAAATTAATTTAAATATTTCTCTTCATTAAATCTAACATTTGTCAAATTATTTAGCTAATTGCAAAATCATAACCTAAATACATTTTAATAATATGTTAAAATAAAAATACACACACACACACACATATTTATGAATTTCATAATGTATTCTATTTAAAACTAAATTAGGCTGTGAACAAATATTGGTTGCTCATACATGTCTTTCCCAAACCCACCCATATATATTTCAAAATAAGAATTCAAAATAAAAATAATATTCTCATTTAAATCTTAAATTTAACCTACTGTAATATATTAATTATATAATGTAACACAACTTAAAAATTATTAATTATCTTGTGTACACTTTTGTTAAATTTAATCTCAAGTACAAAGCTTTTCTTCATGTATTAGTTATGATAAATACACTTATCATATTACATATTAATCAAATAATTACAAAATTTTAAGCTAACAATTTTTACACTTCAATAAAACCTATTATTAACTTATAACTTAAAAAACAATTGATGAATAAAAAAATAATAAAACACTATTACATAAATATCAAAATTAATGTCAACATATTATTAGCAAAAAAAATAATAAGAAATATAAATTGATATGTTGCTGTGACTCCATGCTTGGTGCTTATTATTTACGATAAAATAAACTTTTTAGCGTATTATATTGATCAATTTGCAATGCATTTCAAATTTTTTATTCAGTAGAATTTATGTTATGATAATTTCATAATGAACACATTATTTAAATTAAATTTTTAGTAAAGGAAAAGTAGAAAGAAAAAAGGAATATGGACTAAAAAATAATTTTATTTTAAAAATAATTAAGTTTTGTTAAATAAATAATGAGGATTAATTTACCTTTCATTGAGATCAGCTTTTTTATTTTCCAGTTTTAATATATTATTTAGTTCGCCAGTTTCTCTCAACTCTTTTACAATGTCTAATCCTCCAACCAATTCGCCATTAACATAAAGCTATATAAACAATAAATTGATTTAATAATTATCACATCATTGATTCAATAGCTATTTCAATAAATTTACCTGAGGGAAAGTAGGCCAATTAGAATAAACTTTTAATTTTTCTCGGACAACTTGATCTTGTAGTACATCGAATGTACTAAATTCGGCACCAACTTCTTTAAGTAAATTTACAATTGCCGTACTAAACTTACACTTAGGCTCCGACTTTGATCCTTTCATGAAAAGCATAACAGGAGCAGTGTTGATCAGAGACTTCAGTCTCGAATTGATGTCTTCATCTTTTTGTATTTTAGGGACACCCTTACTCAGCTAAACATTCAATCAAACACAACAAACTTTAATATTACATTTTAATACTTCAGAACAAATTAAAAGTACCAAAGCTTGAATTTTTTTATTTAGCTGTATAGGATCAGCGCCGTCCAACACATCGACTTGAACGCCATTGCGAAACAGTACAAATTTCGGTACAGCAGACACGTCATATTTCAGTGCTATTTCGGCGAAATCTTCAGCCAAACACTTGCCGATTTTAACGTTCTTAAACATTAAAAGAACAATTAAGGTAAATCAATACATACACACAAACACCATTTGTTGGTGGTGCTTCTAGTGATCAACCATCGGCGTTTACCTGGAACTCTTCTTCTGAGGCCAAATCGTTAAGAATATTGTTCATGTGCTGGCATGGCTCCGACCAGTCTGCGTAAAAATGAATGACCGAGAGCCCGTTTGATCTGAACAGCACAAAAAAAAAATCAGAGAGAAAATAATCAGTAACCAAGCGAAAAACTACTATATTAAAACCCATAGATAGAGATGAAGAACGCCGAAACGGTCATGTAATATATTATGATTTTGTACACTCACTTAAGAGCTTCGAATTCTGCTTCCGACGCAATAGCAGTCACCATTTTCTCGGTCACTAATTCACTATAGTTGTCTAAAGGTACTTAAAAAGTGTATCAGTCGTAACGATTGATGGAAGACCGCGTCCGAGTCAGCGATATTATTAGTTGATGGTTATTACTTCTTACTAAATAGTGTCGAAATATGATAATTTGTTCGTTTTAAATTATTCTTGTTCGCTATCAACCTGAACTGTAGTGTTTTATTTACACAGGCACACAGCACGTTCACCCGAGGACCAATCAAGCTCCGTTATCAGCCGGAGTCTCGTTATCATTGCGACGGCCGGACAGTCAAGGAGGTCGTAGTAAGGAGCAATGAGATCTCGAATACATCGATCTACGACGACGTCGATTTGGCGGGACGCGTTTGCGATTTTCAAAACGATCACAGCAGACGATGTTTAATCCAAAAAGAAGAATCGAGATGACTCGTTTTCTGTGTACGCTCCACCGACTTGTACAAACACTGGTGTACAGGCCCTTGATCAGCGACAGACGGGCACCTAAATCCTAATGCTTACAAAATAAAAAAAACCAAAATTCACTTCCAAATTATTTGAGAACCACCTTTTTTAAATGTTTATCGATAAAAACACGTTTGATATATACATGAAATCGCATCTAAACACATAAAATAATAAAATATTTCACACATATTTATCTGTACATGACTCGACATGCTTTAACGTGAAAATTACCGCAGTTAAAACGAGAAAATACTCAACGACAAATAAAAACGACTAAATTTTGGGACGAAAAATTCAAAGGGCTAAGGCTTAAACTTTATATGGTTCGTAGCAGGGACGCCCGCAGCAATGTAGCTCAGGGGGGGCAAAAAATTGCAAGTACTTAAATACTTATGGGAAGATTTACCGCTGCACTTTCATCTACTCATACTTAGTAATAGCATCGTTTATAATTTTTTTTAAATCAAAACTAATTTAAGTAAATATAAAATTACACTATTATTTCTAATATTTCTAAGAAAAAACATAATAAAATTTAAACAAAAAACAACTTTATTTGATTTGAATTTACATATTACATCATATTTATACATCATAAATTTGCATTTTATTCAAAAAGTAATGACATTCTCCTTTTATAAGAAGCAAATAAATTAATTGAATTATCAATTTGTTGATTAAAAAAACCCATGATAGCTGAACACATTACCCAGAATACGATAAATGTAATAATAATAATGTCTGTCAAAAGGCTTTTATTTCCGTCGACGAGAGGCTGCTTATATATGACTTGTTAGATACTGATACAAGGATTGTCGCATAGTCGCTAAATACCAAAGACCAGCTTTATGTAAAAAAACTTCTAATTTTGTAACTGTCACAAAAAATCTCAGTGAGGGCAATGGCCCCCACTGCCCCCCCCTTCCGGGCGTCCCTGGTTCGTAGACTACTCCGGGCATTAGAATATATGACCGTGAAATCGGGCTGGTAGAAATCGACTGATTTTTATTTGTGATGTATTTTTTACTTTTGAGTTTTGGCATATGAGCAGTGTTCAAAAGTATTTTGGACAATGCCACTGATCGAGTCACTTACCATTGACTAAATGGCTGAACTAATGAATATTGTCTCTAAGGTAATTTAACATTTTACATTAAATTTAAATCAAGTTGATTCAACATTTTGAAATGTATATTAAATCTATTATATATGTTGAAAATTTTTAAATAATCATCCACGTTAAAACATTTAAAATATGTTATTTTATTTGTTTCAAACACATATAACAAATTTATAAATACAAAAATTAATTTGTAATTGTTTTGTGTTCAGAGACTTGATAACTATGAAAATAATAAATGGATTATACGAAAATATGTTAGAGATTTTAAAGAAAAACAGCCAACTCCACAATAATTATAACCAGCAGAGTTTTTAATTAAAAACAATAATATACCCAAGATAATTTTTATTTTTAATGCATTTACACACTATTATTGTATTTATCAAAATAATTATAACAGGACAATTGAAAAATGAATTGCTTTTTCTCCAGGTACTACTAAACAACAAAAGGTAATTAAAATTTCATAATAACTTTATAAACAAACCAACCACAATTTATTTTATGATCTCATTATTATTGAAATACTATTTTTACATAAAAGGTTGACATTATGAAATGTATGGTCATAGTTTATGAGCGCAATTAATTCTATATATTGTTTTGGTAAAATTAAATTACAAATTAAATGAATATTTAAATAAAATTATTTTTAGAAAAATATTTGAATTATTTACAATAATAGGATATTAAATCATCCATTATCTCATAATTATTTTATGTTAGAAAATAAGAACCAAAAGATTAATAATTGTAGTGATATTGGTTTTATGTAAAATTTTAGTTCCAATTTAAGATAGGATTATGTAATCTAAATTCTAATATACAAATTGTCATAATTATTTTACTATACTTTTTTTTTTTTTTAATACATGAACTTGACTTTATTTTAGTTTCAACATTTGTTCCGAAAATATACTTAAATTTTACCAAAAGAAAACATAAATAGGTAAATAAATTTTTAAGTACTGTCAAATTAATTGAGTCGTAAAAGGGTTAAACACATGAAGGTTATGTGATTTATGTTTAAAAGAACTCAGTTGTTCTTGTTAATATATTATAAAATTCAATTCACACATATGACATCATAGGAATATTTCAACACAAAACAAAATAGTAAAATGTTTATATAATCAAAAAATCAAATTCACACATTTACTCCAAGTGCGAAAATAACAAACCAATAATTTAATAACAAAGCGATATAAATATTTTATTTTTTAAATATAATATTAATCCCGTTCTTCTGGCTTCTTGTAAGGATAATCTAAATAGTCAAAAATATCTTCTTCACAAGTAATCTCCACAGGTTCACCTGGTATACCTAATGAATTTACAGAACACAGAAATAATAATAATAATAAATAAATTCTTATACTTATAGGTAGTGGATATTTCTATCAATATGTTACCTGTACAACCTAATGGTCGTAATGTATATTCATTGAGTTTAAAACCTAGCTGCATAGCGTGATCTCTCATTTGTTTGTTGAACAAATCACTTCCGGTAAAATAAAGTACAGCACAATAAAATTGATCATATGGATTTAAACGAATATCCAATCGTCTAGATACGCTGCCCACTTTGCATACTCCCTATTTTAAATAACAAAACATACTATGTAAATATAAAAACTTGCATACGTTGATACGTCCCAACAAATTTGTTTTTTAGCAAAAAAAGTAAATAACAGTTAAAAACTAAAAAAACCGGTTAGTACTTAGTACAAAATTTCATTATTCAGATGTGCACACGTGTTAATAATTTAACATAAAATACGACTAATCTATGATATGAAACTGTTTTCATTTCTGCTTTATAGATGTTTCAGTGGTGAACTAGAGTTTTTACACAATTTTTCAAAATCTTATCTTGAATAAAACCTTAAATTATAATGTACAAATATTTTTAACATTAAGTATATCTAATTTAATTTATAATCCATTTTCAATTAACTAAATATGTAAATTCACTTTATAAGACAACCGCAAGAACAAAAATTTTAACTTTGATGGCTAAAATATACCTAATTTTACACAATCTAAGATGAAAATTTTCATAGTGAAATAATTAGTAATTTTCTTGACACCTGGCCCAATAAAAATTGGTCATGGTTAATATTCCATAGTCATAAACTTTAAATAAAATTTGAAATATTTTTAATAAGTGATCCAAACATGTATTTAAATGCATTGTATATGTATTTTCTTATTTATGTAAATGTTTAATTTAGTGTTGTAAAGTTTAAATTCAAAATGAAAAATATTTCAAATTTTGTTCAGTTTTGTTTTTAATAATTATCCTTCTTTGGTTCACATCAAGTCATTAGTTTGAGAGTAGATATTTAAATAAATAGCACTGAATATAACAAATCTAAGATTCAAATTTTAACAGAACAGAAGAGAAATGAAACATAAGTATTCACGAATCACATACCTACTATCCATGTAAGAGCTTTGTTGTTTTAAACCAATGTTTTTTATTTGGTGTTATGCAGCACATCATTGTTTCAATAATGACTAGGAGATGTGAGATACATTTTTGAAAATGTCCACATACCTATTATATTTAAGCTATTAAAAATTAATTTAAAAACGCATCTGAGAATGCATTAAAAACTGTTTATTATTGGTTTTATTTTATAATGGTTAATTTTGTAAAAAAAAAAACATTTGGTTGGAAACAGAATGAGTCCTACTTATAATGCAATTAAAAATACTTTTCTTAACTCTGAAACTTCAAAAATTTATAGGAAAAATTGGAGGAAAGGATACAAATTGAACTTAGTGAGAAAACAAAAAAAACAATCCATTTAGTTAGATAAGAACTATTGCTACTTGATAAAACTAAAGGCCAATAATTACCATAAACTTTGTCTCTCCCAATGAAATAGTGTCAGTTATTAAATTACTTTTTTTCAAAATATCAACAACCTCTTTTAACTTATCACATTTTTTCTTGTCATCTTTTGATGTAAATGATGGATGAGAAATTAATGTATCAATGTCTCCGCTATATTCTTTACCACGCCTGTAATTAAAATAGCACAAAAAAAAATATATATATATATATATATGTTACGGGCAAAGTGAAAAATTCGGGCAATGTATATAATGCCCGGGCATTGTACACACTGTCCGATGCATATTGGGCAATGTGAATTGTAAACTATTCATACATTAATAGTATTAATTTTTATATACAATTTATTTATAAAAATTGTGAAATAAGTTAATAATCATTAAATGCACTATATATCCCGATAACGAAACCGATAAATATCTTATCTCATATAATTTTGGTACGTACAGTTTTACTTTAGTTATATACACTATACTGTCACTCAGTGTATATTGTGCTTAAACATTTATTTTTTGTTATACAGTGCGTAACCAAAAATTTATTTATTTATTTTCTACATTTTATTTAAAATGGAAAATTTTAATACAAAATTGAATATTGTGTTAAAAGAAAAAAATCTGAATAATGTGTATTTAACTAAATTAAAATGCGATGAATTAATTAAACATATAATTAATATAAAGAATAGTTCCCAAACATTGAAACCGAATGATTATAAACTCCTAAAGAAGTATGATGTAATAAAAATATCTGAAATTAACAAATTAATTGTTCTAGTAACTAAAATTATTTGAAATAAATTAGTATAAATAAAAATAATAATAATATAAAAATTAATTAATTATGTATAATAGTTAGTGTTTAATCAGAGAACAGACGTAGCATTTAATGATTATTAATTATGTAATTATTAGAATAAATGTACTTCACAATTTTTTAAATGCATTATTTGTATAAATACTTTACAATTCACATTGCCCAATATGCATCGGACAATGTGTACAATGCCCGGGCACTGTATACAATGCCCGGACATTGTATACATTGCCCGAATTTTCCACTTTGCTCGTAACATATATATTATACTATTTACTTAACTGAATTGTATTCAATTAAAATACATAAATCATACAAAATACTATTTAATTTTTAAATGCACGGCTAACCTGTAACTACCACATATAGTAACTTTGTACTGAGGATCCAAATCGGTCAATGTTTTTTTAATGATTTTTTCTACTTCAACAATTTCGCTTCTCGGTATTTTTTGCTCAAAGTCATTTAAGTATCTAAATGAATTAACAGATTACCAACATATCGTGTGAAATGAAGAATAAATAATTAATAATTTACTTGATTCCCAATTTTTGATGATGATTTAATTTATCTTGATTCTTTAATAAAATATCAATACTTGTAATACCCAAATCATACAACTCTTTTGCTTTAGCTGGCCCAATACCACTGACTTTTGTCAATTCATTTATGGCAACTGAACTTTCATCATTTCTAATCTGTAACACAGAAATCATTGAACAACATATTAAATAGTATTGCTCAGTACCAACAATTAAAATCTAAACAAATACATTATCCAGTTTTCTTAATTTTCCGGTTTCTAAAAATTCATCGATTTTTTTGGATATTTTATCACCGATCCCGTCTAGTTTTCGTGCTTCTTCTCCGGATTTAATGCGAGTGCCGTGTTTAGCTAATGTACCGGCCGCTTTACGGTAAGCGTTGCATTTGTATATGTTACGCGTGACGTTCTTTTCGTGATCGGCTAATTCTGAATAAATTAAATTCAACAGTCAAACACAACTTTTTGAAGGAAAACAAAACGAGTACATCAAATTCGTATCAATACAATAATACTAACCCATCAAAAACTCGCAAAAATCGTGATTCGGATTCGACGAATCGCTCGGAGCTTTTCTTTTACTCATCGTGTCCCGAAATGACCGCCTTGAAATTGATTTAAATTCGTAAATTCGCACGAGTACACTTCAACACAGAACCCATTATCATTTCGCACTCCGCGTTATCACAAAATGAGTATTGGTAACAACAATTTAAACGTGTTATCAAAACCTACCGTGTTCGCGAGCCGATCACTGTAAACCACAGTTACCTCCTGGCTCCTAGTCAGTCGACGACACCGAGGAGGGCATGGTGAATTAAACTTAAATACTGCCATAGACACATAGCCGTCCCGAGGGAGGGGCAAATGGGACAAGTGCCCCAGGGCGTTCAAAGTACTACGAATTTAGGGGGCGTCAATTTATCATGAAAATTAATGAAATAAAATTTAAATTGAAAAAACAATCGGTGTTCCATATTGCAATTCTTTTTTTATACTGTAATATCAAAGACAAGTACGTATTAAATTGTTTGTACGCTATTAAATTTAAAATGATATAAACAATGAGTAAGACTATTGTGCTACACACCTACAACAATGTATTATAAACCTCAATATTACCAAAGGATAGATGTAGGTACTAGGTACTGTATAGCCTATAAAGATATGATTTACACGTGAACTAAAATCGAAACTACGAATTGTTTCGAGAAAAATAGTAATTTTTTTCTATAACGCAGCCATATAAAGATGAAATCGGTGTCGACCTCAACAAAGTCATAAAAAACAGAATAAACAGGTGCGTGTATATAAATAAGATTAAAATAACATTTAATGAGCAGGAGAACCTTTAATTAATATGACGTTATATTTAATATGTTTGCGGAATGAGGTTTTATATTTTTTAGATGAGGGTGGCGTCAAATATTGTTGCCTCAGGGCGATAATGGTGGTCAGGACGGCACTGCATAGACACGTCTAATTGGTCGCAGATAAATCATTTACCTATATTATTTAGGTACTTATTACCGGGGCTATAGGTAGGCTGCGTTCGACAGAAGAAATCGTTTGAGGATCGGATGAAAACGACAATTTTTCACATTTAGGCCGGCGCACAGTGGTCTGAAAATTGATTTTAGCTTGTCTAAATCCAAATTATTGAACTCAACAAAATTATATTTGTGGTTATTATTTATATTATGAATAACCTATACAAGACGATAAGTAAACTGCCTGTAGATAAAACCGGCCATAAACACAATCAAAGTTTAAATATCTGTAAAAAGTTGATAAAATATTATCTAAAATTTATCACTAAACACGTAATGTGTTACTTTACTTTTGACGGTTGTTGTGAACACACTTTTAAAGTTAAAAGAATTTTTTTTTTTTCAATTTACACAATGGATCATTTAAATCAAGGAAAGCACTTAAAATTAGATAGTTTTAATTAATTAAATTAATTTTAAAATTTTAATTGTTAACAATATTATTCAAAATAAAGCAAAATACTAGTTTTATTTTATATAAAAGACTATAACTAAAAATTAACAAATTTTAACAACTTATCAGTTTATGGAACTTATAGTAGATATATGTGGTTTGAATCTTCTATACTTTCCATTTGCCCCAATTTGCCCCAATTGAAAATATCACATTTCTTTTAGCTGGATGTAGTCGAAAAATTAAGCCAAAAATCACTTATTATGATCTTTTTGAAATAGTGCGTAAAAAAGGACCACTTAAACCAACAAATCTTGAGTCAAGACAAATTTTACTGCATAAAGTATTAGAAGTTTATAATAAGCAGCTATGTGATGATGCATACCTTGAAAAAGTAAAATCAAAATTATTAAGTTTCACAGTTATGCTTGATAAAAAATGGACCGAAAATAAAAGAACTTATGATAGATTTATAGAAAAAAATCGAAAAAAGGGTAACAAAGGATTTTATGTTTCCACCAGAAAACGAAAATAGAAGTGCTATAGTAGTTCATCAAATAATTTAGGTCGTCCGAAAATTAATTTTAGTAAGTGTGCGGAAATAACGAAAAAGAAAAAAGTGAAACATTTAGTAAAATCGTATACTTCCCCGGAACTCTGTTATGTGGCCTCCACAAAGTACCAAATATCAGGAAAGAGGAGTGTTGGCAAACTTTTGAATGAGTGTATTAAAACTCCAAATAGAGCAAAAAAAATTATGAAATCATATACATGTTTTGAAGATGCAAAACCTATTCCATACACGATTAATGAAGCCTTAGCATTTTTAATAGAAAATAAATTAACAAAAGAACAATATGTTAATATACAAATTAATTAGAAAAACCGGAATTGTGATATATATCCTCCGTACGATAATATAATTGATGGGAAAAAAAATGTTATCCGAATAACAGAAATTATGGAATCAGGTTGCAAAATTTCAATGCAAGATCTCTTAGACCACACTACTAATCGCATCTTACAAACACCAGATATTAGACATATAGAATCACATATGAGTAATTTAGAAATGTTATATAAGTGGGGATTTTAGACAACATCACACAAGAAAAAATACTTGGATTAATGACAATGAAGATCTTTTACATATATTGTGCGTTTCATCTGACCCGGTCATATCCAGTCTACGTAACATACCAAAAAAAAAATTACTGAAGCTCTCCGATGAAGCTCAAAATCTTATAAATATTGATTAAATATCATAATGTAATTATATTCACTTTCGATCTTTGTATATTTTAAATTAAATTAAAAAAGTCATTTAAAAAAAAAATCGAAAATTTTTTTTTCAACCTGAAATTTTTGATAATTTGAGGTTGAACTAAAAAAAAAATGTTAAATTTGTGTTCGTTGCCCTTGAAAACAAATATTTTGATGTGGTAATAGTAATATAAAGTACAATTACATTTAATATTAATTTAGACAAGCTAAAATCACTTTTCAGACCACTGTGCGGCGGTTTGGAGGTATAGGCGACAACGTGGTATAACGGATTGTGACCCGAATACGGGTTAGGTGGGCGCCAGACGGATCGTGGCTCAAATTCAAGTCGCCCGACTGTGGCTTGAAAAATATTGGTTCATCAGACATGTATAATTAAAACGAACAAGAAATGTTAAGCATTCGTAAAATAATATTCCTTAAATAATAATGATTTCGTAATGTTTTTATTTCTTTAATTTTTAAACAAAAAAAAAAAACATTCCAAACAGGTACACAGATACTGCTCTATTTATGTGTAGACTTTTTCTTCTTCTTCTTCTTCTTCTTCTTGGCTTTACAATTCTTTAAGAATTTTGGCCGCCACCGTCACAGTTCTCCAATAGTCACGATAGATTGGACTCTATCTACCAATTTTTTTAAACGCCTATACTCTGTCGTATAGAACGGTTACCATAGATTATAATTCATATGAATAATATTCGTGTAATCCGTGGCGGTCGTCGTTGAAGCGTATTAAAAACTCTGACCAAACTTCGTGGATAAAAAAATCACAAGTTAAAAAAAAAAAAAGCATTCTCTCGTTAAAATTGTAGCGCATCGCTACGTATTGTACAGGGGAAAGAAATCCAAAACGACGTCTAGAGCGAAAGTTTTGTCTCGTAAGTCTGCACCCCGTGTAATAACAGTAAATTTTACGAGAAACGCTATCCGTTTGCGAACACCGAATCCGATTCGTCCTACCTAATACGAGTTCATTAGACGGTTTCGATTTATAAAAGAAAACTCGCGCATTGCCAAAACAAAGATGGCCCGGATTCGAAATTTCGAAATCAATATTCTGCCGCGAGTCTGAGCGAACCACGAACTATGTCGCGTACAGTGTAATCACCGTGTAAACTATAAAGTGATTTCGAACGGTCGTAAGTAATACGTAACTCGCGTAGAATATGATTGCGTACGCCGTACGGTGCTTATCGGTGATACGTTTTTCATAACACGATTGCGTATAGGTATGTTAAAATTGTTTTACGTTTGCGCGATGTTGCCGTTGTCCTGCTCCAAAAAAAAAAAAAAATTTAAAACGGTCAATCTCCGATTGCTCTCACCCGTCAATTACGTGTGTTGAATAAATCGCAAAAATGTATTTTGTCTCATGAGGTACTAATTCAAAAAAAAAAAAAAAAAAAAAAATTATTATAATAAAATCCATGATTTTATCTTAGATTTAGGATATAAGTATCGCGATGACAGTTAATTTATCAGATGTTAATACACCTGTAGGGCTGTAGCCACAAAGAGTTAGTTATATTAGTCACAACAATAACGCACAAACAATAAGCGCGGCAAGCACAACCGTTAGATTCGTTTTTTTTACGATAAATCACGTCGACGAGTGTACAATTAGATTTAAATTCTTACACTCAAACCCAAGTACTAACTGGTTTTGCGTCGTATAAAAACCTCTTTTGACACCCAAACGAAATAGGTACGTAAAAAAAAACGTATGATATTTCCTCCGATACTCAGAAAAACATTGAATCATAATAAAATACATGATTATCATATAGATGTTTTTGAGTATGACCGAGTGAATAAATAATAATTATGAATATAACAGTTTACAGTTGTTAGAAAACGTAGCGTTTCTAGGAATTTACGCAAAAATTCCATGAAAACTAACAAGGTTATTTCTAAATTTCAAATCGTTTACCATTACGGTGTATATTGTATAGGGAAAAGTCTTAAGTATCTACATCGCGTGCACATACATCGGCGTATATGGATATGACTCATTGGCGGAGCTACGGGGTGCGCCGGCTATGCTTTAGCACACTCTTAACATCTACAACAGACCACACGATTTTCAAATTTAGAAAAAAGTTATGTTTCATTTATTGTACGTATTTAAATTAATGCCTCGTCAAATCAAAAAAAAAAAAAAAAAAAAAAAAAATGAAAATAAACAAATAAAAATTGACAACAGCTATTACGTGTTATATACATTTCGCATACGCATAAAGAACTAATACCAGATACCTATAGTACTTACGTATAGGGCTGCGCGATAGTATCGATTAATCGTTTTTAACTATCGATACTATCGATTAATCGATGTTTTTCACTAATCATAATCAACCGATGTATCGAGTACATCGACACTATCGGTTGATCGATACTATCGATACTATCGGTTAATCGATGCTATCGGCCATTCGATACTATCGATCTATCGATTCTATCGGTAATATCGGCCATTCGATACTATCGGCTAATCGATACTATAGGTTAATCGATGCTATCGGCCATTCGATACTATCGATACTATAGGTTAATCGATGCTATCGGCCATTCGATACTATCGATACTATCGGTTAATCGATGCTATCGGCGTGACGATACATCGGTTGAACGATACTATCGGCGTAACGATACATCGGTTATTCGATACAATCCGTAAATCAAAAACAATCGATTAATCGATACAATCGTTAATTTTGACACAATCGACTATCGACTACTAGAAGAAACTATCGCACAGCCCTACTTACGTATCTTAATGACGATGTGAAACATATTTTCAATATTATATTAGCCAAAAAGTTAGCTCATAAATACACGTTTTTCTCAAAACGGTCAACATTTTTGTAGCAAAATATTCGATTTTGTTACATTTTATGTGTCACTATAATGGGATTCTTACAAAGGCGCCCGCGGGGAGGGCCAAACGGGCCATTGCCCCGGCTGGGGATTTTTCGAAATTATTCGAAATTTTATATCACGCATATTTATTATAAGTATAACGCGATTTTAAATAAACGTGTGTTTAAAAAGTGTGTTTAATATTGTTTTATAAATCTCGTATAAAAGGCCTCATGTATTGATCAAATGTTTTTTACTTTATTCAGTATGTCTAGTGCTCAATGCTATTTTAGAATGAAAATACTGGATATTATATAAATATATGAATTTAAATTTAAAATAACCACTTTGCAGATTCGACGTTTAAATTTTGATCATGCCCCGGGTGGGATTTTATCCCGCGGGCGCTCTTGGATTCTTATGACACTTTAACGAACACGGTCGCGTTTGCGAAAAGAAAAGTCTTTCGGGATCGCTGGTCCTAACCCGAAGCATAAATACAGTACAGGACGTAGGTACTTGCATAATATAATACAAAGGCACGCGTTCGCGCCGCGTATCTAATGCAAGTGACGACGTCGTGAATATCGCGTGACGCAACGCAGCGCGTCGTGTGGTGAGATAATTTTTCACCGCAATAGATTCGGAGGACACGAACCGACGTTTTCCTCGGACCGATTCGGGATTTTCACGCACCCGACCAGTGGCGCCGAAGTCAGTTTTTAGAGGTATTGCAAAGCGTTAAAAGCACACCTTCAAAGCAAGTATACCCATCCACCTATACCCACAATAGGTCGAGCAAGTGCCCCCTCATTTTTTTCCCTCCAATCGATATATGATATTTTAATAGCTACAAGTGGTAGGTTAGTAAATGTATAGATTTCCAACAGGGCCGTTTCATAGTTTTTACGGCGCTATTGCCATAGAGTACAATTAGCCATAAGCTTATTTAGCCCGCAATAATGGTCTCGTCGTCGCGAGTAGGAAACAACGGCGACCGCGTCACTGTATACATAAGGTGACCATACGTCCCGTTTTGAACGGGACAGTCCCGTTTTTTGAATCTCTGTCCCGTTGTACCCCTGGGAAATCTTCGGGACGCTAAAATGTCCCGTTTTCAAAAAGTAGACAAAAAAAAATAATGAAAGAAAATGTTCTTTGACGAAATATCGTTTTTAGAAAAAATATACAAGTATTTAATTTTGTGATTATTACACGAAAACATTTTGTTTATAATAAAGCCCGGTTTCCACTTGTCATATTTTATATCCGAGACTACGTCCGTGTGTCTCGGATCCGTGCGCCACTGATACGATTTCTGACGTTACAGTATACATTGTCATTGTTGATGTCAGAGTAGACATTTTATTTTAGTATTGAAGATGGATCCAGACGTAGCGGACGCCGTTCTTTCCATTTGTGGTATTTTAGCTAATGAGCTAAAACAACAAATTTTGTTAAGTAAAAAAAAAAAAAGAAAATGCTGGGTTCGGCAATGGGTTTCTAAACGAAATAAGTTTGGCGCATCGAATATGTTACCACAAGAGTTAAGAACTGAAGATCAAAATAGTTTCAAGAACTACGTTGAGTAGTATGTTTTCTTAAAAAAGAATCTACCGTATTAAACCATACTACAGTAGGTCTATAAACAGAATCCACCGATGTTCCTGATTTCATAGAAGCATTATTTTTTTTAGTTTCCTGGCAATATGCGGAACGAATATTATTGATTTTTGCTTTTACTTCAGGAACTCCAAAACTTTCAATTCCCATTTCTGCGGCAATTTTTTCCAAAGCAATTTGTCGGCTATGTTTATTTTTTTAATTTTGTAAACTAGTATTCCACAAAACTTCTAATGTTGAGTATATATTTACAAATTTCATTGTTGTATCATCAGACCACTTTTTTCGGACATTTTTAATACACGGGTATATAATATTATTAATATAAATATAATATTATATTGTATTTTTAATGTAATAAAATAGAATATCACGCTATATAATTATTACCCGCTGTACGAGTGCACTGAATGATAATTGTATACTGCATTGATATTTATTTTTGGATGACATTTCGTACGATAAATTTGACACATGTCCGTGGCGCCACGGATCCGATAACATGACTCGTACGAGATAAACGGCACGGACGTGAACGCGTCTACACTATCAAATAATTATCCGTGCCACGGATTCGAGTCACACGGACATAGTCTCGGATATAAAATATGACAAGTGGAAACCGGGCTTAAGTTAATTACCTAGTAAGTGTAATAAGTTAATTTAATTTTTTTGTCCTTTAAAAACATTACAAGTACCACAGAAATTTGCTAGTAATATTATTAATTTAAAAATATTTGTTTGTAACAAATAATTATGATTTTTTTTTTTTTTTTTTTTTGTCCCGTTTTGATTAAAAAAATATATGGCCACTTTATGTATACAACGTGATTTTTATTTTTATTCTGTATTCATACAAAAACAAAAACAATACGCTCTGCGTTTTTAAATTATGCAACGAGCACAGTACGATTGTGGCGGGCGGGTATAAACAACACGAACGTTTCGTTTTTGCGAGAAAAAGATTACTCAGCGACGCGTCAGTCGACTCCTCGACTAGAATAAACATAATTTTTATCGTCAAATACCCCGTTTACCGTGGGCTTATTCTGTCTTCGTTATAAACAACGTGTTCACACTTTCGCTGTACACCTATGCGACCTGACCTATATAAAATCAATGACGCGCCTGCCTCACAAAGAAGTTTGGCGCCCCTTAAAGTAATGAATTTACTTTAAGATTTGTAAACACTATGCGGAGAACGTTTGGTTTTTGCATTTCAAGATACCGAACAACAATCATCTATTTAATCAGAATGCATTTAAATGCATACTATATAATATTATCTCGATAAAAACTATGTAATAGTAATACAAAATGTGAGCAATAATAAAGTTTTCAAACGAATAAGATAAATTACTGAAAAAAAATAATATTCCATGTCAACGTGTTTTGGGCACTTAAATAATGGTAAATATCCAGCGAGCTTCTCAACATATTTGTCTGAAATCTACGTCTTCTATTACTTTATCTCTGTGGAAAAACCATAGAGTAATAAAATTACTATCTATGGGAAAAACACAATTCATTTTTCAACGATTTTTTTTATGTATTTCATATTCGGCAACGGTTTTTTACTTTGGCTCAACTGCCTCGACCTTATGATGATTTTGAAATTCAATGGTTAATATAATGATAATTTACAAATCAAATATGTATGTGTAACACTCTATGCTACTTTTTATTGTTTTTTCTATAAATTTAACTGTTTATATTTTTATGTAGGTATAAATAAAATATATTATATTTTGTTATTATTATTGCGAAATTAGTCTCAAAAATAATTTGACGTCTTTTGTTTTTGATAAGTTGTTAAATCATTTTTGAAAACGTGTTCAAAGATATAAGATTTTTGGCACGCCCTTAAAACGCTACGTCTCTTCACCAGCGTTGCGGGGGCAGCGGAGGTCTGTATGGTCACGCCACAGCATAAAATCGTAAGTCTCATACGCAGTGGCGGACTGTGCCGACGGGATACCGGGACTTTTCCCGGTGGGCCGCGACCGGTACTTGGGGTTCTACGAATAATCCAATTCGTACAAATAATACAAATAACTGTTTTTTAAATTTTTCGACTTAGAAAATATTTCGCGTATTATTATCAATAATGATTACTAGGGAACGGATTTTAATTTAGTATAAAATCAAAAATACTTAAATATATATTTGTTTATTACTTGACAAATATTTATTTATAAATGAATAATATTTAAATATTTAAATTGAAAAAAAGATAGAATTATTACATAATTAATTAAAAAATATAAAAAAATTAAAAATCAATTCAGAATCATTATAATCTTCATGTGGAAAACAGTTAGATGCAACATATAACTTGAAATTTTCAAATGTAAAGTGGCGGCGGTTTGGTCTTAACATTGCTTTGTAACGGCTGAATGACCTCTCAACATCAATGGACGTGACAGGTGCATATTTCATACACATTATTTCTTTTGGTGTGTATTCAATAATTCCTGAATAATTGTTCTTTGGAGTTTTATTTAATAGTATGTCGTATACTGAAATTACTACCTACTACTTAGATGACTTACTCTAAGATATCGAATCGTTGTCGAATATCGTATCGTAAAATACTAAAATAAAAAAGGAAATTTCTAAAATAATTAAAATATACACGAAAATTCTACAATATTACATGATTAATGTATTTATTTATAAAACAATTTAATTATTCTAAAATATTTAAAAATATTTAAAATAAAATTAGCATCAGATTACTTGAAATTAAATAAAACGTATACATATATAGAAAACTTTCCGATGCTATTACTACATAAAAATATTTATTTAAATTAAAATCCGTTCCCTAATTATTACCATTAAGGGTTCTGCCTAATGCGTCATTGCGTCAATATGTCAATACTACCATAGTCCCAAATAGTATTCCAAAATTATCGTACCTTTTTCATTTTTGGGTGAACAGTGCAGATAATCTCTACGCGTATACGTATTTATTTAGAAATCAAACAATTTTTCGGGCCGGTCGAATTAAGTTTTCCCCGGCCAAATCGTTTTCATAGTCCGCCAATGCTCATACGAGTACTACTACCAAGTGCATACAATACAATATCGATATACCCATAATAGTGTGTACATGAACACTGCATTGTTACGTGCCAACCAATCAATACGTGACGTGTCCCGCAATTCTTTTAATAAAATATGAATACGAGTGAATTACTGTACGAAAGGCATAAAAGGCATACCTTATATATATACCTGATAACGTCGTATAATATCGATCGGGGCACGATACTTAGAGCCTAGAGGAAATACAAGGAGGAAATGTACTGAAAATAAAAACCTCTGGTTAGTACATTACACGGACGTGTGTGTCACCGCAGTGAGAACACGACTGTGAATATATTAATTCGAAAAACAATATTATGAATTATTGACTTTATCACGTGAAAAAAATACGGTAAAACAACACATATTTGCAATAATAAAATAACAATAACATTGTATCAACAGAAGTATACGTACATCGGCTATAATACCAGCCTATACCGCAATGCATTTAAATGTAAATTAGAAACGGGTAATATCAAATTTGTTATCGATTGTAAACATAGATACACCGGTACACGTACGGGTATTAGGTATGTTATATTGTAATTACGGGTATTATGCGCAACCGGTATTGGTACGATTATTAACCAGCAGCAGTCGTTAGCGGAACATGACGATTTATCGATTTGTTGAAAATAATAATAATTATAAGTCAACACGAATAATATTCGAATACCGTTTATTTTGTACGTGAAAAACATTAAAACCACGTACGTACCTACACCAGCTGTGTTTACTGTTTTTCAATGTATGTTAAGTGCTCTTAAAGGACGTACGCGCGTAAAAGCGTTCGAATCGCGTAAGGTGACGTATTATAGACGTCGAAAAAACCGCGATTACGAAATATGCGATTTTCCTTTTGCGTTTTAGAATACGGAAAACAGTAATACGGAAACTCGTCATAAATTTACACTCTCTACTCGCGTTATAGAAAACGGAATTATTCATACGATATATTATAATACGGCGATGATTTATATAGATATTAAAATTGAATTAAATTACCTGTATATAATAACAAATATAATATAATAATCTGACGTATACCTATATCGAATTACACGCCGGTAGATACGCATTACGCACTCGGACTATGGATTTGGTGTAGGTACTGCATGAAGCCCGCGTGTATATTCATTACAAAAATAACGTGTATGTACATACACGATACAATAACAAAATATCATTACCTGCGACGTAATGAAACAATATTTCTTAACTCGCTTTCTCAACTCAACGTGCATAGTCTGCATTTTTTTTTTGACCGAAAATTGTTTGTACACTCGAACGAACTACTGTTATTGTCACAAAATTATGTACGTTCCGTGTTTTTCTAAAAACGAAATCACAAAGACAATATATTTTTATAAAAGTTATTCGTGCAATTTTAAAATGTTTACCTTAGTACCTCACCGAGTAACGACACGTACCTACATTACACTGCGTAGGTATATAATATCACTAATCGCAATACGACTTGTTGACATTCGTTGTTTTCAAACAATCGTTCTCCACTGTTCAATTTTTAATGATTACACCTCACGAGTCAACTCTTATCCACAGATCACCGTGTAAAAATATAAACACAGATATTGTACGTATCTAAATGCTATTGGATAGGTACCAAATCAAAATTTGAAATCTACCGAGTGTTATTCTTAAATGACCTCCAGCGAAACAATAATTTCAATATTAACAATTTAACCTTTAAACGATTTACGAATCACCTATTATAAGTAAACTAACTATGAGACGTTGGCAAGAAGTTAATATCAATTATCATGACAACATAAAATAGAGTGTTCGAGGAATTATATTGTTCTGATTTAAGAGTTATCAATGTTAAAAAGTTATTTTCATTTCACTTTTTGACCATAACATCCGCATAGTGTACATAATATATTAAGTACTTGAACGTTTTAATTTATTTGAATATAATGATGCAATCTTTTTATAATAAAATACACTTATAGCTATTATAATTATTATTAAAATTATGACAATCATTTATGATTTATTAAGTATTTACTATCGATATCACGAGGAAGTTATGCTATTATTTTTTAATTAATATACCTAATGATTACCTATTTACAAAAACTAAATATTACAATTGTGAAAGTAACATCACACAATATAGGTACTTCTAATTGTCAGACGTTACGTCATTCGTAGTCGTTTATACTTTTATTTTGAAATTGGAAAAAGTATGTACACACCACTGCAAATAGTATGGATACATTTGAATTTCTAATTCCAAATTTCTAGAGAAACAAATAGTAGTATATACAAACAAATGGTATTATAGGGAACAATTTTTTTTTCTTGATATTATTTCTGTTATCACCCACCCACTTCAGGTTTATATCTTGTAAATAATGCAATTTATCACAATAATGTGCGAAGTGCTTACACACACACACACACACACACACACATATATATATACTTTACGTACGAAGTTTTGTGTGTTTGTGTGCGATTTTTTTTTTTATTTTACTTAATTTACGAACAGTGGCGTCATATTTGGGGCACGCAAACTATATACACGCGTCATATTTTCGCATTTTAAATTTAAGTTATTCGCACAGTAATTTGGCTCACGGTCTTAAATGTTTTCCCTACAATCATTATAATTGACCCGCATATTTTAACTCGGTATAACAAAACTGTTATTTTTTCTACTTTCAAATTGGATAATTTATTATAATGAACGTTTTTTTTTTTTTTTTTGTTATGAAATCCACAAACATTGTTCCACTGTATTCACATGTACTTGGCTTGATTTGTAAGAGTAATTTTAATTATCTCGTCGTATTACACTATACTTATATCCAACAAAAAGGATTTATAATCTTAGATTTTCGCCGAACATGCGCAGTTCTGTGTGATAGGATGTTCGGTAACAGATTCCACGAAAACTTGTAGTGTATCATGAATAATTTATTTATTTCGATATTAATCTTAACGGGATCAGATTTTATGGTCTGCAGATAAACTCATTACTCACCGTTACTTTGTGTTCAAACCAACTTCCCGTTCAGTGTTTCTGCAAGTGCGAAAAAAAAATCAAAAGCAATTCGACGCTGGAAACATAAAGATTATATAGATAAGAAAAGTTTAAAAATCTAGAAGCGCAATGCGCGAGGACTTTAAGAGCTCGATTGGGGCCGCATACCGCATAGTACATAAATTTTATTCTTATACAAATTAGAACGTTAAACCTGAAAATTTAAAAAGCCGGATATATATCACTTCGTGCCACGGGTATTCTTTATTCTTCGGACAACATATAACGATGAAAGGTCTATTGAGCTTCAGAATATCAGAACAATATATAGAATATTGAAATTCAGGCTTTAAATACGCTCATAAAAAGAAAATCTGAAAAACCATTTTTTCAATCTACCACATTCAATTTTCAGGTCTTGATATTAAAAATAAAAATTTGATGAAAACGTTAGAAAAATAAATAATTTTCAAAATTCTATAGTATTAGTTCCAAAAGAGGTCAATTTTTTGAAATTCGTAAGTCTTAATAAAAATATTGCTGATATTTAGTGGAACTTTTAAGTTTCTAATAATATTACTTTTGGTGTTAGGACTTGTAACTAAATAACTGGAATCAACTTAAATGAAAATCTTGTTCACATTTACCATTTTTATTCAATTTTTTTTGTATTTTTGGTAAATATCGGAAAACATTTTGATAAAAGATAAAAACAACTTTTGCTAAACATCGACTAAGTGTAATTTTTGATCTACAGAAAGTCTGAACGTAACTTTTGTATAAAGTTTACCTATCCAACCCGAAAAAGAAGCTTCTGACAAAAAAAAATATATATAATAATAATAATAAATTAAAAAAAAATGTAAAACTAATTGATCCTTAGCAGTTCATTTAAAACTCGGAATCTAAAATACGAAAAAGTGATTACAAATTGTATTCAAGACGAGTGACTCAAAATAACTTGAGATATTACACGAAATGATTATTTATCTGTCAGCTTTTATGAACCTTTGGTGTTTAATATTTAATATCGCTATTATAAGTGCGCAAAAAAAAAAAAAACGGTCAATTTAAAACCAGACACCAGAAGATAATAAAACGCCTGTCGCCTGCGTTTAAAGGTCATACAAGTGCGTGTAGATTAGGCAATCGTTAGTGATTTTTTAATTGATCGCTATTAGCCACACCTGCTTGCTTGTGTTTGTTTTCTTTTGATTTTTAAATTGATTTCGTCCAATCATTGATACGCAGGTACTTTGTTTTTACGCTTGCACAGGTCGTCGACTCGCGCCTGATGAAGCACGAGTACCTGAGTACGTAATAGCCGATAGTGATAACGTCGAGCAGTCGCACGTCAATAAAATTTTCGCGAGCGTCGCGCCAAGATGTATCGAAGGACGAACAAGACCGGATCAAGGGTTTTGCGCTGCTAATAGCGTATAAAATGAATTTACGGCCTGATGTCTCATATTGATTTTTCTATTCCTAAAAATCATAAGACTACACCCGTCGTCCAAGAAAAATGTTCGTTGGTACCTAAGTTAATAATAACATGAATCACGAAACGATCAATATTTCATTTGAATAAAGGTACAACATCGAATAATGAATGAAAATCTTAACTAATAACTCATTCATGTTACGATACATTTGAAATTATTTGTATTTACACAGGTATTTTTAAATAAAGAAAATAAGATCTCGGTGTAAAATATTTGTTGGTACTAAAACGAGAAAAAAACGTAAAAAAAAACTTAATATAGGTACTATTTTGTCACCCGATATTTATTTTGTCGTCCCAATCGATGAAATCAATATAGCTTTCAGCCTTAAGATGCATTAAAATAGTATAATCATAAATTAATGAATTAACAAATAAATAAATCTGGGTACACGATAAAACAGTAAAAGACTTAACACTAGAAAAGGTATTTAGATGTTTATAAGTATGTTTTAATGTATGTTTTTAAAATAAAACATCATTATATGCTTAAAATAATATAAGTACATTCAAATTTTAAAATTGTAAATATTGCTTAAAATATAATATCAGTAGACCGATAAATAATTAATTTTTTTTTTAAAACATTTTTCGTTAGTTTAAATACTTACAAAAATAAATCAAAACGATATCAACTTAATGTTACCGTTAAAAATTAAAAAATTATTAAAAAATAACAACGAATAAACCATATTTGTCAATATTTGTCCTGATATTGTGATGTACTGGTAAGCTATGGTAAAAATCTCAAAGATTGAACGAACATTCTGTGGCTAGTTTCGCGGCAGCTCGTCCACGGCTAAGTAAATCTGTGGCTCGGAACACGTCGAAAACCAAAAACACGATAATATCACCCGAGCGACCGTCTCCCGGTCGTCGAATCTGTTCGAAATAACTAATGATCGATTTTTCTTTTCGTTTTTCACAACAAAGATCTATTGCTGACTGATCACGACCATATTATACGTTCCCGACCTGCAGGCCCCGAACCGTCTTTGAAAGTCTAAAATATTTGCCACCGTACGCTAGGTTAAGCCAACGCGTTGATGCGTTCCCCTCGGGACGACGGTAGTCCAACGTCATTGTGAAGTCGATTCTGCAACGAGTCCGGTAAACGTATGCGGGGTAGAGCGACATTTCCCCAGCACCACCACCGGAAAAATGCCTGTATCTCGGAAAATACGAAAGCACAAACGATCGGACTTTCGACGCAAACGAGCACAAACAAAAACCCCGGGTTTCGTCTATAAGAACGGTGGTGGGGTCGCTGGGGAAATGGAGCTGCGGGGTGGTACCTGCTTTCGTACGAATTGCGACAAAAAAAAAAAGAAAAGAAAAAATGAAAACCATTCGTGGTTTACGGTGTACATAATTAGAAAATCCGTCTAAAACCAATCCGAGAACAACTGCAATAACGCGACCACGTGCAGTGTTTAATATGTTTATAACAATCAGAAATAATGATACATATATACAATCGTACACATTATTACATACCGTGGCCCAGCAAATAATGTTCCATTAACCACGTACGCGTGTGTGTGTACTGTACTGTACTTTACAGTGTATACAATACGACCAACCGACACAGCTAGCGTCTGCACTCTGCAGGCTTTGAGTTTAGACGATTTATTTTTAATCGCCTCGACGTACACCGCCGATTACCGATCGTTGCGCGTTTCGTGCAGTCCGTGTGATCCGGCTGCAGCTGTGAAAATTCGCCGAGTTCGAATTTAATGCAATTTATTATTATTATTATTATTATTATTATAATTATTAAGCTGGTGCTACACGATGTGCCAAAAGTTGGTTCCAACATTGGCGTGTCAACATTGGCCGAATATTGGAACCAACGTTTGACTCATGATTCAGCTACACAATGTAGCCAATGTTGGTTCCATCATCGCTATTTAAATAAATTAGGTAGTATTATGATTATCATTATATAATTACACATTACCTTAGATCATAATATGCTATGTATAGAGCTATAGCCTATAATCATAAAACGTGAAGCCAACATCTATTGTTATGTCAAAAGGGCAGGTCATACTAATAGTTAGATTATTGATTACCTAGATAATATAAACAGTGTTCGTGGAAACTTTCTGTTTCCAAATATTGGATTATTAAATTTGTGAAATTGTAATTATTTAAATATCTGTAATGTTATTAATGCGCTTTTGGGCCTTGTGCCCGTTATATATAATAAATAAAAATAAATAAAAAAATTATATGATATCACCGCCAGAAAAAAAGAAGAGAGCGCATGTGCTGAAAGCTACAAGTCCTCTTGATATGTTGGCTACACACTCGTTACACATACGGTATAGCCGTGGCTCTATCCATAGTACGTATATGATCTAAGTCACGATTATAGATATATTATATCTATAATCGTGATCTAAGTACATTACCGACTTTATATGTCGGTTCCGAATTGCTTCAAACGTTGGATACTCCTTTCAAAGGAGTCCTTTGACACGAGTCAAGAATACCGACTTTCGGCGGCACACGTTCCAACGCCAACGTTGAATACTAAAGCCGGTGCTACACGATGAGCCAAACGTTGGTTCCAACATTGGCGTGCCCACATTGGCCGATTATTGAAACCAACGTTTGACTCATGATTCCGCTACACAGTGTAGCCAATGTTGTTTCCAATGTCATTGGAAGCATACTTTCCCTCCAATGTTTACTTCCCTCCAATTTTACAGGTGCGTGATAACATCGCTTTTAGCGTTTTTATATTGTCAATTTATTATTTATTGTGTTAATAAATTGCATTTACTACTTTTTGTGTAAACTTAAATAAAACTATAAATATATAATGGATGACGCGGTTGTAGCTGCTGCCACTGTCGTTATACTGTCTTGCAGTCAGTTATTACTTCTCAAAAATCAGGAGAAACAAAGACGTAAAAGGAGGTGGTGGATGCTGTCGTTGAACAAAAGTAGAGAACGGTAAGTAATAATAATAAAACAATTTCCATGCTAAAATTTAAATTTCTATTGAAATGCAATTTATGCAGTGTATATTGTCCAATCATATAAATTTAATTTTCTAGGTACAATGCCTCAGATATGCTTCAGAATCTAAGGGCAGAACCATCAGGAAAGTTTCTTAACTTCTGTCGAATGTCAGCAGAAGATTTTGAAATTATCCTTACCAAAATTGGACCAAAAATTGTGAAGCAAGACACAAATATGAGGAAAGCAATACCAATCCAAGAGCGTTTAGCAGTCACACTTCGATTTCTAGCTACAGGTGATAGCTTTGTGAGCTTAGAATACCTATTTAAGATATCCCACCAGTCAATAAGTCGCATCGTACCGGAAGTTTGCAAAGCCATTATTGATGTACTGAAAGATGAAATAAAAGTAAGCAATTACCTTAATAGCATGATAAATTAAATTTAACAATATGTTTTTATCATTTTATTTATTTAATATTTTATACATTTTTAAAAAGTACAAGTAATAGCTCAATTTTAATAATAGCCAATAAAAGTTTTTTTTATCTTCCAACCCATGAACAGCGAAGGAACCACTTTTCGCATTACTTTCTCACTGACCAAGAAAAACATGGGTGTGCTGCTACTCTTTATATACTAAATACTTATTTTTATTCATGTATTCATACGCATTTAGTTTAAAACTATTCGTATTTTCTATAAAATGTATTATTATATTAATACAAATATAGGTATTTATAGGCAATATAATATAATATAAATAATATATTTTACTACAATATATTATACCCAGGTAATCTATATATTTACTTATTATATTTTATAACAGACACATTAATAATACCATAATACCATAAAAAGTTTTACAAATATTTAATAGTTTTATTGTACCAAAAAGGGATGGTCAGATTTACAAAATTATTAGCTTAATATTATTAATATTATTATGCATTATTTCTCAAGGTTGCTCTTTTTCTTTTTTCACATCTCTCTCAGCGTTTGAATACAATCTATGTTGTGGTTGGGATGGCGAAGTCAGAGCTTGTTGTATGTACACTTGATTAGTAGAAGGGGATGGTATGGAAAATGTACCAGGAGACGTTCCACTTGGAGAAGGTGTTTGAGAAAATTGATGTAGTGAATATGTCGATTTAGCATTCTTAGAAGTGTGTGAAATGTCTTCATATTGTTGTGTTTGAGATGAAAAAATAACAGGTGGTTGTATGTACACTGGATCAGTAGGAGATGGTGAATGTAATGATTGGTGTGGTAAATATGTTGATTTAGCATTCTTAGAAATGTGCGAAATGTCTTCACTTTGTTGTGTACGTGAAAAAGGTGAATATATTGAACCAATAGAGTCATAACTTCCCTTCGATGAACTTGGAGACAACATAGTATCATTAGTTCTGGGAAAATTACTTTGTGAATCCAATTCCTGAAGCTGGGCTTCAAAAACCAGGTTATCAATTTTATGTTCCAATAGCAGACGATTACGGGGAGATAGTTGTCGAAGTTTCTCGGCTAAAAGCTGTCCATAAAGCGCAGGGCCATCATTAACCATCTCGTTTTGCTGCAAATTTGGCTTCTTAACCAAACTCTGCAAAACATCACTAGCCTGTTTCAAGTGTTTGCTAACTAATTGGCTATCAATATTCTGATGACTTTTCTGTTTTCTCTTCATTGATGGAGTTGTTGGAACTGAGAACATATTTCTGTCTTCTTGAGTGTCTCTCTCTGTATTTTGAGTTTCAAGTGAATAATCTTCTAAATGTTCGTCATCGAAATTAGTTTGATCCATCCCTACATCACTTTGTATGTCTGTAGTTGTGTGTATATTGCCATCAGAAATATCCTAAAAATAAAATAATAATTGTTAGTATACAATTGAGAAATACAGTGATATTTAATACTTTGCTATATAATACGTATACTATACAGGTCTGGTTAGTGATAATATTTAAATGTGTTTAATGATAGTGTCAAATATAAAAAAGCACAGGACACAGGAGTTGGGTAGGATACACGAGATGAATTGATAGATTAGGAATTATAGGATAGATTTTGGAATAATTTTATATTATAAAAAAAAAAAAAACAATTCTGAACAAAGTTGAAGATGTCAGCCTTAAATTGTAATATATTTTATTTTAATATCCTAGTTAAAGTAATTGTAATGATAGTAATATTCAAATAAAGTAATATATGTAGTAAAATTTACAGTTTCACACCCTCGTTAAAATTGTTTAATTGAACCGATCACAATATTTTTTATACTAATTGTAAGCAAAAATTATGAACAATTTTGTACTAAATTTTCATTTCTTAACTTTAAATACAAACATTTTTATACATTTTCAACTACGAAATAATTTGCAAGTATTCGTGATTTCGACAAATTTTGTCGATTTTTGAACTTCAACTGCTTATAAAAAAAAGTCGTGCCTATGCATTTGATTAATTTTTGAATCACTTTTAGATAAACTTATGCCAAACCTTCTATTACATTTTCAAGTGTTTCGGCTGAGTCAAATAAATTTTACCAACTTTAATAAAAAAAAAATCTAAGAAAAATCGACTATTTCAAATATTTTCATTTTACAGCTGCCAAAATCACAGGAAGAATGGAAAACAGTAGCTAATGATTTTCAACGTGATTGGAATTTTCCACATTGTTTGGGAGCAGTAGATGGCAAGCATATACTACTGCAAGCTCCATTTAACAGTGAATCACAGTTCTTTAACTACAAGAAGACATTTAGCATTATACTCATGGCATTAGTTAACTCGGGATATTGTTTTATGTTTATTGATGTTGGTGCCCAGGGTAGAATGAACGACGCAGGTGTGTTTGCCAGCACGAACGTTTATCGTAAAATAATTCGTAACGAACTCATGCTTCCACCTTTTGAGCCCTTATTAGGACGACTCAAGAAAATGCCATATGTTTTTATAGGCGACGATGCGTTTCCAATGAGCAGTAATCTTCTGAAACCCTACGTAGGAAATCATCCTAAAAGTAGTTTAGAACGAATTTTTAATTACCGTCTGTGTCGCGCACGTAGAGTTGTGGAAAATGTCTTTGGTATTTTTGCATCAGTTTTCCGAGTATTCAGATCACCTATACTACTGCAACCTGATAAAGCTGCTCTAATATGTATGACGTGCGCTTTACTTCATAATTTTCTACGGAGAAGTGCTACGTCAAGAAAACTTTACACTCCAACTGGTACTTTCGATCACGAAGAGGATGGTGAACTGATTCCAGGAACATGGCGCAATAATGTACAAGGGATGACATCTTTCAATTCACTGGTAAACAAACCAAGGAAACCCTCCGAGGAAGCAAAGGACATTAGGCGAGAGTTTGGGGAATACTTTATGACAAGTGGGGCAGTAGAATGGCAGAATTATATTCAATAGCCATTTAAAATATTTTTCTTAAGTAAACTTTGTATTTAAGTTTTGTAAAAAAAAAAAAAAAGCATAATGTAACTAATTTGAAATATAACTTATTTAAATACACTTGTATAAATAATACTCAACTAAATCTACAGTTATTTTCATTTCTTATACTTATACTGTATTTTGTCATCATAATTATTTAAATACATTTAACTATACACAATTGATGATGGAAAGTATAAATTGATTATATTGTACTTTAATTATTTGTACTTTATGAGTAAATACAATTTTAATAGAAGAGCTCTGTGTAACCACAGGATAAGTACAAATATAAATATAAACACAAATATGTAGATTGTCAAATGCATTAAATTAGTTACCTATTTACAAATTGATTTAAATTGAACTTTTTGGTATTTATTTTATAAGCCCAAATATTATAAACATTGCTATTACTAATAATATTTTATTGATTTGATAATTGATTATTATTATTGACGGTTCCATTATTAAAATAAATTAGAGACATTTTTTTATAGTTAATTTTAATACAGCCAAAAAGACTACAATGAAGCTTTTAATTTACACAATTATTTTATTTTTAAAATATTTAAATATATATATATATATATATATATATTATTTGAGAATAATACTTATAAAATACAAATTCTTAATGCAAAATATACATTTATATGTTTTATTTAAGTTAAGTTGTATAAAAAAATCCAATGGAAAAAAAACTTTGACTTAATAAAATATAATTTAATGCAAATTAAGAATACATTAAAAAATACAAATGAAAATATGTAAAAATATATGCAAAACGTAGCCTGAACACCTGAAGTATTATTTATACATATATATCAAAAATTGTAATTACACAATCAATTCTGTTCTCAATGTTTGTTTATATAAATGTATATTGTTTATCAAAATAAAATAATTTCTATAATTTGCAATATCAACATTATCAACCCAGAATATCAGAACAACTGAATCAATAATATAATTATCATATTATAGTTTCAAACTTAAAAATATATTCTCTGTTACTTTTTTCTACTTATGGCCTTATTGTACTGAGAATAAGATACCTAATTCTATATACATAATATTTTTTTCTTCTCAATAAGATTGACAATAAATTATAAATTAAATTAATAAATTAACCCTTCGTTAGTCACCTTAATAATTAGAACACACTAAGTCACCCGGGGTAATATAATACCCCATACATTAAATTAATTTTTTTAATTAATTATTTCATAGAATTTATTTTTATTTTTTGCTAATATGTTTTGAATATAGGTATAATTGATATTTTAATAGTTGAAAGCTATTTTTTTTAAATATTTCACTGTGAATATACATTTTATTGTAAATTACTTAAAATATTAATTATTGCTAATCATTTTTTTTTGTTAATTGTTTAATTTGTAAAGTTATATTAATAAAGCGACTTAGTCTTTAAATTTGTATTTTGGGTAACTCGTACAACACATTTTGACTATGATTTGTCAATTTATGTTGAATAGGAACACTAATACCATAACTGAAAAAGGGTGAAAAAAAAATGAAAAAATAACAACATAATTCAATTTTCAGCAAATAACAAGAATTGAAGAAATATTTTTATCCTCAATTAGTAACAATTTTTTAAAAGCATAACAAGATTTAAAAATTTATAATATGTAAATATAAGTCTTTCTTCAAATATAGTTAAAATAATAATTAATAATAAAAAATAAACCATAAAAACTTCTTTTTCTCAAATTAGTTAATAAATAAAATAAAAATTGCAACTTGAACAACTTAATTCAGTCTTGAATTATTAAAAATTAATATATTAATCGCTGTCTATATCATTCAGCATATTAAGTACATTAATTAGATTTTGTTCAAACTCTGTAAACTGTAAAAATTGAAATTTTTTAATTAATTATTTTTTTATACGATCTATAACAAAATTAGTCACCTGGGGTAAAATGTTTCCAGACTCCACTTTGAACGACTGTTTATTATTTAATACTGCACTGATAATGATAAAAATCACACTATTATAATTATACTATTATCAATTATCATTAATGATATCACGGCCGTGGAGGTGAATGTGGCTTTACCTCCAAACAAAAAAAACGTTTTTAATATACCTGGGGTATTAAAATACCCCGTGGTGACTAACGAAGGGTTAATTTAAAATAACATAAATACAATATGATTGATGACAAAAACCTTTTCATCCAATTTTAACACCTAATTACTTAAAATTAACTAATAAGAGTCTATCTAACCTACCTATTTTTATAAAATAAAAGAATTTAACTATATTATTCATTAAATATTTAAATACATTTTTATTTATAATTATTTTTTAAATTCAAAAAATATTCTTGATTTCATAAGTACCTAATAATGTGTTATCTATTAAATACATGCAAATCTATTAAATTTACCTCTGAATTCAGTGAAGGTATCTTTGTATTTTGAACGCGAATGAATCTATCGATCGCATTATAGGCGAACCATGAAGGACAGTACAAATCCGATGACCCCGATCCAGTAGTCTCTGAATCCACTATTTTTTTTCTTAAAGTTCTGTACGTTGACATCAGCGATTCCTTCTTCTTCTTCAAGGCAACAACTGTCATTGTCACACTTAATTCGTTGGCTACCTCAATCCATGCGTCATGTAAGATGTTCTTATTTTTGTGCCCTGGATAACAACTGTTCCACAGAACTGGATGCTTTTCATACACATCCAGGAATTCAAGTGTCATTTCGTTGGTCCAGTGGCAATCCATTATGTGTAACTATTGAATATATCGTTTATTATACAGTATTTATATAAATTAGGTAGTATTATTATTATATAATTATACATTACCAACTTTAAAATTGTTTTGATGATTATTATCACTCCTATTAACATGAATCGTAATGTTTAAATTTAAATTTAAATTTAAAGCCGGTTATCACAATGTTATCTTTCATAAATATTGATAGTAAAACACTGGACGCATTGTGTAGCCGTATATCAAATGTTGGTTCCAAATTGCTTCAAACGTTGGATACTCCTTTGACACGAGTCAAGAATACCGACTTTCGGCGGCACACGTTCCAACGCCAACGTTGAATACTAACATTCGTCGATCGACGTGTGACGTGCGGCTACGGTGTCAAACTATCGCGAGGCCAACGTTGGAAGGCACTGGACGCATCGTGTAGCACCGGCTTTATTATCAATATTATAATATTGTGTGTTAAAGTTCGCCGTAAAACCACACGACGGGTACCGTCCGTCACGCGATTCTGACAATGTAGTGTAACGGTGTGGTTTTATAATACGAAATACACGGGCGTTGATAAATTAATAATAATTTACCGGACAAACGTGAAAATTGTGCCGGACGAAAGGGGAAAATATTAAATCGCACCCGATTCATTTTGAGACATCGATTCGTGTGTAAACTATGAAGTTAATTAGTAAAAAACATTGAATAGGTTGCAGGGCCGCGCGACGGTTCCGATTTCTACTACGGGGGTTCCAGGTTTATTTAGGAATTTCATTCGGTTTTGGTACACCATTTGAGATTCAATATTCATCGCTACGTATTTTAAACTTTTAAATACTAATTAATTATCAATCATTATTGCAGTTACCTACATTCTTTTCGTGAGAATCAACATCATTTATCGTTTACAATCAATGTCATAAATCAATACCGACGAGTCGGTGATTCGTGAAATACCAGGATCCGTGATGAAGTATTGAGTAAAAATAAACAAAATGTCTAAAAGGTTTTAGGTACTTAATTTTTAAGTTCCGATTTTTTGTTTTAATCAAAACTATCACAAAAACATTAATGATCATCATACAAACTTAAAAAAACACCAAACAATAATCACTACATAAATGGTTATACCTTAAAGTTTAATGGGTGCGATTATATTATTATATTATTTTATAATATATATATATATATATATATATATATATATATATATATATATATATATATATATATATATATGTATGCCAATTCGTAACTTGAAAATGACAAACTCAATTGAATATACTATTTTTATTGCTGTTCGCCGTGCCTGACACAATTCACAATTTATTACCTACTCAATGTATTATACTACAATTAATATACACATAGGTGTGCGCACAAGTCGAGTCTAATCTCAACCGGACATTTTTAAGGTCACTGAAAAATGTATTATTTAGACGTACAAATTTAATGTTGTAAACATTAGTAGTGAACGTGGCTTGCAGTCAGAGACGTTTTTAGGGTGGGACAAGGAAGGCTTGGTCCTCGGGCGGTAAAATTTTATGGGTGGTAAATTTCGACACGTAATGTTTGGTTGATAAATAAAAAAAAAATGATAATTATAAAAATATTATTATTTGAGATATTACCACGTTTATGTTCTATAACATTATAAAGATTTGTATTTTCGTGTAGGAATTTCGTTAAGAATTTTTATTTCCTGCCTTATTTCTAATAATTGTTCAGCAGAGAGGTTTTTTTTTTTTTAATCTCGAAAATTATCAATTGTTATTTTATATCTACAAGAACTACTGGCAAAAGGCTAAATTATTTTGTAATTTTAACCATAATGTCACGTTTTACAAAGAATTTAGATTACAATGGATGAATTTACCAATGAAAAAGGTTTGCTTCGTTTTAGTTCTTCGTTTCATCAGTTCGATCAATTTTGTAATTTCAAAACTATATTTGTTATTATTACTCTTATTTGTATTTATTTAAGGGCTAGCCGTTTGAAAAAAAAAATGTATTACAGATTTCTAAATTGAATTCCAGTTACAAGATATGACTGTTTATTATACATTGAATAGGTACAAACATTAACAGAAGGGGGACGTGTCAACATTGGCAACATGGCGTTCATAATGCGTACCAACAATTTTGTAGTAATAACTAATAAGTCTATTAATTCTGTATACTTAACAATAACTGTATAGACTTGTGAATAAGGATACATTTTTTTTTTTTTTTGATCCAAACGTTTTTAAATTCCGAGTGTTGTGAAAAACGCATTCGTTTCACCAGGTCGTAAATTTTTTTGTAAATTTAATGGTAGCCGTTGTTTAAGAAATTGGGGTGCGCGTTTGTGTAGGTTAGGTTAGGTTAGGTTAACCTGCCGAAGTTGTGAAAGATCAATAAAAAAAAATATCGTTTATACGCCCGCGTGTGCCCTGACCGCGGGCGTATTCTGTCGTGGGGCCGTGGTGGCTTTATAACCCCCGTAGAAATTGCGATAGCCCGTTATAGTTGATACGTAAATAATAGTTTGATCGTTAGATTTCGGGGGAAAAAAATACAGAAATGTTTCATTAGATTCCGAGTAATGCGAACAATTATTTTACAATGATGAGGTTTTTTTTATGTATGTCATTACGTTTTCGAATGGAAAAACAGTCCAAAAGTTTCATCGAGTTTAAGCAAGAGAGAGTTACACTCGGAATCGTTTTCCGAAAACAATGGTTTATCGCTGATTTCAAAAATATTTCAGATAATTATAATTACATATATCGTTTCCGAATCGTAAATGTGATTCATATTAGGTTCTCTATAGTCTATACTCAACATCACTGTCTCGTCCGAGGACCGAAGGGACGAAAGATGAACTTCCACCACCATTATCTTATCAGCTTTTTTATTTTGAATTTTCATTTTAAACATTATTTCAGTTTATTTAATTCGATTGAAAAGTATGATTAGATAAGTACAATAAAAAATGATATATTTTCAAATGTATCAACTCTTAACACTGAACGACGTGTTGCCGATTGCAAAAAAGTTCAAAATATTTACTGAAAAATAAAATAAAAACGTTTCAGGACGAACACCGAATAAAAACGAGTGTGCAAAATCAATGGATTAAAATCGTTCGTGAATTTAAAACGTACTAACAATCAAATTTTCGAATTCATCCGTGTCTCGGGTGTATAAAATTGCGTAAAAATTATCATTTTAGGAAATGACCATTTCTACCAAATGGTTAAAGTCATAACCTTTTGAACTATAACGGACACATTTGATGGCATTGTTCTCGCAGTGTTATAGACCCCGTAGAGAATAATTTACCAATAAGTTACGCCTATTTGATCCTGACCTACAGGGAAACATGGACATGCGATCGTCATATATATATATATATGTTATATATCACGAATGCATTTCGTATTTCGTTTATTATTACACGTCACAATGCGCGCGCATGACGGCAATACATAAATATAGTAATATAGTGCATTGAACAGTATAAAGTTATAAATTTACAATACGATAGTAACAGAATGGAAAAAAAAAACTATTCGAACGGGAAGAGTGACGAAACGATCGCGGCAAATATAATATGTATACGGGCAGCGGACAAGGACGTTTGCGATGGAAGAAAAAACTACTTGATATACCAATATAGGTAACGTGAAGTTTATAGAGTTGCACACTGCAGCCCGACGCGGGTATATTTATACGGTATATACATACGTGTTATTATTACATATTGCGTTCATGTATGATAATTTTATAATAAAACGCATTTCACCGCGACGCGCGGTGTGATAATAATAATAATAATAATAATAATAATATATTATTATCGTGTATCTATTAATTATTAATTATTATGTATATCGATATAATATTATACGGATTAATAAAATCGATTGATAATAATTGTGAGTAATGCATAATATTGATTAGTCGTCGTCGTCGTCGTCGTCGTTATTATTGCACACGTTTTTGCGCGTTTCATTCCGGAGGACAAAAAACATGATAATATATTATTACGCGTATAGACTACACGCGACTGCGGCCCAAACGTTTGGGGGACGCTTTGCAAACCACCGAAGTCGCGATATTAAGTTTCCGGTCGAACGCGGGCCACGACGACCGGACATTTAGACACATAATATGATATGATTATACCATATTCGCCCATTGTACGGTATTATAAATTATAACACGTCTTCTAACAGGTGTATTATTCAAATGTTATGTATGAGCGACGTAGGTATAATATGCGAGTTGAATAAGTTAGTAGCCGTAGTAGTGTTCCCGTAGGGTACGTATACTCACGCTAAATAATATACGTCGTGTTCACTCTCAGACTCTGGCCCGAGTTTTTATACGCGAAAACCACTGGAATATGCATCGTGGTATACGCGCTCGAGCGTAGCAAAAACACTGAAAACACGAACGAACACATTTCGTTATTCGATTTCTGGCCTATTTTCGGGGAATATATCGCACCGCGTTTTCATAATGTTTATACCGTGTGATGATTGTAGAAGGCCGACAGAGGCGTGAGTATGAAAACCGTTAAAACTCTTTTTACACGACATATTTATACGGTTTATCAAACCGTCCGCGACTTGTAAAGTCGCACATCTTATTTACAAACAGATACGAATACGAATAATGACAAAATATCGAAAACGTAGAAAAAAATCATCTGCATACATTAGAATATTACACATTCAAATCGTTGACCCCTCGTTCCCCCCATATTTGATCACAAAAAAATACGATATATAACCGTGTTCGAGCGGTCTTCCGCTCGGTACAGCGTACACACGGAAAATAACGACAACACCAGCGTTCAGTAGTGTAGGCATATCCGTACATAATATTAAAATCTATTACGTACCTACACAGATGAATAAATGAATATAATATACACTGCACGCGCGTGCATTATACGGAGATTTGAACGCCGCGCTAATCTACAGCGACGCGCGGTAAACATACGATTCAACGGATTTTCGTTCGCCCACCCGAAACGCGGATATTATTATTATTACTATTATTATATTATACCGTTTCCGTTCGCCATTGTCGTACGCGACATAATGCGACACGTCGTACGGTTTCGTGTACACACGATGTATATTATATGGATATATTTTATTATTATTAGGATACACACGCGTGTGTGTGTGTGTGTGTGTGTGTGTGTGAGAGAGAGAGAGTATGTATACTGTACGGTGCTCGTTTGAATATTACGTGCACGCGGACGGAATAATTTTACCACTAATATACACAGTGTATATAACAAAAAGTGCTTTGGCTACTCCTTTCAATATTTAAATACAAGATAACAAAAGTATTTTTATCGAATTTGTTTTTCAGAAAAATTAGTTATTTATATATGTTTTCTTAATTTGATCAAAATGAGTTAGCTCAACATAAAATAGTATAGTAAAATTTATTTTAGTTGAAATAAATTGGATGAATTTTAGTGATATAACATTTGTTTGTGTCTTTAATATTTAAAGAGATAATTGCGAGAAACCTAAAAACGGGATTTTTCACAAAATGTTACTTTCATGAAATTTTTTTAGTTTTTACAACAAAATATTGAGTGTACGAAAAATGTATAAGAAAACTTTTTTTTAGTAAATAACAAATTCTACAAAAAGTTTCTTATGACTTTTTAGAAAAAACCAAAACTTGCGCGTTAATATTTAAAAAACTAAAAAATTTTTACATTTTTTCTAAACTTTGAGCTTAGATCGCGCCCGGTTAATCATGTTGTATAAAGCTCAAATTTTGTAGATCTTATTTTTAGACCAATAGGAAAAAGTTCCTGGGCGGCACTCTTCGAATTTAGAGACTTTAAAAATAAGGGGCACCTCAATACACAGTGTATAATGTAATAATATTATATTACACGCGGGTATGCGTATAGACTACAGCGTGTGCGTACCCGCGTGACGTTCGCACAGAGTACGCATTCTGTATACTGGCGCGGCATGAAATAAAATGGATTTCGTGCGGTATGCCGAATCGAGCGCGAGAACACGTTTCGAATACGTTTTTATAGGACCGCGTCCGCGGCTGCGTCGACAATCCATATGGGTAACATCTCAACGGTGCTACGCGCACGGGCAACCGGCTTGTCGACGGGGGTCGGGGTCCTCGGGCTCGACTACCCCGTCCACAGAACAAATAATACTCATTGTGCGCCATTTGTTTGGGGTTTTTTTTAGAACACAATTGTTGCGCTTTGCGAATACAAAAAATGACGGAAAATATGTGATTTATAGTCAATCAAGTGGCATGATAATTATTATGTTAGAAAATAATGATGGTATTTTTTTTTTTAATTTCATTATTGAACGATAAGGTGTATGGGGGTGTATACGGTTCGTTGTAACCAAATGTCAGTAAGCAATGTCATCTGTCAGCTCGAGTGATATATACACCGCAGCAGTTCCGGGCGGAAGTCAAACCTCGGTAGATCACACCCGGTTCCACGATTCGCTCACAAAAAAAAAAAAAAAAAAAAAAATACCTCAGTTGCACGAGCGAACGGAGGTCATAATTGACGAACCAGCAAAAAAATAAAAACGCGTTTACCTTTGTCTCTGTGAAACTTGATTTTAAACTTTTAAATAGAAAGGCATTTGATCCGTTGCATTATTATCGCTATTATTTTGATCCGACATTAGTTATTACTTATTACTCATATTCAAATAGAGTCAGGTAACTCAGGTACAACAATTAACCGAGGACATCGGGGATTGCCAATATTGTCAACATTTTTAAAATTTTTTTTTCGGTATTATTTTATAGTATTATAACAGCACGATCTGCTCTTTATACCGATATTATCGTTTGGTCCGCGATGAAACGGAAGTTTTCCCAAAAATACAGTTTTCAAATTTTCAACCCCTCCTCCGCCGCGGTATAGAAAACGCGCCGTCACGCGTGTACGTGACGTACGCGCGCGTACTCAGTGTGTAGGCGCGTGTTTACAAGTCGAACAGTGTAGTGTACACGCCACAGATAACGAACATGACGCGCGTGCATTGTTTACGTGTGCGCGGTGTTATGCTTTCGTAACGTTGAAACAAACAACAGCGACTCTGTCGTCACCGTCGTGATAAGACACCGTCGAGGGTCTCGGGCGGACGTCCGCCGAGAACGAGCGGCGCGACGCGAAGAACAAACTTTCGACGACGCCACGCGCCCGTCACGCGCGCCCACACACACACACACACACACACACACACACACACACACACACACACACACACACACACACACACACGCGCACACACACACACACACACACACACACACACACGTGATGTGGACAATAGGCGATACGCACACGGGCCGTACGTAATGGCATTTGCGCGAGGCAGGCGCGTTTACGTGTTCGCACGCCGTTCGCGGCATCCGAACGAAACGATAACAGTGATAACACGTGTGAGAAAACACAAAAAAATAACTATAGTCGAACCATTCGCCTTTTACGTTATGACTTCTTCTACTCGAACGGAATCACGAACCGACATCGTCATGCTGATCGACATTACGCAAAATCGTAAAAATCGTTAACCGCGCACACGGCGGTAACGATGATGACGATGATAATAGAAGTAACGACAAAAATGAAAATCAGGGACGTACACCCCTCCTTGGTTTTAGAGATACACTCCCCCCCCCAAAAAAAATCATAAATTTGAAAAATTAAAATACTGATACATATTTTTTTTTTTTTTTGGTTCGCTTAAAGTAGTTTATTTTCACTCAAAATCCTCTCGGATAACAGTATACTGTTTATTATAATAAGACGCGCGATATAGCCGTTGATATAACGTTGTGTAGTGTGTACCCAGGGCCGAACTTTCACCTAGGCGATCTAGGCGACTGCATAGGGGCCCTTGCCTTCTCGGGGCCCCACCCAAACACAAAAAAAAAGTTATCAGAAATAAGGGTTAACACAGAGAAATGTTTAAATATTTCATGTACAGAAAATTACTATGAGGTAGTAACTTGGAAATTAATATGTATTATTTTGCGTTATATTATAATGGATGTATTAAGTATTAAGAGATAATGTGTATTGGAACTGTATATTTTGTATGTAACGTTTAATAATAATTAGTAAATAATAATAATAATGAACAGGTAATACTAATACAAATTATCTATGTAGTGTGTACTTAATGTTATCTCAAATATTAATGATAAATAATAATACTTATTATTAACTTTTTCATACAAAAACGCCTTCACAACATTGTCAGTTTTGAATGTCCAAAAGTAATTAAATTTTCGTATTCTTTATAAAATATAATGTAAAAAAAAATAATAAATTCAATATCAATTAATAAACTAGGATTATATTTCTGTGTTATATCCTCTCTTGGTTTACTGACGCAATATATTTTTATTTATCTATAGGTCAAAATAATTTAAACATAGCATTTTTATTATAATTCATCGTTTTTATTCAAAATAACTTAGCGTTTTAACATATAACACCTGTTTTAGATGATTAAGTTTCCCTTAAAATTGTTTCTCCCAATAGGGTAGTCGAGGCTCCCTATAACAAAGAGCATAATATTATACCGTGTCCCAAATGTGCCAGTCCACCACTATTTTCAACCGTCAACAAAAAAATTCATCGCGTACAAATTTAATTTTGTGATTTTAAACCGAACATTATTTTTTAATACATCTGTTCTTTTATTATATAAACAATGGTGAACCTATAACAGGCTTGTTCCGTATGCCAAAATCATTGTACGGCGCACCTATAAAATACAATACGCAGATGTATTAAACTTATACCGGGTCGCGCGTGCGTAAACGGCGACGAGATTTTATACATTTATATATTATAATATATACGTTTTGCCGGCAATATAATGACGCGGACGAACGATGGCGGTTAATTAACACGCACGTCGGAGAAACCGAACGCTGCACGCGAACGCCGGTGACGGACGGGCGAGTTTTTTTCCGCCAGGAAATTCGCTCCGCGGTTTTTATGAAATTTCCACTGAACTATCATCATTATCATCGTTATTATCCTCCGGTCAGAGGCCACGGTTCTTATTGGGATACATTCGTAACGACTTTGAACGGTGCAAAACGAATCAGCTCGGGTATTAAAAAAAATAATACGCTACTTCGCTGAATTCTGGTACAGCGGACGGTAATATTATGTTTGTTTAGGCGATTTAATTTTTTTTTTCTATTTTCAGACAAGTTAAAGTTTTTCCTTTTTATTTGCTCGTTTTTTATCGAAAGCAAATATTTATGGTTCCCTTTAATATTCGATTACACGAATGACTTAATATTCGTTTTGAATTTTAGTTTTTTAATACAAGATCATAACGATTGCAGGAACGCAACGAGAACATTTTATTTCCCGTCCACAGAGGTAAAACTAAGAATATAACTTAAGTCGTGTAATATTTCGATGTAAAATTTCCGGTTTTCCGATAGGCTCATACGCCGGATGCGAGTTTGCAGCTCTGACTGGTGAATATACGCGGCGTAGGCAAAAGTATACCTGCGCGCACCTGTAAACACTGAACGATAATTTATTGATTATACACATATTCAATATGCTTGCATAATGTCTTCGAAATTTAGGATCGGAAGCGAGAATTTTCACTCAAGGTCATAAATTATATATTAGACGACGAGACTTCGTATACAGTGTCAGAGTCGTAAATACACTTCGAACGTTGCTATATAGTAAGATTATTGTACTTCTCGGACGTGCGTCGAGTAAGATAAGGAAAGCTTTCAAAACGAAATGCGAAATCGCAACGATTTTTTTTAAACGCTTAAATAGCGAATAAAAAGCGAACGATAGCCCTGATAGTCCTCGAAACCGGTTCTATGCACGACCGCGCCCTCTGATCCCTCTTAAAGTTTCGCCACAGAATTTCAATGATACATACGTAACGTGATGTGCCAAGAGCTCGTCAGCTCGCGTCAGTCGCGATTATCTTTGAACGTGGACAAGCTATACATTGTGTTGTTATACACACGCGCAAATGTTAACCATTCGCACGAACGTCGGACACATCAGAAGTCTGCTAGGTCACTATATATATATATATATATACTACCACGGGAACCACCTCGCAACGACCGCCGTGCCTTCAAATCGGGCATAAACAGCTATTAATGCAGGTTATGGTCGTATATCCTTAATATGCACACGTCGTCTTATAATAGGCATCAAGCGAATAACACACGCGCGCGTGACCTCGTGGCTGCTGTCTCTTTGCTTGCGATTCGACGAGTTCCCTCCTACCCTCCGCCGACTGTTTCGTCCTAAACGGTCGAAGAGGAAGATGCCGCTCGAGGACGAGACAAATTATCGCGATCCACACCGGGACGTCTGCGAATTCGAAAATTCTCGCGAAAACCCAAGGTCACCGTCGTTTGCGATACCAGGATTTGGTTTTGGTGATGAGAGGACGGTCCAGGTGTGAAAAATTATCTTCTCAACACAACACCAAACAAAATTTCAAATCAAATTCGTTTTGTCTCATGATCGTATGTTTTTATGAGACATATTCACACACCTAAATCCAAAAAACAAAAAAAAAACACTGTAGGTAATGATATTTAATGGAACATTTTTTTTTTTTTTACATCTGTTTAATGCAAGCGACTTTCTTGTCCAGACCCAGAATCCACCAACTTTTGGTTGCGCCAAAGGTGGGTTTTAACCCTAAAAGAGAGAAGGATAACAATTTGAATAGTTGTGTTTTATATATATTAACGTCAAAAATTAAAATTCATAGGATATATTATTTTTTAAAGTCATTATCATAATTACAATTTTTTTATTCTAATTATTCTCACGATAACAACATATTGTTTTAACAACACATTTGTTGGAGTCGATTTTAATAAGAACCTCCAAAAAATACATTTAATGGTAAATAGTTTATAGTGTGATAAATTGTCAATAACATGTTATAAGTTTATAAAATATTACATAAACATACGTAATGTTAATGTCATTGGTGCTAAAAAGGACACACGTCAAGCGGAGAACCACTCTAAACTAATTTTAAATTTAATTTAACTCTTCAATGACGAAGTGCTTTACTTATGTTTGTAAAAAATGATGACTATAACATAATTGATGTATTGAAAAAGAGATTTAACTCAAGTCCAAGAGGAGACTGTCTCATTTGCCCCCCTCAAATCCACCTTTGAGTTGCACAACCGGTCGCAATTAAATTTCATGTGTAGTTCGACGAGCATTATTTACAAAGACGTATTTCCTACTTAACATCTAATCACGCAGTTATTTTAACATGTAATAAATTTTTTTTTTTCTATTTCGAAACAAAAAAAGTGTTTCACATCAAGAATAGCGTGCCCGCGTGATTTACTTTTATATTCCACGACTCAACAATCGATAACGTAACGAATTGTACACCGCAATCATGGCTGGGCCTTGTAGACGGACGCGTTTTGTTTGGTATTATTTTATTTGCATTTGTCTGCGACCCGTAAGACTTTTGTGAGGCAAAGTGGCCTTCAGCCGAAAAAGTTAAGACTTCTGAGAGGCCACCACTGCGGTGTTATTAAATGTAATAAAAAAACTTTCACTGTCTCTCGTCTTTCCGGTGTTTGTAATTTTAACGTAATGCGGTTTGTTGTTGTATGATGCGTGCCAAGAAAATACGCGGCTATACTTTTGAAGTTTTCTCGAATAACGGTCCCAAATAATTCGTTCCCACGGCGTATATTTTTGAATAATATTGGCCCGAAAACTGTAAAAACCAATTACCAAAGGGTCATGTGACAATACGTCGACCGTGTCTCGCAGAATATCACGATATATGGCCCCTCACGGAATGTTTTTTATTTTATTTCAAAAAACGATTGGTCTAACCTAACTATTGATTTTCAAATCCTCGTGTTTACGCTCTCTGTGTAACACATCATTATACTGCGTTATTTTCACGTGCTATAAGTACTAACTACCTATATCGACTTGGTTTTGTGTTTCCACCCACCCTGCACCTATATATTCTTCTGTAAATATGCTCTGTCTGTGAAATATATTAATTATTTGTACGCGCGCGGGTGTGCCACAGAGATTTTTGCGGATGCGCCTGCCTCTCTTTTTCACTCCTCTATATAGACTTCAAACGAGTATACACACAAATTTAAAAATCAAAATATCCAAAAAAATTCAATAAAAATAATAATATTCCCTTTTATCAGATTACTTATGTCGTAAGTAACGATCGCCGTTTAAGAAGACTAAAAAACTTTCGAAAAAATAACTCGAATAAAAAATAGTTTAAAAACACTGTATTATTCTTCTAAAATGTCCATTGAAACGAAATATTAGGATTTCTGTATCGTTACAAGGTTGAATCGGGCTGCGTGCATTTCCGTGTTGTACTCTGCGGGGTGTATTTACAGTCGCATTTACGAATGATATAACAAGCGAGCGTTTCGTCGACAACACACCGGGGAAAGCCGAGTCGGTGCACCCTACGCCGTACACGACGAACGGTCGTCGGTTTACACCTCGCGAGGATTACACACGCGACGCGATCGATCGTACACGCTTACGTATTATGCTTGTAATATACGCGCCGTACAGGTGTATAAATATTATCGTGACGCCGTCCGTAGTCGTACACTGCGATACGGCCGAAACAACTGCCGCAGCCCCGCGTGTTCGCGAACCGTTCGATCCAGACGCGTGATTCGTGTGTACGAGTAGGCGGTACACTAATAATTACCCTCGGTTTTGCGTGGAACATTTAAATGACGACATTGACGTAGGTACGTGTGCGTATACCCGGCACGTAATACGTGTTTCGCAGTGGCGTAGCCAAGGGGGGGGGGGTCTTAAAGGGCTATATATACTTACTTGCGATCCACGATGTCAGAAAAAAGACTAAATGGATTAGCTATGGTAAACATAAAAAAAAAAAAAAAAATGAAAATACTATAAAAAAGCTGGTAAGTGAGATGATGGTGGTACAAGTTCGTCCTTCGTCCCTTCGGTCCTCGGACAAGATATTGGTGATGAATGTATTAAGTTTTAAAGAAATGATGACTCATTTCTTTAGTATAAAACGATTCTGAGCAAAGCTTCAGTGTAATATAATATATTATTATTTAAATACTGTTTACGTATTTTACTGTTATTTGCATAATTTTTGGTGAGTTATAATAATTTATTAAAGTGTGTATAAAAAAAAATTCTGACTAACGATTTTTGAATTTTTGTTAGGATAATTAGGTAGGTGTATGAGTAAGGTCATATTAAATTTTCAGAACTTTTTGTCAAATATTTAAAATTATATTACATAAAAACTTTCAAACAATTTGGTAAATTAAAAGTTCTATATTTAAGTCAAAAGTGCTATAATTGTTCTGAAAATGTTGTCCAATATAAAAAAGTATGTATTTGATATTGGATAAAATTTTCAAGTTTCTAGCTTCAATACTTTTCGATTTATGACTAAATACCTAAAATCTGAACAGTGAAAATCTCGTTTACGGCGGATTTTTACCGATTTTACCGTTTTTACTCAGTTTTTCGATCGTTATTTTTAATTACTAGAAAAACTATGGAGATTTTGGAAAAATGACCTCTCTAAAGTACCATCTCAGTTCAATTTCGAATCTAAAAAGTTGCTGGACGAAACTTTTGGACAAGGATTTCTATACGAAAAAGTGTTTACAGAAAAAAATAAAAAAAAAAAAAAGAAAAAGAAAAAAAAAATATAAACATCATTGTAAAACCATAAGATTCTTCGCTTCACTCAGAATCTAAAATGATGTTATAACATTATTTTCCCAAAATTCTCCCAGAAGAATGCAACTTAAAGAATGGCATAATGTAAAATATAAAATTGTTTTACTTCTTGTAATTAGTTGAATAATAGAATATTTGAGTTGAATAAGTATTATTAAAAGTGTCTGTTAATTTTTTTATTGTTGTTTTTGATTTTTCATAACTCATGTTAAAAGTGTTTAGCCCCCCTCTTGCTGGCTACGCCTCTGGTGTTTCGTAAATAGTGCACGATCGAGTGCGATCGGCCGAGCTTTGTATTTCACGCGAGCACGGTTCAGTCGCATTATAATATACACTTTAATTGAAATGGCGAATGCACACCGCAGGAGTAAGACTTACACACTGCGCTTAATCTGTGAAATGTATATTTATACATATACTATACGCGGTGTAGGCGTACGCGTAGGCAAGGAGTCGTATTGTCTCACCCGCAGTCGGCAGTGGCGAACCCGGCAGTTACGATGACTAGATTCGCCCCCGACTCGCATCTCGAATAGTGTATTGATTTTCATGTCTGCATCTTAGGAAAACGTGTATGACGTGTATATACAATCCCGTAGCTGATTGCGATCTAAATAACAATAAAAGTGCATCGGTATCAAAGTAATTGATAATAAAAATATGAATGTTTGTTGGAAAAAAAAAATCGTACGCGTGCAAAAAAATAATGCGAAATGAATTATTTTCAAATTTCGTTTGATCGTCATTTTATTTTTTTCCACAAAAAAGTGTTTATGCTTAAAAATCACATCCCTACACTAGTTGTAATTTTTTTTCAAGTATGAATTTATTGGAAAAAAATGGTTTAATGTTCATTCTAAAATATTGTCTACAGATAATACGATAGTAAAATAAATAGATACCATCTATGGCACTTCTGATGTACTCCTCACTGTGTCTGGTCATCGTTCCGTTGATTCCGCTAATCACCACGTACGGCCATCTTTTTTTAATTATTCTAATAGTTTTTCCGACGCATTCTCTGTAATTTTATTTTATTTTGTAGTTTTAGTGTTTTACACACATAAATGTTGTTATGTTTGTTGAATTTTTCAGTGCATTCCTACTGTATTATTAATGTATGTACATTTAATAAAAATACGGTGTCATAACAAGCGTATCAAATTATTCATTGAATAAAATAATGTTAAAATGATTTTAATTTAAGCAATAATTATAATATCAAATCTTTAATTGTAATGTGTACCAACATACGAAATTTCAACGCCAACTTTGACGAACTAACGTTACTTTTTTTAAATAACTTAAGCCCTTATGAAAGTAATATTTATACACTAACTGAAACATGGTATAATATTAGAGATTTGTGTGTACTCAATTTTCGGTTACAATATGTATTTTTCGTCTACAAAACAAAATCAAAATTATGGAATAATAATCTCAATAAAGACGATCTGATGACAAGTCTACATGAATATGATTTTGAAGAGTGTAATATTTTATTCATATAAGGAAAATATACATGCACCAAGTAAATTTTCATTAATGATTTGTTTCTAAAACCAATAGAAAGTTCAGAAGTATAAAATATTATCAATAAATGAAAAGATGAGACAACTTTTATTTTTTATAACATCACTGGTAAACTATTGAAACATGTGGCACATTTGATTGTTGAACCTTTAGTTTATTTATTACTTTTATGTATTCGCCAAATTATTTTCCCTGATAAATAGTTGTCGTGAAATCATTATTCAAACATGGAATTATTGAAGATTTGTCTCATAATAGGCTTATTTCCATAATCTGCAACTTTTTGAAAATAATTGAAAAAATAATCAAAGGAAAACTTACAGCCTTTTTAGAACAAATCAACTTTTATCAAAGAATCAATTTAGTTTTAGACCAGGTAAAAGTATAACTGGAGCTCTTCATCTTATACGATTCAATTTATTTACCAGAAACTTGATGATAACGACAAGGTAGTTGCATTTTTTCAGACTAAGAAAAGCTTTTGATACGGTGGATCACACTAATTTAATAAAATGTTGTCAAATTTCGGTATAATAAACTAAAGTTTACAATGGTTTTTAAGTTAGATACTTAAAAAACAAGAAACAAATAGTCACTATAAATTGTATTTTCGGTAAAAAAAAACTTATTAAATATGATGTTCCTTAAAATAGCGTTTTAGAACATATTTTATTCATTCTATTTTTCATTGATTTATGTAATATCACGCTTGATGGTTTAGTAATTACTTATTTAGATGTTATACTTTCTTACTATACTCTAGTAATACATGGGAATTGTCAAAAACAAAGATGAAATAAGTTTAAACAAAACATTTTAAAAGTTAAATAATAGAATGCTGTCTTTGAATAAAACAAAAATTGTTTTTATCGCTTTTTCCATTACGAAATTACTTATTTTTCCAATAAATGAAATTAAAATTCACTCTTGTAGCAATGGAAATTCTTATAGTTATAATTGCCAGAAAATGTTAAGGGTACACAGAGTGAAGTACATAATACGTCTAATCATAGATGGTAATTTACACCGGAATGTACGTATTAATAGTTTAATAATGCGTTTAAGATCTATTATTTATAAATTATACATATTAAACGAAATATTACCAACGTACTATTTACCAAGCTTTGTCTGTATTTCAATACGGATGAATAATATGGTGGCGGGGGGAGCTGTGCAGCAAATGCATTAAGAACACAAGATACAATAGAATTTAATTGTGCGAATACGCTTAGATAAAAAAAGCAAATTCTGTACAAACAATTTGCTCTACTATATTCGTCAAATAATATACGAGTAATACAAATAATTAAGCGTAACTTTAGAAAATATCGGTTTAGTACATAATAAAAGATTTTGTTTAATATTAATTAATTAGGTCCAACTATGTTTAATTCTTTGTCTTTAAATTTAAAAAATTATGCCTTTTAATTTTTAAATAATGGAAGTTTAAAAAATGGTTATGCATAAAGTAAAAATTGTATTTGTTCATCTTTTAAAATAACAGTAAAATACCTATATTAAAAAAAAAAATCTATTCAAAATATTTTTGATTATAGGTATGTAATGTTATTTTTAAATTAATTAATTCTGTTTAGTTTACGTATACTTAACTTAACTTATAACTCATTTATCCCGCCACAGGCACTGCTTAATAGGGTAAATTAATCAAAATATATATACGATTGTATTTATATTGTAATGTGTACCAATGATAAAATTAAAATAAAAAATAATAACAACGAGATATTCAATATTATCCAGACAACTATATAGTAATAGCTGTACAATACTATCGATTATGGAATAGCTTATTCTACAATCAAATATCAATGATAGTATTTGATTATGTGTAAAAATCAGTTTTGACTCAGATCAGGAGATCAACATTTGTTTTGAAGGTTCACTTATATAATGTTACCGTAGTTGGAGTTAGATTTACGAATGGAACAACTCAATTACACTAGATCAGTAAACATTGAAGTAACCGTTGAGATTCCGAAAATTACTGATTAATATGGATGTAAACAATTCGTGTTTTATTATGGTCCCCAATCATCGATTTTTAATTCAATGTTTTATCTTATCGATTATCGATACGCGGAATATGTATAATGTATATATTCATCAAGATAACATATTTTCCAACGTCAAAATTGAAAAAAACATCGCATGCTTCTGATAAGTACGTTGACCCCTGACCATTTACTAGTTACTACGACCATCACTGTGTAATCAGTGCTGTAATTGTAAATAATAAACTAGAGTGATGAGTAAGGCGTATTTAAATGTAATATCCACACCGACGTCGTTATTAACACGGATATGTTTTCATTTTTCACATACTTGAACGACATGAAACCAATATTTGTGGTATTGAACAGTATACTGCATCCTATTATTGTACGATGATTATTTTCGTGTTTTTTAATTCCAAATACATGAACATGTCTGCTATTTGTGACGGCTGGAATCATAAGCGTCACGAGGGAGTGCATAGAGATGCATTTGTACTCCCCTGGCTTCTTGAAAAAAAAAATTGTATGGATAATAAGAAAATAATATTGCATTTTACTAAATTATAAGTGATTTATCATATAAAACAATTTTTTCAAGTAATAATATTGTGATCGCCAAGGATTTGTCGACATTTCGAAATAAAACCATTCATTACTTGCCGTGTTGGTAGAATGATTTGAAAATTACATTCCCACGTACTTATGTATGCATTTCATTAAATAAATATATCATTTCGGCCTTTGAACTCTCTTGGAAAATGTCCCAGTGGTTAGACTTATGGCGGAAATTCATGGACCACAGGTATGAATAGCTTTTGAGTTTTGTTATTCAGACGAATGGACGAACGGAAATTATGCCCAACGCCAAACGACGTCTTCACGTTTTTACAATATTTAGATACATCTCGACGGTGTCAATCCAAAAGGGCATACGCGCCAAAATCCATATTATACCCAGCTTTCAATTGATATAAATTATCAATCAAAAATATAGTTGAATGATCATTTAAAACAGATTAAAACACAACTTTGTGCTTCATATTTTTTTACATTGGAAATACCTATTCAATGATAAGTTAAGTCGTTGGTAAAAAATTGTTTTTTAGCTCTCCTGAATAATTTCAAAAATGTCACTTATGGCACTTATGCCCTTTTGGATTGTCACCGTCGAATCATAAATAAATGAAAAAAATGTAAATCGTATAGGAATTTCTGAGGAGGTCTCTGTGGGGACCCTTTTCCTCCGAGACACGTGCGTACGGCTCGACGTCCTACGCCTTCACTTGAAATACGACGAAAAAACCCCCGATCGATGAATACATCCATAACGTTAGTTATTTCACATTCACGAGCATTTACATACCAATAAAACGGTTCCTGTTTCTTTTCCTACGCGAACAAACAAACGCGCGACGACGCGTAAACAGTGGATTCCCGTCGAGCGGCAACGACGTATGTAAATATTGTGCGTGTACACTCGGTACGGCCTGGCGTCACCACACCCCGAAAGACCCCTGCATCCGGCGTCGGTCTGAGACGGGATACACTTCCGCGAGTGACGGCCGATAAGTGCCGTTTTGGATTTTGTTTATGTTTTTTCATTTTCAAATCACCAAAGCAGCACGTTCGTATCCGAACACTATTTGGGCGACAGTCGTCACGAATAATGTCACCGTTGAGTAGTAAACTGGCCGCCGACTGTGAGTAATAACGTATACCGCCCGACACGCCTTTTTTTATGTAAATTACGTCTCGGATATTTTATATTACATTTTATATTATATAATTACATGGGTTTATTTTAGCGCTTACTCTGCAGTATAAAGTATCCCCGCACGGCGCACGCCACTACCACATACAGTAGACGCCGTTTATAAGACTCACGAATATAAGGTTCAGTCGCTTATTAGACTCAAAATCGTCTGGAACGGTCCGGACGAATCCAAATACATTTAAAAAAATTCGGTTATAAGACTCAATACGTAATTAATTTTTTTTTCCACTTCGCATATAAGATTCATTCGTTTATAAGACTCACTTTGTGCTGGTCCCAAAGTGAGTCTTATAAGCGGCGTCTACTGTATTTATCTCTTATACTTAACACATAATAGAGGTTTTTTTTGAGATCGGTATGTAGTGCCATGGACTTTTGTACAGAACTACTACAACAGGAAAACATTTTTGATATTCACATATAGTCAGTGCTCGGCGATAAATCAACGCGTCAGCTCGTTTTTCTCAGAACGGATTGACAAATTTTGTTAATCACAATTGAATATAGCCAAAGTCACTCAGGAATGATGTAGCGTTCTACTGGTGAAAGAATTTTCAAAATCGGTTCAGTAGTGCCAATGATAACTTCCTACAAACTAACTCACAAATTTACAGACTTTACTTCTTTGAAATATTAATATATATATAACTGTGAAGATAATAGATTTTTGTCGTTTCAGTAATTCATAGAACCAAAATTAAAATAATTATGAAAAAAATAAAATGATTCACTAGCATTTTGTCGTAAGTCGATTATTCTACATTTATATATACACATCATGTATATAATAGTCAGATTTCAACGATTCCCCTAATCTACATAAACTTGAAATCACACTTCTGGGCGCAATTCCTGGGTGATAAACTTTACACGGCAATAATGTACTCTGAGCCACTGAACAGTCTAAACTTAACTGAACACATAACTCCGAGAGACCGTCATCGATCCGAGGCGAGTGACGTTCGAATTAATGGCCGACTGAATTTTATTTTTTATTTTTTATTTATGGTTAATACCGACTCGTATGCTCGATGAGTATTTCAGAAATTTCTACGTTCGTGTTTGAAAACTATTCGAGTGGTGACTCGACACCGGCCAATAGCGGTCACAGATAAACTTGCGTCGCTAAAGTTTATGCGATAAAACGGTACACTCCGAACGGTCTCCCAAACACACCGTTTCCCGTACGGTAAGTATTCGGAATATTTTGTTTTGTCTCCGTCATCGACGTTCGTCCGGGTATTTTTAGGTTTCGGTATTTTCGCCGTCGCGGTCCCCGTCGGCGACACGAGCGTGGCGCGAGCGCGATTATCAAAAGCACGTGCGTATCTGCGCGTTGCGCAACATTGAAATATAACACTCATATCTCAGACTTATTCTGAAGCGCGGCAGAGGCCTGTTCCGCGTGTGATCGGGAGATCTAGATATATTATGCGCACTTGAAAAACCTACTTTTACGTATACGGGTTTGTTTTTTACAAGTGTGTATAATATTAATCGATTAATAATTATCGAGTGTTTTGGAAGTAATAAATTAAAGGTTTAAATCAGATTCGCGTCGTGACGTTCGATCAAATACACAGATTATACAGTTTTTTTTTTCCGAGGAACAACTTTCTAAAGACGAATCCCCGAACAAACGAAATAAAAATAAAAGCTTTAAAACCGCGTTATTTTCATAAATAGGTTAGGTGGTTATTCTGAACTAAACACGATAAGACGTTATTTGAAATTAAACGGAGTTTTTTAATTTTCGACTAGTGTTTCATCTCTATTTGTCCGATTAAATGTTGTAAACTATTGCCGGAAAAACCTAAAAAACGCACGATTTCTCACTTATAGTTTACGTTAAACGGCGTGATCTTTTGAGATGATTTTAGACGACGATGGGTTTGCCTGTAGAATAAACCGAGGAAAATCGTTACGGCAATCCCTGTAGGTACCATTATTATGTATTTATGATCGTGTAGTGTTATGTATACCTGAATACCCGCATACTTCGCGTCTCCTAAATACGTTACGCGATACGGTTAATATTAAGTCGACTATAAGACAATATCATGAAACCGTAAGTCCGCCATGACGTGTAATGTGCGTTAAATATGCACGTAGGTGCCCCCGTCTGCACACATAGATAACACGACTACGTTGCCGACTCGGCTTTAATTTCGAAGTCGGCAAATGGCTGACTCGACTTATCAAAAAAGTCCGAGAAATCGTTTACGAATCGTTTATCGACGAGAACTGAAGTGTAAAATTCCATTGACCAAAATGAGTAAAAATGTAATTAATAACTAATGTTGATTATCATTTATCAAAACGAAATTTTGTATTGATGTCGTGTTTGAAAATGTAAAAGAAAAAGAACTTCGCAAATGTGAACTAACAAAGTGCGTGTTGTTTTTATGAATAAATAACTAAATAATAAAAACGTACTGTAGAAAGAAAATCATTAATTCAAATCGATATGAAAAAAACTCACCCAATTGCGCTAGCCATATCACATAAACGGTCAAATTTGTCGTAAACAATTTCACTAAATCGATTTCAGTTGTACATAACTCAGAAAGTCATGGTATCGCATTTTCGGGTAGAAAATTGTGGTCAAAGGTTTCATCTTGCATTTCAATAGATCAGAAATTTTATGCAGTTTGTACTTAAAAAATGGTTATTTTTCTATATTCTCGATAGTTTTCCCAAGCATACCGCAGGGGTGGATCCAAGGATTGGGAGAAGAGTCCCCCCCCCAAAAAAAATCCTGAGAAAATTTTTTTTTTTTGCAATCTGTTAGCTGCTTTAAGCAATCTATAGTTAATTATATAAATCTGTGATATATTATAATTTATAGTTAATCATTAATGTGTACTGTATAACTTGGTGAAACCGATTTAAAATGTTGTCAAACTCGTCATTGTCGACGTCAGCCGTCGCTCCGGTTTTTCGGTGAAAAAACAGCATTTTGCTAAAAATAGTAAAAATTAACCGCTGATTAGCCATCGGCATCGGCCAGCATCGTCTGACGACCGATAATTATAATATAGTGTACAGTTATTATACTGAATAGTTCTCCATGTCGTGCTATACTTGTGCTTGAGACAGTTGTTTTTAATAAATAATATCGGTTTGCCTTTGGCATTCATGACATTTTATTTGAATTTAAATTACTTATTTATACGATTATACGTATAATTTAATTATATGTATATCAGATTTAAAAATATGGATAAATTAACTGAGATGGTACTTTAAAGAGGTCATTTTTCCAAAATCTCCATAGTTTTTCCAGTAATCAAGAATAACGATCGAAAAACTGAGTAAAAACGGTAAAATCGGTAAAAATCCGCCGTAAACGAGATTTTCACTGTTCAGATTTTAGGTATTTAGTCATAAATCGAAAAGTATTGAAGCTAGAAACTTGAAAATTTTATCCAATATCAAATACATACTTTTTGATATTGGACAACATTTTCAGAACAATTATAGCACTTTTGACTTAAATATAGAACTTTTAATTTACCAAATTGTTTGAAAGTTTTTATGTAATATAATTTTAAATATTTGACAAAAAGTTCTGAAAATTTAATATGACCTTACTCATATACCTACCTAATTATCCTAACAAAAATTCAAAAATCGTGACTCAGGATTTTTTTTTTTATACACACTTTAATAAATTATTATAACTCACCAAAAATTATACAAATAACCGTAAAATACGTAAACAGTATTTAAATAATAATATATTATATTACACTGAAGCTTTGCTCAGAATCGTTTTATACTAAAGAAATGAGTCATCATTTCTTTAAAACTTAATACATTCATCACCAATATCTTGTCCGAGGACCGAAGGGACGAAGGACGAACTTGTACCACCATCATCTCACTTACCAGCTTTTTAATTATTCGCATCGCTTTATTTTGTATGTTTTATTCAGTGGGTCTTAAAAGCGTGTAATTAATTGATTATAATATCCTCGTGCATAAACGGATTCGTTGACTCGATTTAACCCCCCCCCCCCCCCGTTGTTAACAGTGCTCTGTACGATAAACGAGTGAAGTGTAAAAAAGGCCACGGGACGTTATGTGTCCCCGCGACTCCCCTCCGAACACACTCGATAGCGAATAATACGTCTACACGGTGTTATATACCAAAACGGTTGCATAGTATAGGTTTGTAATGCTTACACACAACGGATAAGACTTAAAATCCATTTAGAAAATAATAATTCTATAAATGAATTCAAATTGAAAATTAAAGAAATGTGTTTTTTTTTTATAGTGATCAAAAATGTAAAATGACCCTCCTCTGAATTTATACTTGCGGAAATTCTTAATGGTATTATGTACGTAATATTATTTTGTACGATATAATAAAATGCATTAATCAAGAGTTAGACTGTATACGAGATATATATACATTGATTTATAAATATTTCATTCTAAAAAATATAAAATGATATATTATGATAGTATAATAAGTAAATGTACTAACAGTATCGTAACTTCAAAACTTGGATCTGAAAGCGAAATTTCCACTTTGGATGTTCATTGAAACAGTTCACATAATACTATTGATAATAATCATATACATTCACACCAGATCAATGTATAAACAAAAAATTGTATTTGATATACATACGCAATAACTCATGATTAAAATCAAAATAAAATACAATATTCACGATTTTTTTAGTCACTAATTTCAAATAAAAAAATCTCGTAACTCAAAAAGGCTTCCAAAAAACTTATGTGTCTAGGTGCGATCGCATCCCTTGATCACTCTGAGTTACTGCTCTGCATACTATCGTGAGTAATGATCCTGAAAAATATGTATGATATTAACGACGACGATCCGTTGAAATCGAATCTAGTAAGAAGTACTTACAGTATGATAAAAAATACATACGTGATAAAACATAACTATATAGCGAGGAGAAAGTGTGATGTATGTAAATATTGTACATATATTTTAGTGCAACACGAAAATAAAACATGACCGAGTACTGAGTAGGATGAATTTCTATCAAGGGTGGCTACTTTTTTTTCCTCGAAAATTCAAGGTCCCGCATAGGCTTTGAAAGTGCCTGTCAAACAATCGTGTCTGTCTATATTATTACACTCGGACATCGCATTCGATCAATGTGTAGATCGGGGGCGTACTGAAGGGATAATTGGGTTGTATGTAGTTCAACCCTTCCAAAAAAAATACTAATTTTATCCAATATACGTCCTTCGATGTTATATTTTTTTTTGAAATAACCTCTATTTTTACTTACTCAGTAATTAGGGTCATTCCGAACGGTGCCTGAATCTGAAAGAAAATGTCTTTTTTTTTTTTTTTTAATCATAACGACCCGCCACAAGTTATAGACGACTCCCTTTCACTTCGTGAGTGTACGTTCGAAGTGCAGTTTTTATGAATAATTAATATTAGAGATTAATTTCAAAATAAGACCTGAACGCTAAATAATTCAAACAAATACTCACTGGTCAAGTCAAAAGTTATAGAAATCAGAGGCTAAAACATCTAAATTTTCATCAGTGTCCTTTATGTATTTTGACACCGTGGACTGCTGTGTATTTGAACTATACACACCTCAGATCATTAGCAACACTCGACAAACCAAAATCAGATTTTTAAATGTGTATTATACCAACCACCAAAATACACAAAAACGTTTGATGGTTTAAAAATACACAACTTTTACGAAAAAAAAAAAAAAAATTATTAAAAATAGGTGCAATTTTCAAATGTTTCTTAATCGCTAAAATTACTTATATCTATAGTTAATACTTATCATACGTTTTACAAACTATCACGAGATCGAATTCCCAATATCAGTTAATATCATAAATATGAATAAATTACAACTTTTAAATATTTTTTAAACCATGAATATTTATTAGGTCTGTGTTTTTTATACCATCACAGATTACAGATTACAATATGATATTATATGCGCAATGGTATACAATGGTAGTAATTAAATTATTATTTTAAAAACGTATCTTAATAATTTGTATTGTAAGCGAATGTAATAAAAATAAAAATCATCGGTAGTGAATGGTGATAAGAAACAACAATAATACTTATTATTAATGACGAGCATAAATAAAAATTAACATTGATACCAGTGTTGTTAAGTCGATATACAAACATCAAATCCGATAATTTATAGTAACCCACGCTCAATCTTAGTCATTTATCAACTTCGAGGCGATGAATAAATACATTTTACACAGACCCGTTGTTACAATAGTTACGATAAGAAAACAAAAACGTGATGAAATTCTACACGTGTACGCACACTGCGGAACACAATTCACAATAATTAAAGATGCCGACAGATTAATCGCAGATCGGATGTTTAAAAAAATTCTTAGACAATTTGATAATATACAAGTGGGAGCTTACAGTGAACCGTCAATCCACGAGACGATTCATTATGAATCAACTCCTCAGGTTATCGATGGGTAAAAACGTTTTTTTTTCAAATTCCTGTTGATTGGTTTTTTGTTATTTTAATGAAGTCGATAACAAATGAAAACTAAAATCGTATTTTTTTATAAATCTTCATTCCAATATTTTGTTATTTATAAAACTGAAATCAATATTAAACCAGAAAACGCCTTTCAATCTCTTCAACAAGAAAAAAAAACGTGTCGTGGTCCTAAAAACAATAATATCCGACGGTGATCAACAGGTGTCGGTCCTGTTGGAGAATGTGGTTCTCAATAACACTGTAAAGTTATAATAAGGACGAAGACATTTGATACCACGTCTATTTTTAGGTGTCAAAAAAAAAATAAACGAATACGTTATTGCATTAATTAAGTCGGAATATCACACGTGACAAGATACACTAATATTTTAATAGAACTCATTTGTCAAAGTAACATGGTTTTAAACCACGAATCCTACGATATCCCGATCGTGAATCCAAACGGTTTTCGTCGACTTGGCGCCAGTCGCGAACGATGTTTACTGCGGTCGGGTTCCGCCGCCCTATTCCCGACCGAGTCGGTTGGTCCCGTCTGTTATTGAGCTAAAATATTTAAACGTAAAACATATTATATACGTTTCAAACAAAAAATTTACCCAAATGTTATCAAAATATAATAATCGTAAATAAACTACCCTTCACCCTTGTCATACATCATAAAGATTGGCGTATTATGAATTATGATTATTAATGATACCGGTGTGACACGATCAAGAAATCAGCAAAATATACATTCTCGTTTTATTAATTGTTTCTATTAATATCGTTACACAACATATATACAGGCATTTTATCTTAGAATTAAAATTATTGAACGGAAATGTTTGAGTCGCAGAGACTCGCACATGACTGCACAAAAAACGGTCCACTGTTATGGACAATGTATAAAAAACAAACTATAATTATTGTTTATCTTGAGTGTAACGCCTTCTTTCGTTTATGCAAAAACGATGAAATCGGAAAAAATAATAATAATCATAACACCCTGAATAAATGATATACGTCGTGGTTTAAAATATAAACTCTAACTCAGGGGCCACCACCTGGTTGGTCGACCGCAATCCGCATCCGGACCGAGAACACTTTTTCAACGGCCCTTTAAAGTCACGTGATTGTACAGAATATTATTACGTTTTTATAAAATGATAAAAAAGTACAATGTTTCCGTTCTACATTACATGACGTGTAACAAGTTTGAAGAGATTTGCGATACGAATGAATACTGATTACAGTGTTTAAGTCTTTTTTTTTTTAAATTCATTTATTTTGATAATTTGTAACAAAGTCATTTCAAGTTTGTCAGACTGCAGACAGTTTGATAATAGTTTCAAAACGATACTTCCTAGAAATGAATTAGCAATCCCTCTTCTATCTCGTGTAATAAAGACAAATCTGTTTTATAACGTATAACCGGCTCAATACCTATTGTATAGAAAATACAATATATTGCATATATTATATTATATTTATTCATCGATACCTAACAAGGGACGATGAGAGTATTGGATCCGATTTTATTATGTAACCTTTTTTATACCCGGTATTCGACTAGTAGCTGGCATTCGTTGACAATTTTATCTGGGACCCGACTCAGATTCGTGACTCAGAGACGCTGAGCCCCGAGGGAGTACCACGGCATACCGCTTGTAAATTGAAACGAACGCAAGACGTTGGCGATTGTACTTGAGCTTAGTACTGTTCAGGTGGCCATGATTATAGAATAATGTTGTAAAAAGCATTATTCTATAATCACCGTTTGATCTTTTGCCAATCCTTTTTTTGAAATTTGAACACTGTCCGATTAGAATACGGGCTTGTTGACTGGACGAGCCCGACACTAGATAGCAGCACACATCGGTCGTGTACACGTAATCGACCGCCGCCGTTCATTTCGTCGTCTCAAGCGGGGATAAGGCATTTTGTCAGATTTGAATGTTTAAAAATGAACAAATTCTCAAAAGTGGATTTTTATGATGTCGGGGTCCATAGAGTCTATATTTTAGTGATTTCAAATTTCCGAACCGATATTGAATACTTTATCTACAGCAGACTGATGTGCACGTTGGCCGCTCTTCAGACTTAGATTATTATTAAGTGTATGTGTGCGTATAATATTACAAAGTGCACATGTTGTGTATATCGTTACGATCGCCAACCGCTCAGACACGACATTACACAGTCCCATTCATTTATTTATTGCTTTAAAACACACATACACACACGCACACACACACACACACACACACACACACACACACACACACACACACACACACACACACACACGAGTATACACGTTATCGCGTATACAGAGATCGTTGGTGCGACGTTGTACTCGTACAACGAGCCCCTACATCCTAGGTTGTATACGGGACGGCCGGTGTAAAAATATATAGGCACACGGCTTAAACCGACTACACGACGCCGTGCATACGACATACGTGCCTGCCGTTCACGATCACACGATAAATTGTAATAAAATCTTACGGCGGATACACGGTTTGTACAGCATTATACGTAGTTTATGGCGTAAACTTTATGGATTATGAAGGACTATAAAAAAAAAAAAAAAAAATAATAATAATAATAAATACAGTGCCCACGACAACACGTACGTACGGCCCTGCCGAACAAAGAAAATCGTTGACCGTTATTTTACCGGTATATGCTGCGGCCCGTGTTGTTGCGGTGTGCGTGCGAGTTGGCCACACATTTACCATACCTACGCGCGTGTGTGTGTGTATTATACACTCGTACGTCGCATATTTGTGTCCCGGGCGTGTTAAGAATAGACCACAGTCAGGTAGACGACAAACACATGCACGTGTGGGTACGTATCATTACGATATAGCCGACACCTACTGATGTGTGTGCAGAGTATGATACCGAATGATAGATATTAGGTATTACACCGATACGAAATGCGGACGAACACGAATATGGCCGAATACCGAGGCCCCCGAATGTTTTTCTATTATTTTCACGCGCGCGCGTTTCATGAATAAATTACACACAACGCGAACGAAAATACGGGTCGGGCCCGACAAACGCGCACGTTGGTGTGTTCGATATTTCATCAAATAAGGGGGGATTGACTGGACGAAAATTCACGTTGAAAGGTACCGAGTAAAAATGATTTAAATATCGATTGCCTCGTAACGATATGGATAAAAATTAAAAATTCCGTATGCTGTATTGTCCGAAGCTTTAATAACAGATGAAAAAAATTTTGGGAGAAAACATCTACCGCATCACTCATGTGGCTTATATATCTACCGAGTTGCTAGCCGTTTTAGTTGATTTAGTTGTTTTACATTCCGTGAGTAGTCAGATTTTTCGATCTCTTGTAATCGAATATAATTTGTTTTTGGAGAATTAAAAACAACAAGTGTCTTTTAAAATCGTGTCCAGGCAGTCCCTTATTGGTGAATCCTCCACTCGCCAGCTATTACAATACAGCCAAATTGAGTAAATGAGCCAAAAAATTAATATTATTTTAGATTAATATACCGATCTGTTGTTTTCTGGGATACGGAACGTCCAACGTAATATTACCACGAATTATAAATATATGTTTGCATATACATTACAATATATCAATACTAGTACTCATTCAATAAACATGTATACTTTATACTGGTCTGCAATGTTTCGAATTTTTGATGCAACACACAACATTTTTAAGCACTACACACGTCTATCTATACGGGTCACTGAATAGTGAATATCGTATAATGTCAATCATTATTACCATGATCCAAGAGATATTGCGTTACAATAGCAATCAAACGCAAATTATTAGAAACACGATTGTACCTACCGGGATGGTTATTGACGAAATTTTACGACGCGTAACATTTTGAATCATAACATGTCGGCAGCGAACCATGAGCAAGCATCGAATGTATTTATAAATACTTTTTACATCGATTTACAATGAATTGTAGTAATAATTTCGATAAATATTGTATTTCGTACTCCTGTACCATCACCGCAAATATATGTTATATACAATACGATTTTACACATCGGTACTAATAATAAATTAATATTAATAATAATAATTAAAAATCCGAGGGAGATTTGGGTTCCATGACCCCCCCCCCCCGTGTTACTACGACACCGTCGTGGAATAATCGCGAACGTATTATTCTGGTTTTTTTTTTTTGTATTTTACGTCGTTCCGCGTCGTAGTCCGCTCTGCCGAGAGGTCTCATAGTTAGTTATTTCGTCGAGTCAGAATTCGCGTGATTTTAAGCAGCTGTGCGCGGCGTTTGCTTATTTACGCGTCGAACGCGAATGAAATGTCGAAGGAAAGATAATTAACGTTCTTTTTGGCAACGATACACCGAGACGGTTTGCTTTGGAGTCGGTGCAATTAAATAATATAATACGTACATAAACGCTCCGAAATAAATTCAATATATTATTATATCGTGCCCTTATCTCCCCCCCGCTGGCGTCGTTACCGTCGTTCGTCCGTCGATTCGTTTGCGTATTTTGTTCGCGAATCGCGAGTCTTCGAGACCGTTCAGACACTGTGCGAACTACAGACGTGTTACATACACGATTCGTCACGCTCTAAGTACCCACCTACAGAAGTACAGCATTGACAGAAAACAAATATCGCCCAAGAATCAGTACTTGATGTCGATTGATTTAAATTTCATAATGAATAAAAACATCCAACGAGCCTGCGGCGGTTATATTATAACACCGTCTTATTTTGCTGAAACGACGTAAACACTATACGTCGTTTGGGTGTACTATAATAGTATATATAATATATAATATTCATGTTATTGATATTAGATATATCATTATTGTATATGTTTATGAAACTGAAACCAACACCAACCAAGGGCGTAGCCAGGATTTTCATTTTGTAAACGCGGGGAGGGGGCAACGGTATTAAAAACGTGTTTAATATTCAACTACTTAGTACGAATAGGTTTGTAATTTTGTATAAATAAAATATTATACATACTTTGAGGTAATAACGTTCGACTTTAATTATAGTCACAAGTAAAATAGGCATGGATCGGGGGGGGGGATGTGCCCCTATATACGTCCTTGATACGAACGGAAATTCTCGATGCTTACAACACCTGGAAATGGTATTATTAAACATGGTGATACACGAATGAAACTACGGCTACAATATAACTTCATTACTTCCGTTGCATGTTATCAAAAATTTTGTTTCTAGCTCACAAACATATTTTCATGTTTAAAATATTACAGCTATTCGTTTCGAATTCATAGCGTATTTTCAATTTTCATGCGTCAAATCAACGATTATTAAAAAAAAATTCGTAACAATCATTGCATTTGTTCAATCTGCTGGTAGGCATACAAATAATTGTGTGTGTATGTATATGTATATATATATATATATATATTTATTTATTTATTTATGTGTGTGTGTGTGTGTGTGTGTCGTGTATGTATGCATATAGAGACTTATAAACGTATTTTCGGCAATATGAGCTATTTTTGAATATAATTTTCCCAAAACCCTAAGAAATAATCCTTTGTTAATAAAATATTCAGAATAAGCATCTTTTATTGCAAGAAAACAATGCTTTTGTATTTTTGCGAAAACTTTTGTGAAAATTCAAAATCGAACAAAAACAATATTGTTCCGTGATTTTTAAGTTTCGAACACAACATATTTTAATCATTGTTAGTTATCGAACAAAAAAGGACGGATGAAATTTTTCCGATACGATAAGATAAAAGAATATAGAAAAATTAAACGAAAAACACCTTATAAAATTTATGTTCATGACCTGAACGTAATTAAAGAGTACAATTTTTAAAATCGCTAAAATTATTAGTTGATTTTTAAATTAATTACTACAATTTAATATATAAATATACGTATTTGATTAAAGTATGCATTTTTTAGACAGATATAATCTAGATCTTGAAGACAATTTAAGTATATTGTTTTAAGCAACTGATTATTATTTTTTTTAGTCGGAATAATAAATTCGTTATTTTTCTCTTGGTTGATGAAAAATAGTAAAAAAATGCCACAATAACTTAAAAAATGCCCTAAGAAGCCACATAAAAATTACTTTGAAATGTAAAAAAAAAACACAAAATTGTAATTGAAAATCAGTTACCTATGTAGCTTTGTATGTAACTGAAACACATTTTGAGCTAAGAAAGTATCGTTTTTGATATTTCAAAAAGTATGCGAAATTCATCAACCTCCGGTATCTAGAAATATTATCATTTTGCAAGTTTCCTCACCACCTTAGCTTGTCCAATAACAAACCGTGCGTTGTGTCGAATCGTTTATAAATTACAACGCGTGGTGTGTTATATTTAAAGCATGAGGTATTGCTTTCGGCGCGTTTTTTATAGTGGTATCCCCGACGAGCAATGCCATTGTAATACGTTAGTACGTCGAAATATGTTCCATTTTTTTTTGTGGGGGGGGGGTTGATTAGCAAAAAATAAAATAAAATAATTTAATATTGGATTAATATTCATTTATAAGCCATCGCGAGTGCGTATATCACATGCTTTGCTCGTCAGGCCTAATCCACGTTTCATTATCCCCCCCTCCTCGAAAATTAAATTATCTATACTATTTTTGGTAGTTACATACTTCTGTAGTTTACCCTATTTTCTACCTCATTCTTCAAGCGAATCCCGTCCTATTCATATCCGTTTCTGCGGTTATTCTTCGTCATAAATCAGCGTTCTTTTTTCGATTCCTCTTTTTACACAGTCTCTTGTCACTGACGTCGTTCTTATTTTACTGTGACACTCGTTCTTCGCCCGCGTCAATCTTCTCGTCATTGGCTCTACGACGGCTATTAACTAAAATTAATGTTATCTAACCTGGCGGTTGCCGTAACTCTGTGTATTTCCTTTTCGGTTATCCCACCGCACATAACCTTGTTGGAAATGCTTCAAAACATACGATTGCGATCTAATCTCGAAAACTTGACGATAATTCCACTAAAAACTCAAAACATCACTTTCAAGCGAGAAATAACCGGTGTCGGTACGGACTAGTAGCATCAACCAAGTGAGCCATAGTTATACCGACGACGTCTAACAACTATTATACCAAATAAACCCGAACGCATAGCACTAACATTAGCTATAAATATATAACTGTGAATAATTACTTACGACGAACTCGTACCAATGAGTAAAAATAAATCAAATATAAAAAGGATATATAGGTATATACGATCGCCGCGATCTGCAGACTTGATTTGAATTATCTTGAAGATATTTCCCCAAATCTTCTCGCGAACATATACTTCTCACAAACTTAAACGTTACTTTTAAAAAACAAGATTAACTTTATTTAATAACTTTAATAACTTTAACAACTAACGAGTGAGAAAAATAAAAAAATCGTAGCGAAAATAACTATTCATTATATTTAAACAAACACAACATTGCTTTATGTTATCGTATGAAATAAACAATGCATTCAATCGATATAAACACCTATATAGCTCTTTCTTTAATATGTATCGGTCAGTATATTATTTCTGCGGCCGTTTATACTATTATTTAACAATCAAATATTTATAAAAACATAAATTTCACGCCCAAGGTATGTAATATAACAATACACGGTATTCGTTTTTGTTTGAATTTTCATTTCAGGTCCCCGAAAGTTCATTTAAATATATTCGCCACCTACACCAGTTAGAGTTACGATACCCGTTAAATTTCAATTATTTAAAAACATTTTTCAGTAAGTATCTAATTTATTTATTTTACGATACGCTAATACTCTTGAATAATACATTGTGTTTAAATTTTTAACGCCTTAAAATACTTTGAAGTCTTAGCTATATTTAGAAAAAAAATAAAAAAGAAAGCAGTATAATCGATGAACTATCGTGATCAATAACATAATATTATGTAGAAGAAAAAAAATATATTATGAGCCTAAACATATAATATACTTTTTTCGGATCATGCATTTAATAAAATTACACTCCTACTAGTCGAGCTATAAATTTTTTCGTTAACAACTCACAGTGGTGGATCCAAGGAGAACAAAGAGGACTCCCCCCCCCCCGCTATCCATAGTAGTACACTAACATCGAAAACACCTAATTTCATTAATAGAATATTGAAAAATATTTTCACTTATCATACTACATTGTTGGAGCGTGGTCGTTGTAAATAAACGAGTTGCGGTAAACATTTCTGTATCCGTTTCCGATTCCGCAATCGTTCAGCCGGGCACCGGCTAATGACGGTCATTATCACGATAACGACTACGCTAACTGATCGACTTTATTTCCAAAACAACCTCATAGCGCATGCACAAGTCACTTAATTTAGATATTGAATTTTTTTCGTTTTCAAAATCGGTGCGAAATTTCGGTCGCACTGCGTCAGGCGCACGAGTAGCACGTCTACAGTCGCGTCCTAAGGAATCACACCAGTAAAAGAGAAAGATTTATTTAGCTACTTCCAGTGACCCGATTTAAATTTTGAAAATAAATCTGTATTAGCTAACCTTTTTGTTAGGTTATGTAGGAAAAATAATTGAGATTTTAGAACTGCTTAAATGTAAATAACATAAAAATAGTTTTATGGTTTTTAAGAAGTTAACAGTATTTTTTAAACCTTATTGAAAAAAAAAGTTCAATGTTTTTCCCACATAACCCAGAAAAAGGGATGATGAATTCATGCATATATTCAAAATTGAAATTGGACATCGGAAAGTACTAAAACTAATCATTCTCTTATTGGTCTAAAGGCATACAAAATACAGCATGCTTAAACAGCCTTGACTTTGCTTTTTCATTCAGAATAATTTTTAATGTGGTTAATTTTTTTAAATCTTTTAACATAATTTTTACTTTGTGAAGATATTTCAGTCATAAGTCGAAATTTTCAAAGGGTTACCAAAGCTTAGTTACGCAGAGTTGAGTTGAGTTTACTGGAATCGATTTTTGCACAATTGTACATTGTTTTTTTTAATTAAAGGAGTAACCAAAGTTTTAAGCTCGTCAATGAACGATTGACGTCCATTCTTAAAATATTACGGTAGGCCTCTGGTTGAATGAATCGTTCGGACTAAAGCTGATTACACACTATGCGATTCGAACGCACGTCTACGTGCGTTTCGAACGTCGCGATTTTAAGACGCGAACGCACACTCCTTACACATTAGACGCGTGTTGACGCGTTTTTCGGTGCGTTTCTCAAAAATAAAAAGCGCGGCAAACGTTATTTGTACTTTGTTGTATACTTGTTTAGTACTGCTGTTACCTCCCATCGTGGATGACGTCTGCTGTTCAATTCGTATACTATTTTATTGTACTTCGTTGTATATTATCGTACTTCGTTCTATTTTATCGTACTTCGTTGTATTTCGTTTCGTCTATTTTTTTTAGAAGCTCTGGCCACCTTGGTCCAACTGATATGTTTGGCAATCTTATCATGGTATAACTTATTTTCTATAAATTGAATATGTAATATTATGATGAATGACGTTTTACGTAGGTATAATATTACACGGTATACATACTCAGAATAACTAAGTTAGTCAAATTCTAAATTCAAATTAATAAATATGATAAAGAAAAGAACTTACCTATATTCCATATAGATTCCTCCTTCGATACCTCATTAATAAATGATTCATTGTCAAACATATTTGACAATTTTCAAATACGTAGCTGGTAACAACTGTATATTATGAACTTCGTAAACTACAAGAATACGACAACTGTCGACTGTCGTAAACAAATTATGAATGAACGTAAATAAACGCAGGGCAATCGCAGCGTTTAAATCGTCCGTGTGTATTGAAACGCCGAAAATGCATTGGAAATACATTGGGAAAATAATGTTTAATTATAGCGGCAAATCGCGACCGAACGCACAAAATTAAACATGAGCGTTTCGGTGCGTTCGAACGCAACCGGACGCAACCGAACGCGCGTTTCATTTACGTGTGTGAATAAACCCATATAAAAGTACATGTTTAATTTTGAGCGATTAATCGCGACGTTCGAAACGCACGTAGACGTGCGTTCGAATCGCATAGTGTGTAATCAGCTTAAAGATTAATATTGATGAAGATAATATTATACAGTTGGATTTATCGAAAACGATTAGTAAATTCTAAGGAAAAACGAGTACAAGAAAATCGTAGATATATAATATAATACTTATATTCGTATTAATTCAGAAACATTCATTATACAGACGTATTTTCGATAATGCGTGCTATTTTCGAACATAATTGTCCCAGTACTCAATTAATCGGATCGAAATAGATTACAATACTGTACTGCTATATTCAGTAGTTTTTGTTTCATAATCGTAACTGTTGTCCGTAAAATCGTTACGTTTATCATAATATTATACTTATCGTGAAATATTTAAATTCCCCAGAAATTTAACCCGAAAACATTTGTACGCGAATAATCGTGAATTTTCTCGGTAAATGCCCGCTGTTCGTTTTGGAGTATTAGCCACTCCAGTCACAAATAAATCGCGATCTCCTCGATATTCACTGTCGGCGGTCGAATATTTCAAATCCCGCCCGAGACACAAGACCGACACCGTTAAAATGTTTATAATATTTAAAATTCTAAATTATAATTGTACGATAAATTTCAGTTCAACCACTCGTTTGACTTTAATTGTTTGTTTATCTATCGGATTGCTTTGTAAAATGTCGTTCGACACGTGGGGCCAATCTATGTACGACAAAACAGACATCGGACAGCGCGTCGACGGGCAAATGTAAACTGGGCCCGCGATTACCTTTTTTGTTGTAAATTCGGCCCCGAAAATTTTAGGTAATAAAGTAGGTAGATTGTAAACTCGGCCCGATAATATTTACCAATAAAATATAATAAGCACAGATTATTTAATCAATACATACATATGAGAAGATGCTATGTTTCCACCTGATATATGGGCATGTGCATCAGTTGATACGTGTTTAACAACTAATACATGTGAATCATTTCATGCGCATTTTAATGCAAGTTTCAATTCCACTCATCCCAATATATATATATATATATGCCGTCATTGCAAAATTAAATGAACTACCAACAGAAATTTACATTAAAATCAACAGCCTAGATGAACCATTTCAATTTCAAAATACAAAAACTAAAAAAAAAAAGAGAACTATTAGAAAGAACACTTACAAAATATAAAAATAAGGAAATATCAGCGAGTGAATACGTTAAACACATGGCGTTTTCCTTAAACAAATTTACATAAATACATTTTACATTGATTATATAACAAATTTCATACTATGAATAATAATATGACAATGAAAATAATTTTTCGAGGATAATGAGAATCGCCTCCTCTCGGTGTCCTCCGGTTAATGCTAAATGGTTCTCAAAAATATTATAAGAAAATCATAATATGTACATTTTTATCCGGGCCGAGTTTACACCTAAATTATTTTTACCTGAAAAAAACACGGGCCGAGTTTACAATAGACCTTTTGAACATTTTTTTTCCTCGGGCCGAGTTTACAATCGCCCGCGTCGACAACAGTAAACGATGAACGTATGTATTTATTGCGATAAAACGCGTTCCGGCAGTCACTTCAAAACTTCCCGTTCTGCCCGTGAACGCACTTGTCGAAGCCGACCCGATTCGGATCCAAAAAGACACGGCGACCACGAAACGTTCGCGTGCATATTAACACGGCCCCGGCCTCCCGGGGACCCATTTCACACCAAAACTGGTCGCGTGGTTTTGACGATTTTGTGGAGGCGTGCGGCGGCGGTCGTTCCTTTCGCGTCACTCTCGGTCCGTCTTCCGTCCTCCACACGCTCACCCGGGCGGGGGGAAATCGCGTCGCACGCGCCAGGTCGGTTTCGCAACGCTCGCGCCGCAACGTCGCCCGTCCTACTTTGCGCGATTTACGTTTCGTTATTTTATTATTTTCGTCATCTCGACCGCGACGCGTAAGTAGGCCGCGGCACCCGCACGCGCGTTTTTCCGAAACGGCAGTCGAACGATGTATAATCTTAATCCCCCCGTTCCGCAGAGTTTTCGCGGTATAGAGCAGACCCCTCCATCGCCGGTACTAGACTCCCCCCCCCGTGGACCGAATAATGAATTTTTTTCGTCGAGGACCCCAGAGGGTGTACCCAGTAGCGTATTTACGGGGGGAGGGGGGTTACGGGTCTCGTCCCTGCACCTAGAAGAAAAAAAAAATTTAATTTTCGTTGAGTTGAAACGTATTATATATTATAAAATCTTTTTTGAATTTGATAAGTACAATTATCATGTATAAGTTTTTCACTGATTTTAACTAACCAATAAACCGGTCCGGACGGGGTAGTACAATAGTCGCTAAATTCATTAAAATGTACCCTGGCCAGTTGAATTAAACTCAGTTATTCCATACAGGTTCTACCCGGACCTGATTCACGTGAGTAGGGAATCGTTTCAAATTTTAGTTAACTTTTGAAAAATAAAACATATTCGAATTAATATAAATACATAATCAACAAATTAATCTTATAGATAAAAAAAAATAAAATCCAACGCCATTTTTTAAGGATATTGTCACATAAACTAAATCGAGTGGATGTTGCCCTAGATACCATAGCTTTAGAATTAGGTTTAGAACAATTAGCTACTAGAAGATTATTTAACGATATAAACTTTGTCTATAAGTTAATAAATGGTAAACCCTCCTGTCTAGAATTCCTAAATAAAATCAATTTTAAAATTCCAACCTTCAATTCTAGGTACAATCATTCTTTTTTAGTACCTCATTGCTCGACAAATATTATCAAAAATTGTCCGGAATACCGCCTTGTGTAATAACGTACCAAACTTCGATTTCTTTTTTGATTCTCATCTTAAATTAAAATATCTAATAATGAATATAATAATTAATTTACTTATCTTTAATATTATATTCACTTACATTTTTCTTTTAAACATGTATTAGTATGATATCATTCAAAATTATTTGTACATTTTTTGTTAACTTTATAACTGTGTTCATTACCTCTCCGGGGTGTCAAATACTTAAATAAAAAAATAAAATAAATAATACATTAATCTATACATTAATCCAATAAATAGTACGCGTAATGTTCTGCACTCGCGCAGTGGCGAAGCTTTGCATCAAGAGACGATCAGTGTCTACCTTCATTTAAATTTAAAAAAATCATAACTTTGGAATAATTATGAATATCGAATGCAAATGTTTATGAAAAATCTTGATTTTTTTCAGAGTGATTTTTTTGTTTTACCAAGCTTATTGTTGAATATCGGTTGACGTAGTTCCAACACAGCACACCATACAATACACTGCACGAACAGATGCCGCGAGACGCTAGTTCACGTGTATCATTTTTCTGCACATGGTTTCGACGAGTAGTGTGTCTGAGATGCGCATGGGTTGTAAACACATTTCGTAATGATTAGGGCTTGAGACACGTCTCTATCTTATCGCCAGACCGTTAAAATCGAATTCAGTACTTACTCATTCCGCCCGTTCGCGTCCGTCTACCTCGGGTACCTAATAATAAAATAGTAAATACCATCGCTATCGTACTAGCCTAAATAATTTAAACTTTTTGTCTGAAGCAGCGGTTCCGGTTCTTAACCTTTTGTAGAACACGGACCTCCGATGAAAGATTTTTAGAAATCGCGGACCCCCTACCAATTTTTTGTTGAATACCTTTTTACAAAACATCTCATGTTATCACAACCAAAATTATAATAACTATTTTATATTACAAATTATAGAAGTAGACATAACAAAATAGGTAATATACACATTTATATTTATTTTTATCAAACTTAATTTTTCATTTTAAACTTTAACGTCATAAAACATTTTAATTAAAAAAAAATGTAATATATATATATATATATATATATATATATATATATTATTTTAATAAATTTTAATAAATTTAACTTTTATTTACTTGGTTATTAAATCTTAATGCGATAGTTGATTTTGCATTTCAATTACGAGTTTATGAACATCGGGCTCAATGCTTGAAAGCTTTAATCGTAGTTCAGATTCAAATTCACATTGTCATCGGTGTAATAAAGATAAGATAGGTTTATCTCTTACAATATAAGATATATATTATAATTCTATGTTATTAGACTCTAAAGCATTTGTCCGGGAGGATAGAAACGAGAACCGTTTCGCTCGGGGATGAAACGTACGACGTGCCGGGGGTGAAAAATCACGGAGGAAGAGAATCTTGCCGGATTCGCGTGCATCGATAGGGTCACTGTTCCAGAAAACGAACCAACGTCGACCACATGACGAAACCGCGTCCTCGACGAGAGACGCACTGCACTCATTAAACCTACTACTGTGCATAATGAAAAAATAGATGAGATTTTTTTTGTTTGTTTTTTTCTCGAGACAAAACGTTTGCCGCGATTCGCAACAAAACGTACCAAACGTTCCGCGCCATCCGCGGGAGTTACTGCGGAGGAGAATCAGGGCAAAACTTGATCTGCTGATTTTATTCCGTATAGTCACGGTGCGGACAACGGTCAGATTATATCCAGTAGTGTTCCCATATGGTATACTACGTATACGCCGTATAACTCTCGAGTGTTTAGTGAAAAATCGTGGCTGTACAACGTATACTCTCAAACAATGTATAAAAAGAAGAAATATATATGTTTTTTTTTAAATTTTGGTTTGTTTTTTACTTAATAGTTTTAAATGTTTATATTATCACACTTTAATAAACACTATTCGATATTATAGGACCTCAAATGGCAAATACAAAATACACTAGTTATTTAATGATCCGTTCTCGACATTTCAGTTTTCGTTAGATGAGGGCAAACATTTTGGCAGGCCCATAAAACTAAAAAAAAAAAGCTGTCCACTTCGTTTGCTAATTTATTTGCGTTAGGATTTTTATCATATATTATACTAATATACTATTACCATCTAATATTATAAAGTATAAACTGCCTTAGTTTTTCGTGAAAAAGTTGTATTTAGCAAAATAAACACATAAAATATTACCTGTCTCTGAGACTATATTATAACGTATAATTTTTCCAAGAGGAACCAAAACTCTGTCCAGCCTTTAAAAATAAACTTGAATTTAATTTCGTACATACGATCTTTTTCACTTAGATTCTTAAGAAGATTTCCCCTCTAATTAGTTAATATTCTTAATTTGGCACCGTTCAGCATAGTATACTTTCATGAAAAATGATGGGAACATCGCTGATTATATCCCGCGCGTATTACACAACGATCTGCGATGCACGTCGAACGCGCACGGCAGCCGTACGTTATATTTTATTATTCGTTCAAAAGTAAGTCCTCTTCCGACTTAATTATTTTTAATGATTCCCCGTTTATGAATACGGTGAAAATTTATGCACACAGCCGCGTACTACTTACGAGTGATACGCCGTCCACGCGTCGTGCCGAAGATCGAAAAAAATAGCTCGAGCAATCGCGTTTCATGCAAGGTCACTGTTTTAAACTCGATGCGAACAGCCGGGTGTGCTCGCGATGGAAATTTTCGTTTCGACGTGTGTACACAATAATACACAATGAACAACAACTGTGCGAAAAAAAAAAAACGATATCGTACCACAGACATAAATCGTTTTGATTTGGAAACGTTTTTTGTTCGACGAGATAATAATATTATTGTAACTACGCCGAAAACGCGTTGCCCTCGAGTGAAAAATCGGGGCAAAAGGTATTATAGGTACTATATACAGGAACACAGTCTCGGCAATAAAATTTGTCTCGGATCGGATACCGGAACAATTGAGTTGACCCTCCGCGTATCATCATCGTGGTAATAGTCGGTATTTTGTGCCGTCGGATCGGTTCTCGATATAATGTACTATTCGTGAATCGGCTCCCTCTCTCTACACGAGATAATCGTTTCGTGATCACGTGGTCGATTAAAAACGTTAAGAAGGCTATATACATTTTCACTCTACATTTCTGGTGAAATACACCATAAAACACTAAAATCAAATGTATCATCTAGTACAGTGGTTCCCAACCTTTTCGGCACTGTGAACCACTTGGAGAACTTTCAATATGTCACGGACCACCTTAATTTTAGTCTTTATTGCCGTACAAACAAAATTTGATTATGGGTTGAAATAATGAGATAAGTAGCATTATGAATAGAAATCTATGAATAAATGTTGTGCTATAAATTCTATATACATTTATTAGTATTTATAACCTCCCCCCCCCCAAAAAAAAAAATGAAATATTTTTAAATTTTGTAAGTATGGCTCACGGACCACTACACAATGTCTCGCGGACCACCAGTGGTCCGTGGACCATAGGTTGGGAACCTCTGATCTTGTGTGTTGAAAATGAGTATTCAAATAATATAGATCGACAAAATATTTTCAAAAATCTCACATTAATTTGAACACGACATAACATTAAAAACTCTCGATTTCAACTATTGCCTATTCTAATCGCGTGTTCAGATTCGTCACTCGCTTTGAAATTTTCCAAACAGTAAATCATTCATAAATCACCGTCAGACGTGAAGTGTCAGAACTATCACATTTTTAAACGGCCGATTCGTTTTTCAGGAACTTATTCAACTTCGACCTGAGATTCAGATGTTATTAATCAAAAAAACAGACTTTTTCTCCGCAGCGAGAAATAACGTTAAATCATAGGCATAGACGTGAATAATATAGAAATGGGCCACTTAGACCTTTAGAGTTAGGTCACTCAAATAATACGATAAGAAATCACAAAGCGAGAGTGATTTATTCTTAATAGCCCCCCCGCAAAAAAAAATTTAACTCTAGTTGCATCTACCATCAGATAAGTATGTTATTTCGTCTTTGATCGCTGTTAGGTATTAACTTCCTATTTTTATGGAATTTGTCGGTAAAACAGAAAACTATTGTAAAATAAGATTATAATTACCTACATAATTAGGTATAATACAAAATCGATACACAAAAATACTGTTTATAACTTGTTATTATTTGATGGCAACAACGAATATATTCTTCTACACAATATAGCGTACGCGAAATCGGTTAGAAAATTTTTAAGTTGTTCAAGTAGTTATCTACCTGTTGTTTGATTAAAATTACATTTAACCTTACGGATTTTTTATGTGAATAATTTAAATTGAAATTTCAAAGTTTCACTCGAACGATATACGTGGTAATATTATTTTAGTTGTGCGGTAAAAAAACGTAATAATTTGTTAGCAAAAAAAAATAAATAAATAAAAAAATAAAAAATATTAACATCACATTAAATTGCTATATTATTCTGCGAGTTGAACGAATAAATTCAGTCAGTGTCGACAACACGCAAACACAAATCATAATGAGTAGTTAAACATGAGTTTACATCGTATTGAAGAAGTAGGTACCTACTATAATGATATTTTTTCCGCCGTACAGAAAAACAGAGGCGGTTTGAACATTTATATCTTACCGGGGCAATTTAATTTAAACCACCCACCTACCGAACCCTACCTACTCTGAAAATTTTTTTTCGCTTCGCTTCGCTTCATTTACACAACTCCTCTAATATTACAATGTTAATTATATACTACTTAACGGGTTCATGAATTTACTAGTATACCATATACCTACATTTTTATTTATTTAACCAAAATTTAACTAAAAATACAATTAAGCTTGAGAATTTTCAAAAAATTAAAAATTTTATCGTTTTAGCTTATTATTTTAGTTCTAGGAAAATAATATATATTTACAGTAGAACCTCGATTATCCGAAATAAAATATGAGACCACACCGAGTTCAAATAATAGAAATGTAATATAAATATTATCTGTACCTACAATGAATAAAGAATAATTATTACATATCATTGACTTATTATATTACAGATTTCGTATTTCGTTATTATTATACATATGTATTGTGATTTGTTTTTAACAAACTGATCAATTTTTATTTGACGAATTGCTGCTACGCACTTTTGCACAGATAAATCTCGCAAACGTTTTAGTAGAAGTTATAACAAGTAGTAATATAACAATTTTAAACTGGTTATATGGACATAAGGTACGTTTCTAAATACTTCTGAGCACTGAGCTACTGAACCACCCACATACCCTACAATTTTTAACCGGGGCATCGCCCCGATAGAAAGTGCTTACAAGCCGCCTCTGCAGAAAAAAACATTGGATTATAGACATCGAGATATTGTTTCGTGGATCGCTGTTAATCGAGATTGCCAAAACGAAAGGTTGCTCCTCATCGTTTTTCTTTTGTAAAGCTTAGCTATCTTAGGTAAATCAGTGAAATCAGCGATAAATAGTGAGCGCGTAATACCTAATCCCGTATTAAAATTGGTAAACGCCAAAACGCTATTTGATTTTCATGGCAACTTACGAAAAATCGGTAAGAGAAAAAAAAAAGAAAAATCTCGATAATATTTCGGTGTCGCGTCCATAGGCGTACGGCGAGGTACTCGAGTACACGGACAATATACGTAATAAATCGTGAAGGTGACGCAGTAGTAGTACCGAGGTCTTTTTTTCCGTCACACTCATCACACGGGCCATCGTCTTGCCCGTAGAACCACGGATTTTAACGACGCCCCTCCCCCCCCTATCCTCCGGACTTCGAGTCAATAATAATAATAATAATAATAACAACAACAATACGGTCTCTCGCTCGCGGTGATTGAAACGTCGAGTTTTCACGGTCGCCGTTTTAAGTCCGACGGACGACGTCGTTTCACCGAAAAAAAAACACTCTATACACACACGGGCTGCTCTTACGACGACGTTGATATTAAGTCGTTTTTGAATATCAATTAGGCTTGCCGCGCGCGAGTTTCCAAACCGTAAAAACCCACGTAGTCGGCCGCGGTGCCGTAACGACTTACAAAAATATATTGCTGTCCACCTACTTTGACTTTCTCCTCTCTCGAGAACGACAACGCACGTGTCGAATACGAACGAGACACACCAGCTGCGACTGTGCTGGCGCTGCTAATGTCAACCGACGGCAATATAAACCACCGTTGGCGTGCCGCCGCTGTTTGAACGATCTTCCTTGGATAAATATTGAAATATATTATGTAAATATTTTTTTTTTTATAATCACACGATGACGACTTTGAATTCGTTTATTTTTCAAATACGTCCCACCGAACGTAGATAAATAAATAAAAATACAGTGAATATTAGAGTACACTGAAAATAAACGTACAAAGTACTTGTTTATTCATTTTTTTTTTTTTTTTTTTTTTTTTTTTTTTTTTTTATTATTTCTATGTCCATTATTAAGAATAGATTATTTAACAATAGAAACATTTCAGATTACAGTATGCCGCGACTTTTTTCTTTTAACGTTTCACAAGCAGATTTAAATTAACAATAATAAAATTATGCGATCATCATTGACTTACAACTGCGCTTATGTGCAAAATAATTCGATTGACACACATGTAATGAAAACAGAAAATGTATACAGGCTGGTTAAATATAAAAAAAAAACTCAATCTGGGGGTAAACAGTATTATTGTTCGAATCAAAAAGTTACAAATCGTACATAACACAATAATAAATAAATAAACTAACCATAAATTGGAGACAAATTTGACGATTAATTATTCACATTGTTTTTAAAACAAAACAATATTGTTGTTTAAAACATCATGAGCAAAAATATAATTTTCAAATAGTATTACTTATAAATGTCGAAACAATGTATTTGAAATTTAAACATTAATAATTAATCATAATGATAAAAAAAAAAAAAATATATATATTTCAATACTTACAAAAATTTCAGAGGATTTTCACACGTGGTATTTTCAGAAAAAATACTAATTAGGTAAAAATAGAATAGAATACACAAAGATCAGTTAATGCCATACGTACATGTTTTACAAACATGGTAATCACAATTTTCAAATTTCGTTTAAAAAAATGTCCATTCCGCTAAACAGGAAGGATTTTTCTTTCTAAATGATTCGGTGAAATGAGTTTGATGTTTCGATTCCCAAAAATTATAAAACAACCCTACCAGTAGCATTTTCATTTATGATTGTACACATTTCATATAAAAATTGGTCAAAAAACATTATTATTTTTTCTTCGGATAATAAATATACAATGCTGACGAGCAATAAGGGATACAATTTTCAAGTCTTTTAAATTTATTTTTATTTCATAAATTTTATCACCATAAAAAGAAGCTCACAGTTTTCATTTTTTTAAATACTAGATTTATAATCGTGAAGTTCTTTACTACATAAGTAATTATGTAAGATTTAAATATCTAAAATTACCGAAACTATATTAGGTATGGCCTTAACTATGCTATATGTACATTACCTACCTACCGCAATTATTACAAGTTTAGTATAATAGTTGCATACAAATTGAATTATAATTAATACCTATATCACGAATTTAAAACAAAAATAATATATTATGTTATAATGATGTTAAAAATAATGGCACCAGATTTTTCTTACTACATTAAAACTGCCGGTTTTCGTTATGATTATGTTTCACTCTATTTCTCATTTTAACAAAATCTTAAGCTACAGAAAAAAAAAAAACAAAAAGAAACAAAATCAAAATTGTATTATTGTATTGCACCTTCATATATTTTTTTCAGTAATCAATTCTTTGTAGTGAGAGGCACTCAAATAATGGGTCAATACTTGAATTAGTGTGAAATCAAATACAAATTAACTTAATTCACTAAGAGGAATGAAAATTTATTATACATAGTTAATTATAAAAACATAAGATTGTTTTGTCCTTTCATAAAAAAAAAAAAAATAATAATAAAATAAAATAATAATAATAAAATAATAATAAGATTGCAAATTTGATAGGTTTTGTGGATTGTCTTGAAATAACAAACTTATAGAATCAGTACACGTATATCTGTTTGAGCTGGTCCCGTAATTCTGCGGGTATTTTATATGCGTCCTGTTGTTGTTGCTTTTTGTGCACCAGTCTCCGCCACTTGCCTCGCAAGTTTTTCCGTAGTCCCTTACGGTGTTCAGCAGTCTCTTCGATGGGTACACTGCACACCAATGTGTCCTGAAACGCATTCAAAACACGGTGAGTAAATAATATTTGATAAAGAAAACGTACTGGGCCTTGTTAACGGAGGAGCTTGTTAGTGGTGAAAATGAATTCGTTACAAGCGGGAAATCAGGAATCACCAGCAACGTTCCCCTTGAAATTGTTGTTAGAACGAATGTGGGCCACTACGACTATATTGCTTATGATAACCATACGCTCTTTCCGGACCACTAACCCGGTGGTTACCAGACTACGTTTAACCTACTGACTGATGAGTGCGCACACACTAAATTTCATCCTTGCACCGATAGTAAGCAGTACAACATCTCCCACTCGAACACACATTGAGAAGACGATGGTGCATCGCTCCAATGATCTCAGATAACTTTTGATGATAATAATTGAAACGGACAAGGATTATAGAGCAAAGGTCAAGATCTCATTAAACAAATTAAATCGTGAACTCGAAACTAATCACGGACGCGATGATGTAACGTGACCGCCGTGTTATCATCAACGGGTGACCACTCCGTCCAAGGCCCTCCACTCCCGGCCCCGGGGACGTAAAATCTCAACCCTATCCATCGCACGCGACGTGCGAGATCGAAAACGTGTGACGACGGGCGGGGTAGGCGACAAGCGAAGGACTAAAATTATTATTATAATTATATCGTTTACCTGGTCGGAGCTGTACAGCCTGTACGGTGGTGAGTTGTACCCGTTGGCGGCGCCGTTGTTCTTGGCCGCGGCGTTCTTGGCCGAGTACTGCCACAGGAACGGCAACGGCACGGGCGCGTCCACCACGTCCGTGGCCGGCACGCCGGCGACGACCGCGACGTCGATCGCCTGCTGGTGCTGCTGCTGCTGCTGGCCGAGCGGCGGCAGCTGACCGCAGTCCACATTGTTGTTGTTGTTGTTGTTGCTGCTGATGATGTTGTTGTTGACCGTCACGGCGGTGGCCGCGGCCGCGGCGGTGCCGTTGGCGGTGGTGATGGCCGTGGCCGCCGCGGCGGTGGCGGCCGCCACTGCCGTCTCCTCGCGCTTCCGGAGCTTGCTGCGAACCAAACGCACCGTCAGAAACTTAGACCCGTTGCTGCCCACCATTTTCAGGCTGTCCCTAAGCGTGCCGATGCAATTGAAACGCGCTTTGGTCTGCTCGATGGTGCCGGCGGCCGGGGCCTTCGGGTACGCCACCACGCCGCCGAACGTCACCGTCTTGGCGGAGCACATGGCGTCGCCTTTTTTCTCGCCCATGCCGACTCGGTCGCGGACCGTTAGGGGTCGCGCAAGACGATGCGCGCTCGGAGGCGTCTTCTGGATTACACAAAGGTGCCGACGACAAAACGGCTATATTGAATGATGTTTCGCGTGGGCAGGGAGAGAGACGCGTTTGGATTTTATTTATTTATTTTTTTCTGTGTGTGTGTGTGTGTGTATTTGTTTTATTATAGTTGGTTATTATTGTTTTAATCAAATATTATCTTATTTTTTTTCTTTCATACGCTTTTAAGTCGTCAACATTATTGGTATACGTATATAATAGTATTTAATAGTAATGATAATAATAATAATATGTAATATTACGTTTAACGACTAGTTTCACTATCACAGCCTCGTGTTCTATTATTATTATTACGACGAATAATAATAATTTTTATTATTATAGTTAGAATATTATATGATAACAATATAATATATTGTACCGAACGAAAAAAAAAAAAAAACACCGGCGGACGACGAGAAAGGGTTCGATCGACGACGGCGTTCGTCGAGAAGGGGAAAATCACTTTGATAATTTAAAACGAACGAACGAACGGACGAAAACCGAACGAAAAAAAACCGAAAAATGTCAGTTCAACAGAACGGTGTTTATCACGCACGCACGCACAAGCACACGTCCGTAGTGTGATGGATAGTGTTTTGTAACAGCAGTCTGCGGGTCGCGAAGACTTCGCAGGCGGCGGAAATAAAACAAAAAAAAAAAAAAAAAACAAAAATCGAAAACGAAAAACGGCGAAAAAAAACCGGACGACGCGGGGTTATTAACTGAACGGCTGGTGCGTGGGTCTGATCATTTTCCGGGATCGAGTCCAAAGCGGTGGCCTTTGCAGGTGGTGGTCGTCTGCCGTGGACGACAACGACGACGGTACTTGGAGACAACCGACGCACATTCGAAACGGTTGAGCGCGTAAGACGAACGGGAAACACACGCGGTACACGAGACACACAAACGCACTACGACAGCGTTCGGGGGCACAATCGCGCGACCGTCTGGGTCCGACTCTGTTCAGTCGACTGGGCACGCTCTCTCGCACGACGACCACGGTCGTAGTAATAGTAGTAAAAGAGAATAGGACAGTGGTGGTGGTGGATCGGTGGCGACGGTGAACGAGAGGTGGAGGAGAAGGGGAGAGAGACGCGCACGCACGCGCACACGCGGGACGGGGCACTCGCACACGGACGGCGGAGAACGGATCTACGCGCGCGAGCTGCGTAAGCGTTGCGAGCGACTCCGCATGAGCGACTGACCGTGCGAGCGAGACGGCAGATATCGTGTCGTCGTCGTCGCCCGCCACCCCGCCACCCCGCCTCCACCACCGCGGTGTAACCGTCGTCGCCCCACCCGTCCCGCCCGTAAGCAGTCACCCGCCGCCCGCCGCCACGTTGCCACATCGTCGTGACGACGGCCCGACGCGACGCCGCCGATGTATAATATTGTATATAGTGTGTGTACGTGTGGCGTGTGTGTGTGTGTGTAATATTTTAATCCCCGAGCGACGGGCGGCAAGGGAGAACCGACGAGACGCGGTTAGACACACTGTGTGGTGTGTGTGTGTGCTCGAATCGCGTCGACGTACACACACGCGCGCCTACGGTATAACGTACGTTTTACTACGAAACGATATTATACAATATTTTATAATTTCATAGCACTATTATTATTATTATTAAACGTGCGCGTGTCACCACCCGACGTCCATCATCCCCGTACGCTAGACTGCAGTGTTTCCCAACTTCTTTTACTCGCGGAACCTTTGCAGGAGCTTGAACTTTTTGTGGAACCCCTATATTTTTCTATAGTTGTAATGCTGACATAAGTTTTTTACACTTAAATGAGAGGATTGTCGGATACTTCTGGCACCAGGTTTTCGCGGACCCTTGGCGCCGGCTCACGGAACCCTTAGGTTCCGCGGAACACCAGTTGGGAAACACTGCGCTAGAGTTTACCGAAACGACGGTTCGAAACGGTTTTGATGTAAAAACCGGTACCCGGCTCTGATTACGACGGGCCTCTGTCGTCGGCTCGTGGGGTTTTGACGGAATTTCTATCTTATCGGTAGACTCGGTTTATTATAATATGGTGTCTGAAGACCATACGATTTTATATTTCGTGTACGGCATCAGTGTGACGTATCAAACGTGGCTGTCATGGTGGTAACGCGACGGTTTGAAATAATATATAATATTCAAAACGTACGATTTTGATTTCGAATCCCCGTCGTCGTCTACCCTGGATTTTAATGCACTTTTGTATTATAGACATCGCATGTGTCTGTAAACCATAAAAATGTCTCGTACTTGTGTGTGTGTAGCAGTATTATATATCAATGTGTCTGTCATGTCTTGTCGTATGTGTGTATTATGCGTGTAACTGTGTGTGTGTGTGTGTGTGTGTGTGTGTGTGTGTGTGTGTGTGTGTGTGTGTGTGTGTGTGTGTGTGTGTGTGTGTGTGTGTGTGTGTGTGTGTGCAAGAATACACCCTTTCTCGTCGAGGGGTCGAGTTGTACCCGGTTTTTTTTTATTTTACATTACAATGCGTGTCTGCCGAAGATATTCACCGAAACGAAACATTATATTATTACTATTATTATTATTATGATTATTATTTTCTTTTAATATATATACCAACCATACACATTTCGGTCTGTCCTCCGAATATATTATACGTTTTCATGTGAATGTATATGTGTGCGCGCGCGAGTGTATACCGGTGTGCGTGCGTCAAATCGACAACACAAATCACTGAACAAAGCGTATTATTAGGTATATGTTATTGTTATAGTGACTATATAAAGTGAGGTAGTGGTTGGTATGTTTATAGTTTTTACCCAATGCACGGTTAGGCGTATTCGATGGAAAAGACATTTTTTTTTTTATTACGTTCAGTACTATTTCAAACCCGCCGTCGAAGTATAACGTGGCCATATCGTACGCATACACACACACACACATGTGTGTGTATACGTGGTGTACCTTCCTATTATAAGAATGTACATGTACGATAACATTATTATAGCATATAGGAACAAAATTAATGTATTTCGATTTTCCAAACCAAACGTTATGTAATTACTAATTTAAGTAAATCCGTATGACAACATTTTTTAATGTATACTCGTGGTCATGGGGCACAGTTATATCAATATCGAATTTTAAAAATACGTTAAACATTCAAATCGATTTTTTTTTCATGTCAAGCGGCTATTATATACTTGCTGTCATATTTTTGTTTGTTGATAGAAGTCTGATAAAATTTTTAAATTACAATGGGTAAAGGCATGCTACCTGTATGATATATTTAGAAGTTCGGATGTGTATAATAATATATTCAGAAGGGTTTGTTATTACTGCCTGGTAGGTAGCTACTACTGAATATAAAATTATATGATTGTGGACAAATTAAAGTCGTATCTTTTTAGTATGTTTAAAAATCACGACTAAAATACATTTTAAAATTTAAAACCAGTTTAAGAACCCATTAATATACTAGGTCGAAGCATTTCTTCTATGCGTACCAACAGTAATTTCGATTTGTTTTCAAGTGAATGTTTTCATTCGAACGCTTTCATAAAAACAAATTATACATTTTTCATGACTTAATTATTTGACATTTACCAAAAACAATATCATTATGGCACATTTAATGCCGAATGCCATTTATCAATTAAAAAACTAATATATTTAATCGATTGCGATATTCTTCAAATATTACTTTACCGATGATTTTATAATGCAAATTAATTAATCTTTTTAAAACTTTTGATTTTTTTTTTTTAATGATAACTTGGAGAATAAAATAATTAATATCTAACTGTTTGCCTTTAGATAAATAATATGAATGGTTTTTCGGCCGAAAATACCTAAATTAATTATGAATAGATGTTAATGAGATTTTTTTTTTAACTTCTTTTTTAAACTAAGGAGAAATGTAGGCGATCTTTTAGCTGGATTTTATAACTAACAATGTGTGTTCAATAACACATGAAGATGCTATATTTTAGTATATTATACAAGTAAATACAAATATGTAATAATTCAATTATTTTAATTTTCGTCATATAAATGTACGTTCACGAAATCTTATCATCGCGGTTTTAAAATAAGTAAATACTTATAGGTAATTATGGCAATTTTTTTTTTCGGTCAGGAATTTATTTGTATCATAAATACATTTTTAGGGCATTTTTTAAATTTTTATAAATTGTAGGACTTGATATTCGCGCCCTATATTAATGAGTAATGACTGCAACGATATACACATTACAGTACATTAGTTCATACGTATATAATATGAGTCATTCAGTCATATGGTTTTGATATAAACAAAGTAGACACCTATTAAAGATAATATAGAAATACTATAATTTTTTTTTTTTTAATAAATTAACATTGTGAGTCACAAACTACACAATAATTATGATGTAATAGAACAATTTAACAATATAATTTAATGTTATCTGCTCTCTACAGCTAAATTAGTTTCTAAAACAAATACGCGTTTTCTAAATGCTTACGATTCTACGGCACTGTGGCGAAATAAGATAACTGCAAACAATCGAGCAGAAAACTACCAGAATATTAGGATGGGATTTTCGATTTGAGTTTCCGTGTTTCCGCGACATTGTTTCCACAAAGTTTCTTATCCTGTTATCGTGTTGACATAGTATAGAATGTTTATGAGAACACGTACCTATACTGTTAATCATTCTACTACAGTCTAGTAAAGTAGGAACCACAAATGTTCGGCATAAGCATTTAAGTTTATGTTGAATGTTCAATCATCTATTGAGTGCACATACATCAACGATATTGATCTATCAAAATGACACAAGTTATTAAAATATCACGTATTGTATTGGAACACAGTTTTTAACAGAAGTTATTACACGGCAAAAAAGTTTTTAATAATAAAAGAAATGAGAACAATGTGATTATCACTTTGAAAAAATAACCCTATGTTATCCTAATTCTATGGACTTAAAATTGGCTGTAACCATATCGTATATTAGGTAAGCCTTAAAATTAGAAAACACGCAAACATTTTGCACGTCGACAATAATCGTATTAAAAAAATAAAAAATAAAAACAGAATCGTTGATTTTTAAAAACATGTTAAAACATTTCACAGCTGCTGCATAGCAAAAACGTTATAAACAATAAGTAAGCGTTTATATATAGGTATGCGCTGCAACGGTAGAGTAGTATATGCATTACAATAACGCCATTTGTTCGCGTGCAGATAACAATAAAAACTTTTAAATGACATAACGAATAATATACGCGTAATTTTTATTTATAATTTATGTATAAAAGAACAAGCCGATATTACAAGCCACGTTTCTGTCGGTACAAACGAATTTTTTCCGCAGAGTTGTTCTGAATGCCTTCACGAATGTCATTAAGATGATTCCTGTTTTTAATTTTCGGAGGGAAAATTATTTGGGTCGAAGGACTCACATACTTTACTGTCTTTCATACATTTCCACAATTTTCCAACGAGACTTTTAAACGATTTCTTAATTTTTTTTTCTACGCAGTTGTTTCGAATACGATTACTTCCTGAGCTTAACGGAATTGCTCTTTTTACGTTTTTGATTTGGAAAAGGGAGGAGCGAGCAGATATTGTATTTCAATGTTACAGTATTTCGGCAAGGCGTTCGAGTATTTTCAGAGTTTATTTTCATACATTTATTTTAAAATACCCCCTGAGTTTCATGTAGCATAGCCCTTTTCTCCTTTTTCGGACAGAGAGGGGATGAGGTCTTACAGGCCTCACCGAAGGCATAAAGTAATAATATTTAAAAATGATTGTTTAATAGACTAGCGAAATTTCGATTATTTAACTTTATAGTTAATACGTAAATGCGCGCGTCTATCCGACAGGTATTTTTATGTTTTCTACGTGTGTTTAAAAAAAATGTAGACTCATCTAAACTATTTCATGATTTCATTTTTCACTCAACGCATTTGTATAATATTGAAGTGTATCCGGAGGTATGCACCAGCGATACACACAAGCGAAAATACATGATACACACGAGTACACGTAACTAATATACAGGTGTAAATACATATTGGTTTTAGACCGACTTGACAATCAAATGAGAGTGTACATTATCACAATATAGGCACGACCGATTTTGTTTAGACATTACAATAGTGACGCACCTGCGCACCCAATATAGGTGTTTCGTATTATATACCAATAGATACTTTGTCATTACAGGATGTTATATGCAGGTACCGAAATTTTTGACACCCAATGGTTGAGTATACAGGGTGTCATATGAAGATATTTCGTGGAAATATTTTCTGAGATATTAAAGATAATCGAATTTTTCCTTTATAAACTCACATCGAATTTTTATGTTTTAGTAAAAAATTTAAAAAATATAACTTTTACTTTCCAGTTTTCAAAAAATTGGAAAAAAGCCATTTTATCTTTTATTTTCATTAAAATTTTATTCAAGTACACGAACTCGATAATGTTTAATATTTTTTTAGTTTTTTTTTATAACAAAAATGATTAAATCACAAAGTTGATGAAAATGAAAATTCAAACAATAAAAATGTTCAGAAAATAAACTGGTAGTTATCAAGTCGAAATTGAAAATAATTTTACACGCGTAACCTATATTAATATTCCTAAATTGCAAGTGCGCGAAATCACATGGAATTATTTTGGTTCAATCAGGACGTGGATTCGCGGAGTGTACGCGGCGTCTTATAGGTCAAAACGCAAAGAGAAGACAAACAAGTTTATATTTCAAACGGCATCAAACAATACACTAGAAGAAATTTCAAATTGAGAATAATCAATCCTAAAACCAATAAGGAGACTCCATACACTCTCCATTGTCATGTTATGTCCTCGTCCTGCAACGCGTGGATAAATTTTCGATTTTACACAAACGATAACCTCTTTAAAAATCGTACGAGCGTACGGAATCGTATCGGAACGTCACAGCGAGAACACGATATATACTTAAATAGTATTATTTATCGATCGATGTCGGTTATCGATATCTGTGTGCAAGTGTATTTTACCTATACATGGCCATACATATTACTGCAGTTACTGTATATACTCATGCGTGCGCATTACAACAGCACAAGTATAATATAATATTATGTACTCAAACACGAGTGTAATATATGTATATTTTTTATAATCTCGCGTTCAGACTTTATAGACGTGAGCCGTGACGAGACACTCTTGACGCGGGACTTTTTTGCGACAGCTATTGAGAGAGTAGCAGATCAGTGTGACATGGTCAATACGACTGCGGCAGCGTCGGAGTATACCGACTTAAAGCGAACGCTCGTTGAACGTATGAAAATAACACGAACGCGGTCGTGAGTGTGCGAGCAAACTTCGCAATCGGTGTTGAGTAAAAACGAATGACGAAAAATTGTATTTATTTTTTTTTTTTTTGAAATTGACCACAACGCGCGCGATAATCAGTGACTGTAGCGGTGCGGCGGCGGCGGCGGCGGCGGGAAAGTGCTGCACCGTTATTCGCTTTCGGCCGGACGGACACACGGGCTACATAATTTATCTACAGCTATATAATATAATACCTACACGACGCGTGTGCTGCATGTGCCCGTGCGTATATACCTACGTATTATACGGCGTGTATTGTATGGCATACAGGGTGTACCGTCGTTATGATGGCAAATATCGATTCGCGTCGCTATTATACAACCGGGTGGGACGTAGTTGCGAGTGTGCTAATATATTAAACATAATAAATTCGATTCCGAATAAAATCATAAAACACTCGACGTTTCACACGGACTAAAACCGAAATATTTACAAAAAAAAAAAGTATAGCGAACGACAACCGAAAAGTCGTAAACGCGGAGGGGGTAGAATTTCAATCGTGTACACGGATTTTGTTTTGAATATTACAAAAAAAAAAAAAAAAATAGTCGTGCCGCTATCCGTCTGAGCCTGATGAATACGAGGAAGAAATCTCCGATCACGAACGAGAACACGTACGTACTACAGTCTACACAAATCATATAGTGATACAATCACACGGGCGATTAAAAACATGCTATATGCTGTTTAACCTAAAAAATCGTAACAAAACACGAACGGATTTCAGCACGTCCTAATATAAGGCTGCGCGTTCGAATCACTTTAGAGTGCTGCACCCTGTATATGCTGCTATATATATACATATTATGCGAATATATATACTTCGGTATATGTATAATATAATACATTGTGTGCGTGTTTCACGCGTATATAAACGGGTGACCGGTTGTCGGCGATTATTTTCGCGCATACACCTATGTCCGCGCACGTTCGAAAAATATCTCGTGAAATCCGGTCTATCTGTATATATCCGTGCGGACGGGGCGACTATACGTCCCGCGGTGATAAAACGTCAAAAATTATCGCGTTCGCGGATAAGTCGGTGGTTTTTTTTTTTTTTTATTTCGCGTACGTTAATAATAAAGGCGTACCGTCGCCGTTATACTGCAGCTGGGCGGCAACGGTAGGTATATACGTACCATACACACACGTATATTATTAGGTGGTATAGTGACGTATAAAATTATACGCGTCAACACGAATATAATGTACAAAAACGAAACGCGGAAACCGAATATTATATTATGCCGATCTTTAAAAAAAAAAAATGTGTACACTCGTTGAAAAAGAAAACCCACGTGGCGGCGGCGGCGGCGGTGGGCACACGGCGTTTTAATTATTATAATATTATATACACACGAGTACAATATACGAGTCTGCGGTTCGCGTGCACACGGTTTTGTGAGACAGAAACAGTGCGCTACAATGTACGCGCAGTCAGCGACTTAGTGTGTATGTATATAGCGTATCACACGCGTAAACCGATCAAACGGTTTTTTTTCTCACCACGCGTAACACGCGTTCGGAAATAATAAATAATTCGCTTTTTTCTCAGACCTCCATAACGACTGCGACTGCCGCCGCTGCCGCCGTTCACTCGGTGGAATCGAACGCGGCCAAGAACCATATGGTCTACGTATATAAAGAAAAATAGACGTGTGCCGATTCGGAGCCGCAATTAGCGGGGGTGTTGCACGATAAGCCGTTGTGTATCAAATCGAACGCCGGAGCATTAGTAACGCGTTACGTCTTACGTGGTAGACGGGGGCGGGGGGGGGCGTTGCATATTATGCCTACCGAGAATTCTACGATTTGTATATATTATCAATATACAAACGTACAGTACAAAAAGCGTTAGAAATGTAATAAACCGAATCGTTTTGTTTGTTTGCCCTACATTATACCATATTATCATAATATCATGTCCGTGACGGCTGTTACACGAGTCTTAATTGAATAATTACGACTTCTTACTAAATGGACAGCGCGCGGTTTACCTATATATTAGCAGTGAAAGATTTGGATCAATCAACCTCCTTAGACGGGGTGACTGCAATACCGTTTACTGTTTAGGTATGCAGTGGGAGTCGATTTCTTATAAAACGATTTAGTTTTTTTTTTGCATATATAAATATATTTTAAAATATATATTTATTGCTGAATGGACCGCTAAGCTGACGAAGAAGAAGAAGGAATATTCATTATTTAGTTTTACACCGAATAGAGAATGAAAGTAGAACACGTTTCCACTGAAAACGCGAAAACTTGATTCCGACACAAGAATTTATAGTAAAAACGCGATACTTGCAGCCCCTTCAAGACATATACGACAAATTATAAACACGAGTTTAAGTGTCGAAAAGACAATTTTAAGTCTTTACAATACATTTCTGCAATATGCATACAGTCTACAGAATATACACACAAAGGATCTAGGCGGACTGTTTTAGACAAACTCGTTTCGAGTGCGCTGCAGCTGTGCGGGTTCGTATACTATATACGCGACGCGATAGTCAGAACGGTGCAGAAATGTATTCTGACAGGCAGAACGAGCAGGGACCAGAACTAGGTTGATCGTGCAGCTGCAGCCGCCCAGATGTTACGAACGCGTATTATCATAGTAATATTATATTATTTGTGCGTACAGCTCGTACGGGTGTTATCGTGTGCGGCGTACATAAAGTGACCATATATTTTTTTAATCAAAACGGGACAAAAAAAAAAAAAATCATAATTATTTGTTACAAACAAATATTTTTAATTTAATAATATTACTAGCAAATTTCTGTGGTACTTATAATGTTTTTAAAGGACAAACAAATTAAATTAACTTATTACACTTACTAGGTAATTAACTTGTTATAAACAAAATGTTTTCGTGTAATAATTATAAAATTAAATACTTGTATATTTTTCTAAAAACGATATTTCGTCAAAGAACATTTATTTTCATTATTATTTTTGTCTGCTTTTTGAAAACGGGACATTTTAGCGTCCCGAATATTTCCCAGGGGACAACGGGACAGAGATTCAAAAAACGGGACTGCCCCGTTCAAAACGGGACGTATGGTCACCTTAGGCATACAACGTACGCACGCACTGTCGATTGCAGCGATTAGTCGGACGATCCGTACACGACACAATAATATAACGCAGGGGCCGGCAAGTGATTTCCACTGGAGTCCGGAAAACCAAAATGATTCGAAAACGGGGTCCGTAGAGAAAAAAATTAATTTTATTACATTTTTCAATAGTTATTACTAAAATGTTAAATGTTATATGAAGAGTTAACATGCCTTGTGATGTTATATACCAATGGGCGGCCAAACGGTCGATCCCGATCGAATTTTCAAGGCTCAAGGCGTGAATCCGTTAACTTTGTTCTCTATTTGTTTATAAAAAAAATTGTTTTACAAAACGATGTCTTTTTTAATAATCACGACGGAAATTTATTGAAATAACGTACTTATTAAACTATCAAAGAAAGATAATATGTCGACGGTCCAAATCACTGCCTTCCGCCACGGGCGGAGAAAAAAACCCCATGGCACTTGAACGGAACAAGAACTCATGTGCGGCAACCGTCCTCGAGTCCGTCCGGGTTAGGTCGACAAATCGTACGACGTTCTTCTCGAAAATCGTCGATAAAGCTCGACACGGCGCAACAGATATTTCCGCGCGCGCGATTTGAGATGACGATAACGACACACGAGTAACGACCAATAGGTTTTCGGAATATCACTGCGCCGCCGCGTCAACGACAGATCGTTTGTTCGCGGCGGCGGCGGCGGCGGTCGTACACGGCCCGCGGTAAGAAAAAAAAAATCATAAATATCGTACGTATACGTATTTACACGTATACACATCGTTTGCGCCGCGAATAACGCGCGACCTTATGTGTGACAGACGGTAAGGTTAACAAATACTTACATTTATATAGACATGTATTACGACGCCTAATAACGATACGCAACGGTGTGAAATATCGTTTTTTTTAAATAAAAAAAAAGTAAAAAGCTTGTCCGGGAGACTGCGTTCGAGCGTAACTATAATATTATTTTATACGTACGCGCGTGTGTATGCGTAATATTATATGCGACGATGTGTGTGTGTGTGTGTGTGTGTGTGTGTGTGTGTGTGTGTGTGTGTGTGTGTGTGTGTGTGTGTGTGTGTACCCGCCGACTGTCGTCGTACGTGCATTAGTAATTACGATAACCGTTTTCTCGCGATAAATCGAAAACCGTTGTGTGCCGGGGCTACGAGGCCATCGCGGTGTGGCACGTGTGTCACGGACGCGTGACCGCGTTCGCGAAATATAATTTTCTACACGCATACGTATGGGGATACGATCTCTTCGCGACCGTCGTCGTCGTCGCGCAATTATTGTTATTAATACACCGTCTTCGCAGCCGCCCGAAGCCCCCTCGTGGACGACGCGCGACGGCGCCAAACCCTTCCGCCGTCGCCGCCGCCGCGTGTACGATCGGGACAACAGGTTTGTCGGGCGTGCGGGGCAACACACATAATAATACATAGTACAAAATCGATACATAAGTATGAGTGTGTGTGTGTGTGTACAATATACGCTTTATGTGTTTATTTACAATTTAATAACGCTCGTTACGTAAGGGTGTGCCCGTGTACAATATACCTAAACTAAACATTTTATACATTATACGTATATAACTGGTATATAGGTACTATAGTATACGTATATAATATGTGTCTATACTATTATAGACCACGGTTTACGGAATTTGCCTTTTTTGTTTATAATATAACATAATACATTATAGTACGACACATACGATGACAGATTTATTATACGTCGCGTGGAATAATATATCGATACGGTTTTTAGATTTTTTTTTTAGTTAATTAGTTGCCTAAGTCATAGATTTCTGGTCTTGACGTAATCGATGATATTATTACATGGACTATGGTGCCGTGCACAGCACAAATATTGGCAAACGAAAACGTAGCCATTTAACTTTCAAGTGTACGTGCATAATATAGTCACTATATTATAGCGTATGCCTAAATGAGTAGATCTGTATGTTGTATTTGTTTTAAAATAAATACACGATCGAGAGGTACTTCTGACTCCAGAGTGCACTACCGACCCATAATTTTTCACTATTTAAATACGTACATAAAAAAATTGATGTTTATACCCACACTATTGCACTGTATTCGTTATATCAGCTACAGTAGTATAATGAAGTTGTGGAGTAGACGTGATTTATCACTATATTATAATATATACGTTATACGTTCCTTTTGATTTTCATACATTTTATAGTAAATGGGGCGCGGTACTAAAAACGTACCAACTTAAAAATAAAAAAACTTTAATTTTAAATCAATTTTATCGACATGTTTTATATAGATTAAACATAATTAATACGTATTGTATCGCATTAATTGTATATGATTATTTCTAAAACGGTATAACCACCATTTGTCACTGGCCCGCGGTAGTTAACCGCACGCCACAGCTATATAGGATTCGTATTATTTTAAAAACCTACAAACGCGTCACGGACAAAAGTAACATAAAAAAAACAGCTGATGAAACATAGCGTTTGAATTGACTCGTTTTTCGATTCGATATAACAGGTCAACGCGTTAAAATATTCAAATTTCAAACCCGCTTCCATTTATACTGTACGTTTCAAAACCGTATCGCCGACTATGCCCGAAACGTATATTCGCGTATAATAATATAATTAATACACAAGTACATATCATAATATACATAATATAATATCCAAGTACGTAAACGTGATACGAATTCGCTTTGAAAATTATTATCTACACATTCGCCAAACGCACGAGCGACGATACCCAGACCGTGGTCGGTGCACGAAATCAGGAGACGAAAACGCTGCGGGGTATATACGAGCCGAGTCTTTTACCGAGATTGCACGTATTTTAATGGCGTCGGTTTTCGCTAGCTTCACGACGTCGTCTTGTAACACCGCGTGCCGGTTGCCGCCGTTGCCGCCGTAGTCTCCGCGTCGTTTGCGTCGGACGACGTATTCCCGTCCCACATAACGTGTTTGCGCGCGAAATAAATACGTATACATATATATTATATAGTCGTACGTACTCGTATTATCATCTGCGATAAAATTAAATGCAAATCCGACGGCCGTTCGCCGCCGCCGTCGCCATCGCGTTGCACAAGGCTGCGGCGTGCAATTTTACCTGTACGCAAGTCGGAACATAATACACCGGTACGCGCGAGCAAGTAATAACACACGGAGGGAAGACCTTTTAAGTGTACTCGTCGTGTGACGTCTAATAATGTGTATATATGTCCCGCTTTGTGATCGTAATACACTCGGGTAACCGGCCAAGGACTGAAACGATTTTTTTCCCGTACATCTAAGCGCGAGCTCGTCCTCCTCCTCCTCCTCCTCTTGCGACGGTGTACGTAATTATATTATTCCATGCTGTACAGCCTTGTGTTTGCGGACACCGAATGAAAGAAAATCCTCCGGGAAATCCTGAAAGTATACTGCACAGTGTCGTGCACGATAATAATAATAATAATAATAGTCATCAGTTCATCACACAATGAGATTAAAAAAAAAACCACCGCCGCAGTTTCTTATTTCTATATAATAAATATACGTATTATAATTAGGACACCCCGCATCGCTTTTTTTTTTTTTCATTTTAATGATTTCTTGGCATCGTTCGTATACACAGCACAGCAGACGACGCAGAAACGTTATTTTTTTCGAAATAAAATAACCGCGGCACTGAGTCTCGTTGGCACCGTTCGCATAATAGGTTAAGGTTGATTCGACGCGAAGTCCACGTCGAATTCGGGCTCGGTTACGAGGGCGAGTGTGAAAATAAAAATTGTTATGAAAACGAAACGCTGATTTCGGTCTCTATTCGGACTATACTCGTGTGTATACGTTATATGGCGGCGTTGGAGGTTAACCGACATAATTCGTAAATGGAGGAGACGGACACGAGAAGGTGGATGATGATGACGAGGAGGGGGTGGAAGAGGAGGAGGAAGTGTTAGCGCAGCAAGGTCATCGACTGCAGGACACCGATAACACCGTCAAAACCGATAACTCGTAAGACCTCGATAACATTTTTTTTTTTTTTTTTCCCATTTGTTTTACACTTCTCACACCATACACACATAAATATATATATTATATATATAATAATTAATATGTAATATAGTATACACGTATATTGTGTTATAGCTAAACGATTTCTATAATGTAGTTGTTATTATAAAAGCGAACGGAAATTTTCAATTCGTTTTCCCACTTCGCGGTGAAATCTATAACATTGAGCCAACGGCGGCGGCCAGACTTTCCAGTCTTGACGAACGATTATTATCGGGTATTACGCAGTTTCCCAGCGCGCAGCCGCGTGGCGATTTCAAAAATCGCTGCACGCGGCATTTCAAACCGTCGGAATGATATATTATAATACACAACATTGTTGTCATATATGACAACGGTATATTGTGTCGCGTGTCGTCCATTCATCTACATAATAATAATAACGTACCGCATATACTCGATCACGTTATGTACACTGATCACAACGATACATGACCCGAAAACAAGTAGTATATTTTTTTTCCATTTCTGTTCCGCTGAATTTTTCGCGCGCAATTTATTCCACGTAGGCTGACCCGATTTCGCGCAGCCATTGTCGCCCTGCTCATCAAACTGTAGTTTATTATTAGGCGTCTATAGAACGGTCGCATAACGACATAATATTTCCTATACACATACGTACCGTCGTCGTATATATTATTATATTATTTTTTTATTTTTTTTTATCGATCTTATAAAACATCGGCTTCTGTGGCCATTAGTTTACAATTTACAGTAATTTAAAATATTTACAATTACATATTATGTATCTTGTGGAAAAGGGCTTAAATTAGGTTGTATAGCTGGATTTCTTTTATATACTGTATGATGTTGTGGATTGATTGGGTGTCAGGTCCTAATGCTTCTCCGATTTGTTGAGATATGTCGTATTTTTTCCTCATGTCATCATATTTTCGGCATTCAATAATAATATGTTTTACTGTGAGGTCCACTCCACACATTTCGCATATGGGGGGATCATGTATATATTATTATATGGTATATTATGTATATATTACGTATAGACGTTGTGTGCGCGTACGAAATGATTGAAATGATACGAATAATGTGACTTGTGCGGTGCAGTGTATGGTACATTGGTACGCCGAAGATAATAATACATCAAACTATTAAGACGTTGAATATACATACATGTACGTATTGTGGAAGACAACGACGACTAATAATAATTAAAAATCGCATCACGCGCGCTTGTGTAGTGTAATAATAGAATTTTTTTCGAGGTTAAGACATATATATTAATACATATTATTTTATACATTAATAAATAAATGTATTGAAAAAATCCGTCCGTTTTCGAACGACGCGACGGCAAGAGCACGCGGTGTTTCGTTTCACGAATCCATATCGAACGGTACGTCCGTCGAGTGGAGTAGATTTGTTGACTGCAGTCTTCCGCGAATTCGACGTGCGTAAACAGGGGAGTCTACACTTATATAGCTGTTGTTTTGTGTAGGATATTGTTGTTCAACGAAAATCACATCAAACTTGCCAAAACGTAATAAATTATCGTGCCGCGGTGGTACGTGTACGTACACACAGAAGCGTACCGCGAAACACGAATGAATAACAAACAAACACATTTTAATGTAGGCACGCACACAATTATTACAAGACGTATATATATATATACGTACGTCAATAAACAGTGTTTTTGAAAAGGATATTACGAGATCGTGTGTAATACGAAAAAAAAAAAACAAACGACAAAAAGGTCAATCGATTATTATTCAAATATATATCGAAATATGTAATTAACGTAGATGATATCGGAGCTGTACGCGGGGAGCGGGGAAGACGCCGGGCGACGCGGCGACGACGTCCGTTTTAATTTTTGTTTCATTTTTTTTTTTTTTTCGTAATATATTATATTTTTATACAGGTACGAGTGCCAGTGCCACGGAAACGAATAAGTCTCTCGCAAACCGTGACGGAATTCGAAGGATTCTTTTTTTTTTTTTTTGTGCAGTCCATCCCGGTGACCAACGCGGTTTGACGGAAAACCAAATGATATATTTATTCATAATCGTAATCGTGTTAGTTCTGTAAACAAAGTTTTACAAACTGGGGCGAACGCGGTACCGAGATTTCGATATGACGTAAATGAAATGATAAATAAAAAAAAAAAAAAATTGTTCTCGCCGGGAGCCAAAAAATGACGGACGATGAGGAGAACGGTTTCAGATATCGAGAATCATCAAACGAACGCTGAATGCTTCGCTTTATGCGTTGACGAAAAAATCGGTTTCCGCGACTACTCGCTAGCGGGTTTCGCCCTTTAGCGTATATAATATTTTTACATCGGATCCAGTATATGTAAGAGAGAGCAGCGAAGAACATTCAAAGCGTATACACAATATACACTTCTTGTTAATTAAACGTCTGACGTGTTCCCCCGTTTATAACTATAATCAACTCATTAATTATGTATAAATGTGTATAAAATATTATACGTGCGCCGTAGACCAGACGACACGTCATCCTTATCGTGTTGTGTATAAACGAACAGATGAGAGTACGCATGATTATTGTTTACATTATTATTACGTTCTCGATTGAAACCGAAAAACATGACGTAAAACGTCGTCGTCCAAAGTCACGACCTCTTCTGCTGGGTTCGACCGGACCGAGTCCCGGGGTCGCTTCATCCCTGCCGCCGGGCGGATTATGTACACGCGACGCGGAATGATCGCGAACCCTCGGAAAGTTTTCGATCGCGCGCGATAGACACCGACGACGATAGATCGCGGCCGGGCAGACGAGTGCAGGCAGGTGCGCGCGCGGACGAACGTTCGTTTCGATTCCGCAGACGTGTATTATATACCACTGCAGTACACGTCATGACACCGACGACGTTGACGGCACGTCCGATTCGACGTGACGCGGCCCGGGGGCAGGGAAACGGATATACTTGTCACTTTCTAAAGTTCTAAAGACGGATTCACCGCGGCCTTCTCGAACGTACGCGCGTCGCAGCCTCCGCCGCGACGACAGCGCTTATAAATAAATAATCGTATTTTAACGACGAATAATGTTTTTACGGTTTTGTTTACGCCGGCGTACGATGGTGATATTAATATATTATTACGCTGTCGTCACGCGCGGGCCTCGTCATGTATATAGCTGCAGATTATCGTGTCGCGGGAGACACTTGGATAATTAACGCAGAAATTAATAATAATATTGTGCACGAAATCGCGCTTCGGGCACTTGATGCAATTATTGTCACAGTGGTATTTATAAACGCGATGATCGAATAAACGCGAATAAATCGAGAACGCGGCACGTCGCGCGTTAACAGATCACCTATACGTATACGCCGTGGACGATCGCGCGCCGTTCGTACCGGGGGAAAGGGTCGAGGGGGATCGAGCGCGTCGTCTGCACCGTCAGCGAGCGAGTTCCGGTGTCGGTGTCGTCGTCGTTGCGGAGGACGAGTGCTGGGAAAAATCGTGTCGTTCGTGCGCTCGCACACGGCAAGAGAGGAAAATAAACAGACAGACGAAATAAAAAGCAGTGAAAAGAAAAAAAAAACGAAATAATAATAAAATTATAATGGTCGAAGACGAGTAAAAAAAAAAAAAAAAAAAAAGAGAAAAAAAAGCACATCCGCAGCGTTTGACCGCCGCCGTCGCAGCCGCGTGTGCAGCGCGCCGCGGTCACACGATCTATATACGCGACACGGGAACCGTTCCAAAACGGAGACTGTGGCCCGAGTCCAATTTTCCGGGTCACCGTTGACGTCAGAGGCTTTTATTTCCCGAAGGTCCGTTTTTATTTTATTTTTTTTTCCGTCCACACGAGGTTGGGTTATTTATTATACATTCGGACAATTATTTTACGAAACGCAACACTCCCGCGCGACACGCTGACGACGGCCAGTCTGCCATGTTCGCGTGCTCGTGTGCGTGCGTGCTCGTGCGTGTGTGTGTGTGTGTGTGTGTGTGGGTGTGTTTGAGTGTCTGTATGTCTGCCTGTGTGTGCGACTACCCCGAAAATATCGTCCGGCGTCACCGATATTTTCGGTTTACGGCCACGACGCGACGGTGGGGCACAAGCGAGGGTACTCGTAGTGTTCGCGATTAAATATTGTTAATATTATTATTATGTCGCGCGAGCAACCGCGACGACCACGTCGCTGCCGCCACCGCCTCTGACGGTCGCGTGACGACAACGAGCCGCAAGCGTATGTTACATATTATTTTAATTTATTTTATGCGGTTCACGAGGAAATAATAATAATAATATTGTTATATTTACGTGTGTACGGTAATAAAAGCAAAAATAAATAAATAAATAGAGTATCGTTTTTCCCTTTGTTAGCGCGATAAATTCCGTCTTCAGAATTGTCGCAGTCCACTCTGCAGGCCCGCATATAGCATTACTGCTCACGCACTCGCGCGCCACACACACACACACACACACACACTTACAGCAAACCATTTATATCATTTAGGGACACACACGTCGATGTTGTCATTACAAAGTAATAACGTCATATCTGTCGAACGACATTCTTTCGAATATTTAAATTAAAGCCGAAATCGCTCAATTCTCCTAACGGATTGGATTTAATTAAAATTCGATCTAATCTGCGGCGAAACACTCGCGAAAAACTAATTTTTTTTTTCCAAACAATTGACACACGACGTGTTCGTGTTTATATATCGTCGTCGTCGTCGTACACTTATAGTCCATTGTAGATTTTTCGATCTTAAAAGGAGTTTCGTTATTGTTTTAATTTTCTCAAACGTCGATCATTGTTTTATGTGTGCGTTTTAACAACAATAAAAACGTTTCGACTTGTAAATATTTATCAACACTTATATCAATAAAGACGTGATAGTGTATGCTCGTTTAAAGATTGTTTTTAGCGGCTGATGTAACAAAACAATAATAAAAGAAATGGCAATTTATTGTTTGGATAGCAATTCATTTCGCCGACCACCTACGTATGAATGTCCACTTGTGATATAAATATACAATAAATTCAACGATAAATGATTCGATTTAGACTTCAGAGTCTGTGTAACTAGGTTACAATTTCATTGACTCGGCGCGATAAAATTAATTTATAGACTTATAGTACATTATTACACATCTTTCATAAAACTAGATTATACGCGAACGGTGTGACGGATTTATTTATTAGTTTGACGATGACGTGTTATATATATATATATATATATATATATATATAAATGTCCCTATAACCGTATTTACGGTAGGAGCGATACGAAAGTATAAATCGAACATAAAAGGCCGTCTATAGATAGGAAATGTCAACTTGTTTGAAAACGTAATTTTCTCTTTGTGATTTTCCTGTGATTTCGTCAGACGTAAGAAAAAAGCAAAACGCGAAAAAACCGTCCAAGTCACGAAATCGACATAGATAGTTTTATTTCATACGGGTAAAATAATGTTTCTGAAACTTTTTTAACGTTTCACCGGTTATGCAACTAAAAAATCACACGTCCGAACACATTTCGTTCATAGCGTTTTCGTAAACGCACTGACGTTGTTTAAAAACGTATGTTTAGTAGAAACACTACACGCAGTCCATCGAGTTCCGCTCTACTGAATCGTTTTCCGAACGCAACGATTCATCGCACGACACACACACACACACACACACACACACACACACACACACACACACACACACACACACACACACACACACACACACACACGCTGCTTTTTGATTCGAAACACTGTCGCGTGTATCCGACATCCGGTCTCCTTTCCCGAATAAAATAATTTATAGTTATATAAAATATATTATATGCGTGTGTAAATAGCGAAGAACGCCAACGTTTGTGTTACGCGTCCGCCGGAATGACCTGCACCCGGCGCGAGAACGTGCTACACACCAGATATCGGTGTTTTGGTTTAATAAAACCATAAATAATAATTATTGACGTACGAAAATGTAATACATTATAATATTATTATTATTGTGCACGGATATCGCGTACGTAAACACAATGAAAAACGTAACGAAAATTAAATGTATCAAACGCGTCATATAATACCGTGATTCTGTCGGACACGTTAATTATTATCGTTAGGATTATTTGAGTCACTGAGCGCAAAAGTGGCCTATGCCACAAAAACAAAAGTGAGAGTAAATTAGTTTTAAGGATTTTAGAAAACTTAATATGTAATTGTGATGTGATTATATTAATTTTAATTTTTTTTTTTTTTTAGGCTATTGTTAAAATAAATCGTAAATAATTCTAACTGCATTTTTTGAAATAAAAAAAAAATCTGATATTCCTTAAGTTGATATTGAATAGGCCACTTTTACATTTATCGTATGAGTACCTATATTTCATCTCTATAAAATGTTGTTTACGTCAAATTTATAAAAATAATGAACCATGTTTTTACACAATTTTACATTATTTTCTAAATAAAAATATATTTACAGTAAAATTAATCTTGATTCAACTCAATATATTATTTTATAATATATTTTATGACACTTGTTATCTAATTAGTATAAGAAAAAATCATCATATTAATATACTTCCAAGATTTATTAATTACTATTTAAAACCACATAGTTTTTATTATATCTTTAAAATATATTAAAAAACAAAACAATTTAATACATTTTAATAAAAAAATAAAATAACATTGTTAATAGGGTTTAAATTCAGACTTATGAATAACTTTTTAGAATAACTTTAAATAGGCCAGTGTTGCATTAAAATTACAACAAATATTGTTCAATGCAACAACGAAATAGTGCTGAAATCTTTTGGAAAAAATATTTTTAAAAAAATACATCGTTCTTGTATTTATAAATTTTAACAATTCTGAAAAATAATTCGTCATTATCTCATTTATGAATTTTTGTGGAATAGGCCACTTTTGCACTCAGTGCCTCATTTGAACGTTGCAAACTGAAATAATTCGCGCGGTAAAATAAACAGTTCGCAGGTGCAACGGATTTGGCCACGAATGACGTAGTTTAAAAAAACGCTCGCGGGAATTGTGACGCGCCCGCCGCCGCCGCCGCCGCCGAGTGCTCCGTGTCTGATAAATCGACTCGAGCTCGACGTGAATAATCGGGCAAAAAGTGCCGTCGTTTGGCCGGTCCCGTGCAGCAGTGATCTATACGCGTGTGCACGTCGAGACATTTGTTGGGTGATTAATCGCGTCGCGCCCGTCTCTGGCAGTCGCGACGACGCTGCACCGCTAAGGGTTTCCAAACGGGACCCGTTCGATTCCGGGGGGAGAAGTGTGAAAAAAACTGCACAATCTAACGCGATCGTGCGACGATCCGCCGGCACGTGCATACAGAGCGATCGGAACGGACTTGACGCCGAGGTCCGTGAATCACGACGACCGTGTTGACCCGGGGGAACGTTTACTTTGCAACGGATTTTCGCATCGTGTGCTCAAATTATTGCTGTTACACATAAATCGTATTGAAAAGGCGATCGCTCTGTATATAGTACGACACGCTGTATATGACTATATACTGTACATATTATAATATGTTTATCCCCCTTTCTGTATACCGATACGATGAACTAATGACTCACGCGAGTTCATTTTTTCTTAAAAACGATTACCGCACGGATTTTGTCTGAATTTCACGGAGGTTTTTTGATGCGGGGAATTCGTCATTGGACAAAATTTATTATCTCCGTGTGAAAATGTTGGTTTTTTTGTTGTGCTCGAAATCAAGAATAATTTACGTAAATCAGAAAAATACCGTTTATTTATTGTTCTCTTTTCGTTACCAAGGGCGAATCAATAATGATTTCGTCATTCATAAGGACCTTTTTATTTTTCAAGAAAATTGTGAAATACAAATTATTCGTTCTGTAAAAAAAAAAAATATAAAATCGTTACTCAAACTAATACTCAAATCGTTTGATTGAAAAACTGAACTCGATCTAATCTCGGTTATAAAATTTATAATGTAGGGATGGCCAACTTGAAAATTCACTAATTAACATCACACATTTTTCGGTGCAACAGTGCACTTCAACACAGACTATTTCAACAAAGACGTGTGTGAGATAATTCGTTAGATAATTCCCGAGCCAATCGAAACGAAATAATGTTAAATCAATACAACGATCTGTTCGTCGGTTTTTAGATAGTTATGTAATATTATTGTCACTTTTTTAATAAATTAATCTCATTCTTTGATAACGATTGAAACGTTTTGGCTCTTGATATCATTGTACTCGTCCGTGTAGTTCAGGGATGGCGAACCTTATGATCACTGCGTGTCGAATCAAAATTTTCGGTTTGAATTTATTTGCCTCGCGTGTCAAAATGTTTTAACCTGGCCTTTTTTTTTTTTTTTTTTGATAGTAATTAATTCAACGTAAAACAGGATTTTATTTGTTGTTATATTTAAACTTGACATTATTTACTATTAAATATTAATATTAACTCGTAGTTTTAAACACTAAAACAACAATAAGTTTAAGAAATATTATGTTTTAATAATTACAAAAATTAGTTTTTAACGAGAGATTTGTTGCTGCATTTTCCCAACTAATGATGATTCAATTCTGGGATTATAATTAGTAGAAATTTTTTTGTGTGTTTTTGTATTTTTTGTTGATTTCAGTTAATTTTTTGGAAAATGAAGTAAAAATTACGAATTATATTTAAATTGGCGTGTCACTGAAATAATGTACGCGTGTCACTTTGTGACACGCGTGACATAGGTTCGCCATCCCTGGTAGTTCATGAACATAAAAATATTTATGTTGGCCGCCCCTGGTTAACAATGATATGAAGTATGAACGCATACGTATACGAAGCGTTGTACTTTTGCCGACGTCGCATCGGGTAATAATAATAAAAAAAAAAAATACTGTCGATAATCACTCTGGTTGCATATAGGTACATATACGTTATGATCAAACTAAGAGGCCGCGGTAGGAGAAGTGAAAAAAAAATTACGCGTGCGCGACATATTAAAACATTTTACTAAATCGTGTCGTGTCGCAAACTTATATACACACACACACACACACACACACACACACACACACACACACACACACACACACACACACACACACACACACACACACACACACACACACACACACACACACACACACACACACACACACACACACACACACACACACACACACACACACACACACACACATATATATATGTGTTATAATATTATATTATTGTTTTGATTACTGTTGGACATTTTGAGCGCGAACAAGAGCGCTGTTCGTGCCAATCGTGAGTTGTGCGTTTTGTCGCGTAATGAACGGAAAATATAATAATACCTATAGTGACGATAATAATAATATGTATATTGTATATACATATTTATGTGTGTTTAATCTACGGACAATAGATTTACGATAACTGTACAGTATACGTACAATAAAATTGTATGCCTAACCACGACATATATATTATATATATATAGACTGTCCGTCCGACACGAAAACCCGATTTTCGGACCGGAAACTTTTTTGCCGAGTTTTCACGCGTTAGTGCGGTATAGATCATTGTATTATTATGTTCTGGTCCCGCGTACGACGCGTTAGGTTAGTGTTCATTTCAGCGTCGTCGGCCGGAGAACAGATCTAACCGTGAGCACGACGATATTTTTATTTTTATTTTTTGTTTTTAATATTTCTCATACGTTAAAACAACGATTAGATATAAACGTTCGGTGGATATACGTCTCGAAATACTAGTACCTACCGTATACAGTGCGTGTTACACACGCTGCAGAAGCGGCGATTCCACGAAGGAAAAATTAAACTACATAAACACACCGATAATTCAAATCGAAAATCCCAAGCAAAAACAAAAACAATCGACAAACGGTAAAAAAAAAAAAATGACACATTATTTACGAGGTATTATGCATCTATCACTCGTCGTCTTTTAGTTTAAATTGGCCACTTTTGTAACTTTTAGAAAGTCACAAATATTTGGACAATCGCAGTAATCGAATTTTCCTAAAATTTTCCTACGGTACAGCACTATAGCCTATAATAGGTATACCAGATAATAATAACATTGTTTTTTCTCGTGTGAGTTTGTGGTGAATTGGAGGTTTCGTTTACGCTCTGTATTTTTTGCGATCTAAAAGAAAAACTTCACACAGAATAGTGAAATTTAATTACATCGAAAGTAGAGACAAAATATATATATATGAACAACAATTCCCACAAACATTATTAATCATGGAACATTTATATTACGTTAAATATTTTTGAATTTGATTTTTTCCCCATCAGATTTCACGTGGGTATATTATTCGATATTCTTTGTTTTGATTTTTTATCCAATCACCACTGACAGCGCAGACAGCAGACACATTCATACATTTTTAATATCAGCTAAGAATAAGACTGTCGACTTCACTTCCGTCTTTCAGTACTTTATGCAGAACATCACAGTCATTCACAGATTGTATGGTTGTATAGTGTACATACGATCACTAGACAAAGAAGCGTCTGTGACTATAAAAATTTAATCATTTTTTCATAATTATTATTATTATTATTATTATTGGCAAGACCAAGTAGGTGCATTCACCACGTTGGCCTCGAGTTACGATGAAAAAATTGTACTGATGCTGTGGTACAGACAGTTGTTGCTAAAATTCTAAAATTATGGAATCAAAACTGATGTGATTAAAGCCTTCATACGTTTGATAAAATTCAAGAGATCAAAAAAAAAAAAACGGATCACATTGCTTAACATAATACAATAAATTTAAATCAAAAACGATTTAATGTACAATTGAAACTAATATTTAGTGTATAGGAATAACAACAGAAAGTTGTATCAAAAGATAACTATTTGTTTAAATTTTTTACGTCATAATGTTTAAACGTTGTTCATTTTAAAATATATATTTACAATTGACAAAAAAAGAAAAAAAGATTAAATAATGCTTGAATTTAATGGCATTTTACCAGACGAATCGTTTACATGAACTTGGCAAGTAACCCTAAAGTTATAATATATTATATACATTTTTAATTATTATTTCTTTTATTTTGTTGTCTACTTACGATTTTTCTCAGATCTATTTATAAGAACCCGGTTCGTATTGTCTCCAACTACGATTAAAGTCGAAAATTTTTTTTTTTTTATTATTGTTAAGTATTTTATTATTCCATTAGCAAAACGACAGACGCTTAATCGTTGCCTACGCGTACGAACTTAAAAACGTAAAATTTTGTTTACAATATTGATATCAATCACTGTTGCAAAAAAAAAGTAAACAAATAGGTTGTATAACCGTTTGTGAACGTAACAATTTTTTTTTCTGTCAGATGAAATTAATACACGCGGTGTATCCGTATATTGTAGATGTTTATTCACTATACAACGTTTAGTAAACCGAGTATAAACGTGGAGAAGACGTGTAAATGAGTCACGTGTGATGAAATTGCGCAAAGAGTCACGTGAAAGAGTCACATTTTCCTCGTAGATCCGTTTTAATTGTGTTCCATTTTATATAATACACACACACAAAGACCAGCCAACCATAATGAATAGGTGCTTTATTTCATAATAACCGTATTCGGCAAAATACCAAACGCTATACATACCTGAGCTATATAGCTGCATAAACAATTTTTTACGATAACCCGTACATTCAAGAAAACGAGTGTTTTGATAAAAACTGATAATGGGGGCATTTGAACAAAAGACGATCGTCGTACAGTATACGAGCTTTCTTAATTAATTATTAATTACCAAGTTCAACGATGGTTATTATATGAGCGGACAATTGTGTTGCTTTCACTGTGCACATATACACATATACACTTCAAGCCGTTATAAAAAAGTGAAATCTTTCCGGTATTATTTGAAACTCGCCGATTCTATATATTTTTACAACTTACGGCAACGAATAAACAGACAAACTCATAACATCGTTTCGATTCAACGTAAATATTGGGAGATACAATTAATATAATCCCGAGGTCATTCATAATGCGAATTCTCGGTGTACAAGAAACGCGCGAATGTCGAAACATCGGTTCGTCATGGAATCATCAAGTGATGATTCAAGTATACGAAAAAGGTTATCTACTGTGACCAGTCCGGACTTTCGAAAATTAAGTATTAATTAAAAATTGTTTATTTGCATGCAATTATTATCGAAACCCGCGAGAGCAAACATATTGATGTATTTTTATGAACACTGAACGTTCATCATTTTGAAAATACTAATTATCTAATCAAAAACAATTCAATGTGAATAAAACGTGAAATGTTGAAAATTGCATATAAAAATAATATGCTGATAAAAATAATCATGTGTTTTATGAATAGTCGTAAAGGTTTAGAGGTAACCACTTATAACAGAGTCTGGTGGAATAAATTTATAATTTATATTAGCCTGGTTGTATACGTCATAAATTAGTTGTTTTGTAACGTGCAAGGGTCAATTTTTTATTAAAAGCCTACCTTTTTATACCTCACCGACAAATACGATACTGTTATAACGGATATCATACATTTTCAATGGACCGGTAATTGTGTCATCGTTTTATGTAGCATTTGATTTATTTATTTTGTGAATTGCAAAATATAGAAGCGTAAAAGTTTGTTGTTAACCGAGTAGAAAAAAAAAAATAATTTCCAAATAAAGGTACTAATAACTTAATCTATTGATAATTATTACTTAATCGTAAAGTATACCTGAATAAATGTTCCATTATTTGAATTCGAAGTCTTACAGTCAGAAAAACCACAGCAAAAATGACTTTGCAGATCCACCGCAATTAATAACAAATGTATTTTTCAAAAATGTGTGTTTTACGCCCTTTTTAATATTAACGACACACACACACACAAAATTAAATTAAAAACACGAATTTAAGCCAGCAGTTTGTTAGGAGCCGAACAATTGAATCGATTAGATATCCGTTTAATGAATAAAAATAAAACCCGACAGTGGTCGATTCGTAAACTGAAGCATTATAATACCCAACAAATAAGTACACAATAATTACATTAGCATGTGGTTTTAACGACAAAATTGTCAATTGTATCTACCAAGTTATCTATTACTGCAAAAACATTTGTAATCACCTGACGTTAATACACATTACACACCGTACACACATCGCGTAACAGTATAATTCAAGTGAGATAATTAATGAGAATTAATAATACAGCTGTACTGTACAATATTATCGTATATGAAAATTGCAATAATATTCTGTTTTATTTTTATTTTTTTAATCTTATTTTCGTAAACATGAAAATTTATGAAATATTAGTAATAAAAATTCAAAGATAATTGACGAATCGTATTTAGAAAACAAAACCGTTAGATATTATATAGACAATATTAAAATTACAGATAATAGAATATCGTTTAGGATTATGAAACAGCATTCATATTCTTAACTAATGAAAGGTGATTCAAAAATATATTACGCTTCATAATATATTGGTATAAAAATAAAATTACTAATTTGCAAAAAAATGCAGGCGAATGCGAACAACACGCATTGCTTAGTTATTATTGAATTCAAGTAGGCATAAGATGTTTTTACTATAAAATGATCGTTTACCTGACATTAGCCGTTATTATTCATTACTCTTGTTTTTGTTTTCGTAAAAAAATAATTAAATGACGCGTGAATTGTCGTCATACACACATACACACACACACGCTCACGCAAAAGTAATATAATACACTTTATAACCTTTTTATTTTAATTAAAATCTCAGTCGACTGGCAGAAAACTGCGATGTATTATTTACTTTACAGATGTATGACTATGGTATTTAAATGGATTTCAACGATTGACGCGGCTGTATTGACTGAACATTTCGGAATTTTTTTCGCTTTTAATTTCAGACATTGTTTTTACAGAATTCAAGATAAACAATAATAACGACCGTGACCACGTCCGTTTGTACGTGATCAATCAGCGTGCCAGCACGGGGGAATCGTGTTCTTTGCCCGGTTCATAATGGTATACTCAAAGTGGACAGCCGATATTTTCACGGGACTTTAATTGTGAGTGCCCGATGTCGCGTCGAGCTGTTTAAAAATAAATATCCTCTCCTTTGAGTCGGTTAGGCACCGGGCCGCGCTCGTCGTAATGGCGCGGTGAAGACCATGCGGTATACCTATATACGAGACGGCTGTACGGCGGGCCAAGCCGACGAGTAAACCTCGCGAGACGTAAACCAAAAGACTCGAAAAGACATTTTTGGCGTAAACACTTGTTTAGGGTTTAAACCGACGCCGAATATTGTGTACACAAGGAAATTAAAAAAAAAAAAAAAAAAAAAAACGCTTTATGGCGCAATATTTGTGTATTTTACTGCGTATACAAAACACACGCGATTAAACGGATCAAATCTTTGGCAAAGGACTTGGACCCGCGCAGAGCCTGCGAGCACGATCGCGTTAGATATCTAATTTTCATCGTTTCTCGGCGTACACTTCAATAATAATTAATAATAATTAATATACGTTGCATAGTCTACGTTACACCTGCAGCGACTGCACGTGCGCGTGATATAATTATTATCCGCTAATCATGCGTACTTATCATGGTGAAAAACCGTTATGAATAACAAATCGTAATATATACGCCGTGTATTACAATAACGCGTAGAACGCAAATAAATGCGTGATTATACCACTTCGATTGCGAGAGTCAAACGGTTTTCTATAATAACCTTGCAGCTTGCAAGCAGTTTTTCAAAATAAGTTGTGTGACCATAAAATATTTATAATACTGCATAGTCAAGAGAGGTGAGGTTACAGATTATGGGTTACAACCCCATTCTGCACGAGTCTTTGGATAATCGATACGATTTTAGAATAGAGCGTTTCGCAAAATAAAAAAAATAAACTAAAATCAAACTCGATAACACTGTTCGTTTTAGTTTAGGAAAAAAAATATATTATTTTTGTGGAATATCTATTGTTATCATCTAATTTGGTATCGAGTATCGATATAAAACTATAGATAAATTGATTGATCAATAAAATTAATATAAACTGTACATTACTGTACAAGTGAAGGTAAATCAGGTAAATATAATATAATTATAATAGTCTACATGATATTAAATAAATAAGTTACTAACATTTGATGAAATCCCTTACCTAGAGAAAAATCTTACATCATGGTTTTGCGCCGGGTGATGATATTAGTTAAATATTGGCGTGATATTTTATATTCTTTTGTACGTTTACATTGCTATTGTAACGAACTGATAAGAGTAAAAATTAATGAGTATCTGCACGGCTGTACGTGAGAAAGATTTGAAAACCTCACGAACGGTCGACGAAAAAAAAAAAAGAACAATTCGAATTCCTTTCGGGACCTGTACTATATTTGATAATGTTAAATCACTGCGTTGCACGTCATCGTTTAAATCACACGTTGCAATATCATCGGGAATTCGGGACACGTTCGGTAAACTTTAGTTGTCGTGGTATATCTCGATTCGCGGATTAAAACCCTAACCTATATGTACGACGATTTTCGATCGTAGACAATCGCAGGACACAGGCATGGACATAGACCAACTAGACCGCTATGAGTTCTGTATGCCGACCGTCGCATAAAACGCGTGGTCGCCATGTTAATTACACCGTTTGGTAGATCATTCGAGCATTTTTTAAGCTGTTATTTCGATACCAAAAATGTATTATTAATATTATTATTATATATATCGCAGTGGTTTTGTGTATAAGTGCTTAGTTCATTATGTGTTTTCCAAAATTCAAAAGAAGAACAAGAATATCTGCGAAAAAAATCCCATAAACAATAATCTCGAAACGATATGATGATATGGATATATTAAAAAATGTAGGCGATAAATGATAAAAACGAAATTCACGAATATTTCCTTCACTTTTTCGCGTAATATAGGTATACTACTAGGGTAAAACATTATGCTCAATCTAATTATGATATACGATATTAATTCCCGTGAACAAAAACAAATTTCACAAACAGGTCAGAATTTCGGGTTTTTTTTTCGTCATTTTCGCGTCATGACGAATCGTATTATGTCCGGTAAACGTTTAATCGTATTCAAGACGTTTCGTGGTGACGGCGATGTCGGAAAAACATGTTTACGGCGATCGAGAAGCGAGATTAAAAGACGTTCTCCACGATCGACACGTCGTATATAGACCCGCGTGTCGCCCGAAGCCTAACCCTCTCGTTTTTCCGATGTATTTTCGTACGCGCGTAACAGTAGCGTTGACGACGACGCGACGTGCCGCCGGGGCCGGGCGCAGTCAGTCGCCTCTGCCAGCCGCTGCGAACGACGCGAATCGGCAGCTAATAATATGACAATTGTCGCGCCGGGCGCCGTCGCGTCGTACGGGCGGCTCGCACCACACCCGTGAAATGAACACAATGGAGGATTGGACGCGACTTTTTTTCATTTTTTTTTTTCATTAAGGACTCGTATTTAGACGATTTCACGGCTGGTACGCGTTACGCGGTGAATTTGTGTGGGAAGTAAATGATCGTTAATGTGTGTGTGTAGGTGTGTGTGTGTGTGTGTGTGTACACGTGTGTTTGAGACCCTCGCTCACACGTGTTTACACAATTCGACTGCGCCTACTGTTTGAAAAACGACATAAAATCTCGTTTCAGACGTAGAACGTTGGATCGAATGACGAAAAAACGATACTGAAAACGAATTTGAATTCATCGAGGACTTTGGACAGGCTTTCCGAATGTTTTAAAGTTCCTTTTTACCGAGAGACATCTTTAAAACAGTAAAATTTGACTTGTTTACTTTATTTCGAGTCTACGATTTCAATACCGATTTGACGGATCTAGCGAGACTGAATCGAAAAAAGTAGGAAATTCGCGATCCGAAGTAAACTCAACTACGAATTCGTCAAATCCTTATCGCATCACTACTAGATCGTTGGAAACGAAAACCCATCTACACTGGTGTTTCGCGTGACAGACGGGGAGACAGAAAAACATCGCTTTCGAGTTCCCGTTCCGTTTTAACGGCTTATCGACGTCGTCGCGGAGGACAATTATTATTATTGCCACTCGGAACGAGATGTAACGTCAAAACAAACCGCGGCAGAACAACGGCGGCGACGACGACGACGGCGATGATAACGATACTAATAATAATAATAACGATAATAAATAATACACCAATAGGGATCTTCTACGGACGTGTGGTGAAAAAGCTACAGGGAAATACGGGCGATGGCGACGGCACGCCGTGGTGCGACGAGCATAGCGCACGTCCGTGTCATTATAATACGCCCGTCACAATACACATACGCGCCGCATATAGCTGGCGGCCGGGCGGTAATTGTACGCGGCCAAACGACGCCGTGACCCGTTTCTCATCTCACTCGCTCTAACTGCGAGCGTATATATACACTGTGATATCACGTCTATGTGTCGGTTCGTATACGCTCGTAAATGTGTGTGTGTGTGTGTGTGTGTGCGTCCCTTCGAATGCAAATTAATTCGCGTCTGCCAATGTTCATTCTTTCGGCGCCAACGGTCCGTCGTCGTCCGCTATAACTGTACAATAATAATACGTATGTATAATTATAATACGCGCGTCGGAACGCGAGCGACGGACCCTTACAAATGCTATACGCGATTTTATGCGTGCGTGCGTGTGGTGTGTGTGGTGTGTGTGTGTACGTGTGTGTGTGCGCGCTTAACATACTCTCGCGGCGTGATCCAAGTCGCCTCTCGGTCGTTTGCCGTGACCAGAGACAAAGTTCAAGTGGTACACACAACGTTCGACGTCCGGGCGCGTACAGAGCGCCTCGATAATGCTAACGACGACGATACACAATGATAATATTAACGTCGGAGTCGAGTGTGAAAAAATGTCCGACCTCAGCCCGCGCCAATACCGCCATGATGGTATAGCGATGGTAACAATATAATAATGATGATGATAATAATAATAATAATAATAATGCCTACGTATACACCGCGTGTGGGGGGTAGACGCGTGTGTGTCGCGTGATCCGACGACTGTGCGCCGTCCCGTAATCGAATTCGTCCCGCAGCTCGCCGGTGCTCGTGCATGCACACAAAGCTATAAGTACGATATAAGGTGTACACAACACGGCGAGTATTATTTCACTGTGCGAGCGTCGAGTATGCTGTACAAGACGATTGGTTTCGATTATTTCGAATCGCTAAGCCGTGTGCACAACGGTCGTCTGGGACGCAAACGAAAAACACTCTGTATACATACCGGGTATAACATAACGATATTACATCGTATACACGGGGGGGGGGACGAGCGTAATTGCAAATCGTACTTGACGAAGCGCCAAAGAAACGTATTGCGCCCCCGAGTTGCTTTTAAGATTCAAATTCCCGTGATGTATCCGTACTGTAAATCGCACCCGGTACGTTTTGAGGTAAGTTACACCCTGTATTTTTTTTTTTTTACTTCTATTTTGAGTATCGTATTTCAGTGTATTTTTAATTCGTCACTATTTATTACCCGTCTTAGACATTGTGGTACTTATTCATTGGTATAAATTTATCGTTGCAGTACGTATACGATCGTAGTAGAGAATACGAATATCTTTGAATTAACAGATTTTTCATAATTGATTTTGAAATTTTAATTTTTCGTCTCTATCAAACCAAAAAATACATTTCGAGCATAGTGAAAGTCGTCTTCTCGACAAGTGGCCGTCGTAAAAATAGTATCGCTCGGAAGTGATAAAAAAAACACCTAGCTGAAAATTACTGCTGAAAAATTCAAACTTGAAAACGTTCTGCGGGAGCGATTTACTACTACATAGAAATCCGTGCCTTGAAACGATTTACACTGTATTACGCTCTTTTTACTGTTTCTACTACCTGTTCGCCGCGATTTACGACGACCGGGCGGTACACACGACCGCCGTCGGCGCCGCGGCACGTGTGCTTTGAACGTCGGTTACCATTCGCATACGTACGGACCCCTAAGACACCATACGTACCAACGACGACGTGCACGAGACGAGAGATTGTATAAGAAATATTGAGTAACGTACACGACGAAAACGCCTACACGGTGCAAAGCGACCCCGGTCTTAGAGGTTATACTACCGCGGTCGCGTGACAAACAGACGGTGTGTTTTGCGGTCATTCGTGACATTGATGGCGGCGTAGCTGCTCTTTTGAATGTCACTTTATGGAAATCCGTCGACCGGGCGCCGCCGCCGCCGCCGCGCCCGACGAACACGAATATTATTATTCCCGCACACGTTTACACCAGACTGCTGTGGCGCGACGTGCGAAACGCCGCCGCCGCAGCAGCAGCAGACCAAACCGCGTCTCGTAAAACCGTCACGATCCGAATGTGATTATGAAAATCATTAACGACGCGCCGCGTGTATTTTGTCGGTAATTTTCGCAGCGCAATACGAGTAATAGCAGCAGTCGGCGGATTAGTAGTCAGGTACAGGTTACCAAAATGGGCGTGTGATTCGTGCTGTGCGAAACGGTCGCTATTGTTTGCACGCGCGCGCCTCCGGGGGGGGCTCGGAGTGTCGATGTCGTTCGGCGGATTCTCGGGTCTCGCGGGGGCCATTAATACGCTGCCCCGGGACGTTTTTTGCGTTAGATTCGTCTCGAAACAGTTAGTGGGTGCGACGCGACGACGTGTGTGCGTGCGTTTTCAAAAGACCTCTCTCGCGACCGGCGCGCGAGTCGCAGCAGCTGTAAAAACTGGAAAGCGAACAGAAAAATGTCAACATCGTAAAAAACCCGAGTACACCCGCGCCTTCGCCGTCACCCGACCGCCGCCTCCTTGAAACAACAGCGTTCACCTTAATATTTATTCGTTTATGGATCGTTTTCATATTTTATTTTCACAACCGCAATATACGTCGGTGCAGTACTTGTTTTCGTCATAGACGCGTCCCACTACTTTGGTCACTGTCCCGCGAGTAGGTACTAGTGGTTTTTTTTTTTATTTCGCGATTTTTCTCTCGAGTCATAAAATACTTCATATATAATACTATAAAATACCACAAAACATTAAATGAGTTGTTCGAAACTTTAAAATTACATTTGTGACGAACGCAACGTAAAAGAGGGTCTCTTTTTGAATTCCGTCGACCGAAAGTTATGTTCGAATACGGCGGAACCACGCCGGGCCCGATCGATCCACCCAGTAATGACGTCACTGTTCACCTAGGCAACCCCTGCTCGCTTGAATCGGCCGTCTGCACACGTGCGTGTATACGTGACGTACATCGCGGAGCGCATTTTCGAGAGAGAGAAAACTTATTTTTGCATTTTTCGTTATTTCGGTGAGTATTATTTACAGTTCGGGTCAAGTTATAATTAAATCGAAACTGTTTATTTAGTTCGTTGTATTATTAACGACCTACTATATTCACCGACATTTAAAAATACTTTTAAGTTCAAGATTAATATCCACTACAGAACTTGTATTGTACGAGGAAAACAAAACGAAAACACGAGACACAACTGTTATTGCCGTATGAAAATAGAACTTGCCGAGCTCGAGTTATTTGATACCGTCTTATGAAATAATGTAATATTAAATTATGCGCGATAATCACAAACAGATCAATAAGGACCAAAATAATATATAATATCAAATTAAGTTCTCTGAATTAAGAGAGAAATCGTCCATCAGTGGGGAGAAATCTAGTCGGTATCAAACGAGAATTAAATTTCTCCTCAGCATGTGAATAATTAGTCATTACATTACTCATGTTATTATTAAACGGCATAATTGAAATGTATTCACTTATCAGTATGTATACAAATATATTATATGGCTTTATGATGCTATATTATTATGATAATTTAAAAAAAAAATTGTATTACATAATTTCGATTCCCTGAAGCCAGCGTAGATGATGCTGTGTTTTTCTCATTGGAAACAGTGATTATTTACCTATTAGCTGATTTGTAATTTAAAACGATAGTAGTTCATAACACTGTAATACCCGTGTGCAATATTTATTCATGCGCAATTGGATAACTGGTTAAACCTATTTACAACGAAAAAGGGAACGAATATGCAAAACAAATATTCAAATCAGATGTCCCTGCTATTCAATGTATATAATGATGATGATAATAATAATAATAATAATAATAATGATAATAATAATATTATGATCACACTGGTGTACTTACATCGAAACAGTCATCGATAAAATCCACACTGGTTTTGTTCACGGTTGTGTTGGTATATCGAAAAAAAAATTGTAAGTTTTCAAGGTGAGCCGAATACTGAAGCCAAAACGTCAATCACGGTGACATTTATAATGCAATGTAAAACATTGAATAAGTGAACATTAGAATTTAGAGAGAGGTAGACCTAATGCTAGAAAACAAAATGTCGTGATCATTCATAAGTATAAAATAGAATCGGATCTGAATGCATTTTCGAAATTAAATTTCCAAGGCTCGTGCGCTGACATTGGTGAAAAAAAAGAGATTTTATTATCACCTAACCAGGGCCACCGCAGTGTCGAGACGTTTGTAGAGCTAATAGAATAATCCTTCAAATTCTAATGAAAAATAATAAATAAATAAAAACAAATTGTTTTCACCGTAATTGTAACGTTGTTAAACAATTTGTTTGGATATTTTTTAAACGCATATTTCAAAGAAATTATGGGGAACTGATAAAATTTAATGATGGCGACAACGGCGTGTAATATTTTTGCTGTTTGCATCATGCGTTTATGAAAGTATATTATAGCCACGGCGGCAATGATCAGGATACTATGCAGAATCAATCGGAAAACGGTGAAAATAAATATTCCCTTGTATACGTGTCCATAGATCGAGTTAATTTCTTTTGACTGTTTTGAATAAAGACATATTAGACACGCCAGATCGAACTACTGCGCTTCTCGACAAAACAGAGTGATTGTGATTCAAATATTTTAATAAACGAAAAAAAAATCATAACAACGTTTTTCCATCAAATCCATCGAGGGTTGGTCGTCCGGTTTATTTTTCGTGAGATATGAAATAACATAGTAATATTAGTACCTATAAATATGTATATATATATATATATATATATATATATATATATATATATATATATATATATATATATATATACTGTCTAGACATACATACTATATGCCACGTGTATAAACGACTGACCATCTCGAGTAGACAACGTGAAACGTTTTTATAAGAGCTCTCTTTAGTGATTTAAAAAAAAAAAAAAATTTCTGCATATTGGCGAATTCATAACATTACTACGTTCCGACGAGATATTCGCGAACAATTATACTATATTACACCGTTCGGATAACCTGGTCCGACCCTGGCATTGGCGTGCGCGGAAAATGAATACCGACCTGACCCGATTTCTCCCGGACCTCGCGAGATTTTAAATATTAACGTTAATTTTGCAGTGTCTATTCCAATATATAATATATCCACACACACACACACACATGCATATGGATAATATTATGTACGCATTGCATGAACGCATATAGATATATACATATGTATATATAAGTACGGTTTAGATTTAGTATATTATAGTGTTGCGCTCATTGAGGTGCGCATTGGGTTATACGCATCGTCTAGTGAAACAAAGAACAAAGTTTGTGCTCGCGCGTGCGCGTATGTATGAGTGTGTGAACGTGAGCACACAGAAAATGAGTGTGAGCGTGTGTGTTTGTGTGTATTTGTGTGTGTGTGTGTCTGTGTGTGTGTGCGTGTGCGTTTGTCATTTCTTAAGGTTCAAGGATCTCTAGTACGAGTCTCGTCCGACGTCGTAGCGACCACCAAGGTATAATAAAACCCTTGGTTTAGTTTTTTATATTTTTTATAGTAAATACATATTTTCTATACGGCAGACCAAAGCGCTTTTCAAAAAAAAAAAAAAAAAAATGGTAGGTATAAAATATGTTTTGAACATACCTGATGGTGACGGCCAACACAACTATGATCACAGCGACAAGCACCATTGCGATGAGAACACCGCACACCATGTATACTCCTTCGCTGGGAACATCTATAAAACAAATATTTATATAAACCTTAATAATAATAATAATAATAATACGATTGTTGTTGTTAATAACGATCTGAAACGCTTGTCGAAATCGTTGGTGTTTTATTATACATATATGTTATCGAAAAAGATCTATTAAATAATCATAACTAGAGCGCGGATTTGTATGTATTAACGACCAGCAAAATATACGCTAAAAAATAAAAATGCATGAATTCACATGAACATCTTATGAGCTAAAATTCTCAAATATGCACGAAAACATAAACCGTACACGTTCGTTATGAGTTACAACGGCACGCGCATTAAAAAGTGTATGTGTACACTGAAAAATATACCGAAATCACGAGCAATACACCCAGACGTGAATTTATTTTTGTACGGGGTCGAAAAATCAAACGCAAACTTACTTTATAGTTTATTATCGCCGCGATCATTTGAATAAACAACATTTTTAAACGTATTTTAAACTGTGATTCGATTATATTCTCGACCAGTATGAGCGTTCAGTTTATAGGATTTGAGAGAAAAAAAATTCCATATAGGAAGCTTGTACATAGTTGTTTGCCTCGGAAGAAAAAATATTTACGTTTATAAATGTATATAATATATATATATATATTATATATTTCTCGGGGCTAAAATAAGTTCTTTATTTTCCTTCGTTACAACAGAACGGTTCAGACGGGATCATCGACTCTTCTCTACAGGTCACTAACTTCCTCCTCCGTCTCCCTCCTCTCGCACTTCGTCCACATGCTCCGTCAGACGCACATTATTCAGGGCTTCTCATCCCTACCTCGTTGTATGTGTTTCGTGCGAAATCGCATTTCTTTCTTCGTCGCGTCGTGAAACCATTTACATATTTTACAGTGAAAACACACTTTTTATGTTATTCGCAAATTCAATAAAACGCGGTGTTTTCTAGAATACGCTGCATGTTTAATAATATTATTATTGACGGGAAAATATAGGAATAGAAGTAGTCGAAAAAATTCGAACCAATATAATATATAGTTAGGAACCTTGAGTCGAGTTTTTTCATCGACTCGATAATTTTATGTTTTGTTTTGTTTTTTTATTTTTTCATAATAAAAAAATATTACCGTGTTCAGCATGTACGTTACTAAACCCACGTGCCTGTTCAACGCCTTCGCGTTATTTTTCGTAAGACCGCTTAGACGATTAAGTTTCTTAATACGAATAATTGAAAACACTTATAACATATTTTACAATAGGCATTATCTCACACACAATTCACACCTAAATAAACTATCGATCATACGCGTATTTTGTGTCGCGCGTATATTGTACGCGTCTGCGAATCGTCGATATTTCAGGACATTTTTCTGTTTTGAGGTTAAAAAGTTTTTGTAAATATCACCCAATGACCGCGGTTAACAGACCGTAAAATCATAACTGGTACTACGAGTCATATTCTGTCGAAAGGCTGGTACACTACTTCCTTTACCAATTACCTATCATAGTGTTAATTATGATGAAAAAATAATAATAATAATAATAATAACTAATATTTGATGGACTGTCTGTTTTCTAACCAATCTGATGTGAAATAAAATCTTCGATGTGCAGACATCGATTAAATCGTAAAAAATGAATTATTCAACAATAATATATTTTTGGTGTTTCGATGTTAAAAAGGATAGTAAGTTCTCCCACGAGCTAAACGTATGCACGATTACGTAAAACGATGAAAACTAGTATCGCGTCGTTTATTATTTTTATTATTATTATTATTATTATTATAATTATAGAAAACGACGTTTTGAAAACATTTTAACTGTCCCAATACCTCCGATACCGATACACATTATTGGAATATTTTAGTTGTTTTCAGACCCACACACACGTTTCGTTCGTTTCCAATGCGATTTCGACTATTTATTTTATCGTACACCCGTCGTGACGAAGGTTGAAACGATATCTCGTTCGGCCACCAAGAGAGTGCATTTGAGAGCTTAAAATACAACACCGACTGAAATAATTTATCGGCTCTTTACCGTGGTGCGGTCTCGTTTGGAATCTATGTTGGTGGATAATAATTATTACAAGCCCGCCGACCGCCGAGTATACAGAGCATCATAATCATCATCGCGCGTCGTCGTATGACTACCACCGACCCGTAATCCCGTGTGCCATGTGTCACACGCACGACTGTCGCGTAAAACTTACGATCGTTCCTCCTACGTCGTCGTGGCCGTCGAAAAAAAAAAGACAAATACATCGTTTGCGGTCAGTTAACGACGCTGTTTAAAAAAAAACAGTGTAAATTTTATCGCCTGTCGCCAATATAACTCAATTTAAATTTAAATTAACGGATACTATAATTAAGATGACTCACGCACATGCATGCCACGACGATTATTGTAAAAGGTATTGTAAAATGGGCGTAAAATAATTAACTTGCATAACTTTTCACGCGAATCAATTTATTTTCATTTCTTTCGAGTACAATTTTACGATATCGTAACACGAGAGTGACGATTAGGTTATGAATTATGAATAATAAGGAGAATGCGCTTCGTATTGAAAAAATTTAGTCAAGTGCAGTCCCAACATACAAAAATTGTCTTATCATAAAACATGTTAACAGCGTGTACTATAATTACGATTTTTCTCTCTATCGTATTAGTTAACAAAGTTTAAACGTTCGATTTTTTTACAAATCGAGTAACAAGGTCAACTTACGACGTGCGATTAGTTATTGGAATACAAATCTATTATTCATTTTATAAGTAAATCGTATAGGAGCCGAAAACCGAAAGTGTAAATTTCATTTACAGGCACTCTATGGATAAAAAAAAACCACTTTACATTAAATTTAGTGTACTTATGAATTAAATAAATTCAAAGTTCTAATTTTTATTTGATCATAGGTATAAGTGTTAATGCACATCTGAGTATAATTCTTAAGACCCGATAGTTTTTCTTAAATGTTTGTAATGATTTATCAACGTTCACAATTTTTTTTTCGATAATAATTTTTAACATTTTATCACGACACACTTCGAAGAATGTGAAGATAACCCGAACTCCGAAGATAATTTTGATTGTGATAATTATCACGTATTTAACTTTTATTTTAATTACTACAAAAGATTACAAAAGACTGAAGACCGTTTACGTGTTTTTTTTTTTTTTTTTTTTTATTGTAGATATAATAGTGGACCGACTACAGGCAAGCCTCAGCATTATATTTTGATATCGTCGACGTTTAATTGCACGTATTGTAAAACTTCCACTGTTATCCAACGAAACGAATAACGAAAGTATAGAGATACGTCTTGCACTAATGGGAATAGCAGATGGTTACGTCACGGTACAAGTGACATGCATTATTCATCGTTCATCAATAATAATAATAATAATAATAATAATAATAATAAAAACCAATGGGTAAGAGTTTCATTCATTATTGAATACGGCGGATTTATTGATGTTCACCAACGACGGATATTATTATTGTATTTGAAATCGAGGTAGGGGGATGTTTAATTTTCGAGAAAGATTCAAGTGCCCTGATGAAAATGAATAATTCATTAACACGTGGTGATTCAATATGGTGATTTATCGAGGAATTATTTGAACGCATAACAGTAATACATATTTCACGTGTAATAGTGATGTTTAAATCGTAAGTCTCTTACGAACGATTACAATGCATCACAATAATTGGGAATTATAGGTGCTTATTGGTGTCATATTGATTTTGATTGTCACTTAGTAAATAGTTTTGTCACTTGTGAGTCTGAACAATGGAAATTATTTATTGTATAAATATAAATCATACTACAATTAGGTCTATAAAACGATATTTAACCTGTACCTAAATAACCGGAGTCGGTAAATTGCGGCCCTATAAGTACGGTCATGGTCATATACTATGTGAATTGCGGCCCGCGTACTTTTAAAACATACGTAAATTGCGGCCCGTGTACTTACGAAAAAAAATGAACTTTGCTTCCTTTCAGTCTCCTATCGACACAACCAGACACAGAACAAGAAACCACCATGATGTTGAATTACTTGAATTGCACTTTATAGTTTATAGTTTATAAATTATAATCGAAAAATTGTGTTTCAATCCGAATACATATACAAAGATAACTGATATATAAAACAACATTTTTGTATTATATCTTTGGTTTCAATCACAGAAAAATTGTATTTCATGGAATAATATAAAATTTCATGGATTAATCAATCATATTTTGCCCTGTTCGCATATGGATTCTAGACTTCAATTGTATTCGTTGAGTCGGCTATCTAGTTGTTTTATATATCTGTGGTTACTCTACAGTTTACAGTATTTTTTTTTCAATCTAATAAAAATGGACGTTATGAAAAGTGAAAGGAATAAAACGTTGAAAATAGTTGATGGTTTCAAATTTCGTTTTCATGAATTTCTAAACAATGATATTCGACGTTGGTGTTGCACAGTTAAAACGTGTAAGTATTTTTTGAAATTTGATGATAATAATATTTGTATAGATAGTTTTAAGTCTGTTATAGTTATAGTCCTAAGTCTGAAAAATGGGAAGGAAAATATTGGTTTTGTGGAAAAAAGGCTTAGACGTAATTTACGTATTAATAAAAAATAGTTAGATAGGCATATGTACAAAAATATACCCGAGCCGCAATTTACGTATATATAAAATATACCCGGGTCGCAATTTACATAAAAAATTTGAAATGGGACGCAATTTACAGAGACCCCTAAATAACATGTACCGATGTACAAACCGGTGTACGTAGAATATTAAAAAGTAATATAATTAATACAGTTATCATTATTGACGATATTAATGTTCGTTTCTGTCCAATAATAAGTCGAATATGGAATATTTACGTAGATATTGATTGTATGTAATCACTTGGTTACATTTATTTTTTTTAATTGTTTTAATTTTTAAATTACATAATGACTACACTGTGCAAATTTATCTTTAAATTTAATATTACTGAAATAATTTAATAACTTGATAAATAATGCGATCAATAAAATAATTGTTATCTGTAGTGGACGAAGAAAATATTGAAGTAAATAAAATCATAAAACATTCTATGATCTCAATCATAAGAATAAATTCGTCAACCGATCTGTCACAACAAATGGATTTGATATGCGTTTAAACATAATATTATATTGGCACTATCGGCCAAAAATTCAAAAATTATATGAAATATAATAAATCCAGTTTAATACGATACTAGGATAATGACGAATAAATATTTGAAAGTAAGTCAATTATATTTCGCTCGACAATTTATTATTTTTTTAAATACATTTTATTTCGGGATATAATATTTAGTAAATTAATAAGGGCAAATTCACTTAGTGTTTCTTATCGGTAATAGCAATCATACTGAACATTCAGCTGGTTCACATATATAGAGGATGGAATTTTTTACGACAAATTCAAAATAAGTAACTCTCCATTTTTTTTTTTACTCGATAACTCATCTTCTTTCCGTGCTGCAATGGGGTTAAAATATGGCCTAAAGAGGTTGTTTTTCAGTTTTTTTTTTTTTTATTAAATGTATTAAACAATTTTAAGAAAAATATAACCACGCATGAAAATTACATTATGTTCATAAGTTTTAAGAGTAAATCGGAATCATTCAAAATAATATAGTGAAAATAGTTGTACGAAAATGTATGTTAAATTTGTGCCTATACGTCATTAGTGTTACAATCGTATAATGGTATGATTTACTACAGCCAAGCCAACGAGATAAACGAATACTGTAAAAAAAAAGTTGATTCGTCAGCTATTTCACAAACTATTTGATAGAAGTGGTATTTTCGAGTAAATACAATACTTTTACGTACTCACTCGGTCGATGTTTTTAAATTAAAACGTTGTTTAAAAAATTACATAAAAAAAAGTTGAAGACTTTTTATATAATCATTGTAATTTTAACTATCTATTCGTATGTAATTTATAGAACCAGTTTAATCGCGTTTACTTGGTATTACCTACGTTTTGAAAAGAAATTCATTATAGTTTTGTTGTTTATTTTTCATTTTTTTATTTAGTATTTTTTTTTTTTTTTTTTTGCAAATCATAAGTACATACTAGGAGTTAGGATACAATTACGGATGTAAAAGTAAACTTTATTGTTTACGTTCACATATTTACTGTTTAGTTGTGTTACGTTCTTATGTCCTCAGCCAAAGTGTTCCGTGAAAAAATGTCGATTTGTTCTAATTTTATGTAAGTACAACGTACACTGGCACAGTTATGAACTAATTAAAAAAATTAAAATATTTTTATTCAACCTTTGATAAAAAAACTATTGCCGTTACTGTGCAATATATCAAGTGTAGGCTGCTCGCAATACTAATGAATTATAATAATATTTTTTCTGTGAAGCGTTACGGTAGGTAGTTAAAAAGATGAACTGATTACAATATTCAATATTACTTGGAAATTTAAGGTGTTTTTTTTAATACAGGTATATATATTTTTTAATTATTGATCCATATGAATTTGGTTGATATTTCGTCATTAATGTTTCATATATGGGAAATAAACTTTGAGCAAGTGTATGTTTTTTAACCTACGTCATAGAAATTCCCAATTATAAATTAAAGTATTCAGATATAACGGCCTTGTAGTTACTCAAACAAGATACAACTGTATCAAGTTTGATCGAAACCTACTAATAATTTTATATTTAAGCAGATGGCATCAAACGCTATTTGAACTTAAATTAATTTGTGTAATTTGTAATCAAATTAAATTATAGTTGATTAAATAAGCTTATTATATAATATTATATTACATCTTGTTTTAGGCGTTAATTACTACGTATCAATGACTTAAAATTTTTTGTATTAGAGTTCATTTTGAAAATATTCTTCAAAATAAAATGAACACGTTGTTTTGATATTTAGCTTTACTATATATTTTGAAACATTTTTGGTTAATTGTTACTTATTATGTTGTCGGTCTTGTGAAATTATTAGTATAATTAAAATAGTATTAAAGAACAAACGACTAAGTATTATTTACTTGTATCGTTACAGTAAATTATTGTAACGAGTTTTTTACTATACCTAATACGCTAAGTTCTTAAATATTATATCGAATGAGTATTTCTACACTAAGGCGTTATTAAGTGTTACATGGAATGTATAATGTTTTATTATAAATATCATTTGACTTTAAAGTCAGTTTAATAATTAGCTCTAACAGTTCTACAATCAATATTATTTATTACTATGCAGTAATATTATTCAACCGAGATACTGAAAATATACGTAGTTTTTGTAGGTGTATCTGAGCTAGTACAGAACAATTTATTTTTTATTGTTTGAACAATTATTATTGTAAAATTAAATTAATTTTTACGAAAAAAAAAAATGACATTACAAATATTATAGATTCGCATAACTATTATTAATAAAAAGTCAGTGTGACTGTCTATATTATTGACTTACCGACATGTTCGGAAGAGTATTCTGGATCTGAAACAGAAAATACACACAGCGTTAATAAATCACAAAATCATGAATCATACTAAAACAAATGTTTTTTCGCAACAGGTTTATAATTTATTAACTTGTTGCGAATACTTTATGCTAAAATATATTGTTGTTTAAAAGTCATGATATTTCTATAGACTCAAATTGAATTCTCATTATTCTACAATGATAATCGGTGTAAAAATGAATACATAACACCGCGGAAGTGATTTTTTGCTTACGAGTATGTAGTTAATGCAAACCTATACACCGTAATATATGCATTTAAATATAAACTACTTAAATAATGTGTTCAATGTTTTTAAATTGAAAGCAAAATAAGGAAGTTATCGGTTTCGTCCTTTAAGTATATAGGTATTTCAACAGATATTTTGAATTAATTTAAAAATAATTAGTAATTCAAATATTATATAATTACGTTTTTTGAAGCGAATTATCATCTTCAGAGAACAATATACACCTTCATAATAACTCGCATCGTGCATGTGGACCTACTTATATTTATCTATAGGTTTTTTTCAATCGTTAGTATCATAAGGCGTTATTTACATGGGCTAAAGGGTTATCGTAGAATTGTAAAACTTAGATTTCTGCAATTATCAAGTGGACATACGAATAACAATAATTGTTGGTATTACTAAGTGTTAAACTGTAACATTTAAATAATAATTTAACACGTTTAAAATGGCACGCTCGTAAGTACATAATTCTACATAAGCTCCAAATCAGTTATATAAAAAAAAAAAAAAAAATTGTAATATTTATTATACATTAATACCATGACGTAACTTTATTGCTTTTTATGATTTGTCAAAAACCCATTTTAAAATTTTTCCCGAGATTCACATTAGGTTTTAGTATATCATTTAATTCTGAGATTAATTAACTTCTTATGTTGTTAATAATCCAGTTAATACATATTTTCCTCTTAGTTATACATTGTTAATTTTAATGTTATTATTCGTACAACTGCAGTAAAATACGTCGCATGAATAAAATAAATGTTTGGTAAAACGAAGACACGTCGTCAAGGTAAATCGAAAAGAAAAAAAAACCCAAAACGATTCAAATTTCAAAGAACTTTTTTTTTTTGCGAAAGTAGTTTTGATTGACGTGTTTAGAAATATCGTCTGTTACGATTACGCACATGTGATTTGCCAGCAATGATTCCACGTACGGTGTTCGGCCATCATGACTCTCGAAAATTTTAGCGTACCACGTCGGAACATCAACGTGATCGATTCGAAAACGACACGTCGATAAAACAAAATCGGCCAGCCCTGATAATTCCGACGTCTATCGGTCGACGGAGTGCATCGTACGAGCGCACAGCTTTGCAAAGCACATAATATTTCATCGGAATACACGCAGTAGCAATCGGCCGGCGTGTATTTCGATAAAACGTGATGACACAATGTTATTTTTGAACAAAATAAATATATCGAATTATACATGGCACTTTTATAATTATTTATTTACATTATTTGTGTGTGTGTGTGTGTGTGTGTGTGTGTGTGTGCGTGTGTTTGTGTGTGTGAAAAATAACCTTGGTAGAAATGTATTTCTACAACGCAAATGAAACTTATATACCGAGCTACATGTATATAAGTTTACATATCTCGAGGATTGTTTTCGAGAAAAATATGCGGTTTTACGTTACTGCAAATATAATATTTAATTTACTATCTTTCTGAAATATTTCGACGCACGCGTTTCCCGACCAGACCTGATAATATTACTACACTATACGTATGCACAGTACACACACGTCGTATATTTTGAGCACGCGCACGCTGCTCACTCGGTCTGTGGTGCGGTCGAGCGTTGGGAAAAAAAATTTCTCACCGATGAATGTCACGTGAGATTATCGACAACATTGATGCCAAGGGCAAGGGATATACATGTACATGTAACAATCGGTAACCCGATTAAATTTAAATCTTAAAGAGATCGAAGAAAGCTTGACGGTGTATTACACCACGCGTACGGCCAACGTGACGTTGTACATATTATATTATTATGTGTGTGTGTGTATGTGTGTGTGTGTGTGTAGCTTTGATATCTCTACACCTGTATAGATTTCGCTGGCAAACGAGACAGAGAGAGAGAGAGAGAGAGAGAAAGATGGAGGGAGAGTTGGATTGGCGGATTTAGATTTTTAGACAGAGACGGAAAGGCACAGTTTTGTACCGGCACAGGACTTACGCAATATTCAAAGAATTAGTACCTACGTACGCGTATTTTATAAGGCTTTCAAGAACACGCGGGGGAGAGAGAGAGAGAGAATGCGAGTCGACGAAATTTTACATAACGCGTTCTACCTATATTATAATAACATAATGCCAAACGACGAAAACCGAGTTACCCGCATTGGCGCTGTCGCGGTGTGCTACATAATAATAATAATATATATACATAGTACACACACACACACACACACACACACACACATATATATATATAGTATTCCGTTCAATCTACATTCGGCGTCGTCACGTTTATTAGGCACGAGGATAGATTCAAACGAAAAATACCGATGAAAAAACAATCCGTTTAATCAATGCCATTAGTCCGGATTCGGAGATGAATTAATAATATTATTGTGTTAATTAAACGTTTTTTGTCGGTTTCGCACTAGTATGACGGTCGGTAATTAGTGAGTCGGTACATTTCTGCAGGTGAGACTGCTGGTACTTATTGAGTGTCCTATTATTCCTTTATTGTACGCACGGCGCGTGCGAGACGAAATAAAAACGATAGCGTAATGGCTTAACCTTCCCTCTCGATTTCAATTTTTAATAATATTGCGTTTCATACTTCAATCGTTCTAAGACACGTATTTCAAGAATAAAAAGTTAATTTATGTACGGATATATATATTTAGCAATAAAATTACACAATTTTAAATACGTTTTAAGTGCTACAACCCGTTGCTGCGGGAGGGAACTCATTAAGGAAGGTAGGCAAAAATGACATTTGCACGTAGGCTATAAAAACTTGCGATAACAGTATGAATTCAAAAATAAATCAATAAATTTTAATCATTGTAAAAACAAAATTTTGTTGAATAAAACACATTTTAATACATAAAAAGATAAAAATGTTGCAATCATAGTTAACCAGGGACGCCCGGAGGGGGGAGGGCCAGTGGGGGCCATTGCCCCCCTGAGATTTTTCATGCCAGTTACAAAATTGGAGGTTTTTTTCAATGAAATCGGTCTCACACTACCAGGGCTTTCAGTGACTTTCTGACAATCATTGTACCATTAATTTCTAGTATAATATTATTATGTACCTACTCGTAAAATTAATAGTTGTACTTCACGAGTCTCAATTTTTTTTTTTGCCCCCTTCCCCCTTGAGTGACATATCTGTGGACGTCTCTGTAGTTAACTAAATTCTTTAAATCATAATACAAATCATAGTCGAACAGTCATTGGCTGTCTGAATTCAAGCTACCTTAAAAATATTATTATTTAAAGAAAATCATCGGGTGAAACTTACTACGTTTGCCTGGACAATGTATATAAAATATTAATATTTATGTTATATCTTGGCGATTGGAGATCCTAACGATACGAGGCACTGCAAATTATCGAATGTGCAGAACAATAAGAATTTGAAATTTTCATCATTGTTTTTTCGTGGTCGGACTTGTAATTGTTATTCTTCATACATAAATGAGTGATGTTCGTTTTGTTAAAATAATTCAGAAACAATACCACTACACATTTTTTGTTTTATTAATATAAATCTATCAACATTCAATTTTAAAACCGTATTCTCGTCCTCCACTCAGGGGCAGAAAATGTATCTTGCCGCCTCCTCCTCCTCCTCCTCCGATAAATTGACTCTCCTCTATACGCCCCTACTCGTGAGCTTGTTAAGCCAATTGCTCGTGAATCTGTCTGAAATTTAAAGGACACTGAAATTATTCGGATGGTAGCAATCACCACACACAGCATTTCATACCCATTAGTCAAGCCACAGTAACACACACTGTTTAATTAATCAATTGACAATCAGAGAACGAAAATACTAACAATACGTTTACAATGAACAATAATGCTTCAATGCTAATGTTGAATGAATAATTAATAAACACATGGCGTATTTATATCTGGAGGTTTAAAGAACGAAACTAATTGAAATCGGATTAAAATAAATTACGCATGCATGTGCAATTCATATTTCCATAAGGTTGGTAAATAATGTACTTTTGCGAAACCGATACTCGTTTTAGAGTCACAAACCTGACCCCTGGTGATCTTCAATTCACGTGTCCCTGGGCAATGACTTCAGGTTTAATAATAAGCACTGACGGTAAATTTAAAATTTACTATGAAAAAAAAAAATAAATAAACAAAGGCTTTTTGTGAATCACTTCCACGTTATACTTTTCAGTCATCTGCCGGTAGAATATATTCATAATAAACAAATCAAGTTTTAAATTATTACACTCTCTGGCTATTCGATCAATAGGGTTATAAGTTCCGTAAGATGTTCGATGAAAAGGGATTTCAAATGTGGGACAAGAACGTGAATGAAATTTAGGAACATGAAAGTTTATAAGCTGTAATAGTTCTGGACAAGATATAACCCCATTTACTAATTTAAATAGAAAGCAGATGTCTGTATATTTCCGTCTATTAACAAGGGGATCTAAATTGAGGGAATTCTGTATAGAATTAAGGGATATTAACTCAGATGGATGATTATTGGAATGTATGCGTCTTTTATAAGCGATTAAACGTAAGAATCTTCTTTGTACACGCTCAAGTGATTCCATTAGTCCGACTTGTGAGGGGTTCCAAACAATTGAACAATATTCCAACGTAGGTCTAACTAAAGAAGTATACAAAGTTTTTAGACACTGTTCGTTCCTAAATTCTTTAGTATTGAACTTTTATATATTCATACGAGCATGACGTATACACGCGTTTGTCGCCGACGACGTGTGCTTGAGTATGTGTATTGTGTATAGGTACGGGTATAGTTTGAGTACATAATATATACGTATTTGTGCAGCGTAAATAAAAAGCTTTATTCACGCGAACTTGGTGGGAGGGAAGACGGCGAGCACGTGTCCTTATCCTGCTGACTACGACGTTGTAACTAATTACAATAAGTTCTGTTTCGTTTGTGTGTGTGCGTGTGTGTGTGTGTATACGATTCGTCGTAATTGCACGTTCTTCAATTCTTCTAGAATTTATCGAGTTCATTAAACAATTAATTACGCGTACCCACATTATAATTACGATTTATATTATATAGTCAAGGTTCGTGCGGCCCGCGAATCAATGTTATTACTTATTATATTTTACATCATTGCCACGAGGAAAACTGAAATCCATAATATTAGTGACCGATGCACGGACCGCGTTGAAGTTTTTATAAATAGACACGCGTATTCGGTATTCATCGAGCGCCTATTAAAATAATGATAATATAAATTCTGAATGAAACGTGCACCGTTGTGTCATTTCATCGATTGAGGAAAAAGCAGCGAATTTATAGTAGATCAAAGATAAATAAACGCGTTTGCCACGAGTGCGTCCAAGTGTATACATTTTGTAAGCAAAGCGACTTTTCACGATTCTGTTTCATATTTTTTCAATCGCACTTGCGCGGTGGTAGGTACACGTGACAACAGACGTATACTCGCGAAACATGAATGGAAACGATGATTTACTGTCGAATTTCCGTTTGCCAACGTCTGACTCGTTTCTCGCGGTTTATGCCGTGTAAATAAATCATATATCTAACGTCACGACGCGACGTACGAAAAAAAAAAAAAAAACAAAACGAAACAAAAATCGGACGTACGAAAAACGACGTCAATTATGAATTCCGTGCCATGCCGGTGCCATATTATTTTGTATTTTACACGACGTGCGATGTCACACCGTCGTGGACTAGCCCTTTTCGCGTACCGTCCGTTAATAGGTGTGTGTGTGTGTGTGTGTGTGTGTGTGTGTGTGTGTGTGTGTGTGTGTGTGTGTGTGTGTGTGTGTGTGTGTGTGTGTGTGTGTCGTCATTCCGATCACGAACCTCTCGCGCGCGGGTGTACCTGTACCTACATAACGATACGACGGACAAACGGTTTCCATTGTATAACGCCGTATAGGCACTAGGCAGCCAGACGTCACGATATAAAATTCGGAGCACTGTGCGCGTGCGTGCGTGTGTTCCCAGAGTATATATAGGTACGCTCTGCTGCGTCGACCCGAAGAAAAGTCGTTTTTTTCCCGTTTTTATTTCTTTGCCCGTCAAAACCGCGAGAGACATGCCGGTGGGTTCCATAAAACGTCGCGTATACGTCGTATACCGTTCTTTGGCGACCCGCGCGATCGGCGGACACGGACGAAATACGCCCGTGTCAGTGGGTCTATACGAGATTATGATATTATGACGATCGGCGATATTAAAGTCTTTCTTCGGAAAACCTCGTGCAAGACGGAACCGCCGCCGTGATGACGCGTGACGATCGAACGCGTTCCGAACGTGCCCCGAACGCGTTCGTCGAGCGTAGACAGGTCGAATCGTTTGAACCGCACCCGGAGAATATAATCGACAAAGTCCGTCCGACACAGAGTTCCCCGGAGCTTTCGGACCCGCGGACTCTGCTAGCGTTTACGTGGACAAGCGATCGTAAAGTTTTTCCCGTTGAAATCCGTCATCGTCGATTACTTCGTTTTCACCTAAGACCCGGTACGCGTGTAGATGAAACAGTTTTTTTTTGTTTTTTTTTTGTTTTTTTTTCGACCAGAGGGCTGTCTCGATATCGATGTCGGTCAAAACCGTTCAAATCGGTTCGGTCTCGTAAGAAAAGTCACGCGAACGCGTATACGAGCGTAAATACACGTGCACAATTTCTAATTTTTTTTATTTTAAACGGACCGACAGCGGTATATTGTATGTAGGCATAACCTATAATAGTCACCGGCGGTAGATGACAGAGACTACTATATATTATATAGTACATACATATATTATACATGTACTTTTCTCCCGACCGTGCGAGAGAGTCGCCGGCACGCTGCAGACTTATGGATGATCGACGTTATCGCGTGGCGGATCCACGAGAAAACCAGCGCTTGATCCGCGCGTCTCGAGAGTGACAAAGCAATTAAAAGAATTCTGAAAAAATAACCGCATTATTGTACATGATGACGTATCGTTCAGTGCACCTGAACTAGCCGACGAGAATACAATGCCAATCGACTACACTGTTTCGATATACTCTTGCGATTCACTACAGACGACTGCTTCGGTAAACGATATTACGTTATACGTCTTTATTATGGTCACGATTCGTTTCGATCAGTGTTGACGTTCGGAGCCGAGAGGGAGGGGGGGGAATTCGTCCCTGTCTGATTTTAAAAGCAGACGATGGACCGGGTGTTTGCCTCGCTCAGCCGTTGTCGGTGAAAAATCATGACGCGCTCCAGTTTTTGTCGTTTCGATATTTTGTATTTACCGGGAAATCATTGTCACAGTGACGGTTAATAATTACCCGATGTAAATGTATGTGCATCTATATAATATATAATATATAAGATATTAGCAAAGTTTTGACTCTTTTCAAAAAAAAAAAATCTGAAATTACGACGTCGCCATAAGTTCTTTATTTCGTTTGTTTTTTTCGCAGAAATGTAGGGCATTTGTGTCATTTTTCATATTATTGTACACCATACGAAATTACCTAAGACGGCGATTACATCAAGATAAAACACACACACACACACACACACACACACACACACACACACACACACACACACACACACACACACACACACAGACGTCTATAAAAAAAAGGCCGTTTACTAAATTATCGTCATGGACCATCGTCGCTTACTTATTTATTTAGTCCTTGATGTTCTTATATTTTCCCGTGAAAAGGATGTGCGCCTTCCTTCCTCGCCCAACCTTCTCTGTATCACATAATACACTATATATACATACACATACGTCATACACCTTTACTGTGCGCGCGGTGTATGGCACGAAATATAATCGCAGCGTTAGTTGAACCATAATATGTATAATACTAAAAAGCTGGTAAGTGAGATGATGGTGGTACAAGTTCGTCCTTCGCCCCTTCGGTCCTCGGACAAGATATTGGTGATGAATGTATTAAGTTTTAATGAAATGATGACTCATTTCTTTAGTATAAAACGATTCTGAGCAAAGCTTCAGTGTAATATAATATATTATTATTTAAATACTGTTTACGTATTTTACGGTTATTTGTATAATTTTTGGTGAGTTATAATAATTTATTAAAGTGTGTATAAAAAAAAATCCTGACTCACGATTTTTGAATTTTTGTTAGGATAATTAGGTAGGTATATGAGTAAGGTCATATTATATTTTCAGAACTTTTTGTCAAATATTTAAAATTATATTACATAAAACTTTCAATCAATTTGGTAAATTAAAAGTTCTATATTTAAGTCAAAAGTGCTATAATTGTTCTGAAAATGTTGTCCAATATAAAAAAGTATGTATTTGATATTGGATAAAATTTTCAAGTTTCTAGCTTCAATACTTTTCGATTTATGACTAAATACCTAAAATCTGAATAGTGAAAATCTCGTTTACGGCGGATTTTTACCGATTTTACCGTTTTTACTCCGTTTTTCGATCGATATTCTTGATTACTGGAAAAACTATGGAGATTTTGGAAAAATGACCTCTCTAAAGTACCATCTCAGTTCAATTTCGAATCTAAAAAGTTGCTGGACGAAACTTTTGGACAAGGATTTCTATACGAAAAAGTGTTTACAGAAAAAAAAAATAATAAAAAAAAAAAGAAAAGAAAAGAAAAAAAAATAAACATCATTGTAAAACCATAAGATCCTTCGCTTCACTCAGAATCTAAAAAATGTAATACTTAAGTAGAAATTAGTTTGCAAGCGAAGCGAATCATTTTTTGTCAATTACGTCTCGGTACGCCGCGTCTCGTGCCTCTTTATTATATCACAGTTAGTTAGACCTCCAGATCCGTTGTGCAATATCCGTGCGCGGATCACACGAGATAAGTTTATATACGATCCATCGCTTCGATAAGCGGCAGGTACCTATATGTAGTTTCGGTAATGGCCGGACCGTGAGGCTTTTATCAGATTATAAATAGGAAAAAAGCTGGTAAGATAATGGTGGTGGAAGTTCGTCCTTCGTCGCTTCGCTCCTCGGACAAGATAATGGTGAGGAGTGTATAGCACTTTCTATCATGGGATCACCTAACCTAACCTCGGACAAGATATTGGTGATGAATGTATTAAGTTTTAAAGAAATGATGACTCATTTCTTTAGTATAAAACGATTCTGAGCAACGCTTCAGTGTAATATAATATATTATTTATATACTGTTTACGTATTTTTCGGTTATTTGTCTGATTTTTGGTGAGTTTTTTCGTTATTAAACCCTCATAAAATATTCAATTTTTAACTCGTTAGAAATTTTCTGTTACCAAAAGATTCGAAACATGTTTTTATATCTATATTCCAAGTTTCATTGTGATCGGACACACCAAAAAAGATTTATACAGATTTTAAGTTGAAAATTAACGTAAAAACAGTCGATATTCATATACGAATTTATATGAATTTGTTAAAACGTGTATAAAAAAAAATCCTGACTAACGATTTTTGAACTTTTGTTAGGATAATTAGGTAGGTATATGAGTAAGGTCATATTAAATTTTCAGAACTTTTTGTCAAATATTTAAAATTATATTACATAAAAACTTTCAAACAATTTGGTAAATTAAAAGTTCTATATTTAAGTCAAAAATGCTTTAATTGTTCTGAAAATTTTGTCCAATATAAAAAAGTATGTATTTGATATTGGATAAAATTTTCAAGTTTCTAGCTTCAATACTTTTCGATTTATGACTAAATACCTAAAATCTGAACAGTGAAAATCTCGTTTACGGCGGATTTTTACCGATTTTACCGTTTTTACTCAGTTTTTCGATCGTTATTCTTGATTACTGGAAAAACTATGGAGATTTTGGAAAAATGACCTCTCTAAAGTACCATCTCAGTTCAATTTCGAATCTAAAGAGTTGCTGGACAAAACTTTTGGACAAGGATTTCTATACGAAAAAGTGTTTACAGAAAAAAAAAAGAAAAAAAAGAAAAAAAAAAAAAAATAAACATCATTGTAAAACCATAAGATCCTTCGCTTCACTCAGAATCTAAAATTAGTGCAACAGAAAACTTCGTCTCGGCGGCGGTTACAGCGAAATTAGTTTTCAAAATTAGTTTTCGTACACACGTTAATTTCACGTAAAACCTTAGATCATATTATTATACTACGACCGTGCTAACCACCACCGTCGACGTCTGTGATTCTACATACAATATCCATCAACGAATCAATGACAAACGAAAACGAGATATCAGATTGTGCGTAACTCGTTGTTTTTTTTCGTATAATATTAACGTCTGTGATAAACGTTTAACTTTTCTAGAGGAGCACACGAAACGGCGAATAATCAAACGTTATTCGTGTACCTACTCGAATACCGATTTTTGCACTCGAGCGAATTCGATCGATGCATTTGTATGTGTTGTGAATAAAAAGAACGATAAATTGATTACTCGTGAAACCGACGCAGTTTTAAGTATTCCAACGAGACAGCGTATGGATTTTAAATACGCTCAAGGTCCGTCGTGTCATGAACACCGAAAAATCGCTGTGTTATGGAAACGTAAATATACGAAACTGACAAATAATGAGTATTTAAAAATTATTTATAGTTATGACTTATGACTGTTGATTACTTGCAATAATGAAAAAATAATGTTTACGTGTCGTCGGTAAAACTGCAGATGTGTGAACGGACGTATAAAAAGCGTTGAACCGAATCGAGAGAGAATTCATCCCGTTTCGTGCGTCACACATTAATGTATACGCCGTAATACAGGGTGATTTTTAAAACATGCGCGTCCAACGTGTGTACTCGTAGCCTAACGCATTATTTCGAAACTGCTTTCGTACACGAATTAAAACACTAATAAAACTGCACGTGCTTATGAAAACATTTATCTTTAGTTATACGTGCTTTTAAGTTTCCTTAAACGTTTTTCATTTTTTTTTTTTTTTTTTTTTTTAAAGACATCACATCCAAAATGTTTATCTTAATATTCAAGAAGAAACACGTGTGTTTGGAGTATTTTTTTAAGTTTAAGTTATTATTACTCGACTGACATGTCAAAACAATTGATAAAGCGTGGAATTTAAAGTGTCGCAGAGTTCATATATAATATGATATGTACGCATATATACTAACAATAATATTTTACGGGTACAAGTCTCTTGCTTCTTCCCTCTGCCTACATCTGAACCTTGAAATGTTTCTGTCAAACTTAAACCGCAATCGGTCTAATAGTGAAAATTAAATACTAAAATGTTAAAAAAAAAAAATGAGTATATTTATTATATATAAGTATATTCGAGTCGTTGCATTATCATTATAGTGCTTATAGAATAAAAACCACCCTGTATGTGCTCACGAACGACGCGTAGGCGTAAACCCTGCGCTTGAACTTACGTACGCGCTGCACGTAGGTAGCCTAGTATTATGATATCACACCGATTTGATGTACTACCATCTACCACTTCTACGAGTTACGTACCGTACGGACGGACGGTCGTCGCGTAGTGAAACACGCGATAAAAATAAATCGGCGGCACCAACGCGGTGCGACGGACGATATAATATTATATATTATAATATTATTGTATACATGACTGTGCGTTCAACGTAAAAAGTCGTGTGTTGATGATTATTACATTGTTCGGTCTCTTGTCTGTAATAAATAAACGTTTATTTAGTTTATTTTAACTGTCTCGATAATATGCTGTGCGTAGTTTGCAATGAAAATATGTATGAAGGGGATGATTTACGAATGTACAAAATGTAATGAATATTTGCATTTTTCTTGTGCCAGCACAAAGGGAAGCAAATTTTCGAAAAATGCAATAACGAAAACAAAGAAAAGTGGTCTTGCGTAAAACGTAGAACAACAACGACAACGGTTAGTAACACAAGCATCACGAAAGACGATGATTCGCTTGTTGGCTCAAATGAAAAGTCGTCAAGTTTAACTGCAGACTCAGTCAAATTTATGAGTAACCGGTTCGACGTTTTTGGGAAACAATTAAGCGAGGTCTTAAATTCAACCAAAGAACTTAAAGAAGAAAATTAAAAATTAAAAGAAAAAATAACATTAAATTGTACGATGACGACTGTAAATTAAATCGAAAAATTAATGTCTTGGAACGAAAATTAATTGTAAACAATGTAGTGTTAATCGGAGTGCCTGAAGAACCCTGCAATGAAAGCTGTAAAGAAGTTATTGAACTTATTGCATCTAAACTGGGATTTAAGATAGCATTAGTAATTGCCTTTCGTACACGTCCTAAAACAAATAATAGACCTAGAAAAACGATTGCAATATTATACATTCAATGGAGAACAAACAAAATGTAACGTAGGCTGCCAAAAAAAAAAAAAAGAAAGAAATTGAATGCAAATATGGTAAATGGAATATCTGGGATAACAGAAGCGTATTCATTCATATAATATTATGTTTATGTATCGTGATGTAATACAACAATTTTTTTTTCGCTCTTATTTTATTTTTCGATTTTTATTCCCCGCGACCGAGTGCAGGAATATTCGCGGGACGCGCGGCGACGTGTTTTCGCGCGTTGTACGTTTCCTGTGCCCGGGAAACCGACGCCCGTGCGAACCCGTGTCCGATCGGGTCACGCAATTGAGGAGTTTGCGTGTGCAGAAAACACACGGCCGACGACGGGCGGTGGTCGTCGGTCGTAACGAAATACAACGTACATCGTTCCGATACGGAGGACAGGCGGCCTGTGTGGATATTATAACACTATTATTATAATATCCACGGGTGACATTCGATATATTATTGTCGTACACTTGCGATTCGGTTTTTTTAATTTTTAATTCATATTTTACACGACCGCGCGGCCTAGGCGGTTTGAATTCGCGCATTCGCGTTGGCCGACATCGTTTTCGGTCCGGTCGAAACTGGGCACGTGCTATCGCATTTGTATGGACACAATACGTATGTTATTATGTTTTATATATATTTTTTTTTTATTGCGAATCGTACGTTATCATATTTTGTACAACTATACACATACACATTTATATACCCCCCACAGTGTGGTACGTACGTAACGCGTATCCGCACGCCGTATACATCTTTCGTCATAGAATATCGTCTAAACGTTCTATTTTTAATTCGTTCGCATACCTACGGCGATATAATATAATGTTATGTGCGCGCGAACGCGCGGGGCGTGTTTAATTATTAAAATCGCGCGTTCGTATTATTGCAATAATATTATATTATGCTTTACGCTATATTATTTTAATAAAACACATGTGCGCGCGTGCGAAATAACCGACCGTCTGTGCGCGCGACGTTATGTCACATTATATATATAATATATGTATATAAATTAATTTTCTTTCTTTTTTTTTTTTTTTTTTACCCGACCGTTTGGTATACGTCGAAACGGTCGTCGTCGTCGACGGCGGCGGCGGTGACGAATTTGAACTTTTGACGTCCGACCGTTATTTTATCCGATCCCCTCTCCCCCCCCCGACAATCATCGCGTATATGGGCACCGATCGATTTTTGACGAAACAATGTTTCTTTGTTTTGATTTCATACACACGATTCACACACTCACACAATATTGCATATTCAATTTTCAATAGACGCCCGGGTGAATGAACACTTTTTACAGTTATTAATTCGCAAAAACTCATTATCAGATTAATCGATCGGAATCGCGATTCGAGACACCCTAAATCGTGATCGCGATTCTTCTGAGCTGCAGAGGAGTGAGTTCGCACATTTTATTGTGCTACAATGACGAAAGCACGTCGGGCTGTAAATAACATAATATAATATGTATCGAACTGTCACTCTGACGAAAATTTCACCCGCGGCCATGTTCCCTTCGCGAACAAGTCTCTTGTTGTTTGTCGAGTGCAGTGTGGGGCCGGTGATTTTCGAATTTTTTTTTTTTTTTTGTTTCTAAACTCCGAGAACATCAGAGATCGCTGTCCACGGACGGAAAACGGATTTATTAATTTCTTTTCGGTTGTGCCCGCGTACGGCCCCGTATTATGCGTACGCGGCACGGCCACCGCGTTAAAAAAAACAGAAGAGAAAATAAATGTACTCGGACGGACATGGATCTACTGCTCGGTCGGACGTTCTGTCCGCGGTTCGATTTCTCCGAAAAGATCGTTTTAAAACTGGCCATTATATCGGTATTGACTAGGCGAGAAATCGATTCTTGAAAATATGCAAAACATTAAAATATAATCATGCGCTGATTTATTAATTTCGACTTGTGTTTTGAACGCGATGTACTTTTCAAAATATTTTGGTTTTCGGCCCATTCTATATGGAATTGTAACGTCATTGACGAGAGCGTTATATTATGACCCATTGCTAATACTTGGATTTCGTCAGAAATATACCTATACACGAGATGGCGACCCGGCAGAACGGTCGTGGCCGTAGTAATCACGGTGATTCTATAATAATCGTAAACAATTTTTCGGGTCGTTCGAGTCATTTTGAGCACAGCTGACGATCCATTTTCGTATCGCGGTGCACCGGCCCGAAAATAAACGATCTCATTCTGTCCACCCGCGCCGATCTTGGACGGCGAACTTGTGACACGCTCGTGTGATACAAATGACACACACACACACACACACACACACACACACACACACACACACACACACACACACACACACACACACACACACACACACACACACACACACACACACACACACACGACGCACACGCTCACATACAAACGACTATAATGTAACGTAAGTAACGCACCCAAGATTCGTGCCAGGGGCATATTTATGGGGTGGGGGGCTGAGGGGGTTTCAGCCTTCCCCCGAAATCCAAGAATTGTTTATGAAGTCTGCTTATTATGTCCTATCAGATGTAAATCGTAAAAGTTAAAAATAATTTTATAAAGAATTATTAGTAACAATGAACAAGTTATTCGTGTAATGTGTCTGACGATTTTGATCGTAACGATTATATACCTTTGAGTTCGGTTGAATAGGCTGAATTGGGGAATTTCAGTTGGAGAAAATACCACAGCCCCCCCCCCCCAAATCTAAATACGCCCCTGACTCGTGTTCTCGACTTGTGATTGCAAACGAGAATCGAACATTTGTTGTTTTCAACCGTTCGACCCCTTTATAATCGCTCACAGTATTTACACACGCGTACACCGTCTCTCGTCGCTCGATCGGTCACCGCTAAGATTCACAGTGGGACGTACGCGTTTCTCGTTCCGTATTACACAGCGCGGATTCGAGATTTCACGTACTTATATTATATATATATATATTATTATATTATTTTATGTTTCGAATGTTCGGCTTTATGGACCGCAGTGCGGGGGGTACGTTAAACATCGCGCAGGGGGTGGCGTTTTGACGTCGGGGGGTAGTATAAACACCGCGCCGCAGGGGGATGAGGCGAGTGTATTATCGTTTACGTTACAAAGACTCCCCCACGCGATCGACGTACGAACATAACGATCCATAAATCGGTGGTCGACTGGTTGACCGAGCGACGATCTACAACGGGTCGTGGTCGGCGAACGAAAAACGAAGGGCGCGACGTACGCGTTCGCGTGGATTCGCCGGACTCGTAGATCGCTGTGAACCGGTTTCGGCCCGGAGAGCCGGTCTTATTCTGCACGCAGACACGACGGTCAAGCACGTATCTACTTTTTAGGTATACGTTTCGGACTCGAAGACCTTACGCACGGGAGCCGAGATCCGACGGATTCGAGGGACCGGTTCGACTGTGCGGCGCACCGTCTTAATATACTCATTACGATCTGCATCACTTCATTCGCGCATCCGCCCGAGTGCTCTGCAAGAAGTAAGAGCCGCCGAGGTCGATCTTCCCTTTCGACACCGTCGGAATTTTTCGTATTTTTTTTTTCTCCGGACCGCCCGTTGTCTTTTCGGTCGGTCGTCCGTCGCGCCACACACTCGTAAGCTGTATGCGGTTTCCAAGGCGCGACCCATTTTGTATATAGAGTGCAGGTTTCCAATATTCCGCGACACGTCGCAGTGGCCGAACTGCTGCTATTCAATCGGCGTTCGCAGTTGTTAACATTCGTTTTTAGTTTATTTTCTATAACTTATCCGAGTGCGCGCGTCTTTTTCATTTAATTTTCCATGAATAGGTATATTTTTAATAATATCATATAACATTCTTCTAACACATTTGTTTTAGATTCTGAGTGAAGCGCATGATCTTATGGTTTTACAATGATGTTTATTTTATTATTTTTTTTTTTCTGTAAACACTTTTTCGTATAGAAGTCCTTGTCCAAAAGTTTCGTCCAGCAAATTTTTAGGTTCGAAATTGAACTGAGATGGCACTTTAAAGAGGTCATTTTTCCAAAATCTCCATAGTTTTTCCAGTAATCAAGAATAACGATCGAAAAACTGAGTAAAAACGGTAAAAATCCGACGCAAACTTTAGAGAGGTCATTTTTCCAAAATCTCCATAGTTTTTCCCGTAATCAAGAATAACGATCGAAAAACTGAGTAAAAACGGTAAAAATCCGCCGTAAACGAGATTTTCACTGTTCAGATTGTAGGTATTTAGTCATAAATCGAAAAGTATTGAAGCTAGAAACTTGAAAATTTTATCCACTATCAAATACATATAGATATGATATAGCCATATAGGTCCTATGAGCATGATAATCTAGCCCCCCACCCTCCCCCCGCTAATTGCGTACACTGAATTTCCACACCTGTAAATGGATCACATGACTGCGCATCGGTGGTTTTTCGGCGGGGGGGGGATGATTTTCGACTCGAACGACGCGCCTATGCGATTTTTTCGCGATCGGTTTTAGTTTTTAACGAGAAGAAAAAACGAAATATTCAGCCGAGACGAAGGGCTAACTAGGCACGGGCGTCGTGTCATCTTCGTCGGGTCGGTTTTGAATTTTCCGCAGGGACGAAATATAGAAACGAAACGGAATCGTTTCGAGGACGAAAGTCGTTTTGGTCCAACACTGGCGTCGATAACGACGACGACGACGACGACGCAGTACTTGCGGCGCAATCTGCGGGCGACGGACGGACGTGAGACTCGGCGGCGATAACGCGCTCTGTCGGACCGTTTGACGTCCGGCCCGTTGTTTCGATCGTTTGCCGACAGATGGCGGCACGTTGATCGCCGCTGCCGCCCCTGCGCGTCCGAGAGACGAGCGATTTTATTCGCCTATTCGCTTCGTTATCATAATATAACTTTGCGTACCGGTACGCATAACCGCTCCTGCCCCGCTCACGGGGACCGCGACGACGATTTGTTTGTTCGTCTCTCGTTTTTACCTCTCGCCGCGCGCATTCATAAAAGTCATCTCTTTCGCGTGTCCTCTCGGTGACGTCACGTCGTACACTATTATTAATAATTTAGGGGTTTATTACAGCGAGCGAGCAGCTTTTTTCCCTCGACTCGAAACGACGTAGTAATTATTGCTGTTATTTTAAAAAACATTTTTAATTTTTTTTTTTTTTAATTTTATCTCATCATTTGACGTGCTCGCGCGCGCTTGTGTGTAGGATTTAATTTCAAGGGGGGTCCCGTAGAATCGGAATACATTTTTGATCCGGCTTTATTTTTATTTCGATAAAATATATTATCGTAATTCATTGAAAAAATATTACATGTATACGTTTCGGGAGGGAGTGATAGAGTCCAGGGCCGGATCGAGCCGGCGAGTTACTACCGAGTAAAGCGTCCCGTACACGACACACACAATTAATCGCACGACAGATTGTACAACGATTGTATATACCTAATACTAGTCGTACCGACTCGCAGTACCTACGTAATATCCAACACGCACTAGCATACGACTTATTGTGCTACAAGTTGTTCAACTCATCCGGACACGAATCCAGAGCAAAGATCTGAGGGGGGCCTCTATAATTTTTTTCCAGATAAACATAAACAAAACAGTTAACATTTTTTTTTCTTTTTTTGCGTTTATGGGTCATTCAGGCCTTTCGCAGCTTCCACTAATCCTCTCCACACGTCACGGTCAGTAGCGGTCTCAATATCTGCTGTTTCCGTCTATCATCCTTACATCTGCATTGACTTACGTATATCTTGCCATCGTTGTCGAGGTCTTCACCTGGAGCGCTTGCCGGCTGGTTTATTTATCAGTACCTCCCGAATTATGCTCTCTTCGGCACGCCACGCATGGCCCGCCCATTCTAAACGCTTGGAATTCAGAAAGCATTTAATACTTGGTTTATTGTACAGAGAATCCAAAATGGTATTTTTTCTCCTTTCGTAGGCCCCTGCAGTTGTTTCATTTCCGACAGGACCGTATATTTTCCTCGTCGACCACATCTCACTAGCATATACATTACTATTGGGCGTAAATATGTTAAATACATTTTTTCCTCTGTCGCCTATGACAGCATTTTTGAACTTAATAATTTATTCATTGAGTAGTATGCTCGGTTCACACAGTTAAAATGCCGAGATCAAATTTTGTGTTTGAAAATCGTGCATTATAATATTTTAGTTTTTTTTTTTTAAATTGATAAAAATACAGTGTTTTTTTTAAATTTTTAATCACACACTGATTTAATACTTTTAAAAAACGTTTTAAGAGTAAACGTAGCGAGAACAGTTCTTAGCGATTCTGTGCAGAGACGAGTGTCTCCTTTTTTCATAACACTCGCGCGTTTTTTATAAACGAGTCGATGTTTACTTGAGTATAACTCGTCGTATACGCGTTGTCTTACATTCAATATCTAATCTATAAAAACCCATTCTGTATTGTATGATCTAACGATATACAGGCGACTATAATAGGCTTGGGCCGTACTTGAGTTTTCGATATGTAAAACACGGTTAAAACACGACTGACATTAAATTTGAATAGTATAACGAATTTCAAGCCAGCCACACGTTTTCTTTGTACCGGGTTCGTTAAAAAGTCGGGGAGATGGAGGTTGGACGCCTACGGAGGGTGCGCACGAGTAGGTGTACCGCTGCAAACGACCGCGGATCGACCCGATAAAACTTTCAGGAGACTTAGACGAGATTTAGACTCTGGTCGAGAACACAACGTACCTCTGGCTGTAGCACACGCCGAACCGCAAACGCCTTATGAATAAAACAAAACCCGACCCGTGCGTATAGTGGAACCGGGGTTACCATCAAACATTTACCACCGGAATGCGGACGGTCCGATGAAGAGAGAATAGAATCCGACATTTGAGACCGTCTCACCGAACGCCCCTGGCCCCTGGCCCCCGGCCCCTACAATACAACCCATTCAAAATTCACAACGCATTAAAACGTATCAAATCCACCAAACTCTGTCCATAAAAAAGATAAAAACTATTTTAGAATTAAAAAAAAAAAAATAACATCTGTTAAAATTAAATCCTCCTTTTTTATCATAATATTATTATTACGTTCACGATAAATTCGTAATCAACGTGTGGCGATTCAGTCCTGTTCAACGCATAAATTTGAAATGTATTATTTCGTGTTAAGTTTAAAACAATAATTAGTTATAGTACCTTTACATTATCAGGTGCTAAGTTTTTATGAAAAAACAAATTTTCCATTTTTAATGAGAATTTTCGTATGGTTTTTAGTTTTCTTAAATGGCTACTTTTGTTTATCACATAGTGTAATGAAAGAGAGCATTATTTTTGGAGGTTTTGAATTTTTTATGATTGCACCAGTATAGTTCAAACTTACGCGTCTAAAGTTTAACAGCGGAGACACAAAGTGGTAGTTGCCGTTTTAGCGAGGAGCACCGGAGTACCCTACTTCGCTAGTATCAACTTTAAAATATGCTAAAATGTTTCTTAAACTGTCGGGACAGTCACAAAAATGTACGTGTCGAAAATGTAAAGAAAAAAGGTGTTCTCCTACAGAATATCGTATAATAAACAGAGGGTGGCGTTTTGACAAAACCATAAAAACTTTCAAAAGTCACATATATATTATAAAATATGGCTTTTTTCCATAGAAATATAGTCACGCTGTTTTCAATTACACGCGAATAAAAAAATCGAATTATACGAATTGCACAGGGCGTTGAATCGCATATAGCGAGCAGAATATCCGTGGGACACCCTGTACAGGTATAGACATGCTCGCGTGCGTTTTAGCTTTCGCAGAGACCTGAATATTTTTAAATGCCATTTCAATCTTTTTGTTTCGCATTAATATTACCTCGAAGCGCGCGTACCGTTAATACGTACACACACACACTCGCGCCTGTGCGCGCACGAAGTAAAATATATGTATAATGTATATATATATAAAGAAATATAATGGCGTTTTCGCTTCTGAAATAATATTAACGACGTATATTGTCGTGTGTGTGTGTGTGCTTTTCCACACCGATACACACAAACGCACGCGGGTATTGAAGTTTTTTTTTTCAACTCTGTTGGCGTTTTACGTTTAATATATATTTATCCCCCTCCTCCTCCCACACACACACACAGTACCGTCACAGTGCCGTATGCCGACGTGGCATTAAAATATTACAAAGGTACCTACTACCACGTCGTGAAACACTTACCGACTTTACGACTATAAAACAACACTCTCTATATTATGTGTACTTGCAGCGTTTCGCCGCGAATACCTGTGTGTATTGGCATAGATGCTACGGCATCGGCGGCGGCGTATTAAGGTTCACAGGGGGAAAACGCGAAACGCGACGGGCACAAAGAAAAACGATTAAATCAAAACTCAAAAAGGTTTCGGCTTTCTTTGTAAACGCGGTGGATTTTGTTCGCGTTTGTATCGTATTCGCCGTCGAGAGCTGCAAACGAACAACAAAATGCGTATCCGTCGTCGCACGATGTGCAGTATATAGGTACGTATTGTAAAAACGCGTTCGTATAATGTTTATCGAACACAAAAGAGAAAGAAATACGTACTTTGGATATAGGACGGGGCGGGTAGTCCGTACTCGCACGGGAAAAACGTCTTGAAAAGTGTATTAAAAAACATAAATATCGTAGACGGAACGGAAAGAGAAAGAGAGAGAGAGAGAGAGAGAGAGAGAGAGAGAGAGAGAGAGAGAGAGAGAGAGAGAGAGAGAGAGAGAGAACAAAGTCACCTATTTTAAAGTTATAAAATATTTATCGATTATGGTACCGGAGTTGCGGGTTTGCAGGTAGTCTGTCTCGTGCGATTTTTCTCGTATACCGCATACGATTTATTTAGACACGCATAAAAACGAATAAAACAGTGTCCCGTCGACATGACGACTATCGCGAACGACACACCGCGCAATGAATGTACGAACACACATTTGTTATAATATATTCCGAGACGTGTACGAGTCGAATACTCGATATCGCTCACCCGTGGGTTCGTACCGATTTCGATCGGGGCGGACGACGTCGACGGCGGCGTTTCACACGAGCGTGGCCATGGCGCTTGCGTTCGGAGTACGCGAAAAGTCATCCTACATATATGAGCGTGTTAGGAGCAGCTTTACCCCCGTCGCGTCCCCCGCGTTTACCAGTCGAACCTTGTACAACCCAAGCTTGTATGAAATTACCGACGACGGCACGTAACGATAATATACATATAATATCAATAAATTATTAATCGCGATAAACCAGTAAAACTCAATACAGAACACTCCGGGACGGTTTTTTTTTCAACATCATGATTTTCGAAGGAAAATGTTTCGAGGACTTTTTGCAAGTCAACATCAATTGGAACCGGTTTAATGTGCGATCACCGATCTACCGACGAATTCGCAGTCTTACCGACCCGAGAATTTCGAAAAAAAAAGTATATATTAATTATTATAATGTCGTTTACCTCTACGTTGCAGAGGTGTCCTCTGATGAAAATATCATCGAAAATAATATTTTCCTTCTTTTGCAGGTCGGTACTCTATTTCAGCGGATAATCGCCTAATAAGCCGTACACTTATTATTAGTCATTACTCATGACTAATCCCGACAATGATATTGTGGTTGGAGAGTATGAGCAAAAACACTATGTGTCAGGCCATTTTTTAAATATGTTTTCTGCGTCCAAATGGACACCCAGTCAAGATTAGTGGAACACTTAGTAGAGAAATAATTGATCCACTGGGTGTCCTTTAACCGAATAATAATACTTTAGAAAAAGGTCATAGATTTAAGTCCTGAGCTTTAAGTCAAATTAAAAAAATAAAGTTCAAAAGATTGATTCGAATTCGTTCATTAAGAAAAAGTGTACAATAGAAAAATGGATCTTGGTTTGTAGTTTCGAAAAAGTGATGTTTTCCCTCTAACATATTAAAATATTATGATTTAAGATTATGATATTTTTTAAATTTTTTGTTGGGGGGGGCCGGTCTTTTAGACCATCCCGTAAAACAAACAAATTTCCCTCCATCTTATTCTGTTTTCAGCTATTTCTCTCCAGTTTGCTCTTGGGTCTACTTCTAAAACTTCTCTCTTCACACAGTCTTCCCATTTGAGGCGTGGTCTGCCTAGTGGTCTTTTTCCTTTCGGCTCCTCTTTAATTACTGTGTTTATCATAGTGTCTTTTTTTCTCCAATTGTGAACTGCCCACATCAGTCTTCTTTTTGCGACTTCCCTTGAAATACTTGGTAAAATTATGATATAATTATGGCATTTTCAAATACACCATTATTTATCATAATTTTTTTAAGAAGAACCATTTATTAAAATGAAATATTTATTATTTTTTAATTTAAATATGTAATTTATGTATAAAAAGATAAAACTTTAGTAAGTTTTGTTTTTATTATGCGAGTCGTTATCTGTTATTGACTGTAAAATATACTTAAATATTTAATCTGAAGAAAATTATTTCGGTTCATATCTACTATGTATGATTAGATACATTTTGTTCTTTAAAATGTTGCAATCAATTTATTGATAATTTTGGGAACTTAGTTGTAGTAATACTGTTTCAGATATCAGAGATATATAATTAGACGAATAGACATTGTTTTGTAACTTAATATTACATTTTAGGTAAATAGGCAATGCTTCCACTGTTCGCAGAGTGCAAACTATAGGGAGATCACTGAGTAAGAGAATGGGGTATTTCTACCAATCAATTTGTTTTTAAGGGGAGATGGGTGGACACGCAGTGGTCAATCACTAAAAACTGGCCTGCTATGTGTGGGTCGGCGAAATTTTTCACTATGATTTACAGTTTGGTAGATTAGTCCATGCGGGTTTATAACCGTATAAACTGTTTTAATACCTGCAGCCACTGATCTATGCGAATCGTCGTAACAACTAACAACAGGCATGTTTCTTTCTGTTATGTGTTTGAATAATAAAATCTGTAAAAGCGCACGTCTATAGGTGGACTTGATGATTGGCAAGTATTGACCATCTATCGATCACGCCGTTCTATCGTACGTCGGCCGTCAGCCACCGGTAGATCACACATTGAACCGGTCTTCAACATTTTTTCGTTCACCGTTTACGACGCACACGCGACTCTGCAGTTACCCCGCGGCTACGTTTACGGGTTTTAAACCGTTTCGCACGAGCAAATATCAATAATAATAATAATAGAAATAATAGATTTTCGCGAAAACGACGCGTGTCAGTTTTAGATCAAGATTTTTATTACGACGCGATCGATACTCATTGTAACGGTTCGGCGTTTTGAAAATTTCCGTCCGACCGTTCCGCGCTCGATCACGTATACCGAGCGTTTACGACGAAAACTTCACAACACGGCTTCGGGTTCATGTTATTATTATTATTATTATTATTATTATTGTTATTATTATTATTATTATTATTATTATGTGTATAAAGGGTAAACGCGGTGCTTGTCGTCGACGCGCGCGCGCGTGACAGCCGTTAATCTTTCCCGCGGACAGCTGACACGCAGCTATGCATGAAAAATATCGATGACGTTCGGACGTCAATGCGACGTTGAAATTTGCAAGTATTTATAAACCTATAGTTATTTTCTTAAAAAAAAAAAAAAAACAACAAAATCGTTAGTCATTTTTGTCTGCGAGTTTTTTTAGTTTTTAGTTTTTTTATTTTTGAATCGGAAACAGCTATTATCACGCTACGACTTGTGCATAGTAAATAAAACCGAAACGACTTGAAGTGTTCTGAAATTGCGTTCGGTCTTTAAATGTTTGACTGTTCTGGGTCGGTTCCCTTCGTTAGGTAAACCCACTCCGTGACTCTAATACCTATACTCGAAACCTAATTTTTTCAAAACTACTCTCGTAAACTATTAGTTATTGAAAAATAAAACGTAGATATACTCGTATTATCAACGTTTTCGGGAAAAAAAAAACCATAACAATAAAATGATTATTCCCGTTCAAAGAGCCGAGTCGAAAACACCAGGTGAAAAAAAAAATTTAATTGCCATGTTTTCGTGAATGACTGTCGGTGTCGAAAACGAGGTGAGCGTTATTGACAAACCGCCCTGTGTTGTTTACGTGTCATTATTGTACACACGGCGCAACACGAGAAACGCACACTACGCACGTGGTACCGAAAACACGTCGTCGTAAGGACCTGCGTAAGCACGTAACACATTACACACGCGTAATACACAATACACTCGTACTTAATACGTACCCAATTTATTTGTTTCGTGTGCGTACGCATTACGCGCGATAACGATAATTGATAATATTATTATTATTATTATTATTATTCGTAATCGTTATTGTTATTATTTCGAATCGGCACAACCCATTTAATAATATACGAAAATAATACTCGTCGACGAGTGTTTTGTGTATAGGTACCTATATTATAAATATGTGTTTAACATAGTAGTAGCAGCTCGCTCGTGCATTATTGGTGATTGGTTATTACTTATTACAATATCATATTATCTTACCCGTCCATTCACGCGCTTTCGCGTAACTATATAGGTTATGATATTATACGTACACTATATGAGTATGACGGTCATTTGAATATTTAACACCTGTTATTATTATTATTAGGTGTTTTTCACTATTGAATCACGTACGGTTTATCATCGTTGTGAATATTGTGCAACACACGAGTGGCGTGTAACTAATGTGTGTACACACGGCGGCGATTTGTCCGTTTTATCGTTTTGAAATACATCACCGACCGACGTGACGCGTAACGAAGACGTATTTTATTCAACAACAACAACAATAATAATAGTAACAATAACAATAATAACAATAACAATAACAATAATAATAATAATAATAATAATAATAATAATAAAATAACCGTACGCCGTGGTACCGATCGCCTCTCCAATGTCAAATGAAAAATAGAAAAAAAAAAAAAGTTAAAAAACAACACGAATCTCGCTTGTGAATCGACGGATTTTCTCGTCACAGGTCGTATACACTCGACTTCCATTAGAAGTGGCACGTTCGAGATTCGATTTCGATAAACGGCCATCGGATCGTAATGGGTTAAAGTATTAATAATATGCATGTAAATTCGTTATGTACAACGACCACGACCGTGTGAAATTAATTACTTAAGCATACGCTTTATTTGCAATAACACAAGTGCTGTACAGTGATTTATTAACACGTATATTCAAAAAAAAAAAAAAACCAGTCAATAACACGACATTATCGATTATAATTAATTTTAACAAGACGTCAATATCTAATAATTGTTTCATGACGTACAACTGTACAACTGTATACGCGCGCTCGAGCTCGTGTACTTCACGACGGTAACGATAATTACAAACGATCGGTTTTAAGTGACTCTCTTTAAAACACGGTACAAAACGAAATATGTCGTACGCTCGAACAATATGAAACGGTGTACTTTGATACTTTCGTCACAATAATAAAATCGTGATCGCGGAATATTGAAATCGACGTATTCAATGTTTGCGAGTTCTGCAATAATAATATTAATAATAATAAGCTCGATTATAACGCGAGAGAATGCGCTCAGAGGGAAATTGGCTTTTAGACGTCGTGTGATTTGTGTTGTGGTTTTTTCCCTCCCGGAGAAACATGTCGCATAAAATATTGTAAACGCACCGATAGAGATCGACGCTTTTACAGAATATACGTATTTTCACTTTCCAACGGCGGAATAATCCATAATTGATTAAAACGAGAGCGAACTTTTTACACACACACACACACACTATTACGTATATTTAAACGTCGACTCGAGGTTAATTATGAATTTATTATTTTACGGGGCGAGTGTTGACGTCGGGATAATGAACTTTGTAAGCGATCAAATTCCGTCGTAACGTACTTATCGATTTTCATGAAAGTGGGTGTTGAAAGTGCTCCAAAATACGTATATGTATATATATTATAAATTATATATGTGTGTGTATGTCGGCGAGTAAGTACTTGATCGTTTTATGGTCCAATGAAAAATTATGTTTTGGGTCAGACACACACACACACACACACAAGATTTTATATTTTTAAGTTTTCTTTTGCGGTTCGCCGTAGACTCTTCTATAAGAAATCGCATTATCTTCGAGGTGAAAAACATTAACCTATTTCGGCGCGGCGCTGAATGAGTGGAAGAATTTGTTCAAAGTTTGCTCACACACACACACACACACACACACACACACACACACACACACACACACACACACACACACACACTCGAGCCGTCCGTTGACACTAAATACTAATGCGCTCGTCGTCGATGATTTTACGATCGTGTCGTTTGTGCTCTTCGACATGACGTGTATATGAGCGGCTACTTATCGCGGTAGTTGTAAAAACAAGGTGTTATAAAATTATGCACGTGTGTTACGCGCGCGCGCGAACGAAGGATAATATTTAATGTACTGTGGCACTAACGATTCTTACTCATTATCCATTGTGACCGTGTGACATTACATAATAATACGTCGTCGTACATGCGCGTTTTCGGTGGATCTTCGGCTCGTTTTAAAACGTACACACACACACACAGTCGTTTGACTCGTTTATGAAATCATGAATATTGCGTAATTGTTATTTGTCGTGCGGTACACGCGGATAATTAGTATTTATTACACAAATGACCGAACGTCGGTAATTATTATAGATACTTCCCGCGCGCACGCCCGATGGACCATGTTATTGTCGTCGTTACGCCCCGACTAGTAGGTGCCTATAAAATAATAATAACAATAATAATAATAACCAGGGGCGTGCCTAGGGGGGGAGGTTGGGTGTTCAAACCCCCCCGAAAAATAAAAATAATTGTTAATAAAAGTTTTACTTAATATTATAATATATATATACTTACATAATATTATAATGTGGAATAATTTGATTAGGTTTGGTTCTTTTTGGTTTTTTATATTACTATTGAATAATATGACTCGATCTGACATATTATGTATGTTGTTTGAATATTGTATATATGGCCAATTAATATCTATTATCTAGTAAAATAAATACACTTATACACTTAAAATAGGTACGTGTTAGTAAAAATATTGAACCCCCCCCCAAAAAAAAAATTCTAGGCACGCCCCTGATAATAACCGTGCGTTCGGTTCGATATAACATCGCGACGTGCACGATATCCGTAGAAAATATTACGTCTCGGGGGACGTAGACCGAAATAAAACACCGAGACGGCCGCGGCTACTCGTCGAGTCGCTGTGGTGCGCGCGCGGGTGGTGATGTGACACGTAATAATCGTCGTTTAAAGGGCAAAGTCGTAGCGGGTAATATTTTTATTATTATTATTATTATTATCGTCGTCGTACTATTATATTAATATTATAACAATCCCGGGCGTCGATCGCGATACGCGTACCAATGTCGATTGTGTTGCCTACACGTAGCTCGTCGACGGCTCCTCCGCGGCGCTCGTGCCCGGACGGCGGACGACGCGACGCGTAATGAAAACGAAAACGACGACGACGTACGATCGATGACCGTAATCTACGCTCGTCCCGATATTATATCGGATTTCAAAACGCGCGTATAACGCAACGGTTTTCCGTTTTGTAATAGTAATTTACGAATTGACGGAAGAACCGCCGCGCCGTCGTCGTCGTCGTAGTCGTATAGTTGTGCAGTCGTTCCGAAGCACAGACGAAATTATGTATGCAACGGAGAACGCAATAAAAAAAAAAAAAAAACAAAACAACAATATAAAGTTGCAAACTCGACGAAGAAATCTTTTTAAATAATTGTCATCGAACAACAACAGCGTAAGAGGAAGTTGTTTCTTTTTTTTTTTTTTACAATCAAACGCCTTCGGGGAATGCACCCCACAGGTTTCTTCTGCAAACATTTCAACAACATGTTAGGTTAGGTCAGGTTACCCACTTGTAACATTGTGTTTGTTTTGTAGTAAACTCGATTTTATACTCAACAATTAAACGCGTAACGTCTCCAAGACCATTGCGTAAGACCGTCACTGACGTTTTCGATTCTTTTCCAAGACGGGATTTCCCGTGTTAGTATGGCTGTTAATTTTTTTTGTCCAGTAATACAATTTGCGGCGGACAAAAGTGGTCTAAAATATGTCATACGTAAAGCACTGAAGGTACGACTATGATTTATATTGTGTTATGGATTTAAAAGTCGCGTTTTAAAAACGCCACGGTATTAATTTCACCAGTCGGTCGAAGAAATAAATATGTATACGAAAATGTATAAAAAAAAAAAAAAACAATGAAATCCGTTTTCAACAAAGCCTTCGTCGTCGTTTTCGGGAGTACAAAGGATTTCGCATTTAGAACACTGACACGCGGTGATATATCACCGTACCGAGTTCGAATTAAAAATAATAATACCACCGGCTTGTGCCGAGGTGAGTGACGCCCAGCCCGGTAGGTACCTATAGACATTCGAATAACGAATGTCTTTTTTCTTTTTTTTTTTTAATTACCTTATTTTTTCTTTTTTCGCCTCGCAGGAAAAACGTTCAAAACACACGACGTAGCCGACTGCACCGAATTTAAAAACACGTCGCGCATGCACACAATGGCCGTTTCGACTAGGTATATTGTTTCGGTGTATAATAATACTATAACCGTTTGCGGAATATGCAGTCACATTAATTTTGTAAACGCGCATATTAAATTATAATAAACGCAATAATATATACGCGGTGTGTATTTCATTTTTGTAATAATGGGCTTTGTGATCACACGTATGGGCGTATGGGTTCATTATGTGTTGCTCGCTCTGCAGACTGTATATAATATAGACATAATATGTAGGTATATACGTATGAATAAGAAGTCGGCAGTGTGAACACGCGTACGGCGTGTATCATCATCGCCCGTTACGAAATTAAAATCCCGATTATGCGCCTCTGTGTGAGGAGTATCAAATTATCGTTGTTGTTATTAATTTTCGCAACTTTTAATAACGTTGTGACCGACAGTATTATAATTTGTGATTCCGACAACGTTTATTACAATATATACGCGTGGGGGGGGGGACGGTCATGACGAATATTTTCGCAAACATCGAGATCTCGTTAGATATATACACATATATACAGTGGCGTATTTACGGGGGGGTCCCCGGCTCTCGACCCCCCCCCAGAAGAAAACAAAATTAAATTTATGTCTGAAATGAAATGTACTTTTTAATAAAATAATAAATACATTTACAAGGTTCCAGGCTCAAACACAAAATATACTATAAAATTGCATTTAGAAGTCATAAATGACTTATTACGATACATCTTTATATCATATTATGTTATAGTTTGTAATTCAGCGATAATGGTGAAGAGGGTTACTCAGAATATAAAAAAATATTTTTTGGACCCCCCCCCCAAGAAAAATTTAAAAATACGCCACTGCATATATAATAAATATATACATCAATACGATTTGGGGTGCTAAATTATTTTTGCCCCCTCCCCCCCCTAAGTACAGACCTTTAATACGTTCCTGTACACGGATCCGGTAAACCGAAAACTTTCTGCGGCGTATTATTCAATGTACGGGGGGCAATTAGGTATAACGACTGCAGAACGACGAGACGAATGCGCGTTTAAATCGATCGTCGGCCGCGTACAATGCGCGAAAATTAGCAACCGCATTACTACATTATTATTATTATCACAGTTGGTTATATCGCACAATGTGCGCACGATGTGAAAAGCTGATTACGGCGTGCGCGCTTTGACACTCGATTACGACAGTGCTTTTTTAAACGGCCTACGAATAATAATAATTACCGTTCGAATAATAATAATAATTATTATAAGGGCAAACCACTCACTTGCGCTGCTGTTGATGAACCCTTGGTATACGTCGTTCAGGTTGTTCGCATCACTGGACATAACTGAAACATAAAAAACGACACACAGTGTGACGATTACTTGCGAATACACACGCCAATAACGTTCGACTGACACCATATTGTACGGGCACACTATTTTTGGGCGGGAGCTAACTAGGCTCTAGTAAATCGCGCAAAGTTCGATGAATGGCGGCGGCGGCGGCGGCGGCGATTCGCCTCTAGCGTTTCGTACTGATTTTCTAAAGCTCTAGTCACTATACTGCACAGACACCGGCGACTGCAGATAAATGACGATAATGTGAATTTTTTTTCCGTTTTTTTTTTTTTTTGTTCTTTTTTTTTGCCGGCAGTTAAATTTAACACGTTTTATAAATTTTACGCGCAAATACGGATATTTTATAATACACTCCACTGCCGCCCCGTGAACATCCGTTCATACATTAGTGACGAGCGTTTAATATCGACGTATTATATCGCGCGTATTAATAATTGTTTTGTTTTTTGACATTGATGGCCGACTATTTAATTCCGTACTGCAGTTATTAGTTAATTAATAATTGCGATGTTATACGATAATTTGTTGTTTATAACATTACTAATTTGAGTTTTAAATTTACACCACGTTGCCATAACTTTTCAAAATTATGTCAAAACCGAACCGTTTTACGTAACGCGTGTGGGAAAACGACTGCCAAAAGGTTTTTCGCCCGCATTGAAAACGTCCTGCTCTCGCATGGCCTTATCGTATAATTGCATGCGTGATAATAACAAGCCAATCGGAGTTATATTTGATTTAATATTATAATATCACATATTCAATATGCACAATAATTACACAAATAACAAATTTATACTAAACAGATAATGATAATAATAATAATAAAATATCAAAGTTGCATATGGAGTATCTATTTATAAAATATATTATATAAATATAAATGTATTATTTTAATTTTATATGTTATCGAAAAAAGACGAATTCAATAAAAATGTTCAGAAAATACATACTTTATATCATGTAGGTATACATAAGTATAGGGGAATAAATATCACTTTCATTTGGGTACCAGGTCACACAAACATAAGGGGGAACGAGACGGCGGACCAAGCAGCAAAGGAAGCGGCACAACCAAACAACCATAATATACAGTTTTTGGACATCGTAACATATGATGACATCAAAATCCAAATTAAAAACAAATCACTAATAAAATGGCAAATGCACTGGTCCAAACAACGGACTAAACTCAACGAAATAAAAAACACAATTCTAAACTGGCAGCAAAATCCAAATCTCAGCAGAAGAGAAAAAATCATTATAAATCGTCTCCGAATAGGTCACACAAGGCTTACTCACAAACACCTAATGACCAAAGAAGAACCAACTCAATGCACAGTCTGTGGGGCCACACTAACAGTGAAGCATATAATAACAGAGTGCTATCAATATTCAGAAGAGTTAAACAAATTCAACATTCCACCCAACTTATATGAAGCTCTAGGACCGAATAGCGAAAACACATTGAACATGTTAGCCTTCCTCAAAAAATCTGATTTGTACACTAAAATTTAAACCTACTGTTAAGAAAATTGTAATATAAATGTAAATAGTAACTATATAAAATTAACACCATATAAATATTGTAATTTCAACCAACACATTGTAATTTAACAAAAAACTAATAACCTTTGTTGTTGATGTTTTTTAAGTGCAATAAAAAAAAAAAAAAAAAATAAGTATTGTTTTACTATTGAGCTCGCCTAAATTTTTAATTGCGCATAAATATAAGTTTCCTCGTGTATCAGTAAACAATTTATGATCCGGGGTAGCTGTAAATATGTAATAAATACACATTTATATTATACCTATAACGCAATCATGCCGAAAAACGTCGTAAGTAGATACTATATGATTATATAATATTACTCTTATAAATAATAAGTACACTACTCGTAATGTCGATAAAATACTTTTAAATAATCAGAAAGGATTTAGATTATGTTTAGTTGACAATTGACATATTATTGTTATAAACATTCAGAAAATGTAATGTAATAAGTTTATGATTTTACGAACACAATTTTTGTTTATTGCAATATAGGTTAAGTTAGGTTACATACACCTATACACATTAATGTATAACGTACATAGATAATTTTAAACCTCTTATACGGTTATTTTCATAGTGTAGTAATCAAAATATAATTTTAGCAATTTTAAAGAACTAATTTCGTTTATGCTTTAATTTCTCCAGATCAATTGGAAATCACTAAAAATTCTACGACTCAAATAGGTTTTTTGATGTACTTTTTTGAAAACATATAGATCATACAAAACAGCAAAGATAAGTACTAAATAAAATGCTGTGTATAGCACTATAATTATATTAGTAGTCAGTAGTTATTATAATTTTTATCGAGAATTTTTTTTGGAACACAATTAATTTAAATTACGCATTATTATTTAACTTATCATCTCTAATACGACTTATTCTTACTATACCAACAATTTATTATTGTAAATAAAATATTCAAAAATATACTGCGCTTAATACCCGTTTTATTATATCAAATATAAATAAATTTATGCGTTTCATACTTAATTTAATAACATATTTATCACGACGACTATAAATTTTGACGATTCAAGCAAAATATCAAGAAATAACGTAAAAAAAAAATAATATATTTTGTGGTTATATAAATGTGGCCGGCAAAATAAAAATATCCACCATACATTCATAATTTTTTTTCTGTATGTATATGTATATAATTGTATAATTGTCACAAATAAAAAAGTTAACCTTGGTGAATCCACCATTTTTTTTCAAACAGACCACAATAAATTATATTAATATTAAATACTCGATTTTGAAATTATTTATGCGCATAGTTCAATTTTTAATTGAATAATTTGAATGGAGTACCTATTATTTTTGTACGGTTTGCGTCAAAACTCATACGCGAACACGTCATATATTTTTAAGAATTATTTTATAACAATGAATTTAATCGGACCACATAACATAACTGTAGGATTTATAGTACGGATGATCACGCTACTAGTGTACTGAAATATTGTAGATTGTGTTTTATTATTCGTACATGCATTTGCATCGTGCCCGTGATGTATTAACAAAGTACTCCTGCAGACGAATATATTTTTCCTTTAATTACCACTGCGATAATACCGACCTTCGACGTGTTTTAATTATTCGCGAAAATATTAAAAATTACCGATTTAACGAGTGCCTTACGTGTTACAAATAAATAGAGAATAATCCGTATGCCATAAAGTCGTTTCGAGACGTGTAGAAACTATACGACATGCACAGAACGAAATGTTGTCAATGAAGTTTTCACATTAGCATTGATGCGATATCGATCTGAATACTTCGTACACGGCAATAGATATTGATTCGTTATTATTGGAGTCCTGAAAAAGGCCGACGCGAAAACAAATATTTTGTTTAAAAAAATATACGCGTAGGTATGTTTTTTACACGCCGAACACTGCCAGTGTTGCCGGTGCGCGAGTATGTAATTAGTTTTTATTTTCGTATTGTTGTGTTTGGAGATCACAACAAAGCTCATGTACCTACACCGAGGTGGATCTCCTTTTGTGTGCGGCGAATAGGTTTTTTTTTTCTGCGCAGGAGAAAAAAATGCAAATCATTTCAATTTGTTAGGACTGACGTCATATTGATTAATTGAGTTCTCTGGGTTAAGGTTTTATCATTAAAATGTCCATGATTTGTGGTGAAATTAAAAACATCTAGGTAGTATGAATAAAGTTGATCACAAAGACAAAATGTTAATAATTGCCGAACAATGTTCAGAAAAAAATCGAGATTAATCAATGTTTGTACCATTCGAAAGGTTATCTTCGTGTGTTTCGATGAAATGTGTAGGCACATGCCTATTGGTATTAGTGTGTGTGTAATACATTTCCATCAGGAAGGCGATTTTTGATAACGATTTTTATTGTTCAGGAAGTTTTGACAATGCACACAACGCACGGTTTTAACAAACACACGATGCAGTATATTATTCTCATAAAATATTAATTCATTGCTCAAGGACGCGAAAAATTAATGACATTCCTATATTTTAAGTGGTTTAATTTCCCTCGATTTTCAATGTTTTTATAGTGAAACAAGAGTATTAAAAATGTCCCTGTAAATGTAATTCACAGTATAGACGATCGGAAGATTTTATGAATGTCTCATTGGTATCTGCTTAATACTTACATATTTTTCCAGTAATTGTTGACTTTTATACGATTATGGTAATATAATGTACTTATATCAGTACGTAACCCACAAATTTACATAACATCTTCACTGACATCAAAGACGAATATCAGAATATTACATTACTAAAATATTAAAATATATAAAAAATAATACATATAAATATAATATAAGTGCAATACTTTTTTACATGATTCTTAATTGACTAAAGTAGTTCTGGCAAAGGAAAATTTTTAATTCAACAATTTTGAAACAAATAATGATATTATTTAATGAAAAATTAATTCTTATTTTAAGTCGAATAAATAATAAGCGATACCAATAATTTTATTGTGAAACGAAACATAAAGGCATTAATTTATGGTAGTAATTAACTGTTAATTATACATTACAAAATGTCTACATACTGAGTAATTAACTATATTTATACCGATTGAATTGGTTAATCTACTATCAATTGTGTTAATGAACTCTGTGTCTTAGGCACTAAGAGAAAACCTTAAATATAAACTATATTGGATATTATGTTCAGTAAAATATAACATTATTTGAAATATGCGATGTTCGTATATAATATATACATTAAATTAATTATGACAAAAAACCTATGATTTGGATTACTCAAATAATTTTTTGAGCCGGTAATACATTTGAAATTGAACATAAATATTTTATACAAATGAAAAATGTTAATATTGAACGTCAATCTCAAAATACACCGTCGTTGTTTGAAAATTATTTCGACCTCTGATATTGTTACTAGTAGGTATAAAGTGATTTAAATTTTACATTATTACATTGGAATTTGAAACTATGGTAACACTCACGTTATGTAAATAGTATTATCGATAAAAATTAAAAATTTCCACGAACTACGTTAAACATAATAAAATCTCCACGGGGGTTTCCAAATGTTTAAAGCAACCATATTATGACTATTATTTAGCTAGGATTTCAAACTGCGAACGGATAATCCTGTAAGGGTATACAATCGCACAGGGAAGCTATATTTTCATCGGACTTACTACAGTGTACAAGGCGAACGATGTATAGTATCTTAATGCTATTCGAATAATCACATTTTTTAATTAAATTAGATGGCAGGCATTGTTTCGATTTTTGAACGGAACACACAGGAAGACGTTATATATAAAATATTGAAAATGAAATAGGAAAATTTTATATGAATCCATTTTGATTGCACGAAGGAAGTGATTTCAATGGTCATCCGAATGTCAAGGAAGAGGGACGGACGGGAGAACTGTTTAATTAATTTCAATTTGATTAATCGTCAGACAAAAGACACGCAGTTATCCTATCTATGTCCTTGTAATAGTTTAACAACGGTTTAACGGTGTACCAGGGTTTCGCAATCCAACCCTATGTGATAGGATTTATAAAATATATAATATTATACTCGGTAGATATATTTACATTGATTTACCATAGGGTAAAAAAGAAAACATTTTCAAAATATAATATTTTACCTCATAGCTATTTTCATACGTATTATAAAATTTAAGTACAATTTGAATTAGCAAATATTTAATAAAATAAATACTATCGAAAAATTCAATAAAATGGTTTTTGCATATTAACATTTACTTTATATAAAAATATATTTGCTTTAAAATAATTTTAAAAACCGCGGTAGTAAATTTATCAAATTATCATGTTTCGATACTTCCTAAATATATTTTATTATCTGTTTTAGCTGACTTGTGTGAAATAATGCAAACATATAATAATTAAGTCATTTTCCTTGAGATGATGTGAATTGTATTTTTTTAAACACCTCGATCGCATCTGCCTACAGTATTATTGACATGCAAAATAACATCGAATAAAAAATCAGGCGGACGTATGAGGTTAAATTAAATTATAATTTTTTGTTTCATTTTTTAGCGATTACAATAACCTATTAACGCTAATGACACTTTAAATGAAATAATAGCTAACAAATTATTTGGGTCAGTGATTTCGAGTTTGTTCAAGGAATTTCGAACATCAAAATGATATCTCAAGTCGTGATCTACAAATTATATTTAAATTATCATAAGACGCGAATTGTCCCTGAAAATCTCAAGTAGAGTGATTGGCTCAAATAGATTTAATCGAATATAAACTTAGATAAGAATAAAAAGATGACATAATTATAAGTTTTCCAACAACATCCAAAAGATAATTGCTTTTAACAAAACATTTTTCGAAAAAAAAAACTAAAAACAATTAATTATGTTTAACAAAATTTTATAGATAAAATTACTTCTGTCTGCCGAATCGAAAAAAGAAAAGATAAAAATAACTTCTTATGTTAAAATTATAAATCTCACTTATAATGTCAATGTAATTAATAATTATTTTATTTATAAACACTTAATTAATAATTAGTGTAATTAAATTCTAGTGGTTTTTCATCATTATTATTTTTAAACAGACAAGGTTTCAGCAATACAAATGATTTTTAAATATTTGACTAAATTCAAGTCGTAAATGGTTTTACAATTAATGTTAATTTAAAGTCCATTTAATTCCTGCGGTCAATTTCAAATCATTTTTTTTTTTTTTTTTTGAAATACCGTCTAATCTCAAGTCAGGCCGGCACTGTAATTCATAAAATAAACATAACGTGTGATATTAACGCACGCGTTAAGCGTCGGAATAAAGAATTCGAAAATTATTTATGTCAAATTGATTTGTACGCGGAAGAATAGGATTTGTTAATGTCAGGGATGTGCGTTTTGTCACTATAATAATATGTACGTATAAATTTTGATGTTGTATAACCGGGTAATATATTATAATTTATACAGAGAACCTTACGCTCGTTTTTAGATACACGCCAGAGATTACTTATGTATTATACATTTATACAGTATCTCGCATTGTTGAACTTAAAAAAAATATGACTGCTTAATATGAGAAAATAAAAAGTCTCTCGGATAATAAGTCATAGATGTTCGTCCTTCGCCCCCCCCCCCCGGTCTTCGGACTAGATAATAGTGATGAGCGTAAAAAATCTAAAACGAGCCATTTTTACGATTGGCGAACAATATACGAGTATAGCATTATATTGTTTTAAATTTGAAACCAATGAGAAATAATTGCTTTCGGGAAACAATCCTGACAAAAAACACTAGTAACAACAATGATGGTATCCACTAGTCTGGTTTTCGATAAAATGAAAAACCCTATGATAGACGATTATATTGGAACAATTTTCAAACTGGAATAATAACAAGATCAGTCCATATCGATTAGATGATCGTAAAAATGATCCAGTTCACCGTATTTCAAACTTGTGTATAAAGAAAATGATCGTAACCGCTTAATATGAAAATATAAAGTTGTCAATAAAATAAAATAAAATACGTATATAGTTGTCAATAAAAAAACCTTGTATAACAATTTCATATCTCCTAACCAAATTTTACAGATTTTATAAAATTAGAAGAAAATCCGTCATTTAACGTAAAAAATAGTCATTTGACCTGTGATTCCAACTTTAAACGCGAGTAAGAAATAATTTATTACGTTAATATTTATGTAACTTGATCCTTAGATAGAAATATATGTGCCGAGTCTATTGGGGAAAGAAAAGTTCCACTGGGTTAATAATTTCAAATTTTACATGGTTTTTACTGAAAAATATCACTTTGAAAAATCATTGAAGAAAGCACCGACAAGATGGAGTTCCCGATCTATATAGGACGTGACTTTTGGATTACTATTTCTATTTTCTATCCGAAAACGTCGAAATGAGTCGTCACTGATGATAACACACATAATTTACCTCGTTTTACTTAGAATCTAAAAAGTAAAAAAAAAAAAAAGATTAATACTTAAAAATCTCTCTCTCACTTTTAGGTTTTAACACGCGCGATAGATCAACTACTAGGTACTAGGTATATAAATCCGTCAAGTGCACGTCGGGTAAGCGTACGTATATAGTGTTATGATATTATATTAATAAACACATGCGCGGGCCGCCGACTGCAGATTAATGCACAATATCGTCGTTAAATGTAGGTGTATACTCGCGCACGCACACGTCATGCACGCAAGTACAAATATACACACACACACACACATACATCTATAATATATATATGTATATATAGGATAAAATCATTGTCGTGTGTCAACACTAGCGGTTTGTTTGGCGTTGTGTAATTTTTTTTTCTATTTTCTGTTCGTCACGTGCATAACGTTATTGTCATAATTTTTATCACTGTGTACACGAAACGACGGCTGTATAGGACTTACGAGCGCGAATCGTCCTCCCGAGAGCATATAGTGGTGTGTGTGTGTGTGTGTGTGTGTGTGTGTGTGTGTGTGTGTGTGTGTGTGTGTGTGTGTGTGTGTGTGTGTGTGTGTGTGTGTGTGTGTGTGTGTGTGTGTGTGTGTGTGTGTGTGTGTGTGTGTGTGTGTGTGTGTGTGTGTGTGTGTGTGTGTAATAACTAATACGCCAAATCGTGAAGACGACCGCTTACATACGTAGTTGCTCAAGAGACGTATTATATACCTGCCTACTCTGCCTCGCATGTACCAGGAAAACCATTGACGGTTTTCGCATATAAACCCGCAGAGAGCTGAACTGTCGCCGCCGTCGTCAAGGCCGTAAGTCGTGGCGGCGGCGTGCCGTAAAGAAGCCCGAGGATAATACCATAATGGAGACGTGAAGAAAAACCGCGGCGGCCGCAGGACAAAACAATGTGTCGCACACGTTACATAATAGACGGATGAGCTTTAACAGACGAGCGATGTGTGTGTGTGTGTGTGTGTAAGCGTAACACACACAGAAACACACACACGTGAACTCGCGAGAGCGTAAACGATTATTGTTATCATTAAAATTATTATTACCTATATGCACTTAATGATTTTATTTTTTGTCATTATTATTATTATTATTATTATTACTATTATTGTTATTATTTTTCGATGGTGGCAGTGTACGCGCGCCTATGCATTATGTGCACGAAATATTCGACGAAATATTATTATTATTATTATTATTATTATTATTACTATTATTATGCATACACTACGCATTACACGCGCGCCGCATTGTTGCTTCGGATCGGCGCGATCAACGATCCGCATTCCACGGGAGCCCCGTCAACAATACGTCGTGGCAAGACGCGTCGCGACGACGAGTTTATACAGAAGACGAACCGCCGCCGCCACCGCCACCTGCGAGTGTACACACGTGTAGCGTTATATTATAATAGAGACACAGACACGTGAACGTGTGTATAGTGGTGATAGGTACATACACACACACACACACACACACACACACACACACACACACACACACACACACACACGATGTAGGTACGTGCCATGGTTTTCGACGGAGGCGACTTGCGACCAATAGTCGACGATGATGGGAATTGACGTGTTTTCAAAGACCGCGGAAAACGGCGACGGTGACAGCGTGTCACGTATGTGTTATATACAATAAATATATATACATATATAGACGTTGTGGTAGTCGTCCGAAGGTGTCGTTATGCTGAAATAATTATTACGGACAAATTTCGTTCGGTATCGCGACATGTACATACATGCGTGTGTGCAAACTATTATGTGCTCGCATATAATATATAATGTATAATCCATAATATAAAATATAAAGTAATAATAATAATAATAATGTTAAAATAACGTTTTCTCCGCACTAATTGTATTCACAACGCGCGTCACCGCTGTCGAGCTTTTGATTTTAGACACTCGTCCAGCACAATATACATTAATTCACGCGTACACGACGAGTTGTCGTTTGATGACTGAACGACTCGACTAGTGCTGACCGGTGACTCGATAGAGCAGTTACCTATAGGCACGCACACGAAAGGTCTAATCGCGGACGAGATAACTCGACGCGTGCGTTGACGATTGGCGTTTTTTTTTTTTTTTTTTTTTGTTTTTCAAACATAATTCGATCAGACGACACGAATCGACGGACGGTCGCGTGCTTATACAAGTACGACACATCGTGTTCTAAAAATCTCTCCGAAATAGTTAGATGGATTCAATTTTTACTCAAGAATGCGAAATAACGCGTCGTGATGTTTATTATCAGTCGAAGCATAGACTTAAAGGAGTAGATACATTCTTTATCTCTATGTGAGATTTACGTTTTATATACATTTGTATAGTAAATCGTAATTTAATAATATAAAAAAAAAATAGAGTTTAAAATAAATTTTAGTGTTTTCTTCCGCAACTACATTCTCAGTATACATATTGTTATATAATATAAATATTATACATTTATGGCAAAACAAATCATTATGTATATTTGTTAAAAGTAGACGCGTGTATAGTTAATAATGTTAATTGATGAAAATAATGATATGTTTACTTTATCAACAACATAATTTTCATGAAATAAAAAAACATATGAATGGATAAACAATTTGATATTATTAGCCACTCCCAGTAGCCCAGAAGTAATCACTACTTGAAAGTATCTTGATTAAACATATTGAACACGTAAATAGTATTTATCGAAAAAAAAACATGAGAAGTAGCACTAATTAAAGAAAACAAATTATAAATGAGTAATTTTTAGTTGAAAGCTAATAATAGTAATTAATCTTGGACAAACGACCCTCATCGAAACGAGTTTAGAACTGGGAACCTTATTATTTGTTAAAGGTAAAATCTACGCTGAGGCACAATACAATATATCGCTAATATACGTCTAGTCTGAATATGGGCAGTATATCTGTATCTTTGAGAATACAAATTAGAATTCGTTAGAAGTATAACAAATTCAACAAAATAGTTATTTAAAAATTCAAAAAATCAAGGTTTTTATGTTTTCATATAACTAATTCCAATGGATAAGTTTTTACGCTACTAATTATAAATTATTAATTAAGAAATAAAAGAATATTGTGATAAAAGAATAACTAGATATACGAGAATTGCCTTCGTTATATTTCCTTGTGATAATTGTTACTTTTTTAGTCAACGTTCGTTTATTTGAGTAGTATTAAGTGAACTTAGATTATTAATCATATTTCTATACTTAAACTGACACAACGAAATTTCGAATTTCGTATTTTGAGGTGGTTTAATATTAAACACGAATTAGAAATAATTTTGATACTATTTATATAATATAAACATAATAATTCAATTATGACCACACGATGAAAATATATACCTAATTAAAAAGAATCGAAAATTAAAATTTTACGATTTTTAGACGAAAATGAAAAATTTAACAAAGTACATTTTACGATTTCACTAGTTGATTTTTTAAATAATTGAACGAAAACGAAACATAATTTTCTTTTCATTGCTACAAGATATATTGCTGGTTAAAATACTAATTACAGAAGGTTAAATATATTATAACGATTCTTAAATCGTATGTTTAAAACGAATGTTTCTTATGTTCATCTTCGCGAGGCAAAATAAAAGATACGTTGCACGAGATGATAAGTGTTAACTACGAGGAAAAATCTACAGAGGTATCTGATGTATTTATTATTATGTACATCATCGTTGGCACAGGAAAACATTGTGATTTATTTAGATTTCTATCTGGGTAATAAAGGGTGGTCTCACTTAGTAAGTAATTTTTATAATATATTCACCATATTAATTGTTACCACAAGAAAACAATATTATTTTAGTGCCATTATTCAAGTTAATATGATTTATGATATACAAGTCGTGATTACTAGCTGATAATACAAAACCAAACGCGATGAAATAATAACATTAAATACCTACCTAAACCAAACATATATACGTAATTATAATACACTAAACGGATTTAGAAACGCTGCACGATGAGTACCTCTCACTCTCTTTATACCTCTCTTATATTTTCAAGTAAGTTAATTAAAATTACGTATAGTTCGACTATCGACAGGAAAATACGTATTTCCATAATAGTTTAAAAAATTTTATATTATTGGTTTTATACCGTAAATGTATTTTATTATTGTTTATCGTTCGGATAAACGCGCTATGGATACGTCATATTAACCGGTGATAACACGCAGAATAAAAACTTAACAAAACTGCCACGAAAAATCGGCTTACCTTCCCTCTTGGACCTGGCGGGCTCCATGGTTCGGGCATTCACAACGCGCTACTGTTGTTCGAGTGTGTGATTGACGCGTAGATTTGCGAGTTCGTTGCGTAGTCGTGTGGGCGACTCTTGATTGAGCACGACGTTAAAATGATCATGAATAATATTGCCCGCGTGTATACGCAGTGTGTGTGTTTTTTTTTCACGGTATGATTAAAATCATCAGTGTCTCCGGAAAAGAAATAATAATAAGAAAAAAAAAACAATGACCGAACTCGTGGAACATAATACCAGCCGGAGGGATTGATCATCCTTTGTTTTAAACACGCGTACATAGTATATTATACATCATACATACATATTGTATTTTACCATACGGTAAGACCATGACTACGAAACCTTCAGAAGTACCGATTTTATGTAGAACGAGATTCTTGATAAATATCTATTAAAATAATATATCCCTAAGGTACTTTAAGGGAAATCGGTAACAATCAGTTGCAGACTACGCGTACCTACACCGTGTACTATATAAGATTGATTAATTTATTTTAATGGTATTTCGAAATGCTTAAACCCAATTGTAAAACAAAAAAAAACATTAGTTCTTAACAGGGGAATTTATTTTTATTTTTAAAGCCGAATAAAAAACCCGCTTATTATTAAAAAAAAAAAAAATATTTTTTCACGCAGTAATGCATAATCAGTAAGTAAACATGTTCAAAATAAAATGCCCAATGAAAATTTCCAAAATTAATGAACTTTGTAATACACACAATCGTTTATGACACACATTACATAAATATATATTATCAATGATCAAATACAGTATTATACGTATTCAGGGGCGGACTGGCCCGGGGTGCTATACACCAAGTAGCACCCCGGGCCCCGATTCGTATTTATGACCGGGCCCTCGATTATCACAGTCGGGGCCCTTTTTAATTTAACTTTTATTGTAATATTTTATAATGTAAAGATAAATTATAAAAAAGATCGACAATACTGTTGTTAATATATTTATAATGTTACATCGTGTCATCGTATCAGTCATGTCTACGTAGTTAAAACAAATATGGATATTGTAAGTATCTATATTATATCCATATCTTCATCATACTATTCATACTCCCAAAAAAATAACAATTCTTATTTTTTTTTTTTTTTGTATTTATTCACTTTTCTGGACTTTTTCCTAATTTAGGTGGGTTTGAAAAGAAATACGGGCCCCTAATAAATTTTGCACCCCGGGCCAAAAATAACCAGTCCGCCCCTGTACGTATTTGAAATGCGGTGTAAAGTAGTGCCATTAGTATGCCTATAAAACATTAACGGCGAAGAGTTTTAAAAAGATAATATGATAGAGGAATTTTTCGAACGCTTTCAAGTGGAATAAAACGAATACAAATGGATTTCGATGTTTCATTATTTTAGAAAGCATTAAACTATACTCAAACTCAACATAATGACTGTAGTACGCGCACGTCGTATAAGTGATTAGTTGTCAATGACAATATAATGCCTCAGAGTAGAAAATATGAATACACCTCTTGCATTTAAGTTCAAACGCGTGTTTATGAACCCTTCATGGTTCATATTCGATATATTAATTGATTTATAATCACCCACAATGTGTGTACACGTGTACAAAGTAAATTAGAGTTTTTTGAAAATCGGATCACGGGGTATAAATCCGACGGAGTATAGTCAAATATTAATTTTTCTTTAAAATTCAAAGTTATTGAAACCTAACAAAGTAAATATATCCCTAAGTGGACGTGTACGAGTTTTAGACATTGACCACACTATAATATAACCACCACACCCATTCACTTGTTTTAATTTGTGTATTTTACAACTTTGCAGAAGGAATACCCGATAAGTAATATAACCTAACAAATATTGAACAACGTCCACAAAAATCAATATCTCGGTAATCTCACGGGGTATTTTAATTTTGTAAAGTTATTTAAAAAAATAATAATAATAATAATAACAATATTTTACAACTTGCACGCTGTCGTGATTATGATATTACATCACGCTGGTCGTTAAAATAGTATTTCTGCAATGGGCTTTAATAAACCTTTAATGATATAGTTATAAATTATGACAAACTTAAAGTTTCGCCAACGAAGAGCTTTAGAGAGCGGGACGAACATCGATAATAGGACCCCGTGTACATATAAATACGGCGGAGGAAATTTTACGACTATAACTATCGCTACACTTAACGCAAGAGAAACAAAAAGTAAATTTGTAATTGTTATTAATCACACGACACACACACACACACACACACACACACACACACACACACACACACACACACACACACACACACACACACACACACACACACACACACATACAAACTCGGGTCAATTCGTTTTAAAGTAATTACACAAAGACATCACGGTACCGCGTAAGAATGTGTGTGTATACACATGAACCTGTACTGATAAAATATTCACGTTATTATCTCACGATTTGAGCATTAGTGTTCGTGGTACTTGTTACGAAAGAATATTTAATTTCGCCGCGTAAAAACGTCGTTATGAAAGTGTACGTGAACTACAGTGGCAAAATGTGCGTCGAATGACGATGGTCTTGATCTGGTTCGCGACGTCGTCACTCGTCTCGATCGCGTTTATGAAGTTTACGCGTATTAAAAATAATGAGTTGTACCCGCGAATTTCTCGAAGTTTTTTCTCGTGCATGTTTTATGCGTTCCCAAACTCGTGACTCGCGACTTTGGTCGTCGCGGGAACGGAGGAACGCAAATAATACCATATTGGCATACGTATATATATATATATACGGTATAATAACAACAAGTGACACGCGTTTGTGTCAAATGTTGCGATACGCGGATGAACAATAAGTGAATTTATTTGATTAATCATTTTCAAGGACTCCGGACGATAAAACATTTTATTAATTATAATACACGTACCATTCCAATACGGAATCGTAAAACAAATCGAACACGAAGAAGAAGAAGAATACCACCAATGTTATTATTATCGTTACGCGTATCGCAGTCATTACCGGCTGCGTTCCGGTATAATAACAATAATAATAATAATAATTATAAATAATAATATGTTTATTATGTGTACCGGTGGGATACGTATTTCGGGGACGCCGGGCCGTGTAGTAAAACGCGTCGCCCGAGCAAAAGCGGAACGGCCGCGACTCGCGCGATCGCCATGTCAATAATACGTATTATTATTATTATTATTACTATTATTATACACGCGTATACCGCGGCTAGTCGGAAATATTTGTATACTATCACACCTACAGGAAATCCGATATTGTCGGGTGACGTCAAGTGCGTTTTTTTCCCTTTTTTTTTTATTCTTTTCCTTCGTGACACGACCCGACGGATCGAATGGCTTCTCGGGCGCCCCCGAGTCTCCCCGCGGACGAGGTCGTCGATGACCCCCCCGATTATTACAATAATTACGGCGTGTTCGTAATTAACGTCTCGGACGAGTGTATCGATATTATAAACCGTACGACGGCCGTACGCCTCGGGCACACGACGTCATATTAATGTATGTCGTAGTGACCGTCGTGCCCGCGTGAAAAATGCCGATAAAAGTCGAGCATCGTATTTCGATTTTCACGTCCGCCGCGGAGGCGGGGCCGTCGTGTGAGCGAGTCGGGACGCGATCTTGCCTCCCTGTTTTCGTGCGGACACGTTCGACCAGTACCGACATCGCTTTGAAAGTTTTGAAAGTTTGTTTTGAAGAACTTTTGAAGACGATTTTCCTAATTTTCGTATTATATACTTCATAATACGTATACATAATACATATTATTTCTACGACCCAAACCCGAGACCCCGAATGACGCAAAATTTCGAAATTTCCAAACGAATCACAAATCACGGTCGACACGACGGTCTGCGGCCCGCGGCCAATGTCGTTCCTGCGGGATGGGCGGCAAGACAATGGCGACATTGAAATAAAGTTAAAAAAAAAGTCCTACGATTGACGGCGACTACCCAGGCGATCGATATAAACGCGACGAACCGCGCGGGATCTATACGTGCCGTGGCGGCGGCCATCACGGGCGACTTCGTGACCGTCGGACGCGCGTTTCAAAACGCACACGTGTACGACACACGACCGTGTCGTCAAGAGAGGGGAAAACCCCCGAAAACGAGGAAAAAAAAACACGCCGGTCGTCGTAGTGTGTAAGAACCGCCGCCGCCGCCGCCGTCAACGTTGTCGCCGGCCGCCGCTGCAATCGATTTTGTCCGCCGCGGTCGTTGTACGGGCAGCAGCGCGTCACAGCCGCCGCCGCCGCCGCCGCCGTCAGGTCCGTCGTCGTCGGAACGGCTGCAGCGTACACACGACGTGCACGCACGCACACACACCGCCGCGCGGCACGCCGCTGCGGCGCGGCCGTGGGTCGGTGGGAGGGGGCGGGGAGGACGCCGGCAGCTGCGCAGCACCCCGACGCGCACGCAATAACCGCCGCCGCGGCACGACGCAGTACACGCGCAGCCGGACGGCAGCGGACGCGAACCAACGCCACCGCCGCCGCGCCGCCACCACCGCACACGACCGTCCGCCGCCTCCGCCACCGCCGGCCACCGCGCCATCACCGCCCGCCGCCTCCGCCGTCGCCACCGTCGTCGCCACCGCCGCCCGTTGTCGTCGTTGTCGTCGTCGTCGCCGTCGCCGTCGTAGCGTCCGCCGCCGCCGTCGACGCCGCTGCTGCTGCTGCTGCTGCTGCTGCCGCCGCCGCCGCCGCCGCCGCTGCTGCTGCTGCCGACGCCGACGTCCCCGTCGCCGCGGCAGTAGTATACCCCGGCACAGGTGGTCCGCGCGTCGTTTGGCCGCGCCGCACAGCCGCAGCGAGCGAAAGAGCAGCATCGCCGCCACGGAGCACGACCACGGCATACGGCACGACAACAACAACCATAGCGCGGCGACAGAAACGGCGACGGCGGCGGCGGCCCGGCGACAACGATAACATGGAGGAGCAGTTGATCGCCGAGATCGAACGGCGGCCCGTGTTGTACGACAGGAGCGTGCAGGCGTGCAAAAAGATGTCGGCCCGGGACGAGGCCTGGCGCGAGGTCGCCGACATCGTCAAGCAGTCCGGTACTACACCCTCTCGATCGTCGAGGGCTCTCTCGATCGTCGCGTGTCATGATGATAAATAACGTTTTCGTGTTGTTCTTTTCGCAGAGGCCGAAGTCAAGAAACGGTGGAGGACGCTCCGGGACTCGTTCATGCGGTTCCACCGGCTGCAGCGGACGTTCGGGCCCAAGGGCAAGAAGAAGATGTGGATATACTACAACGAGATGGCGTTTCTGATACCGCACATCGAGTCCAGAGAGTAAATAACAACAACGGCACCGCCGAAAGTCTCCCCCCCGGCCGCCGCCGCCGACAAGCAATACGACTGATCGTTTTTTTTTCTCTCTCTCTCTCTCTCTTTTACAGCTACAAGATGGAACTGCAGATACAGGACGGCAACGAGTACAACGAGGACGCGATGATGGACAACAACAGCCGGCAAGAGCTGCACCCCGCCGACATGGTGTCCATCGCGTCGGACATGTGCGAGGCCGAGCTGACCACGCCGCCCATCGGCAGCGCCGGGTGCCCGTGCAGCTACAACGGGTTCGGGCTGCACGTGCAACAGGACCCGCAGTCGATGCTGGCCGCCGAGCCGGACGCCAAGCGGCGGCGCACCGACGAGCCGTCCGACCCGGCCGCGGACTCGGACGAGCACTTCGCGCTGAGCTGCGTGGCCGCGCTGCGCCGGCTGCCCGCGCGCAAGAACGCCGAGATGCGCATGCGGATCCTGCACATGCTGTACGAGGCCGAGTACGGCGAGGAACCGGTGCTGCGATAGGCTGGGATCGTCACACGCGACACCGTGTCGGGGGGGCAAAGGAGACGTTTTGTCCGCGCGATTTGTACATTTCTCGACTATTTCTAATTTTTATTATTTTTTTTTTCCCCGTGTAATTTTATTATTCGTATTACTCGTGTACCTATATTTTGTTAACGCCGCGGTACCGGTGTACCTGTGCACCCGATGCCTACTATGATTATTATAATTATTATTATTATTATTATACTACGTAACGATTTATTATTAATAGTTTACCGTACGCTTATCTATGAAAATAATAATATTGATATTAATAATAATAATAATAATAATATTGTAACGAATATTTACAAATGTGTATAGTTGTGTGTGTAATATACCATTAGTGTTAACTCGAGATAATTCTCGACACGATTCGAGTGATCATTTTCATTGTAATGAGACAAAAAAAAATAAATAAAGTGTTTTTTTTTCATACGCACACTACTGGTCGTTGTTTTTTTTTTTTTTTTTTTAATTGCTCGTGCCCTTCTTGTCCTGTGTTTCTTGTGATTTCTACGATATTATTGTATACGAGTAACGCCGCAAAGTCGCAGGTCATTAGCTGCCGCCGAATCACGAATGTGTTTGTGTAAATATATACGTAAGTCACCGGTTATCGCCGGCTATGTCGGTTCGAACAGAAAATAAAAATTACTGCGTAACAGTACCGGCCGCCGATACGAGCGCCGTAATTATATTTGCAAAAAACAAAAGAGAGTAGTCCGTTTGGTATTTATTTTCTCCGTTTCGTGTTTTCAACACCACCCCAGGTAAGTGGTGATGCCATCACGTGCGTCTATCGCGTAAATACCTACGCGCCGGGCCGGACCTGCGGGCGCCACCGTGAATTCGGTCCACGAGATCGCAGTTTCCCACCTGTCCGGGGCCGCGCCGTTTGTGTTTTCAATTAGGCCGGCCGTCAAAATGTTTTCGCTCGCTCCGTTCGAACCGTATTCATCCATCTGCTGTGAGCTCCGCATTAAATATTAACCGACATTGAAGGTACAACTCCTCAGACGTGGCTTTTATAACAATGGTAATTTTAATAATTCATAATATAGCCATTACTGACTCACGATTTTTTTTTCGCTCTTATCGTAATGCAATGTAATCGATCGGACAAGAGAAAAAAAACGATAACGGTTTTTGTTTAAATCTTTTCAAATATTTACAATAATTATTTCGCACCATTTTTTTTACAAAATATGTAACGTATTATAAACATACGTTAAATATATAACGTATTATAAGCGTACGAGCACGAGCGCAGATGGTCTCACGGAAATAAATCAGTTCGATAATTTGATTATCGATATCAAAATACGTATAAAATAACATAGGTACGGCAGAATATTTAATCGAGAGAATTAGCTCGAGCTAACGTTATTTAATCGAAAAAACATTACACTCCTTTTTTTTAATTGGTTCAAATGATATTTAATACGACCAAATAAACGATTAGTTCGCCTATGAATTATTTTCAGTCGAAACAATTCGATAGCGTTGTACTCGCATATAGCGGTGAAACTAAATTGAAAGACGCGAATTTTCGTTATTAATTTTAATTAACTCTGAGTAAAGTTTAAGAATAAAATTGGTTTTCGCCCGATGAGCGTATAATAAAACATGTTTATTCATACTTTACCTTATTAGTTATTACTGACATAAAATTTACCTTTAACATAAATAATTCCTCAGAGCAGAATATGATATGAAAATAGTAATTTATTAATACGCATCACGGGCTACCGAAAGGGCTTTGAAAACAATTTTTATTGTTTTCCGTTTATAAATTCATGAAAACTGCTATGAAAAAAAAAATAAAAAATTATAATTGATAATTTGTTGTAGTATGGTCCCGTAGGTATTTATATATTTTACAAACTAATCATGAAATTGCGTGTTAAAGTCAAAATGTCTCATTCATGGAATATAATATTTAATGAAAAGTAATGACTAACGATCGTTGGTAAAAATTTAATTACATATTATGTTGATATATAGATACAACGGTTTTATATCAGCATATCAGCAGACTGGACTCAACGCGATACATCAAAATCCATAAAATAGTGTTTGACAATATAATCGAATTTCGAACTGTTATTGACTGGAATAATGATGTACATACTTCGAAAAACACGGTTATTTGAAAAATCCAAACATTGTTGGACACTGCATAATATGATAACAGCATAAATTGTATTTTCACGAATTTAATTTATCGATTTGTCGTATTATTTTAAATACCACGGGGATTTTAATATAAAAAAAAGTAATTTAAACATGACACCGAAATTAAAACATGTTTTAACGAAAATAACTATATTTGCAGAGATAAAACTATTTTCTTTTTATCTACAGTTCATTATTAATATGCATTAATGTATTCCATTGAATGTTATGTTTTTATTAGTGGCGATATTTATTAACATTTAACATTAATTTTATTGTTACATTTAGGTTAATTACGTACTAGTTTTAACTTTTAGATTACGTAATTTAATTCATCATGTTATGTAAATTAATTTTTACTTTGTTACAAACGTGATTAGATTACTACGTTTGAATGAAGTTCCTTAAAATAATCATATATTATCAATAATACAAGTAGATAAATATTAAACATAATAATTTTTGATAAAAATGTAGGTACCTGTACTTAAATAATGTTTATGGGTCATAGCATTGTATTGAAAACAACATTCAAGTGCTTATAAAATAAGAAATTAAAAATTAATCCTTAACCAAAATAATAACATAATTAAAATTTTTCAGTTTTATTGAACACTTAATACATTTGTAGTAAGACTGTTTCTGTGTATAATTTTTTTATTCAACAATAATTATCGAGTATTGCGATTTTGTCCACTGTATTCAATTAGTGTTAATGGGGCAAACACAATTATTATCATTTTGTATTATATTATTTATATTTATCATACAACAACAGACATCCGATTATTGGTATTCGCTTGCAGAATTCAAGTCTACGAACGCGCCCTACACATTTTATTAAATGGACTGTTGGTAATTTCAAGTATTTTTCATTAAATACCAGTGGCTCTCAAATTACTAAACTCAGTAAAAGTCATTTTTAATGAGTTCGCGCACTATGGGAAATGTATCGTTATGTTATATTCGTCTTGTGTCAAATAAAACAAACATCCTATTGCTAAAATCCAATTGGATATTGCTTCATACGTAACTATTAAGCCGAAAAGCACTACGACAGCTGCGCTAATACCATGATTAAATAGTGAAGTTTTCGGTTTCTGCGATAGTATTACGAGTTATGTTATCATTACATCATTTTTGTTTACTTTCTTTGTCTGGATTAAACTTGGAATTCGAATGTACGAGTAATATTATCTGTCCAATCAACGTGATATCTGATTTAGGAGTATTTTCACAGGCTTATTTGCAGGGCGTACCTATACAAATTACATTAAATTTAAACGAATTATTTACTCTATTGGGCATAACTATTTTCATTTTATTTCTCTCTACCGACCTGTGGTTAATCTAATGGACAATAAACGTTTATACAGTGTGCGCTGGTATCACGGTAGGTACATATAAAATAAAAGCATTGTGTCGTTGTTTAGGATACAGAAAAAAAAAGGTTTCATCGTGTTGGATTTCTTTTCATTTTTAATAATTTAAAATTGTTTTTTTAATTTTTAATTTTGCCAGCTACATCTATGGCCATTTTTTAACGTGAATTAATGTGTGACGTCAGATTTATGGCCTTCTAAAGTTATAAAACGTTTCCCCAAAAATCAAATTAACAATTGCACAGTACCTAGGTGATTTTTCGGTGAAAACGTTTCGCTAACTTTTAGATGTCGTTTAATAATGTACCTATATACCGTCCAGACTGGTACCCAATATTCGCCTGTATTCGAGTGTGCGAGTTATTAGGGAATAGCTAATTGTTCTCAATCAATCGACTTACTGGCTATCACAATCAGGGCCGTATTAAGCCATCCGTAGGCCCTAGGCATTGAAAAACATTGAATTCCATAACAGCCGCTTTTTGATTATTATTATTTTATATTATTTTAAATTGATACAGCGTCATAAGTTTACAATCGAATTATCAAATGTTTAATTTTATATAATAAATAAAATTAATGAGCACTTACATATTATCTAGATTAAAATATAACCAAATATCGCTAAATAAATTCTAAAAGCAATATTGACATTTGGAAAACTTGTTTTACAATTTTTTTTCAATTTGTTCTTGAAGCGTGTCACTTACAGTCATGCCTGGTTCACGAAAATTTACAAAAATCCGAAATTCTGCTACAAAATCATTTTCCAGATCTAATGGATATACTTGAACTAAATTAGTCGCTTTTATTTCGATTTCGCTTTTGATTAATTTGTCATCACTTAAAAAACCAAACCTTTCATTTAATTTTATGTATTCTTCTTTTCGTTTTTTAATTTCCACAATAAATGAATCCATCATAACAAAAAGTGTTTGTATTTTATATTTATCACGTACATTTGTTTCAAACTCAGGTGCAATATATACTGTAATAATGTAATATACTCTAATAATAATTTCCTTATTGCGCGACCATTGCAAAGCTCGTCGTCTAAATATATAGTGCTCATGTAAAAAATTTGATTTTAATATATTCAAGACTTTTTTTTAGATTTTGAATCACGCAAAAGATCTTGTTTTATTAATGTTGATTTTTTTATAGATTTAGTCATCTTTCGTAGGCCTTCCGTATGTCGCAGGCCCTAGGCACAGTGCCTACAGTGCCGAATGGTTGATACGGCCTTGATCACAATGTATAGTAATAAAAATAAATCTTATTGGCAATATTGACAAGTGATATAAGTAATATGTATAAATACACGAGTAATATCCTGTACACAAAATATAATACGACTGTGATCCCGGTAGCGGTATCCAAACAGTTCATTGTTTTCTCCGGAAACAATGGCGTTTAAGCGTAAAGTTTCAATGTTCTGACACACCAAAACAAACAAATATACTTAACAAGTTGTAAAAACGCGCTACCGAATCGCGAAATTAGCCGTCGCGTTACTGTGCAGTTTGTTTACAGTCAGTGAAACACAGACGTTTTTGTGTGATTACAGTGTTCGGGTTAATTGTCTTATTGATTATTATTGATGAGTAAAACTATCACCGTAGTCCTTTTGTTTTCACCGGTTAAACAGGTATTACGTTTTTCGAACAATCATTGTTCATAATGCGTGTTTGTAAATTCCACTGCATAGATAAAAATTGTTGACTCTAGGTTATTGATATTTTGTAGAAATTCATTTCACTTTTTGAGTATTTGTTTCCGTCATTAATTGCTTACAAATCGGTTTATGGATTTATTTGGTTTTGTGATTGTTTTGTGTCGACCAGAAATTAACTGTAAATCACTGTATTTTTAATTCGTTTTAAACCGAGTGAAACAAACACGATCATCCAATTTATTTTGTAGTTTTTCATTTATTTTAGTTTGTAAAAGACTTAAGTACATTTTTTTTTAGTTTTATAAGTTTTGATTTTTTACTCTAATAAAGATAATCATAGTATTTACGGCCTCAATTTTATAGAACCTATTATTATCGATTTATTTTGTGACCTTTCCATACCAGTTGTTTGCAGTACGTACGAATCGTACGATTATGATTGTAATGACTAATGAGTTATTCGAATTTAAATTATCAGGGATCTTATAATTTAGGACTATATTCAATGAGCAGATCAACGTTTTCGTAAATATCATTTATACAATTGTTCTTGTCACGTACAGTATGATAGAAATTGAGTAGTGCTTTATATTTTGATATACACGCGTTTTTTCACTTAGTATTTAAAGAAAAATGTGAATTTTAATTCTTCGTTCTAAGCTACACGTTGCTTTCTTACATCACGGACCAAAGAAAGAATGGAATGGAATTCTCTGTTTGGGATGCCAATTTAGTGATTGTGTTTTTTCTGTAATTTTTAACATAAATTTTAATATTGTTTTAAAATATTATTGTTTTAGTTATGACTTATTATTATATTCAACTGACCGCTGAATAAGACACCACGGAATACATATAATAAGATCTTCTTTGCACCGTACATTTTTTTTATGCAATATTGAAATTTTACGAATGAATCTTAATTTAAAATGAAACATTTAAGTCGCATGTCACAATATATTTACTACCCATAAATACTGGTTTTAGAATTAAACATTTTTCAGTTCATAGTTATAAAACATATGACCATTGGACAATTATCAAACGTAATTTTAAAAATAATGCATACATTATTTCTTATTAATTAATAGTACTTTTTTTAAATATTAAATATTTATAAATTCGTATGTAATTATTAATTTTTTTTGTTTGAATATTCAAATATTTATACATACATACTTTATACAATTTAATATTAAATATATAATAACTAATACTTTTTTGGATATGCATTAAAATACATAAGGTAATATTACTTGATTTTCACAAAACATGGTTACCAACAAGATAATATCACAATATTGACTTTAATATATTAATGTATAAAATTATTCATCTGTTGGTATGTATATATAATGATTTCACGTGGAAGTAAAAAGATATTAAATATTAATATCACTTGCAAAATTATAATTTCATTTTTAATTTTACAAAATAATGTCTGTTTTAAAATTGTTGCATTTGTTAATAATATATATTATTTGACTTGGAACAGAGTTTTGACAGCGATTATAACGGTTAGTTTATTGTATCACGCGACCAAAAAATATATAAATCACAAAAAAATTACGAATTAAAATAATAATTTGAATGTTTTTATTTTTGCATAATGATTAGTTAAAACAGGTTTTTTTTAAAATGTTATGATGGTCATAACATTTTATACTTCGAGATTTCGCTAGTAAATATATTTGACACTGAAAGGTAAGAGTACCTGCTGAACATTTGTACTACTTTTTATGCTATTTAATATATAATATAAATGATATCGATCGATGTGACGTCATTAGTTCTGCTACAGCATCAGCAGTGACGTCAAACAAACATTGAGCGCTGTTGCACTAAAAGGTCAACTGGTCAAATTCAAAGTATTATCGAAACGAAAGATAGTGCCATAAAGTCACTGCAAGAAATTGTATTCAACATTTCATCTAACTGCATGTTCGATATTGGATTGAAGCCTTAATTCTTTGATAAGGTATTGTTTTATGTTAATTAGTGATCCAATATAGTGAAGTACACAAATATGCTTTGATTTTTATTTATAGTATGTTTGCGCAATAGATAAAAATAATAATTTATTAACCTTGGCGGTAATTGTCGATAGTTTTTTACTCCCTTTATTAAGAGCAAAAAAAAAAACGCTTCAGAAACCGTATAAGTAACCTAACCGTATAAGAATTAAATGGTTATATTCTCTAACAGTTCACTTATTAGATCATTATGCACAGATTATAAATGTTTTAATTTTGTACGTTGTCCAGATTTTTAGAATAAAAACAGCAAGTGTTCGGAAAAAACAAATTAATAATAATTAATGACCGATCTGATATATAAATAACATCTAAATATTATTGACGTATAGACGATAATATTTAATATCTTTAAATAATGAAACCAGTTTTTTGAATTTTTTTTTTATCAAATTGAAAACTATTATTAATTATAATGCTTACTTAATATTAGGTATATTTGTAGGTGTGTTTCGACGAATTGTTACAACTCAACTGCCGTCGATCACATGTTTGTGTAATATCACACACACGGGTAAATCATAAAATGGAAAATATACACCTGGTTATTTAACTTGATTTCTTTAACAACTTACTTTCAAAAATGCCACCAACAACTGTAGTTTTAAATGTAATTCAAGAATAATGATAATATACGAATCCTTATTAGCTATACTACATAATAATAACGCATATACTTTTTTACGAAACGCATATACGTGTATTGTACCTATATATATAACGTATGTAAACGCGTATGTGCACGAGGTATTGAATAAACGCTTTTTCGGATTGCCGGACTTGCCGTGGTTTTTTTTATTCGAGTTGAACGCACGTATACAGGTACTTTGTAACGCAGTGTAGTATTATGTTATTTTTAATTTTCAACAAACGATCTAGAATTTATAACTATGACAAAATCGGACGTCCTTGGTCTTAAAAAAACTACTACGTTACCTATTCCAATTCGGACACTTCTGTTATTCGTATATACTTATGCATAACGCACTAACGTGCACAATACGCACTCGGGTACGAGTCGTACCTATTGCTCCATCGTGTGTTATTCAATTATCGGCTGAATGGTTTTACATTTCGGCCGTGTGTATAATTTCTCAACGTATCCACGTACTATCCACTGCAGCGACACCGACCGATAATAACCGTTTCAAATATCGCGTTTATTTTGATACACAAACGTTTTCTTTTCGCCGTTCGGACTGTGTGTGCTTCTCTGGGCAACGCAGTTGTTGTGGTACGCGCTAATTTCAACGCCTCTGGTGCGCGGACAACAATTATCGCGCGTCAATGTTATTCCGAACGAGATTTAGGTACACTTCATCAAATTCGGATAATGGCGTACGTACGCTGCGGCTCGTTGCGAGGCGAGGTGCGAATAGAAACGTACTAAATAACCAGGCATTATTTTTGTTCGCAATTCCATTGTGGCTCGTGACGGATATTAAAAAAATATATATATATATATCTGCGTGAATACTAAACGCATGTTACATTGGCTTGTGTACGCTTGTTGAATATTTAGCCGAGCGTTTTTCGTACGTCAGTGGATGGCTGCAGATATATTACCTATCATAATAATACGAATAAGGTGTAGAAATACCAACTACTCGTCATAAATATTTCAGTTTTTATTGAAAAGTTTTTATTTCGTTGTGATCTTGACGCTCATAGACGATTTTACACAATACGTATATTTTCGATCGGGTAGCGAAATAGACGGAATCAAATTTTATGAAAAAAAAATGAAAAAATAACGGTTTTAAATTTGAATATACGAATGGTTCTAATTGTATTTCTAACGAATTAAAATCACATAAATGGTTCTAAAGGTAACACGACCATTCATAAAAAAATGTAATTATATTCAAAATTTTATAGATCAATAAAAAAAATTCATTGAGTATTGTTTATCGTGAAACGTACGAAAGTATAGAATATGAACTATGTATCATTTTTCAGTTATACAGCTAAAATTCTTTCTATTCATATTTTATAACACATCATTAAAATTGTAAGCTAATAAACTTAAAAACACGTTTTCTCTATGACGTAGAAGAATGAAATCCAACATTGTTCAAACTTCTAAGAAGTCTGTAAGAAAAAAAAAATAACATATGCCAAGTCATTATTTGTAATCACCAAGCCTCGTCGGATGAATATAAAATTCACACGATTTTGAATCGAAGAGTGTTAGGATTATTTACATATGGCGATTTACTCTCAGGGTCAAGTTCATCCTCTCAGTGAGATGCCTCAAGTATTTTATTATTGCGCAATCGGGAATAATTATTATAAATATTGTAATCTTACGCGGTTACATCGGTACGTTATAACAGTGTGGCGCTGCATCGGCAGAACTAATCGAAAACATACCTGGACGGACAGAAAAATATGAAAATTTTACGTTCGCGTCCGTAATATAATCAATCAACGAATGTCATTAGGAGGTCAACATCGGATCAACGCTAATACACCTCTTTCAGGAACGGAACAAAATGTCCTTTGCGGTCATTTGGCCTATTACGAGGTCGATAGGTACGCGACTATAACAAATTGGTATAATTATTAGGTACCATTGTGTCGCAACTGCAAGAGATGAACCGCAATGGCGAGTTTCAATTAAAAAAAAAAAAGCCTTTCTCCGCTGTATCCATCTTCGTCGCTGCCACGTATCGACCTTGAAAGTGTATTAGGCTCGTTTGTTATTTCCTTATGCTAATTAGTGACCAAAAAATTTTACCCGCATTACATTTCTACAAATTGAAACAATAACAATGGAACTTGAGCGAATATATATACACATACAAGAAACATCTTCATAAAAATTAACTACACTTATTCACATAAATGCCAAGTTCAAGGTCGTAGTTCCGGTCTGCCGTTCTTTGTCCAAGTTCACTTTTTTTTTCTTAATCATTTTCATCATCGGATATTGTCGACGCACATAATTATACTTTAACGGATTGCACTAACACCATTGGAGGAGGTTCATGTCGTGCGTGACGAGCTTCCTGCGCTCGTCTAGAGAATCTCACATGTACATCAATCGAGTTTCCCATAATCGTATGGGTTTATTTTGTAATTGATAGCGGCGACGTTGTAGGCGTTACCAACGTGCCACGATCTCCAACAATGTTTAGTCGTTATTCGATAATAGTCCGTTACATGAATAGAAACCAAAAATACATAAAATACTTAATGGCTTCAGACCTTGGTAATACATCGACAATTTTGTACTTAAAATAAAATATGAAAAAAAAAAAAAAACGATTTAAATTTTCATTATGCCGCATGAGTTACCCATTGACTTTATATGACGTGTCGATAACTAAGCGTGAAATAATAGTGTTTTATTTTCTTCGCAAAAGTGTTGTGTAACATAATACCGAGAAAAAGATTTACGTACAAACTCACATACAAATTAAAAACATAAATAAACTAATTTTCGTTAAATTTTACTTTGTGCAATTATTCGAGTAATTTATCAAAAAATTGTATATACTAATTTCGTTTCGGGTTACTTTACATAAATGCATCGCGGCGTATAATAAAAAAATATATATAACTACAACAAGGTCGTGGCAGAAGAGTAATTTTTGTTTTGTGAAAATAATAGTTTGTATACGATAGACTCAAATGATACTGTTGTAAAACACGAGTTTTTATTCGCGCACAAAGATTTCATATTAGAATAAGTCCATAAATTAAAAATAAAAGTCAATCGTAGATTAAATGAAAACAAAAGTTCTATGGTCCACGTCAAGGATACATTTTTATTTACTCTAACGAACCAACTAACGACTTGCAAGTTAATTTACATATTTACGTAGAAGACCGTTTGATACGGAATAAAAATCATTGAACTGATTTTAATGTGTCCAGTTAGTCACGACGAGGATAATTAGAAGTAGGCATTCGCCAACCAAAACAATGTTTTCAGATTAAAATGAAAAATGTAAATTTTTTTTTCTCGCAGAAGTACTTGTCGAAATTTGCGAGACCGAACCGGATATAAATTGTAAAAAGTCGATTACCTGTGACCCAATTAGAAGGTTTGCATTGGCTTCGGTGCGCGCACATTTTCTTCAAAGTACCGACAGACCACCGCTCGGCCTTGACCGTGCGCGCAATAAACATATTATGTACCTTACGTACACGAACATTTACAACCCAAACATGTGTACGTATTGTATAACGCCGGGAGAAAAAAATATTTTTGCAGATTCGTATTCCCGAATATTCCAGTTGCACGTGATGATTTCACATTGAAAACGATTCGGGGGTGTCCGCTCCTAGGTTTCCAATATAATTTAAAACCACTTAAAGCAGATAATACTGATTAAGACACAGTCGATTGGCAACAACGCCATCTGAACCACGCATTTAATTCCGATAACACTATAATAACCAAACATTTTAATGCAAATTTTTATGTATCGCAGGAATAAACTCATGGTTATTTTTTACCCCCTAAAAAAAAGAACATTACGATAAAGTATCGGGAAAACGATTCAAAGAAAAGTACACAATTTGTTCAACTGTATTCATCGTAAAACATTGTAATATCACGAAAAACCGTGAAATAGTATATCAACTTTGCGAGTATTACTGTGTCAACAATGTTTATACTCCAAGGGATAATAATATAGGTACGTTGAATAAAACGACTTTTTTGAAAATACGTATTGTTTCCGAAACGGGCAAACGGGCAATATTCGCATGAATACAATATATACGTATTTACTATTGAAAATTACCAAAGAAAAAAAAATAAAATAAAACGCTAAATATTTGTGTGACTTGTATTGTAATGAAAATAGTCGAATAATAACATCGTTCGCTATCATTATTAAGGAAATTACACACTACGTACTATGTATTATGTTTCTTGTAATATTGACTCATTAATCTAAAAATGCATATCTTGCGCTAGTTAATATTTGTATGACATACTACGTTTATTACACAATTTTAATAAGTGGAAATGTATAAAACAACTGTGAATAATCTCATTTATTTTTTCATTATTCTAAACTAGTTAGGTATATTTATCATAAAAATTATGAAGGGTTCAGAGTCTTAAACGTGTCGTAATCCTCAAAGTAAAACAAATAATTAATAATAACTGTTTCACGGCTACAGTTTGTAAATTAAACGTACCTATTTAGTAATTAAATTTTCGACACTCAAAAATATGAGTTTATTATTCGTATGCTAATTTTATTATTTATTAAACGCATAACTCAATGAAATAATCGAGCGGTCAGTCAAATAATGTTTGTTTTAGTTGTCGTTTAACGAAACCAGCGTAAACAGGTATACTGTAACACGGCACATGCTGCTGTCACGTATTATATCAAACCGTTCTCAGGAAATGTTATTTTAATCAAAACATTTATTTCCGCAACTTTAAAAAATTAGTACTAAGCTGATTAGGAAATCTCTGCGTTAAGAAAACAATATGTAATGTTTACATAGTGAAATAAATACAACATACATCAGTAAAGCAGATATTATAATGTTGGATAATAGTTCTCAAAATCAGCGTTTAAAAAATGTTTCATTTATAATATTTGAAAAACGTTTAGGACTTTGAAAATAATGTTGAACACGTTGAAGTGTCTACCGAAATACATAAGTTATTTTGCACAACATGTAAATTTCTCAAATAAAGTTTAAATTATTATTTGTACTCGTATTTGTATGAAATAAATAATACAAAAATATAGACGGATAAATAAGGAAATCGATAAATTACTTTTAAACTATTAAAGCGCATTAATACAGAAGATGTAGAGTATTGACAGATCTCAACAATTAAAATCGACCCGGACCTAACTTATGATTAAAGAGCGGATCTTTAGGTTTTTACATATTTTTATTGATTTTATGCAACTTTACGAGGGAGAAAAATGTGGAAGATTTATCTATCACAGAGTTCATAGAAAAAAATTAATTTTACATATTAAAGCATATTTTGGACGTAAGGGAATATTTCACCTATTTTTCATATTTTAGAATATATTCTATTATTCTTCATAAAATTCGTATATTTTGTTGATTTCTCGAAATGTGATTTTGTCAGGAATAATTTTTTCTAGGAAAAAAAATAATTTGATTGAAGAGTGATAAAAATTCAAAATCATTCAATTATCTAGTTGTCTGTAATCGAATTGGTTATGTTCCAAAGGAATAGTGCAAAGTTATCTATTATTTTTTACTAAACTATTATGTTTTTTTTTAAATTGTTATATTTTATTATATTTATATAGCTCTGTATCAACTGATTTACATTTGTTATTGTTCAATAATATCCTATTACCAAAGGAATGGTGAAAAGTTATTTGTTATTTTTACTAAACTATTATGTATTTTTAAATATATTTTATCACATTTACGTAGTAATGTATCACCTGATTAACATATTTTGTAATTCAATTATTTACCTGTTACCAAGAGAATGGCGCTTAACAGTTATTTATTGTTTTTATTGAACTATTTAAAAAAAAAAAAATGATATTTGAATATTTACAAATTTAAAGAATATTTAGAGAATATTTTAAGGTTTTAAGAACCTAAAAATCCGCTCTTTACTTATGATGAACGTATCGGTTTTTTGTTGTAATGTGCGATCAAGGTACTAGATTAGCGTAATCTAACACATGATAAAAAAATAATATGTAACGATTTCATTTCTGAAAATTCAGTAGGTTTTCCGAGAAGAATAAATTATGATGGTATACATTTCTACGTAGGAATATCGAAATGAAGTAAAAAAAAAAAAAAAAAATTGTATAAAAATATTTGTTCGCTTACGAATATAATATTCTGATCGATAAATATTAATGATGCTACCACGGACCTTATTACTAAGGTTGAGTAAGGTCTGTGCGTAAAACTCATAATTTCATCTACCGGCAACTGTCGTGTCCTCATGAAAGTACACGTGGACTGTGGAGGCGATTGATTAAGAGATTTTAACCGAACTAAACATGTTTTTTCATTTAATTAGTATTCACATCGAGTGATACGTATATAGTCATTATTATTTTTGTACGTATAATTAGCTTTGATTTGGTTAAATCATAAGGGTAACCATCTGAAATGCACAAAAAAAAAAACGGTACATTTCAAGATTTTCCGTGAACAGGACTTGCCACGACCGTGATCGTTTCAAAAAAGAAATATATATTTGGGAAAATCTCCTTACCGTTTAAAATGAGATCGATTTTTGACGTGTGAATGAAACGATGGTTGATGTCTAATCAGCATCGTTTGGCTTATGAACGTTGTAGAACTCGCGCATTCACACGCGCACGACGCAAACGAGAGGACAATGTGCCGGACGCGAAAACGAAACGAAAATAAACACCGGTGGGCGAAAAAGAAGCGAGACGACCGCGAAAACTATTTCCGATCCGTCCCCATGTGTAGTAGTAGAGCACGTGCGCACCGAACGTAGAACGACAACGATAATAATAATAACAATAATAATAATTTTTATTATTTTTTTATCGTTATCATTATTATTATTATTAATATTAACGACGATCGATCAAAGCGGTTAAGCGGCGGATAAAAAAAAAAAAAATGTAACAACAACGATAACGATTGAAAATAAAAACACACCGGTATCGAGAGTCGGACGCGCGACCACAGACAACACTCCACGACCGCGGCGGTAACGCGTGTGCTCTTCTTCGCGGCGTTGGCGTCGGCGGTGGCGGTGGCGCGGCGGCCGGTTGTTGATATTATTTGCGGCGGCGGCGGCTGGCGCGCGAGTGTGTGCGCGCAGTGTATTATCGCGATGTTATTGTTGTTTTGGTTGTTGCTTTTTTTTTTTCTGTAATTTTTTCTCTCTCTCACACACACACACTGTTCATCTCTCTCACTCACTATTTATCTCTCTCTCTCTCTCTCTCTCAATTTATCTCTCTTCTATATCTCTCTGTTTCTCGTTCACGCGACCACGACACGCCGCCGCCGCGCTCCGAGGAATAATTCACCGAGGCGACGACACCTGGCGGTGCTCCGCGGGCCACGGCGCGCGACCCCCGCGTGGATTGGATTGTCGTAACCTCAAAGCTCCAAGCTCCTCCTCCTCCTCCAACGCCGGCCGCCGCCTCGGGTCTAGACCCCGCCGCCGTCGACGACGGTCCGCCGCGTGTACAAATCGGACGACGACGTTTACGCGAGCCGAAGTGAAAAAAAATAAAAAAAAAATAAATAAATACGTCTACTGACGTCACTAGTCATACCGAACTCCCGCGTAAAGAGTCGAACGGACGCGTGTTTTCGTCGCGAATAATACGTTGAAAATCGGTTCTGGGTGTAAAGTCACGCCCTCTTTCTCTCTCGGTCTGGTTCGCGTCGAAAATACGGATAATACACAATATCGTCACGAAGACTGAAGACATAATATCATTATCTGTGGAATACGATTTGAGTGAACGTCGACTTGACAGGTCGCCCGAATATACCGAATACTGAATAGTGGACATTCACGGTGAAACATAGAAGTGTTTGTTGAAGAAACGACGGGAAATTCGGCCAAAAAGAGTCACTCTAATACCCTATAATAGTTACAGTTCTGTTGTAAATCATATTGTTGACGTCATGTTCATTATTATCACTCATCAAAACGTAAAATAATCCGTATCGAATAAATGTTTGGAAGTGAAACGTATTTTGATGATTTAACAAACCGGTTTATGACTATGATGTTGACCGTGCGAAACCCTTCATTAGCTAGTTATAGTTTAAATACAAACTATAAACTACCCTTAACAAAAAAAAAAAATAATAAATAAAAATAAAAATTCCTTGTTACGCGACGAAAACCAAACGGAGAGGAGACGTACAAACCGAAAGTCCTATATTTTCACGGAACTGTAATCGGGCCGACCTGGTGGTCGCAATTTCGTACACCTTTCGAATTTGAAAAGTAAAAAAGTCCCACGCCCATCGTCAACGGCGCGCAAAGTCGTGGGATCTCGTCGTTCGGGTCCGGTAGTTCTCTTTTCCCTGGACACTTTTATTTTTTTTTTCTCATGACGACGCCGCGAAAAACGCGCAGTCCGAACCTCTGAAACCGGTTGCACGCCGACCATCGGTCACGGCGCGGCTTGTTCGTAAAACGATCGACGACCGCGACGACGGGCGGCGATAAATCGTCGAGATCCGCGCACGACCGTTCAACATTGACATTCATACCGCGCGCACGTGGCACGACGCATTCGTCTTGGGCCCGGTCGTGTCGTGAGCGTGTGCGCGCGCGATCCGGCCGCGGTCGACATCGTCGCTCGCCGTTTCGGTTCGGATCGATACGTCCAGTTGCGAGCGCATTTTCGCGGTCCGAGGCCGACACGCGTGCGGCGAACGAATGAAAAACACGGCGGTCCGCCCACGCGCTCCGTGTGCGCCTACCCGGTCGCTCCCTCCTCGCACACGTCGTGTCCGTTCGAATTGACGTCACAAAACGTTTTGCAACGTAACGCAGTTACCTACATGTAACCGATGTATAAATGATGACGACATACAAATGATACGTGCGCGAACGCGGCTGGGGCACAGTGCGAACGGACGGCACTCTTTGTCTGCTAGTCCCCCCGAGACGAGATGTATTATTGAACGAAAACGAATAGTGTACAAATCCCTTTGCACGCACGCGATCGCGTCGGAGTATCGCAAAAATTTTATTCTAAGACGAATTTCCTCTGCGCCGGATTAAACGGACCAGTGGCGTATCCCCCCTTGATATGTTTTTTTTATAGTTAAGTTTTCTCAATATCTGTACTTCTCAATATAATATTCCTTTTAAATAGGTATGTCTGTTTTCTAAATGTTCTAGCTGTAGTAATTGAACCACTCTGATATAGGCCTTCTCCCACTAATTATGTTTGCGGCATACGGGACTATAATATTGGTCAACAAAACCATACACCTAATGTGTGTAGGTACTGTAATTTTGTACTCTTCTGCGTATTATTTTTGATACATGAGCGTTAACCCGATAAGCAATTGGTAAATTAAACTAAATAACTATGACAATGGATTTAGCATTTAGGGCGTGGGCTTATTTTTAGACAATTTTTTATTAAATAGTAAGTATAGGACTAATGTATAGCAATATACATAATAACGTATAACATAAAACTGATTATTAAAATATATGGTACAGCCGTTGACGAATAACGAGCCATTCTGACTTTCTGTCGTATAAGTACAACAGTACTTTATTTTTTGCGTCTTGTAATTGTGATGTGTTTGTAGTCATTATTTGGGGGGTAGGGGGGCAAATCCCACATGAGTCTGTGTGTTATTATTTATTTCATCGCCCCCCCTAGTAAAATTCCTAAATACGCCACTGAAACGGACGTGAAAATAAAAATAGAGCCCCCGGGAGCGCGCGGCTCCACTGCACGTCATGAATTATGCGCACACGACTATATGTACCTCTCGTATATATATAGAGCCGTGCGCGCTTTGTGCTGAATAACCATATTGCTAAATTGTTTAAGTACCTATACATTATTACATCGTATACCTGTAGAACACCGTGTTTCCGCACTCAAATTAACCGTTGCCTTTTGTTCTGAACGCAATACACTCTCTCGCACATACATACACACACACACGCGCCGAATTTATACGCGTGGTATAATATTGTTGTTTAAATATTCAGATTATTTGGACGTGCTATATTGTTTATTTTTGTGTCAGTCGAATTCAACAGGTACCTATCGCTGTGCAGTAGATAACCAATACTCCAAACAATTATTTGTTTTGTGTTTTAACGTATAATACAATTATTACAATTATTATTATTAACGCCAATTGCCGTATTTGCGATGTTTACTATCCAAGTAATCGCGTCGACGAGATAAATCGCTTTTAAATGTTTTCTAGTAATAATATTGTTATTTTAAATCATATTTCATTCAAACGATATACCTACCCCGAGACACTATATTGTTCTCTTCTGCAGACATCATAAGACTTCGATTTGAGTTAATGTTACCACTTACCAACGACACACGATGTTCATGCTCGTCACGATCGTGCGCTCTCTTTGCCGACTATTACATCTAAAGTCTCCGATTGTTATTGAATGTTGTCCATCCGTAACTTTTTTTTTGGTAAAATATTATTATTATGGCACCCTATCGATTTTTTCCAGACGGTCTCTGCTACTTAGTATATCATGTGCCACGTTACAGTTGAATTTATCTGGTCACCTTTCTTGTGTAATGAAATAACAACAACAATTGCCTTATTCCACTCATCTAGTAATACCTCGTGTTTCCAAATTGCTCCGAGTAAAACTCGTGAATCTCGTAATTCAATACTATTCTACCTTAAACAATACGAACACTATCCCGTTTATTTCAGTTGCTTTCTAGTACTTTAAACTGCGTTCTTGGTGTTTTTTCGACGGGTACCAATTATTTTATGTTCTGGTCTTGGATCAGCTCATGTCGATAACTCCAATTCAAGTTGTAGTTTTTACTATTATGCAATATTATTCTGGTTAATAGCCCTGTGATTAACTTTTCGTGCCTAATGTATTAACATATTAGGATTCGTGATTCGTCAAACTTTTAAAAACAGTAAATGTGTTGGTCCCAAGAAAAATGTGCGTATCTTTGTATTAAGTTTTTACGAGTTACGACATGCCGATAATAGGAAGAATGAGTATGTATATATGGATGAAAGTATTCGTATTAGAAATATTACCTTTGTATGTATTTCTATAAGAACGCATTAACGATTACTCGAAGAAAGTAAAAACAAAACGTACATCAATAAAATATGTTTTTATTTGCATAATATACTTCATTAGACGTATTAATTATCGTTCGATAAAAATGGGTTTATCAATACAGGTGGTAATTAATAATTAAAATAAAAAATATTTTATTTGTATTTATGTTACGTCGAAACCAGTTGAACAAACCATTTTGCATTTTGCTTGTCCAATCAGTCATCTGTTCAAAAAACCCATGTACAAAACGTACGTGGTATACACTGTTTAAACATCCAAGGATTTATTTCATATTGGAATTAACTCATATTTAATAAAAAAAAGTACCTACGTAAATACTTAAATATTAAAAAGTAAATTAAATTTTTAATCACCTAGGTACCAACTGAACTTTGCACTCATTTAAGAATATTAATTCGTTATAATGTAAAACATACCTTATTTATAGTAATTTAATTAATAAAAATTATATTTTATTTATCTTTGGATTTTCAAAAAAACATACTGAATTTTCAAATTGCACACTGTGCATAAGTAATTTACTGTTATCTATACATATACCTGGTTAGATAAAAATTAACGTTAAATTAATTTTATTATTTTAATATTTTTATATTTTTCAATTGCGATTTTACTTTTTTAATTGGAAACTTAAATTTAAAATAGTAATTGCTATATAGAATGTTTTTTATATTAATTATTATTTTTATTCATGCATGTACATGACGAAGTCTCATTTACATTATTTAAAAATATGAAGTAAATAAAAGATTTTTTTTTCTACTTTACAAATAATTGTAAAACTGAAAAGAAGAATCCTACATAGTATGATTTTATACTTGGAAAATATATGTTATGTATGTGGAACACACATAATTTTGAGTTATAAGTATTAAATTAATGAACTGTATGATTATACATATGTATATCAAGTATACTGCCAACGAAAACTTTCGGTGATCATTAAGTAAAAATTAAACTTACTTGTTTCCATTAAAGGCTATTTCACAATTTCATTAGAAGCACTCATGTAAAAATTATCCCGGAAGGGTATTTAACGAAGGATGTTGTTAGAATAATATCGCTAAACACGTTAATTGGCACATGTATATTTATGAGAAATTCATTCATGAAAGAATCACACGGTTTTGTTGAACCACAAACCCTAAATTTACATTTTCTATTTGTTTAAACTATCAACAAGTTTATTTTTTTTTTATTTATTAAAATTTAATTGTGATAACAGAATTTTGTTTTTACAATTATTTAAATATATTAATCACAATTTATTTTTTATAATGCATATCAGAGGATATAAGAAATATAAAATTAAAGTTAATAACATAAAAGTTTTACAACAAAACTGTGATCTATAAAATGTTAGTGCGTATGTGACATGTGTTTAGTGAGCTTGTTACAATGATTTCAATGATGATGATTATGACGATTGTGGAGATAGCAAAATACCTTGAGGGAGGCGCGGTTTTAATCTGTGGCTTTTCGATTTTTTGTCCGATGTAACAAGGTTATATTAATGAGACTCGTCGATGCGCATATTTACCGTATACAAAACAGTATACTAGCATCCATTTGTTTTTCCTTGTAATTTATTTACACGCCTACACCGTTTGATGAGTATTTTTTAATTGTCGGGCATAATTAAGTATACTATGTTAACAAGAAAAAAAATGTAAACTTTAAAATGAATTACACGTTCAATCAGTAGTTTGATTTTATCTTTTCCTTATTGAAAATAAACAATTATGAAATAATTAGAATATCTGTGCTATTACACAACTTATGCAGAGGACAATTGAAAATGTGAAAAAAAATCAAGTATTGCAAATATCATATTTTTTGATTACAACTCAAGAGTGGGAGGGGGGGGGTCAAAACAATAGTTTGTCAGTTTTTAAAACAATTATACGGAAAACATTAAACAATTTTAATTCTTCGAGCCACTTTATTATACTTTCCTATAATGCAGTAAAATATTCATATTTCTTAATATCATAACCGTATTTTATTTTTTTATTTAAATTATGGTTATGTACTATAATTATACGTATACGTGTACCACAGATAATCTCATATTAAAGTAGAAAAAAAATGCATTACGTTTATATAACTACGGAGGTACGTACTGTACACGCGGGCACAATATTCCCAAAAGTCCCATTAGGTGTTTATGGGTAATTTTATTGCTAGAGTAGGTAATAATTTGTAGATACAGTGTAATAGAAGATAGTCTTCTAAATAATTTGATCTAATTTCAATTGCTGTGTACTGTTTCAGACTGTAGACACCGACAGTGTAACAATCATTTAGGGTTTTTTGTTTTTTATCGACGAATGATTTTCGGGCATTTAAGCTTTTCGATATTTTAGCGTGAGAATTCTTTCAAGTGTCCGTGATGTTAGTTATCTCTGAAATTACGAATCTTACGAACAATCGAAACCGCCTACGGTTTTTCTCAAAACTTTAACTTTCTCAGTTGTTTTTGAGTAAGTTATAAAATACATTACAATGCTGGTACGATTCAAAATTTTAAATCTTTTCGGGGATAAGAGGAATCAGTGAATCTGTTACTTAACCGTAAAAGTTAAAATATAATTCGATCTCCTATACGTTTTCTGTTCTTAAAAGAACACCGATAAGCGATATGATAATCATATATTTTTGGAAAACGTATGGTAAAGTAACACTAAGTAGTAGCAATAAAGAAATTATGAACTGGGTGTAATTTTTTTCAACTTATAATAATTTTACTGATTCGCCGGTTGAATTATTCAGATGACGTGCACATTTTTACAACACTCGCGTTCAAACATTTTAAATTGTAATTATAATCGAACGGTTTTAATCTGGCAGGTTACCAAACACTATTATTCTATGATTGATGTATATTGTACATTGCACACACGGGTAAAAATTGTCATGCCTTATTCAAATTGGTATTATACGAGGACGATTAAAGAATAATCACAACGTTACCCTTTCACACAAATTACGGCAGTATACTTTTTATCGCACCTACTCAGGACCGCATAGTCCGATATTACCTAACACAGATTTGCCAGTAGATTGTATAAAAAGTTCAATGAGTAATGAAAAAATTAAATAAACTATTGTAAAACGAAAATATTCGTAATTTGTTTACGAGTTAATCATGAATTTTTCGTTGTGAAATAATTGTACTATATTACGATTAGATGATGCCGAGCGAACAAATTTTTTTTATTCGATTTTTATTTTATAATTTATATATTTTTTTTTTTTATTGAGAGGATTCTTTCAACTGTAAATAACATACAATTTATAAGTCTTTTGATTTTTTACACTTGATTTTAAACCAAACTATAAATCACTTGGAAATCATGCGTAAATAAACATATTTAAAATGTAATTATAAAGTAGTAACTGTCAATAAATTTAGAGGTCGTATTTATTGTTGTGAAATAGAACAGTACAATGTTTTTTTTTTTAGTAATCCGCTAAAAAAATATATTTTCAATAATTTCCATATTAAGTGAAGTAAGTAATGACAGAATAAAAATTAGGTTAAGTTATCGGCAATATGAACCAAACCATTAGTGGGAATAGTGGGATTCAAGGACATATTATACCCTTGTTTTGAACAAACTACCCGATATTTTATTTGAATGTAAAATATGGAATATTATTTTGTTATTGTGTTGGTTATTGAAACTCCGAGCACAATGTCTGAATATATTAGATTATTTATACAATTATAATTACTAGTAAAAAATTTTGTGACCTTTTTCGGTTTAGCTCAAAAGTAAAACTCCATTTGTATGTATATTCACAAAGATTATTGTATGTTGACCGAGACGAAATTTTTCACTGAAAAATTATGATTTGACATGGATCTTAAATCATAAACTTTATCGTGGTTATTATTGTATGGTTTATGCAATGTGCCACATGCAATACTATCTCTACAAAATATGGAGCTATAAAAGAGTAAAATTAACACTCGTGTAAATATTTATCACGGCGTTATACGGGAAAACAGAGGGTAATGGACAATGTCGGTTGAAAGCATAATTTTTAAAATTGAACGCAATATCATGATTTGCATTTTTTTTAAATTTTAATCTTCAGATACCACATTACCGCCCAAAATAATTCGTTGGATGTTACATAAAGGTAAACATTTTTCGCAAAGTGGGTTACCGTGTATTATCGGGTAAAAGTGCTTTTACGATACGCCCACAATGACGCCCGTCGTTAGCCTTTTACAAACCACACGGTCGATAAGCGTCTAATGTAACAAAAAAAAAAAAAAAAAAGAGTACATTGTACCCAAAAACACTCATACAAACACATACAATATACATCTATACACCTGTCAAAAGGTTAAAGGCTTTAAAACGAAGAAACAGCCCTCCGCGACGCTGTGCCAATTCCCAAAAGTGACATAATTCATGCGAAAAAGTCGCCTACTTTGTACTCATTAAACTGATGATGTATGTATACATGAAATGAGCGAGTATACGCATCCCGAGGAATCAGTCTAGGTAAATATTTTTATTTTTTTTTATTAAAATATAAAATATAACATTTACAATCTGTATATATAAAAAAAAAAAATGCAATAAGCAAATATGAAAACAAAATATGACGGACAATAAGACGGCGAGTAGGGAAGCTATCCAGTGATAGGGCCCATAGGTAAATATTAAACTTGAATTACGTATTAATCGCAGAGTACGCGTTTTTTCTGCTACCTCTAGCCGACAATATATTTTCAAACAGTCGGTGACAGTCGAGGTATGACAAAAAAAAGCAATAATCATGGTATCATAGGTTAAAACGGTAAACTTATGTATACTCACCTAAGCCTGGATTTATAGCAAAATATGGAGCTAAAGCAAAAAATGAGTAAAAAGTCTGTTTCCAAATTTAAGTAACGACTACATTTTATATGCTCACCAACAAAATTGTTTTATTCTTCCATGGCAATGCTAAACGTTCTTTATCGACTATCCATCATGATGGACGCTGGTTCATATGCTCTCAACATGAAAAATTACCAGAGTTACAATAAAAAAATACCCAATAAAATGATGACACTAATTTTCGGACTGGAAAAATTAAGGGCAAAAGAACGAAATCTATCTAGTCCGAATAAAATAAATTGTATACTGCGCACACCGGTGAAGATCAATAAAGGGGAATGAATTATTGGTATCACAAGTATAATTAAAACAGTTTTTATTTCTTAAAACCGCATTTGGTGTTATTAAATAAAATTCAAACGGAGGGTGTGATCGTCAAAGCACCTCACTTCATATTCACCACTGGTACTCACCACACAATGCCTAGTCATACGTAAATATTTAATGGGTGCCAATTTAGAGCAATAGGGGTTCTGAAATCTAAGCGATCCTGTAATTTACACCATTGGTCAATAATACATAATAATGTGTACCTATATCAAACCAAAACAATAAACAATAATAATTTCGATTTGAATAATCAATCATTTGCAGGGAGCAAAAAGCATATTATCGATAAGTTGTTAACAATAAGTTGTGTAATAATCGAAACATTACAAACAGTCGATGTTCAACCGCTCCGTTTTTGGGTTGTCTAATAACCACAGTGACATGAATTTCATTTGATATAATCATACAAATACCATGTGTTACATATTAAATTGTTATACTCACGATTGTGTTGGTTCGACGGACGAGCAAATTAAGATATCGACTCCTCCAAAGAAAAGAGAAGTGACTTGAATTTTAACATTTTTCACTTTTTGTTAAACTGTGATAAAGGAATATGTTCTGTACACGGACTAAGATAGTATGGACTGGAAACGAATGGGCGGGCGGGTTATGCGGAGCCGGGCCGCTTAAGGTTAGCTTAGTCCGTGGGTCTGTACCTCCCGCGAAAACGGCAGTAACTTTACAACTCCAAAGAGGTTAGAAATCATTATATTAAAATATATTTATAATCTCTCGTGATAAAGTTTCCGGCGAAGAAAGACGTATCTTAAGTTACTTCTGTTTTTAAAATCAACATTTCCCGAGATAAAGGAAGTAACTCATTTTTGTATTTTGAAATACAACAATAATTTATTGTTTATTTTAATTATTGTATTTATAGTGTTTAATGATAGCATGCATAATGATATACATACATAAACTCAATAAACTTGACTGTTTAGTGTCAGACGTCAGTAATAATATTATTAATACAATCTATATTTACCCAAGATTAAGGAAGTAACTCGAGTTACTTCTCCGAATAACTTTTCCCCCCGTGAAAAAAGAAGTAACTTAAGTTTATTTTTCATCAAACATTGTACTGTGGAAGTTAAAAAACAAAAAATTATGGTGATAATATTACATTCAATCAAACAACCAAAGTTCATATAAAAATTTGATATGAAACAGTTAAAAACCGATAGTAATTTAAGTTAAATAATATTAAGTTAATATAGCTCTACTGAAAAATGATAAAATTCGAGTTACTTCCTTTTTCATTGGGGGAGTCGATCTGATGTTTTATCTGCAGATGAGTTTTTTATCCACAGTACAGTATGTATACATGTATGTAACGTTTCGTTATTTTTTGTATTACGCGCGAAATCTAAAATTTTATCCACCGAAAACGGATGAAGGTCACTCGTACGTTCGGTATTTAAAAAAAAAAACATACATGGAAAGTGACGGAAAAAACTACAATAATTGGACCATTCGGGCCCCGCGGATTTGTATTCGTCACCAGCCGATTTGCGAAGTGGGAAAAACAGTACCTGTTCGCGAAGAAAAAAAAAACGTTACGCTTCGTTCGACGTCCGCGTTAAACGCGGAAACGACGAACACAACATCATACACGATGCACGTTATATTTTGTTGTATTATTATTGTTTACTGGTCCAAAAAAGATGACGTCAAATTAGAATAATAATATTTTATTGTGCAAAATAGTGCATGACTATAAACTAGTCAAAAATAAATAGATACTGTCGTACAGCAGGTATTCGTCAAACGACATTAGCAAACGATTTGAATCCTATTGAAAAGTGTTAGGTATCATCGACATACGGATTTCAAAAACTATGAAAAAATCGAGGGTATTAGGGAACACATTTTCGATTTTTCTACCACGTGTATTATAGAGATATGCATCCACAGTGGCGTATTTTCAAATTTTTTATACATACATATAAATACATAATAACATAGGTGGTAAGTGAATATTCTCTTCCTCTATTCTTACGTAATAAGTCATTTATGATTTTTAAATATAATCTTATAATATATTTTGTATTTGAGTCTGGAATCTTGTAGATATAATTATTATATTATTACATAATACTTTTCAATTCAGACGTAAATTAATTTTTTTTTTTTTTACTTCTGGGGAGTAGGTCGAAACCTGGGCACTTCCCATAAATACGCCACTGTGCTTTCAAAAAAGTCACTTTGCTCAGTTTTTATTTCGTAGTATCCTATACTTTATGTTCTAGAGTACATTATTTCAGACTTCGCATTGTACACAGTGGCGTTATTGTAAAGGACGAATCCTATGGTACTACCTACTCACTATTAAATAAATAAAGTTATATGAGTTTTCATTGTTTTTATTTACAGGAAAAGTACAAGTCGTAGGGAGAACACTTGTACGCGCTAATTCGTGAGTGCCTGCAGCAAAAATCAGCTTATTTAGAATACAAATTTAAAATCGTATACTGATAAGGCCATTATATATTGGTAATTGATAGATACTGCTAGAGCAGGGGTCTTCAACCTGCGGCTTGATCTTTATTGAGGTCCACAAACACGGTATAAACATCCTAGGTGATAAGATTTTTTCGACGGGGGAGGGGAGGACTTATTACCTTATATAATTATTGTATAGAGTACTGGCGAAATGTCGAAACAATAATAAGTGGTCCGTCGTCTACAAGGTCGAAGAGCTCTGGGCTAGATTATTCCTTATCGTTTTGTAATTGCAATAATTATTATTAATCTTTTTATTTGATTATTTATTTAATTTTTTTTTTAAAGATTTTACTACGTTCGATGATAATGGTATTATCGCCATAGTCGTCGTATCGTCGTGATCGAAATTTCACGAGCGCCGAAAGATTTGAAAACGAAAAAAAACGACTCCGTCCCTTCGCGCCCTCTCGTTTCGCTCCTGTTCGCACTCGAGAGAAAAAAAACGCGCGGCTCTACACGATCACGACGTGCGTACACGGACGTTTTTTCGCGTACGTACCCGCGTCGTTTTTCGCCGTACGACGCGCGCCGCAATCACGACTCGACGTGCGTACATTATTATTTCACGTGTACCCGTCGTGTCCGAGAGAGTTCAAGGGCGCACACATCATTCACCGGCCGCCGGCAGCGCTCGCTCAACGATTTTCCGATACCAATGGCCGCCGCCGCCGCCGCCGCTGCCGCTATGGCGAGCCTCTCTCGCGCGCGCGGACACCGCGGACCGCTCGCCGGTCGGCCGCCGTGTCGCCTGGTGGTACATAAAAAGCGGTGACGGCGGCGGTGCCCGACGCAGGTGCGAATTTATCGCCCAGTCATCGTCTAGCGTTCGCACACATACGCCTACAGGCTATATTATACGAGTACATCGTCATCTTCGTCGTCGTCGTCGTCGTCGTCTTGGTCGTCGTCGTCGTCGCCGTCTTCGTCTTGGTCGTGATCGTCGCCGTAGTCGTTGTTGTGCACGGCGTCGTAGCGAATCACAATAGTAATATATTATAATAACACGCGAGGCAAATAAAATCGCGTTCCGAACGGATAACGCCCCGCGGCCGTACGACGACGTTGTTATATTATAGTCGTCCGTGACGTCAGAGCCGCGCCAGAGTCCCTACTCCTCTCGACCGGCGGCGGCGGCGGCGCGTTAACGTTTCCTGTGCGCGTTCCAGTCCGGCCTGCGCCCGAGTAGTTTTACGGGAACGACGACGATTTAAAGGCACGATTCCTATATGACGCGTCAGACGAGTTGAGAGTTGAGAGGTAGTAGACGTCTCGGCCGATTTTTTATATTTAACAACCCGTACTTCAAAAGTATAAAATATGTATTTTCGATTTAAAAATTCCAACTGATCCGACGTGAGTTATTGTCGTATATTCTTTTCGAAGAAACCGAAGAAGAAGATTTTCTCATAGAACAATTATTAGTAAAACAGGGGAATGCAAATGAATTGCAAATTATTCAATGACGGTGAAGAGTGCTTTTGACATGACGAAAGTACACGGAAAAAATATGACTAGCTAGCTCCACAGTCTCGCGAGTTCGCCACGTCTAGAGTCTTGTCGCCGTAGAGTTGACGGCGCGAGGCGAGGCAGCGCACGAATGCACACTCTACACTCTCGTGTAGTCTCGTGACTCGATCGGTTTTTTTCTGGCAGTTGTACAAAATGCACGTGGTTGAAATAACAGCTGCGGCTGCATTGCGTGCATACAGTCATAATAATTTTCTGAATTGAAGCCATTTAAATAAATAAATAAATAAACAACCCAATAAGAGGAGATGGTAGACAACAAACTTTCCATTTGATCATATAAAAACCATAGTGGTCGATAAATATCATTCCGGCTAGCAACTGATTCGACGGACGCTTTTTTCTTTCTCAAATGGTCTCGAAATGTAGCCACAATTGAATTTTTTTTTAATGCTTCAAATCTCTTATGGGTATATTCAAAATATTTGCTAATTCTGCACCATGCGTCATTCATTTTTGCTTTATCTTTGTGATTAGTGATTACGATGCTTTGAATTCCATAAAACATCTTTTGATTGGTGTAACCACAAATTTAATCGACATTTCGTTCGTCCAGTCAGCCATTTTTTGCACAGAACGTTTCGATTTCGTTTTGTTTCGTTGACTGAGGACTCGCGAGCTCAGGCGAGAGTAAAGTAGGTACGCCTCGCCTCGTGTCCCGTGGTCTTTTGACTCGCGACCAAAATACCGACTCGCAGTGGAGCGCGCACGAGACGAGACGACACGAGTGAACCGACTACACTCTCGTGCTCGCGCTGCCTCGCTTCGCCTCGGTGAAAATTTAGAAAATCATACGAACGCGCGTGCGGCAGCGTCTATACTGCTCGCCGACAGGACAGTTATGACGCGTCATAGGAATCGTACTTTAAGCGCGCGTCCCGCCCCCGCCGCCGTACGAGACGAGTGGCGAACTCGGGTGGCCGACGGGTTCTTCGGCGATGACACCGTGCCGCGCGCGTCCGTAAGTCCGAAAGTCGACTTTTCCGCCTTTTCCGCCCCGACCACGTAGCCCGTGCGATCGGAAAAATTATCATGTGGCGAGACTCTTTAGTTAAGATTAAAATACAAAGTCAACGTCTCTCTCGCGACGGATCAACTCGACACACAAACTCGGGGGAGCTTTGTCCTACGCGCCCCTCTCCCCTTGCAGTCGGTCATAAAACAAATAAAGCACGATACGACGCCAGCTAAAACAACACGTTTTTTTCCCCAACAATGTTTTTTAATACACATCAAAACTAATAATAATGAATCAAATTATGTACGTTTATTAATTAGAATATTCAGATTTTTTAATCCGTCCAACTGCAGAACGAGTACGTGTTACGATGTATTTGTTTTATGTCTGTAAACTTTTTTCGGTATTAAAACTCGTCTAAAAGTTTTTACTAACTACTTTACACAAACCACTTTTCAAAATGTTCAACTGTTTTACCGTAATATCGGATTTACTATGGAAAATGATTGATGATGGTAAAGTACGCTATAAATTATACTTGATGAATTTAATTTAATTGTTATTCTGGAAAATAATGGTCCTGAAAAGATGCAGTTTTCCTAATCATTAACCATTATAGTCTTGTGTAGACTATAAAACATTTCCACAATAATTTGATTACCTTTGGATTTATTATAATAATTATATAATTATTATTATTATATATTATAATTATTATATTATATTATTTATAATAGTTTAATTATTAAACTTCGAAAATATTCAAAACGTATCAACTCGCCATAGATTTAATAGAATTTTAAATCAAGATCTCAACTTTAATTGAATTTTACTACCATACTTGACCTATAGCGATGAAATAAATCTCAAAAAATCTTTAGTCGCGTGATAATAAGTTGTATAATTCATCAATCAGAATTAAAATTTTTTTTTAAAATACGACTTCATAAAATAAAAACCACAAAAACGATGAAAACTGAACAAATAATTAGTAAAATGCGCTCTCAAAATACAGAAAAAAAATAGTAGAGGCGCTCTGTCTCTCTGTGTTCCTCGAATTCGAGCACGGGGGTAACGGCGTTTTAAACGTTTCGCTAAATGACCGTATACCGCCATTAGATAAACAAATTGAATTAGATTCAACTACACATTAATATTTTAACACTTTTGAAATTCAAAAGAGTAGTGTATCAAAAAAAAAAAAAAATACCTTAAAAAAATCATAATCGTATTTTGTGTGTGGTTCCAACTTGTGGAACCCTCGTGGTTGTCATGCGGAACTCTTAGGTTCCGAGAAACATACTTTGGGGACATATACAACAGTAGGTATACACATATACATATTTGCAATGCGTTTTGCGACGAAATCTGCAGACTCCGATGAGCGAACGAACACGACGAGTGAGACTTTCGAGCGCGTCCGGAACGCGACGTACACCGTTCGAGGGTGGGGAGGGAGGGAAAGCGTCGAATCTCGCGGATTCGCGGAACTCGCGGTCGCTCCGTGTCTCGGATCATAATATACCCGACCGTCCGGTGCGTGTATAGGAAACAACATTGTAGGACCATGGGTGGTGGCCAACTTGCGCGGTTCACGAGCCGCACGTTGCTCTCGCCACGGTCGCATGGCGGCTCGTGTCTTGTTCGCAAAAACAAAAATGTATTCATTAAAATAATATTGTAAACATTTTTTTTTTTTTGTATAACAGCGCCGTTCTCCGAGTTCTCATAAAATATATTTATATAGTTTTACGTTATTCCATTTTTTTTTTCAATTTTTTTTTTATTGATCTTTAAAACACCGACAGCAAAGGTTTAGAATAGTTTTACATTTTTGTATTGATTGGATATTTACACGTTTGTTTTTTTAGATTTTACCGCGCTATTGTTCTATTTTTCTTCGGGAGTTGATCATACTCGTGATGTTTTCCGTGTTCATAGTTCGGATGGAAAGTCAAATTCAATAAGATCTTATTTTGGATGCATTCTTTTATGTGATTGACCGTCACCCCACGGGTTCTGCACCGAGGAGGTTTTGTTTCGGTCAATAAATTCGTATTAACGATATTGAAACATATTTGCTCGTAAACGTAATATCACGTCGGTCGCCCTCGTAACAGACCATAACTCATAACATTACACAGGTACAGTCGATTCTCCGTCCGATCGACCGCCATCGTCGTCGACCGCGTTGTCGTCGTAGTCTGTCGTCGCGATGCTGTTCTCCCGGCCCGCGGCCACGTCGTCGTGGCGGTGCCGGTCGGATGTGCCGGTCGGAATGGAAATCACGGACAACAACGCGGCGAAATGCGTCGTTTTGCTTTCTCATACGTCGTACGGGTGCGCGCGCGAGTGAAATAGCGAATTAAACCGGCGGTGATGGTCATGGCGCGGTGGCCTTCGGGGGGCGCTTGCAGAAAGCGACCGGCTCTGCGCAGCCAACCGGGCTCGGCCGACTAACTGTATATAATTGTTTATTTTTTTTCGCCACGCGGATTCTTGCCCTCCGGGTCCTTCCTTATTAGAATTATATTACCGGAGTCGACACACAGAGAGAGAGAGAGAGAGAGAGAGAGAGAGAGAGAGAGAGATAGAGAGAGAGAGAGAGAGAGAGAGAGATAGAGAGAGAGATAGAAAGACAATCTCTACAAACAAATCGCGTGCAATAGGTGCGTGCGTGTGTTGTGTGTGTTTGTGTGTAAACAGTAATACGTGGACAGCCGAGCCGCGATACACACGCACACGAGCGCGCGCGCAAATATCGTATTATTTTTTTAAGACGCAGAACGAGCCAGTTTTCTGGGTTTTTTCTCGTGCACGCGCTGCTCTACGCGAATACACGCAGTGTTGTCGTCGTACGCTTTTATACGGAGACGGACGGACGCGCGTGATAGGTGCACCGCGCCGCGACGCAGCGTAACATACATCCGATCGTATCGCCGCGTTCGGTTTTCAGACGGCACGCGAAACACATTTTACGGTGTTTTATTTTATTTTTTTCGCACTGTCGTCTTACGGAGCGGCATTCCGACGGTATTTTTTTAAAACTCCTCCCCCCCCCCCCCCGTACGGTTTACGGTTTACGGTGTTATGTCACGGACACCGGTACGCCGTATACACGATATTACGTCTGCACACTCTTGACATTCGCCCGTTCGGATTCGCGTTCCGGGTGTGTCTGCGTGTTTTACGACCAAGTGGTTTTACGAGCGCTTGTCGTTGTCGGAGAGGAGACGAAACGGAGCGATAGGATTCGGCGGGCCGTTATTTTTTATAAGCGCCGAAAGTTTAGCCATAAGAGATTCGTGCCGCTCGAACTCTACTCCGAACGAAAGCTCGACGTCGTGAACGAAAATCATGGTGCTCTTTGGGTGTCCGTACAAGATCTTTGACGGTTTTCCCACGGTCGATTTAAGTTTTTTTTTTTTAACACATTTTCCCCTTATTCCTAGGTTGTGTTTCGCACTTTAGCCGAAATCATAATCATACGTCTTCGGTTGTCACAAAACGGTCGGTTATCATATTCTTAATAATTGTACGACGATAACGACACGAAAAAATCTGATGTCTTGCAAACTGTATAACTTCGGTAATTTTTTTTTCCTAGATTTTAATTAAAAACATTGATTTGCTCTTATATTAAATAACGTATTTTATGTAACGATTGTCAAACATAATGTTGTAAACAATATATTATAGAGGCGTATTTTGTATGCCTCGTGTTTGCGTCGAGTTCGCATGGTTATTTCGTGTTGTACACCGAATTACACGTAATATAATATACAATATTAACGTATAGAGTAAATGAACTGCAGTATCGTCTATTTGTAGAATTTGTTTTATTCAGTTTAGTATTTCATATAGGCGAGTTTATAAATCAGAACGAAACATTTTTATTATTTTTATTTTTTCGTTGTGGCATTAGGGAAATTATCGTTTCCGGTTTTTGACCCTGAATTAAACGTAATCATACTACATCGTAACATTGTCATAAATTATAGGTATTTAGTGTGTTATTCATATTCAAAAATAATTGTCATTTTTAGCTTTTTAATCGACCACGAATAATATGCGATTGAGAACGTCCGCGAATGCCGCAGTAAAGAATGAGATTTAAAAGAAACTACAATTATTCGATCGAAATACGACGTAAGTTTCTTCGTAAAAGGAAATTTACGTAACATAATAATTTGCAGTCCATGTAACGTAATTTACAATTATTATAAAAATTATCTAAATTCACGTGTAAATTTCCTGTGCGAAACGTTTATTATGTTTGTTGAATTTTTTTCTCTGTAAATTAAAAATTATCTAAAAGATAATTAATAACAAATTATATACACACGCAGTTTTAAATATGATAGTATGAGTTTATGTGTTTGAGTGACAACGTAAAAAGAAGACGGAATACATTTACAAAAATTAAGACCCTGTTTGGATATTAAGGAAGTTTTTACAGCATTTTGATTGTCGTAATGGTGTATTCATTATTGTTCGCGCCACGCGTGTTTAGTGACAACAATTCGTTCAAACCGTGAGATACCAATACGAGTTAAAAACTAATATTCTCACATTGAGTAATCTACTGAACACCGTTATGAGTAGTCGAAACAAAGGGTGAGATAGAGTCTGTAATCGAAAGAAATTAATATTACCTCGTTTAAAATCTATTATGAAAGAAAAGAGAACAAAAAATAAATTAACACAAATATTTCAGTTGTTAGCTTCCATAAATCGTAATGGTGATAATGTAATTTCAATACAATCATATACCTAATATTATATTCATATATACTTCGACTGTTTTTCAAGAATTGTTCGTAAACATTTTACATTCCATTATTCAGTTTTAATTGAATAATAAACCACATCTATATAAGTACTATGGTTTCGATTTGTTTTAGCGTAACTCTATGTTTATTTTATAATTATTTAATTTGTTGCTGTTAAATATGAACCAATAAGCTGATGTTTTTCAATTTTCTCTCCACATTTATATTACGTTTAAATTTATAATATGTTTACAATTACTGAAATATATATTATATTATTAAGAATAGTTCTTGATTTTTCTTACCATTTATAAAATGTAAACGCATTTCGCACCAATTCAAATTCATAAAATACTGTGCCGAATTTAATAATTATTTCACATAGTTTTCTTTAGCTAAAGTCAAAATAGCACAAATTAGAGTTATACCTATCAAATTAAAATATTAATTAGTTTGAAATGTAATGTATTAACACCCATTTGATTGAATGCTATGATATAAAAAGTATTGTTATGTGTCTACTATATCGTGAGTTATGTTTATGCTTTGAAGAAACAATGTAAATCAATAAGTAGGTATTGTTCATGTCTCTTTACCTAATTCGTTGATGATAATATTGTAAGTTGTATTCGGTTCTTTCGTAAAAGTATTATTATTTCGTTTTCAATTTTTCTTTCTTTCTTTTTTTTTATTTATTTATTTTGTTGTGATTGCGCACATTATCACAAACGCTTGAACTCACAGTTGAAATACTTTAAACGTCGTTTTATAAACTATTCTCGAAACAAATGTTTACCGACATTTAAAGAAAAAAAATGTCGAAATCAATACCGGATTGTCAAACAAATTTTGATTCTCGATACAATTTCTAGATGCAATATTACATATGTCGAAATGACGTGCGTACATATTATACTAATACATGCACGTTATTTTACTAGTAGGTAATAAATACTTGTATAGTTGTATAATTAACAATTAAAATCATTAACAGTCCGAACATAATTCGTTAATATTGCGTGTATCTACATTTAACCTTGAGCCGTCTTTTTCACCAGCAAACAAACCATTGTTTCCTATTATGTTTTTTTTCGAATTTTTGCAAAAAAAAACAAATACCTAGGTATAAAAATAAAATAATACGTGTTTTGCGGGACTCAGGAAACGATGAAAACAATCGTTCCAGACATTGCGCATAGGTTCTTATTCAAGGTAAATGTCAGGTTTCCTAATTTAAAAAATTTTTTTAAACATATCACCTTCTCATCAAAAAAAGGACTCATTGGTTCTACGATGATTAAGTCATTTTCGAGAAAACTCTTTGAAAATCACCGTTGAAGTGATGGAAATATGTCACACATTCAGTCGATTGGAAACCAGATAAAAAGTTTTAAAGGATTTCAGGTTAATTAAAATGCGTAAAAGACTATAATTTTTGAAAAACCATATCATTAACGTCGGTTTTATGTGATTTAATTAAATTTTTTAACCGTCTTTTGAATGAATTTTTATACTATAAGATCACGAATATGAGCAAAGACAAGTGTACAACACCAAGCCTATGTATTCTGTCTGTTCTTATTGTCATTTTGTGTCACATATAATTTAAAAGTAATAACTATAATTAGAAAACGAAGGTTACCCAGCCAGATATGATTTCGGTTTTTTTTTTACACGTAAACATAAAATTATTTACATTCAGTTTTCGATGCATAACAGGTATTAAAATCTCACAGAAAAATCAACGTTAATAAAGCCTTATTAATCTTGTCACAATATTTTCCAAATAAATAATGGAAACAAAATATAGACTTACTTCTAATTTCATATCATTTTATTTCGACCTCGACTTTTATTGTTATGGTTTTGTGACTGAGAATTATATTAGTTTCCTATCGCTATAGAATATTAAAGAAATATAATTTTATATTTCACTCTTATATCAAACACAGCTAACGAAGGACTTGAGTGATATCTAGATAAATAATAAACAACAATGATATAATAATTTATGATCAATACTGATTGAAATAATTGTATTGTCTTTAATAGTAATATTGTGCTTCACACAATTCAAGTGTAATATACTAATAACTTTGAAATATACCTAGGTATTATTTAGAAATTTCTTGAACATTTATGTTATAAACCAATTAGTTGATTTTAATACATGAAAATAGTACATTGTAATATTTTTAAAAGTATTTAAATAATTTTAAGCTAAAAATTTGTTTTTCACACATAACGTTGATGTACAATATCATAATTGGTAATGGTTATCATGATGATCGATTTTGAATACATTGTTAAAGATATTCTTAAAAACAAAAAAAATGTGTCCTTGGAGGGTAAAATATTAAAAACATAAAAATATGTTTTTGTGTGAACTCATTTTATTCGTATATACTATTCGACCTTATACGCTTCTTACGCTTGATTGATAAAAAATTATTTGGAAAAAAAATTGACTTCCTCTATGAAATGAAAACACATGCCATCAATTCATTGGTTTACCTGAATAGCAAATTATTATTCACAAGGAATTGTTAATATATTTAAAGTTTGAATAAAATAACCATTTTCGGCATAATTTACAAATATATATAAAATTTAAATATTTTTACGTTAGCAAATATGTGTACCTATAACAATAATATGTTATTATTTTATTGTTGTTGGTTAAAAACACTCTTATATAATATTTTTTTCTGTACGAGTAATTAATATAAAATTAAAAATGTATCATGTCGTGTTTGCTTTAGAATTATTTGGAACGCTTTACGGATTACTTTGTAATCTGTGAGAAAATTAAGAAAAAAACCACGAAAGAAATGAAGCAACGTTAAATGAATATAAAACGAAGCAATCATTTCAATGAAATGTCAATCATGTATATCTAATCTAACCGAAATCCACTCATAATTATTTATAATAAAAAAAAAAAAACTATTTTCGCATTCGATATGAAGAGAATACAGTCACTCACAATACTCTATCAACTAAATACTTATATCCTAATATCCAGTCACGGAGGATATGAGTGATGAAAATACTAATCTAGATGCACTAATCAAACAAACTAGAACAATATAGTTGTTAATTATTAAAAATGTAATGAATAATTTGAAGTTCAAAAATATATAATTGATGTATTAAGTCCAAAGTACTCATTATTGTTACTACTATTGTCGTATTTCATCAATTATATTAAAAGTTCACAAAGTAGGTACACAATTTGATATTACTATGGAATTACATTTACATAATAAAATATCATGTAAATTATACCATTATAAAATATTACACAAACAATAAACGTAATTTCCATATTTGGATTATGATTAGAAAGTAGAAAATGTTAGTTATTAAATAATAAAAAATGTTATCTCTATAAGGTGGGTATAAAGTATCAGATAGATTTAATATGTCGAATTTTTTTCTTTTGTCAGTTATGATATGCCAGTTTGTTAACTATTCACTCTCGTATAACTGTACAAAAAACAAATTTTGAAGCCAATTATTTTTTTTTAGCAAATTTTTATTTAAATTGTTTTACTTCCAGCAATAATCAACTAATATTTGAATACTCGGTATCACCTGGTGGAACGTAAATATTTATAAAAATGATTACGAGTAAACACTGAATAAAATGTTGGACATTATTCTGAACACATTTTGTTATTAAAAGTTTCTTAAATTATATAATTTTCAAACAAATAATTTCACTTTAATGATTTTAAATTTGTTATGATTAAAATTGTTTCATTTTGTAAGAATACCTATTGACTACGTCGTTTATGTGTAAGTAAATGTGATATACGCACTTTGTCGTTTTGAGCTATAAACATTGAAAGAACATAGGAAGGAATCGAACTTACTAGTGAAACTTAAGTATGTATATGTATATAATTTCAGGATATAATTAATGTGTTTCACTTTTCCGCTTTGAAACAACAAATCCTTATGTTAAATAGGTATCTATTCGTTTTTTTTTTTTATCCATGTACTCGTCACTCAATTTTAAAATACCTCATCAATAACATGTGTTGTGTAACTTAAAATCGTATATCATTATGAGTTAAGAGTTTTTTAATACTTAAATAAATCGGTATTCAACACTTCATAATATTTGAGATATTAACGCGTTAAAATGTATTAATTAGAGCTCAATAAAACATTAACATTTTGCTAATAACACACCGTGTATAAAATATTCAAAATAACTAAGCATTAGTTTGATGAGCATTTTATTAAATGATCACTCAATATTTTGCTGTGGGTTATGCGGCTAATTGTAAAACGTTGATTGATTTCTCTAATTTATTCTTAGAATTTGTCCTATGGACTACAAGAGTAGACTAAATATCAATGAATAAAAACATTTTGTTATACATAGTACAAAATATAAGGCAGTACTTTCGGAAAATAATTTACCTATTTGTTTTGACAAGTTACTTACTTGTATTATAACTTGATAAGTTATAATCTCATGATCAATAAATATGACATCTATTTAACGTGGAATTTCTTAGATTACACAGTTAGCTGTTATTTGTCTGAGTAAAAATATTGTCATTCAAAACTTTATTTGCCAAAAAATACTGTTTGTATAGTGTAAACACAGATATGTTAACAAACCATAATAACCTTGATTATCATAACATTCATAACATATTTATAACTATTAATGGCTATGTTTTTTTCACGCAAGACTTTTCAATGTAAATCAGTTTCAATTTACATGACCCTCCAGGCGGCGAGAATATAATATAACCTATATATTGTGTACATTTATTTAATTAGATTAAATCCATTTAATAAAATAATTATTCATGCATTATAAAACAATGTACAATGTTTAGAAAGTTCCATGTATGACAGCTTTAGTAAATGAATCAGTCATTTAACATTAAAATTATGATTCTACGCAATTATTTATTATGCATTTCAAAACTTGGTCGTATTAAGTTAAATTGATATAAAACGCTGTGGCGCGTAAAAAAAAAAATCCATGTACCAACGTGTTATTGTGTTTTTCAATGCTAATATTATATTTAAATGTATAATAGGTTTGTGACAAAATATTTTAGATTACACGATATTTGTTATGTCTAAATATATTCATAGGCGCCCGAAGAGGGGGGCAAGATGGGGCATTTGTCCTCCCCTGGAATTTTAAAAACCAAAAAATGAGCCATTAACATAAGGCAATATTTTAAATTGGAATTCATTAAATGAAAAATTTAAAAAATAATGAATTTTATCATTACTTTTTACCTCATTCGATTTATTTATGTTATTAAAACGTTTTTCTACTCATCCGTTTGTGAACAGGATAATAAGTATTATTGGGATCTGTTTTATAAGACAGGAATATTACATAATATGCGATTTTTGAGTTTTGGATTTAAATGCCTTTCGAAAAATGAATTAATGGCCCGAAAACTACAAAACATTGATAAAATGTTAAAAATTTTCAAAAATTAATATACAACCATTAATTTAATTTTTAATTTAAAAATTAGTATGACTTTTAAATAAATTCGGATAGTGTTTTATTTTAAAACTTTATGATCTAATGTTCTTATAGTGTAAAATTATAAGAATACAAATAAATTATGTTTAACAAATATTGTTGGTATTTCAATCTTAAGTCGTCATTTTTTTTTTTTTGTAATGTTACTAAAATAGGTTCAAAATTTTGAAAACGCATTAGTAATTACCAAAAATGCATTAAAATATCTCAAAACAATATCCTGATAGCAATTTGTTTACTTGAAACAGTTGGGAACACATTTATATCTTGTAAAGTACCTTGTATTGGATCAAACATTTAAAAAAACAAATGCATTGAAATTTGAATCACCTACCATAAATATTTTATACTCAATACCACATTTTCTAGTAATGTATTGAATTTTGCACCCTCCTAGAAAAAATTCTGCGGGCGCCTATGAATATATTTTATAATAATTTACAGTAAAAAAATATATGCAATACGCGGATACAATTAATTGCGAATAATAAAACAAAACAAAATAAAAATGTATTCATATTTCATTATCCTTCATTATGAAGAAGAAAAAGGTTTTTGCAAATACGTATGATCACATTAAAAATAGAATAATACTCGTATACATAATAAATATTTTCAAAACACCAGGAAGAGGTACTTGAGCCAAACATAATATAAATATTAAAAAAAAAAAATTACATTGACACAAATTTAGTTCATCGACTGTGGTTCATCACTGTTGACGATGACGATGATGATGATGATAATAATGATGATACATTGATAATAATGTAAAATGGAAACTTGACAAGAATAGGTAATGTGACATTGGCAAAAATATTTACAATATATCACAACTGTAGATAATATACTCTAGTCATGCCTATATTGAACAAACCGAGGAGTTGATAACGCACAAACATTATGACATAAATACATGCAACTCGAAGTCAATCAAATGTTGGTATTTCGTTATGATATTATGTAGAAATAAGTTGTGTACAGGACTGTGTTTTGGTTATCGATTATTATTTTTGAAGAAAATTATCGTTTCAAAAAAAAAAAAACCACGATGATTTATTTAACAAACTAGTAATTAATAGATGACAATATTTATTTTTATTCTTACACACCTACTTAAAAATAAATTATCAGTATAATTTATTGTGTTTATTAATTATTGATCTAAATTATCTCCGTCGCCCATTCCTCGTTATTTAACGATCAATATTTGCCGATAGTCTTATTCGAACGGCACCAATAAAAAAATAAAATTGTTCAATACCGATATAACATATGCTCAATACTTGTAGTCGTGCTAATAGAGATATCAAGCTATCGTAATTAATGATCGTATGCGCTTGAAATTACCATGTGTCCAAGAAGTGTCCGAGCTGTGATGAATAATGCGTGTTACAGTCCACTGATTAAAATATATGTTAGTATTCGATTGTTCAATAGCCTGTGGTCGAAAAATGTGTGTTCTCCGTTGTCCGCAGTGTCAAACGTTTCCTACAAAATATATGTTCGAAACGTCCGACGGGGATGGCAGTGGTTCAAAAGTAAAAACCCCGCGATAAATTTTTAGTCATTCAACTGGCGAATCGTCGACATTAAACAATACAAATTAAATAATAATAATAAAAAGAAAAATCGTCTTCTAAACATTGGTTTCGATGACGAGACGTGACCGTATTAATGATAATTACGTAAAGGTACATAATTGTTTGATATTTTATGCGGATTTCAAATCAAGAAGAAAACATTAATACTGTCTACTGTGAACGTATTGGCAGGTTTCCATTCATCGTTTCTGCTACATTAGGAAATGTTATTATAAACTCGTTTTTAATGCATTTGTAATCAAAAAAAAATTAGAACAATAAACGCAAATTTATTCTCAGTAGTAAAATAAATTTTCTAGATAAGTATAAGTGAGAAGAATAAAATTAACTGTTATATTTAAATGTTGTCTCTTTATCAATAATAATAGCACATAATTGGGTTTCATTCTACTTTTTCTGTGATTTCTCATGCAATAATAAAAGCACACGTAACCTTAACTAATCCACCAAGAAATTCGTGTGTAATTAGACCAAAAACTGTGTTTTATATCTAGGTTTTAGTATTAAAAAAAAAAAAAACAACTTCCCACAAGCTATCCTACGATTTGTCCGAGTCCCACCATATCACCTTGAAATTCTAAAATACTTATAAAAATAATAATTTAAACAATTTAATTAAACTAAATAAAACATGATGTATATAATTTAACTCGACAAGAATTTAATAATGTTATTATAATTATTATTATTTATTTAAATTAAAAACGTTGAAAATAAATATTATACAATAACACGTAAAACAAAATAATTACTATGAAATGACAATTTCACTTAATTTCAAAACATATAAATGTTCCGTAAAGTTAAAAAAAGTTATTTTCGCAATAGGTTTGTAATGTGTACAATATTAATATTAATAAAATATTTACAACATAATAAATTAGGTACGTGATAATAAACGAGCGTTTTCAATTGAATCATAAGTCAATCGGTTATTATGTTGGCTTGTATTTTTACACATTGCATAATAATAATAATAATAATCATCATTTGTAACCACTTTGTCAATTTAATGAGTGGGTACTGGGTACCCACGATCGTTTTTAGTTGTTTGAAATTGGTAGCGTAAAAATTAATGACGATGAGTTTAACGCGGAGTGTTGTAAACAGAGAAGGATCATCGTTCGTACCGTTTTGTTTGTGAATACCGTCGTCGAAACGAAATAATCGTGACGTGTCCGTTCGCACCGCGCGTACTTACTTTGGCGAAATAAACGAGAACGGCATCGATTCAATATTATATATTATGATCATGACCGTTGAAGAGACGAACGCGGCGGCGGTTGGAATATAATATCCGGTGTTGGCGATTTCGGGAAGGCAGCCAAAACATGTGGACAAATGTTACTCAAGCCGATATTTACACACGGGACGAGCGTGCGTGGCGTGTACACCCGAACAGAATTCGTAATTTCGCACGTCGCGAATAAAAAACTGCCGAGCGAAGCGTCCTAAATACAATGTGTTCGCGCGAGTCGAGGCGATCCCGTCGCGTCGGCGTGTCGCGCACAGCAAAACGTAATAGTTTTGGAAGTTCGACAATGCGCATTGGTCCGCGACGGGCTTTTGACCGGACGACTTTGACTGAAGACCAACCCGGGAGTTCGACGTCGAACGAAATGTCGGATCATAATACATATTTACAAACTCGCGATCACGTTGGGGAGAATGTCCGAATATGGGATAGGCGCCTAATATCGGACACTCAAATATCATCTTAAGAAATGGATACTCTGATCAAATAGTATGATAAAGATGTTCCAAGACATATGTTTACAATCTATGATAAGGTGCGGTAGTTATTTGTTGCCTAGATAATAACGGTTTGTTTGCTATCACAAAATTTTAGTTTTTCTGATGTAATTTACAAATAAAATTTTTCCTACGAGTTAAGTCAATTTATTTAATGTTATGGTCTTAAATTATATATTTAAACCTATGCTATATGTATGTTAGCATTAACAAATTCAAAACTGTAAGCAAATAACATTTTAAATAACATTTACATGAAAATTCAATTTACCTAATATTGGACATTTATATAGACCTAATATTGGATATCCAATATTAGGATATAAATACTGTTTTCATCTAAGTACATTTTGCCAATCTCTCATATGTATTTATTGTTTTTAAATAATATTTTTTTTAAACTATCAATATTGTAATTATGACATAAAGATTCTACAAGGTATCTGTAGCATAGTTGATAATATTTAATTTATATTTAGTTTTGGTTTGTAAGTGTTTTCACAAAATTGATTGAAAACTGTTGAATTTAAATATATTATTTTTATAACTTTCTATTTATTGTAATGACTAAACTTCATTACTTATATATTTAATTATTTTATAATATTGTTATTTTGTTTAATAAATTTACCGAGGTGGTTTTAAAATTGTATTCAAACTGCCTATCCTATATTGAGAGCTACCTTAATATTGACCTCCAGTATTAGGATCACCTATTATCCTATATTAGGAACTTACTTTTAAATAGTGAACTTTATTGGTTTTTCAATTATTTCAAATCAAATTATAAATGTGCTACTTTTTACAATAAATTACGAAAGTACTTATCAGTACAGGTTTTCCTTAAAAGAAAGCACATTGGTATTGCAAGAAAAAGATATTTTTTGTATCTTAAATTAACAATTTAAAAAAACCATCCCACATTCGGGTACTCTCCCCTATATATCGTTTTGCTGGAAAACGGTATCCGTGTGACGCGCCGCGGTGGCTAACGCGTTATCCGCGAGTTTTCAGCTTATCGACGTCTCGGAGTCGCACACGAACGCGCGCGTCACACGTGCATATTATATTTATATGCGCATTAAACACTTTCGTAAACATAATATTATACATAACATACGTATTATATATATATTATGTATTATACACACGAACGCGGCGAGCACTTGACGGTACGTTATACGTCTTTGCCCTTCCCTCTCGGTCGCCGCCGCGCGTGGTTAGGTTAGGCGTTTGAACTTTTCCATCGATCGGCGAGGTGAGGTTAGGTCGGAGAGTCGCCGTGTACGTGCGCGTCGTAAAGTTCCCGTCACTCGGAAAAGTCCAAACGCGCCTCGGGGGCCGCACGGCGCGGTGGACGGGACGGGGAGGAACCCGCGGTCTGGATTCGGTCTCGTCGATCGCGCGTATACGTGCGCCAGATTTGCGGTCCGGCCGGACGTCCCGCGGGACTCGCGGCGTTCGGCGCGACCCTTACCCGACCAGTACGGTTTTTTTTCCCGACGACGACGGCCGAGTTTACGATTCACAAACGACCACGATAGCGATTATTATCATTACAGTAATAGCACCAGCGGCGTATATAGGGGGGGCTACAGCCTACAGCCCCCCCTCGAAATCTCTCAAAATACTTCGAAATTACCAATTCAACACCTCTTTTCCTTAGAAAGCCTCACCGATCGTCGTCATTCAGCTAACCTGACATTTCTATCCAATCTTCTTTCATCTAAAATTGACAATCCTGAATTACTATCTCATGTCTCATTTAATGTCCCCTCTCGCCGTACACGATCATCTGTTCCATTTCATATACCCTTCTCTTCCTCAAACTACTACCTAAACTCACCAATCATCCGTCTTATGCGCATTGCCAACACTGACCTTTCATTCTCTCTCTGATATTGAGCCACGTTTCCATAAACTATTAAAACTATTATTACACTTTATATTCGTGTACTAAAGGGTTCGTCCCGTATTGTAAAAATAAAATAAAATAAAATAAAATTAACTCTGTCCATAGTAGCCCCTCCCGAAAATATTTTCTATACACGCCACTGAATAGCACCGTTCGTTTACACGCGAAAAAGAATAGAGGAAAAAAGCGATCACGTGAAATCGTTAACAGAACACGCTTTATTTTCTGTTTTCCGCAGATCGTTTCACAATCCAACGCACGTTTTCGAACCGTCGAGGAGCTTTTCATATTCCGTGCGTGCAATGTGTGGTGTGGTGTACACACGAGTGTGTGTTATAACACATACGAATATGATTATGATATTATTATAACATTGCGACGCGTATGTCGTTCATGGTCACCCGGGGCGGAGGAGGGGTTCCGGGCGGTGGAGGGAGGCAAACTTTATGGGCCGATCGCGCGCGCGGCACGGCGTTCAAGGACGGGAGTCGAGGGGACCGGGAGTGAAAGTGCCTCTCGGAGACGCGCTGGCGCCCGCGGGCGCTTCCATACCAGATCACCGCACGTATAATAGTGGTTGAGGCCATTTACCCACGGTGCCTCGCGGGTAAAATATATCGTTCTCCTACACCGCAGCAGCAGCAGCAGCAGCAGCGCGCGCCGAGCCTCGCAACGCGACATTATTATCATTATAGTAATTATTATTATTATTATTATTATTATTATTATTAATGTCATTTATGTTTTTATTTTTCGGTTTCTTTCTTTTTCGGATGTGCCCTGCCGGTGTGACTCGTAAATAAAACCTTATTATTGTGTACACACCACGTCCGTGGATACCACTCAAACGCGCGTGCTTTTTTTCTCTCACTAACCTAACCGCCTTAATCTATTGTGCGCGCGCTGCCAAATGTGCTGATCATCGAAAAATAATGGCACCCGTTCCAAATTGATATTTACGTACGAACGTGTGCACGTCGGGTTCCAAACGTGTGTACGTATTATATTATGACGTGTGCGTGAGTGTACCTTTATAAGCGAGCGAGTACGCGTGTGCGCGCGAGTACACGGCGGCGTATTTTGTTCACGCCGAATGCCTTCCGGGAACGGAGAAATTATTGTATTACCGATTCGCAAACAACGGTGATGATGTGTACCTACCGGCTGAATTTCGAAAAAAATTAAAATGTGGAATGTGAAATGTTCGCCGTATTCAATCATACGTAGGCACGAGATACGTAGGTACGTACGCGTGGCAGATGATTGATAAAAACTTAAAGTACGGAAATAATAATTACATTTTTTTTTTTTTTTTTTTTTTTTCATGCCGTCAGTTTGTTATGATTTTTCGGTGTCGAAACGTCTACATCACTTTCGTTCTTTTCGCGTCGTATATCTGATTCGCGTGTAGGTACACATTAGTGTTATTGAAATATTGTTATTTCTTTTCGCGTATCGATCGGAAGAGTTTAATCGAAACAAATCGTGTAGAATTACCTTCGTCATTACTTATACTAAATTAATGCGCATTAGTATTTGCGATTGACATTCTCCAAACAACAATAACATCGTTTGAGAAATTATGTTTTGCAGTCGTGTCTATAATAAATGATTTATTCATTGAAATGCATAAGCAATATCACTGTAGGTATCAGAATATTGGTTTACGTTTCCCGATTGTTATTACACGCATATTTTTTTCTTTTTTTCCAAAATTGAAAGAAAAAAATCACTATTCAAAATAACGTTATTGTTGTGTGTATAGGTACGTACAAACAATCAATTCGATTAAAAAACTCTGTTTGGTTAGCTATTTTTCAAACGCATTAAAAATACGACCGATTTATTTCACTATTGTATAACAATCATTTACAAAAACAATAGGTTACATTTAATATAGACTTAAACCGCACTAAATGCTATTGCGTCATCAATTCATCAGTACAAAATTATATATTATGATTATTTATACTTAGCTGGTAATTTCTATTATCACATAAGAACAGGATTAAATTACACAAATTATAATGTCATACATATTATGAACTAAGTAAATTAAAATTTATTAATATATATATATAATATCTTATTATACATACCATATTATTAAATAAGACTAATTTAATGAAAAGACTTTTTTTTTTTTTTTTAATAACAAATTTAATAGTCGGAAATGCCTGCGAAATAATAGCGATAAAAACAGCGTTTGTTGAACTCAGCAAACTAACCTAACGAAATCATTCGGTCAACTCGACAAATAATACTTTTTTAATACCGAAAAGGCAGTACGCTCCAATGCACAATAGTTTACACTTCCTACGATATTTAGACAGATGATATGAGCTCGCGTACAACAATAATTATTAAGCATAACCATTTAAATGACGTGTGTGGGCTATTCGTCATGCCCAACTCCAGCGGTAACTGACTGTGCATAAAATTAAAAGATGAAAAGTCGCACTACGAAAACGATTCGTTTTCATCAGACCATTAATTAAAATCAACTCGTTCGACTTATCGCGCCGCGGTAATTAAAAATGATAACGCCATGGGAGCTCCCATTATGGTCCCGACGTCAGGGAATTCGCGTGCGATTTTTCTCGTTTAATTAAAGTTTAAAATGAAAAAAAAATAAATAAAAACGAATTAAAAACCACCACGACTTGTGGACGTCACTCGTGAAAAGACCCTTTTTTTTTAAAATTTTTTTTTTGTTGTTTTCGTTTGGTTCGATTAACAATCGTTAAACGAACGATTCACATTAAGCCGCACGACACGAGAGAACGACGAGCACACGTGGCACGCACGCATAACGTGTCGTAAAGTCGTTAGGCACGGAATAAAATGGATAAAAAAAAAACGCTTACCCGACGAGTGTTCGTGGTGCTGCCGGTCGTCCTGCAGGTGATGCTGTATGGGGTCCACGTGAACGTGGTGGTGGTGCAACGTGCACTCGGCATCGGTGCAGTTAAGCATGGCGTCTCTCGACCTCGCCGGTGTACGGCCCTACGTACGGCCCGACGTTATGCGGCGGCGGCGGCGGCGGCGGCGGCGCAGTGTTTTCCGCGGCGCTGCGGCGGCGGTGGCTCCTCTCGGGTCTGAGACGCGTCGTCGGACGAACCGGAACGGGAAGGCGAGCGTGAAGACGTGTCGGCGGCGGTCGATCCCGTCAACCGTTCTCCATGCGTCGTCGGGCGGCGCTCGACGGCGGTCCGCGGGATCATCTAACCTGCGTGGACACACCAAGCACACGGTCGTTAATGCACGAGCACGCGCGCACGACTGCCGGTCCCGGGGACCGGTCTCTCTAATCCCGCGAGACCCTCCTAATCTCGGGGATAAGAGAGAGAAGAGCAAAAAATAAAAAAAAATTACGAAGAAAAGCGCGTGATTGCTACGTCGTACAGACGCGCGCACGCGGTTTTTATTGTGTTGTTTTTTTTTATTATTATTATTATTTTTTTTTATCTCAGACACTCTACGGCGTACCGCACAATGGGAAAACGATACTATACAGACTATGATATCGTACGAACTCGGTTTTATCTCTCGAATATTCTCATAACGACGACGACGACGACGACGACGACGCGCGTCTGCCGTGTGGTGCTATTTTAACAACAATAATAACAGTGTATTATTATTATTATTATCGTTATAGAGTGATATAGTACCCGAGGAGGCGGTGGTGACGACGGCGGCGGTGTCACGGTGTACACGAGGCGCGTTTAACTAAACACACAAATCTCTCTGTCACACGGCGCCGACGTGTTCGAGTCCAACAGCCACTTCTCGCCGTGGCGGCCGCGGCGGCCTACGCGCAGAAATATCACCGTCCTTATCGACGAATAATAATTATTATTATTATTATTGTTTCGATTACATATTTTATTGTACGGTGGCGGCACGTCGGAAACTGAACGTTAGGTTAGTTCGTTCGCGCGCGTATACGGTATTTAATTATCGTACCCGACGATCATCATCGTCCGTCGTCGATTACGAGTCGCGTCCGTCGGCCGAATTCGGTGGCCTCACCCTCTACCCACCCACAGACCGATCACGTCATCAGAAAACGTTTTTCGGCACGTAATTCGCAAGTTTCACTCGTTAATTAGAATTATTATCGTTTGATGTACGACGAGAGACGTGCGTGTTGCCCCTAAAAAAGGCTGCACACTTCTAATCATCACTAAACACACACACACAAGAAACCTAATAACAATCAATGAATCATGTCAAAATAAATAAAGCTCGGAATATCACACATCAATACGTGTTATCAAAAAACAGACATTCGATCAAACTGCGTGTACGATTTTTATTACTCCCCGCTCCCCCAAAACGATGTTTATTAGTTTTGACAAACCTTTTGTTTTATTAATTAAAGTCGGACCGACCCAAGGCGCCCAGTCCCCGCTTAGCTACGCTCCTGTCCCCCGCAAACACTGATTTATGTATAAATGTAGTACAGTCGCTATTGAATTTCATCAGGTACGTCGTCAAGGGGGGAGGCCTTAGGGGGCCTGTCCCCCTAAGAAAAGTCAGTGGCCCCGAACTGGCCCTCTTGAGTTTTATTTTTAAATATTATGGTGTTTAATATTGTCCCGAACCGGCTATAAATCCTGAATGTATATTCCATATAGTATAACAAAAATTAAATTCTTAGATTCTATTTTATAAATATTCATCACTCGGCAATTTGAGATAAGACGATAATACGTATGTTAATAGATTGAAAACTAGGAATTTCTAAATAGACGACTTGTCCTTATATAGTTGTTTAAGATGTATATTGTATACCTATATTAATATATAATAAAAATATAATGCCAATACAGTCAATATATTATGAAATGTAGTATTATTTTTTATGGATATTGTCTGATAAGGAGAGGAGTGGTATTGGGTACAAAAAACAGATAGGGGCCAAAAAATGTTGGCCCCCTTATAGAAAAATGTCTGGTTAGGGGCCTGAATTTCATATACCTTTTCATAAGAATATACTCTATTCGTGGTCGTTATTTGTCTCAATGTTGTGGATCTTATAGGTATTACCGGGATGGGCACAAAATGCGAATATCGATAAAAAATAATGATGAACGTATTTCCGATCGAAAATCGATGCGATTCTCTTTTAAGTATGTAAGACGTAAGAACACTGTTTTTTTTCTGGACTGTTTCGCGGAATTTTTTTTTTTTTTTTTGAGGATACGCCTCTGGACGACGACATGTTCTTTAGTCGTTTCAATACTGACGTTTTACACGGGGCCGTCGCTCGCGTGCCGTCCGATTAAACAACAATCGGTTCTCGAATTGTATTACGTAACACCGTGTGTTTTTAGACCGTCGTCGTCGTCGTCGTCACCGTCGTCGACGGTCAAGTATTGCACACACGCCACCACGCCGCGCGAAACACGTCGCACGTGCAGCGGCGGACGACGACGATTGCGTACACCACGGCGCGGCGACGACGCGCGCTGGAAAAATTCGCGTGCGCGCGACAATACATCCGAACGTAACGCAATAAAAATATGTCGTTAAATCACGACGATCGATCGGATCGCTACCGCGGTCCGATCGATCGACGCGAAGATTTTTCGGCCGTGTCACCGTGGCGCGCGCGAGGAGGGAACGATACACGGCGCACTTTCTTTTTATTTTGTTGTTTTTTTTTCTTTCTCGCATTTCGCATTTCGTTTCTCGTCCGCCGAGCTCGGTTAGTTTCCACCTACGGACGCACGAGCGTTGCGAAAACGAATTTATAATTACTCCGCGCGCTAGGATCCCACGGATCGATCACAATGACTGTGCAGACCTCATTAGAGCCGCCAGCCCGCTGCATATAACGTCATAACGGTTCGACGAGTGGTGCTGTGCCGGCCGTGATCGTTCGTCGGGCGTGAGTTTTAATTGACACACAAAATATCGCGCGCTCGTACCTGATGATATTATGATTTATAGCAACAGATAGAGTGTGTACAATATAGTACAGTATTATTATTATTATTATGACGATAGCGCGTATTGTCGGCGGCGTTTCGCGCGACGATTCGACACTGACGGCAGACGCGCGCGACGTCTGCGGCAAAGAGACAGAGCCGGATTAACGTAGATGCAAAAGGAGCTTTTGCTCCAGGGTGGCAAATTTTCGGGGGCGACATATTATAACTTTTGTAATACAAATAATAAATATCGTGCATATTGTGTTAAACTATTTTATTTTATGCAAAACTAAATCTAGTAATACAGGGTTAGCTGTTAAAAAATGATATATTTTCATTAAAATAATATATTATCTTATTTTTAAAATATAAAATTATTATTTATAGCAATGAATAATATTATAAGGATGGACTAGCGCACAGCATAACCATGATTATAGTGGCATTAATAACAGTTTACATATACAATTTTGTAAAATTCTGTTATAAATAAACGACTTCTCTAGTTTTGTCTAATCGATTTCCTGTGTCGCTGACTACGATTTTTATCTTCTTCTCTTTGTTAAAATATACATACCTGTGCCTATTTTAATATGTATACATAAAATAAATGAAATTTGACGTTTTCAACTTGTAGTAATTATTTGCGCAATAATGTAATGTACCAAATATATTTTAATTAAATTGTTAGAAATTTATTACATGAAATACATAATATTATATTGTTTTAACGACTTCTTGATAAGAAATTTCCTATCGAAAATATATTGCTCCAGGGCAGCATTGATCCTTAATCCGGCTCTGCAAAGAGACCACCACCGCAGGAAAGTCACACCGAAGCTGGGCGGCACGAGGGAAAAATAAAAAACAAAACGTGTCTCGACCACGTCGCGGGCGCGATACATACCGTTTTGATCGGGATCATTGCTGATTTGTCACTGGTTTTTGTTTTTTCGTTTTGTTTTACAAAATATACCGCGTCCACGCCACGCTATTTCGTTTTTTTCGATTTTGTCACCTATATAGACGTGCATCGCATAGGCATGCCATACGCACCGAACGCGCACAAAAGATTCGCGTGACCTAAAGTTGTGCGCCGACCCGGAGTTATGTCGCAGCTAGCGTACACACGGCTTTAACGCTCGTCAGACCGGGTACCTATAATACGTATAGAAGGTTTCCGCAACGCGCGGTTGTAATAAATTACGCTCAGCACGACAAATTCCATATTGTCTCCTAGAGCTAGATACCATACGGGTATATGCTTTCGATTTTATTCACAATTCGAACGTTCAGGTTTTCGATCTAGACCGTTTTCACGGCTTTTATTCCGACATAAAGTTTCTCGCGATTAATTATTTTCATCAAAGTGATATAAATATATATTAATATTTTTCATTTTCAAAATTGTGGTTTCTTTTTTAATTACTTAATATAATATACTCCTCTGTCAATTTACAACTTCAGAATAAAGGGTTATGCGATTGTATAATTTAGAACTTGTCAGTCACTGCACACATCATGAACATTTTATTAAAATACTATAAATAATATTATAATTATAAAAGTATAAAATCTAAGTTCATGCGATTGTTATTGGTATGAAAATTAGACCATTACTGTTTACAATCGAGTGGTACGAAAAGTCACACTGTTACATAAGAAATGTATCGCATTTACAAATGTAATTTTGATCAGAAAATAGTTCAATACATAATATTTAGTTTCTAGATTTATAATATCCCGTGAATGTGCATTTTGTGTTTATCGTCGAGCATTTAAGTAATAATGACTAGAACCATTAGTATTAGTGATTAAAATTAATAAAATAGATGTTAAAATTATTTTTTTATCACCTACACAATTAAATGTTTTAATACTTATCAGTAATAATGAACATTAATATTCAATAAACATTTTTTTAGTTTCGAAATGAATTGTATTTTAATCTTTTAGAATTTTTGTATAATTGAACAAGAGAAAAAACAAATTATAAACAATTCTTTATTTACGACCAGAATTGATTTAAATATAAACAAATCTATTATTACTGGATCAAACGTTTTATTCATTTTTAAATATTCATTTGTTTTCTGTAATTTAGTGAAGAATATTCGCCATTAAATTGTATTATATTTTTAAAACGACGACTGTAAATCAAAAATCTACAAAACGTTTTTAATTAGTGAAGACCAAATGAACTAAGAGTCTTATTTTTAACGGATTTCACTAATGTTAGGGTCATACACTGCACTCGTGTTGTAAGCGGAATATATTATAATATAAACTAAAATATACTTCCGGTGTATAATTTGCATCACACTAACTGTAGAAAATATTTATGTAATCTAGACCATTAGCGCTCAGATGGATTTTCAATTTGCTTGCGAAAGTTGATTAGACGCTTGCAGACATATTGTACCAATACTCTGCACCACTAACCGTAGCACTATTATTGAAAAAAAAATCATCCAGGTAGTAGCCTATTATGGTTGTAATATAAAAGTTGTCTATTCATTACAACTTAAACGAACGCATCCTGTTGATACGAAAATATTATAGTTTATTATGCTTCGAGAACATATTTTTTTTTTGTGATCCTCATTAGTCATTACTATACTTGGAATGCTGTGTATTTTATTAATGTTCTACATTTTTATTACGTCACTGTAGTGTTTTTTGTTTTGAAATTGAAAAGAGGTATCTTTTTTTGAAAAAAATAAATATTTTCTACGATTATTCCAGGTATTTAAATTTTTTTAATTAATAATATGCGGCATATTTTTAATACAACACAAATAATATTATTTACTTTACCTAAGTAATAAGCAAATGCATTTTTAATAAATATTTCACGATAGTCTTAAATTAATTTTATGTTTTCAAACTTAGAAGTCAATTTTAGGATTCAATTTTGTGTTGAAAAATAACGAGTCAAATTAAATAAATTAAATGTAAAATTAATTTGTGAAGGCATTGGATCATTAAAAAAAAATTTTTATTTTGAAAATATAGGTCATAGAAATTTTTCACCACAATTATTTTATTTTTATTTTGTAAATTAAAGCTTCAATAAAATTAATAACGTCCTCTTCTAGTTTTGCTTACATTCATCCAAATCAGTATTGTTCCTATTCATATTTATATTTAAAAGCAATCAAAAACCATCTAATTGATAAAATAGTTTTAGATAAAGTTTGGTGGATAGTTGTAATCGAATTAAAGTAATCACAGAATAATAAGAAAGAAAAAACTTTCAAAATAGGTTTGATTAAGAAATAAAAGTAAAAAAATAAGTAATATTTTAAATAATAAAATTGTTTTAAACTATCAGCTTTTTTTTGTAAATGCATTTGTGAATAATTTATCATTGATTGAATTTTTTAGATTCCGAGTATAACGAAGGATTTATTTTTTCATTACACGTAATAAGTAAAAATAATTTATAAATTATATTCAATCACTTGTGACTTATACAAACATAAGCCATAATAAGACTATTGTAAAATATACTCAACACCTAGTAGCGAGAATCAATCACTAAATTGATAAGAATTAACGAATAAAAAGTTTTTTTTAAGGCGGAGAAAAATTTCAAATTTAACCTGTACCTACATATAATTTTTGTAGTGTCATGGAAACTTATTACACTATACCGTAGACTGCACCGTCCAAATGACCTTTTTACTTAGCAGAATTAAATTCGCATCAATCAACCCGCTATAACAATGTAATATACCCGACGCGGAAAAAAGTAATAAAATTCGAATTTCCATAACATATTAAATAATGCGTGATGATGAAACATGACGGAATTTTTTTATTTATTTAATTTTCGATCGTTTTCGAAGCAGAGAAAATATTTGCTTTCGATCACACGTGTAAATCCACGTATTATTATTATGTGTTCGGGTATAGGTAGAATGTATAGGTGGAAGAAATGTCAAGGTATAGTACAATAGATACTACATTACACCTCCTCTCTGTTCGATATCGTTTGACAAGACAGAAATTAAATATCGACTCGTGAGACAAGTTGATATTTGGGTGTGCCGAAAAAAAAAAATAAAAGCGTTCACTCGTAATTTCTGAATTATTACGCGCTCACAGACACACAGACACGCATACAGACATACACACACACACACACACACACACACACACACATACACGGTCACACACACACGGGCACACAGGAAAGCCTTAGGCCGTCTCGCGAACGCTGACACGTCGCGACCGCCGCGCCGCTCTATAATATGTATATGGCCACGTCGTCGATATTTCACTCTAGTCATCGATTTAAGTCTTTATCGAACACCACAGATACTGCACACCGTCCGTCTGTTTTGCACCGTCGTCATCGGTTCAAGCGATCGGTTTCGTCGTCGTCGTTGCAAAACACCGGGTTAGGCACCTGATCGCCGCCGCCGCCGCCGCCGACACCGGAGAGAGAACCGGTCCTCCGCGTGCGCGTTTGTAGGCTTTGCCAATGATATGTTGTGCCACTGCCCATATAACGCGGCGGCCGGTTGATGCCGTCGAGGTTTTTGAACCTCATTCATAAATCGACAATGTCACACACACACACACACACACACACACACACACACACACACACACACACACACACACACACACACACACACACACGCACTCGTGCATACACTTACACGTGCACAGCGGTGACGAGTCGGGAAAACGCGACTTAAAAAGTGATTATAAAACGACGAATCGAAATTTTATTTGAATAATTACGTCAGTCGAAAGAGAGCTGCCGCGCGTCAAGTAGGCATATAATATATAGGTACGGATTTTTTCGTTTTTAATGTTTTTTTCTCTACGCTTTATGAAACTTGATCGTAAAACTTATCGACCTCTACACACCACTCAGACACACACACACACACACACACACACACACACACACACACACACACACACACACACACACACACACACACACACACACACACACACACACACACACACACACACACACACACACACCAAACGCGCGGGTACGACGCCGAGCAAACACTTTGGAGAACCTTTCACTAAAATGTAACGCACAGACCGTCGGGTTTACCAGGCTCGCCGTGTGTGTAACGTTTTATATTGTTTCGAGCTGAAAATGCGCCGCCACCTTCTCGTACGGTACAGCAACAATAATAACATTATCTCGTCGTCGTCGTCGTCGTTGTACGCACGCAAACGCGTCGTCGTAAATCGTACGAGCGTAACACACGGCGGCGGCGGCGGCGGCGGCGGCGATATTCTGAATAGGAAAGAACCTTGATGAAGTTCCTTATTTGTTTACTTCCTGCAGCGGCGAACAAAATACGTACCTGCCCAGATAACGCGTTGGAAAAATTCCATAAGCTCCGGCGCACGGACAGAAAATAAATTAAATAAAAACAACAAATACGTGTCGATTTTCATTCCGTCGCACGCGCGCCGCAGTCCGAAACCGTGTTTCGACGTGGGTAAGACTAGCGCGCGTTACATACGAGATATATATATATAATATTCGTCAATATTGTGTTGAATTATATCGCGTATGCGTGTGCGCGTTCCCGCGTCATTATCGTTTATCGCGAATAATGTGTACGTTTGTTGTACGTATACGTTGTTCCGGTGTTGTGCGCGTACTACTTGGTCTTACGTACGATACACGGACCGTTTGCGGTGACGATTAAATAATAACGCGACGGTAGAAAAACGCGTAATGGGATCTCGCGTCGATCCCAGACCAATATTTTACGCGTACACCATTATTTATATATATTTGTATTTTTATTGATATTATGCTGTACAAAAGAAATCAATCAAACGTTATGTGTAATGTGTACACTTCATATTATATGTACGTATACACTGCACTGTATATATATATACGTACATATTATTATGCCCGTATCAAGGTTTTGCTTTATTTTATGTAATCTACACACTGCACTCACATTACGGCGGTACAAAGGACTGCAGCGTGGAATACGTATATGGAATCGCGTTTGCGTAAGTGCGATATTCGACTTATTTCCACTGGGTTTTATATTGAGCGTTAACCTCAATGCAAAACGAGAGAGAGAGAGAAAAAAAATCTCGACCGTACTTCCAACCACGTGATTGACGCCGCCACCGCCGCCGCCGCTGCCGCTGTGCCTGTTGCTGTGCCTGTTGCTGCTGCTGCAGCAGTCGCGGCCGGGGAACCAGTATAATATTATGAAAAGTAAATTCTGCACGTCTCCAAATACAGCGCGAGATGTATTTGGAACGGACGACAACGTACATATTTCCGTCGACGACCCATGCGAACGTTTTTTTTTTTTTTTTCGTCCAAATTGTCTGCCCGCCCCCTCCGATCGAGTGTCGGCGTGCCCGAGTACGTTTCTTCAAACACGAACGGACGTTACACTCGTGCACAAGACTCGAATATTTTAAGAAATCCACTTCGGTACACGTGAACGCGGAATGTTCTCCGCGCATTCGACTCGTGTCTCGCGTAATGTGCGGTCAGACGTCATAAATAATACAACTCCGACGTACTGGAGTTTAAACAATTAGCACGTTTTGATATATGTATATATAATTTTTTTTCTAGTATTAGATAAGTATCCGCGCCAATGTGTGTTACGTTATCTAATTACGAAAAATATCCGTCTCGTGTACGTAGATGTAGGTACATACGGTTTTTTTTTTCGGTGATCTCGTGAAATCGACAACAATATTATGTCGTAGCGAATTATTTGCACGTAGCATTAAAATGTTCGACTTTAAACGGGTATTATACATGTATGTATAATACGTATATGTATTTATAATTTAAACGTCTAGAAACTTCGATATTTGTTTTCGTAAAGTATTAATTTCTTAACGTTTATAGATAATGACTATTACAATATTGTTCGTTAATATTAAACTATTACTATACATGCGATACACAAAGTGCTACGACTTCTACCATTAGCATTGTTATTACTATACTATAGACCTTGAGAAGATAAGTCTTCCGATATACAAATATATATGTCTATATTTTCTTTTAAATCGTGAATAGGTACACACGTCTGTATAATCAAAAATGTGAAAGGTGAAAGAAATTTTAAATGAATGGCATAGGTACACAAGTAATAATAATAATAATATGTGATACAAAAACAAATAATTTCATTATCAATACCGTTTTATTTTATTGAAAGTCGACATTTTTACCGCTAAAGCAGGCGATTTGCATTTTGGGAGAAAACGATTTGTAAATGACGTAATATTCTGAACGCGAGAAATTAATAAAAAAAAGCACAATACCTTATACCTTTATATAATGAATTTTCGTCATGAATATTTTAAAATGTATTCGGAATTTTTATAATAGCCATTAACTCAGTTTTGACTCGATGCAGTATGTTCGTGAATATTAATAAATGTACTGTACACGATATATATAATATCATATCAATGCTAAACCCAACCGCCTTGAAAATACGCCATTATTGGCATGATTTGTGACCAACTTTTTATTTATAAAAACATTAAGGATTGTTTGGGTTTGAAATCGTACTTCAATATACTTATTCATGAAGAGTTTAAAACGAGCCTACTCTTACAGAACTACTAGACATTTTGAAGTTAGGAAAAAATGTAAATAACATTTAAATGGATGTTTCATGTACAAATTAATAATTACTTAAATTTCAGAGTTATACAAAAAAGTTATGATTTCAAAACAATACATCCAAAATAAGTTTCATTGATTCAATAAGCTTTACGCCGTTGAAGAAATTGAATTATCAGATCACTCCGTCCTTATGACTGACACTAGCTACACGGATCGGACGAAACGAAATGTAGACACAATCAGTTAACCAGAACGTATTACTTTTGTTACTAATGATTCGATTTTAATTGCTGACGGGTTATAATTCGATATTCTAAGACCATTCAGTTGTGAACTCAAGAACATTACGACCATTTAATAAAAAATAAAAATTTGACCATCGAATGTCTGTGTCACACGATCACGATTTTGTGTCAAGGGAATTAATTTTTAAATTCATTATAATATGCGATTGTTTTTTTGTTTTTCATTTTCTATAATACATTTCTTACTTTTCTTTCCGATATACCTACCGGGTGAAAAAAATACATCCGACATGGTCGAAAGGTCATCGCAGATCGATATACGATTTGTTCGCGTGCACACACACACACACACACACACGCTGCACTGACGCACTTAACAATACAGGTATAGGTGGTGTATATTATTATTATTTTTATTATTACGAACCTTTAGTTCGGGTCCAGCGAGTGCGCGCGGGCTAGCCGATTTATCCATAAGGTATGTCCGTCACCGAAACACTGTACGAACGCGCATTGTTAATGACGAGCTATTATTGTTTACACAAAAACGTATGTATACGAGCGTACAACACGTAGTTTATCGATACGATAATAATATTATGTCGCGTGAACACTACCGCGTTGAAAAAGTATTATTTATAAACGTGTGTAATACGTCGGAAAACGAAAAAAAAAAAAAGAAAATAAATTGTAAAACAAATAAATAAACAATAAATACAAAAAAAAAAAAAAAACAGATTTTTAAAAAATACGCGCGCCAATGATTGACACGCTCCGACGCACACTGACCCGCGGTGTTTGTAATATTATTATTATTATTATTATCGGGCTCGAGCTCGCAGGCGCGCACACACACACACACACACACACACACTTTTTTATAACAGCACACGATACACGCACACACACACACACACACGCCGGTTCGCGCAAACACACACGAATTCGACGTACACGCGCACGCTCGCACGCAACTTTGTACCGGAGAGACCGAGCCGAGAGCGGAGGACGCTATATCAGACGAACTGACACACACGAGACGCGGTGCAGCACATGTAACGATCGAGCATAGCGTACACACACACACACACACACACACACGTGCACGGTCTCGCGTGTGTACGTACGGTGGCGGGCCCCTTCCCCGGTCCGTGCACCGTTGACGGGGAACCGCCCCACCTTCGGGGTAACCGGTCCGGCGGCGCGAGCGTGCCTCTACCTACTGTAACGTTTTAAGTTGTAGTATAGTAATATTATACACGTACGCGCGCGCACACGTACATAGTAAATAAATATGTATATATATGTGTGTGTGTGTGTGTGTGTGTGTGTGTGTGTGTGTGTGTATGTGTCCAACTCGATAAAATGAAAAACGAGTCGACTTCATAACGAACACGCCGGTTGGTATAGGTCAACGGTTCTATTCGGTTTTTTTTCCAGTTTTCGCGACGATATGACAACTGCATGAATAATTTTTACATCGTTTTATTATTTTTATTATACGAGTGTTTTACGCGCACGTCAACAACACACGCACTCGCGCGCCTGCACAAATGCGCTTTAAATGCACGTGTATGTGTGTCAAACGTGTAAAGTATGAGCGCTGCGCGCGCGGATGTGTGTGTGTGTGTGTGTGTGTGTGTGTGTGTGTGTGTGTGTGTGTGTGTGCGCGTGTGCGTGTGTGCATGTGTGTGCGCGCGCGACGTCCCGAGGTTCCGCTTTTGACGCTCAGAGGCGGCCCTGTGTGTGACGACAATACGCTCGCGAGACGACTCCGAGTAAAACGCCACGGCACACTCCATTCCGTCGGAAAGAATTAAATCCTGTATCATGATATTTATTATTTGAAGATCTCGATGTATGATTAAAAATTAAAACTTTTCTGTTCGCTCCGGGTCCGATTCTCGGCGATCGCGGTGATCTCCGTAAAGATTGAACGGAAGAGAGCAATAGCGGCATTTTTTTTTTTTTTTTGTATAGACGAGGCAGATCGATTAGTAGTTTTTGTTACTCGCTGAAATTACAACCGACTGAAACGCTGTAAATGCATTGTAAACGAATAGGACTTTGTAGAGGAGACGTTAAAGGCTACATTATGCTGCACGGCTCAGTACCGGTCATTCGGTATTATTGCGATGATTCGATTCGTTTTGACTTTTGAGATGGAAACCACCGCACCGATTCGAGATGAAATAACCGATTACTATAGCCGTTTCATGTTACGTGTTTTATTTATTTATTTTTTGAAATTATTTGAACCGTTTTACGCCGTGTTGTATAATAACTCATACGATATTATTTTCATACGACGCCGTCTTCGTTCCAATCCGTGTTCGTCTACGTACGAGCCGTGTGTCTCGCCTGCCGTCCCTGACGTGTGTGCAGCAGTCGGCCGACACGCGAAAATAATCTCACGATCGTGCGAGCTGTGGTACTGCGGGTACGTCTGAAATCCGAGCGGTCGGCCGCCCTTCGAGAGCATTTCGCGGCCTGTTGCCGTACGCAGCAAAGCGTCGTCAAAGCGCTCATCAAATCAAATGCGAACACGTCCGCGTGCACGCGATAGGAAATAATGGAAAAACGCGAATCGGAACCGCCACGACGACGGCGTGTGGCGCGAGCCGACGGATCCGAACGCACGGGGTTTGGCCCGCGATAATGACATAACTACATTATCGTGAGTCGAGCGCGGTGCGAAGCCGTTAATAGGATACCGTAAAAATCGGATTAATCGATACCATTGTCGATTTGAGCGCGTGCGTGATATAATGTACCTATTCGAGCGCGCAGATACGTATAGGAATATTTTTTTAATTAATTTATTTTTTTTTTACGTCGGGTGCAGACTGAAAATGTACGATTCTCCGTCAGGCACTCGTATATAATGTAAACATACACTGCGCGTTTGCCTTGATGGACGACGATGACTACATAGATGGATAAGTAAATATTAAAAAAAAAAAAAAAAGTGTATTTAAAAAATGTACGGTAAACAGTCTACGGTACGAGTGCGATTTTCCGTACGTTTCAATATACGGAAAAGTGAACGCCTAAGTGATCAGGAATTTCCAGTCGGCGCGTATTCGAGTATTTCGTAACTTTCTAGGAAGACGAGTGTCCTTCCTTTGTCGTGTGGTCCTCGGCTTGTCCTTTTGTCTGCGGTCGGGAGCATTGTCGTGATGGGTGTCGGAGGATAATTTGACGATAAACAGCGTTTTCTTCGATCGCGAAAACCGCAATATTCGTGACGAACGGTTATCGTCCGGTCGTATCGACGACGGTGTACTGTAACTTGTTGCAAGTGTATCGAGCCACGCCGCCACACAGTCTGTACGGAACAATAGTTTGAACGGTAGACAAATACGGAAGACGTTGGGCGTTTTAGCTGGCAATCACTCACTCCGGTAGATCTGTCATCGGTACTGCACACCGACGAATGACCGACAAAGCGTGCGCGAAAATCACGCTCGGCCGGTGCGACGACGGTCCACGCGGACCGACAACGGGTCGCGCGCGGGCGCGGACTGACAGAGCGGAGGCGGACGGACTCGTGTCCTATATTTTTTTTTTTTTCGATAATAACAATAACACAGCATTATGATTAATATTATCGCATCGTTATACAGCCAACAATGTCGACGACATGATATAACACACGACGTCGGCGAGCACCGTCTACACACGTCGTGAAGGCCCGCACCGTTTTCATAAATAAAAACTGCCACGTCGTCTCCGGCTCGCCTAGTGCAGAATCGACGACCAGTTTCCCACGTGGCTGGCGGGTACCCGTGGAGGTATGCGCGGCGTGCGTGCAACGTCTTGCCGTGGAGGTATGCGGATTCGGCGTGCGAGCACCAGAATAGTCATCGAGCGTTACACGAAGAATAACACGACTGTACACGAAGTATAAAGGACAAAAAAAAAAGCCGATAAGATAATGGTGGTGGAAGTTCGTCCTTCGTCGCTTCGCTCCTCGGACAAGATAATGGTGAGGAGTGTATAGCACTTTCTATCATGGGATCACCTGGTTTACGATAGTTTAGTTGTATGGTACTTTACATTTGAATGCAATGATAAATCATTGTAAGTTAAGTACAGGATACAGTAGTTGGGTGGGATACACGAGATGCATTGCTAGATTAGGCATTATTGGATAGATTTTGGAATTATTTTATATTATAAAAAAAAAAACGATTCTGAACGAAGATGAAGATGTCAGCCTTAAATTGTAATATATATTTTATTTTAATATCCTAGATTGGGTTAAATTTACATTTGTCTATTCATGTGACTTCTGCTCGTGAGCATTGGACAAACCAGGATGTGCATAGATAGGGCGTAGGTAAATACCATATTATTTGCCTAAATGCACTATCGTGACGGTACCACCCGACCCCGCCGTCCATATATGCTGAATGCTCCGTGGCTACGTCTATTTAAATATTAATAATTAATAATGATATATAAAATCCGCATGTTTATGGAACTGATACACACATTAAAATAACTGGAAATTGGAAGTTAGTAACGTTCTATTCAACCATGTAAAGGTCCGTTATACACCTTGTGTTTACAATCTACCAATATTTTGTATAGAACAGCTGTCGGCTACTGATTATATTATAATAAACTTAATCCATTTAATTATCTTTATCAGCTGTGATATTACATAATATTTTCATTTCTTATCTTTGAATACAAAAATTTTTATACATTTTCAACTACAAAATAATTTGCAAATATTCGTGATTTTGACAAATTTTGTCGATTTTTGAACTTCAACTGCTTATAAAAAAAAATTGTGCCTATGTATTTGAATAATTTTTGAATCACTCTTAGATCAACTTATTCAAAACCTTCTATTAAATTTTCAAGCGATTTGGTAGGGCCAAAAAATTGTTATCGACTTTTATAAAAAAAAATCTAAGAAAAATCGAATTATTCAAATGCCTATAAATAGCTAAAAAATAAACGAAATATTTTGAAAATACAACTATGTAAAGAAAATGCCTATTTAAACATTTTGTAAAAGTTTTAAGTTTCTACGACCTATACTTTTTGAATAAGAACAAATATCAAAAATCAATGATGCCTAAATTGTTATTTTACGCGATTATGTGAAAAAATTGTAATTTCAAACACTCATAAAAATTTTTGATTTTATTCCAGTGCAAATTTTTTTACAGATAATTGAAGGAAAACGTATGTCAAACTTTGTACCGAATTTACAATTCTTAGTTTTGAATACTTAAAATTTTATGAATTTTCAACTGCAAAATAACTTCAAATTTTCGCAATTTTTACATATTTCGTATAAATTGGAACTTTGAGCACTTATAAAAAAAAATTGTGACTTACGATTTTGGATTTTTTTTTATCAGTTATGGAACAACTTATAAGAAACCTTGTATTAAATTTTCAAGATTTTCTGGCAAAAAAAAAAAATGTTATCGTTATTTTAAAAAAAAATACTTAAAAAAATTGAAAATTTCAATTGTCTATAATTAGCTCAATAAAAGTCAATATACTTTGAAAATTTAACGGTGTATAGAGAACGCTAATCTAAACATTTGGTGAAAATTTCAAGTATTTACATCGATTAGTTTTTGAGTTATAGCAAAATAAAAAATTTGATTTTGTCGAAAACTGGTTTTGCGTAAAATATACCGTTTTTCCCTCATTTTTTAAGGGTTTTTCCCGGTGCGTTAAAAAAATATTGAAAATTTTTAACTTTTGACCCCCCAAAGTACCAACTAGATTCAATTTCCTTTCAGAAAAGTTGCTATATAAGGCAATCGAAGCATTTTTACTGCCCCAAATCGTGTCGACAGACACAAAAATAAAAAAAAAAAAAAAAAAAAAAAAAAAAAAAAACACACATCATTGTAAAATCAATACATTCTTCACTCCGTTCAGAATCTAAAAAACGAAATTTGTTTCTGCCGCTTGTAAACGACGCCGGTTTGTGCGTTCGGAGCCAGATTTATCAAACCGCCTCGAGGCTTGCACGTGGCGAACTTCTCTAACCCCGAGGACGAGGATTGAATAGAAGAACACCGAGAATGTAGATAACGTAGAATTTAAAGGTTTGATTCAAAAGCGATTTCACACTTTGAAGATAGGTAAAAATGTGTATTGCTCCAGTTCTTTCTACGTCGTAACATTTAGCATTCTAGAGGGTCCAAGAAGAGAAATTAAAAATTCTACTCATCATAAACGTGAAAATAGAATGAAAAATAATTTTCGTTCGAGTCGATATAATCCACACCCATTATTTGTGCATTTTTTTAAAATCCTTGACAAATATTTAAGTCAGTTTGGATTATTGCTAATAAAAAAAAAAAAAAACTGAAGAGTTTCGCTCTAGCTAGACTATAGCTTTTGTATATAATCTAGAGCCTAATCTAAAATCCGGCCCTGTGGGTATTTAATATGATTAACGATTTTAACTGACGTCGTGGCGTTGAAACCCGACGCAGTGCTCGTTGTATTCTCCAAGAAATAACGTGTGCGACGAGTTATTAAAAGATTTTAATCTCGGAAGAAAAAAAATCATCGTTAAAATCGTTCTCGTTCCTCGCAATAACGTAGGAGCTTTGAGTTGCTTTCGCGGTTTGAGTGACTTTTGACAACAAACACCCTGTATGCGCGTTCTGCACAGTGGTGGATTTAACGATCGTTTATTCGGCAAATGCCGACGGGGCCCCCTCTTGAACTGTGTACCGAGGCCCCTAAATCAGTAATATTTTTTTAAGTTTGACCAGAAACAAATTTTTCAGATGAGGCCCACTCTTATGGATTTGCCGTCTTTATTTGAATCCTTAAATCCGCCATTGCGCGTTCATATACATACATACATACATACATACATATGACATATTAACGTATATCTAGTGCACGGTTCACGCGACATTGAAAATATCAACAGGTGTGAAGTGCAGGTGCAGTGAATGTAGAATATTCGCGACAAGTACGACTACTCGTGCGACCGTCGTGCAGACAGACGAAATCGATATTCAAATAAAATGCAATATCGCCGCATACAGTCGGATGTGCACGACATGCGTATTGTTTTTTTTTCTTTTTCGGTTTCTCCTCGTCGCGATGTTTTTATCCATTCCGATAAAATAATAAGCACATAACGCTGTATGACCCGACAATGATTATTATACGCGCGTTCTCGTCTGATTTAACTGCGAATGCTTAGGTCCGATAATAATATACACTCCTTGCAAATATTCGGGAATCGTGTTCATTATTTTTGCGGCATACGTTCGATACTGAGAAAATCCGTGTACAATGTACACACAACGTTATAATATCTACAATCTATATCGATGTCTGCATTATTATTATCGCCGCGATATGAAATAACTAATGAGTAATGAGTATAATACCTCGAATCGGGTTTGTTACACAACAAGACGAATACTCGATATTTTCGCGATGTCGGCGATTCGTTCGCGAATTATCAAAATTAATGCACCACAATGCGTGTACGGATGTAATAATAGAGTACAATTACTTCCAGGTCTTCGGCCCTTTACTCCGGGGTATTTTAACACAATTGTGCGGTGATTAAAAACACGGTGTTTGTACCCATACATTATACTATATATTACACCGTCAATACGCGTACGTACACACGCACGTGTTAACGCACACACACACGCGCACACAAACACACACGCGCACACACACACACATACACACATACACACACACACACACACAAACACACACGCACACGCGCACACACACACACACACACACACACACACAGAACCGTAAAACCGTAGGGCAGACTATTTTCATTCTTTGCAGCCTGCACAGTACAAATGTTCAAACGATTATTAAGTTTCATGGTCTGTGGCTATAGAGCGTGTAGAGCGCGGGTTTTGCATTGAGCGAAATAAACGAATCGATTCAATCAATACTCTAGAATATTCTAGTAATTCATTTTATAGATTAAAATTTTAATTGGTCATAAAATTAATTCGGTGAGATTATACTGTATCTGTTACATGAATAGGCCGCATTCGGGCGTATTATTCTGACTGTACTGCGCATAAAACGCGATACATTATTTACTGCAATCTGTATAACATGATAACTCAGCATGAAATACAGACACATTGTAATTATTGAGCGTGAGTAGGCATGTACAGTTATTCGTATTAAACTTGTATAAATTTGCGTGAAAACTAACCAAAGTTATGATATCAAAGCATTTTTAAACATAGAGTTCAACGAGTCCAAAACTTGTTTTAAAAATTCAATATTTGCATTTTTTTCTGCACCTTGTAGGTATATGTTTAATGGCACAAATTATTTATAATCCTTTTGGGAATCAAAGAAGGTAAATGTTTTTTTGCCCGAACGATATGACTCTAATACTCTGTATGTTTCATTTTTTACAACCAATAAATAAGTAAGCGGAGCACCTTCATCTAACATTCTCAAAATCTCAAACATATGCTTACAGTTTACAGAGTGTTCCGGATCAGTTTGACAAAACGCAATAACTTTTTTTGTGAAATTCGGTATTGGAATTTTTATTATTGAATTAATATTTTCAGCGAAATAAGAATTTGAAGTCTAGAGCAACAGAATAATGGCAGTATGTTTTAGTGGTTACTTCAGGCCTCTACTAACCTATTCTAAACTTTTAATTGTTTTAATTCTTATAATATTGGTACGAGAATAAAAATTTAAGTAGGTACAGAAATTGCCAAAAAAAAAAATTGAAAAATTCTCTTTATAATATTATTTTCTAAATGACGGTTACCGTTGAAAAAGTAAAATATCACGTAGATAAAAAAATAGTATAAAATACATTTTTTCATAAAATCGTAGCACAGTATTGATAAAAAAAAAAAAAGAAAAGAAATTAAGTCAAACGTAATGAATAAAATAAAAGTTATTGTGTCTGTCAAAATATATGTTTAAAAGTTTTAAATTAAAACCCATGTACGTGTTCTCTAAACACAAGCATACTATAATATAGTTAATCGATAAATCGGATGTGTGCAAAGAAATTTCAAGTTTTGTAACGAGTTGTAGGATGTAAGATTATAATTTACTTTGATTACACACACCAACGACTTGACGGACAAATCATCTATACTTCGAACCTCGAATAAATCGGAGAATACTGTAGATTTATCTGTAGATGTTGCAGCAACTTATTACTGTAATAAAATAAAAAATACAAAACAATAAAATAATTGAAAATATGATTTCACTGTTAACAATTGACAATGCTTTTAAAATAACCTTGACACGATGATCGTCATTGCGATGTTTAAATAGTGTACTAACTAATCGTTTGGAAATCAAATGATTAGAAAAATTATTGTTCTTTTATAAATGGACATAATGCGGCCGGCCTGGACTTGGGAAGAAAAACACAATTTTTCCACCTGATTAACATGATGATTCCATTATCAAGGCCACAAACGAAATGTATCTCAATACAACGAATCCAAACGAAGGCTGTCGTAAACCTGTAAGAGATCTTTCGTTTGACGCACTTGTTATTGCTGAGATTACTACACGGTCAGCAATGGAAGACTTTGATTATTTCCAGTAGATTTTTATCTTCACTGGATCAGAACCGTTTATCTACTTGAAGTCGTCGTTCGAATGTGCCTTCTTCGACCAAAACATTGACGACATGATTATACCCATACCGACCAGCATAGTTAAGTATCTACACGAAATAGCGTACATATTTAGCACGTACAACCGAAGTATCATTTCAAGGTTTGGCGAACTTGAATAATTATGGAAATTCGTATGCATTAAAAAAAAAAAATGAATAAATAAATACAAATTTATAACGACAAATTTAGAATGGGTTTAAAAACTCATTCAAATCAAAACCAACCAAAGACTTACGTTCGGTGACTTAATATGATATAATGTTTACAAAAAATGCGTTAGCGTTTTCGTACTAAATCTCAGAGGAACGCGATTTAACTTTAAAATCACAACAAAATGTTCGTACAAGACAGCAGGCGGTAACACTGGCAATAAAGAAATGTATGTGAAAGTACCTGAATCTATTATTGTTTCTCACGCGTATAGCTATAGTTCAACGGATTACTAGAAAAATTATGTAAAATGTATAACTGTACAGTGAACGAGTTATGAAACGATGAATTTGATGCGTTGACATTTTGACGCAGTGAGAAATTTCCGAATTTTGAAATTTTTTCGGGTGAGAAAAAATATGACAAAGACCGTAATGATCATGTCCCAAAACACACTCCTGAGGTACTACGAAATATACATACGAAAATAAAATTACTATTTCCATCGTCATTACTAGATCGATTTAGGGTACGCAATTATAAAAAAATTTACGTCTTCTGCACAGTTTTCACGCGATATGACGTTATGATGACCATTTTGAATTTTCAACATGCAACATCGATCAAAGATTTCCAAATACATAGTTTGTTTCGGTCGGCGTGGGAGGGGTGCTCGTTCGCGATTCGCAGTCGTCGCTGTCACGTTGTTTTTTACGATCACCCTAGAAAACGGTTGGAAAATTCGAAAAATGTCCAATTTAAACAATCGTGTTGCGGACGGTTTCAGATGTCGTTCAATTTACGTTGTACGTCGTTGACATATTTGCGCTGTCGCCTAAAAAAGTGTCTGTCGAATAAACCCGCGAACACCACACATTTCTGTAAAACCAATATAGCTCCCTCGTTCCGTTCACGGTCCAGAAAAAAGAATACTAATGTCGAAGTTAACATTCATGAATTCACCATTTTCATTTTCAAGTGTGAACGCGCAAAAAATGTTTCACTTCTTCCGCTCGTAAGTGTGCTTTCACTTCAACCGCCAGATCTCATGGTACACAGCTAGATCGCAAACATACCCACCCGGAAGAATGAAATAATATGGACAATCGAAAAATTTCTACACTGGTCCGTTATCGTACAGTATTTTATTTACAATTAAAAAGAAAAAAAAAAGAGGTCAATGGCAGAGTATCGCTCGTAAAGTCAATACAAAACTGTCTATTCATTTAATTTAAAACGGATTACTATTATAATAATATTACACTCGTTTCGTTTTCACGCGCGGCCGCGGTGTATGCAGTAATTTTTTTTAGTTGTCATGCAAGTAAATAAATTGACAAGAGCAACTCACACACGGTGAATCAAATACATATAATTTCATATGCAAATTATCGTGTTATGTGTCGGAGAGAAAAGATGAAGATGAAACTGTTTTTAAACACACTCCGAACCTTTTTTCTTTTTTTTTTTCTTACGTGTTACGCATAACTTATGAATCATGCATAACCAGTTGTCGAGTTAGCAATTTCTTTTGTCTCCCACATTAGGTGATATCTTTTTGTTTTTAATTTAACTGCAATACTCGTCAACGTCGATAACGACCGACGTCTCTTTACGTCCCGTGTTTACGTTGAGGCCGAATTCAAATGCGTAGGTATGCCGAGGAATTTTATTTTATCTTTCTCCAACTCGTATAACTGCAGTTTCCGAATTCGTTAATGACGATGTCCTTTTTCGAAATAACGCTATCAAAATACCGTATTTTAGTTGTGGACACACGTATTATTATAGTACCGTGGGTAATGGGTATGCGTTCGCAATTTCTGCTTGCCGTTTTTATAGTATAAAGTAAAAAATACGTGTACACCTGTGTGAAATTATTCATTACCTATGCGTCTTCAATAATAAACTCGAATGGATGCTATAGTTACGCTTTCTCATTTATTTTTTAAATATTTAAAAGACGCTTTTTTGGAATTACTGAGAAAATTTATACCTACTTGACACTATCATTATGTATCAGTCATAATATGTGTTTTTAAATTCGTGTAAAGATCACGGTTTACACTTTAGTAATTTCAAAAAAATCTCATCAGAAATAATATATATATAATAGGTATTTTGAATCACTTAATGATGAAAATAATTCATCAGTAAGTTGGGGTTTCATAAGATCTATTGAAAAACATTAAATATATTAATACCCTGTACGGCTAATACTTTTAAGTATCTTTGTAAATTACTGAGATACGCGCGTTTGTAAAGAAAAACGTGTAGGTATATATTATGTCCTAAGACATATATATATATATATATATATATATATATATATATATATATATATATATATATGTCTGGCGACATTGATTTAAAATTATATCTAATAATTTTCGATTGACTCTATTGTTTTAGATTCTGAGTGAAGCGAAGGATCTTATGGTTTTGCAATGATGTTTATTATTTTTTTTTATTTTTTTTTTTTCTGTAAACACTTTTTCGTATAGAAATCCTTGTCCAAAAGTTTCGTCCAGCAACTCTTTAGATTCGAAATTGAACTGAGATGGTACTTTAGAGAGGTCATTTTTCCAAAATCTCCATAGTTTTTCCAGTAATCAAGAATAACGATCGAAAAACTGAGTAAAAACGGTAAAAATCCGCCGTAAACGAGATTTTCACTGTTCAGATTTTAGGTATTTAGTCATAAATCGAAAAGTATTGAAGCTAGAAACTTGAAAATTTTATCCAATATCAAATACATACTTTTTTATATTGGACAACATTTTTAGAACAATTATAGCACTTTTGACTTAAATATAGAACTTTTAATTTACCAAATTGTTTGAAAGTTTTTATGTAATATAATTTTAAATATTTGACTAAAAGTTCTGAAAATTTAATATGACCTTACTCATATACATACCTAATTATCCTAACAAAAGTTCAAAAATCGTTAGTCAGGATTTTTTTTTATACACACTTTAATAAATTATTATACGATTTTTTTCGATATTGTCTGATTTCTTTTAAGTTTATTTCTAATGAGTTATAATTGTTATAACAATTGAAGTTTAAATGAGTTATATCTAATTGAATATTTTATTACAAAAATTACAAAAAAACTCACCAAAAATTATACAAATAACCGTAAAATACGTAAACAATATTTAAATAATAATATATTATATTACACTGAAGCTTTGCTCAGAATCGTTTTATACTAAAGAAATGAGTCATCATTTCTTTAAAACTTAATACATTCATCACCAATATCTTGTCCGAGGACCGAAGGGACGATGGACGAACTTGTACCACCATCATCTCACTTACCAGCTTTTAATTTACCAAATTGTTTGAAAGTCTTTATGTAAAATAATTTTAAATATTTGACTAAAAGTTCTGAAAATTTAATATGACCTTACTCATATACATACCTAATTATCCTAACAAAAGTTCAAAAATCGTTAGTCAGGATTTTTTTTTATACACTCTTTAATAAATTATTATACGATTTTTTTCGATATTGTCTGATTTCTTTTAAGTTTATTTCTAATGAAATATTGAGTATACAATACTTATACACTGAAGCTTTGCTCAGAATCGTTTTATACAAAAGAAATGAGTCATCATTTCTTTAAAACTTAATACACTCTTCACCAATATCTTGTCCAAGGACCGAAGGGACGAAGGACGAACTTGTACCACCATCATCTCACTTACCAGCTTTTTTTATATTACTTCTGTCTCGCATAAAATCTTACTTAAAAAATTATAAATTCTAAAAATATTGATTTGAGATTCGGTCTGATTGAACGAATGAAATTATTTTCAATCTAATATCTAATATTATTTTAATATTATTACATTTAAGGACAACAAAGGTTTCGTATAATATGTGCAAAAATTAATGTTTTTTTTTATTACCTGTTGGTAAACTGCTACCTCTGGTGAATAGTTTAAGTGTCCCGATAAGTTTTATACTAACAATATCAAGTATGTTCAATGTTTTCGCGAAAAATCGTTACCATAAAATTGTAAAACCACATTTCAAAACCATGAATGAATTGAGACAGATTGGTATTCGATGGTTTTATTTATTTTTTTTTTTTTTTATAAACCTTAACCAGCAGATTTCTTGTTGTAATTATACTTACAAATCGTGTTTACATTTATTATTAATTAAACAGTCGAGTGGTCTCATAAAACTTCAGTCTATATAAGTGTATTACTTTTATAACATCCATCCGTCACGATTGAGAAGAATCATCAATTATATGGCAGTCGTTTACACAAGAAAATACAGTAATATAAATTTTAACCCCACGATGAATACCGATGACGCATTCGAGTCACACATAACTGTTATAATTGTGTGTTTAAACGCATATTTTAGATTATTGTAAATGCGTAAACAGATAGTTACGAAAACACTTCCTCGTGATCGTTAAGTGTACAATGGAAACTATACCTAACCACACGGCTCATGATGTAGACGTGTCTAATGACGTTCTAAGTGTCATTCATGTGGCATTGTTCGAAACACAAATAATATTCTTCATTAAAATTATATTTATACGCTCAGGTTACGTTATATTCGAGGCGGGTATTCGGGTCGTACGTTCAATGTAATTGATCGGTTTATAAATGCTCGTCGAATTTATTTCACAAACGTTTTTGTGTGCCCGTCCGCGTGCACTGTCCAAAAGACACACGCGACCGACTTAGACGACCATGTCCGAATTTTCTATTCACCCGACGAGATCGGGATGGCCGGGTGGAACGAAAGAGGGCGGTAAATCGCGAATCACGTACGGGTACGTGTCCGCATCATCCGATGGCAAATGGACTACACACGGCGTATCATTCAAATTTCGATTTATCAATGGAACCCACCTGGGACTTTGCGAACGTCTGTCTGTATAAAATGTCATGTATACCTGTACGTATTGAATGGCAGTAGGTACACAGTGCACTATGCATAATTAATCTCCGAGTGTAGTTTAGAGCTTAATGCGCATACGGATATAGCGATGTACTGATATATATATATTATATATATAATATATAATAACGTAATACGTCATTATTATATCGACCGATTGTATCAGATAAAATCTATGCCGTGCGAGAGACGAGGGTTTCGGTTGTGTTTCGTATGATGCTAAAATATAACGAATGCTATTTCAAGGGCAATTAGTTGTAATTATTATTATAAATGCAAATCATTGTTATTATACACAAACCGATCACAGCGTAGTAAGATTAGTCCGATAATTATATGATATTGTGAAATGGGTTGCATTTTTTTTTTCTTTCACGTGTAGACGCGATTGATGCACGAGCTGTATATCTCTCATAAGTGGATCATACCATGTCATTTAACCACTTATGATCCTGTTGATTATATCGACCCCGATTTTTAATTTGTTTTTATTTGTTTTCTGAGGTTGGAATATCGTCACCTGTCCATAGAGCACGGTACAGCTAAAATATGTCGATGATAAATCTCGATAAAACCGTGGTTTTAAATTCAAATTTATCGGAATCTAAACGGCAATAAATTAAATGTTTCATAATTTTAAGTACCGTCCGAATTTGGCGGGATTCGTTACGCGAGATGAAAAATTAAACGTGCGTGATTACCGGGTTGCAAGGTTTCAAGGTCACCGCATTTTCTTTGCTGTGATCTACTGACTGACATGACCTTTCTTGGATTGAACACACATACATATTTCAGTGTACAAGATCGTCAGACAAATAAATGTCAGTTCGAATCGCGTATAAAGAAGAACCACTTTTCCATTAGAGGGTTTTTGGATTAGAAAGTAGTTGAAATAGAACGCCAAGGATTTTCACAAAAATAAAAAAGATCGGTAATGAATTTTAACAAGTGTTTGTAATTAATTAATGAGCTTTGCTGGTAATTTTAATCTCGAAATTTTTCATTTCAATATACACGCATAAAAATCTATGTTGATTTTGATTTTAAAAATAATGTGAGTACGATTTTAACAATTTTAAGATGAATGTAATGATAATGACTAAATTAATAAAGTAAAATATTAGTATGAAAATCAATAATTCTTTATAGGATTATAAAATTTATAAAGTAGCTTAATAAAGTTTACATAGGAAGGGAGTTCTTAAAACCTAATAAATTTAGCAAACTAAAATAATATCATACATTCACCGGGTTTATTTATTTTTTAATTTTCTTATATGACTTAATGTCAGTTATTTATATAAATAATAAATATGCTGGTAATGTTTTGTATTACTGGTCGTATACAATTAAATAACTCATCATAAAAAAAGAAATTTGCAATGAAATTTTGATTATTTGAGAATTTTAATGAACTATTAAACTGAATTATTTAAATTTTAAATCGCATGTATACAAAATGATATATCATAACAATCAAGCGACAGTTTGATTTTTAACATAAATCTTGTTTCAAGTATTTTTTTTTTTTTTTTGTACGCGACTGCTAAGATAAAAATTTACTTGAGCAACAAAGAATTTGAATTTACTTTTTACTAAATTATTTGGAAGGTAAAAAAAGAATAATAAAATAAAATGTATGCTAACTATATGGACTTCAGTAATAATGGTAAACTAATTAAAAATCTATTTCTCTGGCGCTTTTCATTAGATGAAGTGATCACGTATACAGTATACTCATGTATTTATATAAATTAAAAATAAGGACAAAAACAAGTAAAATATTTAACATCAAGCAGACAATTTGTGTGTTTAAGCAACACGTTTTATATCAAAGTGGTTTTATTAGTATTGTACAAAAAGGTGAGAGGAAATCATATTAGTAAAAAAATTAAGTTAAACGTTTGAAGGATCAATAAATAGAGGAAGGTCACATGTGAGATGGCTTAGTGTAATAACTTATAAACAATGACAAAGCACCAGAAATCAAATGTGAAAATGATATAAAAACGATAATCTAAATTCTAAAGTACAAAGACCATTACTCCACAACTCATTAGTATGACGTGTCAAATCAATCAAAAGTTATTAGCTTAATAGTTTGAAAATAATTAACCTGACAAATTTACAACACCAGAAATGGTATCTACCTACTTAAATTTAATTTCATAATTCTATGTTTGTGTAACTTTATTTCGACATTAAATGACGAATCAAATAATGCTTGATTTCTAGAACATTTAAAACATTTTATTCGTGTTTAAGCCATGTGAATCAAACGTAAAGTTATTTTTCTAAACTAAATTATGCATAAATTTAATTTTCGATAGTTAATCGATCACGCTTCATAAAGTAACTGAACAACCTTAAAACATCAGGAGTTTATTTATTCAGATATTTTCAAGTTCAGACCATATTATGAACTAATAAATATATTTTAAAATGATACTGTTCATTTATTTCGGATAAAGCACGGATATTTTGTAAAATTAAATTCTCCTAAGAGTAAACAAATTCCAATGATTCTTAACTGAAAAACATTACACGTCTTGAACAATATTTACTTGTTAACTTCATAAAAATTGTATAACAATAATTATCAAGGAATTAAATGTTTATCATGGTAATTTAGAAAAATAGTGCTACGTAAAATGTCTGTTTTCACTCATTTCGTTGTTTACGACGGAACAATATGAAATTTAATACGGTACATTTAAACGCGAGTACGCGACAGTTCTATACGAAACAATTTGATGTTTTACGCGATTTTCAAGAAAGTTACGGGAAATTTTGAAAAACACTAAAAAAAAAAGCTATATAAATATTAAAATACAATCTACAGAGTTGAAATATGCAATCTACACGTGTAGAGTTCTTTTACTTCCATTCGCAATGTTTTTCGTATACAAAAAATGTATGATTTATGTACACGGATCTTACGCTCCGGCCAGAATCTAAAAAGAGATAAAAAAAAAAAAAAAAACAAATTTTTTCTTTGTCAGTATGATATGTCCTAATTAAACGCCATTAATTTTAAATTATATACCTACCATTGTTCAAAGAAAAAACAAATGGTTTATTTTTTAGTTTTTAGTTTTTTTTTTGTACTGCCCGTGTTTCAAAAAAAAAAAGTATCGTAAATAATAAATATCCTTATCGCACAATACAAAATAAACGTTAATTGTTTTCAAGGTAACTCAAAAAAAAAAAAAAAAACGCAAAACTAAAAAAACGCGTTATCATAAAAACTTATTGATAATTTCACCGACGCGTAATCGTAATCGCTCGATGAACACGTGTAAATAACACTCAAGATCACTATCGGTCTTTTTTTTTCTTACGTTACTATTTTCAGATCTTATTTTATTTCGCATTGTTTTCGTTGTAGGTACTTCATACATATTTCATACAAAATAATATTATGATAGCTGTATCATATAATATACACACACACACACACACATACACGTACGCGTGCGTGTACCTATATTACACCCGTGCGCGTTATAATATGGTAACATATTTACATCTTATTTCGTGTGTTTACATCTTATCCGATGTTGCTCAACGCGTTGTTTATTACTGCACGGTGCACAGGGACCGGCGCGTTTAAAAACGTGCACAACGGCGGCGCGGCGGTGTGGCATCAATCTACGTTGGACCGGATGTTTCATTTAGTCCAATTATTTGCGCCGGGCGATCGTCACCGTCATCACCGGATAACTGGATTGTTACGAGCACTAGGTGTAACTTTCGCCGTGGCCTTTGGATAGTTTTTATTTTTTAAATTTTATTTCACGCCCGAGCCGCTGTTCAAAAGAATCGCTAAAACGCTCGGCACGCCATCGCCGTTGTGTGTGTGTGTGTGTGTGTGTGTGTATGTGTGTGTGTGTGTGTGTGTGTGTGTGTGTGTACGTATGGGGCCATGGTGCATAAGCGGATGTCCTCCACGTCTCATTAAAAAAAAATAAAAAGCCGCATGTATACTTAAATAATGTAATCAGTAAAAAAAAAAAATATATATATATAAAACCACGTACAAACTTTTCACACAATTTTGCCACTCGACGTGTGTGTGTGTGTGTGTGTGTGTGTGTGTGTGTGTGTGTGTGTGTGAGTGTCATATACATGCATATACACTCGCATATATTACGATGTCCAATGTAGGGCGTCGTCATCGTCATTATACACTTATATACATATTGACGCGTATACGGTGTTAGTGTATGCGTGTGTGAGTGTACGTATATTATGTGAATTGACGCGTTCCCGTCCGGATGTATTTCTGACGGTCGTAGATCAATTGTGTATAACGCAATTTACAATTTTTGGTACACAAACACTGAAACACACACACACACACAGTCGAATCGCCATTATTTCTCGGTGATGTTTTATACGCCGCGCGTGTATCAACCTAACCCAACCGCGCGATGACCCCGCGAAATTTCCACCGGACACCGAAGCGGAGTTTTACAATTTCAACGAAAACGCATTACGTACCAAACTTTACGACCGATTGATCGCGGAGTGCCGGGTTAATTGTTGCGGTTCTCGGGCACAAACGACGGGCGATCCGGCGCACATATGGCGCTGCGGCCCGTCCTCCGTCGCGGTCCACGACAGTTTGGACGTTTAAACGAACTAAAAACGTATTTCATCGTCTTTTTCGACCCGTCCGACTCAATGACTGCGCCCACAAATTGCAGCCGGGCCGTCGGGTGTTCGACGCGGGAATACGAAAACTCGCGGGCATTAAACTGCAGTCCGTAATAACGTGAACTCGTACACGCCCCGCGGTGTTTTCACGCGCTTAATACGTTTTCGAAAACGCATAAATGTTTAATCGTCAGATTTAAAGCATTTGCGTATTAATAATTATTAGCGTGTGTTTTCAACGCGCGAAGTCATAACAGACGGTATAAGCGCTGCAAATCCGTTTTGTAAACCGAAATGAATTCAAAAACAAAAGTTTTTAGTGATTACGTTTGTATTTTTTTTTTTTTTACTCTTTTCCGCTGATTGGTATTTTTCCATCGTAATTTATCGTATTTAAGTCTTTTTTTTCGTTCTTTGTCTGCGCTGTAGTATGTCAAAATTTAATACGCGAGTAAGAGCTTATCACTTGAAATAAAATTGCAAAACAAACACTATTCTATTCTTATAGTGTTTGAGTATGATTCGAAATGTAATGATGTTTTTCGGACTAAAGGTTACAGATTTTTTTTTTTTTAATAAACGTAATATTTTGTCGATGAAACACTGCACCTAATAATACGTACAAAATGACATTATATTACGTGTTGTTTATATAATAACTTTAACTATAGTCTCTTAACAGGTTTATCTTTGGAGACTCATTATAGTATACCTACCAAAAACGGCGATAAAATATTAATATTTCATAAATTAATTGCAACATTGCTAATTACTGTAATGATGATTATGAACGCTTCGTCTCGACTAACATTAGTTCACCAGAACCGGCGGTATCGAGCGCAAACCCAAAAGCGCAGACGAAAACCGAGTAACTACAACGACCTTCTTCCTCGCGGGTATCGAAATCACACGAAACGTGGCGGTGGTGGTGCCGCGAGTGCGTGTACAATATTATGTGTTGTGCAAATAATAATTAGAATGTAGTAAAATTATTTACGTGTAATCGACTACAGTGCTATTCTCTCGGCACATAATGGCAGGGAAATACCATGGGCCATGTAACGTGTCTTTTGTTCTCGGTCCTTCTTCTTTTTTATCGCGCGCGCATGTGTGTGTGTGTGTGTGTGTGTATTTGGACTCGAATACAATCCGCAGAGACACAAGTGTAATTATAAATAATTTTTTACTACATCTGAATGAGAAACGAGTTGGAGTGTTGTCGGACGCCTTGAAACGGTTAGGCGACGATGCGTTTTCATTTGATTCTCGTATGGGAAACCGCGAAAAGAAGCAAAACGAACGAGATACGATTTTTCACATTTGTGACGCGAAAAATCCTGACTCGATTTTATTTATTTAATTTTTTTTTTTTTTCGTATTTTTAAAATCTTTTCACGACATTCGCGTACGTCGTTAATTTTAAGTATTACGCGGAGTTTCGAAACCTACTTATAATAAAACGCTCGTAGCGTACAAGGCGAGGCATATTCGAAATCCAAACAAATTTTGCACGTGTTTTCGCACAGACGATGCACTTCATTTCGAGCGGACCACTTAAATCATCACGGAATCGCATGTCATTTCCAACAGTATATTATTATACGATTCCGCTCGAACTCGTGGGTTCCTTATCCCCTCTCGCGGTCTACCGAAACCGAAAACTATAGTGTGAATTTCCAAAGCGTAATTATTTTAGTAGTAATTATTATTATTATTACTAGTTTTTTTTTTTTTTTTGCTATTTCGTCCGGATCGTAATTGGGTACACGCCCCGGCCACTGTGTGGCAGTGCTCCGTCGCCTCAGTTAATATATTAATATTTATGCGTCTATTTGTTTTGTTCCATTCGCCTAACTCGCATATTGCACGAACGCCTAAGTCGGTGTACTGATATAAATTATTGTTATTACCATTTATTTCCAGTAATAACTCATCACCATTGTATACGTCATATGCTACTATAACGCCTTAATAATACATATATTATTTAAGATACCTTATATCAATATGACTTCATCTAAACGGACATTATTAACTTCAATAATACTTGTATGGCGACAGTTCTAAATCATTATATTTAACCTTTTGAAATGCAATTTGCAGTGTAATTATACTTACGTATAACTACAATAATAAGGAAACAAAAAAAAAAAAATGTAAGTATATGACGTATGTATTGTACATTTAATATGCGCGTGTATTGTTATTCCAGGTATTAACGTGAGTAAAAATATATGAAAGCTTGTTTCGGAATAAGTCGGTAGATTATTCATTTACGAGCCATTGTGTCCGTGAGGTGTCAAGCAAATTAAATGTGCCTTTGTGGGATTTTATGAATTATTCATTTTTATAAAAGCGCCGTGTACGCTCTGGGTCGGCATAGGTACAAGCAGGTAGGTAGGTAAATATTAAACGATGATGTCGATTCATACCTAAAACCTTAGAATTGATAAATATTTTTATTTTTACACGTCTTATACTCGTACAAATCAAAGCTTCTCTACGTAGACATAACTTGAAATGGTATTATTTTATTGTTTTGTACTACACACCCTACTCTTCGACGATGCCGAAACATGGACATTTTCGGTTGATATTATACAGCCAAAGATAAAGATACGTAATGTAATAGCCGCCAGCTTTAATGAAGAAAAAATGTTATGAGGAAAAAACAGTGCCATCAAAATCATCATAATTTTTTATCACATCAAGTTCATTTCAACGAAATGTTTTTGTGTTTAGGGCTACTCATAATGACGTTAGAGTATATACAAGGCATTTCGTCGGAGGTTACAAATTGAGTTGGCGAGTAAAACAATTCTTTATTATAAATTAAAAAAATATATTCTCGATAAAAAACAAAACAAAAGAACTGTTATGGGTTAATACTCATAACTAATAAGCCATTACAATCATATGATGAAATAAAGAAAAATATTTTAATGATATCTCAAACGTTACAAACAGGTTTTAAAAATAAAATTCTATATTAATTTAATATCGATAGAATAATAATAATAATAATAATAATTAATAACCAGGAAATTTCTTAACATACATTTCTAAAATCTTTTTCAATTAATTTCATTTTTTAAATACTCTTTACGTAAAATACAAATAATTGTATAAAATGTATGTCTTTCATTTGTGTTACATATTCAGTCAATTATTTTTTTTTATGACATAATCATATTTTTTATATTGACTTCGTACACCTGCTGATTTGTGAAATCGAAATATTGTTTATAGAAATTAAACCCATAACAATCTCAGTAACGTTTTTATTTGTTTTATTACATTTTTTTTTCCTCTCATCGGAAAAGTTCAATTTTTCGAGTTTATGTATTATATTAACAATTTATTTGGATTCAAACGTAAACATATACATTTAAAATTATAAATTTAGAAACACCTAGTTTTTACGAATTTTTTTAAACCCTTTTTCAAACAATATAAAGTACGAGGACGTCAGATTTTAAACAATACCTTTTTTTGAAGTTTTTCTGAGCATACACAATATATTTTTATCGTTACATTCAAATATAAAAACTATAATACTACTGCAGTTGTAGGTATATCTACATCCGTCAAAGTGGCCTACCCAGAGTGCTTTACACCCATCACCAGTATCCGGCCAGCTTTTTTATTATTCATATTAATTATAAACATTTGATATTATCGAGGTTGGAGTGGTCTTTCAATAAAAAAGTATTGTTCATTTTTTAAATTATTCATCATTATTATTATCTATGTATCTTGTTCAATGCATTTGTCTGTTCAGAATAGTCACTACGTCGAATGAATTTTAGAAATCATTATTTTTTTTTTTTTTTAATTTATTTATTGCCTTTATTTTTGTATACTACGCAGCAATATTGAGATCTTAAGATATTCAATCATTTTTTATACGATCACTTTAAATTAAATACAAACATATTGCAAATAAATCTATAGATGAGAAAGGAACGCTTTGAATCGCTTTACCGATGTAAAAATGATTAATGATTTATCGTTGCTTTTTAATTTAAAATAATAATACTCTGTCTTGGATCAAGGTGAGTAAATAAACACCATGTGCCCTATGTTCAGCATACTGCAGTTACTTAAATTTATCCAATTTCTTCCTATATTTTTCAAAGTTCAGAAATGCATAAAAAAAAGATGGGGTACAAAATGTATGAAGTTGTAATAACAATAGTAAAATACTGAAATAAAATAAAAAAAAACCAGTTTGATCCACCTAAACTCATACGTATTATCGGTTAGTATATTCACGGGTTGAATAAAAATGTGTACGTAACCAATGTCATAAAAAAGCGTCTTTCATTTGATTACAATAGGCACATTTTGGGATGTTAATGTCAATAAATCCAGTGAACATTATATAAGTAACGAATTATTGAAATGAGAAAAAAAAACATGTTCAACAAGTGTCGTGTTAAGTCTTGTGTCACGTGAACTTGAAACCCAACACCGGTTTTGAATTCCAGACATTACAAATTTCAAATACTCACAAACACGTTTTACTCATCATATACAAAGTATAAAAAAAGGGTTTGAATGAAACATACACTGGAATTAAAATGGAATGAATTAAAAATTACTGAGTACCTAATAAATAATTCTTCATTTACATATTTTGTCCAGCCATATCTAATATAATCTATACCTAACAGCAGTTGGATAAAAGCTAAAAGCAATTTATATCCTTCTTCAAGTCGAAACGGCACGGCGTATATCCCAAGGTGGATTTATTACAGGAATACATTATACTGGATAATGAATTAATAATGTAGAAAATAAGTTTAAAAAAAAAAAAAATTAAAAAATATTTCTATTCTATCTTCTTTCTCTCTGATTAATTCGGCCCCTGTGTCTACATAGGACCATCATCAAGACTCACGACCGATTCTCCGTCTGTCTCCATCCATAACTGTCTCCCACAGTGTTTTCCAGTCCACCCCGCTTCCCAAAACTTCTATATGCATTTTAACATAGGCTTTCCATCTCATTATCGGTCTTCTTATAAGTATTTTTTTCTCATCTGTTTAAATAGTTCGAATAAATATTTCACAGGTCATCCCAAAGATTTGTAAGATACCAAAAGTTTCTCTTTATCCAACGCCATATTACGACATTATGTAAATTGTTAAAAAAACGTTTTAAAATATTATTGAACTGTTATGAGCCAAGGTCTACTTACTTATCAAATGTTTAAATCTTAAAAACCCTCAATTCATAATTTCTTCTGAAGCGGTTATTCTGTCATCCATTTCTACTATTAAGTTTACCATATATATATATATTATATATAATCGGTAATCGGGTGGAACTGAACACACACATTCACATAAGTTTTTACAAAATTTTGGAAAATTTTGGACTTACCAATCGTCAAAATGGATTCGTTTTTGAGCTCAATACTTTTTACATTAAAATTACAAAACAGTATTACTCCAGTATGATAGGCATTATAAAATTATACCGTACACCAAAACGAGCAAAACAAAATTAGTGTTTTCTACTTAGGAATGATTCCAATTTTCAAATATTTTTTTTATAAAGATTTGTGTTTTATAATTTATATGATATTTAAATTTACACAAGTCAAAAATAACTTTCGAGTAAAATGTGTACTGTTATTGTGCTCTAAAAAACGTGTTTAACTGAAAATTAGCTCTCTCTCTCTCTCTCTCTCTCTCTCTCTCTCTCTCTCTCTCTCTCTCTCTCTCTCTCTCTCTCTCTCTCTCTCTCTCTCTCTCTCTCTCTCTCTCTCTCTTCGTCTCTCTCTAGATGAAGTGCAAATCTTTCACAGTAATAAATACTTGTATTAAAATCACACAAACGTTATTATCGTAAATTCTGTTGATTTTGTTGTAAATACCTAAGTACTAAATTTCTCCGGCGTATTTTTTCGAGTGATAAAAGGTCATACGTACACTAGCGAATATTTTCGCTTGATCCCCTTTTGCGTGATATAATACATAATGGTTTACACGTTTATTTAGAAAACAGCAATGTTGTGTATGGGTAACGAACATTTTATTGTTTTTACGCGGAGTGGTTTGATTTCGTTATATCTACTCAAGTTAAATAATACTAATACCCTTTCCTTTGGTCAACGCGAAAACTCATTTCTATTTAATAATACAAAATTGTCTCCACTGCATAGATAACCGATAGCTATAGATTTAAACGAAGGTCGAGTTCGGAAATATTTTCAAGGGTAGGAAAGGGGGTGTAAAATAATAATAACATTACAGTCCGTAATATTTGTATTTCACGACCTCACCTACCGTGACTTTTGAAACTCTTTTGCCTCCCCCCTAGGGTACACTTATATATTATGTACTAATCGTGTAATTTAGAAAGAACATTAACGAATTACAATAATTACAACTCAATAAATGTGATGAATGATGTAATTGATTTTTTATCAAAATATTATTATACAAGCACTCAATAATATATACAAATATGCATTATAATGCAGGTTTATAAAATGAGTATCATTGAATACTACGAATGGGCATATCACATTATTCGGAAAGTAGCATGTACATGTCAACGACACATTTTTTACACTCACGAACATTTTATGGTTTATTTACTGATATAATATTTACTTCATTGTTAATTTTTATCTTTAAAGTTTTACTGCACTTTAATTCAGGGAAATCGACTCGCCCGACGCCCACAGACATATTACTTTTCATTTGGTTTGTAAATACAATGCATAATTTTATTGTTTTGTCATATTTTGTCGTGATGCAACTTAATTTTAAATATTCACAATTAAGATTGTTTTGTTTTGGTGTCTATTGTGCAAAAAATATTATTTCAAAAATGAAACCCGACTAGCGTTCCATCATTATATTTTCTTTAATTGTTGAAGGCACTTATTGTTTTTTCACCGTGGCCCTCCACGTGTTAGGTCGACGCTACTGTCGGATGTATGCGTACAACGCGAACGCGCTGTTAAAGGTATAAGGCCGATCGCAGTCTTTTTTCCAGAGTCTTAAGACTGTCGGTATTTTTTAGAATGCAATTTGTATCCGCAGACTTTTTATTAATTTCACACCACCGCGGGCACGAAACTTCCAGTCGATCTCCCGTAGTACGCGCACAATATTGAATAATATGTCACGTATAGGAACGAAACCGGAAATCGTATGACGTATATATATATATATATATATCGACAAGGACTTAAAGGACCCAAAGTACAATTTAACAATTAAGGCTATTTTTTTTTTATATTGAGCGTATATTAATTCCCCTTTTTGTAATAATCATACAGCACTGCCTATAAACCGTGCGCCGCAATCCCTGCAGGAACGCGATAGCTCCTTTGCATATTATAGTTGGCCCCGCATGCGCGCGTATAATGTTGCAGTAAATCGTGTATACAAAGTGTAACGTAGTCGTGCTTAAATTATTCACTATACAGGGTGCTCTACTAAGATTTACGCGGTGTGATTTAACACTGGATGGCGCATAAATTCGAATTTATTTTTCATGAACAATAATTTAAAGTATAGGTACTGATACAATTTACATTAATATTCAAAACAATATATTTTCACGTCAGTAATTTTTTAAGTTTTTAGTTTTCTTACGTGGTAATCATTATTTATGGAATAATATTAATGCAAGAGAATGATTTTTTTGGACATTTGCAAGCTTTCAAAAGATTTCCTTTCGTAATGGCATGTTATAAATAACGGTTGCCGTGTAGAAAAACTGATACTTATCTGCAACAGAAGTCATGAAATATTTTTCATCATAATATAGTTTCATCAGGCGTTTAAATCGGGCACGAACGCTTTCAAATTAATGGATCATCCAAAGCTAAATCACACGGTGTAAATCTCTGTGGACACCTCGTCGGTATAAATACGTTTTAGTTAGGTTGTAGAACTAGAGTGTTGATTTACATTTATTTTTATTTTTTTAATTTAGCTAACTAAATCTACTTGAATGTTACAAAATAATAATCTGACAAACAACGTGTGAGGTATTTACTATAATATTATGAACGCATGTAAATAATAGCCATATAACTTCCAGATAAGGCTACAAAATACGAATTACGGTAACACTGAAAAGAGGGCATTGGAACGTTATGTATTATGTTTAACACCACGCGTGCACATGTCAAAAGTCAGTTTATCAGTTTAAGTGATCACACAGTTAAATAATCTTACAATACATTCTCCGAGCGTGTTAATACTTATAATTACGGCCTAAATTCTAATAGACATTAAAACCTCAGTCGATTTACTATTCTCAGACGTGGTTGTCTTCATACTTAATGGATTTTAATGTCACATTGTACTGACTGCGTGCAGGTACACTAAGACTTAGTGTCTAAGTAGTTACGGCAGACGTAACCTACAGCTAGGTTACGATACTCGGTTGCCTTTGTCCTCAAAATACAGTGCGTTTCACGTCAGTACGTCACGACTATATAGTCCCGTCCGTCAAATGTCAAATTTTAAACCTTTTCAACTGGGCTGACCGTCGTCAGTAGGGTAATGTCAAGTTCGTGTTCAAACTCTTATCTGGGCAGATTGATTTCCCGTCTCTCGTGTCATAGACATGTCGTTCTATTGAGAGCTCTTCTAATCAGACTCGTCTGACGGGCCCTTTCCGTATAATATTTCCCCTTATTTATAATCGTTATTTTTCGAATTTTCCTTCTCGCGTCTCAGTTTATCGCTTAAATTTACCCGACTTTTGACCTTCACCAACTAACACACTCGATGTCGTTAAAACTTAATGCTATAGTGCATTTTTTATTTTGGTTTGTTCAAAACACGAAACTACCTTAAGTTCGTTTGGAATTATTCGTATTTTGAGTTTTATCCGTGAACTATGGACGTAAAAAACAAAACCACTATACGATTATAGTACTAATATAGGAATAACATATTAATAATCAATGGTTTTAATAATTTTATAATAAAATCAACAACGATACCTATAGTTTATAATTTGTGTCAATACAATTGTTTTGATTGAAGTTTCATAAATTATTTTTGATTAAATTATTATTTAATAATACTGCAATATACACAATACGCATACTTATCTGTTTATTAAGCATTGCATTTTAGCTAGTCTACTTTGTTTATTATTATTCATAGCAAATCCAATATTAAATCGCAATGATAGTCATTAAATGTTCTTCATTCTAAATCAATATTGCCACATATATATATAGATGTATGTATAAGTGCACACAACTAGGTACAGTATAAAATATCGAAACAAACAGGTATAATATAATTTCAACTACATAATGTACTTAAACCTATATTTTCGTGCTATTATTCGGTATATGTTTACAATCATTTACTTAATCGCGTATGCCCATCAACCGTGTAATTATGATCTGTAATTAAAATATGTCTCCTTTTTGGCTCACGCGACGAAATTAAATTCCCCCTTTGACTTTGAAACGTGGGCAGCCATTATAGTGCATTCATTTACGTCATCTCGACATGTGTAATTCACTTATTTTAATTTTGAACTTGTTTTTTTTTCGCTCATACTATAACGTCTTATTACCGTTAATAACAGGCCGTTCCACCGTTATATAACTATATAAATATAATACGAGTGGTGTACCCACACGATTTAAAGTTTAAATTGAACTGTCCAAGTCTGAGTATATAATACGCGCGTGTGTGTGTATGTATATAGGTACAGAGGTATCTGACGGGGTGCACGCATAATATCGAAATGTCGTGTTCTGCGCTATTTTTTTTTTTTTTTTAAACTTGTTATAAAGTTTTTAACGATTCTCAACACCGAGTGCACCGCAGCCTGTATATAGTAAAATATACACATACATACATAATACATACACGACACACCTGCCTTGTCCGCTGTAGTCGATGGTGTTTTACGCGGACTTGACGTTAATACGGATTTAGCGTGCAGTGCCCGCGTCTTCAGAGCCGAGCGGTGAAAACACGACATGCCCCTCGTCGCTAGGTTACTTTACGCAGACTTCACCCGCCATATTCTCTGCAGAGATATGTGCAATATTTGTACCTAATTGTCGCCACCGCATCATTATAACGCCCCCTGCCCTCCCCCCAGCACATTCTTGCCGTACGCGGTGCACGCGGGTACAATACGTACGTACGTAAAATTATTATAAAAGTATTTGCAATGTATAAGTGTATAATATGCTTTTATCACACACACACACACACACACACACACACACACACACACACACACACACACACACACACACACACACACACGTGCGCGATAGTATTTGTTAATGAACGCTCGACACCGGATCGCAGAAAACCTGAATTGCATATTATGCCTACTCGTGAGATATCACTGGCACACGTACGCGCCGTGCACGCCAGCGGCCCGTGTGATACGAGCTGGGTATTCGAGTTGAGATTTTACAAACTTCGCCGCGAAAACCTACGACGTTAACGGGTGGACGTGGAACGGAAAAAAAATAAATCGGACGGATTGTAACGTGCACGCGGCGCGGCGTACGGTTTTGAAAGAGTTCAAAAGTAAGGGAAACAAATTAAATTCAAAACGGTTCAAGGCGAGTGGCTCGCGATATTATTGCTAAAAAATAATCAGGTTTTAATCATAACTGGTTGGGCAGCAGCCGCGGATACCTGTCCCGTTATACAGAAGAGCTGTGCGTGCGCGCGCGTGTGTGTGTGTGTGTGCAAACGCCCAAAGCCGTGTCGCCGCTATTATCACCGCGTTATGGCAACTTTACAATTATTATTATCCCAGCGTTTCGCGCACACACACACGCACACAGCCGCTGTGTTGTACACACGCAGGCGTTCGATAGATTATGTACGTGTGTGCAGAATGTTGTTACGGTCAAAGCCCGGTCGAAACAATAAATAGATTTGACCCCACGGTAATCCTAGGCGATGCCTAGGGATCGAGGGGCCGAAGAAAACATCTTTTTTCATACCCCTTGTGGATTTTTTCGTCATCGTTGGTGATTCATACGGGAATTTTCACCCGTGACACCAAATCGTCTGCCCGCCCTAAAACGATCTTCAGGTCCACCACTGATCTGTGAAATCCCGGTCTAAAAGTCCATTACCTATCTACCATACTACTCGCGATATACGTTCATGGACTCGTCCAGGAGGACTGAGAGTAACACAAGGTGTGTTAATTCACACGTTAGTTATGGTTAAATTAACTCGAATCAGTCAGCTTACATAATCATTGATGGTGTATAGTTACTATTAAATAAAAGATATTAAAGTGCAAATGATATTTTTTACGATTGGAAATTATATAGGCGTAATATTGGCCTGTCATATTAAAAATTGATCGATAAATGTTATAAAAGGGTATCGTTGTTGAATTCGTACACTGCAGTGTTTATAGAAAAATATTTTCATCTTTATTTATCAATAGTTATAATCAATTTTCTCTGTAGTTGTAATAGAAGTTTAATTTATAGCGTATTCGTCGTTTGTTATTTAATAAGCTAAGGCGATGGGGAAATGTACACATTATGTTATAAGATCAGCTCAATATATTATTGATAATTAAATTAGTTCACGTCTATCCAGTGGCGTAGTTGAAGCTCAGTCAAAAGGGGACGGTTTCAAATCTCAAAAAATCGCAGAGTTCTTTCTTCACAAATAAGTAGGGTTCTAAAATTTCATGAAATTTATTTTCTTGAAATATTTCATGAAAGTTTCATTTACACGAAAAATAAAAATTTTCCCAAAATTAAAAAAGGGTTGTTTTTCAATTAATACATATTAGAGCTATTCAGCTATATTATGTAATAAAGATGAGAAAACACGTTTTAATTAAGTAGTATATCTATTCTATGAAAACATTGAAAACATAAATAATGTTTAAGCACAAAGTGCCCAATGTCTATGTTTTTTTATGTTACTTTTAGTTCTATAGTGTTTAATTTTTTACTAAATTTATAATGTATAAATAAAGGTGATACCTAAATATAGCCTGAACCAAATTATATACACTTATACGGTGATACTTATGCATAAAACATACTTACTATTCATTTTTAACCCTTGCATTTGTGAATGTTATCTATACATTTATTAAATTTACTTACTTATTATAGAAGACTTGCCAACATATTTTCCACTGTGTTTTAAAGTTTTTTTCACATCAGAGGGACAGCTATTGCAATTTAAAATATGTTTTTTTTTGTCTAGTAGCGTTTGGAAATGTTGACCTAGAACAAAAATTACATATTTTTTTATGTAATGACTTATTTCCATCTTCAGAACAATCATCGCGAAAACATCTGTGTATATCATGTTTTCTTTTACCCATATTAATAAAATAATAATCAATAACTAATATAGTAAAATAAATTGGGCTGTTTTCACTTTTTGAACTTCTAAATTTATTTTCTAATAGGAAATTTTATGCTAATTGTTCCAAGAATTTACTCTTTACTACTTAACAAATGTCATGTCAATAAGACAATAAGTAGGTAATCATTACGAACTAACGAACTATTATTAGATACCACGTCTTAGACAACCATGGAAGATATCTTGTAAGACCGTGGTTACAATCTAAAATTTATAAAACTCAATATGTTTTATTATTTGGTATCTGGTATAAAACATGGAGCCTTCACAATACGCAGTGTCGCATAGATTTGTATAAATTCAGTGCGTAGGTAACAAAATAATTATTAGTTTATATTATGGTCAAATTGTAAGTCTATAATCAAGGAATGATAGAATCTGATTGATAACATTTCATTAATACATATCATATTATTATTTACCAACATCGTGCCATGTACTTAAAAAAAAATGTATACTTCATAATTTCATTGAAATATTTCAAGATGAGTGAAATTTTCAATATATCACCACTAAAAAATCCAAGGGAGGAGCGATATACTCCTCATATACGCCACTGTGTCTCTCACTGTAAAAATCTATTTACAAAAAATAAGTAGAAATGAAAAATATATATATCGATTTTCTATAGCATATGTATGAAATAAAAAAATATACATGTTTATTATTATTATTTATACCAGTTTATTGACACATAAGCGTAATTAAAACATCCGAAATATGACTAAGCAACAACCAATTAAAGTAAAACAGATCGTTTTAAAAATGTTTACCAATTATACGGTTGTTACTTGTTACGTGTACATAGTAAAAACATTATTCTGAAACCAGTAGTTACATTGATCATACTATACTATTAGTGGCGTGTATATTATTAGGTAAAACTGTTAAAAAAAAAAAAAAAAAAAAAAAAAAAAAAAAAAAAAAAATTGACCCTAGATGGATACATTTCAGCGAACACTCTCGAGTGGCGCGTAAACAAGATTATAATATCATACTAGAAGAATACAATACTCTAAAAGTGAATTTTCTATGATCCAATGAATTGTATTGCTTCATTTATGTTTTCATTAATTTTTACCACTGTTCAATTTAATCAACTTTTCTGTAGTCCTCGTGGGCTCGATAACAATTAGCCTTTCCCGTTAGCATTTCTGATTACGCTATCCTGTATATATTTTCATGTCTTCGGAGCTCATATCCATAGATTTCATTTTTGTTGTTAGTATATTAGTGGACAGACTATATTCGTCTGGTTTGTGTGGTTGTTTTTTGAGAGTAGCATAATTTAGAATGCTTCATCATTGCCTTTTGATACTGCCGTTAAAAAAAAACCCCCGGACGCAATACGTATGCGTCACTTATGACACAGTTGTTATCTTCGGGACGCAAGTAGCCGAAACTCGAGCTCTCACTGTCGATCCGTCTAGATTAATCTTGGCCCGTAAGACGTGCGAAGTGAAACGGTCTGGCGCCGTTGAATGATCAATTATTAATTGCAGTTCGGGTTTTTTCAAGCGGAAATTCTGGGATTTGGAGGCTAAGCCGTCTCCTAAATATGCTAAGTGCTACTAAAAAATCGTCGACGCGTATTCTGTAATTATAATCAATCGTACATATTGGTCTGATAGCCGCCATCTCATCGAGATTTTAAAGCTGGGATGTCATAGGTGTGCCGCTGACTGTAATACAAACACAATAATTTCAAGAACATGCAGTTTGAATTACACAATACATATTGTGTTTATGTTGGAAAAAAACAAGTTTAGTATCGTATGTACGATATTGTACGCCTGTATGCAGTGGATTATTGGTGAACAAATTCAAGGGTATGGGGCACATTTATTTAATTCAGCATTATCAAAAGAAAAAATCGTCCTCGCCACGCTCAAAAGTTCTTATGTAATAATATTAACAGCATTGTTACTGCCTACTAAATAATTTTAAATACTCGAAATGATGTTTGTTTCATTTGATTTAATCACGTTATTATTTTGAACAAAACAATATTTATACGACGATAACGTTCTTCAGTCATTTTTTATAGATTTTAAATATTGTATTTTTAAACATGAAAATTCAAATGTATAAAAATACATAAACTATTATGACAAATTATGACTGCGTAAGTTTTATAATATTTAATTATTATTTGCTAAAAACTTATTTCGTCTCTTAGTCGAGATTTCAACAGAAGTCGATTAATTTATTTTGACATATTTTTTTAATTCACATATAAAACGCATATGTATATATATATACAGTGAAACCTCCCATACCGGACACTTCTGAATAGCAGACACCTCCAATTAGCGGACTTTTTTATGGGGACAGGAACATATTCTTATCTTTTATTTTTTATTTTTCCCTCTGAATAGCGGACACCTCTAAATAACGGACAATATATCGGCTACCGAGAGTGTCCGGTATTCAGAGGTTTCACTGTATATATATATAAATAGGCGTTATATCACCGTATTGAAGATTTTCAATAACATATTCGTTATGAGCCAAAACTACGCAACGAATTACGCCGTAACCCGTAGGTGAACTCTTCACAGGAATCCCACCGATACGTCACCACCTGAGCGACAGCAACGTCCGCACCGCGAAGGTACATATATTATTTAATATCGTATAATATCAGTGATCATTGACGCGGTTCGAGAGGGTGTGAAGAGTTCCTCGAGACCCTCAGATTTCAAATCAGTACCCCGGGATTCGTATACCCGAGTTTCGTACAATTTAGTTAGCTCACATATTTGAAAATCACGCGAAACGTGTTTATCCATCGCTCGTTCGGATCGATTTTCTCGTACGAGGGTGAAAACGTGTGTTTCCGTGCGTGAGATCCGAGCCCGATTTGTTGCGGAACGAGAGGACATAATACATCGGGCAGAGTCCTCCGCGGCTCGTTTTAATCGACATTCGACTGAGTATGTAACTGGCACCCGACGACGACGTCGCGTCGTCTCGACCACAACAATTTTATCCGATTTACATCGATTTCGATAATAATCGACGTATATTCGTAATAGTACACGATTATAACAAATAAATGAGCGCGTTAATTAGGTACGTGCAATCAATACCCATATGTCCTATATATACGTACGTTGTTTTCGACTCGTTGAAATGCGATCGCGACGTTTTTTTTTCACGACTCCTTATAACCCCCTGCGGGCGGACACGCGCGTGTGGTAAAATCTCACGGCAACGACGGTCCGAAGCGATAACGATCTTCTACTGTGCAGTCTATTATTTTTAATTTTTTTTTTTTTTTTATTTCATTTTTCTCGTACGCGATATTTTGTCATCGTAGATCGTATCGGACGTGTACGACTTGTGATTCGATACAACGACAAAACTGCGACGTCGTACACGAGCGATGACGAGCCGACGAGCGTTGTTTGCGAATTTTCTGTTGAAAACGTAAAACACATATTTTCTGTACGTGAACGATATATCGGCTTACACGAACGATCGTCTTTCGTGCACACGAGCGCATGCGAAAAGCGACGACCGTCGTAGGTAGCGGCCGTCCAATAATAATTGTAATTTGTAATAATAATAATAATAATAATAATAATATTTACGACAACAAAATATCATAATTTTACCAAACCCGTTTGCATACGGCGTAGGTAGGTAGTGAAAAGTGAGAAAATGCGGGTTCCCGGCGTTATGTGCTAAAAGTATACGCACCGGTGGGTATCAGAAGGACGCGATAATATAATAATAATAATATCATGCACTCTGTATAATACATTTGTCCGTGTGGAAAATCATTAACGTTTTAACTGCTTACGTCGAATAATCGATATGCAATCATATTATTATCAACCTTCTGAGGACTAAAAGGTCATGACGTCTACGAACACAAAACATTATATTTTTTACCTCGGAAAACTATTCGCCAGTTGTTTTTTTTTTTTTTTTTTTTTACTTTTTCCGACTTGGATTACGATATACTTCCGAGTAACGCTGACGGTACTGCGGTTGTAATAATTTTATTTCATTAGCGATTATTAAAATGAGTTTTGTTTTTTTTTGGCTCCGCTGTTTGTTTTACAATATAGGTACATACCGAAAAAAGCCGATAAGATAATGGTGGTGGAAGTTCGTCCTTCGTCGCTTCGCTCCTCGGACAAGATAATGGTGAGGAGTGTATAGCACTTTCTATCATGGGATCACCTGGTTTACGGTAGTTTAGTTGTATGGTACTTTACATTTGAATGCAATGATAAATCATTGTAAGTTAAGTACAGGATACAGTAGTTGGGTGGGATACACGAGATGCATTGCTAGATTAGGCATTATTGGATAGATTTTGGAATTATTTTATATTATAAAAAAAAAAACGATTCTGAACGAAGATGATGATGTCAGCCTTAAATTGTAATATATATTTTATTTTAATATCCTAGATTGGGTTAAATTTACATTTGTCTATTCATGTGACTTCTGCTCGTGAGCATTGGACAAACCAGGATGTGCATAGATAGGGCGTAGGTAAATACCATATTATTTGCCTAAATGCACTATCGTGACGGTACCACCCGACCCCGCCGTCCATATATGCTGAATGCTCCGTGGCTACGTCTATTTAAATATTAATAATTAATAATAATATATAAAATCCGCATGTTTATGGAACTGATACACACATTAAAATAACTGGAAATTGGAAGTTAGTAACGTTCTATTCAACCATGTAAAGGTACGTTATACACCTTGTGTTTACAATCTACCAATATTTTGTATAGAACAGCTGTCAGCTACTGATTATATTATAATAAACTTAATCTATTTAATTATCTTTATCAGCTGTGATATTACATAATATTTTCATTTCTTATCTTTGAATACAAAAATTTTTATACATTTTCAACTACAAAATAATTTGCAAATATTCGTGATTTTGACAAATTTTGTCGATTTTTGAACTTCAACTGCTTATAAAAAAAAATTGTGCCTATGTATTTGAATAATTTTTGAATCACTCTTAGATCAACTTATTCAAAACCTTCTATTAAATTTTCAAGCGATTTGGTAGGGCCAAAAAATTGTTATCGACTTTTATAAAAAAAAATCTAAGAAAAATTGAATTATTCAAATGCCTATAAATAGCTAAAAAATAAACGAAATATTTTGAAAATACAACAATGTAAAGAAAATGCCTATTTAAACATTTTGTAAAAGTTTTTAGTTTCTACGACCTATACTTTTTGAATAAGAACAAATATCAAAAATCAATGATGCCTAAATTGTTATTTTACGCGATTATGTGAAAAAATTGTAATTTCCAACACTCATAAAAATTTTTGATTTTATTCCAGTGCAAATTTTTTTACAGATAATTGAAGGAAAACGTATGTCAAACTTTGTACCGAATTTACAATTCTTAGTTTTGAATACTTAAAATTTTATGAATTTTCAACTGCAAAATAACTTCAAATTTTCGCGATTTTCTACACATTTCGTAAAAATATGAACTTTTTATGCTTATAAAAAAAAAATTGTGCATTACGCTTTGAATTTTTTTTTTATACCGATAAGTTCGACATATTAGGTACCATGTATTAAATTTTCAAGAATTTTTGTCCAGTCAAATTTTTTTTATCCACATTTTAGAAAAAAAAAAAACAAAGAAAAGTTGAAAATTTCAATTGTCTATTAAAAGCTCAAAAAAAGTCTAAAGTTTACAAAAATTGTACTACGTATAGATGATTCCAATATAAACATTTGGTGAAAGTTTCAAGTTTTTTCGACTTATACTTTTTGAATAAGAACAAATATCAAAAATCGTTTAAGGCTAAATTATTATTTTACGCAATCATGTAATTATTTCGTAAACGTTTGAACTTTAGATGCTTATAAAAAAAAATTGTGACTCACGATTTTTGATTTTTTTTAATAGCAATAAGTACTTCTAATGAGGAACCTTGTACTAAATTTTCAAAGTTTTATGGCCAACCAAATTTTTTTTATCCACATTTCAGAAAAAAATAAGTTCAAATTTTCGCGATTTTTCAATATTTCATAAAAATTTAAACTTTTTATGCTTATAAAAAAAAAGGTGTGCATTTCGCTTTGAATTTTTTTTTTATACCGATAAGTACTTCTTATGAGGAACTTTATATTAAATTTTCAAGATTTTTTGTCCAGCCAAATTTTTTTTATCCACTTTTCAGAAAAAAAAACTAAGAAAAGTCAAAAATTTTAATTGTCTATAAAAAGCTCAAAAAAAGTCAAAAGTGTTCAAAAATTTTACCACGTATAGATGATTTCAATATAAACATTTGGTGAAAATTTCAAGTATCTACAATTTTTGGTTTTTGAGTAACGGCTAAATAAAAAAATCGATTTCGTCGAAAACGGGTTTTGCACAAAAAGTACCGTTTTTTCCTCATTTTTTGTTTGTTTTTCCCGTGGCATTTGAAAACTTTTGGGAATTTTCACTTGTGACCTCTCTAAGGTACCTCCGATATTCGTTTTGCCACCGAAAACATACCCTGAAGTTCAAAATTGAAGCATTATTTCGAGTAGTTATGGTGTACACAGACACAAAAACAAAAAAAAAAAAAAAAAAAAAAAAACACACACATCATAGTAAAATCAATACATTCTTCACTTCGTTCAGAATCTAAAACGAGTAGAAAACGTCAATACGCTAATTTATACTTCGTAATGATTATGTATAAATACATATTATATGTTATAACGAAATAAATCTCAAATCTCAATATAAGTCGTTTTCCATCAACCGATATCAAATAAATAATAAAAAAAAAAAAAATTAGAACTAATAATATTCGTTCAAACGATAGTGTAGTATTCTGCGTTACTATTATATAACACAATAATCACCCGTCGAAAATTAACAGAGGATATTTAAATTTCTACGACGAGGAGAAGGGGCCGAGGGGGTTATTAGTCTAGTGAAATATTTTCTGTCATAACCAATGATGAAATTATCGTGTATTAGGTTACCAGATTACAAATTTAAATACGGTAAGAAATCAAAAAAGTCAAATATAATTTACGAGTTTAGCCCGGTCGGTATACGTGATACGTACCATCTCTTATTACCATCATCAGGGGCGGACTGGCTGGGTTACAGGCCAACCGGTGATTTTTATAAATCGGGCCATTGCAGAGGGAGGCTTTGAGGCCAACAAACGATTGAAACGACAAAACCCCCTTTCCTCAAATGTATATCTGCAATCTGCATACCTATACTGTTACGAAATACTCAAAATACAGTTAAAAAATATTATATTTGTCATGTCCCCGAAAATGCAATTGTTCATACGTTTTAGGTTAACTATTTACTAAATAATGTACTCATATTATACTACTTTTACAAAATTAACTTTATTCATTTAATATAGAAATATAACTTTATTAAAACCAATTCTTTCGCTATATTCTTCTTCTGGTTAATTCAACATTTTCTTACTCCTAAATTTATTTTGAAAATAATTTTTATGGCTAAAAACTAATAAAATAAAAATTATTTTTGTCTTTATTAAAAAAAAAAAAAATATATATATATATATATATATATATATTTATATATATATATATATTTATATATATATATATATATACTTTACATAAAACGAAATATTTTCCTCTAGATATAGATATTAAATTATAAACTTAAAACTACCTTAATTTAAATTTACAGAATGTATTGAATTACAAAAATAAAAATAAAACTATCAGTAATAATAATTATGATTTAATAAATTGACAATATTACCTATTCCATTAGCAACCTTTTAAATTCATTAGAAGAAGCACATAGTTTGTCTATTACTTCATCATGACGTATTTCAACTTTTCTTTCCAAACTCATGAACATAAAAGCTTCCAATTTATCATCGAACAGAGAAGATCTCAATTTAGTCTTAATATTTTTAATATAGAAAAGCTGCGTTCGCAGCTAACTTGAGTGAATGACAATGACAAAATAAATTTATAACCTAAATAAACATTACTAAAACTTGAAGAATGGGTAACTAATGTGAATATGCATTTCATTGCACAATTTATACATAATTTGCAATTTAAATTTTCAGAAACTGCACATTTAACGGACTTGTTACTATAATTTTCATCTTCATCATCGTCAACTTCATCACCTATATTATTTGAAACTAAAATAACAGATTCAGATAAAACATCATAATTCTGAGCAAATTGTATTAATTCACTTTGCAACTCTACTACATCTACTCGAGCCAAATTTGCAATATTTTTAATAGATCCTTCTGGAAAATTAAAACCTATTTTTTTCAATTCAGTGAAATTTCTTGGATCAAAAAGTGACGCATCATAAATCAAATCTTCATTTTTAAAATATCGTTCATCCAAAGTTATAAGTGGGGACTATCGAATTTCCAAAATAATGAATAAAATAATAATTTCTACTTACATTGTGATTTTTGGTATGAAATTGATGGGAAGTGCCAGTAGTTAAGCAAGCAGCTGTGTATTCGTAAACGGTAAGACGAATAATAACAATGAATTGATAATTATTCAAAACAATTTAGTTTTTACCAGATATTCACTAGTCTATGTCAACTGTCAATGATAAGCCGAAAGCGATCGCTGTTGACGTAGATTAAAATAGAATCCATAATCTGTGTTGTGCGGTATTATTATAATCTTAATTGTCAGCGATAAGCCGTTGTCGTTGTTTTTGTTTATTTTTGGAAAAAGACAACGCTCGTACACGTTAAGATAATAAGAAAAATGAAAACCAATCATTATTATTAAAATAAAATCCCATAAGACATAACATTTCATTTATTATATTACAAAATTGACGACTACATTTTACAAAATCGTCATATTATACTGGGGCCACAAAACCTAAATACAGAAGACAGGCCAACCGGCGATTGCCGGCTGGCCACCCGGGCCAGTCCGCCCCTGACCATCATCATATTATTTTAAGTATGTATATTGAGTTATGCCGGGAAAAATAAATAAATATGAAGACACAGTTGAATTTTCAAATCATAGAACACAAAAATCAAGTATATTTTATAACAATTTGCCGTAAACGAGACGTCTTGCAGTGTACACTAAACCGGTTTAGTCATTTAGTCATAATTTCAAAAGCGATACAACTACTAAACTTGAAATTTTCACCATATCAGTGACACATACCGCTAAATACTCGAAAAAAGTCTCTAACATATTCGACTACTTTAGGGCTAAAAATATAACTTTGAAAATACCGCGTTTTTTTAAATTTATTTTCAATACGATTTTTAATATTTAATGAAAAAACATTAAAATTCCATCTCTCAGAGTACCCTATAGCACCCCATTTCCTATAAAAACGTCTGAATTCAACATTGGCCGTCCGCTCTAGGCGAACACAACTTGCACGTCGTCGCGGAGTATGTTCTTAACCGAACGGGCCGACGTTAACAAAACACGGCCAGGGAGGGCTCCCTCAACAGTCGTAAATCGGGGCCGCCGCGGACCAACAAGACTTGTGTATACAATATTATGATAACGATAATATACATCAATCACAAAGTTGGTTTACTCACACTATGATTACTTAGTAACGAGTGTTTTTTCCCAATATTGCATAATACACACATAGGCGCCAGGTTTTAAAAATCTGTATGGGTGCCTTGGTATCATAGACATAAACACAAAATTTGGGGGAGGGAGGGGGATGGGCGCCCTGATGAATGCAATGTCCCCGCACAATTTAAGAAATTGCCTTTTCAGAGGGTTAGTTACAATTCAATCCCCTCAAATGTTAATTTTAGGTTATTTGGCTCTCTAAATTGCATAATTGTACTACATAACTAAAATATTTACATTTATATATATATATATATATATATATATATATATATATATATATATATATATATATATATATATATATATATATATATATATACCAAATGTATAACTTATTTTTTAAATAATAATAAATAATACAAAAATGCATTAAATTTTGTTCGATTGTTTACAAAAAAAAAAGTGTTTTGACGAATTTTAGATGAATTTTATTTATGAATGAATTAGCTATTTGTTCAGTATCTATAACTTATATCTATAATAATTAACAATTATGGTTCAATAGTCGTTTGCTAAAATGGTTGAAACTTGGATATGAATACACGTTATACGTTTCCATTACTCTAATGGGTGTCCAGCACCCTATAATAATATCAGTGGGTGCCCAAACCCCCGGGCACCCGTGCACATGGCGCCTATGTATACACATAAATATTATGTGATTGAAATTAATAGAATATTTATAAATTTGAAAAATACTCTATTAGTCTATTTCGTATTCGTTTTTCGATTAATTATTTTCCATAAAATACCGTGACTGTTCGGAGATCACCTCGAGCACTCCGAGCAGTGCCGGCGTCCGTATTGTTTCCACTGCAGGCGCGTCCTAGATGACTATTATTGAAGATTAACGGGATTTTCAAAAAAAAAATACTCTCAAATTCATAAACGACTGGATATTTAATTATACACAAAATATTAATAATTCTAATTATTGTCGACATAATGTAGATACACGACCGTAGTCAGAAAAAACTCTTAATATTTAAAAGGGAAGGGGGAATTTAAGTTATTTATTTATTATTTAGATATTTAAGTGCATAAAACTTCTAAAATAAGTCCGTTATACGCACAAATATTTACGCGATTGATAATAAACCATAATGAACATTATTTCGCCTTGTTGCGAGTAGATGTTTTTACATATTATATTATAGTTATAAACGAATGTGACTGACTGGTTGATCGACGAACGGTCAAAACTACCGTACCGATCCGTTTGAAATTTTGACGGAATATTAATATTCAGTACTATGCATAAGCCCTCCAAGAAAGGATTTTTCGAAATTCGCACTCATGAGGGGGGAGAGCGAAACAGCGCATATGTTTAAGAAATAATAATTTTACAACTCGGGTATTTCAGCTCATTAGTATTGATACGATATTATGATTTATGTACATGGAGACTAACCGTAAAATAAATAGATATTACATCACATAGATGTTGCATACGTATGGACACATGCTTGAGTATCTATGGCGAATCGCGTTATCGTCATCGTCGCACCAGTGGGTACACTCCACGATCATTACATATTTTGTTGTTAAATCACCTACATCAACACATCACAGCCGTAGATTGCTCTGTCCAAAGCCTTAAATATCAGTACGATATTCAGGCTAGTGTAACTCCTTATGGGCAATTGGTACCGCGTTTTAGTTCGTTGTACAAACACCAGGAGCGGGTTTGCGCCCGCCGCTGTCGCCGATCACCATCGCCATGTGCGATGTACCAAAGTCCAAAACGTTGTCCATTTTAATTTTTGCTTTTATGACTTATGAGTTTACTGTTCAACTGTTGTGGTGATATTCCGACATTCCGTATTCTATATACTTGTCTATGTTCCGTGCATTATTTATCTTAAGGATTAATATTGTTTCCTTGAATTAAGTTTTTATTATGTCATTCAAGAACGCGTCGAAGTGTGTCGTGGCGAACTGTAGCACAAAGGGTATGTATTATTGTAATAGCTATTGTAGATTAAAGTTATAAAATATTTTGCGTAGGTTCGCGGTCGTTAGCATTCAAACTGAAGAATTAATTCTATAATAATCTATTTTATTTTATACTTCACATTACATGACTCAAAATAATATTATGGTATTTATGTGAATAGGTGTAGTTTGTCATCGTTTTCCAAATCCGAAAACTAACATGACAAGGCTGCTTGAGTGGATGAACATTTTAGGATTGGAAAATCTAAATTGTTACGATGTGTATGCCAAAAAAGTGATTTGTGCTGTACACTTTACTGCTAATTCTTCAAGCCCCGGAACCAAAAGACTTAATGCCAATTCATATCCTTCGCTTAACTTGCCATGTAAGTAAATATTAAATTAAATGTCTATTATTAATATCAGTAGGCAGGTACATTATTTGAATACTTAGTTTCTTATGTCGCGCGTCGGCTTAATAATTCTAACCATACACAATTTTAAGCATTTTTCGGGCAATTTTATAAGTCTATTTATCTAATATTCAAGATATTTAATTACATTTTTTTTGTTCTTTTAGTAGTTAGTCATATTCATAGTACACCTGCTACGTGTACTTCAAATAATGTTGCTGACCATACACCAGTTTTGGATGATGGTAAGGACAATTTTATATGTTTATCTACCTAATGTTTGTAAGTATTTAACCTAACTTTTTGTTTAGTGGTCCGTCCATGTTCACCTACTGTGTTGAACGATTCTATGATGTCTGGGTTTAATGTTTTGGATACATCTTTAGTTGAACCAGATCAAATTGGTATGAACTTTATTTATGATTGTAATGCATTTGTTGCTTTTTAATATGCTTTACTATGCCTATTATTATTGCTATTAAGAATGATTATTTGATTATTTATTGCATGATTATTTTGGTATTAACAGCAGACAATGTAGTAGTTAGAACTTCTGTAAATGCTAAGAAGTTGCATGGTAAGCATGCTAATCCAACAACAAGAAAACCAAAAACTGGAAATGGTGCTTATGATATTTATTTATTGTTTTTTCAGATTACATAGAAAAAATTAAAAATTAAAATCAATTTTGATTTGCATGTAAATTGATTTTTGTTTTAGTTTGTTTAAATGTAAAAACTGATTTTAGATTTTTCAATCTTAAACAATTGAGTATTTATCTTAATTTTGGTTTTTATTCTAGATATTTTGAAACAAATTGGGGTTAGAAATTGTAAGCGTTTGACACCAAATTGCAGAAAGTTATATAATGTAACAAATTTACTCCTTAAACAAAGTCGACGTAATACCAATCGAACAAATTTATTTAAAACAAGACTTGCAAATGCTGAAAAGTTCAATGATAAATATTTAGTTTCACGTCTGTCACAAAAAAGTACTGCTGCTGCTTCATTGTTTATGCAACTTCAAGTTAGAGAGACTAAAAAGTGTAGTAGAGGACATCGATTTAATTTGGATGAAAAAATGTTAAGTTTATCATTGTATAAACGTTCTCCAAAATGTTATCGCTTGTTGGCAAAACTTTTTACCTTACCAAGCAAACGAACACTGAATAACATCCTATCCAGTGTTACAATTTCACCTGGAATTTGTCCATTGATGATGAAAGTACTTAAAGATAATGTTAAAAATCTCAAGCCATCAGAAAGGTAAAATTCTAAATTGATCAAAGATTTTATTTTATTTATTTCACTTACATTTATTTGTTTCAGGTATTGTTCAATTTTATTTGATGAGGTGTGCTTGTCAAGTGGTTTGACTTATAATACAGTTACCGATGAAATCGATGGGTTTGTAAATACAGGGCATAGTAAACGTCAACAAATTGCTGATCACGCATTAGTTTTTATGGTTCGTGGAATAAAAAAGAAATTTAAACAGCCAATTATGTACACGTTTTGTGAAGGAGCCACTAATCAATATGAAATTATTTTCCAATTGAAAAAAGTAATTTAATTTGAATACATAATAATATGATATTTATAATTCATTATTATTTTTTTATTTTTTTGAAAATAGGTGATTGAGGCTGTTCATTTGATAGGCCTTCGTGTTGTAGCGACTATCAGTGACCAGGGAACTGCAAATGTTGGTGCAATTAATATTTTGAACAACGAAACTCGACTTTATCATGTAAAAAACAACTCGCAATATGACGATCAATTTTATGAGGTTGAATTACAAGATAAACAAAAGTTGAAATTGGTTCATATATATGATGTCCCACACTTAATGAAATGTATCTGTTCGAGCAACTGCGATATCGGAGGTATAAATACGATCGCTTATACCGATAAACGCGCTATCGCACGGGTTAAGCCCGGCGCCGATAGCCGTCGGCGACTCATGTGCGCGGACTCTAATTGAGTCTGGTCGAATCCGTTGTCACGGTCCCAACACCACGGTATCTTGTTGGCCGTTCCTTTTTTTGTGCGAGACTCCAGTGACGCCTTTGATTCGGTTTCTCCTTTTACTCTCACCGTTTTGTGTGTGCCGTCACCGTGAGCGTGTGTGCTGCCGCCGTTGCTTGGGTGTGCCGCCGTCGCCGTGTGGTGTTTGCCGGATTCTCCCGCCGTTGTGCGTTGCCGCCGGTCGACTTGATTCCCGCCGTTGTGCGTTGCCGCCGGTTGACTTGATTCCCGCCGTTGTGCGTTGCCGCCGGTTGACTTGATTCCCGCCGTTGTGCGTTGCCGCCGGTTGACTTGATTCCCGCCGTTGTGCGTTGCCGCCGGTTGACTTTGTTCCCGCCGTTGTGCGTTGCCGCCGGCCGTTTTCTCCGTCGTTGGACGTTGGTGTGTGCTGTCGTGGTGCGAAGTTGTCGTCACCGGCCAGGTTTCTGCCGCTCATCTTTACGCGCTACGTCCAGGTCACGATATCCTTTGTATTATTTATTTTTATATTATTATTAAGTATTTTTGTCATAATTATTATTATTTTATATGGGCGCCCGTTAGGTAATAATAAGTGGCTTTTATTATTATACCTATCCAACAATAAATATTTATTACCACTTTACACGAAATTTTGTACACTGCTTATATTATAATTATTTTCTTGTCACCGATACCCGTTCTTAGTGTCAATTTTAACGAGTATTGGTAGTCGCCACAGCAAACTACGTAAATCTAAACAGAACGAAAGAGCTGTGCGGCGAAACATTGGTAGCAGAGCGTGGTTCATATTTTATGAGTAGTGTGTGAATAAGCGACTAACCCCATTTAGGTACGGGAATAGGCGTTCACGAAATTTGTAGTATTGTATAGTTCACACTTGTACTTGGTGTAGTTGTTATTTTTATAAATATTTATTGGTTGATATATCTTATCTTCAGTTATAACAAATCGTATTTCTACATACTGTTGCCTCTCTGGGTTCCGCGTTGTGTGTTACATATCTTGTTTTATCTTGGTCTCTGTTCAACCGGTTATCTTTGTATTCTGTTGACGTTCAGCTATCATAAATTGTCTAAAAATGCCTGGTACTAATGAGGATTCAGTTACCCGTGAATTAAGATTGCGGACCCGCACTAAAACTATAGCGCTGTTAGCCCGAGAAAGCGTAATTATTCGAATTAAAGCTATTGCCGACTCGTCTACCAGTCTTGAAACGTATCCGGAGACTATACCTAATTTTCTAATTTCTGTTGAAGACCTAGACGGATTGTGGGAATCGTTTTTGTTAAAAAATCAATCCGTTCTTGACGTGTTGCTTGATCAAGATTTAGCCGCGGAGTTTGACCCCAAGCTCGAATCAGAAGTGCGTGTTCATTATGTCACAGCCATGGCCGCAGCCGATCGATACAGACCAAAATTTACAGCGCGGTCTGTAAATAACTTGATGAGTCAAGTGGACCAAGCTGAATCGATTGTCTCCCAGAGATCGAACTCGGCTGCTGGCACTTCGCGTTCACGTTTACCTGAAATACCACTGCCGAGCTACAATGGAGATTTGACTGGGTGGCCGGTATTCCGCGATCGTTTCACGGCTTTAGTAATCAATCGTGATGACCTGTCTAATGTTGAGCGCTTCTATTATTTGTTAGGATGTTTACGTGGCGAAGCCCTCGACGCTATCAGTAGCATAAACGTGTCTGAGGGTACTTATGATCTGGCTTGGGCCACTCTATCTGATCGTTTCGATAAACCTCGACAACTAGCTACCATAATAGTGGACAAACTTTTATCAGAACCCGATCAATCGATAGAATCGCTGGACGGCCTTAAGCAATTCATATCGCTGTTTGCTGATCAAGTTTCGATGCTTCGTACATTGTCAATTCTTGACTTGGGTGACTTCTTGTTGTTTTCTATATCATCTCGCTGTTTGCCGTTGGCTACAAAAAAGGGATTTGAAGCCTCCAATGTTCATGATTTTCCTACTATGCCTGATCTAGTTAACTATGTTAAGAACCGGATATCGCTTCTGGAGGCTGTGTCTTATAGCGTTGGTACACGACGGCCCGCAGTGACGCGTGACAAACCGAAGGTGAACTCTTCACGACAAGTCGATAAACGGTCCAAGATTACACTACAGGTATCTTCGGTTACACCCGCAGCTACATCCGTCAAATGTTTTTTCTGTGTTGATAGTCATCGATCTATTGATTGTCCAAAACTTGTTGGATTGACTGTAGAAGAGCGCTACCTTCTAGCCAGAGAGAAACGGATATGTTTCCGCTGTCTTAACTCGACCCATTGGTCAAACAAGTGCAAAGTAGCCAAGCCATGCCAAAAATGTTCTGGTCGTCACCATACCTTGTTGCACAAAAACGACCCATCACCTAAACAATCATCTTCCCTGACAACCGAGATGTCTCTTGTCAACTCGTCAGACCAACCCACGGTTTTATTGGGCACTGCACTTGTACATATTCGGGACAAATATGGTTGCATGCAAACTGCACGTGTGCTTGTCGATTCGGCGTCCCAAATAAGCGTGATCTCGACCACTTGTGCTGACCGCCTGGGATTACGACGAACCAAATGGACTGTGCCAGTTTCCGGACTTTCTGGTGTTCCTGTACCGAACGTAAAGGGTATCGTCAACTGCTACATCACTCCGAGATACGACCCCGAACACAACATTCAAATTCAAGCCTGGGTCCTACCTAGTGTCACGAATGATATGCCGTCTCGCCGACTACCTATTCACCTTAAAGAAAAGTTTTCTCATCTCGCTTTGGCAGATCCATTTTTCGACCAACCAGCACCGATTGATCTGCTGCTTGGTGCAGACGTTTTTTCCCAAGTTTTGGACGGAAAACGGATATCCATCGACAGCGGGTTGCCAGCAGCCTTCGGGTCTTTATTTGGCTGGATTGTCATCGGTCCGGTGACTGATGTGGAGCCTGGTTATGCAGTGTCGAATCTTGTGTCACTTACTATATCCCTGGAAGACATAATGCTTCGTTTCTGGGAGATCGAGGAACCGGATGCCGCGCCACTAACGTTTACCGATAACGGGCGGTGCGAAGAGATTTATATTACGGAGCGAGTACGAAACACGGACGGACGTTTTGTGGTTCCATTGCCCTTCAAATCTACAATAAATTCCGATTATTTCCATGGTTCAAGGCAAATGGCTTTACGGCGGTTCCAAAATCTAGAAAGGAGGTTGCAGACCAATGACACTCTCTACGATGCTTATCGACACTTCATGAATGAGTATGAAGCATTGGGCCACATGAATATCGCAACAACACCGGGTACTTACTTCATTCCACATCACGCCGTCTTCAAAGGTTCATCCACATCTGGCAAAATACGTGTAGTGTTCGATGCGTCAGCGGCAGCTTCGTCAAAACGGTCTCTTAACGAGTGTTTACTTACTGGACCAAAACTCCAACGAGATATTGTGGACATTTTATTACGCTTCCGAATCCATAAATTTGCCTTCACGGCAGATGTATGTAAAATGTACCGACAAATTCTAGTGAAACAAAACTATCGCACCTTTCAGCACATCTTTTGGCGATCGTCGCCTCTAGACGAGGTAAAGGAGTACGAGTTGAATACCGTAACTTATGGGCTGAATTGTGCGCCGTTTTTAGCTCTACGGGTATTACAGGACATCGCTGATCAGGAGTGCTCAGACCTGCCAGACGTTCGGTCTGCATTGAAATCTCAAACCTACGTTGACGATATCTGTGTTGGAGCGGATAGTACTGAGGAGTTGTTGAACTTACAGTCTAACTTGAAGCTAGTTCTTGCTCGTGCTGGTTTTGACCTCAAGAAATGGACCAGCAACTCCCCAGCTGTTTTATCGTCTGTCCCCGTGGAAGACCGTGTTTCCACCGCTCTTGTGTTCGACAACAGCGAAGACGTTCTAGTAAAGGTACTCGGACTACAGTGGGACTCTTCCTTGGATAATTTCGGGTACGATGTACACCTTTCCAACAAAACTATAACTAAAAGATCTGTACTCTCGATCATTGCCCGGATCTTTGATCCACTGGGTCTGCTAGCGCCAGTGATCTTTCTTGCTAAGTCTATTATGCAACAGATATGGAAGACAAACTTAAAATGGGATGACCCTTTACCTGTAATTCTGTCAGAACAGTGGTCCTTATTCGTCGCGGATTTGCCTTCTTTGTCGAACCTCAAAATCCCACGTTTCCTAGCAACGTATAACCACGCGCATGTACAACTTTGCGGCTTCTGCGATGCCTCGGAGCGAGGTTACGCAGCTGTTGTCTATGTGCGTGTGCTTTTACCCGACCAGTCCTATTCAGTATCTTTGCTCGGGTGTAAAACGAAAATGGCACCAATGAAGTCTACAACTATTCCTCGAATGGAGCTGTGCGCAGCGGTCCTACTGGCACGTTGGATGTCACGAATACATAGTGCGATCGCACACGTACTGACAGTAGACAAAATGTATGCCTGGTCAGATTCCCAAATTGTGTTATCTTGGTTAATTCACCCACACACAGATTTTAAGGTGTTCATTTCCAATCGAGTACATCAAATACAACAATTGCTGCCTCAATGTAAATGGTTCTACGTTCGATCCGCCTCAAATCCGGCTGACTGCGCGTCAAGGGGCACTATGCCGTCGGAGCTACTCTCGAATACATTATACTGGTCTGGTCCTGAAGCGTTATACTGTGATGAAAGCATCTGGGATAAACCACCTGCCCCGACGCCAGTGACTCAGTTGCCTGAAGCGAAAGTTTGCGTGTTAGTTGCAAACGCCAGTCCGGACGTCGAATGGTTCTCCAGGTTCTCATCATATAGAAATATGTTGCGTGTCGTGTCCTGGATGCGTCGATTTATTAATCTCTGCCGTCGTCATGTATATTCTTCAAAATATTTATGTCCGTCGGAAATCGACGAGTCCCTGAAACTTATTGTTAAATGCTCTCAACATACATCACTGTCAGATTTGTACGCAATCCTAGCCCGCGGTGATGTTCCGTCCAAAACATATGCTTCACTTGGTCCCTTCATTGATGCTGACGGTTTGATTCGTGTTGGTGGCCGATTACGACACGCGGAACTACCAAGAGACACCAGAAACCCGTGGCTCATTACCAAGTCATCTCATCTTTCAATCCTGATCGCACGACATTGGCACCTCGTCACCTGCCATTCAGGGCCCAGGGTCGTCACGTCTCTAATAACTCGAAAATTTTGGATCTTATCTATCCGTGTAGTCATACGTCGTGTCATTGGAGCATGTACCGTCTGTGTGCGTACTCTCGCCCGATCGTCGCCTCCTCTGATGGCGGATCTGCCCTCAGCTCGTGTTCAACCCAGTCCACCATTTTCTCACGTCGGAATAGACTATGCTGGCCCACTGCAGATCCGAGAGTGTAGTTTAAGAAAGGCCAGACAATTCAAAGTTTATATCGCCCTGTTCGTGTGTATGGCTGTCAAGGCGGTCCATGTAGAAGTCGTTTTGGACCTGTCTACTGACGCATTCTTAGCGGCCTTTGACCGTTTTACTGCTCGACGTGGCTTACCGCAGGAGATTTACTCCGATTGTGGAACGAATTTTGTTGGTGCTTCTAAACAACTTAGTATTCTGGTCAATCACCCAGACAATCAGGACAGATTCGCCTCTCACTTACCGTGCCACTGGAACTTCAACCCACCAAGTGCACCCCACTTCGGTGGTCTGTGGGAAGCCGCTGTTCGTTCAGTGAAAACTCTACTAGTACGAATTACGGGAAATCGTAACTTAACCCTCGAAGAGTTGTCCACGGTCTTATGCAGAATAGAAGCGGTTCTCAATTCCAGGCCGTTGACTCCAATGTCGTCTTCGCCTTTGGACCTTGACTATTTAACACCGGGACATTTCTTGATCGGGCGGCCATTAGTTGCAGTACCCGAACTAGCAGTTCCATGTAACACTACTACTCCTCTCCGTAAATGGAAATTAGTGCACCAGTGTCTCCAGGAGTTTTGGCGTAGATGGTCTTCGGAGTATTTATGTTCGCTCCAGACCAAGAGCAAGTGGACAAAGCTTACGCCCAATCTGAAAGTCGGAGACATGATTATCGTCAAAGACAATCAGCAACCACCCACTGCCTGGCGTATAGGGAGAATTACGGAAGTAATGCCCGGTAAAGATGGTGTAGTAAGAGTGGTTCGGGTATTGACGTCTTTGGGGGAGATTACGCGACCGGTGGTTAAGATCGTACCATTGCACATGGAATGAAATTTATTATTATTGTAATTCTCTCGTTCTATAATATTATCGATACTCCGTGAGCCTATCCCGTCACCATTACCACGGGGTTAGTCGACCTCATGAACACTACGTATTATTTTCTTTTGTATTAAATTATTGTATTTATTAAAGCTATAAGTATGAAATAGTACTACATTTCACACTAAGATCGGCCATCATGTATTATTGACCTTATGTCTTATTTTGTTTATTTTTTTTGTGCATTATTATCATTATTTACCTAGACCAATTATACCAATCTTTTCTTTTTGTACATTGACCTGGTCGTAAGGCGCGTTATAGTAATAGATATAATTGTCTCAATTCAACTTCATACTCCGCCAGTTCTGGACATGCTGCTCTTCTCTGGTTGTGACGTCAAGCGCCCCAAGGGGGAGGATGTTCGAGCAACTGCGATATCGGAGGTATAAATACGATCGCTTATACCGATAAACGCGCTATCGCACGGGTTAAGCCCGGCGCCGATAGCCGTCGGCGACTCATGTGCGCGGACTCTAATTGAGTCTGGTCGAATCCGTTGTCACGGTCCCAACACCACGGTATCTTGTTGGCCGTTCCTTTTTTTGTGCGAGACTCCAGTGACGCCTTTGATTCGGTTTCTCCTTTTACTCTCACCGTTTTGTGTGTGCCGTCACCGTGAGCGTGTGTGCTGCCGCCGTTGCTTGGGTGTGCCGCCGTCGCCGTGTGGTGTTTGCCGGATTCTCCCGCCGTTGTGCGTTGCCGCCGGTCGACTTGATTCCCGCCGTTGTGCGTTGCCGCCGGTTGACTTGATTCCCGCCGTTGTGCGTTGCCGCCGGTTGACTTGATTCCCGCCGTTGTGCGTTGCCGCCGGTTGACTTGATTCCCGCCGTTGTGCGTTGCCGCCGGTTGACTTTGTTCCCGCCGTTGTGCGTTGCCGCCGGCCGTTTTCTCCGTCGTTGGACGTTGGTGTGTGCTGTCGTGGTGCGAAGTTGTCGTCACCGGCCAGGTTTCTGCCGCTCATCTTTACGCGCTACGTCCAGGTCACGATATCCTTTGTATTATTTATTTTTATATTATTATTAAGTATTTTTGTCATAATTATTATTATTTTATATGGGCGCCCGTTAGGTAATAATAAGTGGCTTTTATTATTATACCTATCCAACAATAAATATTTATTACCACTTTACACGAAATTTTGTACACTGCTTATATTATAATTATTTTCTTGTCACCGATACCCGTTCTTAGTGTCAATTTTAACGAGTATTGGTAGTCGCCACAGCAAACTACGTAAATCTAAACAGAACGAAAGAGCTGTGCGGCGAAACAGTATCAGAAATAATTTACTAACCAAAAAATTATCTTATACAATTGGTAACGACACAAAATATGCAAAATGGTCACATCTCGAAGATCTATACAAAATCGATAGTGCCGTTCCAGATTGCAAGATGTTACCAAGACTAACCGATCAGCATATAGTTCGAGATAAAATTGCAAAAATGAAGGTGAAATATGCTACACAAGTTTTTTCGCAACGAGTTTCTTCTACTATGAATTTCCTTGCATGTAAGTTTTTATAATACATTGAAATTTAAATTAATGACTAATAACCAAAATATTTTCAGCTCGTAATATCATTGATTCAGAAGCTGCTGACACTGCCTTTATATGCCTTTTTTTTGATAAACTTTTCGACTCATTGAATGGAAGTTTTGACAAAGTAACTGATGGAAAAATATACCGTACTGCTGTCCAAAAAAATTCTATCCATCATACTGTTTGGGCAGATAGTTTGAAAGTGCTGAGTACAATGAGCTTTGTATCAGAGAATGGTAGAAAAAAATCAGTTCCAACAATCAAAAACTGGATGACAACTATACGATGTATGACATTTTATCAATCAATTTTATTATAATTTTTTATAATACATAACATTATCAATTGTTTGTTTCAGCTTTTCAAACACTGTCAAAGGTTTTATGTATAAATGGTATACGTTCCTTACTTCCCCGGCATCTCAATCAGGACCCGTTGGAATGCTTCTTTGGTGCGATCAGAAGTATTGGTTCAAAAAATCCAAATTGTCATGCATTTACTTCTGCATACAAAACTTTAGTTTTGAACAATTTGGTTTCCTCTCATTCACCAGGATCAAACTGTGAAGAATTTACAGAAGGAAGCTTGTCATCATTCAAAAACTTCTTTGAGAGTGCCATTGTTTCAACGTCTGAACAAGTTGATAACAAAATTGTTATTAGTGCTGATTTACCTCCAACACTACATCATTTATCAATGACTACTTCCTTCGTTCGTGGGCAATCGCAAAATTATGTTGCAGGATTTATAGTAAAAAAACTGAATAAAACTTTTTTTAAAAATTGTCAAACATGCCTTGCTCAGCTTTGTACAGAAAAAGTATCCGAAGATCATTCATTAATAACTGCTAGAGAATATCAATCAAATCATCCAACTTTAAAATACCCATCATCTTTATTATGTTCAATAGTTCAACAAATTATAAGTTTTGTCGGAGAAAAAATGTCAAATATCTGTCTTCATCCTAATGTACATTCAACTCTGACTAATGCCTTAAATCAACAATTAATTTTCCCTTTTGAATTAAATTGTTCTGAACACAAAGATCTTTTCCAGCTAACAATAATCAAATTTACAACTAAATTGATGATACAACATTATTGTACTGAAGTGAATAGAATCCTTCTAGGAAAAAGGCAATTGCAAGACAATGAGACTGATCCTATAAAAAAATTGGCCCACACATGGTATTCAAAGCACTCTAAAACCAGAAAAACTCAAGGTAAATTTAACTTACTCTAAAGCGTGTCATTTTATTTTACTTAAACTGTTTTATAAATTGATCTATATTGAAACATTAGTTCCTCAAGTTGTTTATAATTATTAATTAATGTTTACTTTGTTTGTTATTAAATGTATTATGTAATAACCTTGTGTAATTTGTAAATAACGTATGTGACAAAATTATTTTTTATAAATTGTTTGTATTGCTTATAATATATAATAAAATATTTTCTTATTACAAAATAATTTATTTTTATTTATTTCCAGTTTTATATTAACTTATTTTGTATGCCATACATAGATAATGTATGGTGTCAACAATTAAATTTAATTTAATTTAATAAAAGAAAAATATCGATAGTAAAAGTTGACAATTATCGATAGTAAAAGTTGACGATTATCGATAGTATTCACTATCGATGGTTGCTAGGTTTTAGTGTTGTTGTACAACCACCGGGAGCGCTGAAATACGGTTCACTTTTACAACATGGGAGTTGCCTATCTATTATATTATACTTATCTATGACGATATTTAAATCGATTATTATCGAAAAAATTATAGCCGAAATTCCCGGGTAGAGGCGATCTTCCGCGCCCGGCCTACCGATGTCGGATGATAGTGCAGTGCCGCCGTCGCCGACGCTCTCATCATATTAATTATTGTTCGCCTTTTCATTTTCGACAGACGGTGTCATCTCTCAGTAGGTTTTCACATGACTTCACTCTAAATCAGTGGTTCTCGAACTTTTTTGATTTGTGTCACCCTCATCCACGAGGAACCCAATACTACGTCTCCCTAACACCAAAATAATAATAATAATAATATGAAATACAAGTGCTGTAAAAAAAAAAAGAATTGGACACTGATGATTTTTACATAGTTATGAAATTCGAGGGTTGATGGTTGAAAGAGCGATTCTTATATCGTCTTCTAGTGTTGTTTTTGCGAGACGTTGGCGTTTTTTTGTATTGATATTTTTGTACGCGCTGAATCCATGTTCACATAGCCTGGACGTTTAAAATTGAAGTAGCACTTCAATAGCTTTCGTCAATAGTCGAGGGTATTCAATGTGGAGACAATGTGTTGTTTGACAGTAGTCTCTATCACATGACAGCCGTTATAATAATATGTTTTTTTCGAAAAAATGTCCATATTTTTAAACATTTCCCCGACGTTTTTTTGTCACCCCTACACTGGATACATGTCACCCAATGGTGACAAGTCACCCCGGTTGAGAACCACTGCTCTAAATGGTGCACTATAAAAATGATCGCCTGCCAATGATGTTGTCGTCGGCACTCGGAATGACGATACACGCGAATACGGGGTTTTCGCAGAGATCTCGCGTGTTCGCGTGTATCCGGGGAATATCGGAAATGAAATATATAATACGATAAAATACAATATTATAGTTAAATAATAAAGGGTTAGTGAGTAAAAGAAAAAAAAACAGTTTTTCTCCAGTTATTATGATGTGTCAATAGTTAAATTCACTTGAAAAATTTGTAAGGGTAATGCAGAAATTAATAAAAAAAAATAAATACATTTACTCATTGATAAAAAAAGTTATTACCTACTTTAAAAGTGTAACAGTTGTTAATTATTATGATTGACTTTATGAAAGTTGGATTGATGCAAACATTATTTATCGTAGGTAATTATTAGTTGAGGTAAGAGTACCCATCTTCCGCACTACTGCTACCAATAGAAAACTGCATATAAAATATACTCGAAAATAATGATAGAATTCACGGTAGGAAAATGATAAAGATAATTAATTTTTGTTATTTATTGAATAAATTGAAAACAATTTTGATGGTATACCTATACAATCATGGACATATAATGTGCCTAAAGACTAGAAAAGCTAAACCCCAAAAAAAAAAATCTATTTATTTAGGGCGGGCAGTTAACGTTTTAACTATTTTTAAATTATTTTTTTATTGAATCCATTCTAAGAAAAATAATTAGCACTCTTTAAAGTGTATAAATCCATGGTTTTATAAACCATCTATAAAACACTAACCAACTTTAAGGCCATTATTTGGCACTGAAAATGAATATTTAAGTATCAATGCCAAAACAAATTAAATGATGCCATCTTCTGGAAAGTGTTTTTTAGAGTTGGTAATTAGTTTTGAAACAACATAGGCATTCTAAAACGTTTCATCACATAAAACGGGATTACATTTTTTTTGTGAATTAGGCTAGATACTATATAGAATTTAAGTACCTCATAATATATAAAATATATTTTATTTTTAAGTTAGATACAGAATAATTTACCAAAAAAAAAAAAAAAAAAATGGTAGTTTTGACTAGTAATGGAATACTTTTTATGCAGACCAAATCATGATCAGTAGCTTTTTAAACAAAATTGAGAATTCAACGAACTGTGTTACATGTATACAATTACATGTATATACTGTGCAATAAACTTACACAGGATTTTTTCCTATGTCAGCTGTTATGACGTGAAATGTATTGTTCGTGTGTTATAGGAGATTTTGAGGCCAATAAATAATATTGAAGCGTCCATTGGAATAGAGAATTGGTATCCTAGGCACGATTGATCACAAAAAATAGTCTAAAATACACCACAGTTGTTGAAACGTTACTTATAAATTAAATTAAATCGGAAACTATCATCGACTATGAGAATATGAGATGTGACCAGTCGATTGACAATCTTGTAAAATGCTATAATGCTAAATACACCATAGTGCTATATAGCAATTTTTTAACTGGTGAACCTATACAAAAAAGTAATAAATACATAGGAAGTTACTCAAACACACACATACAAAACCATTTACAATTACACTCCGCAATTAGATACTTGTTAAAAAATTATGACATTTTGTTAGATAGTGAACAGTTGTGTAAATTGTATTTTATTTTTTAACTTATAGTTAAAATGTGTAGTGTACAAAACACGTCTAGAAAATAGTTAAAGAGACAATGGTACATTGATAAAGGACATTTAAAATAATATGTAATAACTGAGTCTCACCTTAATAATTATATGGCATACAAATTAATAATTTTTGACACAATATCAAATCAGTAAACAAATTTCACATTTTGTCATTAGCTTTTTTTTAACCTTTCATAAACGAGTATAACCTTATATGAAAATAAAAATATTAAATTTTCAGGTGTAATACTGAGATAGAGTTGGGTTAATGTACAACCTTAAATTATTATATTATAACTACAGAATTAAATTTAAATAAAAAAAAATTTATTTTATAAGTTTTAATTGATATAGGTTAAGAAAAGATTTATTTTAAAAATAACTGATGAGTTATTTTTTCACTTATAAATTATAATGAATGTTCTAAAACATCTATTAATTCATGTAATACAACATAGTCAAGAATGTTACCTCAATTTGTTTAAATGTATTAAAATTAAGTATTTAAAATAATATATTATATTATAAAATTAAATTTAAACTTTCAACACATAAATTTAAAATCCAACACAGAATATACATTACAAATTAATTTTTAATTATGTAATATAACAGTTTTAAATAAGTTATAAATAATACACAGTACAAGTTGCAATACATAATCGAAAATACAAAAATAATAATAAATAACTTACAACTATATTTTAAATCACAGCGAAACTTTTACATTGTAAGGAGCGTTTTTAAATAAATTTGACTGTCCATATCCAGTTAAAGACATTTGTTCTAAATCGATGGAGTTTATTTGTGACATGTCAACTGATTTACAGCCAACCATATGGACAAATTTGACACTTAAATGTTTGATTCTGTCTATACACATTTGAGTAATTCTTGGGTTGTTAGCTAACCACAAATGTTGCAAATTACCAGCAGACTCCAAACAACTACACAATAAATCCAAATCTTCATCATCAAGGTCAAGACTCGATAAATCTATTGACTGTAGTCCATCTGCTTGATTACGTTCCAAAAATAAGACGCATTCACGTAATACCGTTGCAGAGCCTGTATTACGCAAATTCAAATATTTCAAACGCATTGGATCGAGTCGTATGAAAAACCAATTAACACCAGTTCTTCCCAACGAATTAAAGCTCAAGTCCAGGTCTTCAATATTATCTAAATATAACTCAGATGCACTATCATAACAATTGTGATCAATGTCTATATCTCGAATAAATAAAGATCGTAAACTAGTACAATGTTGAGTAACTACACGGAGATGCATCAAACCTGCGTTAGTTATAGGATTATGACTGATATCAAAAGATTCTAGATTACTCAAGCATTTGTTATTAGATAATGATGTTGTCCAATAACTTAAACCTATAGAGCTAATATTATTACAACTAATATCTAATTTAATTAATCGCTGCATATTGGATAAATATTCTGACAACACTTTCATTCCATTGTCTTCAAGAGCTATACCGGACAAGCACAGTACTTGTAAATTTTGATAATGACAAATCACATTGAGCACAATATTCATAACATTAGACATGACTATATAATTAGACATATCCATAGTCCCCGTTGCTTGTAGGACATCCAAGAATTGAGATATTTGTTCATCAAATGTAATTTTTGATTCATTGCATGATTTTTTATAAGTTTCAATCAGAGTCTCAGTACTCCAACCAGCAATATTTCCTAAGACTTCTTGTAGCCCAAATACTAAATCAATTGGATCATTTTCATCTAACAGAGCTCCATCATCTGTAGTCAAATTTAAAATCGGATTGACACCTTCAAGTTTATAATATCGCCTTGACGTTTCAGTAGACAACCATTTTAAGTTTATATTTTCTTCACTTGTTGGTATTGGTATTAAGAATAATCTATTTTCTACACGTACTCTGACAGTATGATTAATGTTTTTCACAACTTCATCTCTTTTCATAGGTTGAAATACTGGAGTTGAAATTGATTCATCAATTTTCTGTGGACTATTTTTGATATTTATAAAGCCCTGGTGGTCTAATTTACTTTGGTAATTTTTTGTTTTATTGATGGACAACATTAAAGGATTATACATATTTTTCTTAAGTGTATCTTTTTGATTATTTGAAATAAAATCAGTATTACTAGATTCTTCATCAGAGTCTAGAGTACAACTCCCAACTTCTTGATTAGATTCAATATCTGAAGTACACTCTGGTAATTTTTCATTGTTATACCAATAATTTTCATCTTCAAAGTTAATTTCTTTTGTTGAGTAATTATTTTTAGTTGTTTCAATACAATATCTCTTTTTTGGCTTATATATTATATCATCTTCTAACCATTCATCATCATCGTTTTCAATCAAAGGTGGCTGTGAAATTTTATGCTGTACTTCACTTTCTCGTCGTCTCTTACTGTGATGTCTTAATAGATTAATTGTTTGCTTATAGTCTTCGGCTGCACCAGATGTATTAATATTCTCTACTTCAATATTTTTTTCTTTTTTTTCCATTCTTTCTACTTCCATAATATTTTTGCACGATTTTCTTGATCTCTTATCGCTATCGGGTATAACTCCTAAATAGTTATTTGTTGGCAAGTGTTCGTTTTTAAGTATTTCATTTATATCAGTTAAAGGTACGGGAGGTGTATGACCAGCTTTTCGGAGACATTCACTTAAACGATCAACTATTGACCAAAAATGAGCGAGTTTATTTGGTTCTAATTCTTTTTTTTCTTCTAAAATTACCCTATTGCGACAAGCTATGAGTGAATCAAGTGGTGTTTCACCATTATTAGTCCTAACCAAAGGATTAGCACCTCTATCTAATAGACAATCTATTACTTCTAAGTGACCACAAGCTGCAGCATCATGTAAAGGTGTAATACCTTCACAACAAGGTCCACCACGGTTGTTAATATCTGCTCCATGGTCTAAAAGGACATTCACTACATCAACATACCCGTAATTACTAGCTTCATGTAAGGCAGTCCAGCCTAAAGCATCACCTGCATTTACCGAATGACCTTGTTTTAATAAGCTTAAAACTAATTTGACATTACCCTTGGCACAGGCGGGTATAATAGGGGTTTCTCCCTTTTCATTTTTTTTTTCTGGGATTGTTGTTTGTTTAAACCTCTTTCTTCTTTTATCAGTCTCATCTTCATCAATATCAGAAAGATCGTTCAGAGAAATATCATCCCAAATATCTGGAACATCATATTCTTCATCTACAGACTCTGTTTCATACTTCATTAGATCATTTAATTCATTTGTCAAGTCATCAACTAACTCTGGTCGGCCTCTATCTACAGCCAAACACTTCATTCCTTTCACCTGAAATACATACCAAAAAAAAAAAAATTAACAAAAAAAAATTTTTAAAAAAATATCATAAATGAAAATACAAACTGCTGATAGTTGAAGATGACCATCGTTATTATTTTTTGCTATTTTTTTAGCTCTTTCATAAGTTGACCAAATTGTATCAAATGGATCACATTGAGATTCTAAGACATCGGCTATGTTCAATAGCGTTTTACAAGCTTCAATACTGTTTTCACTGTATAGATTCAATTCTTTATAAAAATATTCTAATGCTTGATAGAACTGCTTATTATCTTTATAAGTTTGTGCTAAGGAAACATAGCAAGGTATTAAATTCTTGTCAGACATACCACAACGTTCAGAATTTTCTAACATTTTTTCATAATAAGTTATTGCTTTTGAATATTTTTTTAGAGCCACACAAGCATCTCCTAGTTTTTCATTTAGATGTCTTCGTTGTTCATAATCCATTTGAGATGCAATTAACAAACTATTTTCAGTTTTACACATGAGAACGATTATTTTTAACTTTTTTTTTACTTCTTCAAATTCATTCTTCAGAGGAACTTTAAGTTTGTATGCTTTAATCATTGCGAGTTTTGCAGATTGGTAGTCATTTATGTCTATTAAAAGATCAGCTTTTAAACATAAAAGTTCTGTTCCAATATCTTTTTTACTTGAAAGTCTGGATGCTATTTGAAGACCTTGATCGACACATGCGATTGCTTTGGAAATATTTTCTTGTTTAGAATATAAAGTACTTTTTATAGAATAACACTTGCATAATTCTTCATGCAAATCTGCATCAGAACATATTTTTATTGCTTTATTTATATACTCCATAGATTTATTTAGATCGTCAGCTGATTCTTCACAAAGACTCAAATTAAGATAAAGTCTAGCTTTCATTTCAGATAAAGTCTTGACACCAACTTCTTTGTCAAGTTTATTACACACTTCTAAACTTCTTACATAATATTTAACGGCCATCTTTAAGGCCTTTGATTTTTTACAATCATCATTGTTATCAAATGTTTCAGAACGTAAAAAATGAGTACGACCCAGTGTGGCTAAAGCTCTTTGCTGTTCAACAATATCATTTTTGGAAATAGATATTTTAAGATGAAGTTTTTGATGTTTAATAGCATTTTCAAAATCATTAAGATAACAATACATTTCACCAATCATTCGATTTGCAACACCCAAACGAATTTCATCTCCACAACGATTAGCTGCTTCTTCACACTGTTCATATTCACTTAAAGCTTGTTGATAATCTTCTTGGTTTACATAAATATCAGCTAATTCTTTGCAAGCATAATAAAGATTTTCAAAATTATTCTCCAATAAAGCTTTTTCTTTTTTTTTTAACCATTTTCGTTCTTCCATTTCATTCATTTTCTTTCAAACTGAAAATATAATAACAAATGGATTAGATATAAATAAACATAAATTAATCATTGTTGAAATTAAAACAAATTATAAAAATATGAACCTAAAATATACAAAATAATTTAACATATATTTTTCTGGGACTTCATCATATAATAAAAATTTATAACAGAGGAAAATGCCTACAAATAACTACATGGAAACCACACGCAAAGAGGCTAAGAGGACGTCCTAGACAGAGATGGTCAGATAGAATAAAAGAAGACCTAAAGATGTTGGGAGTAAGGAATGCTGAAGAAACAGCACAAAATAGAAAAGACTGGAGACAATATGTTGTTGCGGCAATGGGCCTAAAAGGCCTGTAAAAAGCTAGAGAAGAAGAAGAAGTATTTGTTACTGGTCAACTAAACGTAGGTATGTAATTATTCGCAAAATTAATAAATACTTATTAGTTATAAATTATTAAATTTATAAATTTTTATTTCAAAATTTATTTTCAAATAAATAACATACACAGAAAGTAGAAACTAAATAGTAGCTTTAAAAAAGTAATTAATAAATACAAATAAACATATTTTAAAGTACCTAGGTACCTAGGAGCCTAGGATAACTATTTTTCTTAAATATTACAGTATTAACTATTGAAGTTTTAATCATAACTTGAATTACTTGAAGCTTAATTAATTAGGTACCTAAACAATTTTAATTTATATTAAACAATAAATAAATAAATAAAATATGAACCAAGTTTATATTTTAGTCACATTTTAATTTTTGACACAATGCCTAGGTACTATAGTTTTATTTAAAAAATATTGAATAGGACATAAGTTATTGAATTTGTCCAACTAAAATGATACATTTGATTTAATTTTATAATATTATAGGGAGTAATATTTTTTGGTAAATCTGTATTATGTTAAAAAATGCATTTAAAATTTTAAAATAATATAGATATATTAGTTACGTAACAACCGGTTAGTTATAAAAATGGAAAAAAATATAAAAAGAAAATATTCTGGAGGTGCAGAAAAAAAAAGTAAAGAATCGAAGAATATTATTAAAATAATCTGAAAAATGTTTAAAATTAACAGATATGATGAAAGTAGGTACCTAAGACTTATAATTATTTAACAACATATATTTAGAAACAATCATATTTATTTAATACCTTACTATTTTAGAAAAAGAAAGCAGACGATAATTCAGATACTGATGTACAATATGACATTTTAGTGAATACTGATACACAAAGTAAAGGACAACATGAAACAAGTGAAATAGAATGTTACACATAATTTTTTTAATTAATAATATATTTTTAACTAATACATAAATAATTATATTATTATAGAAACAGAAAGTTGGTGTAAATCATAATGAAGAAATCCACTTAAATATTCTAGTAAGGTTATGTTAAATCTTTGTAAAATTAACATAAATTAATAAATATTTTTCTATTTTCTAGAAAACTGAAAGTGTTACTGAAGATTCTGAATTAGGAAACTTAGCTCCAAATCCTCAAGAACAATTGTTTAAACTTCCTCAAAATGCTAATCTGATACAAAAATTGAATTTCATAAAACAGCATCCTATTCAACCGACTTATTTCTCTAACATTAATTTAGACGTACATAAGCTGTATTTTAGAAACACTTCAGAAGGAAAATAAATTGCAAGAAATTGTTTATCTGTGTTATGTAATTTCCATGAACTCAAATCTTTCTTCTGTCCTATTTGTATTGCGTTTAGTTCTTCGGCAAGCCCATTTACATCAGGACAAACAAATTTTAAACATATTCATGAATGTACTAAAAAACACGAAGATAGTATAACAAATAATATACATTCTGTGGAAAGTTATATTATAGCTTCAAATGGTAAATCTATTGAATTTTGAATTAATTGTAGTTTAATAAATTAAAAAAAAAACAAATTAAAGAAAATATTCATGTTATTAAACAAGTTTTTGAAATAATAAAATTGCTTGGACGACAAAATTTATCATTTAGAGGATCAAAAAACTCCGAGTCTTTACAAATGGGATGATAAAGATAATTTAAATAAAGGTAATTTTCTTGAGTTAATTAAGTTCACAGCAGAGAGAGATACTATTTTATACAAACATTTGAATAAAGCTATCAAGGACAGTAAACAGCGAAAATTAAATTTAGAAAAAAAATCTTCATTGTCCCGAGGAAGAGGTTCTCTAGTGACTTTACTTTCAAAAACAACTGTGAATTATGTAATTACTTCTACAATAAATTCAATAAGAAATATAATTAAAACCGAGTTGGGGGGATAAGAAATTCAGCATTCAAGTAGACAGTACTCAAGATATCGGAGCTTCAGATCAAGCAGCAATTTGTATACGTTATATTGATAATGGAGAAATAAAAGAAAGATTATTCGCTCTTTTGAAAGTAACAGACTCATCTGGACAGAGATATTCACCTATCATAAACGATTAATGTGAAACTAATAAATTCACTATTTTGTGGTAATAATATATTTGATCAATTTGTGTGCTACAATAAAATTGTATTTGATATCAAAAAGACTATAGTAAATATAGGGGGTCTTTTAAAATGTATGTAATGGATGTAAAATTGGCATACATTTTTTGTACATGCAAAAAAAATTTTTTGGACCGCTCAAATCTTCTCCACCCGGGCCGGAGTACTCCCAGTCCGCCACTGACTACACACGCCCAAAAACAATTAAGTATTACTATAAAAAAAATATTAAGTAAATCAACTTACATTGTGTTACCCAAATAAAACTTTGAGATAGTGTTAATTGCTACTATTACAAGTCTCTGAGTAGTACAAAATATAAAGTGAACTTAAATTTAAGAACGTTGTCACACGCATGTTTGGAGTGACAGCGAGCGATGAGAATTGAGAATTGAAAATTTGAAAAATACGCGAAGAGTACACGATGAACATATTACTGCGAAAGTGCGAACCGCAATGAATTGATAACAGACGGATTGATGTCTGATAAAAAGATTTGAACCGCCAAATTTTCACGAGACTATTGTCACTGGAAACTACTGTGGAAGAAACAAACACGCGTTTAAAAAGTCCCGGTCGTTCGAAAAGTGATAACGCTCACAGCTCACCGTGTCGCACTCGTAAACTACGGTAGGCGCTCAGAGCCTCAGGGTCTACTGACTTATAAATTATAATTTCTAGGCGCTGGTTCTTTGAGATGTCGAGGAACATTTTGTGCTGTTATAATTCGTGTTCACGTTGTTACTCGTTACTTGCTAGGAAATTATGTATATCATATCAACATTCATCAAATTTTTTCGATTTAAAATTGTATATTTAATTTAAATTTATACCTATATTATATTTACATTTGATACTAAAAAATCAGACGTAAAACTAATAATTGTATTTGTTTTATGTTTACACGTGAAATCACACTTCTATGCTTTTTCGGTACTTAAATCAGTGACATATGTTCAATATTCTTCTTGAACTGTGTTAAAGATTCATAGATTTAATTTTCATATATAAAAACGCCTTTAAAGAGATTTTGTTGATAATTGATTTTCTACTACATAAAAATCAATAAAAAAATACATACCTACAGTAAAATACAGTCAATACAAGAATTAATGGACGACTTAGCTGTGAATACATAATGTACAATGCGTATAATCTAAATATATGTACTTTAATAAATTATAAATTAAAATAAAAGTAACTGTAAACACATAATTATTTAAGTAGGTACCTATATCATACACACAGTTTGACATAAATCATAAAATAATTACTTTATAGTTAATAATATCTACTTAACCTACCCTACTAGAATATTCATTAAATTGTTTATAATTTGTTTTTATACACAGGTAATTGAACATAAATATCACTCGCTGAGTACTTTTTAATATGTTCTCATCCGTTCAATCGATATGCAAAACAAATTACATACTATAAGCAGGAAGACGATAACTTATAAAATAATTTATTTTTAATATTAGTTATTTAAAATGTATTAATACGCACCAATTATAATAGTTAAAATATTATATTATATATTAATATTATACTTAAAATAAGTAACCTTTGTGAAGTTCAATTAAGTTTACTTTGCTGGACTCAGTATTAACGGATAGATAACAAACAAAGGCGGCTACACCATAGAGTAATACATAGTATTACCACAGAATAAATTTACAAAGGCGGCTACACCATAGAGTAATACATAGTATTACCACAGAATAAATTTTTATAAATAAATAAATTTATAATCAATGGTATTACTCTATGGGCTACACTCATGACACGATATAACGATTATAGGTATATCTATAATCGTGACTCATAAATATTACTAATTTCTTAAAAAATTTATTAGATCTATGGATTAACCACGGCCTCAAAAAGATATCTTCCAAGACCGCGGAATGCGGATTGAACAATAAAAGTTTGATTTAAGTACAGATATTTATACTATACTATATAGTATAGACTGTAGATAGATATATGTGGAATTAGGTACGATTATAATTTATGTATATATTCTTTATTATTCGTGGTTTAAGGAAATGATGAATTTAATATTGTTATAGATTTTCTTCCATGATAGTTAGGTAGGTCGTCTTTGATATTTTGTGATAACTTTAAATCCGTTATCATTTGAATTTATGAAAACAAAAACATAAAATAAGTATTTGATTAACAATTATTATTTGTTGTTAGAATGTGATTATGTTTTGAAAATGCTTTGTAAGTTTTTATTATAAAAGCCTGGTAAATAGGAAATTTGAAATTTATGACATGTTAATTTAATGAGTTTTTTTTATCTTATTTTTGTTTTGTTTTAAAGAATGTTGAAAAATATAATTGAAGATGTTGAAATATATAATTATAATGCCTCGGAGTAATTAAAAAGAAGATAAAGGTATACATATTTTATTGAATTATAGAGAGTAATGTTTAATATATTAATAATTATGAAGTAATAAAAAAAAGTTATGCAAATTAAGTAATTTATTCTGTAATATTTAATCAATCTTTAATCATTTTCTATTTAATTATTTTTAGAATTAATATAATGTAAAATATTAATAAGAATAGTAGGTATAAATTCTGGTTCAGTGTAGCGTACCTAATTAATATTTATTGATTCAATATATTTGTGGAATTACATATCCTTTTGTATTAATGTTTTACAATTACCTACATAAGAAAAGATATATTTATTTTTGTTTTTATGCTTACTCTTGAATTTATAAGGTGTATTTACTAAGTCAGAACCAATGATAGTTTTAGCTTAGCTATTAAAATTAAATAATTATAAATCATACCCAGGATTATTATTGAATAAGTATTATTGTTTATTAAATTTTAATACCATAACATATCTATACTTATGTTTATGTAGCTGTGCGTCATCCAAACACTGCTTTCATTACAATTTTCCATAGGCATTATATGTATGTATATATATTGTTATAAAATATAATGTGCACGTATTTGGATGTATATGTTTCAATTTTCAAATTATTCCAAGACATCCTTAAGATTTTTGTTCCAAGATCATAATAAAACCAAACTTTTTTGTGTATAGCAGTAAAAATGATTGGTGTTGTAACATTAAGAATTAACATTATGCAATTTGGTCACTCTTGAAAACATTTTTGAGTTAACTAAAAGAGTTTTTACTACAGTGTATGTAAACCTTCCAGAGAATAATCACTCTAATGTAAAATGAAAATTATCTTCTTACTAATAACTGTAAATAGAGTAATTTTATAGCATTATAGTGAAACGTGAAAAAGTAACTTCATTTTAATAGGTACCTATTTGTTTTGCACTCCTGCTAAAAATTATGTTTTATTTTTTTAATATATTAATTATTATTCATCGCAGTTGTCACATTAATTTACAGTTTTTTAAATTTTCAATCTATAAAATTATTAATGCTGATTATTAGGCTGTTGTGGTATAACTTTACTTTGAGTTAGTTTTACTGATTTCCACTTTAATGTTTTCCTTGAAAAACAACTTGAACTTGTATCACATTTATTTTTTAGGTTATAACTATTAATTATTAGTTTACTTGTATAATTATACAATATCCGTTCCATGTCACCATTGACTTTAATTAAAGTACCTATGTTTAAGTTAAAACAAATTTTAAATTGTATGGGTTAAACCAAAAATAATTTTAATAATAAAATGTTTTGTTTTAGGAAAAATACCAATGTTGCCTTACAAAACTATGCCATTTCCTGATTGTATAGATGGCTATGAAAAATTGGAGCTCCTGGGTAAAGGTGGCTTTGCGTGTGTTTATCGCGCAAAATGCCACCGTACTGGTCGTCAAGTTGCTATTAAGGAAATTGATATTTTAATGATGAAAAAACAAAATATGATTGATCGTGTACGCCAAGAAGTAAAAATACATAGTCAACTTAAACATCCATCTATATTAGAGTTATATACATTTTTTGAAGATTGCCATCATGTTTACTTAGTTTTAGAACTTTGTCATAATGGTGAGTTGCTTCAGTATTTAAAACGCAATGGCAATAAGTTATCAGAAGTTGAATCTAGATATATTATTAGACAAGTAGTTGAAGGTCTTTTGTATTTACATAAATATAATATTGTACACAGAGATATGACTTTAACGAACTTATTATTAACAAAAGACATGCGAGTAAAAATTGCTGATTTTGGTCTTGCTACTCAACTAAATTCTAGAGATGAAAAACATATGACAATGTGCGGGACTCCAAATTACATTTCTCCAGAAGTTGTGACTCGGAGCTCACATGGCTTAGAAGCAGATTTATGGGGATTGGGATGTTTATTATATACTCTATTGGTTGGACATCCTCCATTTGACACAGATGCTATTAAAAGCACATTGACTAAAGTTGTTATGAGTGATTTTTCTTTACCAAACTATTTGTCAAGTAAAGCAAAAGATCTAATCAATTGTTTACTTAGAAAAAATCCAAGGGATCGTATAGATCTACAAGGTGTATTAGATCACAGTTTTATGCAAGAAAAAATGATTTGTGATGGACCTTCTATATGGTTTCATCAATCACAGTTTACAGAAGACAGTGGTTTTAACACCATTTCATTTAATAAAGAAAAATGTATTTCATCAACTGGCTTACATTATATGTGTTCAACTCATAGCCATACTCCTAACTTTTCAGTTAATTGTCAAACTGGAAATTCTAACTTAAATTTAATACCAGCTTGTCGAGATTTACATCTGAGCTCAGAAATCAATAAACAAGAATGTTGCACGTCTAATGTAATTAGAAGTTTACATAAACATAGTAATAATTACCAAAACATGTACCATTTAGCTCCATCGCAACATTCTGAAAACAGACAATTTACTGTATTTGATGATCAATTTTTACAATCATTTAAAACATTTCCTGACACAAGTTCATCGAATAGAATGGCTGATCGTTTAAATACTGCGCGCTTACAAAAACATAGGCATAAAACAAAAAATAAAGTATTAAGTATTTTAAATAATGGAGAAGTTTGTGTTGAGTTCATAAAAATGAAATCAAAATCCAAAGAAGAAAGAGTTGTTGAAGTGATTCGTATTTCATCTGATGGTCAGCATATGGTTATATATAAACCAAACAAAGATAGAGGAGTGACATTAAGTGAAGAACCTCCACCCATACCAGATAAAGGAGTTGATGAAGTATATAGCTATGAATCACTTCCCCAATATCACTGGAAAAAATATGCATATGCAGCGCAGTTTGTGAAACTAATTGCATCCAAAACTGCTAAAGTTGTTTTTTATAGTGATGCTGCAAAATGTCTCCTTATGGAGGATGGAAGAGTATTTGAAGCACATTTTTATAATGGATATATGGTATCAAGTATTGGAAATGGAGACATAAAAATAGTAGTAAATGGAAAACAAAAATGCTTTAGCCGTCTTGAATGTTTAGATGAAACAGATAAAAATATTTATACTCAATTTAAAAAATACTACGAACACTGTTGCTTAGTTGAAAAAACTTTATCAAGTCTCGATACAAGTGCTAATAGTGGGGTTACTGTGTTTCCAGTAACATTAGGCAGAAGACCTATAATTAAAGAAAAATCTGAATCCATACAGTCAAAAACTAACTGTAAGATAAAAAGTTCATTCATGGTGAAATCTGGTGAAGTTTGTATTACTAATGGAGATGGATCACAAGTTAAGCTTGATACTACCACGGGCAAAGTGAAATGTGAGACTACCCAAGGAGTAATAATGATTTATGATCAAAAAGATAGACATCTTTTACCAGAATGGGCGAAAAGTTGTTTAAAAGAAATACCTAATTTACTTAAGCCTAATGAACAAACTACAGAAAATTGGAAATGGCCAAATAGATAATTGAAACATTAATTTAACATTTTGTATTTCTTTTTCTAATTTTGTATTAAAAATAAAAATTAATCAATGGACGAATTATTTAGTAAAAATTAGTCTTCCATATTCTTAATTAGGTAATTTATTACCTAACTTAAATAGAGTCTATGTTAGACAATAATGTAATATATGTGATTTTATGAATGATTTTCATTGAAGATAAAAATGTATTAAACTATATTAGTCTAATTATATTGTAATATCTTTAGTTTATCTTTAATTTAAGAAAATTAAATTGTTTTTGTACATAATATATTTTTATACAATTTTGTATTTAAGTTTTAAGTAACATATAGATATTAATAATTTTATATTAAATTTAACTACATTCAATTTTTAACAAGCTTGTTATATTAAGATGAGCAAATTAAAATAATTTTTCATTTAATAAAAAATTGAATTATGTATTAAAATTTTTGAATTCGAAATTATTTAGTATAATAATATTTTGAAAATAATTAAATAGTTATATGTATGTATAAAGGAGATACTGAATTGAAAAAAAAAGTGATAATCATAAAATGTCCAACAGTTTATCTTTAAAACAAATAAATTGTATGGATTGACTATAATACTAATATTGTTATGTAAAACATAGTCTGAAAGTATTGATTTATTTACCATAACTTTTCAAAAGTAATCATTTTAATAAACAATGCATTTAATATATTTTATCATAATATGATTATTTTTAGAATATATTTTGAAATGGTTATGAATTTAAATTTAGTTTATAGACATCTTTCACAGTGTATCAATAGATCATTTATGGAATGATGACTACATTTTATATATTTAAGTTATTTGAACAAATAATAAATATATAATAGTATAGGTACTATACATGTAGTGTTTTTACATGTATATTTTATAATTATGTTGGAAACTGGAAAGTACTAAATAACTTTTTAAAGTTAAACTTTTAATTTTTGGCTTCTCTCGCTAAGAGAGGTAAACTGGTTAGAGATAACTAGTTATTAAAAAAGATTATGGAAGTGAATTTGTAACAGAAATTATGATGAATTCAATGAGCATTATTAACCACATAATTAATATTGTTTAGGATGTTTTTAAATAAAATAGTTATACACAAAATGTATCATGTTTGTTTTTAGAATTTTGTTAATTTTTAGAACAAATTATCCATGTCTTATATGAACAAATAATAAATATTTATTTATTCAACAGCATACATTTAAAGTTTTATTTTTACTAAGTGTACTCTGACAAAAATATAAATAATAATAATGTTAAAAAAAATAAAAAAAATAGTTGAAATATATTAAGTGGTTAAGTAATAACGAGTAGATATATATCGCAGTTGTCAGGGATAAACTATGAATTTAATTTAATTATTTTTAACTCTGGTATATTCAGCTTTTATTAAAACAAATACATGGATGAAAAAATACTATCCAAATTTAAATATTTTGTTTCAGAAAAATTTTAATTCTGTATCAGAAATAATTTTTTTTAATATTGTTTTATCTAAATGAAGTATGAATACCAGTAAAGGAATAAAAATAATTGTGTCATAATTTAAGTGTTTTTTGAAATTCAATGGAAATAATGGAATTTGTAATTGTATTTAATACACCTAGCTAATACTCAAGTATAACCATAATATATACCTACACCTAATACCTAAATTTCAGTAATGCTTAGGAACAGGGCCGGTGAAAGGGTGGGGCAGGAGGTGCCAGAGTACCAGGGCCCGGGCCTCTGGAAGGGGCCCGTTGTCTCGACTATTACTACAAAAAAAAAAATTATAAATATGTTTTATGAAATAAAAACTTTTTTTTGTCATGTGTACAAAACTTTTAAATAAAATGACGGGACACGTTTTTTTTTTTTTTTTTTTAATTTAATTTGCTTTTTATTAAAAAAAATAATTACAAAACGGGACACCTTAAAGTAATAGCTTTGTTGCCGCCAGTAGTTCAATACGATACATTTACTTCCGTTCTAGTGCTCGACAGTCTATTTTAGAAGTTATCTTGAAAAATACCATTTTGACATGGCAGTATGTTTTAATTTTGTATATTTGTATATGATATAATGATTGTACAAGATTGATCAATGTATATAATTGGATTTTATTCATTGTGCGCTAATGTACTATATATAAATGTTACCGGGTTATATAAAAAAGGCAAGAAAAAACCTCTAAAAAAAAGACCTTTAAAAAAAGACAAGAAAAGGAACACTTTAGCTTAGGATAATTCTACGTAAATGAAAATTAAATAGTTTGTGTATGATTTTATTTTTCCTTCAATTAATAAAATATTTTATGTAAACCAAATATTATATGTATAATAATATATATCTGTGGTCCTATCTATTTGTAAAATGTGTAATACAAATACCGCAGTATCTACTATACTACACCAGTTGCACGGAATATATATTATAACCAGGGCTGTGAATTTAATGCATTTGCATGTTTTTTTTGCTGCATTGTATAAGAAAATGGATTTGACCATAATACGTTTCGTGTTATTTATAATTCAAACACAAAATCTTATTTTGCATATTTTTGCTTATTTCGCGGGTAAGGGCATATAAATGCATATTTTCATAATTTCTTTAAATAAATGCTTTTTTCTTAATATATACATTTTTTCGATCTATCTGGTCTAAAATTACATTCAATATATTATTATTCTATTTTTCGAAATAATATTATTATTACTATATATTATTTATCTGAAGCTATTGAAATTTTACAAGATGTTTCGACAAAGTTTAGTCAATTAACAGGAACCGCTGGAACTGCTATTAATAAAAAATTACAAACAGCTCTTAAGAATAACAAAGGATTTCAAATTGTTTGTGAAATTTCAAAAATATTAACTGGTGAAGAAGAGAACGTAGGTTTGGATATACCAGAAGATTTAACCAGTAGCGACATGGCATATTTTAAGTTTGCCCCAATAACATCGGCAGATGTAGAACGCTCATTTTCTTTATATAAAAATATCTTGGCACCAAATAGGAGGTATTTCAAGTTTGAAAATATTAAGAAGTCGTTGATTGTACAATGCAATAATTACTTTAAAGGTAAAATATTAAAAATTGCTCTATTATATATTATGTAGAAATCTGTGCTAAGTATAATATATATTTTTTTCAAGTTCTTGTGCACAATGAAGATCAAGATTAGTCCTATAGGCAATAAATGATATTTTAAATTTATTATATTTCAACTAAAATTTCAATAATTAATAATTATTAATTGTATAATGAAAAAAATTAAAGTTTTTTTTTTAGGTTTTTTTTTTCGCATATTTTTGAAAAATAGGAGCATATCTTATGGATTTTAAGAGCATATTTTTCCAGTTTTTGGGACATATTTGCATGCATATTCAATAGTTTTTAAGTGCATTAAATTCACAGGCCTGATTATAACTCATTATCAGCTGAGTGTAGTAAAAATAAGTCGATAATAGATGTTTTTATAATATTATTAGTAAATTAGAAACGTTTGGCGTCGCGACGGCTGACGACGTACGAAATAAAAAAAAAAACATTTTAAAATCGTTACGGTTGAGCGGGCCAAACGAATGTCATGGAACATTTACCGGGATGGCCACACTGTAATCGCTTGGCGTTACCCCGGCGGCTTCTACGTTGCCCGTCCATCGGCCGCGGCCATTTTCCCAAGCCATCGTCTCCGTCGAACGCCCTGTCGCGAGACGTTTTCACTGCCGGTCCGTGTCCGTCGTCCAGTTGCCCTTCTGTATTGAATTTTATTTTCGTTGACGCCTACTATCTCCCGTCTATAAGAGCCGCACGTTTTTGACGACGGTACATCATCGAATTCAATCGCGTCCACTAGAACTAACCAGCAGCCTTTAATCATGTCCGACGAGCAGCAGCCAAAGGAACAGACCACCGCCAACGCGAACGGTACCAACGACAACAATGGCGTCGAACAACAGCAGCAGCAGCAGCAGCCCACCCAGGAGGAACAGGTCAAGGAGGACGACAGGTAAAGTTTTGAACCGATCGGTTTGCATTGCCGTGGTCTCGCCGCGGCCCGCCGTTCGGATTTTTTATTGCGAACGATAGTGTTTAAAACAAATAATCTCCTTCCGGTGATGGCCGTCGGATGCGTCCATCCGATTTCTGTCTTCGTCATTCCGTTCCGCGTTACCTCGTTTCCCGTTTACATTATTAGTGAACTTTAATTGTCACTAAAGTGTAATAGTATATAACCTAAAGAAATATGTCCCGTTTGTTACCTATTTTACCTTATTGTGTCGTTCCGTTCGTTTGACCGCACGAACTACTTGAATATTCGTGTCAAACGAGGGCGCAAAACCCTTTCAAAAAAACTGGCTTTCATTTCCTTAAATATTCATATTTATTTTCTTTTGTTATGTTTTATGGTTACTATACATGTGATGGCCATTAATGTGCTCTCTGGGTATTTGACGTGTTGTCTATTGGGTTTATTCTTTTACCAATACCTAGTCAAAAAAAATTAAACCTTAAAATGACTCTGTTGATGTGTATTTATTTTATCTATCAACTATCTGTATCAAGGTATATATTATATGGAATTGTCTTCCTTATCCAATAAAAAATGAAATTGACTATGGAATTGTTTAGCAATCCATATAATTATACCAACAATATTTTAATATTATGTATATTTTGAATTAATTAATATTTGATCATATTTACGGTATGTTAATTGGTATTTTCAGCACTATTTTATTTCACAGGTTTTTGAATTGATTAGGTATTTTTTAACGTGATTAAGTCAGTCAGAAAATTGGCTTGATACCTCATTTTAAAATTATTTTAGCTTAACATAATTTTTGTTTTAAACTTACCATAAACCAATGAAATATTGAACTTGTAAGTTGTAACTGAAATATCTAATAAATGTCTAAAACGCCTCACATTTTCTGTTCTGAAACCTAGATTGTAGTTTATCCTCCTTAACTTATCTTTTTTTTTTTTGCAATAAATGTTTCTCGCATGTTAAACATTAATTGTAACTAATTTAAAATTTAATTAAATATTCATAATATTTTATTAAAATACTGTAAAAATTATATTAATTATTTTTATAGCTACATTTATTTTTTTTATTTTAGTTAAATTATTAGTTAACCAACCTGAATAAAATCAATGTATAATTGTGCATTACTGTCACTGTAACTAAATAACATGTTTAATGATAACCTATATTTTGTGTAAAAGAAATTTCTCCCCATTATTTTAAAGTATACATTGTGTTAAATCCAAAATTTCCATGCAAGTTTTTTAATAAGATATATCCTCAAATAATGACCTATAATAATTGTGTAAAACAAATTGTAAGTAAGTATATCTGTATTGGTCATAAAGAGACGCTACTATTTAATACATTATTGTTTGATATTAATTTTTATTAGAGCATAGCCTTTAATATTGATTTATTACAGTTTTAAGTTTTAACTTAATTTGTAACTTACAATAAATTGGTTAGGATAAATCAATTATTTATCATGTAACTTAAGTTAGATAACGTTGTAAATTTTTTGTTTGATTTTTTTGTTATTAGTAATGTTAACGTATAATGTTTATATTAATAATTGTATTAACTTAATGAAGATCTACAAATTGGCTTTCCTACTTCTCAAGGGTTACAAATACTTCTCAATGGGCTTCAAGATCCTTAACTTTGGATGCAAACAAAATATTTTATCTATTATATCACAATTTGCACAAGCAGAAAAGTTCATGTAAATTACTTTCATGATAATCTGCGTCTCTTCAGGACCGTATAGGCCTATGTATCGATTACCTTTCAACGTGGTGTAAAAATATGTGCAGGTGTGACGATCATGTCATCCATTGAAGAACGGATGTATAAATAATGGACACATTATACAACAGGTATACGTTTGACAATGGCTGACTGTTTTATATGCGAAGACTGGGGCAGAATCATCACCTACCAAATGGTAGGAATCATTAAGTATTAAACAATAAATAAATGGAGAATGAACTGTATAACTAAACTTAATTATGACTTAAAAAATTAACTATGCATCGAGTTTCAGTATAAACTGTTTTATAGTAAATATTATATTGAAGTTCAAGAAAAAAACATTTATGCAATTTATTATGTTACAGTTCTCGACACTAAATTATAGTCACATGACTCATTGCAGAATTTGTTGGCCTAAGATTCTGTTTTGAACAACTATTTATGGCCTGCTTGTGTAGTATTAAAAAAAAAATAATGATAATGATTAAACAAATTTTGTTTTCATGTAATTCTAATCAATTTTTGTATTTTGATTTTATGATTAAGTAAACGTTTATACATTTATATTTATAATATATCTCATTTCTTTTATTCTTCTCTTTTTTTTTTAAATATTTTTATCTAGGTAAATCTTCCTCATTCTCCTAATAATTTTATTAATTCTGAACATTATTTATTTGCTTTAAAAAGTTGAATAAGTAATGTTTGATTGGTTGTGGGGTTTAAATATATATTAAGTAAAAAATCCAACTAATAACTTCAGTTATAATTTCATGTCTTAATAAAATATTTTGTAACTCAGTGTAAGTAAATATATTAATACTAAATTAATTTTTTTATTTTTATCTAAGTTATCCATGAAGTTGGAATTTTTTACTTTTTAGTTTAAGAATTTCGAATAGCTGTGATTTTTTGTATTTTATAAATTATTTTTATGTATAATATCCTTAGTAATAATCTTTCAACGTTTTATCAAAATTGCTTTTTAATTCATTGTTTTTGTTCCCGATAATTTTTTTTACAAAAATACAGCTATGAGAAATGTATTAGTTTTAAAGTATTTTCAAATACAATCATTATTGAAATTTGAAAGTACATAAACCATTAAATATCTTTTCCTTTAATTCCTGTCCTCAATAATTCTACAGAGTATAAATTTTTGTTTTTACTTTATGATTACTTAAAATATATTTATGACTAGGTTGTAGGTTGATTTATATAATTAATTTAAGTATTTTGTTAATTTAAAACATTTTATGGGAAATAAATTGAATTTAATCATTTAAGATCAAAATCAATGTTTTATATATGTTCTGAAACATCCAAAAATATTTTGGTATCAATTATTAATTGTTTTTTTTTTTTTTTTATTTATTATTATTATTATACTATTATTATAATTATGATTATTATGATTATTACTACTAATAAAAATTACTATGCTTTATACTATCGTATATTGGGGAGAATAAATGTATCATTTATCTTGTATGGGATTTGATAAATTTTATTTTTATGAACTGCGTATTCTTTATATTTTATCTGATATTCCTTGTCTTAATTATATCCATATTTGATTTATCTTAAAAAATAAAATGTTTTACTGTTCAATCTAATTTAATTATTATTTTTTTTTTTAGGAAATTATTTGTTGGCGGTTTAAGTTGGGAAACTACTGAAAGTGAGTTATATATTTGTGTGTATTATTTATTTCAAAAATATATTTACAGCCTATACATATAACTATTTTCAACAAACATATCAATTCTTTGTTAACTATGTAGTGTGTTATGGGCATAAATTAAATACTCATTCAGCTATTATCTTTTTTTAAATGAGTATTGTCAATTAAATATTTTGTACTGATTAATTGTATTCTATAATAATCGGTTTTATAATTTATTAAGAAGTAAACATCAGTGCATTATCTTAGTATAATTGTCCAACTAAATTTTTATATAAATCAACTTAAAATATACCCTTAATTAGTTAAGAAGCATTGGAAACCTAACCATTTAAATAAGAAAAATGTAACTAGCACTTAGGGATAAATACTACTAAGTTAAGCTTAATATATTTTTTATGGTCATTATCATTTTAAATCTGATGAAAATATCTGTTATTGTGTTGATAATAATATTTATGTTAACTTATTATTTTCAGAGGAATTAAAAGAACATTTTGTTCAATATGGGGAAATCACTAACATAAGTCTGAAAACTGATCCGGCTACTGGACGTTCCAGAGGGTTTGCCTTTATTATCTTTAAGTCAGTTGATGGATTGAATAATGTAAGTTATATAAAGAGTTTGGTTTTGTTATATATTTAATTATTATGTATTGATTTTTTTTTCTGTAGGCATTTGCAGCAGGAGATCATGTTATTAATGGTAAGAAAATTGATCCTAAAAAAGCAAAGGCCAAACAAGAGAAAGTATTTGTTGGAGGATTGCCATCTGATGTTACAAATGATGAAATTAAAGAATTCTTTGGAAAATGGGGTGTAATTGTAAATTTAGAAGTTCCTTTTGATAAAATGAAAAATCAACGTAAAGGTTATTGTTTCATCACCTATGAGTCCAGTGATAAAGTACAAGATTTATTTAAAACCGCCAAACAAACCATTAAAGGCAAAGAAGTATGTATTTAGTTAAGAAGTTTTGAATCAAAGTTTTATTTTTGATGACTTTAGGTCGATGTTAAAAAAGCTGCACCCAAACCTGCTAACCCTTATGCTAATCCAAAAGCAATGAGAGGCCGTGGAGCTGCCCGTGGAGGTAAACAAAGATCATTTTTTATTTGAGGAGAATTATTTGGTTTATTCTATATAACTGTTTGAGTTTTTATAAAATTAAATTGATAATTTTAAGTATTAAGTTGGGATGCTTTGAAAGTATTGTTAAATACAGAAAAAGAGTCTAGATTCAAATTTTTTCAATTATAATTTGAATTTGATGTTAATATTTAATATTAATTATTTTATGTCATATTTCAAATATCAGTATAATGATTGAAAATACACTTATTATATTGATGTATTTTTTGATTTATGTGTGTAATAATTCAAGACATTTCTTATCATTTTCTGTATTTAGTCAATCATGTACTTGAATAAGGCTTTATAAACTATTCAGATTTTGGTTCTTAGTTTCATAAATGTATAGTAGTTCCTATTCTAGTCTTATACCTACTCCAGTATAAAATAATTTCGTAGTATCTTGATACCTTAGCTATTGATCAATATTTTTTTTTTTTTTTGGTGTTAGTGAAATTATTCATTTTCCATTCTAATTTTTATGAAATGTATTATTTGATGCATTTTTTGTTTTACAAAATATCAGAAATGTATCATTTTTCTTTGATAGAGGTGAAAACGAGCTATTTCTATATTCATATTTTTATAAATTAAAGTAATCAAGATTAAAGGTAGTCATCTTAAATGATGTATTTTGTGTATCCTAATTATTTAAAATAATATTTTATTGTTTGATCTACATTGAATAGTTAAATTCTCTACCTAGTTAAGTTATATACAAAATAAATTTTCAGAAGAAATACTTATTCCAGATTTAAAAGGTAAGTAATTATAAGATGAACTAAAATTCAAGATGTGAGGTACTATACTTAAGTGAATTTTATAGTTATGCCATATGTACTTATAAAATGTTTTCCATTTTCCATTTTTTTTTTTTTTTTTTGCTAAACTTATTAAAATTTTGTAATATTCATTAAGATACCTAATTAATGTGTGTTTGTTCTAAGCCATGTAAAATAAAGCAACTAATATAAATCAAATATGCTTGAGTCTTAGTATTTAGTACTAAGAAAATGAAAGGAATGTTATAAAAAAAAATTGAAGTCATAAAAAAATCATTCCATAAGTGATCTCTAATCTTTACTTTTATATTTGCTTTATTTTGTTCTTTAAAATCAATTTATATTTCTCATGTAAGTTCTAGTTTATTTAAATTTAAAGCATTATTTTAGAAGATTGGAAAACGTTTAAGTTCATTTATATATGGTATTACTAAGTTATGCTGAAACAAAAGGTTTAAATAAATTTTTTTTAAAGTTTTTTACATTTAAATTTTTTAAAGTGTTAAAATTCTCAATGTAATTCAATTTTTAAATTTTAAAAATAAATTACCTTATAATTCTTTAAATTAAAATTATTTTTTTACCTTTTTTGTTTCAGCATATGGGCCGTATGCTGCACCATACGGGACATATGGAGGTAAGACTGATTTTCTTATGAAAATTATTTGTATGCAAAAAAAAGCTAAAAAATTCCAAAAAAATTAAATAAAAAATAACTATAAATTCTATATAGTAATTTACATAGTTAAGTTAAATCTAATTTTGACAAATCAAATAAAAATTATGATTGTGAATAGCTTAATATACTTACAATATTGATCATAAGCTTGGTTATCATCCTAGGTTATTTTTTGGTACTGTGTGTAATATTACTAAAATATTTTGAGTAATATTCAATGCTTATTTATTATTTTGAATTTACAGAAACAATAGCAATTTTTATATTAATGCTCTATACATTAGTACGTTTTCATTATTTTAATAAATAAGTTGCTTATAATTTTAAGTAAGTGGTTAATTTTATTTAAATAAATCTTATATGACAATATAACAAATAACAAATTCTTAATAATTTAGCAATGTTAAATGAAGTAATAATTGTATTTATGACTGTACTAATTTGTTCATAATCCATATTTATTTTCAATTTACTACAAAATATAAATTGGAATAATATTATTTCACTCTGTATTGTTTTAATTTATTTTTGGTGCTTTTCGTTTGTATTATTAGTGATGAATACTTAATATTAGTCAGTTCTGCTACTGAATAAAATAATTGAAGAATGCAATATTCTGAAATTTCACTTTTTTAATTGTTTAGTTGTATAAGTAAAATAAAAACAATGATGAATGATTTTAAGTCAGTTCTGCTACTGAAAAAATTGAGGAGTATCATTTTCTGAAATTTTAGTTTTTCTATATTTGTATTTGATAAGTAGTAATGATGAGTATTAATTAAGTCAGTTCTGCTACTGAATAATTCTATATTTGTATTTGATAAGTAGTAATGATGAGTATTAATTAAGTCAGTTCTGCTACTGAATAAAATAATTGAAGAAGAAAATATTCTGAAATTTTAGTTTTGTTATTGTCATATTATAGTTAATAAGTATTAATGACGAGTAAATATTTTGTCAGTTCTGCTACTGAATAAAATAATTGATGAGTAAAATGTTCTGAAATATTATTTGTATATTTGTGTTTCTTAGTAAAGATTAAAGTATTAATGATGAGTAATTATTTAGTCAGTTCTGCTACTGAAATAATTAATTGAGGAACAAACTATTCTGAAATATTATTTTTGTTAAGGTTAAATTCTACTTTCTAAGTATTATTGATGAGTAAATATTTGTCAGTTCTGCTACTGAAGAAATTAATTGAAGAGTAAAATTGTCTGAAATAATTTTTGTATATTTATGTTGAAAATTATAAAGTATTAATGATGAGTAATTATTTAGTCAGTTCTGCTACTGAATATTATGAGGAGAATCATGCTCTGAAATCTGCAAACAATTACATCTGTTGAGGAAGCATTTATAATTGAAATTTTTTTGTTAAGTAGGTTATTTCAGCATTTAGATTTATTTAAAAAAAAAAACAAATCTAGAATTTAGAGAATATTAAAATACCTATAAAAATATTAATTGTTTTATGCTTTATTTAGTAAGTTTTGCCACTGAATATGGTTGATGAATAGTTGTATCTGAACATTTGTATGGTTTTGAATGTGTGCTTTATTGATTTTTGATTAGATACATTTATTTTTAATGATAAAATAGTCTATTAATTTTTTTAAATATTAATAATCACATTTTAATTTTTGTTCACAGCATACCCTCCTCAAGGATATGATTATTATGGAGGAGCAGCTTATCCAGGTTATGAAGCCGATTATTATGGTAGCTATGGCTACGCTGGATATGGTAAGATTTACTAACATTTTACCAATAATAATACGTGTTCAATTTCTATACATGTATTCTTCTTTACTTCAGATTATGGATATGGTTATGAAGCTCCTCCAGCCCCTGTTTCAGCTACAAGAGGCAGAGGTAAAAGTTTAATACAATATAAATCAAAAAATCATTCAGTTAATATTCAATCTTGTAACTTTACAGCTGCATTTAATGGCGCAGGAAAAACAAGAGGTGCATCTCGAGGATCTGGTGCAAGACATGCTCCCTACTAAATTTACTACCAATTCTCCTTTTTTGTGTGTGTTTCTATCTGTGTGTGTATACACTCTTAAATTACATTATCTTTTTTATATAAACAAATCATTTTCCTTGACGACAATAATTGACTTGTGAAAATAATAGAATACCCTCTCCCCCCTTTAGTGATTTATGTTATAAACATAATATTTAAAATGTACAAAAAAAATGAAAATTAATATTATTTGATTAAGCACAAACTTATGTAGTAAATTTATAAAAAAAAAATTTACTTTTTTTACTTTTTAGGTTAGTTGTAATTTTATTTTCCAATAAATAAAAGTAATGAGACATTTTTAAAGACTTGCACTTCTTGTGCATATATTATACTAGTTTTTTTTTTTGGTTTATTTGTGTGATTTTTATATAATTAATTGAATGTTTTTTTTTTTTTGTTTAATATATAAATGCCATATTATATATTGTACATATATATAATTGAGGGCCTTTGCAATAGAACATATTTTTAGTTGGCATGGAATTAACTAAGGAAATATATACATATATATTATATTTAAGGTGAAATTTCTATGACAATTCATACCTTGGCCACTTTTATTAACGACACACTTTCATCTCATGACAAGTCTGTTATATAGAAATTTCACAAATATAAAATTAAAAACAATTTAAATACAAATATTTTCTTAAATGAATTAATGCATATAATTAATTAAATTATATTTAATAAATGATTTTACAACATTCTAATTACTAGTAAAATTAGTGAACTTTTTTTTATATTCTAGTGAATTCAAATGATTATTATTTAATATTTAACAGGAAGCATTTAATTAATCATTTTTATACATCAATACATAGGTATTATTTTTGTTTAGGTTTTAAGTTTCTTTAGTTTGTATTATATTAAGCTAGAGTTGACTAGGCATAAAACTTCTTAATATTAGCCAATTGAATTGAGCTGAATAGATACTTTCATTAGAATTATGAAAGCTGATGATATAATTATAATAATAATTGTTCTTTCTATATGATGTATTTATATTATTGACTATTAACCTCACTTAAAATTGGTGATTATTTTGATGCTTTAAAAGAATTTTTTTGGTATTTAATGTACATTTTATGCCTGTCAATTTTGAAGTTTTTATGGTAAATGTTTTTTTTATGAATAAAAAACGATTATAATTTATGTGGCTCGTATCTTATTAATACAATCTAGTTCCTCACTTGAACAATCTTTAATTATGTATCTATATACATATATTCATATGTATGACTTTTAATTGGACATAATTTACTGTTCTTATCTAAAAGAAAAATTAACATTTAAAATTATCTGTAGCTTGGGAATAATTTTAGAATTGATGTTTGCTACTTGCAAAATTAATAAAACACTTAACGTTTTTCTAATCATTCATTTGATACATATGCCTGAGGTTTTTGACAAAACATGTGTTATGTGAGGATTCATGGTCAAATATGATTTCATAAAAAATGTGTTAAGACTAATGCCCTTGAAAGCAGTGCGAACAGTATATACATTTGACGATGGTGTGCCACTATATGTTTTATACAAAGTGAATAATATATATGCGACACGTAACTTGTTGATACGTCATAGATAAACAGTAATGAGAAAAGAAGGATGACGTTGCACTTTGATGCAGCCGTTACGGAATGTTTGAACGTGCGGTGTGACGCCGCCAAACGTCACGAGCAAGGAGGTTGTATGTTGCACGTACCACGGTTATGGTCCCGTGTAGTCGAGTAACCGGTATCGCGGTTCGCCGGTGTGCGCCGCTACTGCTGCGGATATTCCAGCGGCCATTTTTTTTGTTTACGAGACGCTATCTCGTCCCATGTCTGTAGCGTCTTCTCATCCTCCAAATTCGCTCTCGTTCCTATTTTTAGACGCGTACATTTATACTTAAATATTATTTTATATTGTTATATAGTTTCGTTTTCACGTTTAGCAACTATTTAGGCGTTAGTGTTAATATTTTGTAAGTCCACGTATCGCGAATCAGGATGGCCGACAACCAGCAACAAAACGGCTCGCAACAATTTGAAAACGCCGAGGGACAGCAGCAGCAGCAACCACAGCAGCAGCAACACTTGAACGGCACCGCCGAAAATTCCAGCACAACCAACGATTCCGGACAATTCGAATGCGTCCGGGATGACGACAGGTAAGACGAATGTATACTCGTAAATCCGTGTCAGAATATTACGGTCGGCGCGTGCAGGTTATCTGGCCGCCGCCGCCGCCGCCGCAGCTGCTGATCGGCGGTATCCCGATGGCTTTATTTATTTTTTTCGCGTCGGACGAATCCCAGTTCGCGCCGACCTCCGTCAATCGTGAAACGATTTTCGATCGCCTCGTGTATTTTCTTTTCGCGATCCTCTCCCCGGGCGACCGTATTTCAGTGGCTATCACGAAAATATTAGGTTAGGATTCCGAATGCACCAGCTTATAGATAGAGAGATACAAAGTGTCTCCGTGTTGCTGACTGTGACTAATGATGTCTTTGTCAAAGGTCTTTCGAGTCGTTAGCGGTGCATTACCTAATCCATTTTCTATATTGTATATTGATTTAAAAACGCGTTTATTACTATACGACCATGTACCCATATTTTATTCTACCTATTAACATTTTGTTAATTACCTTATTGTTACAGAAAAATATTTGTTGGTGGGCTCAAAGGAGAAACTACAGAGAGTAAGTGTCTTGAAAACACTTGTTGGTGGTGTTACAGGGATTATAATTTAATGAATTTGTATATTTTAGAAGATTTAAGTGAACACTTTGGTCAATTCGGCGAAATTGAAAATATTAATGTCAAAGTAGATGCTGCCACTGGCCGAGCGAGAGGGTTTGCTTTTATTGTATACAAGACAATGGAAGGCCTTGATAATGTTAGTATTACATTTATTGAGATAATTTATTTAAAAAAAAACAATTTAATTTTCGAGTATATCCAATTAGTATCTGTTGACTCTTAAGAAATTTAAGTGTTCCAAACAATGTTGAATTATCGATTAGGCTGTTACATTTTATAATTTTTTTAAATATCGTCTCTTTACACAATAATATTTGTGGTTTATGCATTTAAAGTATCCTTACTAACAATTGGTTATTATAATTTCTTAAAGGCCTTGGCGTGTACTAATCATGTAATCAATGACAAGAAAATTGACCCCAAGAAAGCTAAAGCACGACATGTTAAATTATTTGTTGGAGGTTTGTCACCTGATTTAACTGATGATGACATCAAAGATTATTTCAAACGTTATGCACCTCTGGTGAACGCTGAAATGCCATATGATAAAGTTAAAAACCAACGAAAAGGTTTTTGCTTTGTTACTTTTGATTGTATGCAGGCAGTTACTGAAATATTAAAAACGCCAAAACATGTAATCAATGGCAAACAAGTAAATATACATCATTTTTTTACCATGCGGATAAGTATTATATATATATAAATTTACTAGGTTGACGTAAAAAAAGCAGCATTAAAAGTTGAACCTTATGGAATGATGCCTGGTGCTTCAGGGCCAATGAGAGGAATGCGAGGGAATGTTCGGGGTCGAGGAGGCAGAGGAGGTAATTTTTCATACATATTATATTTAATTTATAATTTATAAACTAACTCAATTATTAAATACATATTTCTAAATTAATATTTTTATAGGTTTTCTTCCTCAATCTGGATATGCTTCTGGTGGCCCTGGTTATGGCTTTGGAGGTAAATATATTTTTTATTTATCTATATAATAGTGATAGTATTATTTTAATTAATTAATCACTATTTTAGGATATGATTATTATAATCAATATACTGGTTATAGTCCTGACTATAGTTATAGTTATGGTTATCCAAGTTACGGTGCTGGTGCTGGAGCTGGTTAGTTTTTTATTTCTATTAATATTTCTGTTGAATATTAACTAGTATAATTTATTGGTTTTAGACTACCAGTATGGAGGCTATGAACCACCTGCACCCCGTGGTGTGCATGGAAATCGTGGAGGAAAAGGTAAACCTTAAACATTGATTGCATTCCAAAATAATTTAAGAAATAAAATTATTACATTTCCCTTTTGAATTAATAATTTTATTTTGACATTTGTTTTGTAATTTATATATTAGTAGTTTTTTGTTCAAAACTGTCCATGCCCTGTATTTGTGTCCATTTAATATATTATTATTGATTTATACTTAATTTCACAATTGTTATTTATTAAATTATTTTGATTTTGAGCATTAAAATATTAATAATTTTATACATTTCGACTGGGAGTGGGAAATAATTTTAAGTGGTGCGTATCCAATTTAAGATAATATTTATTTTAAGAAATTACAAATTTAACAAAACTACAAAATATTATATTTATATTAATACAAATGTTCTTAATTATTTAAAATAACGCAACAATCTTATTTTGTGGTGCATATTATCAGCTTGATTATTAGTATTTTATCAAACATGAGCTCATAACCTGAACTATAATGCACATTGTGTAAAAGTTCAATGAATAATAACAATAATAATTATGAAATATTTTATGATAAAGTGTTTAATATTTTCAATTATAATAAGAGCTGATGCATAAATTACTTATTTATTAAAATTTAAAGTATTAAATTATAACTTTTTAGTAAATAATTTAATTAATTTTGGTATTTGAATTTATAAAACTATTGCTTTTTGAACTAAGTGAATTATTATTGTGCTAAAAGTAAATTTTTTTATTCTATTTTTATAATATAATTAATGATATCTAATAATCAGTGGTGTATTGGTTTATCAATTTATGGGTATATGCCCTTCAATACTCCCATTATTAAAATTTCTCATTCCACTGTGTTTGAAATATGAAACATTCTTGCTGTGCTTTCGTATTCTGTATGCTAATACTTTTTTTACTTTAAAATTAGTTCTATTGATTTTAGATGATACTCTTCAATTTTTCATTTTTCTTATTAAAAATTTTATCAAGTATTTTCATTCTGTTTTTATTTCTTTTCTGTGTTTTATAAATTATTTGTTCAGCATTTACTTATTTACATTTTATATTTTACTTTGGAGACACTTAGATACAAATAAAATTGTATGAATACAATTGGCAATATAACTATTTTTTTTTAACTTTAATCGGTAGATATTCTTTCTGATGTGCTGAATACCACATTCATCCATAGAAATATAAACATGTATATTATATAATATGTATTATTGTAAGTATCATTGGTTTAATTGATCATTATGTATAATGAGTATGGAACTATGTGTAAATCAACAATTTAGTTGATTTATTTTTTATATTATAGTATTAGATGATATTTAGCTGTGGTGAATTTTTAAGTGACATATAGTACCCATAAAGTATTATTTTACTAAAATTTGAAAATAGAGACTGGGGATCTACATGTATGTGTACCGCATGTATACCTTCCAATACACCATTGCTTATTCTAAGTAAATTTAAATATTTTCTCATTGATAATATTATTTATTATCACTATAGCATTAATAAATATGTTGGTATATTTGAGTGATATAATATGATATTCTATAATCAAATTTATGCAATTATTAAGTTCAATATTTAATTAATTTGTATTTGATAATATAAATATGGTTGTTGGATTTCATTAGATTTTCCACAAAGAAAACCTGTCAAGACGTCAGCCTAAACACTTATTGCTGAGCCATTTACACAGTCATCGTATGCCATACTGTTTTGCGTAAGCAGTATTGTTGATTTCGTTTTGCTTATGTACAATAATATATAAATAAAAAGTTAAATAAAAAAAAAAAAATTATAAAAATTGGATCCTTTGGCTAAAGTGTATAAATACTTGGACTTAACGTCTATCAGGGTCTAACATATAATGATGTGTATGTATTGTATGTACATAATAGAATGCCTACAACTTGATGTATATCTCAATTTTTTTTTTTTTTTTGTGTAATTTTTTTTATTTATTTATATTTTGTACTTTTTTTTTAATACAAAATAAGTCCATAGAATTATTTTTTCAATAGGGTGTGCACACGTTTTTCCTTCCTTATACTTTTTCTGGACAGTTTGTATCTATCACTGTGCATTTAAAGAAGGTTGAATTAACATTAGATTATAATATAATGTTTCAATTTTGGCAGGATTATCACTACTAATATACTTTAAAAAAAAAAAACAAAAAAAAAAAATTAAAATTGTGTAATTTAAATTTAATTATATCATGGATTTAATATATGAAAGTTTTTGCGGTCATTAGACTTTACATTAAATAAACCTTATATGCTAAAATTAAAAATTAAGTATTCATTTGGCTTAAGTCCCTTATTCCATTTTCATATTGGATTCCAATGTTTCCTTACCCAGTGATTTATTTAGTTTACATTTTCCAAGAAATTAAAATTGTTTCTATATTGATGTTGAATTGAATTACAAGTAAAACGAAATTAATGAAATATATGTATATTTATTAATTTTGTGCAAATTTTTGTTCATTTTACTCATCATTAAGTATTAATTTATGTATGGTAAAGGTTAAGATTGCCACACCTAAATTTGATCTCTGACTATCATAGAGTGAATTTATTTTTAAGAACTATGCTATTAAAATATCTTATTTAAATGTAGGTGTTTTACTAGATCTCCAATAATGTCTTAGATGTTTTAATATGTATTTTGCATGATATAAATTTGCACTTTTATCCCATATAGATAGCAAATGTGAGTGCCTTGTTCTTTCAATGTATTTATATAGACTTAGATTTTAAGGTCTTAAAAAGTGTAGGGAATGCACTTGGGAAAAAAATGTATTCTACTGCATTGTACAAATGTAAAGCAAAAATACCTATATAACAAAGCATTTATCGTTTTATCATACACTTGCAATTAGTTTATTTTTTGATATGGTGGGCAGTTACAAAGATAAAGTGTAGACTTATTTTATTGATAAACTATTTACAGTGTCATTGTGTTAATTTTCCAATTTTTTAAACTATTAGACGAGTGTATTTACTATGTATTACTTTCACATCTTGAAATAGGTAAAAAAAAGTATGCAATTGAGATGGATAATTACAAAACTACTCGAAAAAATTAGTGTACATTTTGCATAATCGAAGTAAAGATTTAGTACACATGATTTTGATTCTTATTTATAAATATACTTAATACAATTATATTCACAGTTAATATCAGTGATCATTGATTGAATAATAAAATTGTTAGTATGATCAGGATCATATTGTATTATCACCTCATTAGTATTATTTAAAAAGTATGAATTTGTTCAAGTTTAATAATGCTATTAAATTTTCTGATAAAAATCCTTCCTAATGTCACAGCACATCCCAAATTTTGTTGAACAGTTTAATTATGTTCTAGATATTTAATAGTCCAACGATCTATTTTAGTTTGAACGGGTATTATAGTTTTCAAAACCATCAATACTTTTGGAGTACAAATATAACCTGATTTTTTTAAAATTAATTGTTACAATTTTAAAACTAAATTCAAGCCCAATACATTTGTATAATTTTCACTGTATTGCACATTGATGTTAAAATTCTATTGTTGAAATCAATTATTTGGGTCGCTGTAAATTGAGTCCCATTTTCAATTTATTGTGTAAATTGCGTCCAGGGTATATTTTATACATACGTAATTATGTATATATATATATATATACATTATGTAATAAATATTAATTCATACCTAAATAATTTTCATTCATACGCAAGGTACATTTAGACATCTTACTGTCTGTTCAAATATTTTTGTCATTTAATTTCAAAAATTTGTGGAAACGGTTTTTTTAACCATCAACAACTTTTAATGTTTTATTTCTTTTGATTTTCATTAAATTGAAAAAAATATGTTTTATATTTATATAAAATAATAAAATAAATATTATTCATCATTATGTATTTTAGATTCGTAGTTAAACTTATACTGCCCATTCTGTGACGATCATAATTTTTATTTTTTATTTTGAGCATTTCTATCCCATTTGAATATTGACCTCATGGCACTTGATATAATAGCAGAAACAATATAAAGCATATAAACAACAATATAAAGCAAATTGTGTCTTGTACTACGTTTTGCGACTAGTATAAATTTCATTATTCATTGCCACCATTAGTTTTGGATGGCTAGTCTAACTACCCATGATTAGTCTAACAACGCCGCGAGGTGATGGAATCATATTTCTGAAACCCCAAACGATCATTGGGAAAAAATTGACTGAAGAGCTGTTTTAGATAGTAAGTGATATGAAAAATATTTGTTTACTTATCAAACAATATATAATATATTGTATGTATAATTATGTAATTATAGTAAAATACATCTAGCGGATTGAAGTGATCATAAAATATAAGGAGCATCTAAATACAGGAATGCTCCACCAATGAATTATATGAGCGTAAGTACTGTATTTGAATATCTATAGAACAGTGGAATGCTGTGTTGATGTATTAACATAGGCGAAACTACGGGTCAGGCCATGGCCTGGCCTAATGCAGACAAGACCCTGGAAATGATACAGATGAGGGACATATTTGAAAAAACAATTACATTTAAAAGAAAACTAAAATACAGATATAACGCAAAATATTGATTTTGTTTATTATAAATTAGATTTTGTTCAAATTGGTGTTGGTTGCACAATAATTTGTGAGTGTGTTTTTTAAACGTTATCCTATTCGTATAGGTTGTTTGCTAACAATGCTGATAAAGTCTCAAAAACTGCTAAGATTTTTTTATACTTTTTTTGAATTTTTTTAAAATATTTTTTTGAATTTTAACGAGAATTATTATTTTCACGGTACATAGCGATTTTTTCAATCAAATTGTTATAAAATTTTAAATAATTTATTCATCCAGTAAAAAATGTCCATTTTCAGATTTTTGACTAGGCGAATTTTCTTATCTATGGTCTAAGTTTTATAAAGCTCAATTTGATAAATTATTTTTCACAAGAGTTAAAAGTTGAAAAATTATGACTCAATTGTTTTTGTGAAACAAATATTTATATCATGAGTTTTCTTTGCCCGTATACCTAAGTTCCAATATATTGTGATATTGTGACTATTTTTATTAAAGACATGTAGATATATTGAATATTTATATAAAAAAACACAGCCATGAGTATCAAATGTATAAATATAACTTAATATTTTTGATATATTAAAAATAAACAAAATTTTAACCATCGATTTTTTTTTTTGAAACGGAGATGTGGACATTTTTAAGTATTTTGGCCTGACCTTACACAATTGTCTAGTTTCGCCTATGTATTAATGTATTAATGTATTATTTAGTAATTTCTCTATACTCACTAGGTACTGGGATTTTTTAAATAGAGATACAAATGACATATTATGGAATTATGGTATATGAAATTGAACTTCTATAATAATAATTCATTATATTACCATTCCCTGGAATGGGTTTAACTAAAACTCACGATCTGTTGGTTTTGGAAAGATGTTTATTTTTTTTCTATGAACACTTGGGTTAGATTAGTCCAAAAGTTTCATTCAGAAAAACTTATCGAGCGGAAATTGCACATAAATTGTACTTTGAAGTCATCATTTTTTTAACATAACAATGGTTTTTCCAGATTTGAAGAATATCTGAGTAGAAACAGTAAAATTTTACATAAACAACACTGTCATTAAGTTGTATTTTTCTGTGATTTTATCATCATAGTAAATAATCTCATTAATATTATGATAATTCAATATTTATCCAGTGAGGAATAGGCGTATTTTATCAAGTGTTTAAGGATAAAGGTTAAAAGGCCCTCAGAAAAAAAAAGCTTAGCATGTTTGTTATTCAAGCATTATAATATACTATTATTATTATTAAAATTAAAGTTAATTTTTCTATCCCATTAAAATATCATACCTGAAAAATATAAAAGTTTACAAACTTGTTTGTAAGGACAATAAAATACAAAAGTTATATATATTGGGCATTACCTGTAGAGGATAATGGCGTACAAAATTTGCACTTTGTACAATTCAATGTGGTTTTTTCTTTTGATATGATGTTAATGTAAGTTTTCCAACAATTTATTATACATGTAGTTCAACGGTGATCCCAGCAGGCTAGGACCTGGTAGGTCTGGGCCTGCCACATTTTAAAATAGTAATTATTGATATTTTTAACATTATTTAATTTTGAAAGGAGAATTATTTATTCATATATATTTATTCGTTCAAGAGATTTAATCATTTTGGAACCAAGTTTTTTTTATGATCCATTTGGGATTTGTGTTGTCATTACACGTTTAAAATAATTTGTCCTTTCATCGCCCATCATTGTGACCAATTTAGGTACTGTTTGTCGGGAAAAGACTAAAATAAAGCAAAAATAATAGACATTATCACGGAGATGATAAATAATTCTCAGACGAAATACCGAATAAAATAAAGCCTACAAAAAATTTGTTGGTACGGTAGCTGTACAAGTATTTTTATAAATAAATACATCTTATAAACACATTTATAATATTGAGAAGTTATTTGGTGAAAGAAATGTTTAATAATTTAATACAAAATTTAAATAACGTTCAAATAAAACTTCTAATCTGAATTTTACAATAATTTTCATTAAGGTTCTTTGATAAAGTCAATAACACTAATATATTTTATTCAGTGTACCATATTAATTTTATTTTAGTGTATCTTATTATTGTTATTGTAAACCATATTGTATAAGGACATAGTTCGTTTAATTCAAATAAATAATAAAATTTAACGATGAGCAACATAATTCAATTCTCAGTGTCTGAGTGGTTATATATCGATAGGTATGAAAGTAAATTAAATAATATTTTCGTTCAAACCATTCTTAATGGGCAAGTGAGGAAAGAGCAATGGTCTAGATAAAACTTCTCTAGCCCATGACTAAAATCCAGCGATTTAACATCAGAATAAATCTTAAGAAATAAAAAAAAAGTAATGCTTTATTCAAACAATTTAATTTTTTTAATTCAGTACACAGAAGTGTGTAACTACCCGGTAGTAGAACACTGACAATTTCACAAAATCAAACATTATAATATATACATACTATATGTAGTTTATAATTATTCCTATATAGTGGTAACATGTTTTTTTGTACATTATATGTAATTCCTGTATTGCATTAAACGTTTCAATACCATCTCTTTGATGCAAAATAATACTATTATATTTCGAACCATGTCAGAATGGTGTCAAATGTGTTCTTATTGTTATGAGTAAAAGTTATCACAGAAATCAAGGTCCATTGGATATTTTAAGCATCTGACCATTTATTGTTCAACAGAACTATTAGGGGCTGACAAACCTATCGTTTCATTAGGCAACGATTCATTGCGTTTCGAAGGTGGAATCAAATGTTCAGGTAAAGAAGCAGGCAATTCGGCACCTTCAAGTTTGATCTTGACCAGATACATAGCCAAAGCAAATTCGTCGCGGTCCAATAGCCCATCCTCATCGACATCAGCTAATTTCCATACCTTGGACAGTACAGAGTTGGGTAATTTTGTCTTGAGAAATTCTTCTTTGGCCGCTAAAAAGACAAAAGAAATTTTACACAATATGACATCATTTGTTTGCTATTCCACTCAAAACTCATTTACCAATGCGAACTACTTTTCCGTTGTTTTTGTCAAGAGAATCGAAAATTTCATCAAAAGGTTTCCTGTAATAATCAACGATCCATCCTTGTTCAAATTTCCCTTCGTCAATACATTCAGAATTCACACTAAAAGGACTTGAACTATCTTTTACATTTGTTATTACGTTACCTGAAATACATGAAAATAAATATTATATAACAATAATAATATAGGTATTGTAATAATTGAATTGGTTAAAATAATTTTAAGACTTTAAATATTTTCTCTATAGTCCATTTTTTTTTTTGAGGGGGGATTAACATTATTTTTGATTTAAACACTAAACTATCTTTAATGTTCACCATTTTAACAATATGTCAGTAGTTTTTACACATTTTATAATGTACATAAAGTCAAAATTTAAAATAGTTATACATTTTAAGTTAACAAAATTTAACAATAAAGTATATGTTTGAAAATTCTTTTCGGCCCAGAGATACACCATAAGTGTATTTTAGTTGGAGAGCCACAACATGTACATTGGACCTATAACTGAGTCCAGTGGTAGTACAAAATAACAATGTTTAGGAGCACAGCTAAAATTACTTTGACCAATCAACTTTTGCATGTTGAATAGACTCAACTAAAGTTTATCTAATCATTTCCGATCTGAGTTATACAGTTTAAGTATTTTAAATTTTAATTTTAGATATAAATTATCAAGTTTATATTTGCCAAAACGTTAAAAGTAATTGACTTTTTTGTACTTATGGCAATGATATATTGAAATTTTATAAAAATGTACATTTTTCTCTTTTTTTTATATATATACATGTATATTATGAGGTGCCTGAGAGGGAACTGCTTTTCGCAATAATTCCTCAATAGCCCTAAGCACATGGCTGCATCGCTAAAAACCCACGTGGTCACCCGTCTGGGTACTAGCGATGCTAGACGGTGCTTTACCGCTGCACTTGTTCTTGACTGCGATAACCATTGTGTCACACCACCCCAAGTAATTTTTCTCTTTAAGTCAGCAATGTCAATATATTAAATAGCATGTGTTAAAAAATAAACTTACTTTCTACTTCTACTTCATTCAATGTCATTTCTATGTCAAATCCATCCATTAAATTTTTTGCACGGTCTATTAGTTTTTCATCTAAGGATTTGAAAGTAGAAAAATCTTTTCCTTTTAGAATATCCTATAAAATTTCAAATTATAAAAACAAATTTAGTTTATGCTAAGTAACAGTACAAACCTTCATATGTTTTACATCTGGAAAATCACCCAAGCTGAGATTTTCATATTTTGTTTGGATGTCACTGTATACATTTTCCAAATCATTTATAAGTTCGTTTTGATATTTATTTTTCTTTATAAATTTTGATATTAATGGCATACGCGACTTAAGTTCACTAATTATGTATGCATGTACCTAAAATAATTTTCTAATTTAGAACTCAATATTATAAGAGTTTGATAAAACAACACAACCAGTTATTTGTTATTTCTTACAATTGCTGTATTTGCTCTTTTCCCAATAAGATTCAATTTGGACATGATTGCCTGATCTGGAAGAGACTTCACGTCTTGAAATAAGTCATTTTCTTCGTCGTTAAACATACTGAAATATTTTAATAACTTGTTACATATATAACAATACAATTTTAACATAAATTAAGTTATTAAGATTCTGAATGATTTCAAAACACATTTGTTTTTTTTTTTAAACACAACATTGACATAAGTGAGCCTTTAATATTTATAATTTGATTAATGAAAAATTATAAATTAACTTTACACAAACTTACAATCGATTAATATCGATTTTATAGGGCTGATCCCAAAATGAACCAATATATACTCTTGGAACTTCTGGACTGACAATCGTTTTACCAAGAGCCCACATAAGTGCACCATGAACTCTAAGCAATGCTCTTCCACTAAAAACAAATTATTTATAAAATATTCATTAGTCAAAAAAAAAAAAATAATAAATAAATAATGTTTTACAATATTAAGAAGACCCACATGTAGATTTGAAAATTATTTGAGAGGGAAATCAAATAGATATAATCTAAAGGGAAAGGGGTAATCATTAAATTATTACTGTTAAGACCAACGAATGAACTATTAAAATAATAAAATGTTTGGATTCTAAACTGTAATCATGCAAATATAGAGACAAATTATTCATATCCATTAAGTTAAAGATACTTAATGCAAAAAAAAAAACAAATTTATCGAAAAAAAATCATAATAGAAATTATGATATTAGTGTACCTATTATAAACTTGATACTCAAAGAATTAAAACAAACTATGACATTAATATGTCATACACTATAAAAATTATCAGTGGTTTTTAATAAATAAAAAAAAAAAATCACTCAAAATAGCTATTAATTATAATTTATAACATACTGTGTCATTTAGATTATTTTATTATTATTTTTTTTGTAATAAATAATATACTAATACTTCATATTTACTCAATAGTATCAGCTTTGTTTAAAATTATTCTTAATTTACTATCATGGTTTTTCAATACATCAATAGCTTCTTTCAGCTCGTCGGATATATCCAACTTATTCGCATCGAAAGTTAACACTATCATATCTGATCTCTCAGCAAACCAGTTCAATGTTTCATAAAAATTGTATTCTCGTTGGGCTCTTTGTTTTTCTCCAGACAGTATACCAGGAGTATCAACAAAAGTTATGGAATTCAATAACGGAGCATTGACAATGCCACAATGTAGTTTTTTCAAAAATTTATTTCCAAACCGAGACAAGTCTTTGAATTGTTTAGTTGGGTCAGCTACGAGAGCATTGCCAGGTATGGATTGTTCTTTTTCACCGCCCATGACCACCATAAACTTATCTGTTGTTGGTTCAGGACCAATACGAATACCGGGATAGTCCTTTTCGATGAGATATCTAAAAGATAAAAAATAAATTAGGTAACCAATTCATATTTTAATGACCCATGTGCATCAACAGTTGTTTTATTTTAATCAATAATTTTTAATTGAAATTTGTACAATATAGTAATTAAATTGAAACCATGATGCAATAATGTTATGAAAAATATCATTTGATTTACTTGATCATGGACGTTTTCCCAGTAGAATATTGACCGACAAATAATACCATGGGTTTTGCATCAAAGTCTTGATCGGACAGCAGAGGTAAATGAAACTCATGGTACAAGTAACGTTTTTCCAGAGGTAGTAGCTTGGATTTGTAAATGTTTTTTAAACGGTCAATTGACGTTTTTTTGTCTTTGACAAAATTCCTGCAAAAAAACGGGACGATTGGTATGGAGCCAAAACGATTCGTGCAGGCACTTACTTGTAAAACGAACGGTGAACGATTTTGGTGAAATTCGGATTTTTGCTCAAAGCTTTACAGCAACGGACATAACAATTAGGGAGCACGGTCATTTTAAAAAAAAGACAATAAACTTTTTATCTTTTACAAACGAATTTAACAGATAAAAAATGTTAAAGGATTGACAAGTAACAACACATCGGTTTCAAACACAAAAATTCACCGAAGGGTGATTGAAGTTTCGATACAAAAAATTTGAAAAAAACTCATCGAAACACGGAAAAAACCCTACTCACGTCATGATTCCGTCGACGTTGACGAATGAGCTGCTGAGCACTCGAGACGACGATAAAAAGACCGGATCGACACCATAGATAAAACAGAAACTAACCTTGAAAACAATAGACGAATGTCAAAATCACGGTTGCTGATAGCCGCGGTCGGAACAGACGAACCGGTTGACACGGGTCACAACCAGGTTCTCCGGTCCGTCGTGCACGGGGGCCTCGCGTTTTCGTCCGACTCCGAACTGTTCCAAACTGTTGTATTATCATTATTATATTTATCACGTCGTGAATCGTGATCCAAGTCATCGTGGATCCACGCCGCCCGTGGACAGTGCCAATTTTTTTTTTTGCGGTCGTCGGCAAACAGATGATCGTGCGCGTGCGTGTATCTACGTCTTCCGAGAACACGGAACGCCGGCGCGTTTCGAACGAACACCACCTACTGCGACGGTGTGCGGCGAATCCCGTGTTCCGACACGTCGAGCGAAAATAATCTGAGAACCGTCGAAAACAAATTTCGAATCTCGACGGGAAATCAAATTTTAGATTCTGAGTGAAGCGAAGGATCTTATGGTTTTACAATTATGTTTATTTTTTTTTTCTGTAAACACTTTTTCGTATAGAAATCCTTGTCCAAAAGTTTCGTCCAGCAACTTTTTAGATTCGAAATTGAACCGAGATGGTACTTTAAAGAGGTCATTTTTCCAAAATCTCCATAGTTTTTCCAGTAATCAAGAATAACGATCGAAAAACTGTAAAATCGGTAAAAATCCGCCGTAAACGAGATTTTCACTGTTCAGATTTTAGGAATTTAGTCATAAATCGAAAATTATTGAAGCTAGAAACTTGAAAATGTTATCCAATATCAAATACATACTTTTTTATATTGGACAACATTTTCAGAACAATTATAGCACTTTTGACTTAAATATAGAACTTTTAATTTACCAAATTGTTTGAAAGTTTTTATGTAATACAATTTTAAATATTTGACAAAAAGTTCTGAAAATTTAATATGACCTTACTCATATACCTACCTAATTATCTTAACAAAAATTTGAATATCGTTAGTCCGAATTTATTTTAATACATGTTTTAATAAGTTAATATGAATTCGTATACGAAAATATTGGCTGTTTTTACGTTAATTTTCTGCTTAAAATCTGTTTAAAACTTTTTTGGTGTATCTGATCATAATAAAACTTGGAACATAGATATAAAAACATTTTTCGAATCTTTTGGTGACAGAAAATTTCTAATGAGTTATAATTGTTATAACGATTGAAGTTTAAATGAGTTATATCTAATTGAATAATTTTATGAGGGTTTAATTACAAAAAAACTCACCAAAAAATATACAAATAACCGTAAAATACGTAAACAGTATTTAAATAATAATATATTATATTACACTGAAGCTTTGCTCAGAATCGTTTTATACTAAATAAATGAGTCATCATTTCTTTAAAACTTAATACATTCATCACCAATATCTTGTCCGAGGACCGAAGGGACGAAGGACGAACTTGTACCACAATCATCTCACTTACCAGCTTTTTTCGCTTTGCGTCACTCGCCGTCGTGCTCGTAAAATGATCGATTTATATGCCTGTATTTATACTCGTACGGTGTAGTCGACGACGGGCGACGGGCTATATTTACGCCGCGATCAATCATTCGGTTTTTTCTACTTTTATTGCTCGCCATCGAAAACCGCCGTAAAATAATTATTTACCTACCTGCACTTCGTTTTATTTCTTCGAGTACGAAAATCGTTTCGTTCAAATTTACAGGTACAAACTAAAATGTGTGCTTGTCGGTATACTATAAATAAACTATTATCAAACACTGTTTTACGCACGAAAAAATTGTCACATACACGTCATGTAACAATGGTGTACTCGGTCGTCCGAATAATTCACGCTGTACACCGTGTTTGAAGTGACGAGAAAATGGCAACGTATTCGCGTCATTAAAAGAAAAAAAAATACATTTGATCCGGTCGGTTTTATTTCGTAAAATTATTATCACTAAATTAAGGCGATTCCTCATCGTTAAAACTGCGCTTTTTACATATTTTCCCTGGCCAGTGCCCGTAGCTCTGACCCTTCTCACTCGTTGATTATTGTCTATTAATAACATTATTGAAATGCAATTTTTTTTTTTAGTTTAAAAAAAAAATTACACGCTAGTTGTATATGCTTTTGATCGAAAATGTTCCGTTAAACTTTTTGTTTTGAAACAAAATACTTTAAAAGCAGACGAGATTCATTTCGCATCATTTTATTACTCATTTTTTTTTTTTTTTTTTTAGTGTCAATGTGTTTGCAGCAGTGGTGACTTTAAGGGGGTAGATTATGGGGATAGATCAGTTCTCATTAATGTTTTTGATTACACTCGAACTAACAGAAATCCGAAGACTGAATTTGGTTTTGTAATAATGATAATAAGAATAATTTGTTTCAAAAAAATGAGGTACATTTAATTGAATTATCTTGTACATTTTTAGATTCTGAGCGAAAAAACGAATTTAATGATTTTAAAACGATATTTCCTTATTATTGATTTTTTTTAGAACACTCTTTTTCGAATTAATTGTCCAAAGGTTACATTCAGCCGTCTGTATCGATCCCAAAAATGTCATCTAAAGTGCATTTTAAGGAGGTAATTTTTCTCTGTTCCAATGGTTTTTTAAGTGTGTAAGGAAAATCTGCTGAAAAATTTAGTGGAAAAAGTAGGTATAATAGTTTATATCCACCCATCGGCCATCATCATTATCCTGTTCGAAGACCGAAGGGATGAAGAACGAGCTTCCACTGTATTATCTTGACGGCTATTTTTTTATGTTACACAACAAGTAATAATTGAGTGATTTAAATAATAATGGAGAATATTTATTTTTTTTTTGAAGGGGAGACGTCACCCACTTCTACCGTTGTCCAATAATTTTTATAAATGCTCCGCAAAAAAAAAAATAAAAAAAAAAAATACACCATTAGTCGGACTTATACGCATTTTAAAAACTTATTAACTTAAAAATATATTTATCAAGTTTTTAACGTTTCCTAAAATTCGTCTAGTACCTAATTATTGTTTTATTTAAATGAATATTTGGATTATAGAACTTAATGCTACTTACTACTTAGTGGTCAGTGAGCAGTATAAATATAATAATCATCATTATCATTATTTCGTGGTCCATACCGCTAAATATCAATGAATCAAATGTGGTTCTACTATTTATAGAATATAACTATGTATTATAATACGATGTATATATATATATATATATATATATATGTGTGTGTGTGTGTGTGTGTGTGTGTGTGTGTGTGTGTGTGTGTGTGTGTGTGTGTGTGTAAACTAGGTATACACATACCTAGTTTATAAGTATAATGACTCATGACAGGTAATTTACTCTAAATTTCATCTTTTACAAGTTACCTCCTAACGCGTACCTCCGCCTAAGCGGACGAAACGTACAATTTTGTGTGCAATAATGTTTTGTTTTTCGATGTTTTAAAATTATTTTATCCGCTCCATTCACATTAGTAATAATAAAGTATTTATTATAATTTATTGTGATGTATACGATGATATTATTTGATGTCCAATAACTCGACATTTTTATTTTATCTATATTTGTGTGAAATAACCTATATATTTTAATAATGTATTAATTATATTATTATCTACATATATTTTAATAATTGTAATACATATGAGTTCTTTAAATATTGTTTGTTTGCCGAAAAGTGCGTGTTATATTTAATTGTATTATTAAAAATCCATTGAGATTTGAGACTAAATTTCTTTGCAGGAAAACTTGACTCAATGGTGACGGCGTTTATCAGTTCAGTAAGTGTACGTCTGAACATCTATCTCAAACCGTAGATGGTACGTGGAAAAAAAGTCACACGGAAAAAACTTGACGAACTGTTACGGTTAGCATTTATTATGGGGTGTATAAATATTACATGTATACAACAAAATAAAATTTAGTATTAGAAAAAATAATAAATTACAATGTAATATACATGTTTGAAAAAAAAGCTGGATATACTTCACACTCTGGGGTATTCTTAGCTCTTCGCACAAGATAGATAATGGGTGTATTGAATTTTAAAGAAACGATAGATCATTTCTTTAGTTAAATGGTTTTGAGCTAAGCTTCAGTATAAAAATAAACCGTTAATAATCATTTTTAGTCTAATTGTTGGTAAGTTTTTTCTTGTTTGCAAAGAAGACATTTTTTTTTGTCGAAAGTTTCAAAACATGTCGTTCTGTCTATATCGAAAGGTTCATTATGATTGGACGGTCCAATATTATTTTATAAACATTCAAAGTTTAAAATTGATGTAAAAACAGTTTTTCCGTAAAAATTGTATGATAATTTAATTAAACGTTTATAAGAAAAAAAAACCCCGAATTACAATTTGTGAAATTTCGTCATTATCTGCATAAGTATATAAGCATGGCTTTACTAAATTATTAAAATATTATGCCAAATATTAAAAACAAACTTTAAACAAACAAGATATTTTCAAAGTTCTGTTTCAAACCCAAAATTTATCTTTTGAAACTTTCGTAAATTATGTAGCAATATATGGTGAACATTTCAAGTTTCTATAGCGACATTACTTTATGAAGTTACGACTGAAATCGATTCAATGAGTGTCGTTTATGGCAAATTCTAACGGTTTTTCTAGGGTTTTCAGCAGTTTTACCTCACGACTGGCAAAACTGTCGAGAAGAGAGAAAAATGAATCCTCAAACCATTACCATTTCCGGTCTATAGAGTTACTGGATGAAAATTTTTGACAAAGTTAAGTGTGCCAAAAAGTGGCTCTTGAAAAAAAAAACTGCATTGTAAAAACCAAAAGATACTTCGCTTCACTCAGAATCTAAAATCGCTCAATGATAACTCTACCTATATAATATATTACGATGTGTATGAATAGTTTTAAATTAACATTTTTCCATACCGTACCTATATATTATATTTTATAAAATCATGAACGATAGACTGCTAGGTGATGAGTGAGTAACATAGTTTTTGTTATCAGTATACACTGTACAGATAAAATATAAACCCATTTTCCTCGTTACTTGTTTGTGTTTTATATCTAATCTGAAATTATCTAAACGTTTGCTTTCAATAACAGTTGCAAAATTTTTAAGTAGGCGAGGATTTTTTCTTATATACACATTGAAATGAAATGAAATTTTCATAATTTTCTAATTTATAGATAAAAGTTGTGCATTCAGATTATATAATAGGTACCTATCTTATTATAATGTTATATTCATGTGGTCCACCGTCTACTTTGAATTAAATTTTAGTTTCCGAGTGAAGCGAATTTATACCGTGACGCATATGTATATATATATTGGTTTTACACTATAATGTAATTTTGTCGTGTCTGTTACCACGTATTCGGCAATTATTAATGTAATTAAAAAGTTTTGTTCAGCCCCGTTATAAATCAGACATTTTATTGTAAGCGGTACTCCACAAACGCCATTCTTCGAAACTCTCAATAGTCTTTCGATGCTAGAGAGAAAACTACCGAACATTTGAGTAAAAGCGGTAAAACATACCATAAAAGAGATTTTCATGTAGTTAATTACTTATATAACTCGAAAAAAAATCTGTGCTAAATACTCAAAACTTAACTAACAATTATGTATCATCACTATCGCCTAAAATATATATTTCACACGATATGAAATACAAAATCTATTTGGTATTTATACAAAGCAGTTAACGATTGTTTGCACGGACGTCCAGTGTGACAGTGATCGCAAATTTTTTCTAATCGAAGTAATCGAATGTACAGTGAATTATAGCTGTTTTAGAATTTGAAAAAGGAACTTTACTCGTTATACATATATACATGATGATAATTATGGCTAAAAATTAATGAATATCTACATTAAATGATAAAATGGAGTAAAATTTTACTTCACGTATAATTTTTTTTTTCATTTAGATCGGGCTGTACAGTTGTAATATAATATAACAGCTGCAGTATACCGCCTGTAAAGGCGTGCGTATACTTATGAGTCAGATGTGGCTAAATTTAATCTGACCAAAAAATCATTTAATATATAATACACTGCAGCACCATGGGCGTTCGGAGATTCCGATTTCTGGTCGAGCCCGAAACAATTAATCCCTTTTTAACACTATGGTAAAGTGTTTAGATTTTTTTTTTTTTTATATATCAAAGGCAACTCTGCTTGTACATTCAAAACCGCTATACTTATAAATACTTAAACACTGTAATTACAACGTTGTAGGTGTTTATTACTCCCACAAAGGTTTCATTAAGTAGCCCGGATTTAATAGCTCTTCCGAAATTTAAACACTAATCGCTCCTTTAACATGTTTACCACGTCAAAAATATCACTGCAAGAGCCATCTACACTAACGGTTACATATATATTTTGTTGAATACGCATCCCACACACATTTTTCCGCGCTCCCAAAAAATGTCCGGTCGAGTCCACGGGCTCGACTTGCTCAAGCCACGTTCACGCGCCAATGCTCTGGACTCCACTGCATGGTAGGAACACGCCACACGCAGTTACATCAAATAGGTACTTAAATACTGTAATACGGACATATTCATTTCACGATAATTTATCCGATATAGAACATAAGGATGTGCAAAAGGCTGGTACCGAATTGGTTCCCGAGCACTAACCCCACATGCCGAATTGGTTCCCGTTTGAAAAAGGTATTTTATTAAGGTAAGCTGAATTGGTTCCCGTTTAAAAAAGGTATTTATTAAGTTGAGCCGAATTGGTTCCCGTTTAATTACGCACAGTTTTCTTCTGGGCTTAGGACTGTCAACTTAAAAGAAGGCTTGGTTAAAAATGTGCGTTAATTTGTGTTATAAAACAAAATGATATAATATATACAATTTTAAATCGTTGATTTGGAAGTCAACTATAGTCATCACTAGGTGTAGGTATAAAATACAAATAATAAAATATAATAAATACAATTATTTAAAACCGTTGATTTGCAAATTTAAAGCAAACTTTCTTTAAGTATTCAATTCGCGTAAGCGTCTTATTAGTGTACATACAATTTTCCAAGAATTTGTTATTTTTTTCTTGTTTGCTAGTAAGTTTTCTAGTATTATTACTTCGAAATTAAATATAATTTAATGTCTGAATACTGTTTAAAGTCTCATTTATATTTTATACTGTCTAATTTTATTTATATTTTGTACCAAATTAAAGATTACCTGTACACAAACGGGAACCAATTCGGCTCAACCTAATAAAATACCTTTTTTAAACGGGAACCAATTCGGCCTAACTTAATAAAATACCTTTTTCGCACGGGAACCAATTCGGCCAAACGGGAACCAATTCGGTTACTCCCGTGCAAAAATCTCTCGAATAATCGATTCCGATCGAATGTCGGTATCCAATAGTACGTACCTATTGACTACCGTCCCATTTATATTCAATTTTAATGAAACGGGAATAATTCGACACTGAGATTGTGCTACACAATAATTACATTTTAATGGTAATGGAGATAGTGAAATTGTGATATTGCATGTATTAGTGCGATATCGTTCATGGTTTTTATCCCACTGCTTTGGATACAGATATTTGTGTGGTCAATCAAGTCCGTTCCATATATATTTTGTCACAGTTCAATACCGAACATCATAGTTCACGCGTCCATTGACTTTTCGCTCGCATATTTAAATAAAGTGTAACTCGTAATTTTTACAAATTTTATTTTACTCACCACAACTGTAAACATGGTAAGATTTTTTTTTCCTTTAGTATTAAACTATTGTTTCGAAAAATGATCCGAGTATTTTTCACATAATTACTAATTTTTATTAATTAATAAATATAAATAAATAATTAACATTGATTTAACGTGATTAATTTATTTGTATATATTTGACATTATACGAATGACTGTTTAATAAATACCTGGGTGTGCAAAATAGAAGGATTTTGTATATTTTTCTCTATAAAACATATCGAATTATTATTATTATTATTTATTACTATATGTTGTAAATAGCATTTTTTTCTCGTTCTGTTTTAGTGATTATTAAAAAAAAAAAAAAAATTGTTTTATGTATAGGATTAATTTAAGGGATAGTAATAGTGGCCCAAAAGGTACATTTTGGCAATTTTGTAGATCATAGATTCGATCAACGAGTAGTTAGTAATTTATGGTAAATTTTGACATACAGAGTTTTGCAAAAAATCGTTTTTTTAGACAACGATTTATCATTAGTTTCGAATTTAAAATAATATCATACAACATCTATCGAGCATCATAGATGAGTCATTTGAAAAAATTATCTATCACAAGTGTCTTACCACCCATCGCCATTATTATATATTCAAGGAGTAGAACGACGATGGGAAAATTTCCACCAACATCATTTTAGTGGATTATTTTTTATATCAGTCACAGATTCGGATAAACAGTAAATATTATAATACTGTACATAATACTGAGAGATTTAGTCATGAGTATTCATTCGTTGTACTCTTCAGTGTGTAGGGCTATAGCCTATATGTGTTCGGGATCCCGAATGGTTTTTCAATTGTTCTGTAGGACGTTTTTAAAACATTAGATTTTCAAGGAGAAAAAAATGACGATTAAATTTTTTCGGAATATATTGATTGTACGGTAATTAATTTTACTATCAAAGTATAAATAATCTCATATAGTTTTATGAATTAAAACTGAAAATGTTATAAATAATGGTCGTTAATGTTCGTGATAAATATCCGAACTTGCATAGCTATAAATGATATTGTTTGTTTATTTTAATCGACACAATAACGAAATTATGTCTGCAATACTTTTAACTATTTTAAAATATTTTTTATCCTTGTTGCTTTTCCGTCATAACCATACTTGGTTCTATGCATATTACATATTACATATTCATTTCGTAATCGTTCAATCATCTCTGTTTGTATTTTTCTAGAGACTAGAGAATATAGTTTAGGTTTTACGAAGCGTATGCACGACAAGAATAAAGCGATTTGTGGAAAAATGAGTAGAAATGTATCATTCCTATTAATAGTCATTACTATAAGCTCATTGCTGTATTACGAATAGTATATCGGCATGGGAGTAGGCAACATTTATTTGGAAAATGTTCTTAACTAATTTAGCTAAAAGTCTTCCTGATTGAATTTGACGATTGGAATTTTAATAACATTGAAACTCCGTTCTTGGCATACATATGATAAATAGAATATATATTACGAGTCGATGTTTGATGTTAGGCGTCTTATTATTTGGTATTTTAATAAAATACTAATAGTAGTTGGTCAGTAGAGTATTATTTGGAAAAACCGAACGGGACACACGAAACAAAAAACAAAATGTAACATGCTATAATAACTTATAGGCATGTATCAATACAAGGATTTCTAGGTTGGAGTTTCCTGTGTAATTGCATAAACTTTAATATACAACGAAATAATATTTCAAATCCACAATACACATTAAATATTATATTAAAACATAATAATAATATAAAAACAATCATATCAAAATTGAATATGCCTAGAATGTGTTTTGTCATACTGTTTAGCGCTTAATTATCATATTATAAAATGTGTAGGTATACATGATGAATAGGAAGGACACGGGTCCTGGAGCCCACTTATTTGTAAACATTTCTTTGTAATTGAGTACCTATTATTAACTTATTTTGACTTAGTTAGCTTTATACTTCATCGAATGTATTATATTAAATTATGTTGTAAAGCATATATATGTATATTAATTTTATACTTTTATGTTATGGTATATTTTTAAAACTTGGAAAGTGCGATCATTTTGTAAGACAGCCAAATATGTTTGTAACTTCTAATATTAATAGCCACAATATCATGGTATTATCTTAAAATTGATTATTACTTACATTACATTAAATTTACTACTTTTATACTACAACTGGTACTTTTATTGTATTCAGAAATTCGTTTGAATTCACGTCAACTTAACTACTTATACTAGCCGTTAGGTAGATACTCAAATGTATAACAAATTGGAAGACATGAAAATTAGATAATTTTTGGTGTATAGGTCATTTACCTAGGTAAATTTACGTAAATATATAATTTAAGTGTTACCATAATCATAATTACCTGTTAATAAAATTACAATATTGATAAAATTACTTTAAAATTCGCGCGTATTGAACGTAAATTGTATTTTCATTAAAAATGAAATAAATATTAGACCAAGGTTAAGTGCATACTCGTTTAAAGTAAATTTATGTAATTTTGTTAAAAAGAAACATTAATTAAATTGTCGATATAAGGTTACTTATAGTAGGTAATTGTAACTCTTAAATGCGGTTATAACAATAACTTTATTTTATGTTTGCATTATTTATTGTATCTAATAAAATAACATACACACGTGTTAAGCATGTAAACAATAGGTACTTTAAAAAAATTAATAAATATAATAAGATAGGAATATTGTTAAAATGATCTTGTATTAAAATGGAAAATTTCAAAATTAAAAAGTAAAATTTAATTAAAAAAAAAATGGTATACCTACAAAAAATGATTTATTGAAATATCATATTTTATAAAATATTAATATACATATAGTTTATCGTTGTTTGAATTAGAATCATTAAAAAAAGTTTAGTTTTATCCATAAAAATATTAAAGGTATGATTTTTATTTAGCTGTATTATCATCTTATTCATACAATTCATTTCTGTAAGATTTATTAATCAAATGAAGTGCACATGCATTTTATGTTATTCTAACTTATTTAAATTTGCTTGATGTAAGCGATTTATTAATCATAGATTTATAATAATTTAATATTATCTTATCAGCACATATAATTATGTATTTTTACTACCCACCAACAATAATTTGTTGAACAAGGAAATTGTTTTTATTTCATCATATTCTTATCTCTACTTTATCGAATCAAAAGTAGGCGTATTAAAATAATCAAAAACCTCTAAATTCTAGATTTTTTTTTTTCATTCTTACATCAATTACATCGCATTTTTTGAAGTCATCTATAATATTCTATATCAGCGGTTCCTGACCTTTTAGATACTATTACCCATAAATCAGATTAGATATTTACAATTACCTCTCCCCCAAGACACAGTTGAGTAATGAGGTGATAAAAGTATCAGTGCCATTAGGATCAGCTAGGGCAGTGGTCTTCAACCGGTGGGTCACGACCCATTTTTGGGTCGCGTAAGCTTTAAAATTAGGTCGCGATAAGTCTCCTTTTTAAAATTAAAAATAAATTTATAAAATTATAAAAGGCACAAAAATATTTTTCATTTTATTTTATATTTTCATATGAATCCTATACATTTTCAATTAATAATAATTAAATATTCTAACTACAACAATGCAATTTATATCTATTCAGTTTTAATAGTACTACTGCAAAGTATTAAGCAATTTTAGATTTTTTATAAAGCTTACGTGGGTCACGAAAAATGTAGGCCTAAAAAAGTGGGTCGCAAGTCCAAAAAGGTTGAAGACCACTGAGCTAGGGCATAGGTAGTATTCAAAACTATCAACAGCAATATTATATTATTACGTTGATATCAATCGTAAAAATAATATAATTTCAATAGTTGTACACGTGATCGATACAGATTGAATAACAATAGATATAAAGAAAAAATGTTTTTAAAAAAATAGTCTAGTTTTTACCCCTGAAAAATTACTGTTTTACCCATAGAGGGGTAATTACCCTCAGGTTAGGAACCACCGTTCTATAGGTATTATGCATTTTCAAGTTGTAATAATTGTCACGGCTACTATATTAAGTTATTTATTTAGCATTAAAATAAATTATAACTTTCTCGGGAAGTTACGATTATCAACTAGATAATATTGTAAATTTAACTGTTGCACAAATTAAATTATTATCTCATAGAGTGTAAAATTCTTCCTTATTCTAAATAAGGAAAATAGATAAAAATTGTTGAATAATAACAGTATGGAATACTTGAATCCGTTATTGTTATGAAAGTCTAGAAAAATATTACTTGAAGTTGGATTACAAAAAAAAAAAAAACCAAGTTTTAGTATTCAAATTTATAACAGTTATCGGCATTTATACGTTATTCTATAAAGTTAAACCATATTATTCAAATTGTGAAATAGGTATAGCCTAATGCCGAAATTTCAAATAAAATTTATAATTTATCTTTTAATCGTAATAATAATATATGTATTATTATTATTAACACATTTAAATGAATTTTATTTATTGCGGTTTATTTAATTTTAACACTTCTTGATTTCAGCGTGAATGCTTATCTGTGCACGTTGGTCAAGCTGGAGTTCAGATCGGGAACTCTTGCTGGGAACTGTACTGCTTAGAACATGGCATTCAACCCGATGGTAAAATGCCATCCGAAAAAACCATCAACGACGACAGTTTCAATACTTTTTTCAACGATACCGGCAATGGCAAATACGTCCCTAGAGCTGTATTTGTTGACTTGGAACCGTCTGTCGTCGGTATGATCAAATGACGTATAGAACGATAATCGATTCGATTTGGTTGTGTAAAAGACGCGCAATTCATTAGATTTATTCGTTTAGACGAGGTGCGTACAGGCATGTATAAATACCTCTTTCACCCCGAACAATTGATTACTGGCAAAGAAGACGCAGCCAACAATTATGCTCGTGGCCACTACACCATCGGCAAGGAACTAGTTGATGTCGTGCTTGACCGAATTCGAAAGCTATCTGATCAGTGTTCAGGTCTCCAAGGGTTCTTGATATTTCATTCGTTCGGCGGCGGAACCGGATCTGGGTTCGCGTCGTTACTTATGGAACGTTTGAGTGTTGATTACGGCAAAAAGAGTAAACTCGAGTTCGTCGTGTATCCCGCACCAAGAGTAAGAACTTTAGAAAAGTAATACTTTCGATGTCATTATTAATGGTTATTAAAATAAACTTGATTCATATAGGTGTCCACCGCGGTGGTCGAACCGTACAATTCCGTTTTGACTACTCATAATACGCTCGAACACTCCGATTGCGCTTTTATGGTGGACAACGAAGCCATATACGACATTTGCCATAGGAACCTGAGCATCGATCGCCCGTCTTACTCAAACTTGAACCGTCTCATCGGACAGATCGTGTCTTCCATCACGGCTTCGTTGCGTTTCGACGGAGCCCTGAACGTCGACTTGACCGAATTCCAGACTAACCTGGTCCCGTACCCGCGAATTCATTTCCCCCTGGTCACGTACGCGCCAATCTTGTCCGCAGAGAGAGCTCATCACGAATGTTCGTCGGTCGGTGACATCACCAACGCTTGTTTCGAACCCGCCAATCAGATGGTTAAATGCGACCCGCGCCACGGCAAATACATGGCGTGCTGTATGCTGTACAGAGGCGACGTCGTGCCGAAAGACGTGAACGCCGCGATCGCGGCGATAAAAACCAGACGAACGATACAATTCGTGGACTGGTGTCCGACCGGGTTTAAGGTAGGAATCAATTACCAGCCGCCGACAGTCGTGCCGGGAGGTGACTTGGCCAAGGTGGAACGTGCCGTTTGTATGCTGTCGAACAATACAGCTATTTCTGAAGCATGGGCTCGCTTGGACCAGAAGTTCGACTTGATGTACGCTAAGAGAGCGTTTGTTCATTGGTACGTTGGCGAGGGAATGGAAGAAGGAGAATTTTCCGAGGCCAGGGAAGATTTAGCGGTTTTAGAAAAAGATTACGAAGAAGTGGGCAGTGACTCGCCCGATGATGATGTTATGCCCGAAGATGATTATTAAATTAATACTCAAATATCGGAATTATCTTTACACAGAATTTTATTGTTTTACGTTTTGCTATTTCGATGAATTTGTTAACAAAAAAAAAAAAAGTAAATAAAAATAAATACATAATATATATATATATTTATATATATATATATTTTTAAGTATGCAGATTACATTAAAAAAAATTATAACACTTATACGACACATTACAGATTTTTTAATAGCGTTCAATTATTGTACATATTATATCATAAAATACATTTATATTGTTTAAATGATGATTTATACTTTTAGAAAATATCTTAATTAACAATTATATAGATTTAGGGGGTCGACAATTAATGATTTAGAAATATGCATATACTGTTAAGACAAAAATATACAGTTTAAATTCGTAGGTATTTGTATGATTAAATGATAATTTAATGGGGTAAAGATTCTATGTAACTATTAGATATCCATCAGAACTTATCATATAAATATGAGTAAATAAATGAATAAATAAATAAATACATATATATGTATATATATAATATATGTAAGACCTAATAAACAATGTAATAAAATATGGGGTGGGACTAACCCCTTGAAGCAGCGTGCTCGTTGTAATTTGTAAGAAAAACTGGCAGGAAGTATTGAATTTATCATTTAGTGTTTTTTCGAATCCTTGTGATTAGTTTAAGTCCTTATTACTTAAAAAGCATTTATATTTCTTATCGTACCTATATACTTAAGTACTTAATTGTGTGTGTATGCCATCAGGTAAACGTCGTGGAAACACAGCAGCACACGGTTATACGAATATTGTGTCAGTTCGTAATAAAAGGAATTAAGCCGGTCTTGTACTTACGTTTCTTGTAATGCTCGTTAATCGTGGTCATTTTCAATGAATAAGTTCGATATCGATTGGGTTGAAGAGCAAACGTTGCTTTCGAACACGCAGTGCTCATTATCGTGGTCAGTCGTTTGAGAGTTACTTGACTTCAGAGTGGTGAAGAATAAATCTCTAGGAATTCTACTCGAATTTTTCTTTTGAAACAGCACAACTCGTTATTTTGCCGGTCACTCAAGTAGCAAGGTGGAAAGGTCGCTCAAGTTTCCCACAACAGGTTTTTTTTTTGCTGTACAATTTTTGACAGTCTGAGGATTACTAACCGAAAGAACCGTTGTAGGATACGCCAAACCTTATCGAGGCGTACACAAACAATTTATCGCAGTACGTATTCTATTAATAAAACCAATCTAACAGATGGTTATTATTCCATAGGTACGTTATTATCATGATCGCTAATGTTATACTAAATTTGCATATAAATCTAAACTACTCCGGGAACACCTAGTATTTACATTGGACCTATATACATTCCTAGTCAATGTCTTCATTATCGTCTCTTGTACACAAACGTGCCGAATTAATTTTTAATTTATACAATATATAAAATGCTATATCTGTGTATACTGTATACCACGTGTAACACGTGTAACAAAATAGTTTTAATAATAAAATATCAATTATGCCTGATGAAAGCGACTCTATTGAAAACGTAGAATGAATATTACCTCGCATAGATGTCGATTTTAATGTTATTGATAAATGATAAATAAGTAAGTATAAAAGTACCTAATGTGATCAATATGACCCCAGTAGTCCACATGCTGTGGACACAGCACAACACATGGCCCCAAACATGACTCAAAAACACTAGCAAAATAGATTCATACACTCCAAATAAGATTACCTATTTTAATTTTGACAATAATTCATAAACACAGATAAATGTTATTCAAATAAACGTCATTTTATTAAAGTTACGGTTGTTTTAGCTTTTATATAAATTATTAATTAAATTTGTACCTTAAGATTTAAATTGTATTAGATTAAGCCTTTATAGGTATCGCCATTAGATACGATTTACTTAAAATATTTACCATTACCTATTTACCTATATATATATGGTTCTACTGGAGACTAGAAATTAATCAATTAATAAATTAAAATAAAGTTAAAAAGCTAAGTTAATTTAAAAACTTAATTTATGAATAATAACTGTATTTTAAATTCATTGTATTGCTCTATATATGCAATCTAAATTTAAATTGATCGTCAATAAAGTTAATTTCGATTGTTAGTAGCCATAGAAGTATTTATATTATTTTTCGGTTTTATGTTGTTTGATGAAAAAACATAAATAGAATGAGTATAAATTAATGAAATTTTTTTAACTTATTGTCAACTTCATTGATGTATTAAAAACATATATATATATATATTTACTTAATAAAAAAAAAAAAATTTAACTTACCTAGTGGAAAAATATTATCAGTATGCTTTGCAGCTATGGTTTTACTAAACTCGATCATCATTGATTTTGAAACAAAAGCACACATATTTGAACATTGAATACGATATATGAAGATTTTTATACTAATAAGTACAGCTCCGGGAATAATTAGCAAAAACATTAAAATTTAATTTTACGCTCCTGTACCGTACTTGAGAGCACATAAATGTAAATCAGTTTTGCATTTCTTGGAAATCGAAAAATCAAGCCAATTGCGCGTTTGGGTTTCATTGGATCAATGTAGTTTATATAATATAATATTAATATTTGACATTACTATAAGCGATTTCACTCAGCGTTAATTTCTTAGAAATGTACGCTAATTAAATACATTAAACACGTGTGCAAAGAAAAAAATACGTTCACAGCCCCTCGAAAGGTTCTTTCATTTCCTTTCTGTTCTGGGCAAATACATAAATACTGTTTTTTACAATTTTAACGTGTTTTTTTTTTGTTTTAACATCCACATATTCCTAAAAATTATTTCAGTTTATTATTCAACACGAAAATACGAATTATACTGGCCGACATTTTAATTATTAGTACACGCCATTGACTATTATACGCTATATAAGTATACGTTTCAGATCAAGACTTACAAACAGTTAGACTGTGGGGAACAAATAATATTTTAAGCATTTGATTTAAAACGAACCAGAAAAACCACGAAGCGATTTCACTCAAAGTTAATTTCTTAGAAATGTACGCTAATTAAATACATTAAACACGTGTGCAAAGAAAAAAATACGTTCACAGCCCCTCGAAAGGTTCTTTCATTTCCCTTCTGTTCTGGGCCAATACATAAATACCGTTTTTTACAATTTTAACGTGTTTTTTTTTGTTTTAACATCCACATATTCCTGAAAATTATTTCAGTTTATTATGCAACACGAAAATACGAACTATACTGGCCGGATATTATAATTATTAGTACACGCCATTGACTATTACGCTATATATTAGTATACGGTTCAGTTTCAGATCAAGACTTACAAACAGTTAGACTGTGAGGAACAAATAATATTTTAAGCATTTGATTTCAAACGAACCCGAGAAACCAAGAAGCAGCTGAGGATGAGTGTCGGCCCGCCCTCGATTTCACGCCGTATTTCGTTTATACTTTTCGATTTTAAATGTAGAAAACGACACGGAATATCGTCGGGCGGCGCAGCGGGTAGGTGTGTCATAGACATACGTATTTGATATAGGTACGCGGCTGTGACAATAAATACTCGTATAATAATAATATACTACGACGTTAGCGGTGCACGGGAATCGCCTCCCGTCCCGACATACCCGAGGCCCGAGTTTCTTCCCGTTTTTATCATAAAAAAAAAAAAGGTAGGCACACATTACATATAATATTATTTGTATACGAATAGCTTCCCATTTTCTGTCTGAGTCGTCGGTAAACGAACTCTGACAAGTGGTTCTAGATATTTGAAAAATGTTTAGTTCTCGCCGTGAGTTTATTTACATAATATAGTCTTAATGGAATAATATACTTTAGTTTTCATTTATTTCTTTCGTTTTATGAATTAATTAAAAACTCAACCATGAAATCATATACATACGTGCATAATATTCACATCAAGAACTAAAGAACAAATCAAACTTTAGTCCGTGCGTAGTTTTTAATTGTAATACATTTTGAGTTGTACATTATTATTGGTAAATATTTGTGTAATTTTACTGACAAATAAAATGTTTGTGCAAAAGCCATATTGCATTCATTTTCAATATAAATTAAAGTTATTCATTGCATTTTGATTATTCTATTATCTATATATCTCGTATTATATTTCTTTATTTAGAAGAAGTAATTCATTTTATTTTGGTAATCCGTTGTAATTTGAAAATTTAATACTCAAATCGGCTCCGAATAATCCGAATGGCAACCAGAAATAAAAATGGGTAAACAACACGATTAGGAGGTAGGAGGTAATGTGGTAGGCAACTCGAGTTCTCCGGAGACGTAAGCATATTTCTCGTACTCAATAATATCAAATTTATTTTGCTCGTTATTACTTATTACCAACATTAACACTAATCGTATATATTATGTATTTTAAAGCCGACCAACGCTGACCGTAAGAGGTTAGGCCTCGGGGTCGTCACGACCGTATTATGACCAGGCTCGGGTCAACCCATTGTACCCGTGGACTATTGATAGGCCTTAGGCTCAGGCGATTGACTTTTTTAGTCCAAATATCAATATCATAATACTTGCCATTGGGTATTTTCTCATTTCGACCGTAGTGAAGTTTCAAGTAGAGAGTAAAATATATGTTGTCTAAGTGGCGGCTCACGCGCAGGATGTTTTCGCTGATATGACGCGTTTATATTGTACCGTTGTTTATCGTTGTTTATCATAAAATATTTTATTATTTTATTTTGTACCGGATCATTCTGCATTCAAGTGTAAATATTATCAACGTTTACGAACTAAAAAACTTATTGTGAAAAAGCGGGCATTACTTGCATACTTGTAGAGGGGCCTTTTATTCGTTAGGACAGTGTTTCCCAACTGGTGTTCCGCGGAACCTAAGGGTTCCGTGAGATGATGTCAAGGGTTCCGTGAAAACCTTGTGCCGGAAGTATCCGACAACCCACTCATTCAAGTATAGAAAACATATGTCAGCATTACTACTATAGAAAAATATGAGGGTTCCACAAAAAGTTCAAGCTCTTGCAAAGGTTCCGCGAGTTAAAGAAGTTGGGAAACACTTTAGTTAGGAGACTCGAGTCCATTCCGCCGTCGGTGCAGGGGACCGGTGGTGAAGTGAATATAGTAAACTCGCGATATTATATACAGTGTACGTATATACTGAACAATATTTATGGTGCACAAGTGTATAAGCCACAACGGTGAAATTTTAAAACGATGCGTATAGGAAAGAAAATGAAATTTATAAAGTTTATAACGTCTAAATAATTTTGCCAGGCCAGAGGAAAAACAGTCGAAATTGAGTGAAAATGCCGTGAACGACATTTTCGTTGAATCGAATTTATTTCTGTGGGATGAAAAATCAGAAACACATACATTATTATTGTCAACGGCGCGACGATTGAACGAGTGGATGCGGGTGGTAGACCGTTCACGGAGTCTTTCACCTATAGGATTGTTACTGTTATCATTATAATTGTTATTCATTTAAACGAAAATAACTCTGAAAGAAAAAAATAAATATTTTTTAAAATCGCTTTCCGACGACTGCAGCAAAACGATATAAGTCGACCGTCGTGTTGGACGCGCCGTATCAGGACCTCGGTCCTCACGTTGACAGTGGTAGGCCGCAGCAGATCAGATGCCGTTTTTATAGACGCACATATCAACGGTGTAATCGTTCTACTGACGGCCGTGGTTGGCGCGTCGGATTTCAACTCGCCAGGTCGGTGGTTCGAGCCCCGGCAGTGGAAAAATTGTGTTTTAATCCGAATCCATATAGAAAGATAACAGAAAATATATAAAACAACATTTTTATATAATATCTGTGGTTTCAATCACAGAAAAATTATATTTCATGGAATAATATGAAATGTCATGGATTAATCAATCATATTTTGCCCTGTTCGCATAATATGTATTCTAGATTTCAATTTTATACGTTGAGTTGGCTATCTAGTTGTTTTATATACCTGTGATTGGTCATGAGTATTTATGATGCGTGTGCAGTGTGCGTATTTTATTGTTTAGTGACAAAAAGTAGTATCAAAATAATTTCAATAATATTTTTTTCGTCATTTGCTAACGACTTACCACCTAAAGATAACACGCAGAAGTGAAACTTGCTGAATTACCTACATAGTATTGTCTTTTGGTGAGTAATTTATAGTTTAATTTTTCATGTTTTAATTCGTCTAAAATTGTCTATAAAAAAAAAAGTTTGATTTAGCACAATAAAAGCTTAAACATTTTTCATAATCGTTCATTAATATTTCATACATTATTACAAATGTGTAATTTTTGATTACTTACAAGACGTATCTTTCAGTTGTTTACTAACAATAGGCAATAATACAAATTATAAATAAAGATGGCTGGAAGAATTCCGAATGTTGGTCCAGAAGTTTTAGACGCCGCAATTTTATTGCATAAAAAGGATATCGTTACACATGATGGTCAAGGTAATTAACATACTGTATAAAATATTAATACTTAGTTAATTCGTTGCCAAATCACTGGCGTTATTTCAGTTTTTATATTCTGTAGCGTTTGGTTTTAAATGCTGAGTAAAAAAAAATTACAATACTATTAATATATCCTATTCAATAATTTCTAATATAGGTATAGTTGGCACAACAGTAAATGTATTCGTGGTTACGAATTATTAAAAATTAGTTACTAATTTTTGGCGCAGGTTCGGACTCCTTATGACCGTTTTTCGAGTACCGGGTGTCAAGGTCAACTGACCCTGGCACCCGTATAGGGAAAATTGATTTTGGAGGGTTGTACTTGTGTTACAAATTCTGAATTCGTGGTTACGAATTATTACGAATTAGTTACTAAATATTGAAATGATTTTTGGGTAAAAATTTTGAATTAGGGGTGCCAGGGTCAGTGACCTCATAATATCCAAGTATGAAAAAACACAGTAGTTCTCACGTCAAACACGTGTTATCGAAAATTTGTCTATTGTCCGATCGTGTAAATTACGTTCTTTCGAATTTTTCATTTTTCAGACTTCGTGTACGCATAAACGAAGGGAAATCGATTAGTTAAAAAAAAAATAATAATGAGGGGGCCATAGCCGCTTTAGCCTCCTCCTGTGTACGCGCATCGTACGTTCTTGAACGCGGCAGGAAAACGACGGCGGCGGCGGCGGCGGAGCGCGCGCGCGTATTCGCGACGGGGCACAGGTAAACACAAAACAGACGGACGGGAAAAAGGCCGCGGCGGCGGAGTCATTCACACGGGCGGGCCGCCGCGCCGTTCGCTCACCCGTTCGACCCGCGTCCACGGCGGCGGTGCATCGCGCGCGACCCAGCGATATGCGCTTGTGAACGGTTGCACCCGCGAGTTGCATCCGACCGTCCCGGCGCGTCGTCACGACGACGCGGCGCCGCGAGATAAGTCGTAACGTGATTATTGTTATCGTTGTTACGCGTTTTCGTTCCTTCTCTTCCGAATCAAATAAAACGTTCTACTCTCTGATAAACGTACGGTAGTAAGTACGTTTTTTTTTTTCGTAATAGTCTCGTGCTTATCGAGAACACAGATAGCAGCGCGTGGGTTCCACGTGCGCGATCGGAACGAAAACAAACTCGAGGACGCGACGAAAACGATGATAACAATATTTCAATAATAATAATAATAATAATAATAATAATAAAAACACTCGCTGCTTATCGGCGGTCGGTGACGGGCCGGACAAAGGGGGAGCGAGAGAGAGAGAAGAAACGAAAATGTCGGAAAACCGACCTCGAGGGTTCAAGGTCGATACGGATAAAGGTCAACCGCCGCCGAGTGCGCTTACGACCGCCGTCACTACCCCCCGCCGCCGCCACAGCCACAGCGCGTCCGCGGGTAGGGTTTTCACCGACGATATCGTCGTCGTTGAGTATATACCTACAACGCGCGAAAAGGGGGAAAACGAAATGTCACGGAACGCGTGATAAAGAAAAAAACGTGTACGAAAATAATAATAATAATAATAAATCGACGTGTCCCCGTCGTCGCACGCGTTTTTCGAGTAGCGCGAATCTCACGGGGTCGCGGCGAGAACGACGACGACGACGACGAAGCAGAGTGCACACGACAGATGGCGTTGCGGCGCGCCGTAATATTATATTCCCATTCTGTAACGTAACACGCGGCGGCGGCGGCGGTGGTGGTACCGGTCGGTCGGAGGACGGAGAGTGCGCGGCGCCGCGTGAGTGTGCGTCGTGTGCCCTCCTCACACCGGCGAGCGCGCCGTGGCTTGTCAAACCCAGACGACCTTCATCTTCATTCCCGTTCACCCTACGCACACCGCCGCCACCGCCGCCGCCGCACCTCACCGCACCGCGAGCCGGACCGTCACCACGCCGCCGCCGTCGTAGCCACAGCAGCAGCAGCAGCAGCGGCGGCGGCGGCGTTCGGTCGTCGTTGTGTATTACTCATACACGCACACAAGCACACGTTATATTATTATTATTACTATTATACACGCACACACACACACACACACACACACACACACACACTGACAGATCGGTGCGCCGCGCGCGTTCCCGTGCAACAGCAGAGCCACCGCCGCCGCCGCTACGCGCATACACACACACACACGCGCAGCGCGCACACACCGTCGCCGCGGCAGTCGTAGTCGCGGACGCGGTCGCGTTTAACCGTCGCCGTTCGTAGACGTCTCTCTCTTTCGCCGTCGTCGTCGTCGTCGACTCCGCAGCCGCCGTCGGTTATTTTTTTAATTTTTTTTTTTCGTTCTGCCAAATCGTTTTCCCCGTCGTCGGTTTTTCGCGAGCTCGCGTCAAACCTCCGTTTGTTTACGAGTTCGGTATTTTTACCCACACACGTGTGGCGCTCCGATTGACGAGACGACAATAACAAACAATATACAATAACAACATTAGTATTATTACTATTATCGTATTCGAAGGAACGACCCGCCAAAAACGGAACGGGGACGACAACTTTTTCGACAGGTAAATAACCGACGCGGTGTGCGTCCACTACAATATAGGTTACACGTTATTATTATTATTATTATTATTATTATTGTTATTATTATTGTTATTATCCGGTCGAAGACGCGTGAATTCGGAACACGATCCGTTCGTCGGCAACGCGTGTCGGTTTTTTCCTCTCCTTTCAAGTAAACATCTCGTTGGCGCCGTCGTACCAGTTCGTCGTCGTGAACTTTTACCGTACGATTTATATATTATAATAACGAATGGTTTAAGTTTTCGGCCAAACCGGTGACCGGTCGCGGCGTCGTAGACCACCGATCCGACCCGTACGTTTCGTCCACGCCAATGCGTTTCCTGCGTTAGTCTTCGCAGTCTTCGCCATTGTTCGCGTCCGCGCGTCGTCGTCGGGGCCGGACGAAACGTCGCGGCGTACCTACGCGCGCCTGGAAACGGACACGAGGTGTCGGTCGCGCGGCGGAGAGGGGGCAGGGGAAGGACAGGAATCGGCGACCGGCGGGCGAGAGGGGAGGGGAGGCGTAACGGACGTGGCCAACAGAGATGCCGGTTGACGGCCTCTAGCTGCGGATGTTTTGTAACGGTATCGTGCCATTCTTTGTGAACTCTCGCGTCGTGCCCCGCCGCCGCCGCCGCCGCCGCCGTCGACGTCGCTACCACCACCACCTAACCGCCGCCGCCGGTCGTTGCAGCCGCCGCCGCTGCCGTTCTTTGCCGTAGCCGCCGCAGCCGCTACGACGTTACCGCAACCCTATTCCTCGGTTTTTCAGACCGTTGACCTTGAACGCCGCACCGACGGTCGCACGCGCGCTGCCGCCGCCGCCGCCGTCGTCGTCCTCATAAGGGCCACGTAACGTTATTTATAATATTTTTCTGCACGGCCGGCCGTCGTCGATGTCGTCGTCGTCGTTCGCGCGAGTCTCGCACTGGAACGAAATCGCCGAATCCGGCCGTCGCGTTCGTCTCTCTTCCGTCCGTTTGTTTCTCTTTCTCTCTCTCTCCCTCTCTTTTTCTCTCTCCGTCCGATTCGTCCGGCGAGTCACCGAGAAATACCCGTGTAGTGGCCCGCACGAAATTCCGACCGATCCGGTGACGTATAGTTTTTTCCCCCCTTTTCGGCAACTTTGACGGCGTAGTATATGCATCGGGCACGGAAATGCGAATTTCGATATCCGGGGACTCCGCGTATATGTTGCTCAGTTGTTCTTGAAAGAAACTGCAATATTTTTGCGAGTCCAAACGGTATATTGATCAAGTCGCGATGGTGTAATATCATAGTAACACGCCTTGAACTCACGGAAAGTGAAGTGCCATCACCAACGTTGTAGAATCGGTGATGAAATAATTTCGTACGAAACGGAGTCTATCAAATCGAGTAATTTTTAACGATTCGATTTTTTTTTCAGCGGAGGGAGAGGCTTTGAATAAATACTATTAGGATTTTCTTTGATATGTGTTTATTACGCGTTTGAAAAAACTGTTCCTGCGATTACTTCCGGATGAGGTTTAAACCCCAAAACTTCTCCGTGACCTCCACTGTTGTTTACGAACGCCCGCAAAATATACAAAATGCTTAGACACACATTTTACCTACCTATACATTCAATTGTAAAATAAAACGCGTAAGATAAAAAAAATGTAGGAAGTGAGTGGAGGGTGTCTACGATTTTTATCAGCTTGCTTTTGGGCGGCAACGTTTCTAAATCAAATTCTGCCTCGATTAACGGGTAGATATGAAAAACGTTTGCGTAAGCTTCATATTACATATTGCGAAATCGCCACCTGTGAAAGGTCGATTAAAGTCATACAACTCGGTTGACTGGTGCAGAGCCGGTCGGGGAAAGTACCACCGGGTCCGCCGAGTTTTAGGACCAGATTCGAAACCGGCTAAAATCGGTTTATCGAAATTTAGTCCGGCGCGACAATCTGTTTAGTACACTGTTCGGTTAATTCGTCGGCTCTTTTCCTGGCCCCGGGGTCGATATCTTCTTTGTCGGGCGCCGACCGCGTCGTGTTTATTTCTTCCGATTTCTAGGCCGTATTTTCCTCGCAACACGACGACGACTACAGCGACCGTGCGCCGACGACGGAAGTGCGCGGGGCGCCCCCCTTGTTCGGAACCGGGATATCGACGATGCAACGAACAATGCGTCGTATTAACTCCCGAATCGTCGCTGCCGCGCCGCGAAGTCAACGGCCGACACGCGCCGCCCCACGGTCTCGGTCATCCTTCCTAGGCCACGTCGATCTACGGTCAAGGTCACTGTTTATATGCGCGTCTGATTATGATAATATTTTTAGTAGAAGACGGAAACGTCGGTGAAAAAAAAAATGAAATAAGGAGGAACAATTGTTTTTGTTTTCGTTGGTTTGCCGCCGATGCGATTACACTTCGGATTACACCTACTCGCGACGCCCAGTCGATAAGACGCGCAAACGGTCGTTTCCCGACGCAACGCGTCTGTGATATAGTTATTACATTGATATATTAAGATTATTCGTAGTGTTATCTATTATATTAGCTCAGGTTTCAGTGCATTCGCGTTTTTATTTTACGGTGCTCGACACGATGTTTCCAAGTCGCAAATGTGTATCGAATTCATGTGATTTTCCATTGTTTTTACCTGTAAAGGGCATTTTATTGACGTTTTTAATACATTATTACATTTGTAATCATTTTGATCCCATATCTATAGTAAATTAATGATTGATACATATTATAGCCATACTAACAGGTCAAAAACACACGTATTTTGTTGTAAAAATTTAATATTTCTTGAAAAAAAATTATTTCATTAAATCATATATATAATATATATAATATTATAATTTATTTTTCAAAATTTCTCACCAAAAATTTTTTTTGAAGTTTTTAGACCATAAATGCATTTGTTGATGATTTTAGAACATTTAAATCCGAGTCCTATAGATAAGTCAATATTGATAATATGTACGTGCACACGGATAATCTGATATTTCGATATTTTTGTGGAGAACCGTTGTATACGCACGCATATTATGGCGTATAGTCCGTGTATTTGCACTGATCTCGTGGCATTTTGAATTTCCAGTCCATTGTCGTCGTATACATATTATCTCGGGTGTGATGCGTAACGACGCCTACGATTTTTGAAAATAAAAAAAATTATAATTATTGCATGCTCGCGATAACGTTTCTTTTGCTGTCTCACGACCGTGATGTAGTCGCCGCACGTTTAAATAATGTATAATATATCATAACAACTTGTGGACGGAGCGGTGTTTCGGGGAGGCATCGAGTCCGATTTCGTTTCGTCATCGCGGCGGGACGACTTTTACGTCCGACGATTTAATCGCGCGACATTTCTCCGCAGGTCATTCGCGTGTATCCGTGCGATAATTACGTGGCCGTCGACGCGTCCCGGAGAGAAACGGTCGTCGTTTTGCCGATGTCGACCATGGTTACGACGACGATTCGTCGAAGCAGGCGGTAACAAGTTGTCGCGTCGGACGACACGACCTTGTCCTATTGCCGGGCAGACTCGCAGCGATCTATACTGACGGCGACCGGCCCTTCTAGATCGCGTGCGGCTGGCGTGCGACGAGACGGACTTGACACGCACAGTGAAATAAAATATAAAATATAATATTATCCTTCGCGCGTATGTGTGGCCGCCGGACGGTCTGTCCAGCAGCGGTTCTCAACATTTTACACGGCACATTTAGAAAAGTTTTTTTTTTTTTTTTTTGTGGCGGAACCACAATGTCATCTCATTTGCAATTTGTCAATCATTGACAGTAAAACATAGCCCATAATAGTTTATAGTTATTGTGTTGTTACAACGCATGTTTATATTAATATTACTTATGATATACCTAATCTCGATTTAAAAAAAAAATCCAACAGTCAAAAGTCATTATTTAAAACGAATTATTCAATGCGATTTTATTACATATTTATATTTATATTCATATCTCCGAAATTCAAAAAGTAGTGTATTTTCATGAAAAAAACAAGTTCGAAAAATCGCAGTGGTATCGTGCGTAATTCCAACTCGTGGAATTCTCGCGGTCGCCGCGCTGAACCCTTAGGTTCTGCGAAACACTTCGGGGACTGGTGATCTACGGCGAGCGGGGGTGGTCAGTCGTATCGTCTCGCAACCGGCGATCGTGCTCGAGAACAGCAGCCGGAGCACCGACGTGACGTGGCGGTCGCGCGTATACGGTAACGACCGAACTCGAGAACGCTCGCGAGCAAAGCATAACACTATCTCCCGGAGCTAACGGGATCCAGCCGAATTGGTCACGATCGGCTAATTAAACCGCCTCGCGCGAGACCCCGTCGCCACCGCCGCGCCGCCGTCGCACTCCGTTGAGAATTCGAGATGGTAACAGTGATGCAATTAGACTTGGTTACAAGTATTATAATCTATATAATATATATATTTGTATGGGACGAAGAAATGTTTTTTTTCTCACACGCGTTTAACTGTTTGTGTAATATTATAATACTTAATATGACGTACATGTGGTGTATAATAACATGTACACCACAAAAACCAAACTGTAAGTTAAACTTTTTTTTGGTGTACTGCACTGGCACTGTATGTGTGTGTGTGTGTGTGTGTGGCATTATATTGTATTACGTTGCCGGTGCGGTCGTAAATTATATCGTTTCGGGTGTACTCGTAAATTCAAAATTATGTCGCAGTGGCTCGACGAGCTTCGACCTACCTCCTACACGCCGCCCAATTATTGTAAACAGCGTCTCGTACTTTGAAAATAATGAATTTATAATAATATGCTGTATACCTACAAAACGTAAACGTTCAAAAATTAGACGAAAATGTTTATCGAAAATGAAAAGACTCGTATCCTGCAATGTGTTTTGGGGGTAAAATAAAGAAGCCAGGTTTGGTAATGAACGCAAACGCAGGTCATTAACTCGGTGTATTTCGAGTAACCGTACAAATTATTTCGGGTTGATTCAATTAAAAGCTTTAATAGTTATATTTTAAAATTAACCTTTTGAATGCTACCTATACATCATACTTTCGTAGACTTATTATCCTACCTATATTAGTGTATTTTATTACGATTGTTGGTGTTTTGGTAGTGCGTCGTATACCCACTCGTGCGTTTTATTGTTATTCATACTATACTTATACTACCCCGGACGTTGGTATTAAAACATCAAATTTAAGTGGATTTGGTAAGAAAGTAACTGCAGTGATAGGGATTCGACTGTTCGACTAACCTAACCGTAATCATGCCGCTGAATGGTAATCGTATGGTTTTTTTTTTAAATCGAGCGCACACTTGACACGTCATAAAGAAAACAGATGGTGTGTGCGACGTTCGGCAGTGATTTTTGTTAGATACACGTACGTATATTATATACTTTTGCCATTGTACCGGCCGAGAAAAAATCGACGAGTCGACAAAATTGACATTAAGACGCATTATATAGCGAAAATGTGGAATTGTGCACACACAATCGAAACATATATACATGTACAGTATAATAATGTCGGCATTGAGAAGGGGGCAGCAGCAGCTGCCTATATCCTCGAAGCAACAAAACCGTAAAATTCCGTTCGACGAAATTACACTGGACGCGAAAAAAAAATCAGAGAGAAAAAATACACGCCTGAATCCGAGCCTGAAACTTATTTCGACCTTAAGTTGTTATACGCGCGTTGTACCTGTATAATATATAGTATAACGTAATGGACGGGCAAACGCGTAAAGCAAAAATGATATAAAGACCTACAAGAACAAAGACGAATCGATAACCGTATTTAACTTTCTCTTTATCGAACAAAAACACCCAATGTACGTACTCAGGTATAAGTCGTTCGGAATTCTTCGATCCCGTTTTGTTTACCTCGAGACGTTCGACTTGGCCACAACGACCCGTTTCAACAGGTGTTAAACTTTCGTTTGACTTATAAATTCAGATTGCATAATATCATATCGTGGGCGTTCAATTAATAGGGATCTACGTAGTGACATTTTAAATATTTTACTGGAGAATGATAAATACGTTTTAATTTCACATGCATTAGTATGATAGAGACACTGCTGGTTTTTTTTTTTTTTGTTGGGTGACAAATTTTAATCAAATCAATAAAAACCCTTGTAAATTTCATCACTTTAAATATATTATTTCGGATGATATTGAATAATGAAAAGTTATTTTTGAAAAAATATTTACTTTGTGTCTAATCGAACACCTTCGGTGTTTATATTATATTTGTGTATAACGTGTGCGATAACTGATGAGTTTATTTACATTTCGATGGCTTTAAACTGATAATTTAATCAAACTATTATAATTTTTAACATTTCTGTAAATACAGTAACGATATCATAATATTAATGTGTGTAAACTTGTTTAAATTAATTCAGTTGTTTTTCCAAACTGGTTATACCGTTTACTTATTATTGCGATATGACTAGGTATTGGTTCATGAGTATCTCTTTTTATTTAATAGAGGGCTCCCGCATTTTTAAAATCATTTATTTGCCCGTGACCCAAAATGAAAATTTAATTAGGTAGGTACTCTCTCTCTCTTTTTTAATTTTTGAACGATTACTCATGTTTTATTTTATCATTAATTGTATTGTATCATTAGTAATTATATTGTATAAACTTATTATACACACACACATTAGTAATTAATATTCATAGCTCATTGATGATGTTTAATGAATTTATAAAAAATATAATAATCTTCGTGTTAGCTGCCTATTCTTTTCATTCATATATATATATATATATTTACTTGTTTTTATTTTATCATTAGCAATTACCTAGTTAAATTTTTTTCTACTTGTATTTTATTTAGGGCTTTATTTTAATTCTCTTAAATTTAAAATAATTTTGTAATGTAATAATAAATAATAATGTACTTACCTCTTGAAACTTTAAATTCTAATGGTATAAATATAAACGCCTGCCTAAAAAAAATTTCCTGGGGGCTGTGATATATATTTTTGCAAAAAAATGCTTTTTTAATATACCTACCATTTTTATGAAGTTAAAAAATTATTGGTGAACTCAAACTTATCTGTATAAATACTTAATTTTTATAAAGTTCGTTGCCAAATACTTTTTTCATATGGGTATATGAATAATTATCTATACTTATAGTTTATTACTTCAATTTTTATCGTATTTATTTTACAGTTTGAGCCTCAAAACAATAATGCCATTAGAAGTATGTACATTTTATATAGAGAATAGTGGTTGTCTGTAATATTATTTGATTATTTCAAAATATAAACCCACTCGATTTCAAAAAAAAAATGATTACATTACACAGAATACTTAAAAATAGTGAAATATTAATCTGCAGATTTAAGAATTCTTGTTTTTGTATTTTATCACTGTGTGATTTATGAAATCGTGTCAAGACGTCAAGTTCAACCAAGAGTTAAACAAAGAAGAGATCAAGTGATTAAAATAAAGTTTGATATTCGTTTGACATCACAGAAAAAATACATCACTGTGAATTTCAAAATCACCAAGAATTTTCAATTATTTTGTATTTTTTTTCTGATTAATAAGTATTAAATGTGATTGGTTATTACTAATTAATAATAATATGAGATTATTAAAATTCGAATTAAAATTTTGTAGGAAATTTAATTTTGCTATTCTATTTTCGTTTCAATACAAACGAATTTATGAAAATTACTGTTGTCATTCGAGGCTTGTAACTAGCTTTGTTGTAGGATAATGTTAAGAATATATTGTTAATATATTTCCTAATGGTTATGGTCGTTAGTGTTCAAATATATATGGATGAATGCAATGTCATTATTCAGTTTGATGTGGACAAAGAAGTGTTGAAGTATGGAAAACATATCTTATCCATTTTTATCTTTTTCGCTGTGAACATAAGGCATGTGAAGGTATAGTCGCAGAGAAGTTTTACTTAAGAATGGTACATATTGTATTGTATCACTAACGTGTATAAATGATGTTATTTATTTTAATCATTGGGTAACTTAGTATCAAAACGCTAATAATTGCTCACCCACTATCATTTGGGAACTTCAGTATACGTGGCATAAAACGTGTGTTTAATTGTATCTTTATACATAACCAGGTCATTGACGCATTTTCGGGGGTACGAGAGGGAGATGCTTAGCCCTGTTTCAAGTCTTAAATTGAAACTTATCGTTTATTTTACATTGAGCGTATATATTGTTAGTAAAGTGAATATTTCATTACAATTACTATTTGATTTATCATAAGTTATGTTTACTTTTGCGATAAATGAGATGTTCATTTGCATTAGTCGTATAATATTGTTGAGAAAAACATTGAATAGCGTGGATAAACTAGAATAACTATTTCACTACTCTGGGTATACCGTCATACGTAATATCATTTTTTTATTTTAGATAAATTGGCTTAAAATCTGTTGAATATGATCTGATAGGTACAGCTTATAATATATTATAACTATAACACATTATTATGTTTTATATGTAATGTGTATGTTTTAATATATGCAGTTTATTGATTATTCCGTTAATGAAACAAGGGGTCCTATGAAACAAGGGGTCCTGCGTTTAGAACCAAGAGGTTTGAAATCTTTGTATTGAGTTCCAAACTATGAAATTATCTATGATTTTATGTATAAATTGTGTTTCGGTGGCCAGTTGGAATAATGTGCAGAGAGAGAGAGAGAGAGAGAGAGAGAGAGAGAGAGAGAGAGAGAGAGAGAGTGGGGGGGGGTCACTTCAGGTTATGTAAATTTTCGCTCTCGTGTTTCGGGTCAAATGTGTACCTATTATGTATCTAGTAAAGTTTTCCAGTTTAATCTCACATGGGTGTTAAAAAATAGCTATGTTTGTTCCTAAAATAAGAATTAAATATTATATGTGATTTCTTACACAACTATTACTATAAAATATAAACGCCAATTTTTTAAGTGGCACTTTCGAAGTGACTGTAGAGCATCTTCAAATATTTCATAACAAGAAAAAAGGAAAAAAAAGGAAATTATCTAGAGATATTATTTTTTTTTCTTTTTGCAACGATATATAAAATAGTAAAATAGTATCGAATAGTATTTAAGATAACGACTATCTATAAAAGATTTTATTATAATATAACGTGAATGATACGTACTTGAATATCGATTTTTTATTTATTTTCTATGTACTCATGTACTTAACGAAGCAAGGGTATAAGATAATAATCTCGACACCCCGAAAACAAATTAATTTTTGAGCAGACTGTTGTTTTAAGCTGTTTTATTTTTACTTTGAAACTTTTTGTGTCAAAACTTAGAAGTTCTCTAGGAATTGTTCAAATGAAAAAAGATATGATTTGACATGATGCGATGCAAAAGTAAATAATTTCTGTGCTATTCAAATCAGATCGTGTTTTTCAAAGCGCGACGTAACCGTATGGCGTTAAGATATGAATCTTGACGACGGCGAAACGAAGAATTCGTACCGATATTACGTGAATAAAACGACACGCTATTGGTATACGAGTATGGTCGTTTAATTTTAATATTTAATTTTAATAGGCTTAGTAGAATAACGGTATGGATCACGACCGAAGCTCTCTAATTACGTACACATTAAATGTACATTTTATTCGTACACCACAGGAGCGAAGAACGTCGTGATGCCGCGTGGCCGATTCTCATATACCTATATAGTTATCGAATCGTTTTTAATGGCGCATTGTTAGTTGTACAAGTTATAACTATTGACGGTACATTGTACGAAACACGGGTATTAATACACATAAAAACGCGTGTTTAGCGATTCCTTCGGAGACGTCATGTCATATACGTATAATATGAGGTCAAAGAGCCCCTGCAGCCGGCCGCGGTCGTGTTGAACAGACATAAAACGTTTGGTTTCTTTTTGAATGTATACAGTGTGATTTTTTTGAGCAAGCTCATTTCATTTTTATCCTTATTTATGTAAAGCTCAACTTTGAGCACATTTTAATGTGCGATTTAAAACACTTACGAAATTTTTTTTGTCTACCTAACTACGTGATTTTTTAAGTTTTTGATTTTTTTTTTTAATGGTAACCTCTATTTATATCCTAATAACACACAAAAAAAATAAAAAATATACATATATATTTTTTTTATTATCAGAACAATTAATAGTTGAAGAGGTAAGCACTGTAAATTAAGTGTAGCGGAGAAGAGAATCAGTTTGGGGTCTTCTAGAAAACTTATTGTGCTACTACTCTTAAACTCATACGATTTCTCAACTATATAATATTGGTCCAAAAAGTATATATCTTTCATAATATTTAATAACGTTATATGACAAATAGTGTTTACCATTTACAAGAAATCTAAAAAATTTTAAACAAAGTGAGCACGATAAAAAAATCACCCTGTATAGTATTGTATACTTGTGTGGGCATGTAAAAAACTAAAAAAAAAAAAACGTTCGAATTCTTTTACAACTCCAAAAAAAAAAACTAAAATACGGAACGATATATATATATGTATAAATATAATACCGTCGGTGGGTGACGTGTCCGTCGCGGTCGGCGGCAGCGGTGACTGTTTTCCATTGTTAACCGCGCGTCGATCGTTAAGTGGCGTCCTACTACTACTGCTGCGACTACAGCGGCCGCGGCATCCGTTTTCGTGTACGTCGAAAAATATTTTGCAAAACGCGACCACCGCTCGCTCGTACGCACGACGAGCATTACGGGCCCACGGTCGCGCCGGCTAATATTCCGAGAACAATAGTAATAATAATAATAATAATAATCATAATGATAATAATGACGGTGATAATAATAATAACGACAAGAGAAGAAGACAAAAGACCGTGGAAAAAAAATCAACCCTCCCCCTCGTCGAAACGGGCGCCACCCGCCTCCGACGCGTCGTCGTGTGCGACAAGGTCATGACGACGGACGAGAGACGAGTGTGGTTAGCTGCAGTTACCTCCCGCGCGTCAAACCTCGGCGCGCCTCGTCCGTCTAGCTATTATTCATGTCCGCGTAATACGCATCGCGTGTGATGATATATCGCCAACAACAATGTATTATTATTATTATTATTATTATTATTACGTTGTTGTCGCGAGAACGGCGAAAATCGTACGACTGGCCCACCGCCGCGCCGCGATTGCCATTCGCCGCGTACACGTGCGATTTCTCGTACGACCGTGTCATTTTTTTCCCCTGTTTACTCGCGGCGGAGCGGTTGCGGATCGTTAAAAAGAATACGCTTTTTTTTCTCTCTTTATTTCCCCTTCTGTTCTTCCTCTAGTAGACCCCACGATATTATTGCGCGTACCTACGGTGTGTAACACACGGGGTAGGTAAATCTCACGGGCAAAAAAAAAACAGTTTTTTATTTTTACATTTTTGCTTTTCCTGTGAAAACCGTGAGGGTCGTTGCACAACACGCGGCGGTTTAACGGTTTTTTTCTCTCGCAAATCAATCCCGGTATCCCCCCCCCCCCCACTATCGCATCTCATCCGGGTCACGACGCGCGGTTCGCTCGCGTCGCGTTCGCTATTTTTCTATTATTTATTTATTATTATTTTTTTTTTTTTATGTACCGCGCGTCTGTACCTGTGTCCGCGGCGAGTTCTGTAGTGTACAATAAAGTCAACCGTAAACCGTCGCGGCGGTACACTTGTCGTCATCGTCTTGGTCTTGACGTCGCGACGTGAGGGAAAAAAATACGTAACGCTCGCGTCTGTACGTCAAAGTTTTTTTAGAAAATATGGTCTCGTGTGAGTACTGCGTGTGTGTGTGTGTGTGTGTGCATTCGATAACAGCAGATGCACACGACGTATAGTAAGTAGTGGTAATATTGTGTTTATGCATGTGTTGCCGCCGCCGCATGTATACGTTTTTTATTTCTTATTCTTTTGGTTCGTGTGAGAGAGACGGGGGGGGGAAGGAGCGAGGGAAAAATATTAATAAAAAAAAAAAGAAAAACGCGACGAAGGGAACACGAGACGGACGTACACGCAAGATGCGCGCGCATGCGACCGAGCCTGACCTTGGCAAGGTTGAATTTTGAGAGTCCGACGAACTGCGCGGCAACGTCGCCTGCACGCCACACACATACACACTCAATACACACACACACACACACACACACACACACACACACACACACAATATACACACACAATACACTCACACACAACACACTCACACACAATACAGACACACACACACCCATGCACGCGCGCGTGCGCATAGGTTGCCACGAGTATAATAAATTTGTGTTTTGTAACGTCTGCCGGCGACGTCCTCTCGACGAATTATAAAAATAAACAACCTCGCGATCTCGCGCGTCCTCTGGATCCGACTTCCACCGTCTGTGTCGCTACAGAACCGTAATAAAAAATAAAAAAATAAATAATAATACATAATAATAATAAAAATAAAAATACATTTGTAACGTGATTATAAATAATTTATTCACGTTAATACTGTAATACTAGTCGATGACTGTTGTTTATATTCGTATTTACGGTAAAATAAACCGATTTATGCACACGAAAAAGAAAAATCCTCGTGTTATTTCCAGTGCAAAATAATAAAAATATTATTACGACAATTCTTACAAGCCGATGACGATATTACGATAATATAATATTAATAATAATAATAATAATTATTATTATTATTATTATTTTTATTATTGACGGTCGGTGTGTTGTGCGATTCCTTTTCCACCTCGAGACACGCCTTTTTTTTCTTTCCCCGTCTCGCCATTCACAACGAATGCAATAAGATTTTCTCATTTGTTCGTGTTACTCTTACCTACGTCGTATATCAGAAGAGCTTAAAAATGCACAGAAGTGAACGGGCGAGTAGTTACACGTAATAATATATATATATATATATATGCATATATGTATTGCACTTACCCTTTGCTTACAATGTAATATATGTGACGCGAAAAAACCGACGGCTATATAATGCGTTTTAAATTGTCGTTATTTATTACCTATTCGTGTGCAAATGTTCCGTCGGACAGTTTAATGAAATTTCCCATATGAGCCAAGTATTAATAAATAATAATGAAAAAAGGAAAACGTTGCGTGTGTGTTATCGTAACCCGTTGCGTAGTAGGTACCCGAGAGTTACGCGCCGGCCGATTTTACCGCTACTCTAGTATCTATTAGTATAATCCGTTCTTCCGCGATTATTGCCCTCACATCTCCACGGCAGGTCATTACATACACGACGATTACACGAATATTTCGAAAATAACTTGTGGGCCGTTGTAAGGAGGGCTGCATTGATCACCGAACGATCGTTCGACATGCAGCGTTCTCGAGTGCCGCTAAAATGTTAGGCGAATCTAATAATAGCACATACGATTTCTAAAAAACGAACGTACAACGCTGTTCGCACATTATTACGGATCGGTGAAAATATTATTGAAGGGCTACGAAGGCAGTCCGATACCGTTCGATCCCGGAGGACGGAGATCGTGGCCGGATCGTTTCTCAAGCAAAAAAAAAAAGTCACTCTGGTCCGTGACGATACGAGCCTCTGCAGCGCATTGCGGATCTAGTTCGTAGACAGTTAAGGGTATACCGTAGTTTCCCCCGTCCCTTCCCCGCGTGTTATATCCTGGAAAATAAAAACGAAACCGGAATGAACAGTGCAGGGGTTTTCACACGGAATCGTATTGTATATTTTATGATTCGACATCATCAGAACATACGAGTGTCTCTCTATAATATGTACCTATATGTTTGAAATGGAATGAAAACATTTATTACACCGTTGAAATCCAAATCAAATATACGAGCAAAACGAATCGCGCTGTAGGTGTAATGTTATCATATTGCTATTCTTTATTGCGTGCATTAATGTAATGCACTGCTTGAATATTCCAAGTGTATAATGCATACACATACAAATGAGGAATAAATTATGAATTCAGTTGCGTAACGTGTGCGCAGACGGTCCGACTCCACGAGTGCCGTTCGACGACCACAGTTATGAACCGCTCGTGTCGAAATCATCGAGGTACTAACACACATCTAATTATTCAAAAACATTTTAACGAAAGCGCGATTGCTCAGAGAACATTAACACCTTGTATTTTTAACGCAAAAAAAAGGACACCGGTAGACTATAGTCGGCACGACGACACCGCTAGGCGTCCACTGGGGAGAGACATTGTTCCCTTAGTTTTGTCATTGTGTATTCAAAATATCATTACGCGCCAGTCATTGTAAACAGAAACTTAAAAACTTTTTCTTAAATAGTTTTAATAATTGATTATGATTGATATTTTTTTTTCCGAAGTTATTAGAATACAGATCAGATAACACTAATAGTGAAATACATTTTATGACCAAATAATTTTTTTATGTAATTAAAATGTGTAGTTTAACGACAAATTAAAGGCGCATGATATGGAAATTAATTTTAATAATAATAATAATTCTAAGAATGAATTCGAATTTGAATTTAAACAATATATATGTTTTTTTTCTCATAACGATTAAAATAAATATATAATCGCCGTCCCCTCTGAATTGACACTTGCAGCGAACGCCCTTGGATGTACACAACACGATCACACTCTTACACTTATGTAACGTTTGAATTCGCCTGCAGCGGGGTGCGACGTTTTCTTCGTCTGCAGCGTATCGATGACGCGACACGCTATATATAAATACACAATACACAATATTATGGTGTATTCGTCTTTGCCCTGTCTGTACAAACAATTATTACGGATCGACAGTTACACAAATAATAGTAATAATAATATCGTGTGATAAATTGTCGTCGTGTCTCGTCGCCGCCGAGTGTGCATAACTCTGCGAAGGTTAGGGGGTGGTAGGCGGGGAACTGCAATAACAATAAAATCTCGGTCCGGACAAGACGACAAATATAATATTATTACGATTATTATTATTGCAGCGTAGAGCCTCCATGTGCAGTTCGCGTTTACTGCCAATTATTATAAACAATGCAACCGAGACATCAATAATAACCCCTTCGCGCTCGCCGCTCGCTCCAGCGCATTGGCCGTTTCACTCGGGCCGTCGTCAGGTCACACACAACCGGTTTCGTCGTCGTTTTCGTAGCAGCCGGACGGTTAGGCATACAACAACTGTTGCTTCACCGTGCGCTGCCGCCGCCGTCGTGCCACTGCTGCTGCACCGTGGCAGCGACGGACGACTTTTCCACACACACACACACACACACACACACACACACACACACACACACACACACACACACACACACACACACACACATACACACACACACACGCACGCACACAACACACACACACACACACACGCACGCACACAACACACACACGCTCACGAATACACGACGGTGTACAAAACACGACGATAACATACGCGACACGTACGATAATAGTAATAATAATTTCGCCGTACACGACGATATTACGGTACTCGTATTCCTTTATGTTATATTGTTAAATCGTGTGATGCATTGCAGACGCGACGCGACCCCGGCGTTCTTCGTCCGTCGGTCTGTCCGCCGCGGCGCGCGTACAACACTGTTATTATGCGGTTTAATACGTACACGGTGACGTTAACGTGTTCATTCTCAGTGCAATAAACGCACGCGCGTCATTCGCGGTCGCCAAGAGAAACCAAGATAGACGACGGTCGTGCTTTTTCGTTATCGTTCCCGCGGCATCCCTCGAACCGTCGTCGGCCCTCTCTACAACGGACGCGTCACCTCGGAGTCGTCCGTGTCGGCTCGGTACGCGAGTGTTGAACGGGATCGTTCACACACACACACACACACACACCGCACGATATCATAATATTTCACTATGCCGTTCGTTTTTCTCGGTGAACGGCCGCGCCACCACCTCGTCCGCTCGATACGACAAAGACAATACATATCGCGCCGTGTTTACTACCTATACGCTCGTACCAGCTGTGCGGTACAAATCGTTTCGCGTTCCCCCGCGCGCGCGAGTGTCCGTTATAAAATAAACTGCTATTGTAAACGCGTTTCGTACGTGTATTAATAATAAATAATAATGCATTGCGAAACGCGTGTACAGCTGATGTTTCGCCCTTCGCGTATTGCACCACCGTCTCCGTTTGTGTGTACCTACTACAGCGAGGCACGTGGAACCGAATGCCGCCCGATACACAACACGAAATTAAATCTCGCTACGAAACGTTTTAGATCTACGGGTGTTTCGAAACTAATTATATATAAGACCCGGAAAAAAAAAAAGAACCAATTTCGGAAGATCGGATACTATAGAGTATTATAGGGTACACTTAAACTGTTTTGACATCGATTTTTGAATAATCATTTCCAATGTCATAACGGCTTTCAAGTTGATTAATGTCGTTTTGTATAAACGGTTTAAAAGAGGCATGGATTCATGTATGAATAGATCGTTTATTATTTTTCATAGAACAGATGTGTATAGGAAAAATGAAAAGCGTCGAAAAACGCTTTACAGTCCGTAACTGTAATTGCCCGCTCTCTGCATAAACCCAGGTTTTCCTCATGCCTCGTTTATAGTCGTAATAATGCTTTTATTCGGAATAGCGTGTATACAGTAGAAAATATCGTGGCGTTTAAAAAAAAAAAATTTTTTAATTTTTTCGTTTTTTTTTAATTTTAAATTTTTATTTTTTTAGACGGAGACGAGAAGACGTCGGACACACGGCCCGTGTGAACGCGGCCGCGCAGCGTGATATCGTTCGCATAGTATTCTAGTATAATATTATACCTGTGCATCGGGCCGTTCCGGTGTGTCGACGACGAGACGCCGCGATGACGTGCGCCCGCCGCGACGACGACCGCCACAGCTGTAGCCCGAACGTGTGCGAACGCCAGCGGCTGTACCCAACGCCGTCGCCGCGTCTGACGTAGTATACAGACCCCCGCGCGGCTTGACCCGGTGGTGCGAGAGGATCGTCACGGGGACGTCCCGCCGCCGCCGCCGCCGCAGCCGTCGTCGTTGTGCTTGTACGGCCGTCGCACGGTCCGCGCGCCCAACAATGCCCCGTCTCGGCTCGACCACAGCGGTTATCGTCACGTGCAGGTGATGGCCAACAGCGACACCAGGATGTGGGGCCACAGCGTGCAGGTATCGTCCGGACCGGTCACCGTAACGTCCATCAATCTGATCGCCCCTCGTTTGCCGAACGCGCAGATCACGACGATCAAAGGTATACTTATAAAATATTATACACACGCACGACTACCCCCCGGTCTATACGACCACCCCCTCGTTTGTACGACTACCCCCTCGTTCGTACGACCGACCCCTCGTTTATACGACTCGTTTATACCTGTGCGACCGGTCCGACTCTGTGACCGGGTGCAGACGCACGTACACCGTGACCACCCCCCGCGTAGTGAACGCGCGCGTGCGACCGCGGGTTTGCGATCATTTTTCCGTCTGACCCGATGCTAATATAATATAGTTGTGAAATCTTAACCTCGACTGCAGGAGCAGCTCTCCTCGCTCGCGTGTTTTGTACTCGCATCGCTCGTGTGTATTCATATAAAAATTACGTAATATACGTGTTTCCGTGACAGTGATCTGATTTAGAACCTAATTAATCATTATCGTTTCTTCGTATAATATAATCGAGGCGAAAAGTTTCTAGACGGCCTAGTACTCGGATTAAAAAAAAAAAAAAAAAAACTGAAAAAAAATAAACTGAGAGTGTCATGGGCGACCCTCCGAAGATGTGAAAACGGTTGGTATATGTGAGCTTAGGAATATAGATTTAATATATGTAGAATTTGAAGTAAATATTCTTAATTTAAAAGACATGCTTTCATAATATTTGTAGGTTAGGTTTAAAATGTTTTAAGAATTAAATTTGTTTAAATTTTATTTCCCGGACACAAAGCGATATTCAATTCAATTATATATTTTGAATAATATGAAAGTAATAGTTGACTGAAATCATAAATAGGAATGGAAATTTATGTTCTCAGCTAGAGCAAAAATGAAAATGTATCAAATAACATTTATTAGAAAAAAAAAATACATATTTATATAAACAATGAACATGTAGAAACGTGTCAAACGAGCGTTACGAGAAAAAGGTAACGCTCGAAAATTCCACTGCCCAAACGGAAAGGGCTGAACGCCGTATAAGATGTTTTCACATCAAAAAGACTCGAGTCAGATCGATCTGCGTCACAACCCTCGTAAACACGCGTGTTTAAGACGTAAAAACGTGACGCGTGGAATTATACCATAAAAACGTGTTGCCCTGGCCCCTGTTGCAAGACGTATAACGTCTGCAGTGAAGACGGCGAGAAGCGGATGTGCCTGCATTTCGGCGTCTCCTGAAGCGTTAAAGTTAGGCAATTCTTGTCGTCGCTTTTAGAACCCGTCCGTGGCGTCATGGATATTCACATTAAACACTAGTCACAGAGTACTACTCTTATATACTAACTATACTTGTTAAAAAAACGACGTATACGTTGTACAATAGTTATTTCGAATTTACATTTTTATGAACTTTTATAACGTATGATACGAGCGTTTCTTTTCTTTCCCGCGACTGAGCAATATAATAATTGTAAACTTTTTTAATTTCTTTGCGCGTACGCTATAAATATGCATCCTTTTGAAACAATTTTAAATTTAACGTCATTATGTTATATACTTTACGGGAGCGTATTCCACGTATAGTGAGTGTATACGTTTATAAAAGAAACACATTTTCAAAGTAACATTTTAATGAAACATATATAATATAGCTACCTATAAGTTGTACGTTTAAAATATCCCCGCGATCGAATTTATATTTCTTTCCCGTACGTTCGTCGTATTAACAATATTATAAAATATCGAATCGAATCACGTCCCGGGTCACTTGGGAAACTTAAAAACCAGAGCGCTGTGCGGTTCGCACTGCGATTTGCCCTTTCAAACAGCGCCACCGTGTAACGATATCGGTTATTTATAATATTATATAACGTCGGGAATACTCTTAAATTTATGTATCTACATTAACGCGAAACACGGCGACTGCTTTTCAATGTTATTATAATATGATATTTTATCTCGTATAACGATTGCTTACGTGTATTGTTTTGGCCATTCGCAGAGGAACCGCACGATTGCAAAGACGGCACGATAATGGCCGAAATAAAAGAGGACATCATCGACGAAGTCGGTTCCGAATGCGATCGGGAAGTAAGCAAGATCGATTTCTCCGGGGTCACTATGAGAAGTAAGAAAATGAGAGCGGTCGAAGAAAACACGCCCCGGCCGATGTCTTGGGAAGGAGAATTGTCCGATACGGAAATGAAACAAGTAACTTATATTATATTATGTATTTATTGAAATCGGTGTTACCAAATTTTCTTCGAAAACCAATATTCGTCGGCCTAATCACGAGTGACGGTTGTGTTTCACTGAAACGGATGTATTCCTCTGAATAATCGTGTTTTCATAGTTTTATAATATGTATTACATTTGATTTTAAATCATTTTACGTATTTTGTTTTTCTATTACGATCATTGATATATTCTTTATTGTTACCTCTAAAGAGTGGCCATTTTATTAAGTTCCTTTGGACGTCGCGGAAAAAAAAACATTTTGACCTCCTTGTAATGATCACTTTAAAACGAGTGTCACACAAATGTTTCCATTATGAGAGATAATTGGAAAATTATTCGTTTTTATTTTATAGATTTTGAAGAATTTACGTTCCGAAAAGTACAGTGATGATTTTTTAATTTGCATGCATATGGTAAACCGTTAAATCAACCTACTTAAAATTCTATTCTCGTGCCCGTCCTAATACTCTGATGTAAAGCCTGTTCACATGGGGGTAGTATCGGAAAGAAATCTTATGCATATCAAATTATGTACAAATAAAATAATCGCGTTTGCGCATAAATAGTTAGCCTAAAAAGACGTTGTAGGCACAAAGGGATTTAATATTTAAAAAACAGCGATACTTGGTATTAAAATGAAACGTTTTCAAAAATAATGTGGGTGATTTAAAAACGATCACATCATTTTTTAGGATGCTATTTTTTTGTAGAAAATTGTTTTAGATTTAGTAACGAAGACTAATTTCGCCAATAAATAATAATAAATGATATAGATTATTTAATATTTCTCTGTGATTACTCTTTGTTTAATTGAATAAATAAATAACTTTAAAATAAATTTATAATAATTTCATGATTAATATGTGTTCTGTTTCATTGTCTATATCTTATGTCAGTAATTTATTCAATGAAAAAACTGTAGTCAGACCGGTACAATGATTTTCGATCACCTCTACCATGCGGTTGATTTTAAATCGTGGTAATTTTTTTTCCTGTCTCGACGCTCTTCGTTGTTCGAAAGTTTTAATGTTCATATTTTTCTTCCTATTTTCACGGACCGTCATTTTATAATATTATAATGACGCGATTATAAAGATGAATACATACTTATTTATTTTTCACATTATTATTAATGATGCGACTAAAAGTTTTGATGGTTTTGTTAATAATGATTAATGAAATACGTAATATAGCTATCTCAAAACTTTTAGTAAATTATCTTACGATAATATTTCTCAGTACATGTATTTCTAGCTCGTATTTTTAGCTGATCCATAAGGTACTTATAGCGTTGTTGATAAAATAATTTTTTTGTAGATCACAATGATCTTATACCTATTTGACAACTAAACATAGATTTTTAACTTAGGCCTTCTTTTAATTATTTAGACTTTCTGTTTCAATGAACTATGGAGTTTTGATCAATTTATATGTTATTGTCATTTTTTTTCTTGATTCGGGTCCAAAGTGTTAAGCATAAATGTTCTTGTTGAAATTAAAAAAAAGGTTTATATATATAGTTTTGAAAACTCTCGAAAACAAGACGTATAGCCATTCCATAGATAATACATAGTTTTTTTTAATGTATTTTATTTTTTATTATTATTTTAAAGTTCTATTTTAAATGTTGAATAAACTGACAAAGTACATGGCACATACGTTATACAATAAATGTGTGCTTGAAAAAATATTGGTGTTGCTCTCATATGCACCATACGGATTACATAAACGATTATAGACCGTATGAATTCATAACCTATGTATAAGAGCAGCGCTTCCAAATTTATGTGTTGTGTTATACATGTTCGATTTTAGTAGTATAGTTATAAATTCATCTATTTATACTCAATGTTTAAAACGTCAGTCAAAAAACAGCACATACATCTTTTTGTTAGAATTTATCATAATAGTAATGTCATTAACTGAGAGAAATCTTTGAAAAAAATTGACCAACTCAATTATCATTTTCAGGAAGAAGATAGAACCATGGATATGCAAACAGGAAATCAAAATTATTTGTTGCCGCGGAATGAAAATATTAATAACCAACAAGGATCACCAGCTAAACGAATTATTTATAACGATAATAACTTGGTGAGATTTTTTTTTTTTTTCAATTAAATTCATTCTTATGTTTATTTTATTTTTCATTTATAGGTCGACCGAGTGATGGAGCATGTCAAGAGTAAAGTAACCTCATCCAATAATGAAATTCCATTGCTTGTTGATAAATTGTTGGGAGGTGCTTATAGTCCATTACTCCAGCACAGAACTAATGGAATCAAACAGCAGCCATCACACATTCCACCAACCCAAAGTCCAGACTCGGCTATACACTCCTGTTGCTCCCCTGCACAGTCACCAATCACTTCGAGACATAATCCTCCTTCATCGTCAGGATTTTCATCCCCATCAACATTCACACCATCATCATTGTCAAGAAATAACAGCGACGCTTCACAATATGGGGGATCACAGCATAGTTCTTGCTATAGTCAAAGGTAAGCTATTTTTAATATTGATTTTTTTATAGAATTATAATTAAACAAATATTTACTGTTTAACATAGTCAACTTATTACATATTTTCCATGTGTTTTATTTATAGTTATTCTTCAGTGTCTGTTTCACCAACACAGTTTTCCCCTACCCAATCTCCAATTCAGCCAAGACACATACAAAAGAATTTTCATGAATATACAGTTGCAGAAGAAACAAACGGATATGAAGAGAAAATGTCAATGTCAGACATTGGTCAACAACATGGCATAACATCTGGTATTTCAAGACAACAGTTGATCAATAGGTGTGAATTTATTTTTCTGTTTAGTTAGTAAAATCGGTTGAAGCGGTAACATTTTTATAGGGCCCTAGGGGTATATAACTTTTGAAAAATGAGGAACAATGAAGAGATAATATATTTCTTTCTCACTAATTGTCAATGACAATAAACAATTAGAATAAATTTGAAGTGAAGTAAAAAAAAAAAAAATTAAGTTATTAATGCAAAAAGTATTGTGTATTCTACCATCACATTACTAGTGGGGAAGAGTGTGTTGAAATTTGTGGTGCCTGAGGATTATAAATCACTAAATATTACCCTACCTGTATAATATGTATTTAGGTTGAGCAATTTTAAATTTTATCACTACCCTAAATTGGCTACTTCTTTACCTTTTGATTACTTACTCTAACCACTAACTATAATATTGATGAATTATTTATAAACAAGTTATTAAAAATATAATTTTTTTTTTACAGTCCATGCCCGATTTGCGGTGATAAAATTTCTGGTTTTCATTATGGTATATTTTCATGTGAAAGTTGCAAAGGATTTTTCAAGCGCACTGTGCAAAATCACAAGAACTATGTGTGTCTACATGGTTCGTCATGTTTGATTACAATAGCTACACGTAAAAAGTGTCCAGCTTGCCGCTTTGACAAGTGCTTGAATATGGGTATGAAACTCGAAGCAATAAGAGTTGATAGAACGAGAGGTGGACGCAGCACCTATCCATTTACTTATACTATACCGTCATCCAATATTCAGCCACAACATAGTGGACAACATTCTGGAATGACTGCCAGTTCTGTTGACAATAAAGTCAAGCAAGAAGAACGAGCGTGCAGGACTCCACCTCAAGAAATGGCTAGACTGATCCCTCCACTATTGCAAGTGAGTAATTAATGAACATAATATGTTAGAACATGGTTATGGCTTATTTGAATTCTGTATGAAAAAAACAAACATACTAATATTTTGTTTATTGTTGATTTTATTAATAAATTAAAAATATTTTGTTTTTATTTTAATTTAATTTGATAATTAATTGTTTAAATCAACTAAAGTATATTATAAAAACATTATTTCTGCTAAACTACATTCATTTATATTGGGTTTTAATTAATGAATATGCTTTTGAATACCACTCGAATACTTTTGCAATACAGAAGCTATAATATAATATATAGTATTACTATATGTATTAGTTATTTCAGTAAACCAAATTAAATTTTATGTCAAATAATTTCTGAGTTTTTTCCATCTATTGTTTTCAGTAATGTTAATAATATTTGATTGTTTAATGTACAGTACAATCAACACATTATAATTCATATTTCTACATTTTTTTTTTTTTAGGAAATAATGGAAGTGGAACATTTATGGACTTATAATGAAGGCTCATTTGAGTCGTCAAATGCAAGTGGAAGTTCTATGAACCATTGTGGTGGTGCCAAAGAAATTGCTAAGAGTCGATTAATGGCTGAAAATTCAGGAACAGATTTTCTTTCTAATTTATGCAACATTGCTGACCATCGGCTTTATAAAATAGTCAAATGGTGCAAATCATTACCACTGTTTAAAAATATTTCGGTAGTATAAATTAATTTAAACTATTGCATTAACATAACGATAGTAATCCTTACAATGTTGTTTTCCTCAGATTGATGATCAGATATCATTGTTGATAAATGCTTGGTGTGAGCTGTTGCTATTTAGTTGTTGTTATCGGTCAGTTAGCAGTCCTGGAGAGATACGGGTCAGCTTGGGAAAATCTATTTCTTTGGAACAAGCTAGAGAATTAGGCTTAGCACCCTGTATCGAGCGGATGTTGAATTTCACTCAACATCTGAGACGTTTGAGAGTAGACCGATATGAATACGTTGCCATGAAAGTCATTGTACTGCTATCATCTGGTATTACGAATGTTTTATTTTTTTGACATTTAATTTGTATCTATAATGTGTGCTTCTTGTTTAATTAACTAAATTTTGATTGTAGATACAAATGACTTGAAAGAACCAGAAAAAGTTCGCGCATCTCAGGAAAAAGCATTACATGCCTTACAACAATATACTCTGGCACATTATCCAGACATGCCATCCAAATTCGGAGAATTGTTGTTGAGGATACCCGATTTACAACGTACATGTCAGGTAAATTTAAGCTATTAATTAAAATAACTTAGATAATTGTGTTGTAAGTATATTCACCATTCGAATACAATTTGATCATTTTATATAGCTGTCGTATGAAATTGGAATTATGGTAAGATCCGATTAACATTACAACATTTGTGTTTTTACTAATTAATGATAATTGGAGATTTCTACATTAAATTTTAAGTTTTACTTACTTGTATTACATGTTTAATGACAATTTATGTAATTTGTTATTAGGTTGGAAAAGAAATGTTGTCCATAAAGAGTAAAGAAGGAGAGGGACAAAGCTTTAATCTCTTAATGGAACTGCTAAGAGGAGATCATTAATTGATATTATAATTTTATTATTGTCTGTGAAAGTATTTCTTATTTTTATCAGTAATATTTTGTTAAGAAATTATTATATATATTATTTTTTTCTGTAAATATTTTAATAAGAACTTCTAAATCAGGTTTTTTTTTATATCAAACCTACATCGTAACTGTTCTTATAATGTTTTAAGTACATTTTGCCTGAATTCAATTTGAGTAGTTTAAACTGAAATTTAAGTGTTAGAAATTTAGGTAGATATTATTTTTCTAATTTAAATATTTTTTGAGTATATATATATAATAAAAAATTATATTTGAAACATAAATTCAGAACAGTCTGAATACTGTGATCTTAAAAATAGAATTATTGACATAATTGTTGTAAATAATATTTATAAACCTCTAATTATATGTAGTACAGGGTTTTAATGTTAAAAAACTCATTTTTTTCCTCAAATTCTTTCTGTGTTCGGTATTGGTTATTCTATTAGAATGCCGTGTACTTAATCACACAGTGATGGGCTGGTCTTCTATTCAGTAGATTGTACTTAATTTTTTTTATAATGTTATATAATTATGTATTCTTTCTTATTACCGTACAATGTTTACCAAAATTTGAAATCTTATTAATAGTTGTAAACCGTTTGTTTAACGTCTGTTTTATTTAGTAATATTTGACAATGTTATCTTTAACTATGTTCATGTGCAATAAGTTACGTTACCAAAATTGTATTTACATGTATCTTTGTTTTATTTTTCTATTATTGAAATTTTATTGTGCCCATCACTATGGAAAATTTTCCTTTGCTAATATTTTAATTTTTAATTTTCTTAGTATAAAAAAGTAAATATTTAATTTATTTGAAGTGTAAGTTTATAATTTATGATTTATGCATTACATTATTTAAAAACTAAATTAAATTCTATTACCTTATGTATTAAAAAAATTTCTCTTTGATTTAATTTTGATAACTTAACAACGAACTGTATAAATAAAGCAATATTTTCAATAAACTGATATCATAGTCTGTTATATTTAGTTGACACTGATACAGATGAAATCTAAGCAATATTTAACTGTAAGAAAATTGTATGTATACGTGAAAATATACATGTGCATATAGGTATATACTAGATATCTATAGTCTGTCCAGGGAGAGAATGCGTGGTTTCTACGCATGCAGACTGACGATTAAGCAACCGCCAAGGTCTAATTTCCCTCTCTTAGAAACCAAATTATTCCGACGGCAGCCGATCGATTACGGTCGGTTTTTGACCACCTGTTGATTACGGTATTAACAGGTGATAATCATTATTATTATGTCAATTTTTTTCTTTAATAATATTTTTATTATTTACAATATACAACACCCTTATTTTATTTACAACTAAATTAACAATTAATTTTCATTAAAATACATTATTCTTGAATAATATATTGATTATATTGAATATATTATTTGTTGAAAAACCTTATAACATGAATGAGTTTTTAGATTCTTTCATATCAGAAATCATTGAACTCGCTGTGCAAAGTATAACAAATTCTAATGGTACACTATTTTCTGTAAAAATTCTGGGTTATTTTACTATACCTATATATTTGTAGTATATCATATATTATCTGCAAGCATTTAAATTTATTTTTACATTAAAAAAGTATTGTACCCATGTATTAAAATAAATGTGTTTTAAAGTACAAAGAAATTGATTGATTCTTCCTCAACTTTGAATCTTTGATCCTTATATAATCATTATATATTAATAATATTACATATTTTGTAAAATTAAAAAATGAATATAATATATTTTATTCATTTTGAAAACGTTATTTTAATAAATAAAAATATAATTTATTTATATCTTAATAATATATTTTAAATCTATCTAGAAAAGATTCAAAATGTATGGTACCTACTATTATTATTTACATTATTAGAACGGTAAAAAAATTATATTTTTTCAAGTATAATTATTCTAAAGGCACATCCTAGGTTGTCAGAGGGAGTCAGATGTGTCGCCAGTAATCGTCAATGCACAAGTATTTATAATGTCATCTTTCATTACATCATCAACGGCTAAGTCTACTTTCCAGAACCTGACTTCTTCTTTGATGATGTGTTGGACATAGTTCTTCCACATATCAGGAGTGCAAAAATCAGCATCGTCAACGAGAATTTTTTTTTTTACATTGGGGAGCTTGAATGTCGAATTATTTGTTTTGAGATACCTTATTACGGTCGACCATGCCAATTTTATAGGATTTAACTCGCTATGATACGGAGGTGTACGTAATACCGTCATATTTTTTGATTTAACAAATTCATTGATTTCATACTTATTAAAATGTGGATTGATCCTGATAACGATATCAATAAGGCGTATTTTGTTAAGTGGCCCATGAGCTTGTTCACCCTTTTCTTCCAGTCATTTTTAAATTTCCGCTTTCCTCAAATTTAATGTGGGATATCGTTCAACTTTTACAGAGTGATAAGACACATTGTCCATTGCTATAACTGCGTTTTCTTTCAGCGATGGAATAACGCGTTTCAACCATTTGAAAAAAACATCGCCATTCATTTCCTCATGGTAGTCATCTGAACCTTTTTTGGACTCAAACGTCAACGAACCGCTGCCCAAACACATCTCTCTTCTGACCTCATGTGTACTATAATTAAGCGTTTACCTTTTGATGTAGGATTAGGAGCGCCAGTTGAAAGACCACCCAAAAACCTCCAATATTGTGCTTATATTTTAGGCATTAGTTTACCTTAGGCGTTTAGTTTTAAGACAGCAACAAATAAAAAAATTGTGTAGAAAAATTAGGTAGAGGTGTCTTATGTTTTCTACGCATAATTTGTCTCTTAAAATTTCTAATTTTTTGTCATTGGTACATAAACATTTTTATTCAGTACACACGTTAAACAGGATTTATCTTCGATTATTGAATGTGTTATGGGACAAATTCTAAGCGGATTTCTTTCAAAAATTGTTAAAGCAGTTAATGAATGGATGGCCATTGTTATAAAACATTCACGTTTATTAGTAAGGTAGATAAGATTTAGCATTTTAATGAGTGACACAAAACGATTACAAATACACAAAAAGTGTGCTCAAAAAGTTTACTTGAAAAGGATTACCTTAAAAAATTGTTGAAGTATTTCAGAAACATTTCTATCAGTTTTTTACTAAATGAAAAAAAATCTGTCAAGTGTTTCACATATTGCTTATTGAAATTAAATCAAGCATCAGAGCCAGCAGACGTTAATTGTTCATTGGAAGATAGTTTTTTCCCCAAAGTTCACGCGTTAATAAAATATGTTGTGAAAAAAAAAATTAGTGATTTGCGTTATGTCGATAGCAAAGACGCTATTATGTTTGGTCTGGTAAATGATAAGTACTTCAGTAAATTTTCTTCTCAGTAATAGGTATAAACGTTGAAATTTATAATATAACTTTTTAACTTGGATATTTTATACCTAGAAAAAACAACGAAAATCACATGAATAGATATTCGTGCATCTTTTTCAATATTTGCACTGATAAAAAACAATAATTATCGTTTTCATTCCCACTCACATAATATGAAATTCTATAATTACCAGATGAAAGTGTCGAAATAAATATGAATAAATTTTCATATAGATAAAATTGAACGGTTGAATGTCTACTGCGAAAATATAATTATAGGTCATTAGCTGGCCTTGATTTATGTACGTGCACAAGTGCAGAGACCCGCATATTGTCAACGGTGTAATTAATTAAAACAAACATAAAAATAAATCTCTTTTGTATATGCTAAATTAACATGAAAATGTGAATACATATTCACGTCAAGTTATTGAGCATGTGAAAACAATGAATACGTTTCGGAATACAAAGTATTTACTAATAATTAATAATCTTTTTGCTAAATTAAAAAAAAAAAAAACTATCATTATAATACCTAACTATAATCTAGCTAAAAAAATGTAACTGTTCATGATAAAATTATAGATATAATATATTATAGAATATAGGTAATCTAATTAATTTTATAGTTACGTATCGAAATACTTAATTTCAAATTTTAATTATTAGGTACATTTTAAGTACCTATCTCATTTGTAAGGAAAAAAAGGTTTTGAGGCTAGGTACGAAGTCATTGAAGGGATTTGGGTGGACGTTTTGGAACCTTAGTATCCTTTAAGTCAAAATAAGCACCCTTGGATTTAATATTTTCAAAGTTTGAAATTAAAATATGAAAACTAGATAATTGATCGTAATACGTAACATAGTAGCTATTTTATTATACAATGTTTACAATGCCCAATTGAATGTTATAAGTTCCTAATAATTATTTTTTGAAAACTTGATTAAGTTAGATGTAAACTTGGGAAAAAGATTACTTATAAATACTTTCTTATAAAATACTTTCTTGCCTGTACAGTATTAGTCATTATTAGAGTATATTTACCGAGTGGTATTGAGTTTTACACTTTTACTTATTTATAATATCATCAATATTCATAAACACATCGATATTTACTAAATCTTCTGGTGACGATTTTATTATTTATATCGGGCAAGAGGTAAAAGGTCCACCGGAAAAAATCTCACCTCACTCGTTTGTTTATCAAGCACTATTATACGTCATTATTAAAAATAAAAAAAAAATGCTGATATCTATTAAATCATTATTAGGATTTAAATGTATATTTTATGAGTTAATATCGTATATTATTTTATAAGAATATTGCATAAAAAAAAATTATATATATATACATATTATGATTTTTAAAACCACAATGGTTTCAATTTTCAACTGTGAATTTATAAAAATAAATATATGCACTGGATTTATCAAAATAAGTTGAATTCTGAATTATGGTGGGTTTGAATCTTAAAAATAATGGAATGTCAAAATATTCCACTCTTTTCTACTACATATGATATCATTGTATGTCATGATGTCAATAAATTGTCAGTTGTACTTTTGACATTTTCTACAGCCCCCAATCTGCGGTTTGCTGTCCATTAGAATAAAGCCAGTTATTGATTACATAATTCAACGTATGGAGGTTGTACTAAACTCGTAATGTTCATGCATAAACATAACATAATATTATATGGGAGGTATTATACTAATTATTATTCTACCCCAATATTGAATATTACGAATTGGACGGCGTCATTAATATGCAAAATTGGTACACGTATGTGGTAGAAGTTTAGAAGTTGCCTACTCGTTTGCGTTATTTCAAAACCTGATTCCGTTGAAATTTTAAATTGTAATTAATACCTATTACGATGACTTGTTACGATCAAATTTAATTAAACATATATTATGCTTTTAAAATAGATTAAATTTTTCAACAGTTGTTACGATTTTAATTGAGTTAGATTTATCAGCACTTCATAACGGTAGTTTATTTATGGATTACAAAATACGTTTTGCGATACATTTTTTGATAAATTGTTTTCGACAAATATTTATAGTGTCAGATAAAAGACCAACAGAAGTATACAATATTATGATGTATAATGAAAACCGAGGAAAGTGCGGATTTTTTTACCGTTTATTTTTTAACCATGAAATTGTAAATTGTAAAGCTCAACATTGATTTATTTAGTATCGACGTACGTGGATTTAACGATCAAGCCTAAAGAGTTATTTAAAAATAAGTTATAGGTACGTTGATTCCGCCAGTTAGATTTATCGACGAAATAAAATGTATTAATTCGCTCTAAATTCTACTCCGTGATGTTTTAAATTTTATTCGCTCTATTGAAACGATCAGATTTAGCATTTATGCGGATCGACGATAATTTATTTTTCTTCGAAATGTTTATAACGTTTTCTCGGGGAAGTAATTTTATACTGAATCGTCGACGAGAGTTTAAAATGTGGACACAAATTAGATTAAAACACATAGATTAGATTCTATATTATTATCAATTACAACTCAAAATGTAATGATTGTAATAATTTTTATTTTATCAAACGGGAGAAAATCGAATGCGATAAATCATACAGATTATAGTGAAATTGATAATTCTTGGATAGTGAAATTCGTGGCAGTAAAATTCCGAAACAACGAATACAAAATTGCATTGAAAATAAGTATTCTATATTTCTATTCCCTTGCGTCAATGCTACGGATCTCATTTAACAGATACATGTCCGGAATAAATCGATTTAGTGACAAACTTTTTATAAAGTACATAATACGGAGAACCCTGTTCAGAAAATTATCACTCTACGTGCACTCTACGGTGTTCACTCTGAGCACTCTACAGGAGTTAGTACAGCAGCTAACAATTTCTGATTCAAAATCAACGAATCATCATTTACGATTCAAATCCTCCATCATAAAAAAAAAAATTCTATATTTGAAATAAACTTATTCTACAATTATTAAAAATTCCAAATTCCTACCACCACTATACTATACAATCGTGAAATAAATTTAAACTCAAACAACACCGGTGACTTAATTAAGCAACTTTAGCTTATTCTGAATGACCTTAAATCCGTTATCACTCCTTTAATTTTTGTGCTCTCTACATTCATCAATAATTAAGTTCTCCTTCAAGATGGTTTAATGTTCAGTCTTTCAGAATTTTCTTCACTTACATACGTATTATTGTGGAACGCAAACGACTTACAACAACTCATGAAATGAACTCCGAACTATTTTGGATGGTTCTAATATTAATATTGATTGTTAACCGAAACCCACCTCATTGAATAATCCCTCTTTAAAGTTTAATGTCTTTAACAATAATCTCCTCACACAAAATTAACTATCCCGTCGGTGAGAAAATTTAAAATCTATGAAAATTATTTTTGTATTAATTACTTATATTTATATTTGCAAAACATTCAATGTTCAACTTCAATATAATATTCAAAATATTTAGTGTGCGGAAAATCTTATCGATTGTATCGTTGCAAAGAATTTTATGTCATTATGTGTCATTGTTCACCAAGGGCAGGGGGACTGGGCATAAAACTAACGGTAATGTTGTAATAGTGCCTTCATTTTAGTCACTGAGCATCGTGTGCAAATTTTCAGAATTTGAAATGTTATGAATAGTGATTAATGACTGTTTAAGAAAACTAAAGAACTTATAAAAATCACGTAGATCGAAAAATAATGTTACAATGATACAATAATTGTAATGTAGAAAAGTAGTTATTAAAAAAAAGGAAAAAGAAATAGTGCAAATAAAACAAAATTCATTTTATTTTTTGATTTTCCAATAGTTCTGTTACATCCAGTTATGTACTCATACATTTTATTTATAATTTTATAGTCAAATTAAAAAACTATGTACTTCGCCCCGTGGGATATTTTTTGCTATACTTGGATGTGTTGATGGGGATAATGGGTGTATTGAATTTTAAAGAAATGATAGACCATTTCTTTTGTTAAACAATTTTGAGTAAAGCTTCAGAATTCAAATTATATACCGTTTGGATTTCTTCAAACAAATTGTTGAAGTTCAAAATAGACGTAAAAATAGTATATTACGTAATAATTGTAAAATAATTCACATAAACGCTTATAAAACAAAATCCTTTGTCATGATTTTTGAAATCTTTTAAGTATAGTCAGCAAAGTACCTATATGAGTAAGGTCATCTTAAATTTTCAGAAGTTTTCATCTAATATACGTACCATTATATATAATTTAATAAATACCGTTCATATTAATATATACTTTATCAATTTTCGGAAATTTTTTTTTGAATTATCTAAAGTTTTTATGCTTGACAAAATAGACAATTTTTTTTATAAAAATATTCAAAACATCTTGTTCTATCTGTATTCAATGTTTCATTATGTTTGGAACGATCAATTTCTTTAAATAAATTATTAAAGTTGAAAATTGACGTAAAACAGATTATTACGTAAAAATTGTATCATAATTTACTTAAACGTTAATAAAAAAAAAAAATAAATAAAATCACGCTTTTCGAAATTTTTTCATAATCGTTAGAGAAGTGTATTTGTAAAGTTATATTAAATTTACACAAGTTTTTGTCAAATATTTAAAACTTTATTAGGGATAAACTTTTTTCAAACAAGGTATTTTCATTTTTCAAAGTTCTCTTTTTAGTCCAAATGTGATTAGATTTTTTGAATCTTTTTTTGACGCATGTAATGATACGTCAATAATATATGGTGAAAATTTCTACTTTCTAGCAACATTATTTTTGGAGTAATGGCGAAATAACTAAAATCGATTTAATGTAAGTGTCGTTTCCGGCGAATTTCGTCCATTTGAGGCTGTTTTTCCAGTGGCCTAGAAAAAATATTGAGGTGTGAGCTGAATAAACTCTCAAAGTACCTTCTACATCGAATTCCCGATCTATAGAATTGATGGGTGAAACTTTTGGACAAAGTTCAGTTGTGCAAAAAGTGTCTCTAGAAAAAAAAGGAAAAAAATAAAAATAAAATAAACATTATTGAAAAAACCATAAGATCTTTCGCTTCACTCAGAATCTAAAACCACTGTAATCAAACCATGATAACTTACGAAAAACAAAAATCTGTGATTATATTTCGATATTATTGGTTAATTAAAGAAAATAATGAAGTAAAATTATTTTGATAAAAGAGCAATTGCTTTTTCAATGCAACAATTATTTGTGTAGTACCAATATATTATAGATACCTACCTAAACATGGTAAGAAAGGTTAATTTTACAATTATATTTATGGTTTTGACAAAATTGTTTCATATTCAAAAAAAAAAAAAACAAATTTTAAGATATTTCTTGATATCTATGTGGTGGCTCGAACTTTTGCAACACCGTCTACCCTGGTATCAGATTGAATCATTTTTATCACTGCTTTGTCGGTACAACATAAAAATCACCGCTTGGGGATTTGATGACATGGATATTTATGGTTTCGTGGAGTAATTTTAACCGAACCATAAAAATGGTTTGAAAATAGATGTATGCATATTGAAATAAATTCACTGATTTTACTTTTCTCTGAATAGGTACACCCGTCAGGTTACCATTTTGAATCGAATTTTTTTATGTTGATTCTTTTTTACTGAAGCCGGAATCGCTTAAGCTGAGCATGTTTTAAATTCAACTTATTATTATGTATCATTTTTTCCGAGCTTAAATAATCGTTATCGTTTTAATTGTACAGAATATATTCTCAAGTTAAGTTTTGGAACAATGAATTATAGGTGCGTATAGGAAGTGTATTAAATAAAAGCAGTTATATTTTCATCTAACATGTTGAAAATAGGTTTTAAATAGTAATTTATTTATGGACAAATAAATAAAAATAATTTCTAAAAATGTATACAAAAAAATAAATAATTGTCGTACATAGGTGTAGATACGTAGTACATGTGTTTAATTTCATAATATAAATATAATACTTGAATAATGAATATGTTTAACGATTTCAAAATGTTTCGCGTACATTTTAAAGGATTACTCTGTACTCTTTGTTTACGTTTTTATAGAAGTTCATATTATAGGTATACGTAAATCTATGATTTATAATAAATTGTATTTTATGAGCATGACGGCGCACGTTGTAGCGTAAACGTTAAATTATTATGAGATCCACCGGGAACGAGTATTGACATGATTAATATGATTTGGGGTTTATAAAGAATGATGCCGTTTTAAATAAGTTTCTGAATATTCATTACCTATAAATTTCATGTAGATTTTGAGTATTTAATATTTAGTGGTCATATATTTATTGTCAGTGTGTTTAGTGTAAATTATTTTTTTTATCGCTGGTTTCTCATTCAAATTATTAATAATTAGAGCTCGGAAGTTGATGCATTAGCATGTTTTTACCAAGTAGGTACACTAAAAAGTCGCTAGCTAAGCTACAGAATTAAACCACAACCTAACGAGTTCAAAAACAAAATTTTATTTTCCATATTTTCGCGTATTTCGAAGAGTTTCAGAAGTATAATATAAACGTATATTTTAAAATAAAATTGTTTTACTGCAAAAATTTGATTTTTCAAAAATATTTTCTGGAGTAAATAATATTTTATGAAAATGCCGTAGGTACATACTTAATCCATGTAAAAATATTCAAAAAAATGTTTTTTTGAAAAGTATGTCAACACGAAAATGTATAGTCTAAAGCAGCGGTTCTCAATCTTTTTATATTCGCGAACCACCTACACAGTTTGAAAATTTTTACGTACCACCTGACGTTTTCTTTTTGCTCATTAATAATTTTAATGTTTTTTTTTTATATGTATAGAATTTCATTTTATTACGAACTACGCAATTATGACAATATAAATATTGAATGCACAAAAAGAAATTAAATTACATATGTAGGTACAAACATTATCATTATTATTATGGTTTACTTCATAATTCAGTAAGACGATTGGTGTTGTTTTGAACAGACAATGACGTCTATATCGGGCTCCATATTGGTAACTCAAAGCCTTTAATCACTTTGTACGTTCAATTTATTTTTATATTTATTTTTTGTGTAGGTACAATAAGTGGTAAAATGTATTTTCGCACAAATAAGTTGACACAAAAGAGATAAGAAACAGTAGAGCTAGTGAATAATGATTCATTCTAATTTTTTTTTATAAAAGTAGATTATCATCGCGTACCACTTACGAGATTTCCACGTACCACTAGTGGTACGCGTACCATAGTTTAAGAACCGCTGGTTTAAAGGTTTAAAGTGTTTAAACGCTGCAAATATGAAAGAACAATGTTTGAAATTATGCCGTAGTGCAGTGTAATTTCCACGTTCCAATAAAATTCCGGGTGAAATTGAAATTAAATACCTGGTGTTTTCGTCGATAACCATCATATTATCGAATACGCCTCCGGGCCCGTAACAATATTATTTTTATTCTTAACAGCATCAAACAATATTGAAAGTTCCTTTTCTTACTTCAAAATTATATTGCCAAAATGCTAAGTTTTATCGTGTCAACTGTCGACACTTTTACAGTGTCCTCGATATGAAAAACATAACGTTTTAAGTGTGAAAAAAAAATATATAAATGCATGTTTTGTGCATTATTCGATAGTCCTTGATCTCTCGCCCTCTCGGGCCCGATAATTGACTAAAATGAGTAAAATGATCATTAATCACAAACATGTCGTTTCTAGTGATGGGCACAACCGAGTGAAAACTATCGAAGTACTCGATAGTTTAAACTATCTAATTACTCGGTTGTTTTATAAAACTATCGAACTATCGAACTACCTGTTTTGATTCATTTTTAGGCCTACTTACCCAATGAAAATTTAACAAGTGAAAATTATCAAGTAAATTCGGTCGATAATACCGAAAAATCACTGGGTTGTTTTTTTTTTTTTTTAAATCGATAGTCAAAACTAGTCGGTGTAAAAGTGATGGGCACAACCGAGTGAATTACTCGATAGTTTTTAAAAACAACCGAGTGAATTACTCGATAGTTTTTAAAAACAATCGATGAATAATAATATCTATTCGATTGAAAAATCACTCGGTAGTTTTTGAAACTATCGATAGACTATCGATAGTTAAAAGTAGTTGGTTGTGCCCATCATTTATTAGTCGTTTCTATTCTAACCTGACCATTATGTTGGTAACTGTGATAAACTTGTTTCACGTGTTATCAATTTTATGGCGCATTTTTTTATGGCGTTATCATAACTCGTTTTCGCCAATACCTTACATTCCAACGAGGTGGCCGGACGGTTGGTCGGTCATGTACTCACGTCTATATAGTCCGTGCGCTATACTTTCCCAGTTGAACGATTTGTTACGTTTTTCCTTAGATGTCACCGTTACACAGTCGTAATTACGGCTATAATGACAGCAGTACCGAAGTCCGCGTGTTTTTTCCGCAGCGATCGTGATTACGGCTTCAGTTTGTGTCTACGATCCACCGTGACGAATGACGAAGAAAACCACTGAACGTCGTCACGTTCATCCCATTTCTTTTATTCAGTTTGATCGACGGACCGTTTGACGTTTTCCGTGGTCGGTAATAATAATATTGTTTATGTCTGCGTGCGTGATATTACTCTCCGTCGGACACCTTTAAAATGGCAGCTTTTCCACACGTCGAAGGTTATAAAATAATAAGAAACATCGGAAACGGGAGCACGTCGACCGTGTATCTAGCACACAACAAGGTATTTATTGTAGGATATCCAGTATTTTACTCGATAAACGTGCGTTGCTCAAATTGCTCGTTAAATGTTTCAAAATCATTTCGTTGTTTCGTATTATAATTATGTATTGAAGTGAGTAATATACATTGATAACGATTATGTACAGGTAAATAATAAATATATCGGTTCAAATATACCTAAGTATTTCCGTCACAATACTTTGATCTATCTAAATTGATTGTATGCTCTTATTGCTACATTTCAACTCAGTGGTGAATAATTGGTCCAATGAAGTGGGTAATTTCTTGTCCATTCTTCGAAAACAAAGTTGCCTATTTCATAAACCATTATATATGGCCATTGGTCATCTTAGAACTTGGTGTACACACCCACAGTTCTTAAGTTTATTTATTTTTAATACAATCATCTACTTACTATGTACCTAATAAAGCCTAATATATTCATCTAGCTTTTTTTTTTTTTTTTTAGGAAGAAACCAAAAATATGGTAGCGATAAAAGTTATCGAGCGTCGTAAATTATCTAAAAGCGCCGAAGACGCAGTTGTTACCGAAATAGGCGTAATGAAAAAATTCAAACACAAACACATTGTTCAAATGATAGATTTCATTTGGGATCGAAAGAATATTTACATTATTCTTGAACACTGTGATGGTGGTGATCTGTCATCGTTTATTAAACAACGTAAAAAACTTTCTGAAAAAACATGCCGTAAATTCATGCAACAATTAGCCCTAGCGCTACAATTTTTACGGTCCCACAATGTTTCTCATCTTGATCTCAAACCACAAAATCTACTCCTAATGAAGTCACCTCAATTAACTCTCAAAGTTGGAGGTTTGTACATGATTATTGTCTATTTTCAATAGGAATGATATTTCACTATATTTGTAAATTTTATTTTATTCTATGTGTGATTATTTTAACCAACTTTTTTTGTATTAGGTAAATGCATATTTTTAAATTTATTAATAAAACTTTTTTGGTTTTAGATTTTGGTTTGGCAAAATTTATGAGCGAAGAAACTCAAATGGAAAATATCCGGGGTTCACCTTTGTATATGGCTCCTGAAATGTTACTTTATCGTCGATATGATGTTAAGGCTGATCTTTGGTCTGTAGGAGTGATTGCATATGAATGCATATTTGGACGTGCTCCATATGCATCAAATTCTATAAAAGACTTATGTGAAAAAGTAAAAAAAGTTTTACCTATAGAAATACCTCCTAACCAAGTCAGTTCAGAATGTAGAGATTTATTATTGGGTCTACTGAAACATAATCCATCTGAACGTATGAGTTATGAACAGTTTTTTAAACATCCTTTTGTAGACATAGATTTTATACCTACTAAGGAATCCTATGAAAAAGGACTTGAGGCTATTCATCAAGCAGTAAAATTAGACTCTGAAAAGCAATATAAAGCGGCATTTTGTAAATATTGTATTGGTCTGCAGTATTTGATTCCATGTTCTATACGTAAGTTTTTTACTTTTTTAACTAAAACGAAAAATTATTGCTGAAAAGTATTGTAAAATACCTTTACATTTTTCATTGTTTATGTATACCTACTAAAGATTTCTAAGAGAATATACAATTTATTTATTCATTTTTTTTCATTTTAAGTGCAAATTTAATTTGTTATAAATTATAATGTATAATATAAAGGGTAGTTCATTTTTATTCAAGTAATTTTGTTATTTTCAAATAATATTTCATTTGTTTGATGGAATTTTTTTAATGTATTTTTGCACAATTTTCCAATTCATTAATTTTTAATAATCAAGCCTTAGAGTTTCAGCTGTAAGCTAATTATTCAAAATGTGCAATTTTTCATTTAATGTAAAATAGTTTAATTTAAAAATCCTAGAATTTTAAATTAACAATGTGAAAAATACGTTTTTATGTAATTATTTGGATATAATGTTGTTTAGTAAATTGTCTTATAAAAGTCAGTATGTAGAAAAGATCATTTCATATATTTACATTAAAATACAAATATATAATGTATAGGAATATTTTTTGATTGTTATTGCATTATATAATAATATTATTCATGTATTATATCATACATTTTTTCATAATTTTTCATTTAAATACAACATTTAGATTATTATTTTAATACTTAATTGGTTATTGAATCTGTTTGAATATAATTGGCTATTTTTACATACTGGTAAAGTACTTTATAGAATATTTTGGTTTAGCTCCAAAATCAGGTTACATTTTTATATTGCATTAAAAAATAACTGAAAAAATGTTTATTCAAATTGTCCTTGATAAATATATATTTTTAGTTTTTACTACTATTAAAATTAAAATAAACATTCAAAACTTAATAACCTACACCTCTAAATTTATTTAAAAACGTTAAATTAAGCTCTGTTTATTATTAAAGTTATACTGTTAGGATACATAAACACATAACTTGTTATACCTTTTTATTAAAAAAAAATTTTTTTTTAAATACAGTACACACAATTATATTATTTTTTACTTCTTTGATTGTATTTCTATTTAAATTAAATTTTGTTTAGATGAATCAGATAAAATTAAAAAAGAAGCATTTCAAATAAAATTGAATGAATATACTAAACGTGCAGAAGAACTGAAAGCAATTTTATACATTTCAAAGGTAAAAGTGAGCACTGAAGGAACAGCTGAAAATTCATCGGCATCATCTAATAATGGTGAACGTTCACCAACATTAGGTGGGAAAATATTGATATTGTAGTATATTATTCTTTTTGTTGTATCTTAAATAACTTTTGTGTTATATATTTAATATCTTTAATACTTTATATTGTGCCATTATGTTAATACTAAATACTATTTTATTTTATTTTCATCAGCGTCTTTATGTCAAAATACACCTCAACTGGCTAGTGCTGTGGAAATTGCACTGTCTGGTCAAATGTATTTAGTTGAAGGTCAATATGAAGCAGCAGTGGAGAAGTATAAAATTGGTTTGAACTTATTGGAAAAGCTTTTAGAAAAAGAACCGCCGGGTATTCGACGAAATTTACTTATTAAACAAGTAATTTTACGACAAGAATATTATGAATTATCAATGAAATAAATATTCATAATAATAATTAATAATATAAACTCATATAATATGTATGGTTATTGATTTTTAGGTTTCTGATTGGACGAGTCAGTGTGAAAACGCCAGAGCATTATTGCAGTCAAAAGAACAAAAAGTTAATGATCAATCTGTTGATGTTCCTGATGGATTGTCATCGTTAACTAAAGGTAAAAAAGATACAAAATCTCCAAAATTGTTCAAGGTAGTTAGCAGACTAGTACTAAGGACCAATAGGAACAGTTTATCTCCTGAAAAAAATTAATCGTCTTGATAATATGTATTTATTTTCAAGTATTAAATAGGTATTGTACTATTTAATGATACAATTTTCTGAATTTACAGGGTATTGCTTGTGTATGAGTTTCACTTGTTTGATTTTGTCTGTTGGCATTATATATATGTCAAATTATTTTAGTTTTAATTAATACCTATCAACTGTGAATTTAGTTTAAGTGAATTTAAATGATTTTATATTTCTATTTAGAAGACTGAAAATCATGTAAAAATAAGAATATTTCCTTTAATTGTTATTTAATATTTTACATACATACTCGAAATCTCAATTTAGTGCTTATTTAAGATTTTTATTGTTTTATACATTTTGTTGTGTTTTTATAATTTTTGATAAACATTGTTATTTATCGTTTTAGATTTGTATTATTGAAATATACTTTGTGGTCTGTAAAAAAAATATATATTTTGTTTCAGATTCCTGTGTAATTCACTGAATTTTAATGGAACCTTAATGTTTTTCCTTTTACTACTTAGCTGTGTTTGAAATTTAGTCTGTGATAATGTATTTTAATGTACATGGAGTTGTTGTTTATTTTATAATTTGATTTAAAGTGTTCAGTTTATTTTTAATTTAACAAATATTTCAAATAGTAATTTGATTATATATTTTGTTATTTGCTGAATAAAATTATGAGTCAATAAACATTGTCATTTATTTTTATTAAAGAATGAATGACTAATATCATGTTATTATATAGGACATAATAGTAGTTACTGTTAAATATTTTTGAATTAATTTGTAACTCAGTAAATATTAATCATACAAAATTTCATTTGAATTTGAAACTAGGGAATACTAAATCTCGATTTTAACCAAATTATTTGAAAAAAAGAACTTTTGACTTGATTCCTGGAATAAAATGTACTTTAGGGACATTTCATCTAATTGTTTTTAACTTATAATAATATATTTTTCTAATTTTTCAATTAGTAATTTAATTTATTAAGTCATTTATATCCATGTGACCTTGTATTTCCTTTGGTAGTGTTCCAACCTTTTTAGTTAATAGTATGCTCTTTTTTTTAACATAATCATTTTAATTACATTTTTCTCTTTAGTCTTAGAATTCACTGATTGGGTTTTTCATTATTATATTATTATTATTATTATTAAAGGATGTCTTGCAACGAACGACAATTTCAAATTTATTTTTGATAAAAACCTGTCTTATTTTTGTATTATGTATGTAAGATAAATAATCTCCTTCAGGAAATTTCAGATGCCCCACTGGTTGAGAAGCACTACTGTATGATGACGCGCTGAAGTGTTCTTGTGAACTTTAAGGTTGTATTGTAGTTATAAGATTATAAACCTTAGTAATTACATGTTAGTGTAGTGTCAACAGTTTAGATTGCAGGGATTTAAATATTAGTTTTGTTCCTAAACTTAATGTTGACGACCCATTTGACAGATTTATCACCAAGACGCACTTGATGGAAGCACGTTTTTTTAAAATTTATTCTTTTTAAAAATGTCAATGAGGAATAATTATACTCATAACTCATAAGATTATAGCAATCTTCTAGAAGCTTAATATGAGGTTAGTAATCTTTCAAGACTTTTAAGTTATTTTGCCTCCTGGATTCTTGTTGTGGAAGTTAGTCCATGACAATCATGGTGAACAAAATAATTAAAATTAAAAATTCTATTCAATTGAAAAATTTCAAAATTGTTTCAACCTCGTGAAAATCTAATTGACAGCAAAATTTTTTTTGGAATTTTCGGCGGCTTTTTCACTACGGTCTAAGAAAAACTATTGAGAATTAAGTTAAGAGATCTCTCTTGGAGTAGGTACCAAGTAGATGAAATTCTCGATTTTTATGGGACTTCCGATCCCCTCTTATCGTGCGAAATCGTGGTCACGTACCTATATAAAATAAAATCAATGCGAAATTAACGTGATGTGCTGTACACAGTATAAACTGCATTCATTCTCTATTTCTCCAAATCGAAAATGTTTTCGAAAGTAAATATTAACCAAACTTAATTAACGTTCGGATTTTTTTTTTTTTTTTGTAATAATATACAGTTTACTCTTTGCGGTAATGCAATAAAATTGTAGATGGTCCGGTGGGAGGAGGAAGGCCGACCCCGGTACAAAAAATTACCCAGCGGCCAGCTTCTACGAAGGTCAGGCACGCACGGTTCACGTATTTATCCTGGGCGGAATCCGATGTCTCTGTAAAATACAAAAACCGTGAGTGTAAAATGCTCGACAAATAATTTTTCTCCGTCGCAGCCATTATGTCATAGTCATTATTAGTATATATGACATTGCTGTCGGGCGTAAACCATTATTTTAGAGATACAAGTCGAAATGCGATCTGTTTAGGAGTCGAGTCGTATTTTGTCGTTTGGGCGAATAACTATAATTAGGGTTCTTAATCCTATTGAATTATTTCAAAATTGAAAATTTCACTCATCTTGAAATATTTCAATGAAATTATGAAATATAAATTTTTTTTTAAATACATGACATGATGTTGGTAATTGTTAATTAATAATATATGTATATTGTATAAGTGAAATGTTATCAATCAGATTCTATCATTCCTTGATTATAGACTAACAGTTTGACCATAATATAAACTAATAATTATTTTGTTACCTACGCACTGAATTTATAAAAACCTATGCAACACGGCGTATTGTGAAGGCTCAATGTTTTATACCAGATACCAAATAACAAGGTGGATATATATATATATATATATATATATATATATATATATATATATATATATATATATATATCTACCGTGCCAAATAATAAAACATATTGAGTTTTATAAATTTTAGGTTGTAACCACGGTCTTACAAGATATACAAATTAGATATACCTGTCTAATATTGTATTTTTTGTACTTATTTAGAGTTAATATCATTTCATAAATAATTTTGAGAAAAAAAAAGTAAAATCTGTTATAGATAAATAATATTGTTTTGTAAAAAATAAATGTATAGATAACATTCACAAATGCAAGGGTTAAAAATGAATAGTAAGTATGTTTTATGTATAAGTATAACTGTATAAGTGTATATAATTTGGTTCGGGCTATATTTAGGTATCACCTTTATTTATACATTATAAATTTAGTAAAAAATTAAACACTATAGAACTAAAAGTAACATAAAAAAACATACTCATTAGGCACTTTGTTATTAGGCACATTATTTATGTTTTCAATGTTTTCATGGAATAGATATACTAATTATACCTAATTAAAACGTGTTTTCTCATCTGTATTACATAATATAGCTGAATAGCTCTAATATGTATTAATTGGAAAACAACCCTTTTTTTTATTTATTTTGGGAAAATTTTTATTTTTCGTGTAAATGAAATATTTCATGAAAGTTTCATGAAATATTTCACGAAATATTTCAAGAAAATAAATTTCATGAAATTTTAGAACCCTAACTATAATAATACAAACAGGACGTATTCCCACGATATCACTGAAATTACGTATTTGGTTTGATTTAATGCATAGAGCCCATGAGTGACATTTAAAAACTAAAATTATCTCTTAGTAAAACGCTTATCAAAAGTGATACGTACGACAGGTATGAGGTAGCATAAAATTTGTGGATTTTCAGCTTTTTCGGTTGTACGTAATTTAAAATGCCATCTTTAAATTAGGAGAGCGATGATATAAACTCGTAAGTTTGAAACATTTCAAATGATTTCTTCTTTTATTTTTTTTCGGAATATTCATTTATATATATTAATATATATCTTATACTATAAAACGCGCAAGGAATTGTATGTACCTATTTCCAGTCATGCCATCTCGAAAACGGCTCTAACGATTTTTCTTATATTTCATATATAAAGAGTTTTCGACCTCAGGAATCCAATGGACTTAGTCAACATTTCAAGAAAATTTCAATTCTATGAGTTTTCATAAAAAATCTTTGTACAGTAAAAGTATCTGTGAGTGAGGTTCGCGGTACGGCAACGGACGGCGGCTAGACGTGGCCGCCCAAACTTCCGCTTCCATATCACCGTCACGCGACGTGATAGTTCATATCTTTATACGTTGCTAATGGAAAACCTTTCTTGGGCCCGCGTTGATGACAATGCGACGTTCTGGGTTCTGGTAACCTACAATTCCATTCTCCCTGCATGTAGCGTTCTCCCTGCATGTAGCGTTCTCCCTGCATCGGACCCCCAGATTCTCCTTGCATCCGACCCCCAGCGTGTCCGGCGGCCAGTCGTTGAGTGATAAAAAAAAATAATACACATTAAACTATTTAAATGATAATAATAATACTTTTAAAAATTCAAAAAATTAATTTTTTAAATAATATTCACAAATTTAATGGTAAATATCTCTTAATTTTACATTTTATGAAACATTTTATTAAACAGTACTTCTGCAAAAAGAACAAATTCAAAACTCAAATTCAAACTTCCGTCTATATACTTATCAAGTAAATATTAATATTTTTTATTAAATGCAGTTTACAAATTATTTTATGGAAAACAATTTATTTTAAAATCATAAATTATAAAATTTTCTTCGTTTAATCAAACGAAATTTCCCACGTATAACTCATATTCGGAAAGTACCAATAAATTCTTTAAGCTTTGAACTTTCAGTTTATCCCTATCTGCATTGGGAAATTCGCGATTTCATGGTAAAAATAATTAACTTCATGAATTCTCCCCATAAGACTAATGCAATATTTATTTATCTTTGCACCCTTATATCTAAACATTTTGCACGACAATCGACTATAAGACCCATACCATTTGATTCCTCAGGCTTTTCTCTAACAACCTGTATATGTCTTAGTTGGGGAATTTATTGGCCAGAGCGTCCTTAAAATCTTTGAGATATTTTTTTTCATAATACCTTAAAAAAATATAAATTTATAAATATACAAAGATAAAAAATTCGCTTGACATCTTAAGATTTTATTTTTCAAATATTATTTCCGAAAACAAATTAGTAAAAAATCGTAAAATTTCAAAACACAACATATCAAGTTCATGCATTAAGGGTGACTTTTGCAAGCTATAATTTTCTGAACATTTTTTATTTATTAACGAAAATCTACTCACAAAAATTAAGCATACTTTTTTTGCTTAAAAACAATACAGTGTAAAATAACCGCACTTTATTTACTAATAAATAGATCGGAAATCTACGATATCTTACGATCGCAGATCGGCCTTCCTGATACTATAGATATATACACAACATTTGAGCTTTCTTTTCGTTTAATATTGTTTGTAAATTTGTAATGTTTTATGACATTTTTTTGCCGATTAAATTTCATTTAAATATCATCATAAAAATTTGATCAACATAATGATTTGGTCGTACCTAATTTGGTTAAATTGGTAAGACTTTAAATTTTGTATTTCCAAAAATCACAAAATTACATTAATTCGGTACACGAAAATCGAATCCGCAAAAAATGATTTTCTAGTACGCACTTAACCTTTGAAACTACATGCTGCATACTCGTATGATCAACTACGCTTAATTAGCATACGCCTCGAGTTACGAATAAGTTTTAATTTTTACCAAGGCAAATACGGGCTATTTTGTCAAACTAATGTCGTACTACTTACAAGTCATACTTCGTTCTCGTAGTGTTTCATTTCGGATGTCCTATATTTATTTTGGGTTGTTCGTTTTCGGAGGAAAAATTAATTACTTCCGAAGTTACACCGGAACTTTCATACGTTTGTCGAGTCGAATATCACGACGTGAAAAAAAAAGTATTACTGTTCTTGATCTTGGAGGAAAAATTCATTACATTTACTTGAATTTGTACTTTTATTTTTCTTGTGAGTTCATGTTATATACGTACCTACGTTTTATAATTTAAGTATGAAACATAACTTTGGATGAATATTTTACGATTTTCGTCGTTTTCAATCTATTGAATATTCGTCGAAAAATAAAACGTTTTACTCCTGTGGCGCGATTTTTGACATCAAATCATGTCGGTAATACGATCCGCAACTCCTCATTTATACAATTTTTTTTTTTTACGGAGATGACGAGCATTTGTGCGTGGGGATGAATATTACACGCTCGCTTTCTACCACTTTGAGTTGAGCCATGTATGTCACGCTATATTATGTTAAGCATAAAATTTCCGTCATGATTTCAAAATCGTCTGGAAATAGCATTTATTTTCATGTATATGTTGATAATCGGAGACAGATAGATGTTGATGACAGACTGTGCGGGCGTAGTTGACTTTGTCCGTCTTTCATTTCTTCAGCCAGCGTTTCCCAACTTTTTTAATTCACCCCCCCCCCCCCCTAGATCATACAAATCTCATTTCGCCCCATATCAATTAAAAACATAAATTCAATGACTTTTTTTTTCGTTTATAATCAAAAACAATAAATACATAATGTAATACATAATATAGTATCTACATCACCTGTTGTTTTTGATTTCAGAGACGGTAAATTTGCACAATTCATATTTTATTCTTGCTACTTCATCATCGCTGTAGTACCTCTCCCCCACCGCAGTACCTAGATTCCTCCCGTGGGAATACACAAGAATAGAGAAATTTCTTTCCGATCGGGACACACAGTCTTAAACAAAAGGCCCATTTCTTGGGCAGATATCGACAAGCGTGATGTTAGAAGAAAAACATCGATTCGCATTGAATTAAATTCCAGACAATTGTTCCGGATGTTAGCATGAACAGTTCGTTATACGTATACCGTGATTAGGCGCATTGATTTCTGCAGTCGGGTCTCGGGTGACAGTCATAATTCGATGTTTATCATTTCGCATGCGCGTCGTTTAGTTAGGTCTCACGTCTTGTGAATGGTTATAGCATTACCAGTGGCAGTCTACTACGGTATTACTTCAGTCTTCAACCACGATCGGTTGAACGATCAAAGGCCACTATTACCATCCTAACCGGCTACTACTTTAGTATCCGACATTAGACGAGTTCATGTTATACTCGTACACCGTGTCGTGTAAAATAATTTTCGCAGATTAGTTGAACCGAATGGTTATAGGTATACAAATGTATGCCATGTTATGGCAGGGGTGTATTTGAAAGTTCACTTTAAGAAGTGCAATGATTAATGAAGTACCATTCCCCTCAGAAAAAAATCTGGTAAAATATGGTTATGTTTTAAAACAAAACGTCATTTTAACGTGTAAAAACTTAAATGAATTATTTTCCAGATTTTTTTGCTTTTTTACAACTAATAGTTATATTTAAACGTACGTAATAGGTAAGGTGTTATTTAAATTTGCAATTCGTAATAGGTGTTCATGATTTGAAACTAAACGAGAAAAAAAAATGTTCGAAAATCAGACGTTTTAAATATTTTCAAAGTTTTATAATTCGCCTAAAAGTGATCAAGTGCTTTTGAAACTTTCGCCCAGTCTGAATACGTTCAACTTTCGCTAAACTTTTACTAAACTAATCGCGGGGTCACACTCGTTACAATGACACGACTCTCCGTATGACGAAAACGAGTATCGATAAGAATGTATCGTCGGCATCATACATTTCGGTACAGATGTGGCAAAGTGCATTTTTTTCGTGCGGTCGTGCGTAAAAGCGCGAAACTACGACACGATGTGATACGGTGTACGCGGTGTGAAGCGTGAACGCGATTTACACGAGTCACGAGTGTCTGTTTTGCGACGCGGCCACACGTGATGTTTATAACGTTGCCGGTGTTTAATTATTAAAACTGTAGGCATACGGCGTCATTATTTTTGGAATAACAATAATCGGTCGGTTATATCGAAGATGTATTATTACGACTGCGCGTAAAAAAAAAAAAACCGCACAATTATCACGACTTTTTTCGTTGATTAAAAATAATGCTACGTTACAAACGAAAAACAAAAAAAACCTCCCAAGTACCGAGCTCTATGCGAAAAAGCGAGTAAATCAAAGCGTACGCGTACGTTCTTTACGTTCGGCAAAATGAAAGAAAACCTCTGCGCGCCTGCAGAGAACGTGTGCAGTGTATATACGTCATGTATATCGCTCACGCGAGCGCGTCCATTGTGCTGTTCAAACGACGCGTACGTGTACGGCGATGTTATACAGTAGTCGTGTTAGAAGCGGTCTAAGAAAAAAATCACTCGCACTAAAAGCCACTATATATGAGGCCTGCCAGAAGGCCCGAGCTTAAGTCCCGCGACCCCCTGCGAACACGAGGGCCTGCCACCGGGGGTTTGATCCGCCGTGTTCGGTCGGAATTTTTTTCCACCAAACACCAACGACGTCTGTCTATCGCTCAGACGTGGCGTACGTAGATTTCTATAGTAGTAAGTAGCTCTGTTTTAATGTTGTCGGGCACGTAGCCAGGTTTTGTTCAAGGGGTGTGTATTCGTTTGAAATGCCGATACATTTCGCGCAAGTTTTGCACCCCTATTCACAACGATCGTATATATATAAAAAAAAACATTAAAACAAAGTCAATAATTATGAGCTTAGTGAAAACAATGAAAATACTTTCAACGACGTTCAGTTTGTTGAGAAAACTGAAAAACGTAAAATAATGTCATTTACCTAGAATGACGTATTATTGTATTAGGAATAAATCATCGAGCGCATAAACGATTCGAAATGCTCACTGAATATTTTAACGGTTGATATAAATAAAAACAAAATTCACATTTAATAGGAAAAAGAATATTACACATAAAATATTTATATAAAAAAAAAAACAGTAAGATAATGATGGCGGAAATTCATCTTTTGTTCCTCCGGTCCTCGGAAACGTAATTGCGATGAGTATATTTTAAATTAAACGAACGATGTAATGTTTTTTTAATAAAATGATTCTAAAACAATTCTGTGAATTGATACTGAGAAGTAAAACTTCAGTGTAATATACGCGTATATCGTGCATAGGTATCTATTACCGTACGTCGTTTCCGATTAAAGTATCGGCAGGTTTTTTTTTTTTTTTAAATTGAAATCTTCTAAAATTTTGAATTTTAAAATCGATAAAAATTTAACTTTACCAAAGGATCTGAAACATATTTTATCATCTTTATCCCATGTTTCATAAAGGTCGGATCGACTGATTATTTTTCTCTATTCCGTCAAAATAGTGCAGACTTAACGCATACAAAAAAAAAAAAAAATATATATATATATATATATATATATATATATATATATATATCTATTACATATTATAGGGGTTGCATATGACTTTTGAACGGTGTTATCAACAACATGAAAAAGTGGTCCCGAACAAAAAAAAAAAAAAAAAAGGAGACAAAAAAGGTAAATAAATAAATAAAAATAAACATGATGGTAAAACCTATGGATCCTTCGCTTCGTTCAGGATCTAAAAACGTCAGAAATAAAAATGTCCTCGTCTAACCCAAGTACCAACGAGGGACGATTTATTTCGCACACGACCGGCGTCAGTGACCGGGGGGTAGTGGGCGGTGGTGTCCTGACAACCTGTGAACACCCGTAACTGGCCATAACATCCCTCTGGCCGTTGAACGTCATACGGTACGGTGCGGTTCGAATAGCGTCCTGATCTCACGTCGAGTCCTTGTCGCAGGGGTCGGCCGACGATCAACTATACGGCGGCCCCACACACGCCGCTCGGTGACCGATTCGTCACGCAGGCCCCCGTCCGTCGGTCGGTTTCGCCGTCCTTTGCGGCGTCTGTGTTTTATGAAGGTCATCGAATCCCGGCGCCCGAAACGCGAACGCGATAACATCACGCCGTCACGGGCCGCGGAAACCGTTCGTCCCGACGAGAGATCCGGAAACGGCGAGTCGATCCCGTACACCAACCACCTGCGTCCGTATACGATCGACCCGGTGTAACAGTCAAATGTTACTCCCGTACCCCCGGCAAGAATATCTTGGGTAAGATAATCCTAGGATACATTTACCGGGGGTATTTCCCCTGCGGAGGTAAGAATATCCTAGGATAGCGAAAATGTGGTACGAAAATGTGGTGTTTATGTTTTGGCTTTGTGAGTGTATTAATGCGCATCGACAGATTCGAAACGAAACGAGTATACGTTTAAAAGTATGCATTACGCGCGTGTACAGAGCAATCCATTGTGATTTACACAGAGCGATATCTGCCGTCCTTGAATAGAAATAATCAAACTCTTTATTACTATAATTTTTTTAATTTATGAGGACTATAAAGATTTATATTTTAACTAATTTACATGTTTCAGTAAAATAAAAACAAGACTTTTTATTTAAATTTTTTCAAAAAATAGTTAATTTTTTTGAAAATTCCGATTTTTTTACAATAATTATAGTATTAAATAATACGTCATCTTTTTAGAAAAAAAATACAATTTAGTTAATGAAAATAAGAAGTAGAACTGTTCATGTATTCAGAAAAAAAGCCCTGTAAAATTACTATTTTCGAATTTTGGAAAACTTAAAATAAAAAGTTAATTTTAAAATTGTTTTAATAAAACATTCATAATTATTAATTACTTACAAAACAATGTAAAAAAAATGATTTTAGCTCTGTGAGTTAAGAAGAAAAAAGTAGAATTTGATTTTCTCTATCTATTATCATTTCTAAGATCGGATTCTAAGATTCTAATAGCTCCATGTAATTCACAATGCAGAACACCCTGTATAATATATTTTTATGTCGAGCCTAATATGCAAATTTCTATCTCGTTGTTTTTTATCACTTTGACGATTATACATGCACGAATTGAAAGTGGATACGCATTATTACACGTTTTTACTTTGTATATGACTATAATCTAGTTGGGACTACGGATTATACCCTTTTCTGAAAAAATTGAAAATGTACGCTACCCGCGTACCTTGTAACATAAAATTTGCATATTTGACCCTGTGTTTTTTTTTTGCTTTGTGTCGTTAAAATTACTTTAAGCAGTGAATATGTTTTACTCGGAAAACCCAAAACTCTTGATCATGTCAATTGCGTTTTGTCTGAAAATGTTTAAAAAATCATTTTCGCTTTCAGGTTTGTTCATTATTTTTTATTATTAATTAGGCATAATTTACAAATTTGGTGTAATATGTGAAAAAAAATTTTTAAATGTTGAGTGAATACAAGCAACTCAAGACTATCTAATAGTATAAAAATAATACATAATATTTGATCTGAAGGATATTTTTCTGAGAGTTTTTTCTTTTTGAACTTGCTTAATTTTATGTTTGGCACCTACGTATTATTAAAAATAATTGTTCCGTCAACACGAATAATTGATATTGGGTTTTTTTTCTTATAGTTCAGTTGTGAATGGTTTGTCGACTATTTTGCATTTATGACTGTCAAAAAAAAAAATAATAAGAGCAGAAATCTTCTGAGAAATTCGGAAAAATATCTGAAAAGATGTGTTCATAAAGGTAACTTTCCTGTCAACTCATAAATATGAAAAATTCACTTAGTCAACGTTAGCCATATTCATTTAACAGAAGGTACAATGTAATTAAACAGAAAATTAAAATTTACAATATATTTTCAAATGCAGTTAGTTCATTTATATTTATTATTATGTCTTTGGGTAAATGACTAATATTATCGTTGAAAAAAATATAACATACAAATATCATCTCATAAACAAAAAAAATGTTCTTAAAAAAAAAAAATATGTTACAAATATTAAAAATTAGTTTTTATAAAGTTTTTACTTGATTTTAAAGATATTAAAAGAAAATATTTCTTTATTGTTATTAACAGTTTCGTATTATAGATTATTATCAATGTTATTATAGGTACCTATGGTTGAAAATATATTTTCTTTATATCGCTTCGGAGAGTCAAAATTAGTTGGTAGATAAACATAAAATTGTGAATGAATTTCTATCTGATTTTGGTTATTTTAAAATTTAAAACTATAGAAATCGTGTTATTGTTAAGAATGTAACAAGTTGTTTCATTGAAATGTTATAGGTACATATTATTACATTTTTTTTATCAAGCCATTCGAATTTCGAATCTTAATATAATATTTTGTTTGTGATTTTAAATATAGAAGCATAATATATTTATAATGGGTATGCAGGTACGTTTTAAAATATTTATTTTGAGTTTTGTAATTTTATGTTATTATAACTAACAATTGTAGAATCTGCTATAAAAGTTTTATTTGGGAAGATCCATAAAAGTAATTAATTTTTGTTTATTTTATCAGATTTGTGAAACATTTAAATTTATTTATAAATAAATACTAAAATATAAATTTTAGTTATAATTTTTGGTTTATGTATTTTTTAATTGAAACTGAAATATAGTTACTTACTGTTTAATAAATCAAGAAACATTTATAAATCCAATTTATTTACACAAAAAATTATGTTGAAGCATTCGTTTGAAAGATGATTTCTTGTAGCTTATTATTAGTATAATTTATTTTGTTTTCTCATGAGGCATTTTAATACCTGTACATGAATATTTTCAATTTTCACAAAATATACAATGAACAAAAGAAATAAATGTATTCAGAATTAAAAAATATTCTCTTTAAAATAAAGTATAAAATAAACACACACTGTAACCAATATAAATGACTTTATAAAGATATTATATTTTACAAAATAATGTAGGTATACGAGTACGTAGATAAACTTTTGCCTTTAAAAATATTTCAGTAAACGTAACGACTTTAGTTTCGACCATAAGTCATCATCATATTACAATGAATATAATAATAATAAATAATAAAACAAATTTAAAAAATGTAAGAATACAATAAATTATAAAAATAATGAACAAATACATAGAATTAATTACAATAGGATTAAATATTTTCATAACATGAAAGGTGAACGTTTTCGTTTCCATAAGATTTTTCCATGATGGCAAACACAATTTTGGTTGCCATCTCGCGACCGTTTCTATGGCTCGATTGTCATAGATATTAGAATAATTCTATATTCCATTATTTGTATTATTGATAACGAGGTTTTTGCGCTGGGAACTCGGATTTTACGTGATTTTGCAAAATTGCTTGTCCCGGGAATGCAAAAATCGCGTCGGGTGACCTATAAAACTTATTCGAACCAAAGACGGGCATTTTTCAACAGTTCCGAAAGTCCGACGAACGTTTTTCCGTCCTGCGGGTACGATGATAGTTTATTAATTTTTAGCAATACGCTCCTACGTCGCACGCCCTTTCCTGTTCATTCTATGTCAGCGGTCTGCGACGGTATACGAGACGGCCAGAGAATAATGTAACCAGTGGCGGATTTAACGGGGAAAAAATGGACATTTGCCGCCTGGGCCCCTGCCCGAAAAGACCCCCGAGCCTAGGTTTTAGATTGTAACGCATCAAATAATAATAATTAGAAATCAGTAATTATACATTACAAATACACAGTTGCGTATTTTAAAGGTTTTCCTGAGGAGGGGGTTCCATAAAATACTTTTTATTCTCTGAGTGACCCTCTTTATCATTATCACTGAATTACAAGTTATAAAAAAATAAAATAAAAAAATACATAAATACATTATAATTTTTAGATTATTTCTTACACTTCGTGTTAGTACGGCAAGTGCGGAACGACTAATGAGTTCTTTAAAAAGAATCAAAGAACATCGCCGTGTCACTTTAAGTGAAAAAACCTTAAATGAATACAGTATACTTTTTATCGAAGATCAGTGGCAAATAAAATAAATCTAGACACAAATATTGAAATATTTGCTGAACAGAAAGGCAGAAGACAATTTATAATTACTTGAATTACCTAATTATAACATAAGTAAGATATTATAGCAGGGGCGTCATTTGGGGGGGGGGGCAGGAGTATGCATTTGCCCTACCCTAGATTTCAAAGTAACTTTGGGCCGGCTGCTTCTTTCACATGGGCCGGCACATGGGACATTAGAACACATAATACACAATAATTGAACATTGACAAATTTAATATAATATTATATGAATATCTTATTTAGAAACTGTTGTTAATGTTATAAAAAAAAATATTTGTCTTTTTCAGCATAAAATGTATTTAAAAATATTTATATGTTTGTTTGGGGGAAGATAATTATGAATAATATATATGTTAAATTATTAATAAAAGTGAATGCAGTTTTGTTTTATAATTTATGTCAATAAAAAAATAGGTGTTGAATTATAGTTGATTAATGTTGCGAGCGAAGCGAGCGGTTTTTTTTGTGTAGGTACTTAAAAATTTTACACTGATTGGGCCGGTCATTATTATGCCCTACCCTATCATAAATTGAAATGACGCCCCTGTATTATAGGTTTGTTCCAGCATAGTGTTGCAAACATTCAGCGCATGCGCATTGTGATAAACGTGTTCCAGCCATAGAGTAATTACTCTATGGTTCCAGCAGAGCAAATTTAAAACATCTAACAAAATGTTTTCTGTTCCATCAGTATTGCAACATGTTATCAACTTGTGTTTAACAATATACATTTTTTTTTTGTTTAAATTCAATAATAATTTTGATAAGAATATTTAGAAATTATATCCAGTTCGTTTTTTTTAAATTCAATAATAATTTTGATAAGAATATTTAGAAATTATATCCGATTTAATTAAATGTATTTATTTTATTTTTTTTTCAATACCTATCTAGTTTTGGTGTAGTAGTGTTTTAAGAGGGAAGTCTCTCACGAGTTAGTATTTACGACAATTCATAATTCTTGGGCCATCTATATCGTATGCCACCTGGGCTTTTTTCCTTGAATCCGCCACTGAATGTAACGACCTGATTTTTATTCCAAATGTTTGTTAACATTATTATTATTATTATTATTATTATAATTTTGCGATTTGACGAATTTTTGCGCATTTTTATTTTTCAATGCGTATTTGTTCGACGTTTCGATGTTTTTCGTATCTACATATTTGCATTGTTAATAGATATTGTGTTTATTGTTTGTATGTATTTAACGTCTTAAACCTGATTCTAGTGACGTAAATTCTATCGCTTATAATATTCTAACTATATATTGTATAATCTATTATCATTGCTTTAAAAATTTGCAAAAATATTTTCTATCGGTTATGACGCAGTGGCGTAGCCACTGATTGAGATGAAAATTTAATATTATAGCTAGGGTTACACATAAAGTAATATCAACATGTGTATTATGAATTTTAGATCTTACGAGTTATAACCATAGAGTACAAATTTCAAGAAATAATAATAAAATTAATTAGAAATTTTACATAAAAAGAATCATTTGAACCGTAATTTCAATACGTTCAAAAATTAATTCATTGAGTTACTTTGTGCAGTTTGGACCATTGTTATGAAAATTTGTTGTGAGTCTATTGAAGACATTTATACCAGATTAATAGTTTCAAATATTATAAGATTTTAATTGAAAAAAATCGCTATTTCACGCGAAAATAATAATTTTTGTTAATATTTTAACTTTATACGCATATAAAAAAAATCTTGATTAACAGTTTATACAATTTTTTCTTTACTGTTAATTAAGTATTATATGAACATGAATTAATTTTCTGTATCTTTGTACCAGGAATTTAAAATTATATTACGTAATACTTCCAAAACGAGATATGTACGGTACATTAAACAGTCGTATAGGTGTATTTTGCCCAAAATCGGTAAAATATTTTCGAAGCTTTTATCAAGTCTGTGTAAGAATAATAAGAACATTATTGATTTTTTGAAAACGATGTGCGTCTAGTACTAATATTTTTGGATTTACGGTTAAATATTTAAAAACTGGTTCTATACAAAACTTATTTATGGTAATTTTTTCAATTTTTATTCAATTTTTGAGTATTTTATCCTTACGCTTACAGAGACTACCGAGGAATAACTTGCCTCTTTAAAGTATATGAAATTTCTAAATTCTAATGTGCTGGACGTAAATGCATAACTTTGAAACATTTTTAGCACCGAAAATATTGATAACATATATTAAAAGGTAAAAAAAAAAACACATAATTTCAAAACTAATACCTTCATCAGGTACATGTTTATGAAAACAAAAAGCAAAGGGGGGTTTAAACGCCCCTCTCTGATTACGAGACCGGTGGGACTGTTTGGGCGTGCCGCGTACGTTAGGACGGGCCATATGAGATCTGCCGTCAGGGTTCGACACCCGCTGCAACGAAATCCTCCATAGTCCATAGGTTTGTTTTTCGTCGTAGGCGTACGATTCCGCTGGGGGCTTCACTTAGTTCTTTTTCGCACCCGGTCGCGATAACCGACCGCAGTTTTCTGAAAAATCTACGTGTTATCAATGCGAATCGACCGTTATTATGATTTAATATATCACTATTGTATTTTTACGTTTTTTCCAATGCCGTCGCATAATAGTATTTAAAAGTGTCTTATGGATATATACTACAAACACGTGGACGTAGAATATACCGCACAAACCGTGAATAACCCATTAATTTTATTCGTATTAAAACGTGGCATGGTGGTAATTAAGATTGCGAGTTTTTCGTCGAACGATCGCGTCAGAGTAGGATTCACAGGATTCGTGTGGATTCGAACGCGAGTGTACAATATACGTGCATCTAATCAACTTGTACAGGCAAGGTGCAGCCAATACTTTGTCACCAGCGAAAATGGAACGTTGTACACACACTCTTGGCACAACACGAGACGACTTGACGGCGAGTTGTGAATCATTCTTGATTGTACTGAAATCACGTGCAGACTATAATAATACGACCATGTAATTAAAAATATAAATGTGAAACTCGTGTATTTTACGACATGGGACGTGTAGAAAAAGAAACTCAATGTCTCAAATTAATCCACTCTATATCGCACATCACGCTGAATGAAAAAGAAAATATGTGCACAGGAAAAGAAGTCAAATTTTCATTAAGAAAATCATTTATTTTTACTCCACGAGTGAGTATGTAGGTTAGGTGCATGCACGTGGTACGTATTAAAAATATAAAGCAAATAAATAAAATCAAATATAAGCAAATATAAAAAAAAAACTTATAAACTAAGAAAATGCCGAAACTTAGGAATAAAAATAAACTGCCTCTAAAAAAAAATAATAAATAAATAAAAATACAAACCCAAAAAACGCCAAATGGCTGAAACAATCGAGCGGTTCACTGAAAGATGAAAATGAAAACAAAATCGAATTTTCAAACATTTCCTAGGAAAGTCGACGGCCCGTCGCACTTGTTCTGCGGTCCCGTTCGAGGAAATGGCGGAACTCAAGCTCGAATCCACCGTCACGGCCCCGAGTCGACCACGTAGACACACGCGCTTGGCGTCCCAGGCTCCCGAGCGTATTTTTTCGTATTTTTTCTATTTAACCAAATGATGATTTATGGTTGAGAATTTAGTCATTACGTTTATTGAAACACTTGTGAATACTCTAGAGTCTAGACGACTAGATAAAAGTAAAAGTAGATTTTTTTATAGTATAAAATCATAAATAATTTTTTTGTGTATACTTTTTTGAAAATTTTTTTTAATCAACTTAAAACGAGAACAGACCCGAAATGTGGCTTCGGAGTATAGCTTCAAGCTATTGAATATTTTTCTTATAGATTTACATATTGGATTCATCACAGTATAACAATTATTATTAAAATTATTAATAAATAGAAGTATTTACGTACACACCACTTGTAATTCGAATGGCAATACCTATTTAAAAATCATGCACATATTTATGATGCAATACAATATGTTTACCGTGTAAAGTTTTTATCGTCCGCTTGGATAAATGTAAACATTTTTTTTTTCAAAATTCATGTAATACGGTTTCTTGGAATATTATTCAAGTCTCACGGACGATCATTTTACTGAATTACTTATTTCGGACCGTCGATCGGACTTGTTTTATGGTCAGGTTATTTTTATGTTTGTCTAATACCCACGCTTAATATAATAAATTGATGTACAATATATATATTTGTATACTAGTATGGTCGCAATTAAGGATGTAGTCATTTTCATATCATTGATATTTTATTGTGATTGTAAAAAAGTCGTTGAAAACGCATAGGAAATACCCGAGCAGAGTAAAAGAGTAATAAAACTGTCGTACATTTTCTTCTAACCGAGTTATAAACTATTTCTACCACATCAAAACATGAAGGTTATTGATTTAATCATAACTTTGTTATTGAATCTATAGGCTTTTATTCATAACTGTAACGCGTGCGCGCATTATTTTCAATCGTTTAAACACCTTCTATCTAATTAAAAAACTTATCGAGTCAAGTGTTTAAGCTGTATTAGCGTGTCCGTATGGAACTTTATGACATAATTCACTTTTCAGTAAACGAATAATATACTTACTCTTATGTTTACAATAGTGCTGAATACGTATGAGTTATATCAACTATTTTGTTTGGACTTTTATAATAACGCGATGATTGATTATTAAAGTCAGTCATATTCGGCGAATCGAGTAAGTATTATTGTGGCTCCAATAAACCAACGGGTCGTATAATTGCCAATGAATTACGCAAGTTTTGACAATTTTCAACTACATGCCAACTCCTGCAAATATTTCATTTACTAAAATACACAGTAGCACGCGCCATGTCCTAGCTGATGTAATTATACATATCAATGACGGTATAAATAGGTGGATCGTTGTAATTAATGACGCTGTACTTAAACTCGGTGCCCGAAAGTAATTAGTTGTACTGTTGATTTTAATTGCATAGACATATTATGAGCCTTCAAAATGTACTGCGTCGCTAGCGCTCCAATCGGTTAAAAGCCGTAGTTTGAGGGGAAGGGGAACGCGCGTGGAGATTTCATTTCTGTAATTTTAGTAATAGAAATTAGTAGAAATATATTATGGATTATATCGTTGCTCACATATTCTAAAATTCACAAAAAAAAAAAAAAAAATTTAAAATACACTTTTCTTATATAGTAGGTTGTTCTCGGTAATATCGATCAATGGACGTATCTTCTAAAGTTGTAAATTGAAAACCGTCATTAAAGTGACGTGCGGTTATTCAGTAGTTTTGAACTGTAAAGAGTGAGTCAATTATAAGTAAATCTGTAACTTATACAACATACATATATTGTACATCGTACGACCATTATACGGGAGGGTTGATTCTCGCGTTCGTCATAAAATAATAAATATGAAAAGCGTGAATATTGCGTGTACTTATATTTGTAAATATATTGTATTGGTCCGGTATACGGTACGAGTAGAGTGTAAATAGCCTTTTTGTATATTTTACCTAAAACATATTTTTATTTTTTTCCCCATATGACAAAGCGGCTTTTTATTTTGGTATGCAAAACAAATATGCTCGACGAACATCACACTTTTAGACAAGAATACCTTTCGCAACTCATTTTGACCAAATCATGTTCATCGCCCAGTATAATAGTATACGTTATATACTATCTAATTGGGACTCGAAACCGCGTGCAAGCTTATTTTAGTTTTCTAAATACCTGACCACGTTAACCGGGAGGTTTTAAACATGTATGTACCTACGTATTGACATTTATGTAGGGCGTTTAATATAAAATGAAGGTTATGAAAAAATACAATTTTCATTGCATATTCCATAAGAATACGAGAGAGAACCTCCTAGGGATATAATGCATTTTACAGTAGGTCGTATATATATATAATATAGCACGTATGATAATATTGTAGAAGGTTTTCTGAACGCGCTTACATTTATTTTCACCGGTTTTTCCTTGTTAAAACATAATATATGTATAAGCTGATACCTTTGCACTCTGATCATATAATTAATAATCATTCAAACTGTAGATTTGATAAATTGTGTGTGTGTGTGTGTGTGTGTGTGTAAAATAGAGTGAAAGAGAGAGAGAAAGAGAGAGAGAGAGAGAGAGAGAGAGAGAGAGAGAGAGAGAGAGAGAGAGAGAGAGAGAGAGAGAGAGAGAGAGAGAGAGAGAGAAGTATTTGCTTTTTTTATAAAGTTTATCATAACATTTTGAAGTTATACAAAAGAAAATTAAAAATAATTACACGTACATTAGTAAAGGACTGAGAGTTAATTATGCATCATAAATATCAGATGCAAAGTGACATATTAAACAAGAGTACAGCAATAATAATTATTATTATCCAAGACAAGGTGGTTGTTAAAGTTAATGAATTCGATTAGTCGTAAGTATGAGTCTGGCTATCGTTGTTTATAAAGTCAGCTGTGGTCGACTTTTTTCTTTTTTGATGTTTATTACAGAAGTACTCGTTATACCTACTGAATTTAATGTTAATACTTAAAATACTCAATTTAAACTTACTCTATTCTCACTAACTGCTTTTTCGTTTATCGGACAATTTATCGAATCATGAATCTATTAAATCATAAAATTGCTCTAATTTATTGCAAATAACGGTCAAATAAAGTATGTAAATACATAATCATACACATGTATATATATGTAAATCCTAAATTATATCCATCATTAGATAAATGAGTATTGATGTCTGAAGTCTGAACTGATCAATATCAATTAATTTTCATGGTAACAGAAAAGAAATCCGTAAAATAGACCATTTGAGAAATTGCAATAATGCAATTTACAATGGAATTCCCGAGATGGGTTTCATTTTAGTTAAGTATGATGTAATAAAAAAATAGCCTACATTAAAAAAAATTGATTGAAATAAATTAATGTCCAAGCTTAGTACATGCATTATATTAGTGGTTATTAAATATGCTTGTTGTAAAAATATATATTACAGATTATAAATATCTTTTATGTCTTTTCAAGAAAAATGAAAATTATGCTACTATACCTACATAGTTTATTACATTATCATGCGATATTATCGTCTTTCTTCGTAAGCCGGATTTATTGCTGCTCTGTTATTATTTCGTACGTTTTTCTCAATTAAAATATTTTTTGGTCAAAAAGATAGGGTTTATTTGCGAAGCTGTAAGTTTTTGTTACACTGCTGCAACAAGTATACAGCTGAGTAGACAATTTTTTTCTATACTCTTGTACTTTATTGAACTTTTTGAAAAACTTTTTCATTATGAGTGTATAATTTTATCCATTCATTAATTTAAATGAATTGAAAATGACATTTTTCAAAGTTTAAGATAAAATGATCAAAATAAATTAATTTAGAAAATTTAAATTGATGTTTTTTAAGGAAAAAATTAATAATTAAATTTTTTATTTTGACGCTCGTAAGGCAGATAAAAGTTAAATAAAACTTTAAAAACATTTTCCATACTTTTTTTTAAGGTATTCAAGTTACAAACTTTCAAGTTTGCAAATGATCGAAATATACAATTGAAGTTTGAAAGATGTTTGCAAATTGTTTTTTCGTATTAGTATTTTTAATACGAAAGACCGAAATAATTCGATTAGTAAATCCATGTAAGTACTGACGTTAGTTTCGGTATGAAATAATATACACCGAGTAAATGTACAATTTTATTCTTTTTACTATACGGTATACAGAATACAAAAAAAACACAGTGTATAATTTAAACTCTTTGAAATCACTCGATTTAATATAATTTAAATATTCGATTTAACATCGATTTTAATATAACATTTGATGTTAACGTGTGATCATGTATACGAGTTAAATGTATAGGTATATATATATATATATATATTTGTATACTTTTAAAAATGTAAAATACGGAACGCAATTTTAAAAATAACCATTTATGTGCAAATAACTAAAAGCTTTTATGATAAGTTCAATCAATAAGTTTTTACATCAGAGGTATATAATACATTGTACCGACACACGTGTTATACCGATCATAATAAATATGAATTCGTTATTAGAGCGTAAAATCTACAATACATATTATTTCATTAAATTTTAGCGTGTGCTTTAATGTTTGAACATTTAAAAAAAAAATCGGATTTAAGACACGTATCGAGTATTATTAAAAGTAAAAAAAAAAACCACCTACCTATATTTCTGACTACTAAGAAATCGTTTACCGGTGAGTGGTTCGATAGTCGTTATAATATTTTCAATGCACGCCGCAATTGCATATAAATGTATCTGTGATAAGTGCATATGTAAGTGCTTAAAAGTACTGCACTCGAATACTCGTGTTTAAGTACTTTTACTAGTTTTTACGAAAATACTTTGAAAGTTTGCATGTAACTGGCACTTGTAACTTATAAATTATGTTGTGGGTAAAACTTTTGTAAGCTGCAAGGTTTACAATAATCATCATTCGAATTCGATATTTTGTATGATTGGTACCTGAAGGCGATTATCACATCAGACTGTGTTAGATCGCTATCCGATTTTAGTCGTATTCGACGCCCGCCACTTTAACCCAGTCAACGCTGGCAGTACCATCACGCAAAAACAACTTGTTTTGCCTGTTATTTTACCGGGTAGGAGTTAACTGTGCACGTGTTTGTGACGTGCAAAAATTCGAGTGGAATGTTATTTTTGACTTAATTTAGATTAATTCAAAGGTATTTTGACATGTAGGTAATACCGCTATATTATTCATGACTGAAAACCTACCTTTGAATATTAATCAAACTGGATTAACGTTTCTCCTTCAGCGATCCTCATACTAAAAAGTTTCTTCAGATTATCCTGTAATTTATATATTTCAGATTTTGTCCGGAGATCATAAAATACAATTTATGATTTTATTATGTATTTTTTTCGTATGATTATGATCAGGTTTTTTTGATAGAGAAAGAAGTAGCTCAAATATTTTATAAAACGTGATTATAGAAAAGAAATTTCATCGATGGTACTTTATATGGTACCGAATAATTTTCTTAAGTGAAAAGAAAAACTTGATTAAAATATACTAAACATATGGTATTTTTTATTTCTTCAATATGTATTTGAATCATTTCTGTTATTAAATAGTTTTATAAATAATAATCTTTAACTCGCATTCTAAAATTTTCGTCATCGGTTTTTTCTTTTGACCAAAACTGTCGAACAATGAATATGGTATTCATTTGAAAGATATCCGATCGAATACATCTATAAAAAATTGTTAAAATTTTCAAGCAATTATCTTTGAGTGACACATTAGTCAATGTCGACGGAAAACATCCGTGTTAGAATTATTGTTGCGTCTATGCTAAATTATACAATAGAATTCTCATATGAAATAAATTACTGTACACACATCTCACTGAAATAATTAGGATAAAAAGAATATGAAACTTTAAACACTTTGTTTCAACTCTGAACGTCAGTTTATAATTTGTTTTTGACAATCACTTTTTTATTTGTTATTCCCCACATAGAATGAGGTTATGTAAATCAGCTATGAATAAATGCATTTTTTATTGCCAGTCAATTGCAATAGTTTACACATTTACACAATCGATATTTTGATTGAAACGCTTGGGTACGTCTTGTTTGCATACTGTACCTAAGCGGACATTGTACAACATTATTTAGAAGTGCATTACGGTTGCAATATCGCCATGAGAAAATCATGTTGGTGACATAATCAAACAAACAACTATTTTCACAGAGAAATCGTAATGCGTTCGTAAAGAAATCGATGACACTTTGTTGCATACTTTACCTTTCAACGCGGTGACCGACGACAAGTGTGACATTCTGGACGATCCTGAGTTTATCATTAGACAGCGAACACTGCCACCTGCTCTCTAATAGTATGTATATATATATACACACATTAAATGCAAGAACATTTTTTTATTCAATATTTTATACTTTTTTTTTCATTTAATACTTGAGTCAAAAAAAAAAAAGTACAAAATTGCATTTAAAGATTTTTTATTTTTAGAATTCAAATTTTAAATTTTTTAATTTTAGTGTACAGTTTGGTAAGAAATTCATAATAACTATTTTATGAAACCGATTTTTAGAAAAATGTCGGTGTTTAAATCTCTAGTAAAAGACAATCTGTTAAAATTTCTACGGTTTTTTCAAGTTAGTGAAAAATTTATCAATAATATTGTGTTTCACATAATTTGATCACGTAATAAATGTATACCACAATTAATTAAATGGCTGATCAAAATTTAATTTAATTTATTCCAAGATTTTTATTATTGCTTGTAGCTATTGTCCAATTATAATTAATTAAAACTGATATAATTTACCATCATCAATTACAGAAAGATTAAATCGAAATCACTGATTTGATTGATAGAACATACAATAATTTTAATTATTGAATTTGCAGTTCCAAAAACTTTAAAAGTCATAATAAATTCATGACCAAAATTTAATAATACATTTTAATACCATAATTTATTTTAAATCCGGTTAACAAAATGGCTATTTTCATTATTTTTTTAAACGGTAAAATAAAATTTTAATTTTTAAAGTTTGTACTTTAAAAATGAAGAAATATTTTTATATAAATTGGCTGTAATATAATTAAAAATAAATAAATAAATAAATAAAATGTATATGATAAAAATTATGAATAGAAAAAAAGTTATTGCATTTATTAAATAGATCTGACTTACTATACATATTTGTACTAAATAATGATTTTAGAATACAAACATTATTATTAATTTATTATTTATGATTACAATGATTGTTTAGGTGTATACATAAATTGCAATAAAAAGTTAAGGACAGAACAAAAACATTTCATGAGTATTTGTAGTAGGCAATAAAACATCGTTTTTGGTAGTAAAACAAAGGTTGAGTTTACATGCAAGTTTATTTTGTTTTCAAACGATGAAAAGAGACTTAGTTTAGTTTTAGTTTTGGATAAAGACAATTGTGGCGCCAAAGTTACGTTTAAGTGAGCCTTAGGCCACTTTGAAATTATTTTGGCCCGAAAAAGTTCAATATTTTGCAATACATTACAGTAGTTTGAGCTCCACCCACACTATAAATAACTGTTATGTGAATTTAAAAAATTGTAATAAAATCGATAAAACACACGAAATCTAGGCATACATATTTCGGTATACGTTAGTTAAAGTTACGCAAACTTGCTATAGTTAAAAGGCAATATAAAGTATAAACAACGTTTAAACTATTCATAATTAACACACCATTGAAAATGTATTTTGGTTTAAAAGTTATGCAATTTATCTCAAAAATGTGAAAATTTCGAACGTTTTAGAAATCAAACACTCTGGTAAGTGTCAAGCATAATCATATTATCAGTATATTAATTATTATTGTTATGTGAAAGTGAAACATATAATAATCATCTGTATAAATTTGTGTCTCTCAATAATGGAAATTATTTTTGAAAATATTACACAAACATAAACGCACACTAGTATTCTAATTAAAATTAAAATGATTATTCAATTATCAGTCTAAACATTGAAAAACAGCTTTTAGTATCCACGTTTAAGCGTTTTTCCGAACTAACGCAAATAGCGATTTCGGAAAATACTAATCGATCGTTCGAAAAGTTCTCCGAACGTACCAGACGTCCGCCGAGTATCAAAGAGGGTTCCACAGAATCGTTTAAAAGTGTAATTGATAATATTATATACAGTGACAAAGTAACCCGGGGTAGGTACTGTGTGTTCCGTAAAATCTCGGTCAAGGCTACAACAGGCGATTGCGATCGCGCGTTTTGGCGAAATTGCATTACGCATACTACACGATCAAATAGACAAAAGCAAACTTCGTTCGGTTTGCCGGCAATACAATGGAAACCACATCCGATTGTCTTACGCTGTCGATATAATTCCATTACGGACGTATGTGAAACGCCGGGCGGAACAATGAAGGAATATAGCGAGGTGCTCTTCGCGTAGAAAGGCACGTCCCAAAACCAACAGACGCCGGAGCCGGAGAAGTGCAAGTGTACCAACATGCCCGCGATTCCGGCGTATCCGTCACCAGGATAACGAATACTTCCTAATGTAAGATTTGGACCCGGGCCAACAGATCCGACGGATCTCTTCACTCAGCCCGAGGTGCAGTACTCCACCGTTTCGGAGTCCAGTGTTTACAGTTTCGGCGTGATTTATCAATTCGACCGCGGGTGCGATAAACCCATTGACGCCGATTTGACGCGGTTCGCTATATTGAGAGCGGGTGTTCGGAGATGAGGATCGGACGATAAAAAAAACTCAACGACGGCTAAAACGAGAGCCGTACGAGTGAATACGTATGATCTACGAGAGGCGTTAATGTACAGGGCGCAAGAGGGTTAACGGGTCGAACAACACTCTCCCCGTGAAGCGATAAGTGCCGACGAGAGCATAATATCGGATTTGATCGACATCACGGAAATAAAATATCTCGACGGCGAACGCTGAAAATTAAAGTTAAGAACGTAAGTCGGCTCAGCCGTTTTCGAATCGTTTGCCGTTCAAAACCAAACAGCGATTATTTCGTGTCCATATTGTGTATCCGACGAGTTAGCGGTCGGACATTCGCAAACAATAATTATGATCATCGTGATTTTCCGATACGCTGTCGGAAGATTGCGGTTGATTATGACCATCGGTCGGGCGTCAGGTGTGTGTGTGTGTGCGGGTACTGTTTTACTCGATGTCAAGCATTCTCTGTCGTGTTCGCCTGTGCCGCCGACACCGTATCGAAAAATCGAAACGCGTTAAGCCGTTTTTTTTTTAATTTTCCTCCCGTCCAATCCGGTGTCCTTAAATTAATCGATGTTGTTTTAGCAGTTGACGTTTTCCATTTATATTCCGGTCGTTTTTATCGATTTATTCGGACTCGCGCCGGTGGGTGTCCCACAAAGAATTACAGCACTTTGAAGTGAGGGGAATAATGCGTAAACATCATTACCCCGACACTTAAAAACGGTGAAACCCGCGTGGGAGATCCCCATACACATAACACATACACACACGCGCGCATATATTAAAAAACCTATGAATATAAAAACAAAAATTAATCTAGCAGTCGAATAAATATTTTTATTAAAAATAAAGGGTGCTGCACGTTATAATAAGACAACGTAGTTGACGGGTCGATGGAAATGGTTTTGAATTTCTGTCAATGGATTTTCATTGGTTATTCAATGGTGTTTATTTATAAATAAATAAATAAATAAATAAATAAATAAATAAATAAATAAATATATACATACATTTTTTTTTTAAAAAGAATCCGTCTTTGGTATTTTTTGCCTGAATATAGAACTTTGAAAACACCTCGTTTTTCGAAGGCTTTTATCGAATCACATTTAAAATCTCTGATATCGAGAGTCGAACACCCGGTAAGACTTTAATGGCGTACCGTTTTTATCATTCGCGATCGTCTTGTGCGCGAGGCCCGAACGGACGGAGGACGAACTTTCACCACCATTGTTTTACCGGGGGAGGGTTGTTTTTATTATTATTATTTTTTATTTCTCATTTTTTTATTCATCCACTCCGTAAAGCTGCGTCGGACGCACGGGCCCGTGACGACTGCGTGTCGGGTTACGCGTTCTGCGGCGGTCTGAACGCAAACAGAACGGCGGCGGCGGCGGCGGCGGCGGCGGCAGGACGCCGTGTAATAAACCGCGTGTACGCGGAAAAGCGGTGACGTCAGAAAAATGTCGGACGCGGCGACGGAAAACGACGGCGCCGAGGCGGGCCGCGCGACGACGACGGTGAAAACACGTCGCGCGCGAGAGTCGGCGATACGGTGACGGGGATTTCGGCAGGCACGCACGGGCGGGGAGGAGACGAAAACCGACGCGATATCGATTCGCAGCGACGCGAAATCGTAGGCGGGTCGATGAAACAACGACAATGCGCGTACAAAACACGTCGGACGCGAATCACAACAATATTATTATTATCATCATCATCGCTATTATTGTTGTTATTGTTATTACGACGTCGGGCGCGAAATGATAATTAAAATAATAATAATAATAATAATAACAACAACAACAACAACAATTATCGTACGGTCTTCCGTCGGTGTCGGGCCTGTCAGGTAGGTACAGCAGGTGCCGCGCGACGCGACGAAAACAACGGCTGCGTCGTAACCAGTGTGTCGGTAAAGTACAGCCCGATCTTTAATCACACGTACCAGAGGTGTCCCACGAGATCTTTATAAATTGCGATTTTTTTCCAGATTATTTTATCTTGTTTCACTAGTTTTCCACGTTGATTCAACGGTTTTTATGAAATTTTCTTCTCGTGTAAAATTCAAAACACTCAGAGCACTTAGAACTATGTTTTTTTATTTAACGGTTTTTTACGAAAAAGCCAATCGTTTTTTTATTGTTGACTAGATTTTAATTTCATTAGTTTTCTCGGACGTCAAAGACCATAATACAACGTTCGTCACATTAATTTCAACGGAGCTTAAATATTTCAGGAGAGTCAAATAAATTATTTATCAGTTTAAACATTCAACATATTATGAAACTTGTGAAACGAATTACACACATTGTCGATAGAAATGTTCGAATTTATTTACCAATAAGTTCACTAGCAGAAACAAGTGGCTCGTTCATCGAATAAAAATATGTTATGGATTCCTTAACGACTTATATTTTTTACTTGTTTTCGAGAGTGATAGGTATATGTAACTAATATCTGAAAGAACATTAAAATCGAAATTTATTTACGATACATTTTTTTTGAAAAATTTCCGGATGAAAATATACGATCTACGTTGGGGAAGAAAAGAAAACAAATGAATACGAGTTAATTTTATAAGAGAAGCCACCTCCGGCGATGATTTCTAATTAGATTTAAGGTTGTGTGTGTATTTAGTTATTATTTTATACATATTTTTGTTTTTTTTGTTTATTGTACTACATTTTTTCTTTTCGATAATTTTTCGCAAGCTTTGAAGTTTCAGGCGTCTCACAGGATCACTCGGAATCGTTAGGGACGATGTGTGTTTGACGGTGGATTTGTTCCGGGGGGAACGGCGGTTGTTTACGGCGCAATAGAAAACATTTCACCATCTATCTTTGGGTCACCGCTCGTCGGTCTGGAAACACGGTCACGGACCGCGGGGCGCCCTGTGTATATTTACGAAATGATAATAATACACACGCATATTATTATAATACGAATTTTCAAATAAACAGTACACGTGCACTCACCCGTACCGGGATCATGCGAAACGCGACGGGCGGCGACGACGACGACGACGACGACGGCACATGAAATATCGTACGTTACACACGCACACGCGGACGTATACCGTGTATATCATTATATGATACAGCGGCGTGTCGGTGGTGTCATTTCGTGTGACGGGGGAACCGGTGGGGGGGATCGGAGGGAGCAGGATGTGCGTCGCACACCACTTGTTTTTACGCTTCCTCAGACCGTGGCTGCATACACTACTATTTACAACGATATTTACGAATATACGTGCACGTACTTTGATGCTCGGGAAAAAATTTGATTTTTGTGCCGATATCACACACACACACGCACGCACACGCACTCATATACACGTCAAACGTCGTTTTATGATGACACTACAATAATATCGTAAACGAAAAACGTTTGTGCGTTCGTACGCGTTCCGATCATGATTTATATCGCGTGGTGAAGCGATACGACGGCATCGGCGCGCGCGGGTGTGTGTGTGTGTGCTCGTAAAATTGAAAAATCTCGTGATTACACCCGTGTGTCGAATTAACAATAATAATTATTGTCGTCGAGTTTAATTCAATAGTTTATGGAGACGAGTCGAAACGTAATTTTATTTTTTCCCCGTGCTCCCGAGCGTGCTTCGGTCGTAGTTGAGCCACATACACAGTCGTCGTCGGAATAATATTATTGTAGTCGCATCAGGAAAAAATTTAAATCAAAACAAAAACTCAAAAAAAAAAAAAACAAAACGAAATTAAATAAATAAAACACGACCCCGGCACTCGACGGCCAAACGGTTCTCGTTTTGTTTTTTCACGCAATCGCGTCTCGGCGGTATAACGGAAAATCTATTCGCGCCCGGAAGGTTGTGGCGCGTACGGCTCGCTCTCACTCACTCGCTCACTCACTCGTTCGCTCACTCTCGCACTCCCTTTGTGCGTCGAGCCGAAATGGCGGCGCCGGGCGGTACGCGTCGCGCGCGTAACGTACAAACATTCGTCGCGCCACGAGCGTGCGGTTTTACGGCCGTCCGCGGTTGATCGATATCGAGAGAAAGAGCGCATTACAATAATAATAATAATAATAATAATAATAATTCGTAGTAATACGTGTGCACGACGCGGCGGCGACGGCGTTGTCGTTTGGCGCGCGTGTTGTTATAGGTTAGGTTTTTCGCGCGGAGGAAATATGCGTTTCGCGAGAGATGAAAAGCTGCCGGCGACGAGGGTCTCGGCGGCGGCGGCGGCGGCGGTGGCGGTCGTCGTGCGCGCGGCGGGCGAGGGTCTCCACACTATAATTGCTGTATTACTCCGGCGGCGCGCACGCGGAGGGAGCCGCGTCGGTCCCGCTGGAGCGGCACGTCCTTTGCAACGGTCATGCGCACCGTCGACCGTTCGATCCGCCGCCGCCGCCGCCGCCGCTACCGCTACAGCCGCCGCCGCCGTCGTCGCGTCCGCCGCGGGTCCCCAGTACGCGACGACACACGCAAACGCACGCGGCGGCTCGCACCACACACCACCGGGCTGCAACGACGCGGCCGCTCGTGTTCGTATCACAACGACATCGCGCAAACGGCTCCGGCTCGTAGTGCGAAACACGCCGGTAGTCGCGACCGCCGGTTGAGTGTGTGTGTTTTTTTTTTCATTTATTTTCGTTTTCGATTTTTTTTTTTTTTTTACGTACGTTTTTTTTCACCCACTCGGCTCGTCCTCGTGACCGTCGCGCGCCCTTGCGCGCGCGTGTACGTCGTCGTCTCCGTGACGGTGGTGTTTTTTCTTTCTGGCCGCAGAAAAAACAAACGAAAATAAAAGGAAAAGACGTTTTCGGATATTTCTTGTGTTTTTGTTTTTTTGTTTTCCGATTTCGCGCGATCGTTCGCGCCGCGGCACCGTCACAGCCGTAGCAGTACCGGCGCACCACGCACACCGGCCGCCGCGGACGACATGCGGCCGGCCGCGGCGTTCGGCAAACCGTTCACGTACCTGGCCGCGGCGCCCCCGCCGTCGTCACCGGCCACCGCGGACCACCGTCCGACGCTGCAACAACAATTGCACCAGACGCCCGTGCCCGCGTCCGTCCTGCACACGTTCGCGGCCGCTAACGGCGGGGTCCCCCCGACGCCGCCGGTCAGGACGTCCACGGCGACGGCCGGCAAGCAAAAACCACCGCCTGTGCCGCCCAGGGGCGAGACGACGCGGCTGACCACCGTGCCGGCCAAGAAACCGGAACAGGCCGCGGCACCGGCTCCACCGCCGGCCGTCGCCGTCAGGTCTACCGCGGCCACGTCACCGTCGCCGGCCGTCGCGTCACCGTCACCGCCGGCGGTACCGGACACCAACTGCGTGGCCACCGTCACAGCGCCGTCGCCGCCACCACCGCCGCCACCCTCGCCGCCGCACACCACCGCTTCTGAAGACGCGCAGCACCGGGCATCGTCGCCACCACCACCGCCGCCACCGTCAGAACCGGACCACGAAGACCTGTCCGCCTCGGCGTTGATCAGCCGGTTCGAAAACGGCTGCGGCGTCAAGCCCACCCCAGCGGCGGTCGAACCGCAGAAGCCGGTCGTCGAAGTGGACTCGGGCACGTCCACGTTGGCGGAGAGCACGGACGACGACGACGTGGACGGCGGTGGCGTGGGCGGCGGCACCGGAAAAGAAGACGATGACGAAGACGACGACGACGACGGCGCCGCGGACATATGGGTGCGGACCATCGAGTCGCCGGTGAAGAACGTGCACCCGCAGAAGACGCGACACCATTCGGACAGCGCGATAAAGGCGGTCTCGGTGGCGGCGTCGCAGTGGACCGAGAAACGAGGCAGCCTGCCGGCCGACGCGCCGCTGCAGGTCGCCGACCCGCCGAAGAACAACAAGGCTGCTTCGCCGCCGTTGCCGGCCAAGGACGCGGCGGCGGCCAGCGTCCGGTCGTCGTTCCGGTCGTCCGCGGGCAGCCGGTGCACGTCGCCGGCCCCGGGCAAGTCGGACGCGCCGGGCGGCCGCAAGATCAGCGCGGCCGAGGCGCTGGGCGTGGTGGCCAAGCCGTGCCCGCGCGTGCTGCCGTCGTCCGCGTCGCTGGACGCCGCGTGCCGCCGCCAGTCGCTCGGCAACCTGGCCGAGTCGAGGTTCGGCACGCTGCTCGCGTCGTCGTCGTCGCTGACGCGGTCGTCGTGGGCGCCGCCGTCCGGCGTGCAGACCGACGTCGAGTCCACGCAGAGTGAGCCGTCGTTCGACTACCGGCGCAAGAAGTTCACCAAACGGTGCTCGAGCGCGGACGGCCGGAACCCGGTGCACCATCACCACCATCACCATCACTACCACACGCTGCAGTCGTCGGGGGCGCGCGCCTCGGCGGCCCGCGACCCCGACTTCGGGGCCAAGCGCGCGTTCATCCAGGAGAAGCTGCAGGAGGCCAGCGCCAAGTTGCAGAACTCGGGCATCGTGCCGTCCGGCCTGCCGCCCACGGTGCCGCCGCCGCCGCTGGCGCTCGCGTACCACCAGCAGCAGCAGCAGCAGCAACAGCTGCACAACGGCGGCGCCTCGGACTGCGGCCGGCCGCCGCGCTCGTCGTCGTGCAACTGCGGCCAGCACCAGGCCACGTCGCGGCCAATGTTCGTCAACAAGCGGACCGCGTCCGCGGAGGAACTGTTGCCTCCGCCGGCCGCGGTCACCGTGGCCGAGGCGGACCGGTTCACGGCCGCCGGCCGGCCCGTGTCCGCGTCGTCGTCGTCGTCGTCGTCCGGTGGCGGCGGCGGCGGACGCGGGTCGTACGGCCGCTCGTTGCAGCGCGTCACGTTCGCGCTCGACCAACAGCAACAGCTGTTCGCGGCGGCCCGGCCGATGACGCACGTCGAGCCCGGCGTCGGTGGTGCGCCTGCGTTGTCGTCGGCCATAAAAAAACCGTTCAAGAGCAATCTCAAGGTGAAGGACGTGGCCAACAACGGTGCCGTCAACAACGTCGTCCCCGAGCTGAACGTGCTCGGCACCAGCGCAATCAACACCCGGCTGCCGCCGCAACACCCACACCCCTACGGACTGCCGTACAAGCTGCCGGCCGTCAACGCGGACGTTTTGCAGGTTGTACGAAATATTATTAGAATAATTTATTATATGTCCGAGAATACGAGAATTGAGGGGGGGGGACTGACTAAAATATAAAAGACATCATTTAAAAGTGTCGAAATTCGTATGAGTAAATTGGTAACATTCATTAAAAACACAACAACACGATTTAATATCTCTATTTTCGGTTTTAGAGTTTCCCCTCGATTCTTTTAAAACCGTTCCTTAGTTATATAATTCTCAGTTAGCTGAAATGAACCCTTCGAGTATATAATCGTTATTTATTCAGAGTTTTGTATTTCAACACAAAAATTGCATTTCTTATTAAGTTGTTTAATGCTGAAAAAAACGGCCAACGTGAAAGGGTGTAGCCGGGATTATACGTATCAATATTCTGTGTTGTTTGAACGTATAATCTCCAACAGGCGTATAGGCCTTTGTTGGACGAGGAGTTTTGGTGAGATTCCGTTTTTTACGGTCGGTTTTGAATGATTCAGGATAATACTCTAGTCCTGGTGAGATATCACCAACAGGGTGGTATTATGCCTTCTAGTGTTTTTTATGCGGTACGAATGGGTCGATTGTGTATTTCTGCCACGTAACAGCGCTCTAGTTGAGGTCTGGACTATTTTTTCAGGTGTTTAGAGTTACCTATTTTGCCTCAGTGGTATTTCGTTTTTTTTTTTTTTCGGACGTTTGGCATTCCGGCTATAGTTCGGAATCCGATTGTTTGGACTGGCTCCGGCGGCCGACGACACGCCGCCGCCGCGGTCTGAATGGGTTACGATAATATTCGACTCGGTGTGAATCGTACGTCAAGAATTCGCTCGTCCGGCGTTTTCACTCGCATAAATCACCGTCTCCGTTATCGGCTGCTATCGATCCGCCGGCGATATCAGGTGTCTGACCGGCGCGGGAGAGGTGGCGGGCACGAGGACTCTTCGAGCTGCACCCGTCCCGCCTGTTTTTTCGCACACCGGCTCACCGCGCGACGTTCTTATTCACAAACACACACACACCCACCCACACACACACACACACACACACACACACACACGCACACACACACACACAGATCGTCATCACGGAGGTCGCACCGTCCGCGAACACACGTTTTTCCCTTTTGAATTTAATAATCGCGATTATCGGGTTACGGGTCGTACGTGCTGCGGCGATAGCAGCAGCAGCAGCAGCGGCGGCGGCGGTGGTGCGTATACGGTCCGTCTCCGGGGGAGGGTGCGATCGCCGAACTGTTGGGGTGCGAAAAACCCCGAGCCGTATGCCGCCGCGCGTACGCATTTCGTGTGCGGCACGTCGTGTCGGGCGTGACGAACGCGCGACTATATTCGAAACCGTCCACGCCGCCTCCGCCGCCGCAGGGTTTTGCGTAATGCGATGATTATATATAATATCGTTCGTCGTCGACGGTGACAGTGACAATATAGTTGACGATAGAGATGTAAGCTCGGTAAATTTACCAAATAATTTGTTTAATAGTAAATGTTTTTTTACTGAAAAAATTATCACGTAACACTTTGAATTAAACGACAATTTATTTTATAAGTAAATTTTTAAGCTAATTTTTAAGCATAGCTTTTATCGCGGGCTTTGACACGCATTTTTTTTATGTATGGAGACACTTTTTCTTATCGAAAATACTGATCCAAAATTTTCATCCAGCAACTTTTTAGAACGGAAATTTTGTCGAGATGGTACTTTTAAGAGCTCATTTTTTGAATTTCTCAATAGTTTTTCTAAGCGTGGGCGATAACTATCGAAAAATCGACAAAAAACGGGAAAAATGCCGTATTATCAATTTTCGTGAAATCTATTTTAGTTTTTTAGCCACAACTATATCAATAATAGAGCTAAAAATTTGAAAATTTTGCTGACTACTAATAATAGTAACGCGCATACTCAATTAAAATTTCAAAAAGATTTAACAACTTTTGACTTATATATAGAATTTTGAAAATATTGAAAATGTCTCATTTTTTGGATGTTATTGCTTCGTAATTTTAACCTTTGGATATTAAGAGCTGAAAATTTAATACAATAATACCTACTCATAAGTATTTCTACCGATGATGAAAAAATATCTAAAATTGTTAATCACAATATTTTTTTATAAGCGTTTAAAGTTTGCATTTTGACGAAATTTCTTATTTTTACATCAAATTACACAATTAAAGGCACGTAAAAAATAATTGTTGCTTCCTAAGTTGATAAAAATGCTATGCAATAGTTTTACCGCGGCAGTCCCCGAGTGCCACACGTAATTTTTAATATTTATATTCATATATAAAATAATTTAAAATACAAACAAAAGTCAATAATCGTATGTATAGTACACTAGAATAATGTGTACTTATACAAAGTCATTATGTTAAATTTATAACATCACGAACACCCTGCTATCCAGTAAATAATAATAATAAGCGTTACAATAATTATAAATTTATGAAAAAGAGAAAGCGTTGAGTCCCTTGGGGTGTCCCTAACGTGACGTACAAAAATTATCAAAATTTACGGTCAATTTACAGAATTTACGGTAAATTTACGTAAATATTTTTGTCCGGTAATTTACCGAGGAAAATTCACGTAAGTTTTACATTATTTCTAGTCGACGACGACACCGATTCCCGATTCACTCTACGCGTCACGTCGTCACGACGCACGCAGGCGAGTCGCACGCGCACCGTGACCGTACACTGCAGGCGTGGAAAAAGCGTACGTTCCGCGTCCGGCAGAATGCGAATCCTTTCGCGCGACGGCGGACTCACGGTCGCGGCACCGCCGTACGCTCGCAATTACCGTGCTACGACGGAAAGTTTTCGCACCGCCTCGCGTACCCGACCCCCCTCCGGCGCGCTGTCACCCGCTGAGGTGCCGGTGTTGTTGCGAACTATTCGGGAACCGCCGCGTTCCGAGACACTTCAAATCGCGCGAGTCGAGATCGTCTAAGGGACTACTACACGAGTAGTATTTCAGGCCGACGAGTGTGGAGTCGTTTTCGAGGAAACGTTTTCTGATCGAGTGTTTGATTCAAAAAAAAAAAATAATAATAATAATAATAAATAAAAAAATATATAATAATAATAATAATAATAATAACCGCGAATAATGTTACGTGGTTCCCAAGACGAACGAACGAAACGTTTAATGCGATTCGTCTTTCCATTTTATTTTCTGTTTTTTTTTTTTTGCGATTCGCCGTGTACGTATTATAATACAATACGTGTTGTGATTTTCCACTCGAGCGTCAAATCGAGTCGTCTAGTGCCGCCGCGACACGAACGCGCGGGCCTTATACACTGCACAGACGATCGGCCGACGGAATTCGACTGGGCTGGCACACGTCACATTCGCACGCGAAAAGTCACGTCGGCGGTCGTCGCAGGCGGCTAATCGTTCCGCGAACGTGCGAAACAGTGGCAAATCAGCGTCACTGTCCGTCGAACAGAATCTCGTCGCCGTCCATACACACACGCACACGCGCACACACACACACACACACACACACACACACACACATAATATACGTACAATAATATTTCGCGTGCGAATGGCTGCTGCCGTACTGTCGTGATTTATCACACGCACACATTATTATATTATATTACGGCGTGTAGACGGCGTACGAGTGCGATCTGCGCGCCTATTTTATGACGTCTGCACGTGATATAGCCCGTGACACGCGTTCTCGCGCAGATAAACGCTAGTGTGTTTGTGAGTGTGTGTGTGTGTATGTGTGTGTGTGTGTGTGTGTGTGTGTGTGTGTGTGTGTGTGTGTGTGTGTGTGTGTGTGTGTGTGTGTGTGTGTGTGTGTGTGTGTGCGCATGTAAGTCTGTGTGTGCGTGCGTGCGTGCGTGCGTGTGTGTGTGTGTGTGTGTGTGTGTGTGTGTGTGTGTGTGTGTGTGTGTGTGTGTGTGTGTGTGTGTGTGTGTGTGTGTGTGTGTGTGTGTGTGTGTGTGTGTGCGCATGTAAGTCTGTGTGTGTGGGTGTGTGTGCGTGTGTACGCGCGTCGACGACAGCACGAAACGTTTTAATGCGCGTACACAACGACGTATGCGTAACGGTGCGTGCACGATCGATGCGTTTGAATCACTCGACTCTGGAAACAACGTTTCAACCGAGTCGTCGTTAAAACCCTTTTAGAACGTATTACGACGTCGTCGTCGTGTGCCGTTCGCGCGGTGCACGGCGTGCAGTCGGAACGTATCGAGGAGCCGCGGAGTGTAGCAGATTTCCCCGGGCCTTCGAATCGGAACGTCCGCGACGACGTAGTTTTGCACGCGTGTTAAACGAAGAAAAAATAATTCGATTTTAAACGAATTCGCGTTTCGCGTGCTGCCGTTCCGTCGTTGTTATGATAATTTAATTTTTACGAATAGGAAGTCGCGAGACGTGTCGTTTAGCCTCTCTCTCTCTCTCTCTAGTTCGTAGTTGAAAAACGTTGAACATTTTTAAAACGTACACTCTGGTTAATGACTTGGGAGCGCCTTGCATACAACATATTTGTGCAGTCTCGGTTCAATGCACCCCATATACCCCCGTTAAATACGCCACTGAACTCTCACATCACGGCGGCGTGCAATGCCGTTTAACGACCGTAAAAAAAAAAGAAGTAAAGAAATAAAAAAATAAAAATTCTTTAAGATAATAGTGGTGGAAGTTTGTCCTTCACCCCGACGGTACTCAGATTAGATAATGGTGATGGGCTTATTGAATTAAAAAAAAAAAAAAAGAAAAAAGATTAATCATTTCTTTGGTGTGACGATTCTGAGCAGTTTCGGTGTGATAAAATATGTAAGTATATCATACTATTAGTATAATATCATCTCGTATTTTACCGTTTTCAGTCAAATTATTAATTGTTTTTTTTTTTTTTTAATCAAAACCCAATAAAATTTTCAACCCTGAATTCGGTACACTTTTTCTTTTTATCAAAAGATTTAAAATATATTTTTTTTTATTTATATGTCTCAAGTTTCTTAAAGATTAGATGGACCAACTATTTTTCAGAAAGATTTAAAATTAGAATGTTATGTGAAAATAGTCGATTCTAACTGAACGTTTATAAGAATATAAATAAACACTAACTAATGATTTTTTTCAGTGACGTTAGTTAGGAATAAGCGTTGGGTTACGCCATATGTTCTGGTATTAATATCGATAGTTAAATATGTTATAGATAAAAAAAGTGCATAAAACAAGATATTTTCCGAGTTTTATATTCAGCTCATAATAGTTGGTAAATTTTTTTCAAAACGTTTTGTCAAGTACGCATACTAGAGTTGTCGGCAGTGAACGTTTTTTAGCAAAATGACTTTTGGAGTTACGCCTAAAGACCATTTAATGAGAATGTCATTTACGGCACCCTGTGAAATGTACGGTAACGTTGTTGCTCGTGTTTTCTAGTACGTACTTCATCAATACGCTCGGGTTAAGTATTATGAAAAGAGAAAAATAATAATTTATTCAAACTACCGACTCGATAATATTTCTGATACATAAAGGGGCTTATCGTGACTTTGGGACAAAGTTTACTATCACAATAAGGGATTAGAAAATAAATAAACATAATAATTTGTCAAACTAATAATGGTATTCGCTTCACTCAGAGTCTAAGACCGTACATTACTCGGTGTTATTATAAATTCTAAGGCGGAGGATTGCGAATTAATGGACTTTTTCAACGGTGTTCCAAAACGACCGCACATTCGTAAACGGGAAAGGGTTTTTAGATGATCCGATTGTTTCGATGCGATTTTCGTCGTGAGCTTTTTTTTGTATTTTTAGACAAGTTAAACTTTTCGAGAATTATCCGACGGTCTTTGGGCATTTTTCACAATTTATTTTTATAGCGTCCGTCAACGGTCGCGTATACATTTTATCGTTGTATTCTCTCGGTGACAATAATAAAGAGTGAATCGGGCAAGATATTTAAAGGTCGGATTGTGTTGAACGCGTAGCAAATGTTTCCGGAATACTCGTCGATCACTGTTTTCATAATATCTAAAACGAAAAAAATTAATAGATTTAAAAATTGTATTTACAAACACACACTGTACGATTTTTCGACTTTAAGAAACGTACACGTTTTTAAACGCATTTTCGAGTGCGGTTTTCAAAATGTACAAAGCGTTTATTTTTAGGACGCGTCATTTGTGATTTCCCTCAGCGTTCCGACCGCGGCCGTCTAATCGTTATTATTATTATTATTATTATCATCATCGTCGTCGCCACGATCGCCGAATCGTTAGTTTTTGCGGTGTATCGCGCCGCGACCGTAATGAACGTGTTCGTATAACGTTTAAGAACGCAAAAGCGCAGGATCGCAAAGATTGCTCGTGGCGTACGCGAATCACCGGACGAAATGAACGGACGGCGGCGGCGGTAAACCACGTGTACGTCTTATGAACACGTCGCGTGAAAACACGCGCGCCCCGCGACGGATTTGGTACGCGCCGAACACCACGACCCCGGGCGACGCAACAACGCACGCTCTCGGCATAACATTATGATGCAAAGTAGCGTCGTAAAAAAAAAAAAATAAATAAAAAATAAATAAACAAATAAAAGTCTATCGTTTCCGTACGTACACCTCGTGTCGACGACGACGACGACGACGCACACTCGTATCGATACCGCCGTAAAGATTTTCCAACAGAAACGAAACGCGACGGAAACTATCGTGCGCGTCAACACTGCGATTATCGAATACGTATGCGCGTGCGTATAATACACGTGATATTATGGTGGTATCAGAGACGATTTTACCCTCGATTTACGCAAACACACACACACACACTCACACGCACACAAGCGCGCACGAACACTCGAATAATATATTTATATTACGTGTTAAATTTTTTGGAGTTTCCATCTGTACGTCGCCCGTTTCATCCGTTTATTATTGATGGGTTTACGATGTGTACTCGTATATTATATCGAGTGTACGTGTGTGTGCGTGTGTGTGTGTTACTTTTTAAATTCCGCACAACAATGTAAAATTCATAGAAACCTTTTCACCGGCATAACAAATAGTTATCCGACACACGTTTTTTTTTCCCACGTGCTACAAAGTGTGTTTACGCGGCTCGTCGTGTTCCTTAGGCTTTGTAGCGCTGCAGTTGGCCGTAGGCGGATCTGCGTAATTTTGCAAAGGGACGGGCGTCTTCAGCTTTCTGAGTGTACGAGGACGAAGGAGAAAAAGAAGATAATATGAAAAAAAAAAGAGAAAAATAAAACGTTTATTTACAGTTTTATATTATTTCGCTTTTCCGTAATACACAACTACTTAAGTCAGCTTCCTCTTCTACGCGCTATTATCGTTTGTTCTCGAGAGTAAAGTAACCGCTATTGTAATACTTTTTTTTCTCCGTTCTATCATTTACAAAATCAATAATAACGCGATATTCAATAACTTCATTATGTTTTCCGCCGCGGATGTATTTATTTTATTAGCAGTTTAATCCACTTTGGTCTCCTCTGTGTAATTCGCTTCGAGCTAAAAATAATGCGAAAAAACACTTTGATATTCCATGAAAAAATAACAAAAACTTTAATAAAACAATGTTACGCATTTTCGTTGCGAATTTCAATTATTTCCCGTGGAAATTAATATTTTAATATCGAAACTTTAATCGGTTTTGAGCAGAAAATTGAAGAACAGTCGAGTCACTTCACGAATTCGACGCCGCGCCGGGATTAAACCGATTAAAGTCGAATGCACCGACAACGTTTAAACTGTAATCACGTATAAAAGTGTTTAAGTGCTGTTTGAAGTATGTGTTTGACTAAACAGTAATTGGCTTCAATTCGTTATCGTAAAAACAGATTTTAACGGACGTTTTAAAGTATTTATTCGTGACATATTTCTGGTAAATAGATTGTGAACGTAAACTATTACATCAAGCGCTCACGTCCATTATTATAAACGAGCGTGGTTTGTATATGTTTTAACTGTTGGTTCACAAAAGATAAACAGTGGGTATTTCGCAAGAATTATGGAGCAAACAATTTTTTTCTTCTTCAACGATCCCATTTTTCAACCCTTACAAAACGTCGCGTCCTATTGAACAATAATACCCGTAGTATTTTTTAACTGTAAATACAAACATTCATTATGAGTTCTTTCAGAGGGGGGGGGAGGGTAACGACAGTTTCGATTTTTTTATTTTTATAATGCGTATTGCTCAATGCACGTGTATATTTATTTTAGGTATGTGATATTTTATAAATAATACTATAAACTCAGATAACCCTGGGCCTCCACACGAGTTTTCTCAGTGATCTTTTCGATTTCAAATAAAAATAAAAAAATAAATATTCAACGCAAAAATAATACCACACCTACAGCTATTATACCTTATGCGAAATGTATTATTCTCCAGGTGATGCACTGCTGTTCTTAATAACTGCTCGGCAGTATTAATTCTGATGTTAAAAGTGGGGGAAAAATAATAAATATATTCACTGTTCTCCGAATCATCAATATTATTTTATCGACCGTTCATATTTAGGCACTGGTTCAAAAAAAAAAAAAAAAAAAATCAATACTTCTGAATCGTTCGGGTTAACGTTTTACAACAAATAACATATTTTATTTTATGTAATTTTGAGAGTCGCAGTGCTGGTGGTTTTATTGGTATGAACGTCGGGTCGTTTTTACTCGTGAAACGATTTAATATAACTGATGCATCTTTTACATCAGTATTAATTTATCCTTTAGTTGACAGAACGACACGACATGTTATCAGTTTAATCCGTTGACACGTGAAAAATGTGAATGGGAATTTTCACATTTTATATAATTTATTGAGATTGTACGCGAAAAACAATATCTGTGATTTTATACGAAATATGTTTTATAAGCATCGGTGTAGTCGTCAAAAATGCCAGGGACTGACGTATGATTGGAGGGTAGTCTTTTGAAAGCATTACGAAGTTTAACTTTTAATTTTTGCATCTCCCTGCAAATACATAATGGGTATTTTGATATCTGTAAAGGATACCAATATATATATATAAATGTATACGTATTTATCATGTATGTGTTTAGGTATGTGTATGTTGATTTATGTCTGTGTGCGTATACGTTATAGTTACCTTAATAATACATTTTTCAAAAGATAAATTTCATGCTAGAATACTGTTGATATAGAGTTTACTTTACGATGAATCGAGAACTTCGCAGAAAACGCATATTGGGTCACCTTTTAAATTATTCTCAAAAATTTTCTGTGAGAAACTATTTTATGCTCGAAAACAAACAAAATACGTTATTGTGTATTCATGTTAAGAATGGCTGATTTTTGGCTATGCAAGCTGTAAACAAAAAAAAAAAACTAATAAAATGTTTTTTACTTTTATTTCATTATAATCATAAATAACGAAATTCATGAAAAGTTTTTGCACTTTTCACATTCACTTTTTAGTCTGACAAAAGCTGTATTTGTTGAGTAGACATTTGTATAGATGAATAGTAGTTTAATTTGTTTTAAGCTCCAGAGATTTTTTATTATATGTATAAAAGAAAGCAAAACATGACTTACGTTGGATTTTATTTATTTATTTATTATTATTTTTTTTTTACAATACATCACGTAACTATAGATTACAAGTCGGTTTATGAGTTCATAACATTTAATTACTTCTTAATAATAACGTATGTAATGTACATATATATATATATATATATGTGTGTGTGTATCATGTTTTAAACTTTAAAGGAAGTTAATATGATTGTAATATTTGAAGAGGAAAATTGGATGCAATTTAAAAATATAATTATTATTATTATTTTTTAATTATGAAATTCAAAAGGTAATATTATTACATTTACATTTTACTTGTAATGAAAATATGTTAATTTAATATTATGTTGGTAAACATTTTTAATGCATGCTCTTTTTTTTTTTTAATATTGACAAAGATAGGTTTTTTATATCGTGCTGAAGTCATGTTATGTTTAATATGATTACGAGTAACCTACTACACTAAGCGTGTGTATAATTTTATTTCAAAATTAAACGCGTTATATACGTAGACACACATTTTTCTAAATGTCGTGCGTTTGAGATCTTGAATATTTTTTTTTCAATTAAAATATGGAGTTTATATATATATACATATTTTTTTTTATCATACAAATTGCTGCACTTATTATACGTGGACGTAAAGAAGAGAATCTCATATGGTATATACATACGTTCATTATTTTTACGGTTCCCGTAATTCAATGTCTGGAATAACAACCCTTCGTGACTAGGTCTAAGTGGTACTACGAATAAAAGAAGAATGCGTGTGAAAACGAACAAGCGTTAGAAATAAAGAATTTAAAACAGTATATCTTGATGTGAATGTGTCAAAATCCTGGTGAAAATCATGAATTGACATATTCATCCGATAAGATTTCATCAAATGAATTCTAAAAATACATGTGATACATTTTTTTTTTTTTTTTTTTTTTGACGGACGTTACTTCTAATTCAGATTAGGTACAACGATTAGGATATTTAAATACGAATAATAATTTTGTGTCGATATATAATTTAATCGTTGCGTTTTGTTATACTTTTAATTAAATAACGGTTTTTTCTTAGGTTATGAGTGTAGCGAATGATCTATAGGTTTTTCAATGAATTTTATTATTTATTAAATTTATCATCTGGTTTTTCAATTTCGATTGCTTTTTAGAGTAGTAGATTTCGCCCCAAAGTTACGTTCAGCTTCTCTATAGATCAGAAATTGTTTGCTCAGTGTACTTTAAGTTTTAGATTGGTCATTTTTTATTTCTCAAAAGTTTTTCTAATATCTAGGAAGAACTACTGTAAAGACGATAAAATGTGTAGTAAATACAACTTGTATGAAATGGGCTTTAGTTGTTTAGTCACTCATCCAAAAGTAACGAAGCTAGAAACATGAAATTTTCACCAAGTATCATCAACATTTTTACACAGACTAAACAACATAAATATAAATTAATAAAAAAAAATTAGTCGATTTCGAGCAGAATATAGAACTCTGAAAATGTTTATTTTTATCTAATGTAGTTTTTAAAGATTTGCATTCAAATTGAATATAACTTTAATTTTACTTTATACTTTACTAAATATACTAAAAGAATCTTAAAAACCGTTATCAAAGATTTTTTTTTTTAACGTTTAGTTAAAATGTTGACATAATCGAGTGTTTTTGCATACAATTCTATGTACTCAATGTAGAAAAATATGTTTCAAATCATTTGGAAGAGAAAACGTCGATCAGATTTAGAATACAACATTTTATACGGTTTTGATAAAAATAAATCTACCTATAATTTAACTTAAAAACGGTAAAATATGTGAACGGTTCGTATATATAGGTACTACACCGAAGTTTTGCTCAGAATCGTTTCACTGCCTAAAGAAATGATTTATGGCTTTTTTTAAATTTAGTACACTCACCATGTATCATTATGTTGTCCGAGGATTTACCACTATCATATTACTGATTTTTTTTTTTTAAATCGAATTTCAGAGTTAAATTATACAATTTACTTAATTAGAATAGTATGATGGAGTACAAAACATTTACACATTGACGAAAATCTCGATAAACAATCATCAAATATAATAATATATTGTTCATATGTTTAATTTACTTATAGGATATAATACTATTTTATTGGTGTTGAGGTATTTTATTCATATGGAGTAAATACGATTTTGGAGATTTTTTATCAAGTTAAAATCACACACACTCACACACACACACACACACACACACACACACACACACACACACACACACACACACACACACACACACACACACACACACACACACATTTATATCAATATGGTTACATTCTCATAAACGAATGGGCGAAATTGTATTATGAAACAATGATTTATTGGGTTGGTGCAGTTGAAAAATAAAACTGAATGATCGTATCATACAATGGTTTATAAAAAATGGCTGTTTGTCACATAAATTGCACGTCATTTTTAGTTAAACAAATATCGATGTTGAATATAAATTTTTCAATTTTTTCCCCTTACATTTGTATTAATCGACTGTAACTTCAAAATATTTTACAGCACTTTTCCTCACTCGAATAGTGGACAATACGAGTAGTGAACTAGTACAATGGATCCTGGTAAAAATTTTATGTTTCATATTTTTGTCGGCAAAATATGTTTCAATGTAATTCCATCAATTATTGTTGAAAGAAACGTATTTAATTAAACGTCAACAGTTATTATCGTTCAAAACGTGTTAAATGCCGAAACGTTCATATTTTAATTAACCGGGAGTATACATTTTTATTAAAAGAAGAACTACCTATTTTTATCTTGTTGAAATTATTTAACTGAGGGTTGGATGGCACGTACTGTACAGCCTCTCTAAAAATACTCTATGTTTTGTTGTGAAATAATTCATTTTTCTTCCTTATTTAGAACCGTGTGCAAGCCAAATACGATAAATAATATAAATACGGGGTAACGTATATGGTTTTGATTTTTTTCTCGCGAAAATTCAAAACGAATGGATTATCTATTCAAGTGTTTCGTGTTATCAAGTGCCTTTTGTTAGATTGTTGTACATCATTATTTTATCGGTATATCTAAAGGACTTCGATCTTTTAATTAGAATGTCTTTGGTTGACGCTTATCGAAAATTGTCGTATTCGGTAATAATTATGACACACGACGATAACGAGCAGTCGTCGAACATCAAAGGTCGGTAGCGCGAAATTAAAATCAATTGTTTTCACCTTTCAGACGATATCGGGTTTTAAAGTATGTGCCAAAAGCGTGGTTCAAATTAGCACTGCGATATGATTAAAAACAAATTAATACGGGTCGATTATTTTCTATCATGCGTACAATTTAAACGTTTGATTATTCGATGGTTGTCGACTTATTCGATTTTACCTCGTAATGTTTTATTCCAACGGTTCTTAACCTGTGATCCGCGGCCCCCTTGGGGGTCCGCCATACTCATGTAAAGGGTCCGCGGTAGCGTTAACACCTAACACAAGTCAATATGTGACATGAGTGCATTATCTAATATTATAAAGAGGACATTTTTGATTGTTTGTATTGAACAGGTTCCGAAACTACTGAACCGATTTAAATGAAATTTGGTACTTAGATAGTTTAAATACTGAGAAATGACATAGACGACTTTTTAATACTAAAAAAGGTCTGTAAGGGGCTGTAATGATGTTAAAGTTCAAAATGAAAAATTAAGTTTAATAAAAATAAATAAAAATGTGTATACTATTTTGTTATGTCTACTTCTATAATTTGTAATTTAAAATAGTTATTATAATTTTGGTTACGATAACATGAGATGTTCTGTATAAAGGTATTCATCAAAAAATTGGTAGGGGGTCCGCGATTTCTAAAAATCTTTCATCGGTGGTCTGTGTTCTACAAAAGGTTACCTAACCGCTGTTTTATTCGGTTTTGAATTATATCTAGGCGTGCGCAGAATTCGACGTGCAAGACAAAAATGGATCTAATGAAAACTATCGTCATTTCCCCAGAAAAAAAAAAATTAGTGGTCGGGGGAGAAATAAGACAACAGTCGGCAATAAACATAAATCGATATTCTGTATTATTATTATTATTGTGTTAGTATAATACTTGTATCGCGAAATCGGTGTTAATCGAGTCATGAGGCACACAAGTTTTGTAACAATATCAACCGTGCACTAGTAAACGTGTGATTGATGAGATGCGATAGTTTTGGACGCCGAGCCTAAACATTTTTTATTCGCTTTCTGACCTTTTTGAGACGAATCGACGCTCTTCGGTTCCATAAACGCGACGGCTCTTCTCGAAGACTACGCCGTCTACGCAGCAGCGGCGTGTCGCGGATACCGGCCCGTTATACACCCCCGCGGCGACGTATATTTTGAATAAATTATCATGAGATCACGATCACGAGGAATTGTGATTTATTCAATTTCGAGTAGGGCGCAGCGGTATCCACCGTAGATTTTACTCAGCGCGTTAATTCCGAATTAAAGTGGAAATCATTCGGTAACAATCATAATACGAATATTATTATCGTTGTATACGCACCGGAGCGGGAATCGAGCACCGTGAATCGTTAACTAACTTTGATTGTAGTTTAGTGTATATCTTCATTAAGTGTAGTGACAAACGCGAAAGTATGGTTCGCCGATTCATATTCACACTAGAAACACATAAAATTGTTTTCGGAACGAACGGAGTTCGGAGCAGTATCGGAGAAGACGCGGCGGAACAACAATGGTTTATTTATTCGTCGTAGTGTTGGATTTTCGCGTTCATTAGTTTTATTAAAATACCATCGAACACTGCAGATTATAATCGTACGACAAAGACGAAAAAGTTAAAACTAAATTACACTCCCGGCACCAGTGTACCGTTAAAACATTAAGCGTGTTTTATGTGACACTAATTACTTTTATGACCACTTTTTTCTTTTTTTTTTTTTTTTTAATTTTATTTTAAAATTTGGCATAAGTATATATACTTAATTTTAGAAAAAAAAAGTGACAATGATTAAAGAGTTTGATATTTTGTTTGTTTTAAAATCCCAACAGATATATACGTTTATATGCTTAAATATTTAAGTAAACTAACGAATGGGGCCCAAACTACAGCGAACTAGTATTATACGAGTGTAAGTACAATGAATGAGAGCGTAATAAGCACGCGGAATAATTACACATGAATAAAATATAAACACTGTGCCGTATATAAATATTTAAGCTAACATCGAGCGATTAATACGTATACGAATGCCGAAGGATAAATTTTATGGGTTTTCGATGGAAATTACGTAATTCAGATTTTAGATTTCGCCAATCGGTGTCCGACTTTTGTTTGTATAATGCGGCCGATGATTTATTAAAAATGGTTACGCACAAAACTTGGAGAAATATAACCGTGTAATAAGATTAAGGTTTCATCGTGGATGTTATTTTCGTGTTTAAATATGCATGCCTTTTAAATTTATAATCGAATGATCGTTGAATAGGTTTTAATAATAGAAAGAAAAAAAAAACAGTACTAAATTAATATACATCTTGAGAATGCGTTTTACGCCATAAACCGTCGAGCGATATCAACGTAATAAAGCTTTTCGCGTAAATAAATAAATCACAGTTTTTGTTGTTTGCGTTAAATTTTATAAATTACAACTTTTACCAGACATAATAATATAGCGTAATATATCAGACAATACACAGCAGTCGACTGTTATACACTACAGCCGTGGGTTTTATTTCACGCGTTTGATTATTTCGCTAAAACAGCACACTCGACTGAATTAACTGTGCGTTAATAATAATATGTACTAAACGGTTCGAGTGCCGAACAAAAAGTGATTTATTTTTATAACGTCTCATCTTTTGATCTTCGTGCGTTACAATACACGAGCGTGCGTATTGCTGTCAGCTCGCTTTTGAACGCGTTGTTGAACATTGCCGACTCGTTTATTAGAACAGTCTACCCTTAATTTTAGATTCTGAGTGAAGCGAAGGATCTTATGGTTTTACAATGATGTTTATTTTTTTTTCTGTAAACACTTTTTCGTATAGAAATCCTTGTCCAAAAGTTTCGTCTAGCAACTTTTTAGATTTGAAATTGAACTGAGATGGTACTTTAGAGAGGTCATTTTTCCAAAATCTCCATAGTTTTTCCAGTAATCAAGAAAAACGATTGAAAAACTGAGTAAAAACGGTAAAATCGGTAAAAATCCGCCGTAAACGAGATTTTCACTGTTCAGATTTTAGGTATTTAGTCATAAATCGAAAAGTATTGAAGATAGAAACTTGAAAATTTTATCCAATATCAAATACATACTTTTTTATATTGGACAACATTTTCAGAACAGTTTTAGCACTTTGGACTTAAATATAGAACTTTTAATTTACCAAATTGTTTGAAAGTTTTTATGTAATATAATTTTAAATATTTGACAAAAAGTTCTGACAGTTTAATATGACCTTACTCATATACCTACCTAATTATCCTAACAAAAATTCAAAAATCGTACGTCAGGATTTTTTTTTATACACACTTTAATAAATTATTATAACTCACCAAAAATTATACAAATAACCGTAAAATACGTAAACAGTATTTAAATAATAATATATTATATTACACTGAAGCTTCGCTCAGAATCGTTTTATACTAAAGAAATGAGTCATCATTTCTTTAAAACTTAATACATTCATCACCAATATCTTGTCCGAGGACCGAAGGGACGAAGGACGAACTTGTACCACCATCATCTCACTTTTTTTAACTATCACATCTGGGTGAATTTCGCCACGAATTCCTCCGCTGCTGCCGAGGGTGAGACTCACTTCGCTCTACTTTACGCAAAAAATTATTGCTACGAACGTGTTTTGCCGGAATACATTATACTACTTCCCAAAGAATCGAAATAAAAGTACACAACGCACGAGCCGTTTGAATTTTGAAAAGTTATTGGTTACATATTCAATGGATACATCGTCCCGCGCATAACGTATAGTGACGGCGACAGTTCACAACTATGGGGACGTGTTGGAAGTTCGGCGTGGGAGAACAGAACCGCGTGTTGAGCATTTTAGCAAAGTTTTTCCCCCGCGACCACGACGACGCGTCTTATTATTGTACGCGCACAAGTTATCCATCTTTTCTATGTGTGTGTGCGTGTGTGTGTGTGTGTGTGTGTGTGTGTGTGTGTGTGTGTGTGTGTGTGTGTGTGTGTGTGGCCGGGCGCGTCGTACCGAAAACGTGACGATTTTACGCGTGTTTTCAATACACTGTTTTCGCGATACATCCTGTATATGTATATGGAGCTCCTCGTATTCAGGATGAAACCACTATTTTGCGCCCTTCTGAAAAAGTTATTGTACTTTTTTTTTTCAACACACATATTTATTTAAAACGATAAATAATTTATCTATTGTTCTATACTCTATCGCGATTTCATCGTTAATATAATATTCTATACATTTCTAAATCAGATGATCTACATTGCCATACCTCACTCGATTTCCAAAAACACAAAGTAACTAAAAATCAAAAACTGCTGACGTGAATTACTAATTGAAATCGTGCTATTTTATTACGAATTGATTTATCGACATCATTAAATTATATCGATTACGGATAAATTTATATTTGAGCTTTTTTTTTTTCAAATATCTTGTATAAAAAATGCTGTTTAAATATTAAATAAATAAAATTTGAATCATATTACAAATTACGTGAAACTAAAACTATATACAGTAGAACTCCGATGAATCGAACGCCAATCATCCGGACGTCCAATTAACCGGACGAGGAAAAAAAAAACGGCACGTGCCGTTATTCATAATATACGTGTCTCATATTCGTTTTTAGATTAGATACAATTTTAAAATATATCATATATTTTAATTAGGCTTACTTTGTTTTAGTTAAATATATAATAAAATCATTTGTTTATAGTTACGAATTTTAAATTATATTACATATTAATAATAAATACATATATGAAATATATTCATACAATTGTATATGACTTTTGATATCATTAATTAATTGATATAATCACACGTCAATCATACGGATATTTGCTTATCCGGACCACCTTCGACATTAATTAGCCCGGATAATCGGAGTTCTACTGTAGTTGTACAATATTAAAACATTACTTTTCTCATATCGTAGTTTTGGAAAACGTTTTAATCGCTCCTTCGCGACGCACCCTTTGAGCTAGATCATTGTCTACGGACAAAGTTGCTAATGACGATATCCTATAATCTGTCACGGCGGTCCGTCGGTATATTATAAAAGTACGTAAACGCGTTTCACGGCAACAACGAGGGTGCCATTACTCGGATTACTCTCACGGAATTAAACAATTTTATCGCCGTCGTGCCACTTATGACGGCAGTACGGTGCGTAGGCCAGGACAGCATTTAGTCGTCCTACAAACCGACGAAAACGCATCACGTAAAATATGTAGTTCGTTTCAAATCGACGGAAGTTCGAATAAAATCGAAATTTTCGTTTTGAAAACCATTCGTGATCGTAGGACGTCGAAACGTCTTACTCTCGTCGCTCTAGCCGCTCCCCCCCACCTCCCTGCCATACAGTTATCAGCGTCGCTCTAGGGGATCGCCGAGGTCACCCGTAGCTTTCGTCGACCCTGTACAGACGACTGTGGTCGGCTTAATGGTTTTTCGAAGCGACCGACGGCAATCCGCGGCGGCACTTTCAACAGCGCCGTCGTGTACAGCCCACACGCCGTGCGGTACACCCGCGTGCGACTTACACATTAATGATATTACGTCTAATACGTGCGTCGTACGTGTGTGTGTGTGTGTGCGTGTGTGTGTGTGTACGTCGGTCGGTACGTGTGTCTAACCGCAGTGCGTAAACCGTGTATAAATTATCACCGTACGGGCACTGTTGCCGCGCTAATAAATCGTTCGAACCGTCTCCGTTACACCTAATTCATGTCGTGTGTGTGTGTGTGTGTGTGTGTGTGTGTGTGTGTGTGTGTGTGTGTGTGTGCGTGTGCGTGCGCACACACGAGGTGTACACGCGATATCACGTCATGAACGATCGGCACGAAGGGGCAGGGGTTCGATTGCACCGGCGGGAGTATGATACGGTAGACGGCGCGGCGGCGTGACCGTGTGCAGTGCGCCGAGACGACCGGCGCGTCAGGTCGAACGTCGTCGTCGTCGACTCGACGTAATAATAATAATATAATATAACGTGTATGTATAATATATAGTATAATGTAGCTGTTTAATTCTACTGTGTACTATACACATAATAGCGTATACATGCGTGGTATATAAACGTCGTACCTATATATATACACATGTATTTATGTATGATATACATGCCGGCGGTCGTCCCGTCGTCGTCGCTGCAAGTTTGAAACTTTGTCCCGTCTCGCCACCGCGGCATAGGCGTAACTCGGTTAATTATTATTATTCTCCACGGGATCTATGACCCGAGAACGATCTTTGAACGAAAATTCCCGTTGTGATAAAAAAGGACGGCTTGAATCTAGACGAAATCTAGAGCATTTTCTAGTGAAAAAAAAAAATCGCTTATACAACCCCGAATACCGGAAAGTTTTCGGCGAAAACACACGAATAAAGCCGTAAACGATTATAGCTGTTAATTTTATCAATCCACGAAATGATAAATCAAACGATTTTATTCACTCGTTCTATTTTAGTTGTCGTTTCGGAATTATAGGTACTACATAAAACCAAAAACTCGAATAGATCATTGAATTTTAAACGCCAGTTTATTCGGCGATAAAAACCATTTTCGTATGTAAAAATATATCAACATCATTCGATGTTCATTATAGTTGGTAAGTCTGATCATTTATCTTAATCCAAATTTATAACGGAATTAAAAAACCAAAAACGTATACTTAAATATTTAAAATAAAAAATAACTCAATTTGTTTTTTTACCAAATTAAAAGTCATCAATCATTCATCAACAGCAGCTATAGGGGGGTCAAACTATCGCAGTTAGGGGGTCATAACTCCCGTAGCCCCGAACAAAACTATACGCGATCGCACGAAGGCCGTACATCTTTCTCGCCACCCCGAACCGAATCGTATGGTATGGCGTCGCACTAATTGTTAAACACAAATTTAATCGTGTATTAAAAGGTTTTACAAAATGTCATTCGTTTATTCATTTCTATAAGTTATAATCTAAACCAGCGGTTCCCAACCTGGGGGTAATTACCCCTCAACGGGTAAAACAGAATTTTCTGAGGGGTAAAAACTATTTTTAAAGACTATTTTTTTTTTGTACTTCATATCCATTATTATTGAATCTGCATCCATTACGTGAACAACTTTTGAAATGATATTATTGTGACGATCAATATTGTAAAAATATAATTGTAGTTCATAGTTTCGGAAATTACCTTATACCCTTATAAACTAGAAATAACCTTATACTAATCATAATGACTCAGATGATTTTATTACCTTATTACTCAAAACATTTTTTTTGGGGGGTAATTGTAAATATTTAACCTAATTTATGGGTAATAGTATCTAAAAGGTTGAGAACCGCTGATCTAAACCGTTGAAAATCTGTAACCCTCCAACACAAGCTAGCTTAAAGGAGACGGATAATCGGAAACCATGTAATTATTACGTGTGCATATTCTTTTACGATCGATAAAAAAAAGAAAATTATTATTATTATTATTATTATCATGATATATTATGTGTGCGACATGTTCGGCGCGGTGCACTAATCGCCGCTGCACGCATGTGTGCACGTAAAGTGTAATGACTTCTCGGACGTTGCCGCCGCCGTACACACGGATCGCACACGTCGTGTAATAAACTTAATTGTTCACGGTCGCGTGTCCGTGAAGGTACAGTGTTCGCGTCGGTGGTAAAGAGAGAAAACGAAAAGTTTTTATCGTTATTTCTGCATGTGTGTTTTACATTCGACAGCAGTAATAATAAGTCATAAAACGCACGATGGAAAACGAAAAACCGAGCACTTTTTCGTCGACGCTCGCACCGAATACGGCTTGCGACGGATTCGCAAAAACGAATAGAAATTTTATACGACTCGAGAGAGCAGAATACTCGGCTACGATGTGTGTGTGTGTGTGTGTGTGTGTGTGTGTGTGTACATTTAACACGTAATGACAGGGGTCGCCAACCAGTCGATCGCGATCGACCGGTCGATCATTTCAGGACCATTAGTCGATCGTAGTAAATGTTAATTCAACCAATATCGGCCGATCGCGTTCTGTCGTATACTCGTATTAATCTAACAGATTATGGTCATCAAAAATAGTTTATTATCACCGTTTGTCAGTTGGTTACATACATCGTGTCGTATACATAAAGTGACCATATATTTTTTTAATCAAAACGGGACAAAAAAAAAAAAAAAAAACATAATTATTTGTTAAAAACAAATATTTTTAATTTAATAATATTACTACCAAATTTCTGAGGTACTTTCAATATTTTTAAAGGACGAAAAAATTAAATTAACTTATTACACTTACTAGGTAATTAACTTATTATAAACAAAATGTTTTTGTGTAATAATTTCAAAATTAAATACTTGCATATTTTTCTAAAAACGATATTTCGTCAAAGAACATTTATTTTCATTATTTTTTTTCGTCTAATTTTTGAAAACGGGACATTTGAGCGTCCTGAAGATTTCCCAGGGGACAACGGGACAGAGATTCAAAAAACGGGACTGTCCCGTTCAAAACGGGACGTATGGTCACCTTACGTATACAGTCAATATAATACGATAACTTGACGTAACCTGATGAACGCGTTTTTTATCTTGAATATGTGCAAAAACGCAATTCATATTCCTAAAATCTAAATAAACACAAGTCGATCCCTAGAGACTTCAAATGTGCATTGTAGCTCACTTGTCGGAAAAGCTTGGCGACCCCTGCGTCATGATGTAGTTTTAATTTCTTGTCAACAAAAAAAAAAAAAAAAATAGCCAAGCGCCGTAAACCTATCGCGGCGTCTATGTGCGGATATCATGGGGATTACAGTATTATAATAAGCGTTACTTCAAATTGAATCCGCATTCCGCAGTAATCAACTCGTTAAAATATTATAATTTATACGCATTTTTTTTTTTATCCATTCATTTATTATTATTATTTCTTTTTTTTATAATAAGCCCGTCATTAAACGTAAACAAAATCTTAAAGTTTTATACTTTTGTCAGCGTCTACTTAATTATTATTATTATAATTATTATTATTATTATTATTTTTAGTATTATTATTATTTTTTTTTTGTTCAAGATAGAATTGTAATCATTTAACTTGAATGAAAATGATTTATCAAACAACAAACAATTTTTAAGCGAACAAATGAAGAAACGCGCACAAAGTCATACAAAAACTTTAATCTTCTCTTTTCTTAGAACAGTCCAATCAAAAATATCAAATTAATTGTATTCCTCGCACGTTTTTCGAAACAAAGTTCTATTTTCGTTTTCTGTGACGTTTTCACTCATTTCTACGGCATTTACTCGAAACGTGTGAGCATTTATATTTGCTCGAAATGTCGAGACTTCTAATGGTTTATATTCAAATCACCAGCAAATTGTTTGAAGTAACGAATAATGGTATCTTATTTTGAAACTCAGAACGTAAAATAATCATATACGCATACTTTGCCGGATCGATTCTCTTTTACTGACGATTCTAGGAAAGCAGAAATATTTTAAGACTCGAGGTCGGAGAAGTCTTTCAAAAACATTTAAAAGAAATTTCGCAAAGCAAATTCATTTGAACGTTTTTTTACATCCATCCAACCGAGTACAACCAATTACGACTTTGATGTGTTCATTTAATATTTCAACGAATTTCTCCGTCACAACTTCGAACGGGTATTTGTCACGAGCGATTTTTCACGCTTAGCTACGAGAACGAAATCTATATTAATACAGTAGGTATAAACCGCGCGGTCACGAGAGTGTTCGCCGGGAGTGGGTGTTGATAAAATTGCACGGGATAGGTCTGGCAAACGATCAATTTAACCGTAGCACGCCTAAACGCGTATAGATCGCCGCCGCACACGGTTCCACTGGGCAGTATATAGGCAATCGTTGTGGACATTACGCGTCGTTCGCAATTATTTTATTTCGTATGGGATCACTTCCCGGAAACGATGAACAAATGAAAAACGGAAACAACTTAATCGTGTGGCGAAAATACACACCCCGTTCGTGCGTACGATTTCATTCGGATTCGCAAAATGAAAATAAATTAAATAATCGAATAAATTACGCGACTGCGAATTGCAACGTGTACGTTATTATTATGCGCACAATATGTAGATTGTAATCGTAATTGATCATGAATTAGTTATACCGCAAAAGACTTGACTAACAGCTTATCGGTTTGACGGATGAACTGCGCGTTTCGTCCGTGCGTTCAAATCGAATAGACCATAACGACATATATGCATAAAGAGGATTGGAATTTTTTTTATCGTCGGAAATACTTACCGAGGGATTTGAAATTCGATTGTAGTTAAGCACGCGTGACGTATTAAAGGCGATTTATTTTTTACTTTTCACGTCTGTGGTCATTTTTGAGTTCCTTAAACGGTAACCGCTAACCACTATTTTGGTACATAGTCTAATAATCTATAACAGAATATATGTATTTTTTTTTTTTTTTTTGAAAATATGTTTTATGTGAATACATAAAAATGTGATTTTTTTTATAATATTAAGTTGGTTGCTACTTTAAAAAACTAAAAAACTTAAATAAATTAGGTAATAATAAAAAAAATGTTTTTTCTATTTAAATATTGTTCCAATGTAATTTTAAATAATACAGACAAATGGTAATGTGATTTATGATTATAAGGATATTGATACATTGATACATATAGAATATACCTATATAGGTATAATATATATACCAGCTTATGTTACTCGTCTTTGGCCGGTGTTAAGTTTGCTAGGGATATTGAAAATTAATATAATTAAGATTCAAAAAAATCTCAGGACGCAGATTGAAAGTTGTTATTAATCAATATTTGCTATAAAACTGTGAAGAAACAACGTTTACTGATTTACTAAAAAAAAAAAAAAAAGCGTAAGCTCTTAATGCATATACATAAAATAATGTTGAATTCATAGTTGATCATCACTGATTTTGGGTTTTACGTACATTTTTTCTTTGAATCTCGCTTTGTTGAATTTTGTTTGTTTATGCTTTTGATATAACGAATTTCGATTCAATGAACTTTTCTCTCAGTCTCTTGAAACAGTTGAAACTAGTGTGTGCCTAATGCTTACGTTGCAATAGGAACCTCTGTGCTAAATTATAAGTTTTCAGACCCAGTGGTTCGGGATGGGCTTTGATCGATATTTCAAACTTTAAACCCCCTTTTTACGCTTTTAAGGGTTGAATTCCGAAAAACCCTCTTGTAGTACTCGCCTAAAATGTATAAGGAATTTCTTTGTGACATTTCAAGTCTCTAGGCCCAGCGGTTCGGGCTATGCGAGGATACCTCAGTCAGTTAGTTTATAAAAACCGTATTTTTTATTTTAATCAATCATAAATAATATAATTAATATAATTATTCATTAATTTTATCGAAATAAATTTGTGTCTAAAACCTGCTTCTCGATGTTTTCTTTAATTGAAAAAAATCGCATGATAAACATACTACTTATGTAGTTTCGGAGCCAACCTGCAAGATTTTCTTTTAGCTTATATATATATTTACAATACGATTCTTTCAACTCAAAAAACTCGAATTTTCAGTAGATTTTGTAGCTTTCAAATAATAGTTCATTCGTCATCTGAAACGTTCATAAAAATATACTTTTGTTAAAAAAATTATCATTTTTACCTCCACATGATTATTTCGGTTTCTTAGGTTTTTTGTATGTTAACTGATATTTTTACTTACATGCATTTACTAAAAAACAATATATTTTTATGTTTGCATTATATTATTAGACCAACTGTTTATAAACATTTAAAGTTCAGAATTATGAAGTGAAGAACTTTGGGCACTCTGCAAAAATTTAATGTCAATATTTTGTTACTCTAAACATTCAATGCATATATTTTTTCTTCAACTATTGGTCGAATAATGAAAACGTTAACATCAACATTTTCAGAATAAACATTATCTTTGAGTACATGTTGTTAAAAAAATAAAGATCGTTTAAAACAGCTATAAAATAGATAAAAATAGTAAAAATGTACACATTTTTACAAGAGTGTAGTTTCATAATTTTATTATTTAGTGTTTCAAACGTATAAAAAATAAAACGGAATTCTACGAAATTGAATAAGAAATCAAGTGCTACGTGTTAAAAGAATCACCTTGTAAATTAGATATTGTGTATGTATTATTATGTAAAGTATTGATTATATAACCGCACATATGATACATAAATATTAAAATATCTTTTATTTTAATTTCTAACCAATTGTTGTGATTACATACAAAATTTAAGTTTAAAATTTTAAAGTGTCGCATTAGAATCAAAATTAAAAGGCTTAGTTGTCGTATTGAAATAAAATATCAATACTCATAATAAAATATTATGTAGAGTATTTTTTTTCAGTTGTTATTATGAGTTAATTTTTTAGCTTCTAACTTCCAAGTTCCAAGTATCGTTCTTTCATAATTATTCTTGTCAATATTTCGATATATCTACTGATACGGAGACGAACATATTGTTTTTAGATTATAAGTTATAACAAATAGATTAACGCATAATTTATGAGATGGTATTTTATTTATTGTCAGTATGGATAAAATAAGATAACCATATGAATTTGCATATTATTAGCATGATATGGTATACAGTAAACAATATATTCGCATACATTAAAATAAAGTTCAAATTTCATATGATTTGTACTTGTCGGTATCTAATGTAAATTGAAATTAAAAATATTTTAATAATATTGTAACTAATATATTTGTAGTTTTTGTCGCGTTACTATTATGTAATATTTGGCATTTAAAGATGATAAACCATTTAAACCATATTAAATTTATTATTTTGTGTAAAATATTATACTAAAATTAAAATTGCTTTTCTAGTAAAAAAAAGAAAACAAAATGATTTGATATGAAACAATTTTTACGATAAATAATATTATTTAGATAATTTTTAAGACATCATACTATTTTGTTAGTGAATAAAATGTGAATATGTAAAAGTACATATTACATTAAAGAGATATTTCAGCACTAGAAGTAAAATAAATAATGATATTTAAATATTGCATTGTAAATGTAACGAAATTGCTTATAAAAAAATATATCTAAATTTCGGAGTTAGTAGTATTAAATTTAAAATAAAAATAAATTATAATTTTTTAACGATTGTTTAAATTTTATTTTTAAGAATATTATTTGTATATATTTTTAAACAATGAAAAATAATAACTACGTTTTGTTAAAGAGCCGCATGCATATCTATGTTGTCATAGGATATTTTTGTATGAGTAATAGGATTTAAGAAAAACGTAAAATGTTGTTCTCTTTTCATTTCTTATAAATCAAAACAAATTTACTCCCATCATGTATCACGTACCAGCTGCATTCAATTTTAAATTTAAATTTAAAGTATTACAGAAAATAGTGCCGTTTCGAGAACATGAAGGGTTCTTGACATCCAATTATGGGGTTTGTGTTTATAGACATTATAAATCACGGTGTTGTGTGCGCGCGCGTGTGTGTATATAGTGATGAAAAGAATTTTGCATTTTATCACAATAACGATATTGCAAAGATAAGAGTTTGTCATGTAGAGGGTGACGGGGTACTTGAAAAATTGCCTACGGAATGTTTTAAATTATTATAGTTAGGGTCGTATTGTTGTGTCCAACTAATATTAGTTTTGATGGGTTAAAGATTTCACATCTCTTAATCGCATGATAAACATACGATGCGTTAGTATTATTGTTTATTAACACGACACATATTTTGTCTGTGAGGTTGAGGTATTAAATTTAAGCATAAAATAAAAAACCAAGAAGAAATAATTAATATAATTATACGTTTGTGTGATTTCAGGGCAAAGGAAATCCTGCCATTATGAAAACGTTGCACAAGCCAAAGGTAAGCCATTAAATCATAAAAATCCACGATCGAAACGATGAGAGTAGTGTTAAGCAACTTGTAAATATTTTTATAATTAACTATTTTTTCATATTTTTATCGTCATAATAATACAAACATGCATTTATCAAGCTATATATTATCGATTGCAGAAAAATCAATTTTGTTACTTTTGTATTTTTATATTTTTACTTATTGTGTGAGGTTTTTCATATTGATTATTTTACGATTTTTTTTTTTTTTTTTTTTAATTTGACGTGTAATAAAGCATTTATAGTGGTACTCTTGAAACGTTTGTCGATTACTTTATTTGCGCGAAGCCTTCGTCTACAACACAATAACGGTGGTACAAAAATGCCAAAAGCACACAGGTGTCTGATTGGCCAATCAGTCAGCAGCGAGTCTACATGTCATCGAAACCATATGCGAACGTCTGACGATATATATATCACTGATGATTTAATTACAGTACATTATTTGACAAAATGTGCGCGCGTGATTTCGTGTTGCGTGTCGGGGGTGTATATTTAAAAATGTTCAAACGGGAAGATAAGATCATATCGATCGGTGATTCAAGTGCTAATTTGATTTTACCATCGCTAAAAAATATTGACTATCTGTATGATTGCGCTTTGTCGCGGCGACGACGGATCTTAATGGTGTGTGACATCAACGTGCAATAGGAGGAAGACGATGGAAATCAAAATCATACTAGATAATAATTGTACACGAACCGCTATTGAAACTCGTCGGTCTCCCTATGAATACACTTCGGGTGTCCGATGTGCGTGCACGCGTGCGAGTGAGTGCATTTTGAATTATACGCCATAACTTGAGTACGTAATGCGTGTTATCACATTCGCAGAGTGAACCGTTAACGAATTGAAGGGGATTAGTATAGGCGCGCGGACAAAAGTTTTCCCGTATCGTAAATAATAATTGAACGCACATCTCTGATAGGGACGTATTATATGGTGCAGTGGAGAGAGTATGGAAAATAGCCCGGGACAAAAGACAAAGTAGTTTCTAGAGCGTATACTGGGGAAAGTTGAAAATCCATACTCTCCAAAAACGTTAGAGTAAATAACAACCGTGCATTGGCCGCACTACTTATAGGTATAGCTCTCTCTGTTTATTATTTTCAAACTAGCGTTTAACCGTGAATCGTACGAACGCATTTGTTACAGCCAACTGATCCGCTCGTTTTCGGTCATTTTACTGTTATAATTAGATTATGATATTAGAACAATACGTGCTTTGAGATTTAAAGTTTTCGAAGAAATAAAATAACAATTTTTAATTGTCAAAAGAAATATTGGTACTATTATTATTATTATCATAAAGATAATTAATACGTATGCGTAATACTGGTATGTTTGATGTAATATTATATCGGTTTACTGCAATATTTCAATTAATAAATGAAAAGCAAAATTCACGAATATTTTGTTTTGGCACCTATTACTAAAAACCGCTTGTTTATGAACTAAAATTTCATAGTAAAACGAATATTGATTACACATACCTAGGTTTCAGAATTCAAGCGGAAAATTCGTTACCAAATTATAACGATTGTGTATGATGGCACTTTCTACGCCGCGAAATGTAGTTGAAGTATTTAATGCATTTTAAAAGAAATGACAAAGCGTTCAATCTTTACAACGCATCTGAGTAAAAATGTTTGGATATCTAAAGTATTCACCATTTTTTAAACATTCAGAGCCAATAAAAAAAATCGTAAGGTGTTATATTTGATACTAAAAAATTAGAGGCGGCAATAGAGTTAATTTTAAAATTAAATGAAATGTCTGTTGTAAATGTAATATCAAAATGAGAATGAAATAATTTAATGTTTCATGTCTATAAATCAATTTATTTGCAAATATATTATACTGATAAATTTTTAATGCATTTTCTCTTGATTTAATGACAAATTGCAATAATTATCAATAAAAAATATATTTTATAAATATTATTTTTACTGATTTGAAATTAAAAAATATACCTAACGTACAACCTGTAAATTTATATGATGATTAATATTTTTTTTTTTCAATAAGATTAATTTATTGTTGATTGATACTTTTAATTACTATACATTTATAACTGAAAACTAGTTTTGATTTTATAAAGTAATTATTGAGTTGATTGTATTTTACACATATATTGTATTAATTTATAAAATTTAATTATATTTTATTGATCACTTATTACAGGAAGCGCACGTTATTTTATAACCCAATAATTAAATTTATTGACCATTCAATATTTATAAGGTAATTACTACGTTGCGTGTTGTGCATGTGCAATGTATTTATTAAGTTTTATACAATTCGAAAACATTGGTCCAGTAAACATCTGAACCAAGCGGACAGGTAAATATAAGTACAAGCTTTAGATTAATTTTAAATACAAAACAATGAGATCATTTGTGTGGTAATGGAGGTCATTTAGTGTTATTTAACGTTAACGAACAAAAAGTCTTTTGAATAAATACGGTTTGTGGTTTCCATCACACATAAAAAAATAAATCCATGAGTGTTTTACCTATGAGCAATGCAACAAGCTATAACATTAACTAATTTTTGGCAACAAACATTTTCGTAAAAGGTTAAACGTAGAAAACGATTTTTAGTGGACGATGTGATGAAGTAGGTACCATGTGAGATTTCAGTGAATGTATTGTCCAGTACCATTAACAGAGGGAATGGTTATTGATGAAGATAACCATCCGATTAGTTATGGATAATAACTATTGAAAAACGATAACAGTACAAACTGATATTAACTAAATCAATGAGTACAGCCAATAAGGGCAATCTAGACTAACGACGATAAATTTAAAAAAAATCTTGTTCAAAATGTAAAGTAATTTGATGTATTGGGTGAAAAACGAAAGCTTAAGCATATTGTATACTTTATTCTTCGTCGAATTTAGAATTCCACAGTATTGTGTACTTTTTGTGATTTATCTGATGTATATATATATGTATGTATTTTGAAATGGTATTTCATTGTTAGATTTTATATAAACTCGTGTAGTATCTTGGATTTGTTTTTATTTTAACGAATCAAAATAATCATAAATAACCATAACAAAAACTACATTGATCGAACATAAGGAAGAGTTCTTGAAAGTTTTTAGTAAGTATAAAGTTATTATCATTCGCAGATATATTATATTAATATTGCAATAAGAAATTTTTGAATCGATGAAAACAAACTGTATCGTTTTTTTGCATCTTGTCATTCAAGTTCATAATGCTAAAAGTTTTAGTAATATTCATTTGGTATACAGTGAGTATCTTTTTAAAGGTAACACGAAATATTTCTGTTCGATGACCTGGGATTGATTTTGGGTTTTAGGTAAGGGTTATTGCGTGCTAAAACACACATTTTTCGACAATTTTTAAAATGTTGGTCTTTTTTTATGCGCATGCGCAATACAACTTGCAAACTTTTAGTCATTCTGACCTCTTAACCATGGATCTAAAACCCAATTTGACTGAATTACGAGTTCAAGTTATAATTCAAATCTTGTATTTTTTAACTAGTATCATATGGTTTTCCTAATTATTACAAGGTGATTTTTCAAGTTTTTTCGTTACATAATTGTAAAGTTTAATTATTTTTTGAGCTTATTTCATTTAACTATTACGTGAACCGTACATTTTAATTATTTAACTACGAACAATTCAAACAAAATTGACACGATTTTATTAATTTTTCATGTTTTTGAAATACTTGTTTAAACAAATTGTTCAAAATTTAACCCATTGTTCTCCGTGCAATACTATAGTCGACGCATTACTTCCATTGTGTGTAGCCGCTAATATCTGCTTTTCTGTAATTTCTGAGCAAGCGTTTCTTATTTTATTTTTGAGGTTCTATTATTTTGTGTCACATACGGATTCGTAACTTATAATGACTTTTAATAACCCACATTTTATCGAATTCTACAATACAATGAAAATACAACGATGAAATAACGATTATTGAAAGGGACACATAAAATAACGTTAAACTCGATAAATACAGTTTTGTCTATTTTAGTGAACTGATGAAAGTAAAATAATAAATTAAAGGTTGCCAACCGATAAAATTAAAATAAATTACAGAAATAAATAGTGATTACGTTATAAACTTATGAATGCATAAAAATACGAGAAATTGCATGGCAATTTGGAAAATCATCAGGTCGTTGAAAAATTCATGTTGTAATTCAGTCAATTTTAGTTTTAAAGCCATGGTTTCAAAGGTCAAAATGACTTTAAAAATTTGATTTATCCATAACTGGTATTAAAAAAATACCAGGTACCACTAAATTAATTGCGAGTTGTATTGCTCACTAGCATAAAAAAAAGTCAAAACTTTTAAAGTCGTCAAAAAATATGTGTTTTAGCATTCCATAGCTCTTCTTGAAAACCCAAAATCAACCCGAGGCATTGGACAGAAATATTTTGTGTTACCTTTAAAAGGAAACACTGCATATATATATATGAATATTGAATGTATTCATCAATAGGAGAATTAAGCTTTTGAACTCTGTAAAATCAGCCTTTATTCTTTGATGAATCAATAATTTATTGAAATTGAGAAAAACTGAATGTTGGCGAGTCTGTTTTTCCTAAAAGTCTAAAGGTAAACGTAAACAAATTGAATTAGAATGAGTGGTGACGAGCAGTATTATTCAATACAGGTTAAATTACATTTTCCTTTTCAGTTTTTATCCAGAAAAAACTGAATTTATGTTGCGTGTTTTGGATATGGAAGGATACTCGTATACTAAGTTTTACGGTATATTGAAACGTCTGAACCCAGATAAGAAGATCAAAACGGGTTAGTAAATGTGCTGTAAAAGATGCGTTTGCCTGTACATTACTGTATTCTAATGATTTTTTATTTATTTTTTTTTTTTTTGCTAATCTTTTCAGATTGATTTTTATTAAAATATTTAAAGTCATTTAAGTAAATAATTCACATCATAAAGGATGCAATCTAACCGTCATAACTCGAACTTCAATTTTTTTAAATTTAATTTGGACCTTTTAAAGTGCCTATTTAACGTAATATATGAGTAATAATGATTATTACGATATCGATAACTCAGATTATTTATACAAATGTGAAACTTAATTAATATACAATATGTTTATACCTTTATTTAGGCAATAGCCATTGTTATGGATTGCAGTTTTTTTATTTTTCTTTGAGCGGTATATTTCTAGTGAAATTAATTTTAAATACTGAATAAAAGGTACGAGTACCGACAAATAATGAGTTTTAAGAATACGCTTTACACGTTACACGTATTTATTTATTTACTGATTCGTACTGTTTTATTAATATTCAATGTAATGCGAAATTTAGTGTAGGTATTCAGCGTGTGATCCGATCGAAGATAAATAAAACGAAATGTGTTTTTATGTGGTTTAAGGAACCGCTAGTGTTTTTTCGGACGGAGACTTTCGGGTGTTACGCGGACTAAGAGTGAAAATAATTACGTCGAGCGCACAAACAGCACGGTTATATACTGATTAACTGACTGTATAACATGTGGATGCTAGGTTGAATATCAATTAAAACGGCGTGTACCATTAACCCATCCAGTGGCATTATGTACGTATACCTTGTTCGGTAGGTAATTGCATTTGCGGTAATTTCTGGCAGTACGGATAAATGTATACACACTGTTAGTATTTAGGTGTACGCGAAGTCATGTATTCATGTGCATAAAACGCGCGTAGTCGGTTAGGCATTATTATTATTAAATCAAATGAAAGACGTATAGTATACGCACATGATATAATACGCATGTGGTACAAACTATATAACGCATAGTATGAAATATCTATACGTAACCAGACAATACGTAAACGTGTAATAAATATCACGATATTATTTTATTACATATAACTGACTCATTCGGTGTTGCGGGGGACCTTTTTGACAATTTGAAATATTTTCCTGTTTTCGCCAGGGCAAAAGTTATTTGTTTTCTACGGCGAGCAATAAAAACGAGTAAATTGTATAGAAAAATAAATTGTCATCTGAGAGTCCGCGTGTCGTCTACGGCGACGATATTTATTTTGTCGCGAGATAAATAAAATATGATTTTTATGATTCTCTGGCAGCAGAGGCGACGGGGGCGGGTACAGGGCACCTGGGCACGTGCGAATTTTCGACAGTTTCCACTGCTTTCGAGTTTACGCGTGTGTACAATATATAACAAGTGTGTGTGTGTGTGTGTGTGTGTGTGTGTGTGTGTGTGTGTGTGTGTGTGTGTGTGTGTGTGTTTACGCTTCTGTATACGCATATAGAAGTGTACAGCGGAAGGAATCTCGATAACTTCCAAGTCCAAAGGGAAAAAATAAAAATGAAATAAATGCGAGTTATCTTCTGTAGTGTGTCTATATATAAGGTACACGCAGTGTGTATAAGAAGCTCCCTAGGTATTTTTCTTTCTTCGATTTATCGAGTTCTGAGTTATCGAAATTTCACACCACATCATCCCCATAATAGCGTATGTACGAGTATGTAGGTGGTAAAAGTAGATAGTGAAGGCAATGATGATACGCCGGTATGATCCATCGCAATCAGTTCTCGTCTCGGCGGGCGTGATCTACAATGTCGTTTTATACTTATACGAAAAATAAACGAGCGAAAAAAAATCATCTCGATAATTGCTGCATATTGGACTCGTGTTTTTCGAAAAGATCAGCGTGATAAATTATGCAATAGGACGTTAAAATGTTTACAAAGCCATGTACAGAATATTTTAGTTGACGACGATAATCCGATTGACAAAATATGATTAACGTCTAACCTGCAAATACCACAACGGATCTTAAATTAAGGTAGAGCAAGGTCTACTTCGTTGAGTAAAACTAGTGGTTTTCCCATTCAATCAGGCGATTTATTCCATTCCTCGTTGTTATTACGAAAGCGAAATGATTCGGTACACAGAACTGTCAAAATCGCGCGTCTATTTTTTATTCGACGCACCGTAAGCTCGTAATAAAAGTGGAATTTATTTTTGTTCAGGTGTAAACTCTAGGATTACACTCGTTCTTTACCTGCAGCGAGGCCGCGTAAAGAACGTCTGGAACAAAAACAAAAACAAAAGTTTTTTTTTCTTTGTGTTTTGCGTCATAAACGTAAACTACAAAAAAAGCATTCAGCGTAATTAAAAAAGGTCGGTTTAATTACGAATTTCTTTTCGGCGCGCCGCGGACAGTGGCAGGTAGATCACACGGACCGCCGCCGTCAGTGCCGTAAAAAAAAAACGTTTTATCTCGTACGACGTCGTGCCACGTACCGGAATCGTAGCCACTACGGGTAAGTATTTACGTATTTGGATCATAATAATATTGAACATCATCGTGCCGGCGGATCGTCTACCGTACGTACGCACGCTAAAATCGGAATGTGTACACACGCGGAATTGACATGAATATTATTACGTTCGTTCGTCAGGGGGACAATAAAGTATAATTATTCTAATAATCCAGCTCTGGGGCGCAGCAAAAATATCTAATATCAATCGTATTCAAAGATTCCAATCGAAAATTCTTCGAACAGTTTCAAAAGCTCCATACTACATCTCCAATAAAACCCTCTTATTACTCAACTCTCATCCGCAACTATTCCAGGCAACCCTCGAAAAAGATTAAAACGACAGTGGTGTCGTGACCTGCTGAGATAAATTGTATATAAACGTGTGATATAAGCTAACTACTTTCCTGACGAAGTATCTCCAATGGGAGGTCTCTTCACTCTGTCATTCCTGTTTTGGGTTTTTTTTTTTTAATTATATCAAATAAGCTTATTGTTTCATTTGTAACAGATTGCTAAATATAGAATTAAGTAAAAAAAAAATCTAATAATTAAGAGGACGCCACACTGAAAGTGAAACGTATACAATGACCGAGAGAACGCGCTGTTAGATGTTTTCGTGCCGCGCAAGCACGCGATGTGCGTCGTTGACACGCCCATTACTCATAATCGGCGACTACGGACCGGTCCGTCAAAAGTTTATTAGGAAGCGCTGTTTATTAATTCACGAACAGCCGTCGTTGTACATTCTTATCTATAATTCGACGTGAACGGTATAATAGATATGCCTCGTATTTTTTCGAATTCATCCGCGTAAATGATGCCGCAATATTTTCATATCGGAGCGTACACACGAACTAATTAATTATTTAAATAACTATTTGCCTAATTCTACACTCCAATTTATTAATTGTTAAATCTGTTTTTTAATATACCTTTATACTTAAAAAAAATTGAGCATAGTTTTCCCGACACTCTCGGGCATTTAAATTTTACAAAAAATTGAACAAAGTAAAAAAAAATTATTATGATAATTTACATTAAAAGTAATGTAGAAGTGATCCTAAATTCCTAAATCCTTATCATTATCTTACGTCTTCTGGTCGTGTTGACGTTTCGCAATGTCGCATCAATGTATAAATATAGTTGACCATACTGTATTTGATACATTTTTTCGCTCAAATATTTCTAATTTGTGTACTAAATTATTGACTAAACATGTTTACCTAAATAATATAATATATAATATTATCACACAAAAAATAAGTACATAATAATAATAATGTGAAACATAAAACAACATAATGTGATTTATATTTATCAGGTTATTATTTTATAAATAATGTAAAAACAAATAAATATGGTTTTATATTTAGTATAAATTTGTTTATATTACACATATACAAGTTTCATTAGAATTTGGATTGTTTTATGATCATATTATATTATTATATTATACAATATACAATACTATAGTAATTATATATATTATATATACGTATATTTATATCAATTCACAATAAATATTGCTGATTAGTACTTGGTTGGTAGGTACATTTGATTATAACTTTTTAGGTTAATATTTTATTTTTAAGTTGCCTAAAAAAAAAAAATTTCTTTATTATTTATCCGTTTGTTATGTTCAAATATAAAAATTAATTTTACCTGTTCTGTTTAATATTTTTTTCTTGTGCATCTAATATTTTTTGTGAATTTCTTATCGGCATTGACCTTAAAAATCGACTGTCCGCTAATTCTGGTAATATACAGTTGAGATAAAAATATTTTAATTTTTCTACCATGCAACTTTTCCACAAATGTTCATCGCGTTCAATTTTTTCGATTTTAATGCCTTTGGGAGTCCAAACTGTAAATTGACAAAATATTTTTTGACACACATTTAGTTGGCCTTGCACCTGGTAATACCAATTATGTTTTTTATTAATTCCAACAATTTCTCCAGATTTGTTTAATGTCCAAAATGTTATTTTTTTTTGCTTTATACCTTCTTCTGGCGTTAAATGCTCTGCCGATGAAGGGCATTTGACTTCAACTATACCATCACTACCAATTAGACCATCTGGAGTAGCTCCCAAGTATGGATTTTCACTGTCCACGAAAATACCACATTTTATAATATTTACATTTAAAATTTTTTCTAGTGCTCTCAGTGCTATTTCTTCATTTGATTTGCCATACTCCATGGCAGATGTAGTTACTCCACCAAACAAATGATTTTGAACAAAACTCTGACAGCCGGTGGTTTGTCTCATTTTGATAATTTTTCCAAAATTAGAAGCTGTGAGCATTTTCCTTCTTCGTTCTATCCATTTGTTCGAAAGACTTTGCTCCACAGTTTCGCGTTCTAAAGCTGCCCTCTCTTCTTCGTTTAAAGTTAATGAAGAAAGTATTTTTTCCTTTTCAGCTTCAAAATCATCCTCTGCCATATCAGGTTTTTCAGCATTATCCCCGTAAGAAGGATCTGATCGCACTATTGTTGTTTTATTTGCCGGAAATAACTGTCTTCGTACTATACCACGTCTTCTTGAAGTAGTCGCTCGTGCTGCTAACATTATCCTTTCTTCTTTTTTTTTAGTGAAAATTCCAGGGCTCTTATTGTGGATAAGTTTGTGGTATGTGTAAACTGGTTTTTTTGTGTTATATGTCACCGTAGCAACATTACAACGTCCGGTGTATGATTGCCTTAAAGAGTAATTTATTCTTTTACCTATAAAAAGTAATTTTTAAATTATAATATTATTATATTATTAATAAAAAATCTAAAATTAGGTAAATTAAAGAAAAATTAAAAATTAATATTTTAATATACATATACATTATACATGTTATGTATATAATGAATAAAATTATAAAAAATGTAATTGTTAAACATTAGAAATATTTAAATTATAAGTATATAAAAACTATAAGGCGTATAATCTAAAACAAATGAGATATAAATTGTATAACTTCCCTAGAATAATCTAATAAATATAAAAAAATACGTGAGCTTACCTGAAATACATTTTGCTACGACTGCGTTATAACTTTCAACAATATTACTGTCTAAGTCCTGAATGAGAGATTTAGAATGTACTAATAAATATCTTCTCATAGTAGTTATTATCTCTCCAAATATACCATTTTTCTCCATTTCCGGGACCTTATTGATTTCATTTTCTTTTGGTCCTTGACAATAATATGAATCGCATTTATTGTGATTTCCAAAAACATGATACGAAGCATTTTCGATATCTCGTCTTAGACCAGCGATGTCATAAGATATTTTTCTAAATTTTACGGCTTTAGCGACAGCATTTCTAAGTCGTAATATATTTCCGTTTAAAGTATTTCGGAATTCACCACTGTATTTTCTGTTTTTGGCAATATCCTTTAATTTGTTACAAAAATTTCTGTACAAATGGTTTCTACATTCCACCTTTTGTACAGTAAGGTCTTTGTAGGGTCGTTGCTCTAAAATTTTTTTATATACATTACTGTCCCCATCTCCAATAAATTTTGCATAACGAACGCCGTACAAAGTTTCGCTCGTTTTAAAACCTTCTACAATTATAGATGCTTCCATAGCTGATGAACTTTTGCTATCGTCCCAGTTTTTAAAACAAACATGCTCTACAGGCTCTTTATTGGAATTTGATGCTCTGGCGCAAACAAGGCAGTATTTGTTTCGAACGCCCATGAACAATACTTTCTTAGTTCGTTGACCAATTATGGCAGCCTAAAAACAAAAAAAATAAAAAATTAAATTAAATAAAAAAAATATAAAATATAAAAATATTTGTGATTCTGAAATTATAAGTAAAAAATAAAGAGCATATTTTAAAGCAGATGTGTACTTTTTTAATTATTTTAATTTTACTTACGGTTCCAGAAGATGAATTATACATAGTTCTATAAGATCTCTTTCCCCAACTACCATCACATATAACTGTCAATAACGGAACACCATCTTTGTCAATGTCGCCATTTTGTATAGCTAAAGCTTTTTCCTCCATCGCCGCATTTAGCATGATTATAGAGGCAACTTTTTCAAAGTTGTCCGTCACTTTATTTTCATAGACTCTATATGAACTAAAATTCATTACTGGAATTTCCATACCTGAACATATTTGTGAGAGATGACTATACCCTCCTCCAGCTGATAGGGTACCCACAATCGCAGCCTCATTGACATTTATTGCTCCCGAACTTTCATAATTATTTGTTTTAATAAGCTTTTTTAGTCCACACATCTTACATTTAAAACAAATCGTACTTTGTAGTCCACATCTTTTTTCAGATACTATATCCATATCTTTAAATGAACATCCAAATAATGGTCCATGATCACAAAGCTCATTTTGTATATCTCGGATAAAAGTAAAAATATCTACTACTCTACGCCCTGACATTTCATGTAATTTTTTTTTCGACTTTGGTGTTAATATTTTTTCAGTGTCCATCTCAATAAAAAGTTCCGAATTATTTATTGTTTCATTAATTGAATCTTGAGATGGTGACATCACTAGGGATTGTACATCTTTTTTCATTGAACGACGCGGAGTTTCAATAATTGATAAAAAACTGTTATTAGCGTTATTTAAACTCGAACATGCTGAATTTATTATCGTCTCTTCTAGCATAGTGGTGGATCTATTAGGTGGAGATAACGTTTCAACTACATTACATTGACCAGAAATGGTGCATAATTGGTCGGTGGTGTCAATGCTAGACATAAAAAAAATTGCATTAAGTTTTGTAATGTTTACGAAATAAATCAAAACACGAAAATTGGCAAGTAATTTTGTTGTTGAAAATTCATAACATTTTTTGTATTTATACCTAAGGTTGAAATATTTGTTTTTTTTATAAATGTCTATAAAAATTATATATACAAAGTTTCTTATGAGAGCAGGGGCTAGGACTTTTATGCAACAGCATGTTTTTTTGCTGCGCCCAAATGGAATTTAAGTGAGTAATTTAGCATTTAGATATATTATTGTGATGATGTGTGTTTTAGATTCTGGACGAAGTGATGAATGGATTGATTTTACAATGATATGGGTTTTTTTTTTATATATTAGTGTTATCTATATACAGTTAACTTATCAAAATATTTCGATTTTTTTTTGAGCTATTATTTATAGACAACTGAAATTTTCGATTTTTCTGAAAACTTTTTTTTGAAATGTCGATAAAAAAATGTTGGATGACCAAAACAACTTGAAAATTTAATAGAAGGTTCCTTATGAGTGGTTCTTATTGTAGTTAAAAAAATCAAAAATCTTTAGTCACAATTTTTTTTTATAAGCGTTAATAGTTAAAATTTTTACGAAATATTCAAATATTTTGTGCTTATATCTAAGGATAAAAAATTCAACTCTAAGTTTTCCTTCAAGTAGCCATAGAAAAAACTCGGAGCGTCATTATAGGAAAAATGTTATGAGCGTCTGAATTTTAAATTTTTACGAAATCGCGTAATGATAGTGATTTATCCTCAAACGATTTTAAATATTTGTTATTATTCAAAAAGTATAAGTCGTAGATACTTGAAAATTTCACCAGAAATAGAAAAAACCTAAAAACCCGCACATTACCAAACATTATATTCAAATGTAATACATTCATTATAGTGACCTACTATACAGCAGAGCGTTACCCATTTGATCACCCTTTTTTTTTTAGTGTTTACCTATACCTGAAGTTCAAAAATGTCAATACAATGTGTTCCATAAGCTTTTCTTCAAATAAGTACAGTAAAAAATTCGAGCGTTTTAATAGAAAACAATTTTATGAGAGTTTAAAATTTGAATTTTTCCGAAATCGTATAATTATGATATTAGGTAATTGAATTTTCTAAATATTTCAATTATTTTAAAGTTATTTATTCATAGGCATATGAAATATTCGGTTTTTTATAAGTTTTTTTTTTATAAATGTTTTACTTACTTTTTTTTTAAAACTAAATTTTTCATCCGTTTGCTAATTGCTTTCTTTCCAGTGGAACGTTTTTTTGCGCGTGTTTTTTTGGGTGACATTGTTTAAATAATAAATTAATATATAATTATGTAATAATATTATATATTAATTTTATGATTTTATGAATGAACAGTGAATACTCTTCACTAAACAAATGTTCAATTAAAAGTAATTTGCTGATGGGGTAACGCAAGTAGGTATAATATACTAGGGTCTAATATAATAATTATAATGTGTTTATTTTTGTATATTACGAGTTTACGTAATATCAGTGTGCCATTTATTATTAAATAATTTTATAATACACCATATCAAAACTATTCCTGGAAATTATGATGGGCGCGCTGAATGCCGATAATGAAGAGCGCCGCGCGCGGCACTGGACAAGATATGGTGGGGGAAATCTTATTTGCTGCCGTAACGACCGCACAGTGGGCCAGATATCAATAAAAATAGGTCAAAATTAATAATACCCATATTTTGTACAAATTCGTCTTTTTATAGGTCAATATATACGTTTTTAAGGTCATTTGTTAAAATATAATGACTTATAAGTTCTTAACTGATTAGATTTAAGTATAAAAATAGCAAATAAAAATAATATATTGAAAATTAAAAATTTTTTTTTTTATTTTAAATTTAAATATTATAACATACTTGCAAGTAATGAAATATACAAACTATTAAATATTATAAATTATAGAATATAAAATATAAATAATGAAAATTACATTTCATCAGATTTTTCCTCCTCAGTTTCATTTTCAAACTGTTCTTCGTATTCATCAGAATCATTTTCATTTTTTTCTTTTTCTAAGAGTAATAATTGTTTTGCTTCAATAGTTAATGGAGTACCTTTTTTGTCATATGTTTTACGTAAACTAGAAATATAAGGATCCGAAGACACTAATAGATTATTGAATAAGTCCTCCATAGTTTTAAGTCGTGATATTTTTCTAGTATTATGTTCGCGGTATTTTTTAATATCTTTGTTCCTCGCTTCTTGTGCTTCTTCACTTAGAAGTCCTATTGGAAGTAATGCATTTTCAATAATAAGAGATCCATGAAGCAAAACCTTATGGACAGTTGCCGGTAAATAAAACCAAGGATAATTAGAAACAAATAGTTTAGCTGTCTCAATTGCATAATTGTCAAACATTTGTAAATTAATCTTGTATTCAGTAGAAATAACTTGAAGTACTACGCCAAAACGTTTAATAACCTCCTCATTAACACCAGTAATTTCTGATGACAAAAGAGGATTTGCAAAAAATCGACGCGCAGTGTTCCCATCGTTGGACGTACCACTTCCACCTGGACGAGGAACATCAACCATAAGTCCCATTCTATCTTTGAATTTTATTTGTATTTCAGTTTTTTTTTTTTGTAATTTAATTTTATCACCACCTCTTGCTTGCCATTTCTGGAATTCTAAGCGATATGCTACGTGTAAAAGACACTCAAAAAACCTAATCCAGGCATGTAATGTCGACAATCCATAATTATAAGTTACGGAATTAGTGGATCGTTTTTGTATATCATCAATTTGGTTCATGTCTCTTGGAGAAGCAAGACAAACATTACAAACCTGACTTGATAAATTATTACAAATAGCATTGCACACTTTTCCATCGATCATACTTAATACCAATTCATGTTTGATTTTAAATATTTGTTCTTTTTGAGCAATAGTTGAGTATTCTAAATTTTTTATTTGTTCTGATATATCTTCAAATTCTTTTTTTGTTAGCTCAGTTGTTTCTTTTTCAAATTGTAGTCTAATGGGTCGACAGTACTTCGTAGAAGACGTTTTTGGATTTTTCCATATACTTTTCTTAAGTTCTGTGTTATCATTGCTTTGAGCATACAACCATATAGGAACAAGAGATGACAAAATAATATTACTATCTGAAGAATCTGTATTAGAAAATTTTTGTTTATATTGGGACTGTCCCGATGCCCCATCGAACCCCCATTTACTTATAAGAATTAATGTTTGATTCCCAAAAAATGATAAATTTGATTTATTTATCGATTTAATTATTCGACTGACTGTATGGTCAAGTAAACCTTGGAGTTCAACTTCTGCGCATGTTTCAGAAACACTTATATATTTTTGTTCAGGATAACAATGAGATTTTGCTATTCTCACATTATTATAAGTAGGGTATATATTAGCATTTTTTTTCTTTGCCTGTAATCTAATTAGTGTATACTGAGATTTGGTTAGTTTTGCATCCATTATTAAAGCTAAAGCCTCATCTTCAGAATAAGCTAAAATTGTATTTAGAGTTGCTGAATTTTTATATGCATTTCTAATTTTATGAGCACGAGTGGGAGTGGTTGACGTTGATTCTTTTAATAGCTTACTCTCATCGTTTTTACCATGCTCTTTAAGACTAACTTGTGCTGCAAAGACAAGTTCACCAACAGAAGTTGATTTCCGTAGTAACTCCGTTCTCCGACGCTTAGTCTTTTCACTAGCACCTGAAAATTGCACTTGAGGTCTACCAGAAGATAAATTTGATGGAGGAATATTTGGAAGTTGGATATTTTTTTGAAGCCAATCGTTGTTTGCTTGTTCAAAACGGTCGCGTATTCTATGGCACAATTTCCATCGCTTATCAAGTTCGTACAAGAAAAAATTTATTTTTTTTTTCACATCATTTTCAATTTCAAAAAATTTATTTTCACATAAATTCAACTTTGATTTTATGTATAATAAAAGAACGTTGACACGGTCGTTATCATTTGATGGTGAACTCACGAGTAATAAATATAATTCCCGCCGGGAAATATTTACAGATGGCATCCTAAAATTTCAGACAATTCCTTTTATTAAAGAAATGTGCAAATATGTGCAGGAAAAAGTTACATATTTTAAAAATAGATCTAATTTGTGATAATATTATGTAGTCATTATATCACTAATCAATGCTAATAAGAAGTATATGCGTATGGAATTTAAAAAAAATAAATACAAATTTATCAAAAAGCTATTGATTTTATTTGTACGATTTTTATTAAATATATTACTTATTTCTATTTTAACCATTTTAAAATATTTCTTACCTTGTGAGCTTTTAGATGACACAAAAAATGTAGAAAAGTTCAAAAAAGAAGCGTACAAATTTTAACAACACGATAACTCTATGTGCATGTGCAAACAAATACCGTAAAATGAGTTCATATTTATACATACACAATCGTCTTTTGATAAGCTTTAATGACGGGAAATCGTCATGTACTACAATAAACATTATCTATATTACGTATCTAAATATAATCTATTACAAAACCCAAGTTATATTGTTTTTTTTTTTTCATTTTTGTCTTATTTTTATTAATATCTGGCCCACTGTGGACCGTAGGCAGCAGCACATTACAGCCAAATAAAACTGAAATCTCTACGTAAAAACTGCTTCGCGCGGGAAAGAACCGAGAAGGCTACATTCATAACTAAGAAACGAAATTTTTACCACATATTAAGGAGAACTTAAGCTGTGAAATGTCGTTTTTATTTTTTCGATATCGGAACTACAAAAAAAGTTATTCAAATTTAAAAAACAAAAAAAAAATCGATTTTGAAACAATTATAACTTTTTTAGTATAAGTGATATCGAAAAAATAAAAACGACATTTCACAGCTTAAGTTCTCCTTAATATGTGGTAAAAATTTCGTTTCTTAGTTATGAATGTAGCCTTCTCGGTTCTTTCCCGCGCGAAGCAGTTTTTACAGATGAATTTATACAAGTGTAGCGTCCCCTTAACGTTTTTTACTCGCCGCAGTCTTTTCGGCCGAACGCGCGTTAATTCGGACCCGAAAGCCTTTGGCCGCGCATCCCTTCGCCGTAGTTTCTTCCCCACGCATCCCTTCGCCGTAGTTTCTTCCCCACGCCACAATGACCAATGTATATAATATAACATATATACGCGCACACACGTCATACCGCGCCACACGCGCCGCGTCCCGTGCATCGCCGGCTGCACGGGAAGGGAGTGGCGCGCGCGCGGTCTCTCCCTCACCCCCTCGCGCGTTGCACCCCGGCGGACAGACACCCCCTAATCGATCGCACCCCGCGCCGCGACGACCGCACCACGTTGGCACCACTGCGGTTTCACCGGTCCGCAGCTGCTACGACCGTCTACTACTACCACTACTACTACTACTACTACAAGTACTACCATTGTGTCGTACTACCGTCGCGGCGTTATCTCGGCGTCTCGTTATCGCGCGCGTCGTCCTGCGAACAATACAGTCGGCGGCGGCGGCTACGATCGAGACTGACGTCCCACACATCACGAGTCTCGCCGCCCCTCCACCCGGCTGCCGGGCGCGGGCCCCTCCGCCGTTGCCGTACCAACTGCAACCGCCCGCAGCGCCATCGTTGGACGACGCGGCCGTCGTCGCCGCCGCCGCCGCCGCCGCCGCACGAGCACGAACACGACGTGCCGGCACCGGCCGAAACGTGTAGTAGTGTTACCGTTACCGGTCGACCGGCAGCTGTTACCTACCGTGGTTGCGCGCGCGCCGTCTCCGTCTCCGTAGTTTTCCGCGTTTTTTCTCTCCACAGGTATCTTTTTATCGTAAGCGCCGTTTTTTTATATCGTAAGTGCCGTTTTTTACCGTAAGCGTCGGTTTTTTACCGTAAACGTCGTTTTTTAACGTGCTTACGGCTTTACGGCTCGGCACGGACGCGCGAAACGCCGCCGAGTGGTGCGACGACGACGACGACGACGACGACGATGTGATATACGCGCGCGAGTGTCCGTGCCCAGTGTGCAGCATCCACAGAACCGCGCCAAAGCGGACAGCCCCAACAGTGCTCCTGAGAGACCGAGGTGAGTCAAAGACGCTACGATTGCGTATAGACCAGAGGTGTCCAACCCATGGCCCGCGGGCCGCATGCGGCCCACAATAAATTTTAATATGGCCCCTGACTTTAATTTATTTTCCTTGTAATTATAAATAAAATGTAACAGCTCGTAAAAAGATTTCTACTCACCAATTGTTTTCGTAAAATTATAAATAAAATGTATTATTATCAAAACGGATGTGGCCCACAACGACTTCTACTCGCATGGTGTGGCCCAATCGTCACAAAAGGTTGGACACCCCTGGTATAGACGGTATTGACGGATGCAATATTATTACGTACACGCTGTTAGGATCGTTAAGACATCGTGTTGTCGCCCAGTCGTCTCGAAATGTGTGTGCTACCTACCTACCTACCTACAGAGTGAGTCCGACCGGTAGCCGCGCGACAAAGTTTGCGCGGGCACGACCGATCCCCTCCTCCGGCTCTGGTCGGGGGACGTTTTCAGAGAACCTTCTATCCGATCTCAGCTCGCGTCAGTCGCGGGCTACGACAAAACCCTCGAAAAACGCCCTCCCCCCCAAAAAAAATTAAGTAGTCCGGGGTCGAAAAATAACAGCCGGGAACGACGGGTAATAAATGATCATAATATATAAAAATGTATGTATATATATATATATATATAATATTTAGTATTTACAATATCGTCCGGACGAACGTAGTCGGTCGGTGGGCGCGCGTACGGACGCAACGACGACCATACGGTAGCCCGGTCACGGACCGGAGTAAACTGGTTTTAGCGACGACAACAACAAACCGCCGCGCCGCCGCCGCCGCAACCGTCTTCTCGTGGACGACCCGCGTGCGTACAATACTAAACACGTCCGATATCCGCGTGCCGCGCCGCGTAACATTACGATTTACATAATATTATTACTATCATTATTGTTATTATTATTACTATTATTGTTATTATTGTCATTATTGTATTCACGTCGTATCGACCGTGATATTCCATTCGTATTTATGATAATAGGTGCATATTATATGTATTAGGTATACGCGCGTCGCTCGTAGAATATTTGTATTATTATTATTATTATTATATTATTATTATCATTATTATTATTATTATTATTATTATTATTCCGTCTGGTGGTGGTCCTGAGCGCAGGGTTATTACAGCATCGCGAGTGCGGACGGATTTTCTATAGAAATCTTTTCTCGTATTTCTCACAGTCGCGTCGTGTACGATGTGAGCAGGCATACAGGGTGGTGCGTATTCGTCGCGTCAAGACACCGTGTATAGGTAATATAATTCCGTTTTTATTTTCTTCTCGCTCTCCGTGCCCGGGCCGCGGTACGTTCGCGCCGGGCTTTTTCACCCGTAATAACAATAACGATGTTAAAACGCCGCTCGTATTATTTATGTCTCGCCGTGGAACCGAACAATAAAAATCCCACCTCCGACGACAACGGTCGGCGCGGATTTTACGTACATTATACGGGGTTTTTTTTGTTTTGTTTTTGTCATACGTGTTTACGATCCGATTTGTCGTGAATGCGAGGAGGGAAAAATGCATAAAAAACAATTCTCGTAACGCCGAGCACTCTGCGCGCCTCCGCCGCCTTTTTTGACGACGGCGTGTCTTTCGGCGAACGTAATAAGATAAACGTCAAATTATTTTACATTCCGTTCTCCCGAGAGTGCGGCGGCGGCGGAGGCAGCGTTTCGTGGAATTATTCTCGACCGAAGCGAAACAATAATGTATTGTTTTTTTTTTCTGTTTTGTTTTTGTTGCTTTTTATCATTATTATTATTATTATTACGATTATTGTGTTTTATGATTATTATCGATTTTTTTCCATCCATTTCGCGTCGGGGAAAAAATAAAAACTCCATCTCGACAATGACGATTATTCATTTGCCTCGACAACGACGACGACGACGACGTCGCCGCCGCCGCCGGATTAGCGGATAAGCGGATAAGCGCACGATCGACTCGCGGGATTTAAATACGTTGCGGGTTTTTTTCTCCTCCGATTTGTCGTTATTGTTATTCGTAATTTATCTCGCCTTCCCGAGCGCTACGTAATGATATTATTACGTTGTTTTGTACGAAACTACGATCTCGGCCCGTTATAGCGCCGCGTCGACACGTCCCCGCGGATGTCGTCTCGATAATTTCTGTCGAGCATTCCGTCCTCGTGTTTCGTTCCTCGAATAACACACCGTCAGTCCGTAGTTTTTTCTTCTTTTTATTATTATTATTTTTTGAATCGCGTGTGAAAAATTTTCCACTCGTTGTGTGTGTGTATGATACTTTATGTGTATACTTTGTGTGTATATACACAATTTCGATTCTTTGAAAATACATTTTTTTTCCCAATCCGATATACCTACGCGTGTGCGATTCGATACGACTGTTTGAGAGATGAGATTGTGTGTATTTAATATTTATCGATCGGCAGTGTTTTATCAACCGTTCTTTGTACCTGTATACTGTTATGTTATCTGATATTATTTTGGTAAAATATATAAAAGGTTTGCACGTCGACGAGTGTATAATAATCATTGTTACATATAGATTTTCTGAAACGTTTGATTTACGAAATCGTTATTTATATTTTATCACTCACGAGCATGTTTTATGTTTTTAATTAAACTCGTTCAATACAAATTAATGTAAATAAAACGGCTGTCTGATACAAACTGGCGCGGTCAGATAATCTAAATTGTTTTCTATCCGACAAAGTTTCTCAAATCGTTATATTGTTGTTTAATGGTTAAATTTTCCATGCAATAATTGGACGATTACCCATGATTTGTATTAGCTTTGTATTGTTTCCACTATTGCAGTTACGGGTTATAATGATTAATATAGGTGGGAGGTAGATTTCTAATTTTCAATCACTTAATTAGATAAATATCTATTACATTGAGTAACTTAATCATCAGAGGAAGGATTACAAAGACAACAATGATTAATTAGTTATCACAACTATAGCATCAGGCTTACCAAATTATCGGTTTTCATAGATAGGACATACTGTTCTTTTTTGACACTATTCTTGTCATATGTTTTCTCTTATAGAACCATGTTGTACCTATAGTATTTTATTTGGTATTTAATTTGTTTATTTAATTCAGTCCCCTCACAACGAAGTACTGGGTTTCACTGAGGAGACTCGTGTTGAGACCCAAGCATATTACGTTGTATAATAATTATAATAAATAGACTAACTAAAATGTATCACATAAATAACTAGATCTCTAAATAGAAAAAAACCTCTCGCGGTTCGACTAGATAAACAGTAAAAAATAAAATTAAGCATAATAATAGTACAGATCATTTGGTTTATTAATGGTTAACAGATTTCGATCCGATTCGTAGACATATTAATTAATTTCGTTTCTTGGAACTCGTGTTGTTTACGAGTATTTGTGTTTTATGATCTATTGACGGATAACTTGTTTTTAGCATGCCTAGTGAGTAGTGTTTATCCGATGCAATACTGGTGTTAGTAAACTTTTTTTTTTTTTTTGAATGGATTAAGATTTTCGGTATAGTTTTTTGATTTTAGAACATTTTATATATTTTTCATAAGTATCCTTATCTTATACTATAAAACGAACAAGGAATTGTATGTACCTATTTCCAGTCATACCATCTCGAAAACGGCTCTAACGATTTTTCTTATATTTCACATATAAAGAGTTTTCGACCTCAGGAATCCAATGGACTTAGTCAACATTTCAAGAAAATTTCATTTTTATGAGTTTTCATAAAAAATCTTTATACAGTAAAAGTATCTGTGGGTGAAGTTCGCGGTACGGCAACGGACGGCGGCTTGACGTGGCCGCCCAAACTTTCCCTTCCATATCATCGTCGCGTGACGTGATAGTTCATATCTTTATACGTTGCTCATGGAAAACCTTTCTTGGGCCCGCGTTGATGACAACGCGACGATCTGGGTTCTGGTAACCTACAATTCCATTCTCCCTGCATGTAGCGTTCTCCCTGCATCGGACCCCCAGATTCTCCTTGCATCGGATCCCCAGCGTGTCCGACGGCCAGTCGTTGAGTGATAAATAAAAATAATACACATTTAATTATTTAAATGATACAAATAATACTTTTCGAAATTCAAAAAATTAATTTTTTAAATAATATTCACAAATTTAATGGTAAATATCTTTTAATTTTACATTTATTTTTATGAAACATTTTATTAAACAATACTTCTGCAAAAAGAACAAATTCAAAACTCAAATTCAAACTTCCGTGTTATACTTATCAAGTAAATATTAATATTTTTTATTAAATGCAGTTTACAAATTATTTTATGGGAAAAAATTTATTTTAAAATCATAAATTATAAAATTTTCTTCGTTTAATTACACGAAATTTCCCACGTATACCTCATATTCGGAAAGTACCTACCAATAAATTCTTTAAGCTTTGAACTTTCAGTTTATCACTATCTGCATTGGGGAATTCGCGATTTCATGGTAAAAATAATTAACTTCATGAATTCTGTATAATTCTGTAAAAATTTTTCTAAAAATTGATAAAAAACTATTTAAGTGCGATCGGAGATCGGCCTTCGTGGTACTTATTTAATTAAACGACCTACAATTTAGGCATATTTTGATATTCTTATTACATTGAAAATAATGTTACAATTACAATAAATGTTGATCCACAAGAAATGCGTGATCATAGTGATTTAGATTTTAGAATGACGTTGACGAGAATGATCGTTTAAAATAGTATATTGTGAAAGTTGTTGTTCCATTTAAATTAATTTCGTTAACACTTTTCCCGATGTTCATGATATCAATAATGATTTTAACATAATATTAATATTATTTTAGTCAATTTTTGTTACAATTATAATCTAATACACATAGTTTATAATAAGACTTAATAATACGACTAATGCAATTTTATGTTTTCAATTCTTACTGCTGAGCTTAAAAAATGTTACGAAATTTACCACGAGTGTTGAGTAGGTTACTACATAATCTGTTTACAGTTTTAATTTAATTATATTGTTGTAAATGTTTTTCATGATATTGACGAAGGTTAGTCACCTAAAATGTATACCTCTATATTTCACTCATTTGCATTAATTAAGCGTGGATATTTAAAATATTGTTAACATTTGTCGCCTGTTTTTAAGATTACATTGAATAATTTTGAAATTTTAGAGAAAAATGAATATAGATAGATCACTCGTAATAATTATTTGCCTTGTCATTGTTTGCCTAATGTTAAGTAATTTGATTCGACGGTTAGGTATTTCGCTAGGTATGCGTTTACGTAAACCACATCAATCTATGTCTTCTAGCAAATAGTAAATGTGTTTTGATATAATTTGTGTTGATGTTGTTAAGAAACGAAAAAAAAAATAAATGAAAAAAAAAAACATTATTCACGAAGCGATTTTGTTTTATTACGTCATATAGCTTGACGACAGGAAGTATTGTTTTGAGTAGAAGGCGTTGCGAGAAAAACTTTAAAAACAAAAACGCGAATAAAAATTAAATTCAAAAATGTAAATACGAGCGAAAAAGATTAGGTTTAGTATAATAAAATGTATAATACACTATATAATCCGTGCGTGTTTAGACTTGAGCTATAAGAGCGCGCGTTGTAAAAAAAAAAAAATAATAAATAAATAAATAAGACGCTCATAAATCGCGGGCTGTTTTTTTAATTTTATTATAACCATCGGTTGTTTTGTTTACACACAACGACGGCGATGATGGTTTTGCCGCGAACGTCGAGGAATTTCGTAGTTGGCTCGTTCGAGTTCAAATGGCAGGATTCGCAGAAACCGTGTCCCACCAAACCGTGTTCGACACAGTCGCATGGTAATGGTAGAGTCGTAGTCGTAGTATAATAAAATAGGTTTACACGGTTTGTAGTCGTATAGTAAATAATATAATAGCTGTGGTACACACACACACACACACACACACACACACACACACACACACACACAGTGTTACGGTGCGGTAACGACGCACACGGCCGTCTGTTGACCGACGTAAGTCCGTATGCAGTTCACGAATCATGTGTTTTGCGTGGTGAAATCCAGCGGCCATGCGGTTTTTATAGCGTACGACTGTGCCGGCGGACGGACGGACGGCGGCGCAGGTCCTGGTGTGGTATTATAGGGTGACGGCGGCGGCGGCGGAGGCTGCACGTGATGTTGCATCCCGAATGACGCATTGCGTTATATACGCGCGGGAATCGCGCGCCGTCGCACACATCATGCACGACGTGCGTCCGTATAATAAGTCGGCTCTCCCTCAGGGGTAGTGTTGGAAAAATCTTTGGAATGTCTATATAATAGGTATATGTTATTATATTCTTTTATTTATCAATATCATATACTCGTACTCGTATATATATATTTGATATTTTTGCTATTTTTTCCTGTCGTCTGCGTTATCTTTTCTCGATATATTATTATAATCTATTATTCGTCGTCGTCGTCGCGACGTCTCCACTCCCGTCTATATTATAATCGTATAATATAATGCTGCGGGGCGTATCACGTTTTTAAATCAAAATTTAAAACGCTCAAACGCATGGCACACGAACGCACGACAGTACGATGTGCGCATAATAATTATACGAATTATATAAATACTTGAAATTTAAACGTATAAGAGTACCTATAAAAATGTAAGGGGTGCCCACGGAAATGTAAACAAAGCGAATTAACCCTGGGTAATGCATATGTTTGATTTTTTACTATTTTTACCCTTGTGATTATTTAAGTTTTTCCATGTTCGTAACTGTTGTCAATACTATATACTTTCGAGTATATTTTATAACGTTATTATGATAGAGATATTATTTTCGAGCAGTGGAGTAGTGGCAGTACAGTTTTGCTTTTTTGCGGAGTAGACTTGGTTTTCCTTTTCAATATTCTGAACTTTAAACTCTGAAAGCTTATCGCTTAAACAATAGGGTTTCATAATAGACATTTGAGTGTCTATATTTTCAGAAAAAAGTTTTTTCATTCGTAATAACGTTAGTTATAGTTACCGTTTTAGAAGAACCAAAGAACATACAAAATACTAAACAAAGAAAAAGAAAATGAAGAATGATTTTGATTTTATTTAAGTATTAGTGTTTCCATTCGTGTTTTAAACCGTACCCTCGACCGTACCCGAATTGTATTCAAAACGATACACTGTTCAGGGCTAAATCGCTGTGTGTGTGTGTGTATCCCATAATATTCGATAGGTGTATATTATATTATGTATATATGTGTGTACGTGTCATATACACACGACGTCGTGGAACCTATCGGAGTGTGTTATTATCGTGTGTATATAGTGTGTGTGTGTGTGTGTGCACCGTACGTCGACTCGGTGCCGTATGTACGCGTGTAACGAAAACGCTGTACCGCAGTGTAGTAGTCGTCGGTTTCGCGCGACCGGAAGTCTATTAACGTGCCGCAGAACTATGTAATGTGTACGAACGTACAATATACGCCCGCGCGTGTGTGTTTATACACGCGGCCGTGCGGCGGATTCGTGTGGGTTTGCGGTGCGACGTGTATGAATGGGATTGTATTATTATCGTAATCGTGTGTGCAGCGCGTATTCGTACGTAGAGCATCGAGATACGCAGTGGCGGATCCAGAAATAATTTGGGGGGGGGGGGCAAAAGCGAAAATACGATATAATTTGACAAAATATTTATACCTATGTAAGAAAAAGCTACGAATGCCCATCATGCTACGAATAACGACCACGCTCCAACAATATATTATAATATAGTATATGATAAGTGAAAATATTTTTCAATATTCTATTGATAAAATTTGGTATTTTGGGTGTTAGTGTATTACTGTGGGTGGCTTGGGGGGGGCAAATGCTCCTTTGCCCCCCCTCCTGGATCCACCATTGGAGAGACGGGTGTTGAGGTCAAGAGGCCGCCGTGGCCGCGAACGTCGTCGCCGCAATGAGAAATCGTCGACGTCGCGGTCATAACGCGCGCACCGCGATCGGATACTATAATCGCTCTCTCGTATGGTGTGGACAAAACGATTTCGGTGCAAACCGCGGCGTACTCGTCTGATGCGAGTGCCATAAATACCTATTTTTCGATTCTTCTACACACACACACACACACACACACACACACACACACACACACACACACACACACACACACACACACACACACAAATAACGCGTTCATTAAGTGTTATTAATAATTACCGTCGACGCGCGTATGCGTATCGCGAGTAAACCACCTGACGACGGACCACGTGCGCGTAAGGTGTGACGTGCGCGATATCATCGTATTCCCGTACGACACCGGTGTGTGTGTGTGTGTGTGTGTGTGTGTGTGTGTGTGTGTGTGTGTGTGTGTGTGTGTGTGGCTGCATACGAACCGATTCCTGGTATAACTTTATATATTATACATAACTTTTATGACGAATTGAGTCTCGGGTCGTTTTAGGGTATATACAAATTGAGTCTAGTGAAATTGTAGGTATAATACTAATTGAGTCCATGTTTTAATACTGAGTCTCGTAAAATATAATATAAATATATAATGATGTAGGGGTATAATATAATATGAATAATTTGTGTATAATTAAATCAATGTAGATAGTGATAAAATAACATTTTTGTATTGGTAAGAATTTATGAGATAAGCATTGCATTATATTCAATAGTAATAAATGTACGGTGATCATTATACAAGCGATGATAGGAATAAAATCTAAAATTCCCTGCCCATAGTATAGTATGTTACTATATTATCTGACGAAAGTCATAAAAATGATATGAACGATAGGAATATATTATACAGGTGTATCCATGTGGAGCGGCTTTTGACGCGCGGCACGGCTGTGCGGCATGATTTACGCTGTGTCTGGCCTCAGGACGGTTATTTTATATTTTACTCAAAAAATAATCCTCGGACTCAATTGGTATATTTTTCTATACTAAGCGTGAACTCAGTCGGTATATAATTCGTTTTATACCCAGGACTCAATTTGTATACTTTTTCCCGTTATACAGGTAGGGGACTCGATTCGTATGCACCGACGCTTCCGACCCGTGGCGTCGTGTCGTCGGATCGTCGTGGGCCGCGTAACGTCCTCCCCGGCCGACCGAAACGTCGGACGAAAAACACACGGTGTTTATTTTTTTTAGGGATATCGTTTTACCAAATAATGTCGTTAATCATCACGCGCGCGCGGATTTAATCAGAAATATAATTACGATCGTACACGTGTACGGATTTTAATTGCGTAGGTTATTCGTACGGATTTTAATTGCGGGAACGAACAGGACCGATACGCGCGTGTTCGACTACACGTGTGTATCTATACCGCGGACCTCGTAAACAGTTATTAAACAGCCCGTTAAATCGCTAATTGCCGTTCGGCGTCGTATTAATGCTATTGCCGCGTATCCGCGCGTTTTGCCCCGTGTGTTTTGGACACGTGCGTTATATAGGTGCGCGCGAATTATGCGTGCGTTTGACTTTCGTTCGGTCTACTCTCGTTACGTTTAATTGCACCGGACCGGTGTAAAACATTAATTGAAATTCGGATTATGGTGTAAATACACATTAAAGTTGCTCGCGTCATAATGCGCACGCATAAATTTCATTCGATTGTTTAAAGCATCATAGGTACCTATACGTAACGATTACGGCCAATAAACCAGATGTATGGAAATCGCTGTGAGTGCAGACGTACTGTAACGATCCGTTGTTTCGTGCGTGTATTAGTTGTGTGTGTGTGTGTGTTTTTTTTACCACTCAGGCGTGGTATCTAATATCGTAAATATCGTACTCTGCTGCGCGTTCGAAAAACGAAATTGTACCGAACTGTCGATTAAAGGTAAATTAAGTTTCGTGTACGTGAAATTGAGAATCGACTCTCGACTTTTAGACGCTCTGATATTTTTAATTAAATCATAAACGAAATAACGTAAAAGTTTGGTGAATATCAAACATATCATATAGGTATCAAAGTTTTCGTGTAAAATACTTTTTAGATCAACTTGTTGTAATGACACACTGAAATTCGACCTCGATATAATAATGCTTATGTAGTTAAATTTGATTAATTGTTTATGTACCATAATTTATTACCGTATAAATGTCTCACGTACGTATGCAGTACAGTTGATGTGCTCATATAATGCATAATGCATACGTGATCATAACAAAAAAAAAAAAAAAAAAAAAAAAAGAAAAAAGAAATGTAAATACTGACCTTAGCCATTGATAAATGCATTTTAAAATATATAAATTAAGCACAGCGATGATGTTTTATCAACGTACCTGTAAATAATATGTGTAACAAATAAGTTAATAACAATACCTACGTTGATGAGACAACATAATTCCATGCGCCTAACGTTGATAAGAACAATGACCTCGAATAGGTGTGTTAGATAAATTTTATTTGAGTTGCGTAAAACTTCTTTTGTTTCTGTGTTCATCACTAAATTCAATTGCGTTTTCTACAGCGTCGTAAAGTGAACATTTTTCACTTAACCGTACCGTACACTTAAACACGATTTTCGTTTAAAATTAATTTTTGTCCGAAAATAACGGCCTACGCGGGATAAGGTAACAAACTCATTCATATTCCTTTCAGTGAAGATTTATCGAGAAAAACTATTCCGCGCAAGGTTATTAAGTGAGATAATATGTCAGTAACTTAAATGTGAAAGTTTGAAAACTTTTATTTACACCTGGTCGTGTTTTGAAAAGTTTAGAATTTCCCTTAAAGTTAATTTCGAGAACAGGCACGATTTCGAGAATAAAACTAAAATATCACTTGATGTATTATTACTGTGCCGTGCCGTGCACACTTCATTTGATTAAATTTGATTTATTGAAATTGTTTCTAGCGCGCACGTATTATGTTATTATATCATCACCGTGTTAGATAGTGAATTAGCTTACTCACGAGTCACGGGCAACGTCTATTATGCTGACTTCAATATAAACCGCAGGCATTTTCCGTCAATTTGTCGTGTGAAACAACGCGGTATATAATAACACGGTACGACCGTATTGACAATTAGTCTTATTAATATTATTCGCCAGGAGCCAAGAGTGTTATCGTTCTTAGGCCGCGACGAGTATCTCGGTTCAATGCTGCGATATATTAGGTCTATAGTTTCTTTTCTGTTTTTTTTTTCTATACCGCGTGTTATGAAATGATCAAAAACAGTCGAGGTTAATGCATTTAAGTTTTATTTAACTTGCCCCGGGCCACACCGTATTGTTAACATTTGTTTTAATATTTTGTGGTACAGAATTATTATGTATTTTTTATTTCGTTAATCCGTAGAGACTATAGTCGTAAATGATCCGTGATTGCGTTTCCGTATCAACGCTAACGACGCGTTTTATAAACAACGAATAAAGGTGTTAAAACGGACTGAAGAATGTCGCTCCATAAAAATTATATTATAGCATCTAAATTATTTGTTGAGTCTGTAGCTACGAGCTCGTACATAATGTGTTATTCGTTCTACGTATTAGTAGAATACACATACCACGGACTTCTTGCACATTTCGTGACGGTCGTTGTTTATTTTGTTTTTTTACCCCGATTCTTATTTACGAGTTGTATTCGAAATTCTTGTGTCGACTAATATGATCATCGATCATCGGTAATGATTTACCTGTGCGGCTGTACACGCTATAAAAGTCAACGTGTATTTTATTTTACGTACATACATGGTACGTATTATTGTTTTACATATTTTCGGCCACTATATTGTATGAACCATTGTTAAATGACTATCGATTAAGTCGTGGGAGACAACAAGAAGGTAATTCTTTGGAAAACGTCAAGGTCTCATTGAAGACAGCTAGTGTTCATAGTAATACCTAATAATTATTGACGCTTGAGATGTTACGGATTATTTTTCGTGTTGTATTGTTTGAATTGTTAACTAACAAAATTTTTAAAAAATACTAAAAATATGAGACCTTAGGTAGTTCGCGTAAAGGAAAATATACATTTATATCAAACTTAAAAACCCAAATCACAAACTGCTTTTGGGTATTTGGTGCTTACGATTCGAGTCAGAACTAAAAAAAACTATTTTTAATGTTTTTCTGTATTTTTATGAACGGTTGGTGTATGAATATCGTACATAGTACATCTAAATGAAAATTAAGTGAATGTTTAAATACATATATTAAATTTTTGGAGTGATTTTCTGTTAATGACATGTAATTACTACGTGAGTGACTTTTAGTTGTGAACTTCGTGACATACATATATATATACTTTATAGGTATTTGTTTTTATTTTGAATTTCAGTAACTTTGCCAAAATTTTAATGTACCATCGTGGGTGTTCTTACATAGTTGATGAACAAAAAAGTGTAAAATAAATTATTCTTAATACATTATTAGAACTGAAAGATATTACAAGCGACACAAGCGTTTATTATCGTAAGCACGAATCACGAGTTTATAGTGTTAAATTCTAGACTTAGACTGGGGCATAACTTATTACCAAAACACGCCTTTAATTCAGGCCTCAACCAGAGCTCTTATTTTACGCTTCCCAACTGTGGAGACAATTCATGCGATTTTCGTCACCTACTATACTGAACTGCACAGCTCTTTCATCTCGACTATTCCTCAAAAGGAAATTTGCATTCTGTGGCATACATTTTTCCTATATTGATGCCCTGTCTTTTAACAATGTATCCTTAATCAAATCCGTTCTACATTTTATTTTTCTATTCGGATTAGAAGAATAATTGTAACTGAAACTATGAGCTTTTCACATTCATTGTGGTCAATGTATATTTTTGATTTTGCTTAGTCCGTAAGCGTAAAAGTATAATGATTTATCGCTAAATTTCATTAATAATTAAACAAATAATAATAAAAAAATTATATTAATCTCGAGTCTTTATCACATATTTATTTCTGTTACACACACACACACACACACACACACACACACACACACACACACACACACACACACACACACACACACACACACACACACACACACACACACACACACACACAAAGACGTCTGTCATTTAAAAAGTTATCAAAATCGACTGCAGGTACATCTACAGGATATTCCTGAGCTAAAATGACATTTATGTCATTATTTGATTTATCTATGTTTCAAACTATGTTCAAAATTTTGATTATTGTTCTAGTACTTTATATAAATAATAGATTTTTATTGGTTGTGTATCATTGTTTATAAACACTAGTATTTCGATTTTCAAATAGTATTTTATTATAAACGGTTAACTTTGTTTCTGTTATACATTTTTAGTTATCAAGTTGAGTGACGTTTTTAAATATTATTGACCTTGTTAAAGTGATTAATTTTTATTATTTATTTAAAATGTCGAGAATGTCAGTTCATGTTCAGAAAAGCATTGTTTAATCATTGTAGGTAGGTACTTCTTCTCGAAATGATTTTCAACAAATATTATTCGCTTAGCAAACACTCAGTTGAAGTTGTTGTTTAAAACAAATGGTGTTTATGGAAGTTTTATCATAAAGACCATTCGGCACGTTTAATCTTTTTATCAATTTTTGTTTTATTTATTCGAAAACTTCGCAAGCACACACGCGCATTCCAGTAGTCAATAACAATAGAACAGATGTGTAGTTGGAATCGCGTGTGATTTATATACGTATTTCGACGTCAGTTTTGCGGGTTGTTAAAGAAACGACAATCCGTTCCCTTGCCACTACACGGCACGAGGCGAACACAATGTGCGCAGGGTTCGGTAATTTCACGGTCAGGCCTGTTTTATTTCATTAATAGCTACGCCAGTTTAACCGTACAGAAATAGAACGATGTGCGCATTCACTGTATATATATATATATATATATATATATATATATATATATATATATATATATATATATATATATATATAAAAGAAGAAAGGGTTTGACTGAAGAAAAAAGGGATAAAGAGACACAGAAAGATAATAAGTGAGAAAAGATTCTTAAAAGTCGAAAGAGACCATGGGAATGTGTAGTGTAGACTTGAATTGAATAGTAATCCGTGTCGCAATTTCATTTCGTATTATTCGTTTCATAAAGGGTCTATGTTCTGGGAGCACTTTGTAGATTTGACATACCTACGTATTATTATTTCAATATAAAAATGTCAAATCTTCCGCGGACTCCTTATTTTATACATGAATATGTACACGTATTATGAGTTTTGTTAATTTTTCGCCTTCACTACTATGTTTACAGTTTTTGACGTTCACCCAATATTCATATTAAGTAAATAGTGCTTAAAAAGGACGGTACATTTATAATATCATCTTTTCATGCGCTCGAAACTGTGAAATATATTAGCGTTTCTTTTGAGGCAAGAGAAAGGTGGATTTTGTCGGATTTTACTACTAAGCCGTAAACAAATATTTTGGGGTAAAAATATATTCGACAGGTCTGTGTGAAAGCAATACGGTGAATTGTAAGGTGGATTTTATAACGCGATACTTGGGAAATAATAAATGAAAATGCAATGATGTACAATGTGTTGTGTAATATTTATTTAATTAATTAGCTAATTTAATAATAATGTTTTAAATTTTTTCTTTGTCCCTAATGAAACATAATAATATATAAACAATAATAAATAAATTAGTATGAAATGTGCAAATAATTTTCAGTTAAACTAGAATTTAAAAACGTTAAATTCTAGATTTTTACCTCATAGTTGATGCAGTTTCACTTATCGGACACGTTGATTGAGAATTTCTGAGAATCACGTGAATCTATTGTTTTTGAGTTATTTTAAAAATCTGCTTCGACGATCTGTCTCTAAAATTTCGTACCTAATTAAAATATTCAATTATACACTAATATGCAGTGTGATTTAAGTTTTGAACATTCTAACGTTTCAGACAGATTTCAATAATGAGCACAATGATGTAGTTTACATAGTATTGGACCAATTACCTTTTCGAATTGGTGTATACTCGATATATATCTAAGTTATTACTTTATTTTTATAATTTAAAATCTGGAAAAGTTTAACGACACTATATCATTAAGTTTTTCAATAAAGATTTAAGCTCTGTTCAAAACAATATTTCGTCTACGCAATAGTTTATTGTATATTTTATTGGAGTTTTAAACAAACAGTAGTTGGTATACAGACTTCAGACGCCAAGACGACTGAATCGTGATTAGTTTTCGTTTGTATACTAGGTATTGCACCAGGTTGGTATATCTTACTATTTTTTTCTCATAAACCGTTCGTCATAGGTTTTATTAAAAAAAAAAAAAAAAAAAACGATCAGTCGAATCGTAAAATAACGACGTGTTTTTATTCTCCGTTGATTTATTCAATATTATTTACCTACCTAATTATATTTTATTACCGTGTTGTTTTTTGTTGTTGTCTAATTAATCCTTTTGATTCAATGATAATTTTGCTTTCACTTATTCCGCGTAACATAAATAATTAGTCAAACGTTCAAATAGTATCTGTGTTCTGTTTAGTTCAAAATTAAGTGCACGCTTTCTATTGAAAAAGTATTTTATCATGACTAATGATGTATATAATGAGTAATGACGACCATTGATGTGCATAATATAGAAGGTATTTAATTATATTCATACTAAAACCTATATGTATATATTTTGTAAATAATCACATGGTTTTTTTTTTTTTTATCTAAAACTTTGTTAATTGTAAGATAATGTAAATTTAATTAGTTTTGTGTAAATGCGTGTAATATTTGTGTAAATTTTACGCTAAATAAACACGAATAATATATTTATAGATTGGCACGTTTTCCGCATTTAGATAATATTATAGACATTTATTATAAATATATTAGTATTCTAACGATTCGACAGTCAGTGAAAGAAAAAACGGATTGTCGTATTGAAGCATTTAGTAAGGTTCTCAAATGGCATTGACCATTTTCGAATACTGCGTTGCAGTGCGTAAACAGATTTTAGGGCTGTGTGCGTGCAGAGCATTGCGCAGTCGCAGCTGTGAGTCACATGGCAACCGCTGGAACCCTCCGCAGAGGGTTTCGGATGACTAATCGCGGAATCCCGTACAAAAGAGAGAGAGATATTTTTTACTTGGGGGAGTGTATATATATACGCTACCAAATAAACTCATCTTGGTAAAAGTCCATTGATTACATGCACACTGCAGTGCTATCGAGCCGAAGAAAATCGATTGGTTTTTATTTTTATTTCGGTCTGTTGTTTTACGACCGGAGAACTCTGATCGAGAATTCGGCGGCGGTCGTCTCGTAGATTAGTATCGCGGGGAGTCCGTGATATTTCCGACAACAATAGTTTACAAGGGGAAGTAATAGCCGTCTCATGGGTGCAATTCGAAATGTCAACGAATTGTAATTGAAGATCTGACGACGATGGCTTTCGACATTTCATTTATACTTCCGTGTGTATATTACTCTGAGGAAACTCATTCACGCAGGACGTATTATAGTCTTTCGGCTTATTATTGTCGTGTGAAAATCATTCTTGGTGAAATAACATCGCAATACATAGTTAATGACGACTAAAAAGCATTACCGCGCACAATATTTTAATTGCGTGTTTATTTTATCCGTAATATTAATAACGTGTTATTCCTAAAGTAATTTTACGTAGGATTCACCGGACGTCGGGTTTAGTTTGACCGCTGCACTGTTTGTTTTACAAATACCGAACCCTACGTTTTAACGAAGAAAAGACAAAAATACAAAATTATTTACGTATTGCATGTTCAGTTGAACAAACATGAAATTCAAAACGAACCGCGGAGGAATTTCCAGCAAAAAGTCGTAATCGAGCGTATTGATATTGTACATCGTAATAACCGTTTCGCGTGGGCGAAGTCACGAATTGTTTTTTCGTTTTGTAGTCGGACATATATGGCTCTGGTTAAATTCTCTAGCTGGCACGAATGGTACCGCGCGGTGATCAAGGTCGCGGCGACGTTAACTTTGTCTGGACTCTCGTAACCGGGTTCATGCCAGTTTATATCGAATTCAACGCGATGCGTATAATAGTTTTCCATCGTACACTACCACCGAGCACGACTGAAATCATATTTATATAAATAATATGCGTTACACTCGGTTTCGTTTGATTTCGATTTTAGACAGTATTGTTTATTCGTCGACGCGCGGTTAATCAATCGGATCTTGTAACGTGTTTTTCTCCTACGAAATTCCGTGTTTTTCTTCTTCGAAATACCGTGTTTTTCGAACACTTTCGGTCAGATCAAGATCGACTCGTAAGTACGCGTTTCCGACACAAAGCACAATATGATAGTCGCTCCGTGTATAATGTATAATTAAATACATATATAGTAAGGCGTTTTAAAATCATACGTATATCGTAAAACGAGTTCGACTTTTGCAGTGTTATTATGACTCGTGATTTTTTTTTTCGAGTTTCCGGTCTAGATTCAGAACCGTTTTCGATTTGTTTTTTTTTCACACCGTGTACAGTTCACGAGGGCGCCACGGTGATATCGGTTTCGAGATATCATAAACGTCGTAATAACGGCCGTACGAACACGCATATCATCGTTGCCGTGTCACAAAAGACCTGCCTCCGCCTGACCCAGATGTCGTCCGCGATCCGCCGTCGGACGATAATAGGTCGTCGATAAATACGTCAGGTACGCACGGTGAAAACGTCTTCTGTGCACCGGGGTCTTCTACGAATCGACTCGTGGTCACTCGTACACACGGCGTTCGACTTATTTCATTATTCTTCACATTTATACACACTCACAGTCGTGTTATTGTATACGTTTCAAGTGTTTCAACGATGACTCGTCTGTTGTGCGCGCGCGCGGGCTCCTCCGGTTCACACGACCGCCGCCGCCTTCGTTAGAAAATTTCTTTGACAGAATCCGAGATGAAAGTCGTCCGGGTACGACCGTATAGCGCGCGTCGGATCGGATAGGAATTTCAACTAGTTTCTATATACGCCGGCCGCCGCGCGTTCGTTTTTAAAAATGGTCTTGTGCGTGCGAGCGCGCGCGACGGCGGCGAGGCGGACAGTGTGTCGTGGCCGCGTGTACACGTATTTCTGGTTGCAGCCGATCACGTAGGTTACACCGTCGTGCACACGTCTCGTCTGGATAGAGAAAAAAAATGTGTTTCACCGAATTTTTTTATTTATTTTTTAAAATTTTTTTTATTAACGTTTTTACCTACGTCTTTCGATCGGTTCGTGGAATACACGTTTTGCTCGTCATCACGCGTCCGAAAAAACAGTATCGTTTCCATCGACGGGACGGCGGCGGTACTGACATCTTTCCCCCCCTCCCCCCAAACGGTGTCTAACGGCTCTCGCGGGCAGGAACCATTCGGTCGTTTCACGCGGACCGCCGGACGACGGTTTTTTTTTTAAGCATTTTTTAAATTTTGTTTTTGTTTTTGTTTTTTTTTTTATATTTCATTCGTCGTTTTCGTCGTTCGATTTCTGACGGCCCCCCCGTAGACCGTCGGCCGTGGCTATGCGTGTTCCGCGCGATTCGATCGGACAAAAGACATTGTTATCATAGTCACTAGCACGCGGCCGCGACAACAGATCCGTGTCCGAAAATACCATTTCGCCCCGTGCCGCCGCGTTCTGCACGTTTTGCAATGATAATAATAATAATAATAATAATAATAATAATAATAATAATCGTGTTTGTACGTACAATCGAAACGGCGGCTGCGCGACCTCGGAAATAATGAACCAAAATTAACTGCGTTATCACCGTTTGACATAATATAATATAATATATAAACTGTGGGCACGCCGCGCCGTCGTCCCGGTTCTTTGCCGCGGCCGACGTGACGTCCGAGCGTAATGATAATTTCCCATAATGGACCCGTGGAGATAATATCATCGTCGATGCTATTATGTTTTCCATAAAGGTGATCGTTAATCTTGACGGCGGTGACGGCGGCGGTTGAGGAGCCGTACGCGCCGTGAATAAAACGCTGCTGTGCGCACCGAGCGAAAACGTTTTCGGTTTGTGATACCCGACGTTTTCCACAGTGAACGTAGAGACACGAGATATACACAATACGTTTTACAGCGAGCGTAAAAAATATGACGTTGTTTTCAAAAACGACTTCCGAAGGAAGCCAAATTTTTGGAAATGGATTCGATACGCATTTATAAACGTGTCACGCGACTCTGACTAATAATATTTTACAAAACAGCAAATGAAAAAAAAAAAATCAAATTTATTTGAGTTGAATATTATGCGTGCGTTATTACCATCATGACGTAAACATTGCGAAGCACGCATGTTTATTATGCGAAGAAGAACACAACTCGAAGACGATTTTTCTTACGACGATCGCGTGACGGCTTTTATTTTTTAACACGTTTTATTGTTTGTATTAAGTTTGTATAATGGTTAAATGTCGGTTATGATATATGGAATTTATCACTTATCATCCTCTAAAAGCGATATCTCGTGAAAATAAATCGTGATAACGTTTATCTTAGTGTCGGCGAGCGTGTATGATTTTGGACCGTTTGATTTTTGCGCACGGATTAGATAAAACCAGACGGCTATGCTCTCTCTCTCTCTCTCTCTCTCTCTCTCACTCTGTGCTCCGACGCGATTGCCTGATAAGGGAATATTTCCTCAAACCAGACTATAGCCTCGCGTAGTGAAAAAACACTCTTCACAATAAATAATTACAGTTTTATACATACGATTACACATTAAATGCAGTAAGATGCATTAGTAGAACACGAGCGTTACACACAACGATGTATATTACTACAGTGAAATCTCGGTATCTCGAACTCCGGTATCTCGAAGTTCCCCCGCATGTGGAATTTGTTTTCAGTCCCGATAATTTAGTATTGGATTTACGTGTTAAGTCATTTCGGTATATCGAATTTTTCTATACCCACCGCCTTTTGCGATTCACTCGAATATATGACAGAATTGAACACTTTTATTTCAAATTATATTCGTGTTTTAAATTTTTTCGGTAACTCGAAGTTTTAATATGTCGATTTTTTATTTTTTTTTTTTGGACCCTCGGGACTTCGAGATACCGAGGTTTCACTGTATAACGTTCAAAGTACCATACGAAAATCTTGGCGAAATAGTTTGATTTCTGGAATGTAGTCACACGGATTCGGGGAAATATTAATTTATTTCGACTTTTTTTTTTTTTGTTTAATCACGAAGTGCAAAATCTGGTTTCGTGTGCGTTCGACCGTCATAGACCTGTTATCTCACGGACGGCGCTTTCCTCACCCCCAGCCTATTCAAACAACTAAGATATTTCAGATTTCATAAAAGAACAAAACATTATGAGTTTTTCTTCTGAGAGATTCTCGAGTACCTATTGGTCTTTCTCTCTCGCTCGATGTTAAATGTGATTTCTCTATCTGTGCGCCGTCCGCGAGATAATAGGTCTATGCGTTCGACATTGCGTAGATTTCTATACTCGTAGTACAAAATTTCGTGCAGTGATCCGAACGAATCGGTCGGCGAAAACGTAAATATTATACGCACATGCATAATATAATACACGTATAATACAGGTGTTTTAATTTTGTTGTCCACGTCACGAGTTTTCCGTCGTAGGCTTTTCCACTACAACACATATTTTTCTCCTATTGTGTTGACCGCTGCAGTCTTTGTACACGCGTACGATCTCGACCGATTCGTTCCACGCGTCGAGCGCGCGTCGGTGCCCCCGGTGCACGGTCGGTGCCGACGACAACGCCGCCGCCGCCACCGCCGCAGGCGACCGGAATCGCGGGCGACTGGAATCGTGGGCGACCGGACAACAGCCGTGTTCGGGCGCATCGATGCGTGTAGTTTACTATACAGTTTGTTGTTTAGGACAATGTTTTTATCCGTTTGATTTTGGCTGGCTACTCGGACGCACAAAGAATAAACTCGGTCCGAGCCGGTTTAAAAATAGCAATTACTTCTGGCTGTATAGGTATTGCATGCAACAGTTTCCATATAAGGTGTTTCGCTGCGGAGAAAAAAAAAACGAAAACGAAAAATCATAGGTTTAATAATATAGCGTACATATCATAATGTATTTGGTGACCGAGTGATAAAAAAATCACGCTTTCGAGCTAAAAATGTGTGTGTGCGTATATACGAGACGAACGGACGGATTATTTTTTAATCCGTTTCGATTGACTTGACTTTTTCTTTTTCTTTTTTTTTTTTTTAATTACCTATACCGTTTGGATTAGTGATTACCGATTAAACGTAAAATTGAAATCGACTCGTAAACCCGTAATGCACATGTGTTCTGGTATAAATAATTCATGCGTTTCATTATATATATATATTAGTGAGTTTTCCCGAATTCTACAGTGCCGTATTAATCGGATCGTATCGGTATTCACAACACGTTTTGCCGTGTAGTTTATTGAAAAATTAATAACCGGACAGTAATTAATATCGAAAGTATTATGTGGGGCACACCGCAGCTAACCACGGGTAACACGATAGGTTAACGCGACGTAAACGGTCCGCTCGCGGCGGGTGAACGGCGTTTCCGTACACCGGACATTGGACTTAAACGATTTTGACAACACTGTAACTTGATGATAATGGATGTAATTACTTACTATACGAATGCTCTGAACTGCTTCTCTCGTCCGTCCTTAAACGAGGGGTACCTTTAGCGTTACACGTCTCCTCAAGTTTTGTCGAGTAAACTAAACCGAACAGTACACTGCAGACTATTGTGTCTACGGTTTGCTCGGAGTGCAAAACATAAATGAGTTATAAATGGAAATATATCGAATCGCTTGAAAGTACCGCTACACTTTTAGTATAGAATTACGTGATTAGCAAACACTCTAAACACTCGTCTAAATTATACGACACGCGAGGAAAAACGTCAAACAATAAAATATATTACATATATGTATTCATTTGTACGAAGTATTTTCTCCGGAAAAAATAGAAAATCGTTAAATATGAAGTTTAGGTTTTGGCGAATAAAATAAGTTTTTCTGCATATTATATCGGTTTTACATTTTTTTTCAACTAAACTAAAATCTATGTGACCTTCTGGAGTTGAATGAAAATCAAAGTTTCGTCATCATTACAACACATCACATCATTGGTTATAGTTGCCAACGCGTTTTCATGAGTATTTCTTCCGAGAATATAATATTGTTAAGGATGACCGGAAATTTTCAATTTTTAACTGATGCCACAATTTAGTATTTCTGTTTTTGCCAATTCTTGCTGTGACACATCTTGCTGCACTTATTAAAAGATGTCGTTTCTATTGCTGTATTTTCGTGAAGTTCAACAATGCCGGGCGATAGTAAATATTCTGACCCCTTGTTACGCCGCGTCAATTCGACTGGCAAATAACTGTAAATCATCTTTTATCGTTTTCGTTTTGACACAAGTGTAAATTGGATATATTTGTTTAAAAGCATGAACATGTTTTTCAGTTTTCATTAACTATCTTAATTAAACTTTCAAACCGTATTTTAAATGTATACCCGACATATTTATTTCTCTTCTAGATCATTCACGTATACAGTAGCGTTATTTAATATGTTGTTATCCACTAATTACGTACAATTAAAACACACCGACATTTTGACGAAAACGAAGTGTTAACAAAAATATAATTTTTTCTCTCATCCGTACAATTAAATGTAGTTATTTTCATATTAGTGTTTGTTTTAGAGAGTATTTTATCATAGTGTATGTGTGTAAATGAAATTAACATCCTCAGAAATAACAATGATTTTACCGAGGATTTTACCCAACACTGAAATGTAATAATGCGATTTTAAGGAAAAACAGCGTGCTCAGTTCTCAAGCCCTTCATATAGGCAGTTCAATTTGTACACAAGAATATTAACTGAGAATACTGTCGGGTTAACTTAAACGTCTTGTTTGAAATTAACCGAGTGTATCGTCTGAAAAGCTATAAAAACGCGTAAACCGGATATCATTAGATCGTTATTTGACGCAAAATTCAATAAAAAAAGGACGTATTGCTGCTATTACCCTTCAGCTACCGGCATAGATTTTGTATGGAATTATTTATATTTTGGATTTCCATTAGGCGTTTGGTGTTTTGATTTTCAGAACATGGGTACTAATTTTAATTAATATTGTACAATGTGCAGCGTAATGTGTAATTACTAGTATTTTATTGTTCAAATTGAATCCGGCTTAATAACCGAGTACAAAATATAATATGTGTATTGTTTAAACTTGACAACGCGTTATGATTAAAACTTGATTAGGTGTTTTGGAAAACAATTATGCAACGAAATGTAACAAAACAATTATACAATAATTTTCGGAAAACACCTAAATTATGATAAATTAAATTAATTTTCAATAATTATGCAACGAACTTATTCTGATTAAATAAATCAATAAGTAAATGTGATTCTTACATCATAATAATATGTGTTATTTTCGCTGTCGATATTTTACCATAAAAAGTATTAGTTACACTAAAAATTATAAAATTAAATTTAAACTATATTATATTAAGTTATAATTCGTTGGACAATTATATTTGATATGTCGAGAAATAAAAATAACAATATCTAATATTTCTAGTTGTGAATAAACGCATATTGATTCATCGTTAATCTGCTCATAATAATTTTATCAGAATGATCATTTTATCTCACACATTTTTCATTAGTTTTATTTACTCAATTTAATTGTTTTTATTCAATATGTATGAAGTATTGTGATCAATTTTCTCGTTTTAATTATTTATACTCGTTGTATAAATAAAAATGTGATATAGTTTAAAATGAAATATTTATACTTAAATCCATATCCAATTTCAAATTAAAACTGTGAAAAAAAAACGAATTTCTCTTGATACTGTTATTAATAAATGCTTTTAAATAATTTATAAATGTTTTAAAATAATATGATTATCAATTACCGTTCATAATGGTGTAGAATTAAAATTAATGACAGTTCTAAAAGAGTTGTTCGCGTGTATGTGGTTTTCATAGGCAGTCACCGTTATTTTATTAGGGAAAGTCAAAATGAATTAATTAATTGTGACGTCGTGGACATGATTGATGTTTATTATTTAGCTCTGGAAATTACATTTCATTTAAATCAAAGTTTGATCATTTTGTTCGGGTAGAGATTTACGAACATAATACCTATATTTATTTCATCTGTTATTTTTATTTGCATTATGTACCTGCGAATTAATTTTCCATGATGTGTACCTATGATTTTTTCGTTCAGTTAAATTGATCGTATTATAATATTATAGTTTTTAAACAATAGACGGTGATAGGTATCAACTATATACTCATACAACATTAAATATTTTTAATGATAGTATAAACAAAAACTCAACATTTTCATTTTCTGTCAGATATTGTAAATAAATCTAAATTAATGATACATTACACTGATTCTAGTTTCGTTTTCCATCGAATTATAAAGTTGGAGTCATTATTTTTTAAAATTAAATTACGTTTTACGATATTCTAAAAGGTAATGAGAGGCGGTGACCTACTTTTCGTTTTGAATCAAAGTGATTGAAGAAGTAATTTAAAATTATTACCTAGTTAACAAATGCAGACCATCTAAATTCTATGACCTCGCCCGGGTCCTTAAATATGCTATAAAATCAACATATGATATGAAAAATGTTTTAATTTAAATCACTCTCACTGAAAGAAATATTATTTTTAGATTCAGATTTATTTTATATTAAAGTATTATGATTAATTGATTAATTAAAACGTGTTAACAATTAATGTTTTACCGTTCATGGTGTCGACCGATGAAATGTCTCGTGGAAAACAATACGAAAGTGACTTACGAAATAATTCATCATACTACTACACAAAAATGAAATAGAAAAAAAATGTCCAGATATTTATTTTAGATTAATTACTATACAGTCGTTGGACAAAACGTTGTATATATATATATGTGTGTGTGTGCGTGTGAGAGTGTATCTACGAGTGAATCGATCTCTGCCAAGTTCAATATTATTGTTTGTGTGATTGATCGTCGTAGTTGTCATTGCTGTCGCGTTGCATACTAATCAAGGTTATACGCCTACTCCTACTCATTCTTATACGTATTCTGCTCACATGCTAAGCCATTACTCTTGTATGGGGACGTTGAAATGGTTTTCAAAAGAAATCTTATGAATTGCAAAAATTGGATCGCTGGATAAGCAAAAATTATTTTTAATTTGTTATTAAAAATACGTTAGCGAGTTCGATAATAATCTCCATGTGTCCGTGCATTATAGATGTCATGTTTAATATTTTCAATAACTAAAGTAAAAACACTTATTGGGATATTTCAATGTAACTTGTTTAAGGCAGGCTCACAAATTTTACGATGCCATTGTGTTCTTTCTTTTTCTCCCTTAGCCCAAAATGGGTAAAGAAGCGTCGTTTTAATGTCTGGGGGTATATTTACAATGACTCTATGAAAAAATATTGTAGAATTATTCGAAACCGTCTGAAATATAATATGTTCGTTCTCGTATACATATAATACATATTTTTTATTTAACTAATTAATCAATTATTTGTCTCGAATATTATGTATTTATTTGTTTATTCTTATATTTTTAATTTGTCAATATGTATATGACGTGTGATTAATTTTAAATATATACTTTATTCTTACAACTTTTCTTGTTAAATGAGTTATCTCCACCCAGAAAAATCGCGTTTGAAAACATAAATCAGACGAATCGATAAAACTAAGATACGAATAACTATTTTTTGAAATACCTGATTCGTATTAAAATATTATAGTGCACTTGATTTTATTGAATGATTTTTTGGCATTGAGACGAAATTAAATGATGATTTTCTTATTGGTACATGAATATTGTACACCTTAAACTCTTTTGTCAGGATTCAATTGTGAAAGCTTTAATTGGTTTAAACACATTTTAGCCAAAAAAACAGTTATTTTACATTGTATACGTGTTATTAAGAATCTATCCGGTCACTGCCACTGAGTTGGCACTCGCACTCGTTCATCTTGGCGCTGCGAAGTGATAAATTGTTTTCAACTTAAATTTGAAAATCGGTTCGCTGTGAATACATACCTAAAACAATGTAGTTGAAAACGAAAGGGTTGTATTGTTGCTTGTAGGAATATTTACTTCAATCGTGTTTATAGAATCATCTTAGAGAAAAGACGTGATCTCTTTAAAGCACCTCTGTTAAAAACTACGTTAAAAATATTTAACTTGAACATTCCAAACGATTGGCTTGTCCAAAGCAGTGTTTCAATAAAAAAAACAAAAAAAAAAAACTAATGAATTATTATTTTTACTCAATAATCGATTTGCTTTCTTATTTTAGAACCCAGTAATATGCTCTTGCCAATAATTTCGATTGAAACATTTGTCACAATATGCTTCCGATATTTTCACACGTTACGCAAATTAAATCAAAATTACGCATAATATGATGAGATGTCTGAAAAACGAATGCCAGACGTGGTATGTATTCTTGGCTTACATATGAAGACTAAGTGCCTCAGTCGATTTAATTTATTTGCTGATTAAATTTCGGGATACTTGCCAAAGAGAAGCATAACTTTTTACGACTTTCTGAAGAATCGCGTTTTTCGGTCCGCTCGACTTCTGGAATGTCATTAAATCCTAAACAGCCGTAGAAAGATTTCATTTAGCGTGGTATGAAAACGTGTGTCTTGCTTGTTGTAACAACAATTATACAGTGCCGGTTACGTGTGATGTGCGATGCGTTTAAAACTGACTAAAAATATGATTGATCATTGTTATTAATGAATATTTAACGTTTCTTACTCGACGCGTTATAAAAAGGATCCATCGTAACCTTGTGTTTGGTATAAATATTTACGTGTAATTTTTAATTTCTTTCGTTCGTGTTGCCGATCCACATGCCATAACGGTAAACTGTTATTTCATTAAAATATACATTTATGCAATCAGGAATCAGTAGTGATTATGGGTTATTCATGTTATTAAAATATTCAGGCGAAACGCGAAGGGCAACCGTTTAAAATTCGATTTCGTCGCCGCATAATATGATTAAAAAAAAAAAAAAAAAATCTCGAACGCCATTGTTTACACGCTCAAAGATCGAAATCATCATTGTGTACGCTTTTTTACGTGGGCAGCTCTGATTTTAAAAAACCGATCGTAATAACTTCTGATAAAGGTAGACATTTAAAGTGTGCGCCAAAGTGAGAGAATTAGGATTTGAGGTACATTCGTTTGCAAGTTCGGATATGGTAATAAAGTTTGACCGTGTGAATCGAAAATTGTTTTCGCCATTAATGAATCAACACGTGTTCATTTATTAATTATTATGATTGTATAATAATATTTACGATTTAGATATTTTCATCGACCGAATGGGTTTTCGACAACCCGTCTTTTCACCGTATCCGTGTTTTGCGGCCAAGGAATGCCACGTCTGAAAACCGCTATAATCACTCGAGTTTCACGATTTTCATTTTCTCGCCGTCAAGACCCGTGTGTATATAATGTGCACGATGCGATTCAAATGGATTCGGACGTAGGTTTTCAAAGAACTCGTCCGACTGACAGAGTTATAGTTTTATTACGGCGCGGCGGCGCTATCGCCAACGAAATAAGACGTTTAACGCACACGCCGTTATTCATTGTTCTCGTACGGTTTAACTGTTATTGATTCGTGCGCCGGACAAAAAGTAAATAATCCATCTCTAGACTACGGGAGAATTCCACGTCGTGTTCTTATTTTTTTCTTTTCTTTGTGTATTTACGTTTTGACGATAACGATTGTTTATTATTCAGTTTCGAACGCGGTTCAGTGTGTGTATGACGTTGACGTGTTTTTTGGTTTTTTTCTGCCGCCGCCGTCGTCGTCAGCATTGGAATTCCGTATTATCACTGTGGAAAATTTCTTCTTCCGACGCGCGCATCCTGATTTTCGTGCCCCGCTTCTCGACTATTGCTGCACGGACCCCGGACTCCGGATATTTTTAAACGCCGAGACTAATAATTATTGACGTCGACACGTGTCGCGCGTGCGTCGATTTGTTTCCCCGCGGAGGAGCCCGTCGAGAAACTTTTATCGTTCGACGACGACAAGACGACGCGCGACGGGCCGGCGCGCGTCTCGTGCGTAACGTCTGAAATCTCGATAATAACACGACCGTTGACGTACGCGTGTAGATATTAACGTTATCAACACGACGACGGCGACGACTACTATATTATGCTTTGAATCTCCTCGTACACATGTGATACGTATGACGTATTATTTATATACACGAACGCGATGTACGACACACCTGTTGTAATAGTATCACGGCCGTTGTCGTTTTGTTTACGTTACCCGGTAGTCGGTATCCCGTGGAACGCGCCCGCGCGCACGTCGACTCGATCCATATAGCTGCATAGAGTGTCCCCGAATTTTCGTTCCGAACTAAAATAAGTTAATATAGCTAAATAGATGATTAAATAATCTCATATAGTGTTTAGTGACTCGTGATAATTACTACAGTAAACCACGTATTGTATTTTCTACAATCGTTTTTCGACAGTTGACGAATGCAGTGCACGGCGTGCAGTTGTACTTACTAGTAAGTATTCTTTAAATACTAGTGAGTACATCTTTAAATATCGCGGAAAAGATATTGGGTGCGCATAAACTTAGGCAACGACGAGATGATAGTGGCGAATTTCAAAACGTGTGATAACGACTGTAGGTTTAAAAATTAAAATTAAAAATCAATCGCAATATTTAATTTAACGATCAGCGTCTCAAATCAAGAGCCTATTACATAGAACGGTACCCCGTTAATGTTCGGCCGAAAAATTCAAACACGTTTGAACGGTCGACATCCGAATTATCTACCCGAATATTTCGGTTCGGGCTATCGGTTCGGTACAAGTGCATGCGCTCACATATGATAAAATCGGCGTGTTGAATTTTTCGGTTCGGGTCTATGATGCGCGGCTTTAGGCGTAAAAAACGCGTACGTCGTGCGAGCCTGACATCTGGACCCCGTGACACGCTTCGAGTCGCGCGCGCGAGCGCGTTTCGTGGAATTCCGCGTCGCACACGTGTTCGCGTGTGTTCGCGTCGGCGCGCGTGTCTTTTTGTCGCCGATCGGCATTTCCGTCTGCACACACGCGTATAATATAACACACGGCGGCGTATCGATCGGATTCGGAACGACGGGCGGGCGACGCGTGTATTATGGTTTTCGGATAAAACGCGGTCGTTGTACAGGCGACCGACCGCACGGAGGGTTCACGACGACGACGACGACGTCTGGTTTCCGGCAACTCCGGGTCCACGAGGAGAAAAGATCCGCCGGGATTCTGTGCGCGTACCACCGCGGTACGTCGCATGTGTTACGCCACTAGCCCCGAAACGCCGTCGCCGCCGCAGAAATAATCCCGGCTTACACGTGCTCACGGGTCGTCGTGTGGTTTGTGTACACCGCACACACACACACACACACACACACACACACACACACACACACACACACACACACACACACACACACACACACACACGCGCGCGCGCGCGCGCGTATGAAATACGTATAAGGAATACGTTCTCGTATTAACGCCCGATTTTTCTAACCATTTCAAATTGTTTTATTGGTTTTTTCGGTACGTTTTTGCAGTGGCAAACAGTTTAAAACTGTGTGATTTTTTTCGAGTGTTTTTGTTGTCTTCATTCAGCGGTTCCCAACCTTTTTGGCCGGCGGCGGTGCTCTTTTGTTCGTACAAATTTTGTTAGGTGCCCTTCTGTGAGTTTCACGGGAAACGTGATAAAAACAAACACTAGTTTTCCTTCATAACTGATGTAAATAATTTTATTGAACGTAATATTATTAACAAATTATAATTTTATAGCTGAAAGTAAAAAGAAAAAATTGTGCTTTAAAAGTAAAAAAAAAAAAATGTGAAAAACTCATGACTAATGAGATATTTGTGGCTGCTTATTTTTGGAAAGTTTGGCAATATCTGGTTCAGTTTGAGACAACTGGATACGGAGGTCAGGTTCTACATTAAGGCGGTTGCGGTATTTGGTTTTAGTAACCGTGTAATTTACGTGGCGTGTGTCATTTTTTATCTATTATTGAATTGTTCGAAACATATTAGAAACACTATAATACAGTATATTTCATATTAGACATACTGCATAGTGTGCTAAATAATTTTGTACGTAGAACGATTTTTTATATTTTCAACTACAATAAATCGTAAATTTTTAATACATTACGATTTAATAATTCTTTTCATTCTTGGATGAACCGCGGTGCCGCTTAAATGAGCTCGCGGTGCACAGGTTGGGAACCGTTGTCTTAAATCATTTATACCACAATATTATGAAAGTGAAAACCTTTTATTATTTTTTTTTTTTAGAAATTTCGACGTTTGAATTTATACGATCGGGTTAAGTTTGTTATATTGAATCGCACTGTCGTTACAGCGGAACGTTAATTCAAAAGGGAAAAACTATAGATATTAAAAGTTTAGAGCTACAGAGCTACAGACGACAGTACACTTGCACTTTTACGGGCAAAAGTTTCCTGCAAAAAAATCTGGAATCTGGAATTGAGAAAATGTAGTTAATATAGAACGATAAAAAAATTGACCAGCGCACAGCACGCACCAAACGCATTTACTTACACCACTGCATATGGAGTGCGATGCGTACGGTACGCGTGGCTCACATGACCCTAAATAGCCCGAAACACCGTGTCCGTGTTTTTTTGTGTTTTTTTTTCTGTTACGGTCCGCCGTACACATGCGCACACACACACACACACACACACACACACACACACACACACACACACACACACACGCGCACGCACACACACACACACACACACGCACATGCGGCAAATGGCGAGCGCCCACGGAGGCTGTGGCGACAATATTATTACATTGTACTCGCGTGAAATAAAACGCCGGCGAGAGAAGAGGCAGGCCGAACGCGCCAAACCGTAGCCGCCGCCACCGCTTGAAATCCAGGAATCGCGTGCAAAGCTATCTACGGTGTACGATACATTCAACGGTTCGGGTGTAATTTGTGCTTTTATCGACACTGCTCGGGTTTTTTTTTCTCCGTTCAGCGTAAAACGTATACGTACACATATATTATGTACGCGTGTGTGTGTTGTACAAAAAAAAAAAAAAAAATAAATAAAACCCGAAATCACACCGACAGTTGTCTGCAGGGGTAATGGCTATTTGTGTACGGGCGGACACCATTCGCCTAATGGATCCCCCCTATAGAATTATTTCGGTCTCGTGGGTTTTTTTTTCTTTTCAATAAATAACACAAAGTGCTAACGCACATGTTGCTCCTGTTTGTCCGACAAGTGGGTGGGCACGTTGATTGGATCGGAAGCTCTCGGAAATCGGACCGTCTGGACCCGACGTGTATAATTATATTAATCTATATACATTCCGATATCGAGACATTTTATCGATCGCTGTTTTGTTTTTTTTTTTTGGCTCGCGATCAACCGACACGAGCTGCGTCGGATCGCCATCGACTGTCGGAAAAACGCGTTCGTCTTAATCGATGTATATTATTATTATTTGTATTATTATTATTATTACTATCGTGTAACTAACGACGCGTTCGCTAACAAACAACCCGAGTGTTTCGCGATCGACGACGTCGGCCGACAGAGTATATTATCCCGCGTAATATCATCCATAGGCTTTATTAATTTTGGATTTCTTCCGGCCGCGCTGCTACCCGACGGCGGGTAGTGTACGCGGCAGCTCCGGAAAAGACGTTTTCCCCGGAAATACGCCGGGTCCTCTGCGTATCTCGCGCGTATATAACATGATTAATACCGGCTCTCGAGGATATTGCGAAAATCATGCAGGACACGTAGTGCATAAATAATGTTTGCCGTGTCTGCGTCGTCGTGTAGATTACACACACTCGCACGGGCAGAGGATTTTCTTTAATATAATTTCGCTTACCCGCCAATGTCAATTTCGATGCATTCATAATTAGTTTCCATCCATTTTTAAATCTATCCGTGTGTCGGTTAATGTAATTAGTTGCAAAGACTTTGTATACGTCGTGCCAGTGTAAGCACTCGTTTGTGTACGCGTGTGCGAGAAAATTAGTGATTTTGTTTATCCATTTTGGTTATTTAAAAATTGGCTCGCGCCCTTGAAAAACTATGCTTTTTACTGAAAAAAAAACGCAATATGTGCCGTATGTTTTTCATAAAATTATAAATTTATCGTAGAACATAAAACGCGTTGCGTCTAATGAATAACGTTTACAGAAGGTAGAGGTTGTAAACGTTAAATAATTTAAAAAACAAATTCACGAAAGAAATACATTCGGTAGAGCCCGCAAGTAGCCAGTAAAACTTTCCGAAAACTTTGTATTACATTGGTCAAATTTTAATTTTATTGCTACTATAAATACCTAAGTTACGGTTTGCATTTTAATATAAAGGTTAGGTTCTCGTTGCGATTTTCGTAAAGTATATTGGTACTAGATTTTTATTACCAATTTATGGTTATCCTGTAACATTAAAAATGTAATTTTATTTTTTATCTGTAAATTTTTATGAACTCCAAGTTAAATTTTTCCTATAGTTTTGACTTCAATTTATGATCCCAATATACCTAGCGTATAACTATTTAGACCTCCGGATCTCAACTGCAGGCTTTCTTTAATTTTTTTCCACAAAAACAAAAGCGTGTGCTACAAAAATATTTTGGAGAGATTTTATACTTTGAAGAGCTTTTTTTTAGTTGTTTATAATAAAGATATTTTGAGAGAGAGAGAGAGAGAGAGAGAGAGTAGATTTAAATTCCTTTATTTTCCTGAATACGCTCTTACATGAATCATAATTTTTCTGCGAATCATTAATTTGATTGTGTAAAATTAAAGGCATATGTATAACAGGCATACGAGTAGATGTGTAGATGTGTTATTAAAACTATAGTGAAAACTAAAAAACTTATGTTAATTCTAATTTTCGCGAGCCTTTTGGGATTGCAGAGAATGCTCATTAAATAGTCCTTAAAAAATTCCCGGTCATGCTTGACCTAAACTCATCATGCGTACTTTTATTGTACTTGTTATAAGTCTAGTTTAGACATTTTCTTCATAATGACTATGTAAAGTAATATAAAATAATTTAGTTGTGAAATTACACCATAAATTTTAAATGCAGCAGCATGCTGATATCAAAACGTAATTTCCTTGCGTTTATGTTCTTTTATCTGTTTAATATCAAGATAAGTTCATTGGGAAAATTACGTTGAGTTATAATTTTTGAACGAACATTTTAATAATTATTTTCTTGTTTCAATGTGAAAAAGTTATCTTGTTTTGGAAAGTGATTTTATAATTAGAAAACTTCGAAAGTAAAGACTGCGTTATTCTGCTCTATACAAAAGTTGTGTCATTAAATTTAGCATCTGATAATAATTGTATCATCGGCGTTTGAATGACTTTTGTTTTGTTTGGGAGTTTAATTAAGAATCGGTTAGAACTGCAGTAACGTCGATGAAGTCTGTTACGAAATCGTTCGACAAACATGTTACAAACTGCAAACAAACATAGACGTTTCTGAAATAATTTAACAGTTTACCGAACGGTAAAAAAAAAAAAAAAAAACGGTATCGTCGTGTTGGTATTGTATACTGCAAAACAAATTGAACATTATTTGTTTTCGTACAGTTTGCTTAGTTTTTACAGTTAGGTACACTTTTATTTCGTTAAATATTAATAGAGAAAAAAAAAACTTCTCATTTGTACGGTATCTATATATATATTTTTTTTATTTTCGGGCGGTCACGAGAAATTCGTTCGACGGGTTTATTGTTATCGTTATTAATCGTGGTTTTAATTTATTCGTCACGACAAACACTATTCGGATGAAACAACGCTGGAGACGCGGATAAACGGTACAGTGGAATAGATTTGTATTATATTTACGCTCTCTACCGTCGTTAAATATTGCATAGACACACGCACGCGCGCGCTTTATTTACTCTAAACGCGGGTGTGTTTGTCATACACGTGTGTATACGTTATATTATTGTCTTTGTACTAAAGACGCAGTCGACGGGTGATGATCGAGTGAACCGCGCGTACGGTGCGGAATCACCATTAGCGTAGGCGACGTACTGTAATTTTATTATTATTATTATTATTATTATTTTATTTTTATTTTTTGTCGTTGCTTAATCTTTTTTACGCGTCGTAGAGAGTTAATACGCTTATAAAGACCTCCCTCCCGCTCCTCGTTGTTCTTTTGTAATAATTCGTCCCCACGTAGAAAAAGAAAAACCAGTCTTGCTCGATTCGTTGTTTGATTTCTTTTCCAACGGGGTATCCATCCGTTATTGTTTCCGATTCGCCAAAGATTTTTAACGAACGCCGCCGTCCATCCGTGTGATAAAATCTAATCACTTTTCGTCCGTCGTCGTATCATAAAGATAATAACATTGTGTGTGCGTGTGTATTATCCTCCGAGCGGATAATTCAACCGACCGAAATATTATTATACACACACACACACACACACACACACACACACACACACACACACACACACACACACACAAAACGTGTTGCACTTATAAACATTGCGGAGTTTGTTATTTTAAAACGTTTTACGCGCCATTGTTCTACAGTTTGTACGTTATACATTATATTATTATATTCACCGCGTTAAAGACTTTCAGTATAATATATTATAATGGACTCCGCTTATGTGTGTATGATAAATTATAATAACGTATACGTAGTCTTTGAACTACGAACGAGTCGTGTTATAATAACGTATTGTATGTGTATATAATATTATATTGTGTGTGTGTGTGTGTGTGTGTGTGTGTGTGTGTGTAGACCGACTGGCTTGCATAATTATATTTGCGCAACTACCTGCTGTCTAGTTGTCAAATAATAGCAGCGCGTTCGGATTTCGACGAAAACTAGTCGCAATCCGGTGTTTTTTCGAGTCTCTCCAGTCCATTGAAAGCAAGTCATTTGTTGTTGTAAAGTTTACGTTATTGTTGTAGGATCTCTTTCTTCTGAAAAGGTCGAGGACTTAACCGATTCGTATGTGATGATTGTGTTTGCTCGCGTGTGTGTGCAGGGAGCTTAGCGCGTGTAGACGTTCCTGCTAATCATATACCACCAGGGGGTGTACTGAACGGTGAAAAACTCGAACGAAAGAAAAACATTTACGGGATTTCCGTTTAAACCGTTCGTTTATTTTCCTCTTTGTTCCGTTGACAATATTGTTATTTTACGTGGTCGTAACGTCAAAAACCTATTAAAAAAAAAAAATAATAATAAAATAAATAATACTACGCGGTTTTTTTTTCTGTACGCGATATCTACATGATCACTTGTTGCAGCCCGGCAGATTTTTATTATGATTCAGATCTGAAAGCGATCCGCACGTCGTCGCATTCATGTTGCGATTCAAAGTTTATTTGTAATGTTATAACTTATAACGTACAAGATTATATAACAGGTAGACGGTATATTATGTGACACGATACGAGAACGACTAGATACGATTTCGATTTATAGTGTTATAATATCGTACACAAACGTTACAAAGTTTACTTACGTAGTATGTGTGAAATAATCAAATAGAATATGATATAGGTACTATTTCATCAAATCATTTTCCATGAAGAATAAAGAAACAAACAAAACGTTCATATTTTACTTAGTATATGTAAAATTCGTATACGTTGTTATTATCATGCACGGTAAAAATTCGCAAAACCATCAAACCACGAGCGCGTGAACACGGTCTCGATGTGCACACGACTAGAGTGTGACCTTGCGTTTACGCGTTATCATCAAACGTATTATTTGACCGTTTGTGTTGAAAATTAAAAATTCCACCGACGTAAAGAACGAAAAAAAAAGGATTGAACAAAAAAAAAAAAAACGAATAGAACTATGTTGTAAAGTCGAAAAACATATACACCGCATCATATGTATATATTTCTATTATTATTATTATTATTATTATGTATTTATAGCGATGCGCAAATATGTACTTCTATGGCTCGACGACCGTGCATGCTGTACGTGCAAAATTTAAACGATATTACACACAAATGTGTATGTGTGTGTGTGTGTGTGTGTGTGTGTGTGTGTGTGTTGCTCCTGCGGGGCGATGCGACGACGACGGCTACGACATAACAATACGATAATATAATACAATATTATGATATACAACATCGGTGTTTTAACCGCGCCTATCGCGTGCGTATTCCATAACTGTAAACTGACGTGACGCGTTTGTATGTATTATACGACGATATAAACACACACATACACACACAGGACACGACGCACACACACACACACACACACACACACACACCAAATATAACGTATACCATGTACGTAAATACCTATACGGGCGTCTCCGGTCCGTGGTCGGCCGTCCTCGACGCACGACGTGTCTCGCAAATAATAATGGCTGTTACTTATGTCGATAAAAAAGCGAACACGTGAATTCATTAATATTATATCGTTACGAATGCATCTGCAACTGTTTTGCGCGCGTGCTGCAAAACGAATCATGTAACGACGTCGGGGACGATGAGACGATGTGGTGAGGGGGGTTTCGCGCAGGGCCCGGGGTAAAGACGTTTCGCTATTCTTAATCCGATAGGCGTGCGCTGACCTGGACGGCAGGGGGCGACACCTCTTTTGTTTCGTCACCTGACTCGGGTACCAGTAACTGTGGAAATGTTTTCTCGGAGTCGAGGGAAAAACTCAGTGAAACGAAAAAGGTTTTATTGTTAGATCCAAGTGAACGAAGAACAACAGATTCCAAAGTCCAAAAGCTAATGTCCTATCTCGCAACGCTTCCCTTCGAGAACTTATGCCTTTTACAATAGTTTCAAATAGGTAGTTAATAATTTTTTTTTTTAAATTGTAACAACGTTTATTATAAAATCAAAGTTATTTGTGTACTTTAGATGAATTTGTAAATAACTGTTGCGATCTCATAAAATTTTTTTCAAATTATGAATAATCGTTGATACCCCTTGCCTGATATTAATAAAAGCGACGGAAGTAATTTTCATTTTATCTAACACGAATACAAATTGAATATTTATTGTAGCCTAAATAATTATTAATTTGAATGCCTATTGTTAAACCGTATTTTACGTACTATACGTGGGAAAAAAATCGACATGGAATTGTTTTACAATGGTTTGATATTAATTAATTTTAATCACTCACGGGGGTGGTTTGTGGATTAGACTTTAAAGGTGGTTTAACGAAAAAAAATAATAGGTTTTTTTTTATAATCTTACTCTCGTGCATTTCTGTTTTGATTCATAATTTTTTAAACGCATTGCCATGCAAAGTTTTTTCGTCATTGTTTCGTTTGTTTCAAACGTGTCGAATCTGTAATAGTTTTTATTTCTCTTAGTACTTAAAAAAAAAAAAAAATGTTTCTTTGAAATCCATAGCCCGGGGGCAAACGCCCCCTCTGCCCCCTCAACTTAATCTGACTCTGGGCCGAACGCGGGCGTGCGGACGATCGCTTTATTGTATTTTGTGTTTATTTACCGTAGGTAAGTATAATAATATCACGTCGCTTGTCATACCTACTCGTTTTCCGGGACGACGATCTGAATAACACGAAATAAGGCCTTCTCTCTCTCTCTCTCTTTCTCTAAACGTTTTTCGAGACGGATAGGTGTGCGATGTCATAATGATAAACATGTGTGCGTGCGTGTGTGTGTGTGTGTGTGTGTGTGTGTGTGTGTGTGTGTGTGTGTGTGTGTGTGTGTGTGTGTGTGTGTGTGTGTGTGTGTGTGTGTGTATGCGTAATGAAGTTACGCGCACACCGCCGCCGCTGCCTCCCATAGCCCGTCTGCCGAGTCGTGTCGTTTGGCGCGGAGTCTTATTCAAATCATGCTCTCCGTCACAGGGTCATGTACATCTTACGGTTTGTTTTATTGTTGTTGTTGTTGTTATTATTTTTTTTTCCAGCTCGAGACACTTTTTCACTTTGGCGTATACCTACTCGTAATAATATCGTTTGCGTTTTTGTTTCCCTTTTCGTTTGTTTAACATATCGTATGGCGTAGTTACGATTTTTTTTTTTTTTGCCAGCTTGTACAAGTTTATGTGTATATTATATACATATATATATGTATACATATGTATATTGCGTGGTTTTCAACACGGTTCGAAAAAATATTTGTTCTCGTCTCATCGTAGTCGTCGACACTTTTATAACCGCGCGTACGATATGGGTTTAACTTCGGTTTTTTTTACTAGGTGAATGAAAAAAAAAACTAGCTAAACAAAAAAAAAAATTAAATAAATAAATAAAAAAATAAATATTTTGTTTTCGGAAAATTTCGGCGTCATGTTCACGACGTTTTATTGCGCTCGGACGATATTGTGTAAAACAATGACTCGACTGCGTGTACAAACCACACGCGGTTGTGTTACGCGACTTCAACTGCCGCAGATAAGATAAAATCGAGTTTTGTTTGAATGATAATAATTCAGTCGAGCGATCACGTTTCGTCGTGCGAGTTTAAAGTAAAAATGAAAAACACGAATAATCCGTTCTTGAATTAATGTTTTCAAAACGCCCGTCGGGTTTGACGACACGGGGTCATATAATATAATAATAATAATAATAATATAATATGTTTACGTATAGCCATCACCGATCTCACCACGCTCAATTATTTTTGTGTTCGTGGTGTGTTCTTTTTTGACGTACCGCGACGGAGAGACGACCGGAGACAGACCGGAGGTGTGCTTAAAACGCAATACGTCGTAGAATTATTATTTCGAGTACGCGTACTACGTATATTTTTTTCTCACATTTCATAAAATATTCTTAAATATGCTAAATGGATTAAATATTCTATGCCTATGAAATATCCTCAAATACCTATGCGAAAAAAACTTTTCTATGAATTCAGAATTGGACGAACGAATCGTCCACATTATTTACTCTCATTAGACTGCATAGATCCAGTAACAATATTATGTAAAAAACATATAAATCCGGTCCCTAATTATGACGTTTCAACGTGCGGCCGGCGTAACATTTCAAAAATTACTATTGTGACTCGAATGAAAAAAAAAAAAAAATAATCGAGTATGACTGTCACCGGGGTGAAGCAATTTGGTCGTTGCTTCGAAAACGTTTTATATTAGAGTTACTGTACAGAAATCACGACGTTTGACACCGCGCGCGATCATCCCCTGTGTCGGACTCTGCAGGCGCGACACGATTCGAACGACTCGGCGACAAAATCCGCATCCGTCGTGTTGTTATTTTTCGAAATGTATTTTTATTTTCATTTTCTTCTATGCTCCGTTACCGTTTAGGTCGAGCTTTGCAGCATCAGCATCAGCAGCAACAGCAGCAGCAGCACAAGCAGCAACAGCAGCACAAGCAGCTCATTCGTACGCCGCAGCTCGCGGACGTAATAATAATAAGCGTGTTGCAAACCATGTGTGCACGACGGCAGCACCGGCAGTAAGCAGTGAGCAGTAAGCGGTAAGCAGGCGAAACTGTTGCGAAAAGCACACGCGTCGTTAACGCACCTACACAGCGAGACCGTCGGACGGGACACGACCTAACCTTATTCGACCCGACTCTATCCGACCCGACCCGACCGCGGACGGGCGGCGATGATGGACGACGAGATCCAGGAGACGGTCGAGTCGATCCTGGGCAAGGGCGTGGTGGTGGTGGACTGCGAGAAAAAGTCGAGCGTCAAGGAGGAGGAGGTGCTGCTGGTGAACGGGTGCCCGGTGTCGCTGGACGGCGACGACGGGGCGGCCATCAAGCGGGCGCTGCTGCGCGGCGACGTGCCCGACTGCGAGCTGCTCAACCAGATACTGGTGCGCGCGGGCATACTGCGCGCGCCCGTCCACCTGGAGACCAACCTGAGCGTCAAGTCGACGGTGGTGACGCGCGAGGAGGTGACGGTGGCGCGGGCCGGCCGCGTGGTGGACGAACGGTCGCGCGAGACCAAGGAGGACAATTACTACACGAGCGCCACGTCCGAGGTGTGGGAGCCGGTCACGGTGGTCAACGATCCGGCGGCGGCGGCGGCTGCCGCTTCGTCTGCCGCTTCGTCTGCCGCTTCGCCTGCCGCTTCGTCTGCCGCTTCGCCACCGGCCAAGCCGGTGCCGCCGCCGCCGCCGCACAGGACGACGTCCGCGGGCCACCACCACAATCAGCAGCAACAACAACAACAACAACAACAACAACAACAACAACAACAACGGAACGCGCGGCCGCCCGCACCGCCGCCGCCGCCCAAGTACAAAGAGACGGTGACCACGAGCAGCAAGCGCACCGAGGACGGCGTGGACTGCGCGGGGGCCCAGGCGCCGGTGGACGATTTCGCGCACACCGCGCACCTGACCGACGGCCGCAGTCTGGCCAACGGCATACACGTCATCAAGCTCAACGGCATACACGACCCGAGGGGCGACTACGGCATGCCCGTCATGGCCGCCAGAGCCGCCGCGCCGCCGCCGGACGACGTAAGTGACACACCGAAAGGATAAACCGCCGCCGCCGGTGCGAGCGGTATAAATTACACCGAATTCGAACGTATTTTCTTTCGGGGGTCCCGGTTATTATTATCACAGTGTATAATACAGTAAACAACGATACTCGCTGAAACGTTTATTTCATTTTATTTTTTTTATTTCGATCGACGTTTTATATTTTGGGGGTCTATTCTCAAATCAGTCGAAAACGACTGTCGAAAACGTTCATTCGATTGTCAACTTCCGATCAAAATAATTATTTCGATCGTAATTTGTCGATATGTGCTATTCTCTAGAGTAACCTGATTGAATATTCGTAAATCGAATACGTGATTTTCGATCAAGTTTTCGACTGTAGAATTGTTATCACTTATATTAGCTAATTATTCCACGAAAAAAACTGTGTGAACGGATGATATTAATACTTTTTTTAATTTCGATTTTCGATTGACTGAACGGATAATGAAACATCTCGCCTTTGTTATCGTATATTTGTATCATTTTGAAAATGGCTAAGAAATTTAAAGGTAAGTCAGTTACCTTTGCCCAGAAGGAAGCTTTAATTTCCTTTATGCTGGACCATCCGGAACTGTATAAAGGAAAATTCAGCTCAACATTTACGACGAAAAAGTCCAAAGAACTGTGGCTGAAACTACTAAAAATGTAATAAAATGGAAAAATGAATTTAATCCTATATCTTGATAAATCAGTAAGATTTTATGTAGTCTAATGGGGATCTGTGTCATGTGCGCTGTTGTTTCAATTAAATAGATACCTAGTAGTAGGTAGTCCAAGTCAATGTGTATCAGGCACGGTGCTGCCTTGGTTTGAAACGGTTTTTAATTATTAAAAAAAAACTGTTTCAAAACGATCTTTGTTCTCCCTTGTTGGTAGTCGGTGATTGAAATGATAAATGATTATCTCGTGGAGTGTTAGTAATAATAATAATAATAATAAGGAAGGTGTTGGTACATTTGTGAGATAATTTGACATTTAATACGAATAACGATATAGATACTGTGATGTATATTTTTTTCGAGATCCGGCACTGCGATCGCCCCCCCCCCCGTGAAGTTGCCGTCACGTTTTGTCGCATACGACGACGTTCGACGTGCGGTAGCGGACTCAGGACGAGAGGGTGCGCGTGCCCCCCCCATGGTATTTCCAACCTTAATGTTTTTCAAAATGTATTATTTCCATAATAATATTTGCATAACATATAATAGTACGTTTTGCATCAAACTCAAAGATAAATATTAAAAGAAAACTACTTATTATGTATATTAACTTGAATTTAATTTAAAAAATAGATATTTCGTATTATTTTTAAAATTTGTTTTCTGAAATTTGTCATTTTTGACAATAACACGTTTTGACTTCTTACCCTTCAATTTCAATTAGCCTATATAAGTCGATGTGTAAGACGCGGCAAAAACGAACGTTTAGCTCAAGACCACGATTGGTGAGGTTCAAAAACAACGGAAATCAATAATAATTTAACACTCTGTTTTTTTAAATATTCGATTGAAAACCGCCACCCCCTCCCCCAAAAAAAAAAAACAAATTTCGACTAACGTTAAAAATCAACGAAGAAAATTCTTCGTATAAAACGGACGAGAACCTATAAATGTCGAGTTTTTCTTGATGGAAACGACTACAATGAGTCAGGAGCCTATATGAAACGTTATTATTACCATATGTGTGATATGTAACCGATATTAAATCGGATATAATATTACCTCGGCGCGTATATTGTTTGAAAACGCTATCGTGTACTTATTATAAATTATTATTCAAATTACACGATTTCGATGTGCCGCGGGTGACCCGTGTCAAATTATCCAGATCCGCCACAGGTCAAACGCGATCGGTTTTGTTATTGTTATCGTCGTACCGTTGTTGTGGTTATCGTAATACCGGGTCGAAAACCCCGTGGCTATAAACACAAGTTGTTTGTGCACAGCCTGCGGACGCATATGGTGGCTATTTTTTAAGGGATGTTTTGGTTTCGAGTTTGTTTGAAAATGCTACGTTTACAACTTACCGTATAGCCTTTGCGGAAGCTTGTAAATTCAGTGATGAATCCGTAATACTTGTTGTCAAAAGACCACGACATTGTGAAACCGTAAAAAAAGAATAGACACACAAAAAAAAGGAAAAGACGAAATGTTAAAAAAAATAAAAATACATTTCAAGTAGCTAATTTTAATTAAATACTAACATAAACTTAATGTTTAACATTAGTCTTATTTGATTTCGCGTACGATTTTTATAATAACGATCGTGTTGATATGTAAGTTCAGAACCTAGCACGTGCGTACAGTGTTATTATCGATAAATAAATGTTTACATACAAATACGATTGTTGTAGTTATAAATAATTGTTTAGTTAATTGTTAAGCAAACATTTTTTAAGGGATTTTACCCTGCGGTTTTAATATATGGAGGGATTGTGTTAGAATTTATTAGGTGTGAGATGTTTGATATTGGTAAAATACATAATATTGTTGTCGATATCACGTTATTATATAATTTATTATATAAATATTAAACTCACGCAAAACACTTAAAAGCCCTATAATATACACTTAAAATATGCACCTAAATTTTTTTTGCGATTTAATTTAAAAGTTTTTGTTAAAATAAATAGGCTTTAAAATAAGTTCATACGATTACTTAATTTAAATATATTTTATACCGTCGCAAAATAAATAAAATGCACATTTCCCTTAATTTTTCTAATCTGCAAGCCGTAACTTTTATTTCTATTGATTAACTTTTTGTTAATTTTATATTTCTTCTTCTGGCACCAAACAAAAATGTCAATGTTAGCGATGTAGGCACACGGTTCATTGTGGTGCTGATGTGGTATGGTGTACAACGTTGGAACAAAAATTAAAAGTAAAAATATTTTCATCCAAACATTTTTAATGTATTGTTTGAAATAAAAAAGTCGATGTGAAAAAAATTGGATTAAGTTTAAATATGTCTCAAAAAGTATTAAATAGCGTGAAAAAACGTAAAACATGCCCTGAAAACAAAAATTACTCAAAATATGCATTTATATGCAAAATAAAATTTCAAAAATAGCTCTGTAAAAGTATGAAACGTATTTGTTTCGTACTCTGCCATTTTTGTAACCGTGCAAAACAAATATGCAAACGCTACAAGTCCTCTACTCTACTCATGACCAACAGACCAAAACGACTCACGTGGATCGAGTTAGTATTTATAAATAAACGTATAAATATATATTTAGACTTTGCACAGGATTCTGTGGTATCAATCGGTCGGTCGCGTAAATTCGCCGACCAAGTGCCGATAACGTGTTTCGCACGGTCAACACGAAACACACGTCGTGCACGACACCGGCGGCGGACCAGGCGCCATAAAAGGGGCGAGTGTCGTTAAAAACTCCGCGGGTTGTCTATAAGCGGATTAGCCGCCGCGGGTTTCAGTTTTTGCGGCGAATCGTCGTCGGGAACAAAAGTTGGTATTGCGGCCACGTCGTCGTGTCGTCTCGCGCGTGCCATACGCCGCGTTCATAATATGACGTCGTGTTGTCCGGCGACCGACGCCGTGACCGCGGTATACCCGCGGTCCGACGTCACCGTGGCTTCGACTTTTTACAACGTCACCGACCCGGTTCGTCGGCGAAGAGACTCCGAGCGGTAGTCGACGGCCAACGGGTGGGATTATTGTTTGAAAACGTCATGTCACACGACCCTACGCGACGTACGAGAGCGGCGCGTCGGAAAAAAAAATTTAAACTTGTATAATTTAAATGAGAGTGTGCACATTGATTACTAGCGGTGAGCAGCAGCGGCGAGCGGTAGCGGCGCGACGCGTCACGAATTAAACATGTTTGAATTTCGCCGCTCGCCGCTCATGAAATATTTATTTATTTCAATATTTGTTAGATAATTATTATATTACTAGCTGAATACTACCCGGCTTCGCCAGTGTGTAATTTTTGTTTTTTTTTTTTTTGCATGTTTTACAATATAATATTTTTAGAATTATAAAATTAGTCAACAACGAGTAAAAACCTCGCTGAGTAAAAAAAAAAAAAACAATGAAGTTATAAAACATAAAGTTAGAAGTTTTCTTCCTAATACGATGATTTATTTTACTTAATATAAATTCGTAAATGTTCAAAAAAAGTATGTGGTGATTTTCGTAAATCGGAATATAAATGGTGATACTCGCCATTATATTAATCGGCGGCGCGGCGATTAATTTGATTAATACCAACCCTTTTTTTTTAAAAATTTTATTTCGTAAAATTGGGTTGTCCAACAAAGTCGAAAGACGATTTACCGACACGATTATGACTTGGAGTATAAAATCGGAATGACACTGAAAATACGATCGACATTTATATTTTATACCTTGCCGCTCGCCCTTCACCTGCAATGTACATGCGGCCTAATAATAGTTTGCGTTTTGCGTTCGCGTCGAAACCCTGTTTAAAACACTCGTGCTCGTGACGGCTGTTGTTCACGGAAACTACCGGTCGTGTGCGAGCAGTCCTGTTTTTAAGTCGAACGCGTCTTTCCGTAAACGCGAACGCGGCGGCGCCATAGTCGCTCGTTTTTAGTTCACGCTCTGTATTTGTCCCGTCTGCACGGATTTTAATTGTTTAAACTTTAAACGACGGTGGAAAAAAAAATTGACGAGTTCGTGTAGATTGTAATCATTGTAACCGCGGCTCTCGTTTCGTGCCGTTTATGATCGTAATCACGCTTTATTTAGAGCAGCGGTTCTCAATCTTTTTATAACCGCGTACCACCTACACAGTTTGAACATTTTTACGTACCACCTGACGTTTTTTTTTTTTTTTGCTTATTAATAATTTAGCGTTTTTTTTTTTTTATATGTATAGAATTTCATTTTATTGGGAACTACAAAATTATGACAATATAAGTATCGAATGCACAAAAAAATAAATAATAAATAATATTATGTGGGTACAAGTATTATCATTACCGTTATGGTTTGCTTCATAATTCAGTACGACGGTTGGTGTTGTTTTGAACGGACGATGACGTCTATATCGGGCTCCATATCGGTAACTCAAATCCTTAAATCACTTTCTACGTTTAATTTATTTCTATATTTATTTTTTTGTGTACAATAATTGTGGGAAAATGCAGTATTTTCGCACAGATAAGTTGATACGAAAGATATTAGAAACCGTAGAGCTCGTAAATAATGATTCATTCTGTTTTTTTTTTTTTTTATAAAAGAAGATTTTCATCGCGTACCACTTGTGAGCTTTCCGCGTACCACTAGTGGTACGCGTACCATAGTTTGAGAACCGCCGATTTAGAGGATACGAAGAAACGTTGTTAATATATAATTGATAATATCGCGGTTATCGGTATTCTCACCAGAGTCGGAGTCCGAGATAACGGGTCGATTGTCGAACGACGATTTGTATCGCGATCGAATGAGCGAAAAGACTGATCGTCTGATCGCGAACGATTTAATTTCGTCGAGTAGACATCGAATTTTCTCTCCGCCATCTCTAAAAATACCGTTCCGTTCGCGAAAAACGAATAAAATCAATCACGGATAATATTCTACCCGGCGCGGCCGGAAGGCAGAGTTTTCCGGGCTTATCGAGTCGATGAAATTATTCACCCGTGCGCGCACAGCGTGCCACGTATAGGGTGCCGTTCATAAAGTACGTATTGTGCGTTTCATTGTGAACCGGAAAAAAAAGGAGAAAAAAATCGTCTCCGGTATTTATATTGTGTACGCGCGGCGGCGGCGGCACGCGTTTTCCGCGAGAGAATCAAAAAGCGGCGAGACGCGCGCACTCGAAAGGCCTCGCAGCCGACCGACGCAATCAGCGCGAATCACGCGTGCATTGTGGGCAGAGACGTCGGAAACACAGTATTCCTACAAAAGCGGATCCGCCGCGTCGATTTTTTTGACATTTTATGTCTTTTCTTTGGCACATGGAATCGAAAAGCGTTACCCAAGAAGCGTTACAGTAATTTATCGAAATTTAGAAAAACGATGCATCGTCGGCAAAAAAACGCGCGGTCACCCATCCGACAACTAGCACCGTGGTGTGTATCAATCTACGGTTTTGCGTGAACATCAGCGACCACTCCGCTACACCACGCTCCATACTTTCATCACGATTGTGCATATATTTAAATATAAGTTTATTAGTGAGATGTTCCGATGCTACTCGTGCATTCGACGACGTTCGAGAGAAGCGTCGTGAAATCCAAGGAGTGTATGGACGATGTCGCCGGACAACCGACGTTGTTTTCGTTTTTATTTGTTTTCTTTTCGTAGATTTTATAACCTCTTTGGAATTTATAGGTACTCGCATAGACTATTACTATATAACTTATAGGTCTATGGGTATTGGGTACTCGTTATTTATACGATCAGTCTTTGAAAAATTGTGGTTCGAGATAGACGGCTGTCCGACATCAGCTGTCATCGTGTTACTTCCTTCGCTCAAGTGTTAGTTTCTCTAATCGTACATTATTAGGTTAGGGAGCGAAGACGGGTGGGTTCTTAAATTATGTAATTTAATAATCAACCAAATCGCCGCTCGTCGCCCGATCGAAAGTGAACTTAATAATAATAATAAAAAGTAATAATTGCAGTATATTGAATTGTGTCAATTTTTTTGTGTCCGTGTCTATGTCTGTACTAAAATACATAAAATGTGTTACTTCATTGCAAACTTGTATGTAATATGTTTTTTTTTTCCTCGGCTCTTTTCCCGAGGTCCTTTGTCGTGACATATTTTATCGGATCCGCGTCCGTTTTCGAGGCGGCGCGCGCCCGTTTCGTCTTTTCGTCAAAGATTTCGTTTTTATTGTTTTTTTTCGAATTTTTTTCGAATTTTTTTTCACGTTCCGCCGACGTCTCTCGGACCATAAGTCTCGGTGGGTCACGCCGGTCTCGTTATACATACGAGACGACAAATTACACGTCGAAAGAGCGCGTACATCACGCGGGTACGTGCGTTTGGCAAATACAAATCACTGTTGTTTCGTCACGGCATTATATACGTATATATATATATATATATATATATATATATATATATATATATATATATATATAATGTATATAATACATGTTTTTCGGTTTTTTTTTCTCTCTCTCCCTCTCGCCATACATCGTCTACACGCCGTTCTCGTATTATTCATGTCGTCCCACCAGTTTATTTTCCCCCGGTAATAATTCGTTATTATTGCCGCAACTTTTAACAGCGGACGAGCTTGTTTATTACGAGAATCATACGAACAGTAAGACGAATATTATTACGTTCACAATAGCAACGATCGTCGTTTATTTCGATATAAATCGAACGGCGTCGAGAATCCGGCCGCTACGACAATACGGCCGGCGGCTTTAAATAAACGGTTTCTACGCTTGATGTGTCGTCGCAATACTATAGTACATTTATAACTATTAAGTATTATTCCATGGTGTAATTCTATTATACGTCTGCAGAGAGTCAGCGAGATGTAAAATAATAATCATAACGGTAACGATGATAGTATATAATATATATATGATATTACACCTTTACATTGTAGTTGATCATGATATCTTACGTGTTATGCATATTTTGTACCTTTATAAATGTCTATTTATATATACTTGTAGAGAGTGTCGATGAATATGCGCATAATGTGGTACGACCCTGTATAATGCTTAGATTTCAATTTTATTCATGTAAAATTCAAAGCACCGCTATACAGATAGAACGAAAGAACAGGGGTCTCATAAAAATATAACGTCAACGCTACGATGCTTTGAAGTTAAAATAATTATAACTCTGAAGCTATGGGCTTGATAATAAAATGTATCTGTCAAAAAAAAAAAAAATAAGATATTTTCATCAATAGAATATAAATTATAAATAAAATTTGACATTCGGGATTACTGAACCGCTCAAAAAAAAAAAAAAAAATCACGTAGATGAAATATATCAAACATATTATTCGCAAAAACACATTTCTGTCGGTGTTTTGAATTTTATCAGAAAAACAAAATCAAATTCATTCATTAAACAATGTTCAATCGCATTGTCTCCGAATTGGTACACCGATATTGTATTATTATCAACTATTGTGTGTGAACGGACCATAATTATGTCGATCGTTATTGCGTTTATAATACGTTAAGTACAAAAATATTTACGTAAATTACCATACTTCGAGACGTCTAAATAAGCGTGGAATCACGTTACAAGTTTTATATACGTAAAACACCCAGATGTTTTGCATTTTGTTTTGTTATTTGGCAAATTTCGGCAATTGATAACGTTTCCTTTTGTTCGTATTAACATAATTAGGTGTAATGACAATAACAGACTACACGAGTTGGCCATCAATGTTTTCGAAAACAGTCAGGGTATAGGTAGCAACGACATTCGTCCGGCGTTGTTGAAATGATATGTTTTATTTTCATGTTTGATCGAAAACTCAATAAGATTATGATATCGACTCGGTGGAAAATCTTTTCGAGAGAGGATTATATACTTTCTCCGTACCGTACGACGCGCAATAGGACAGAGACCCGAGCCGTTCCGTTATAAAGGGGACACGGGCGTGTAATATGACGTATAAATATTTTACGCGCCCTTACGCCTTACGACGACGACACGAAATATGCGTTAAAACGCTCTTTGAAAACTCGGTTTTAATTTAAACAATGAGCGTGGGTATTAATTTGAAAACCTGCGACTTTATGCATAAATTATTCGCACCTATACATCATTTTGATGGATGAGTATGCACGCTACCGTAAAACAAGACGGAACGATCGTTGATATTTTGGAAGAAAACAATTTTTTTTTCTTTTTTTTTTTTACCACGTATAAAATATCGTGGGTTTTCGCGCGTTCTATTGAAATATACGAAATTTAAAATGTACCTACTGTGAAACGCAATTATCCTTGGTTTAATTTATACCGATATAATGAGCTTTGTTTTTGACCGACCGGTAGAAATATATGCAAATGAATAAAATCGTTTGTCATGCAGATAACGATCGGAGATAAAATACTTTTGTACTTTTATAACAGACGCACGTAGCGTACACCGCTCATGTACAGTGTCGCATTTACTATTTACGTTGGAGGGAGGATTAGGGGGTAGATCCATCCCCCTTGAAATTAAAATTTTTTTTTTGCTGTGGTTTTTTAGTATTACCTGTGTTCAGTAAATAATGTTTAGAAACTATTTGTCAATAAAGAAAACGTTCGTGTATAACATATTATATACATGATTCGTGATAATTTATATTATACTGTAAAAAACGAGCAAGGAATTATATGTACCTATTTCCAGTCATGCCATCTCGAAAACGGCTCTAACGATTTTTCTTATATTTCATATACAAAGAGTTTTCGACCTCAGGAATCCAATGGACTTAGTCAAAATTTCGAGAAAATTGAATATGAGTTTTCATAAAAAATCTTTATACAGTAAAAGTATCTGTGAGTGAGGTTCGCGGTACGGCAACGGACGGCGGCGGCTAGACGTGGCCGCCCAAACTTCCCCTTCCATATCACCGTCGCGCGACGTGATAGTTCATATCTTTATACGTTGCTAATGGAAAACCTTTCTTGGGGCCGCGGTGATGACAACGCGACGTTCTGGGTTCTGGTAACCTACAATTCGATTCTCCCTGCATGTAGCGTTCTCCCTGCATCGGACCCCCAGCGTGTCCGACGGCCAGTCGTTGAGTGATAAAAAAAAATAATACACATTTAACTATTTAAATGATACAAATAATACTTCTAAAAATTCAAACAATTAATTTTTTAAATAATATTCACAAATTTAATGGTAAATATCTTTTAATTTTACATTTTATGAAACATTTTATTAAACAGTACTTCTGCAAAAAGAACAAATTCAAAACTCAAATTCAAACTTCCGTGTATATACTTATCAAGTAAATATTAATATTTTTTTAATTAAATGCAGTTTACAAATTATTTTATGGAAAAAAATGTATTTTAAAATCATGAATTATAAAATTTTCTTCGTTTAATTACACGAAATTTCCCACGTATACCTCATATTCGGAAAGTACCAATAAATTCTTTAAGCTTTGAACTTTCAGTTTATCACTATCTGCATTGGGGAATTCGCGATTTCATGGTAAAAATAATTAACTTCATGAATTCTCCCCATAAGACTAATGCAATATTTATTTATCTTTGCACCCTTACATCTAAAAATTTTGCACGACAATCGACTATAAGAACCATACCATTTGATTCCTGAGGCTTTTCTCTAACAACCTGTATATGTCTTAGTTGGGGAATTTATTGGCCAGAGCGTCCTTAAAATCTTTAAGATATTTTTTTTCATAATACCCTAAAAAAATATAAATTTATAAATATACAAAGATAAAAAATTCGCTTGACATTTTAAGATTTTATTTTAACATTTTTTTTTTTAAAATTATAAAATTTTATTTTCGGGGATCGGCCTTCCTGGTATTAATTTTTAAACAACGTAGTTTCCTCGGGTGGTTTAGGCCGGTTTAGTGAAGAAAAGTTTTTTTTCCAGCTATGGGTATGTTAAAGCTTGAAGAAAAATTACCCTTCGTCCGATTTATAAATCCTAAATATACCATTTCCCATGTATACATATTTGTTTCGGTTAGATCGAGTCAATCAATATATACGTATGTGTGGAACCTCGGTAACTAGAAGTCGCAAGGGACCCAAAAACCAAAAAAAAAAAAAAAATTCGGCTTTTCAATACCGAGAGACTTCAATTTTATAAATACAATTTGAAATATGAATATTTGACTATCGGTATTTGTATATTGCATACATAACATAAGTATTTGTCATTTGGGTAGGTATACATTATTTTCTATGAAAGCAGAAAATCTGTCATTTTTGTCAATTATTAGAAGTGTTTTCAATAAAATTACCTAAAATATTAAGTGAAGAAAAAAGGGTTATTCCTGACTGTTGTTGGACGTATCTTCGAAGTTCATGAATTTTAATTTTCAACTAATTTTCAGCTTCAGGCATTTTATACTTTATCCATAGATTATAATCTGTCATATATTCGAGTTGGTGGATCGTAATAGGCGTCGGGTACCGAGTAACGACTTCGACTTATGAAAAAATTCGACATAATATGGAAATTCGATATACCGAAATAACTTTTAAAAAAATTCTATGCACAGAAAGTTCGTGGTACCTACCGGAGTTCCTGATTGCGATATATACATATACATAGAACCACAATGATTTTTAGTTTAGGTTCGGTCTAAGAAGTGTTACGTTTTTTCCTCAGAACTATGTTAGTCGAAAAAGTTTATGGCTTACGTCGGTGGTGCTGTCGCGGCGCGAGTCACACAAATTTAATTATACGCTTAAATACCTAAATCAAATAAGTTTGCGTCGCCGTCCTGCAATAGCGGATAGGATTTTATTTTATTTTACTCGCGTTTGATTTTCTCCTTACGGTCCACCGTGTTCTATTCGACGATAAGCCCGCGGCGGAAGAAAATTTAGTGGTTTTGCCATACTTTTTAAAGCGATTAAAACGCGTTTGACTCGCTCTGCAAAGTTGAAATGATTAAAAATGGCGGTATCAAACTCGCTCACTTGTATAGCTATTATATTATATCGGCGTCCGAATCGACGATGCGTAATATATTTATCATTCGATCATTGTGACGATGATTATTTTTTATAACTCTCGAGTCGGATTACACGCATATCAGTGCGATTTAAATCGACTTTCAATCACTCAAATAAACTACTACGATATTCCGGTCGAAACGGTTTCCTTGAAACGTATTTTCTCGAAGATTCGAAATCGCTCGAAAAACACAATATTATTATGTTATTACATACTTAAACTCTACGAATTTCTATTGTTGTTTTGAATGAGCGTCTCGTGAATTTTATTTTCTATTCATTTGACTATGGTTTTTTTGTCATTTTTCCCCGATCGCGGTGTGGCTCGAACCACTGCGACGACGTAATATTGCAACGGCTAAAGTCGTTCAGTCGAATTCATTACAAACTTTGGACTTTAATGGGAAATAAAAAAGTCGTCTAGGACGGTAAATAATGGATAAGTTTAATGTACTTTTAAATTTATTTCGCTACCGTTCGATGATTATTATACAGTGTTAGTACGTACGATAGCGCGTATAATCCGACTGTAATTTTAGTTACCGTGTGTCGAGGGGGAATCGCGTGGTGATTTAATGAAATCTTTCTTCTACTCGATCCGAGATTCCATTGCGTTCCATGTGTTCAGCGTAAACGTGGTTTGAAAACGTACGCGTCTCGTCGTCAAAACCGCTCGCATCGCTAATCATTTTCAGAGCCAATTCATTCGCAGCTGCTGTACTCGGCCGCGTCTGGTGTCGGGTACGCGTGTACGTCTATAGCATTGGTGCCCGACCCGTGGCCCGCGAAGGTATTCTATAAGTGGCCCCTTTACGAATTTTCTAAAATAAAAACAATTAAAAAAAAAAGTAAAATAATTACAAAATTTTTTTTTATATTAATTTATGAATTTTGTTTTGAATAAATATTTTAAAAGTACAATAATAATGGTAAATGATAATGATACAACTAAAAACTGTATAAAAATGTTTTACACTTATTTTTAATGAGCAAGTGGAGCTTGTATTTCTTTAACGCAAAATGAAAAAAATCTGGTTGAAATTTAAATGTTCATAATATATCCTCAAAGTTGATCAAACTAATGTGTACCTACGAAGTGTACCTCAGTCCGTAATCTTTTCAATACGCAATAAAAGGTATGAAAACAAGTCTAATACGTAAAATTATTTTTGTACTTTTTTACTTTGTGGCCCGCCGAAGAAAAAAGGTTGGGCATCACTGGTCTATAATAATATAATATGGACTATCTTTTATATTATAGTGGGTTACACGCCGTTCGCGTCCGTCCGTCGTAATATCCGTATTCTCGGCGCGTTTATCGTCAAATCATCATTATCATTATCGCCGTTATTATTCACGCGGAATCAATTGCGACACGCCGCCGTGCGCGCGCGAATCGTGCGATCGGCATCGTTAATAATATTACTTGTCCCTCAGCGTCTGGTTTTTCTCGAACGATATCATATTATTATCATTATCAATATTATTATTAAAGAGCGGATTTTTAGGTTCTTAAAACCTTAAAATATGATGCTAATATGCTTCAAAAAAAACCTTAAAATATTCTCTATATATTCTTTAAAATTGTAAATATGCAAATATGATTTTTTTCTAAAATAGTCCAATAAAAACAATAAATAACTGTTAAGCGCCATTCTCTTGGTAACAGGTAAATTATTGAATTACAAAATATGTTAATTAGGTGATGTGATACATAGATACGTGATAAAATATATTTAAAAAAACATAATAGTTTAGTAAAAAATAATAGATAACTTTGCACCATTCCTTTGGAACATAACCAATTCGATTACAGACAACTAGATAATTGAATGATTTTGAATTTTTATCACTCTTTAATCAAATTATTTTTTTTCCTAGATAAAATTATTCCTGACAAAATCACATTTTGAGATTCTCATATGTCCAAAATATGCTTTAATATGCAAAATTAATTTTTTTCTATGAACTCTGTGATAGATAAATCGTCCACATTTTTCTCCCTCGTAAAGTTGCATAAAATCAATAAAAATATGAAAAAAACCTAAAGATCCGCTCTTTAATTATTATTATTATTATTTTCGAGCGTCCAGAGTGGCCTATAGTACCTACTTACGGACACCCGTATAAAAACCGAAGGTTATAATATCGTGTACAGTAGATGTTGTATACAAACGAGATACTTGTGTGTGTGTGTGTGTGTGTGTGTGTGTGTGTGTGTGTGTGTGTGTGTGTGTGTGTGTGTGTGTGTGTGTGTGTGTGTGTGTGTGTGTGTGTGTGTGTGTGTGTGAAATCTCTCGATCTCGGTATAAAAAGCCTTCGAGTGTGTACACGATAATAATAATTATATACATTATGCACATCGAGAGGCGTTTTCGCGTGTTTACGCCGCCGGTTAACGCGGCGGCGGTGGCGGCGTGTCTGCCGTGCGTGCGATCCGCCGCTATACGCTCGGGGCTCGCCGTCGCCGCCGCCCCGCTGGGCTTTGCCGTCGGAGACCTCGCCGAGTGTTTATCGTAAAATAATAATAATAATATAATGTAATTTACGTATAATCCATAATATGTATATATGTGTATGCACGGTACGTTCTCGTTTAGACGTCGCCACGCACTTGATGAAAAAACGATACGACACGACGACGACAAACTATGAAGTCAAAAAAAAAAAAAAAAAAGAAAGAAAATGATAAAAAAATGAATGAAAACGATTTAAAACGACGTCGTCTTGACACAACCATTATAATATAACGCACATCGCGTTAAAATTTCGACTTTTTTTTTTTTTTTTTCGTCAAAAACCGTCGGCCAGTGTGTGCGCGCGCGCGAGTGTGTGACGTCTAACAACAACAAACACAGGTGTCGCGCGTACGATTCGACAACGATGATGACGTATTTTGGTTTAGTATAATACGGTTTTGACGACGGCGGCCGTGTGTGTGCACTGTCGTAATTACGTGTGGTAAAATATCATATTATTGTTATACGGTGGGCCCGTCGCAGTGTGTAACGGAAATTATTGTTTTTCCACTTTCTAATAATGTGTGTGGGTATACCCATAACGCACGCATTGTATTATTGTTATTATTATTATATTATGTTAATACTCGTGAGCCGAACAGACTCCATATTTATTATTATCATTATTATTATTATTATTATTATTATTATTATTATTATTATGTGTACGTATTGAAGACAACGCGTCGCGGGTTTCTCTCTTAAATTTTAGCCCTCTCGCACCGGTAGTGTGTACACACAGGCAGCGGTGTACGAGTATAATGCGCGTTTGTTTTCGTGCTGGTTCATACACGCGCGCACAAGTGTTCTGCGCGGTATTATTGTATTATCATAAACGTTCTCTCTGTCTCTCTCCGTTATAGACACGTGTACGGTATACACGTATTATCTTTTGCCGTGACGAGTATTATTATTATTATTATTATTATAGTCGGCTGTTTGCAGAGCGTTCAAAAAGGTTTATCTTTTGAAAACAAAACGAAAACGCTCGATCACGACGAAAAGGTCGTACCTGTACGTTTGGTTCAGTCGTTATGACGTGTAATATCGTCGTATAATACAGTTGTAACGCAAACCAAACGTTTTTATACACCGTTCCCCTGTGTATTTCGAATATTATCGCAGAGCGTATGAACGCGTGTAGGTATATCGGTAAATGACGTTTTGAGCAGCGTATACGTTCCGCCTACGTTTATTTATTCCGACCGTCAGTCGATAATAATTATTCATCGGTACTCGCGCGGTCTCGCCGTCGGTTTGTTGGAAAAACGTTTTGTTTTGTTTTGTTTTTTTTTTAAATTTACTATGCGCCCATACATACGAGTGGAAAAGAAAAAAAAAACGAATATAAAAACGTTACAGCGTCGTACAGCGTGGGTCACCGCGGACGTTCGAATTAAAATATCGTTTTATCGACCGATCTCGTCGCGTGCGTTAAACCACGTTTATTATTATTATTTATACGCGGCTGCGAGGAGCGCACAGAAAGAAAACGCACTGCAATCAAGTCCCCATTCGACGAGCCATAAATATGAAATAATTGATCGTTAGGAAAAATTATAGGCGTTTTTATTCTCTGCAGTGTACACGTTATTGAATAAAATAGTGTTATTACATTTTCTTCGCCGCCCGCATAAATCATACGCGATAACGTTGTTTCGGAATTTCAAAAAATAACATTTCCACGTTTTCCGACAAAAAATATGATACAGTCTCGGTTAATTAAATTCAATAGTTCTCGGTTGGAATAATTTATGTACGACATAGCCCGTGTATGCACAAACTGTATATTATTATGTTTGATAATAAAATCAGTGCAGTGTTCTGCATGGCAATAAAAAAAAATTATAAAAAAAATCTAATTAACAAATCGAATTTATGTTATCACGCTTTCGTGAAATTCAATTATGTTTTCTGTCCGAGACTGTGTGAATACTTAAAAATTAATTAAAAATCATAAATCACGAATGTCAATACGATATTAACTGAATCGTCATAGCATATGGATTGCCCGCGCGTGTTCATATATAATATAAACATATTCAATACACGAGTTACACATTCATGTTCTCTACTGATGCGCGATTACAAGGCGAGTCTTTTTTTCCAAATCATGTGACATTTACGGTATAGGTGAATAGTTATTTTTTCGGTTGCTTTATATTTGACGAATTAATTAAAAATTGTCTGTCGTCGTAAATGATGTGACCACATGGAATTCAACTCACAGTTCCAGTATCATTGATAAATAAGCATACATTAAATTTAATTAAATGTGCTTTATTAAAATAGATTTATTTACTCGGACGTCCGATGTGCGTACCTATTTCTAAACGTACTACTCTATACTCGATGACTTCAATGAAATAAGTACCTGTATTCAAGAACTTTTAATATTATTGTGGAGTTTTAATTAATCGAATATCGAGACGTTTAATAGTTTATTATTACGTAATTCATTTAATGACTTACTATTACCTATACTGATATTTATTGAGTTTATAATCACTTTGTAAAAATGAATAATTCGAAAAAAAATGAAATGGTGGTAGGTACACGCATATAATGGCAGATCGATCGATTGGGTGACGGATTTTTTAAAATTAAAAGACTATAAGCCCTTAAAGTTTAAACGTCTAAAGTTAATATTATTATTATTATCAATACATTCTTGTATCTGTGAAGTTTCAACGATATAAAAAGTTCGTGTGGTATTTTTTTGTACAATTGTAATTTTCGAACGAGTAAAATAAAATATTTTCCCTGAAATATGTCCCCAATGACTTCCTAATTTATTTTTTACTTTTACTGCGCTTAATTATCTGATTTCTGGTCCTGCATTAAGTATTTAATTAAGGATGTCGTGACTGGTAATTAAATTCTCGTGATATGTATCTTTTCGTGTTTTTTTCCATAACTCTGGCAGAAAATAAGCGAAAATCGGAAAAAAAAATAAATGTATCACCTATGCCAAACATTTAATTAAAATTTTACGTAGCGTGTTATGGAATCATGACTCCACCTATGTGTGGGGTCTTAAAAACAAACACTGGCATGTCTCGTGTGTGTGTGTGTGTGTGTGTGTGTGTGTGTGTGTGTGTGTGTGTGTGTGTGTGTGTGTGTGTGTGTGTGTGTGTGTGTGTGTGTGTGTGTGTGTGTGTGTGTGTGTGTGTGTGTGTGTGTGTGTGTGTGTTTTTATACAAACGGCTCATTGCTGAATTTTATTAATTTAATCGTGATCAAATAAATCGGTAAATTATTGAAATATAGTGTGTATACTTCCGCGAGAATATAAAGGTTTTTTTTTTATTCAAACACATCGATACGACGTGTTCTAAAGTGTAATTCAACAACCGGTTCGTTTAAATAATCTAAACAGCTAGTAAATAAACTCGTTAAAAAAGTAAAACCGTACGCACCCGTAAAACGTGTAGTCGGCTTACATGTGATTTAATACGTTAATAATTTTTTTCTACATAATAATATTATATATTACACACTGGGTACACACACACACACACACACACACACACACACACACACACACACACACACACACACACACACACACACACACACACACACACACACAAACACACACACAAAGGAAGTTTAGTGTAATCCAATTTATTATTTGATTACCACCTACGAAATTTGTCGAATCTAATAAGTGTTACAATTTATATGAGCCTATACCTCATTTGCATAATATTTGATTTATTACACTATTTTTTCTCGAGGGCTCAGCGGAAAGGTCTTATTGTTATTATTATTTTTTTATATATAGTTCAAACTTTAACAATTTACATACAAAATACACGCCCACGATATCACTCTATTACTGTGTATAATATACTATGTATAAATCACACGCACGGTTCCCGCTTGACACTTTCTGCTTACCTACTTTGGGATTTGATGAAAGCGTTTTGACTTTTTTGACAGTTTGGAAAGCGGAAAACTTTATTACCACGGGGTTTTAGACGTCGCCGTGAAGTTTATAACATCCACCGTCGCGCGTCTAATGTGAATACACACACACAAACACACTCACACATATATATTTTGGTACATTAATTATTATCACCGACGAACGACTGAATATCGATTTTCTGTTCATCGACGCTCAGTACACGAACACCGTACGGCGTATTTCGTGTAATAATTATGTATCTGTGACGTTTCGTACCTCTCTCCGCCTGGTCTTTAAGAGCAGCCCCTCAACGTGCGTCGAATTGTTGAAAAAATAAAAAATCGAATCGATCGACGGGCGGCCGGTAGGCGGGTTGTTTTCTAACGTGATAATTATCGCGTTTATTTTCTCTGAAATAATTATAATCACACGAAAACCGTAATCGGGTAACCGACCAACGCGCCATAATAATTACTATCGTGTTGTACTATTTAAAATTTTTACAAGGTGCATTTTTCCAGCTGGCTCACCTTATTTTTACCCCTCTTTATGCGTATTTCTGTTTTTTTTTTTTTTTTTTTTTTTTTTTTTTTTTTACTTAAAACTTTAAAGAGTTATTATAGAGCTATATTTTAATTTTTTTTTTTCACTGGTTTTTTTTTTTTTTTTTTTTTGTGATCCTTTAAGTTTTTAGCTCTATTCAATGGCAACCGCTGTTTATAACGTAACATTACGAACGAGAATACTGTTTTAAGACATTTTTTTGTTTTGTTAATCTCATTTTTATTATTGGACTAATAGCTTCAAAGATATAAGTGTATTAAGAGAAGTAGCGGCAGACCATTTTACAGGAACCCCTACTTTAACTCTTCGCCGCGTCTCTGAATTCAAAACGTTTATATCGCTTAAACCATTGATCTAATTATTATAAAACTGTAAACGTAATAATTGTATATTATCGAAAAGTTTTCTCTGCCATAATGATACCGTAGCGTACAAATAGCGGTTATCGTATCTTAAGTAAACTAAAGAAAAACCCGATAAAAATCACGCGAATAAAAAATAGTGAAACTCGATTTTTTTTCTTTCACAAAAACGTAGTTCTGCGAGTGTTTTAAATTTTACGTAAAAACCAACTCGAATTCGAGAATCGTACATCGGTTAAAAATATCGGTGAACGTGCTAAAAAATCACGCCGTACATAAAATATATAATTACGTATACTTAGAAATGAAAAGAAAAAAAAAAAAACTTTGTCTCGTCAGACGAAAAAGTGGACGCCAAGTTGAAACTGTTTTAATTTCCTCAATTATTATCGAAATATATACACACTCGAAAGTTCCAAAGTTAATGAAACGTGTATATATATATATATTATAATATAACTCGTGTACACAGACCTTGGGTCGTTACGTACTCGCACGCACGCACGGCGACCGCGTACACGACCACAATATGCTTAACGCGATTGTTTGCTCTATCAAACTATTTCACAACTGTAATAATAATAATAATAATAATAATAATAATAATGCGTAATACGACGTTCCTTGTCGTCTTCCGACGTCGACGCGACCGAACGGTTTTTGATATTTTCTCCGCCGCCGCCGAGCGTGTGCAGTCTCATAGTATCGTCTTTTGTGCCGCGGCGAGTGCGCCTCGCGGACGACGAAGAGCACGACCGTCTTCCCCTCCGGGGGCTCGTTTCCCTCTGAACAAACAGACGAAAAAATTCATATTCACGCGCGTATCGCACACCGCGTCATTTATTTCACCATAAATATTCATGGGGGCGCGTTAGGTATACGTATTATAAATCGTGAATACATTTTTCTCTCCGCGTCGCATCGCGCAGGGTACAACACGATATCGGGTGGTTCTTTATCGTCGTCGTTCCGCGCTCGTTTCCCCCCTCGTTTCAATATTCATTTTACTTTTTACAACGTTCAAAGTCAAAACCATTGTACGTTTTCCCGAAATTATTATTGTAGGCAGGTATAATATTATTACGTATTTTGTTCGAGTGATCTTTTTGAGAATTTAATCTTATTAAATGGCCTGTCCAATGTGTATGTTTGTACGCACTATTATGAAAGCGGATGATCCTTTTTTCGTTTTTGGAAACATGTTGATTTTAATATCGATTCCGATATTCAGCTCTTTTCGCCGTGCCGTGTTACACTATTGTAATATGCGGCCGGAGTTTAAGAAAACTAAACAATTCGAAAACTATACGTGGAAAAAAAAACATCAAATAAATCCGTGAATACGCAGTCGTCTTTCGTCATTCACATTGGGTTTTGCATTGAAATCCGTGTGCGTCGCGTCTCGCCGATCTCCGGAGCACCACCCTGTATAATATGTACTAAGCGCGCGGTGAAACGAGTCTCGTGTCGTGCGTATTCCCTCCGCAGCGGTATTTCACTTGCATTATTGACGCCACAGACCGCAAAGTATATAAATAATAAAAAAAAATAATAATAATGAAAATAATATAAGCCACGGCGTGTTCGTATAATACACACACACACACACACACACACACACACACACACACACACACACACACACACACACACACACACACACACACACACACACACACACACACACACACACACACACACACACACACACACACACACACACACACACACACACACACACACACACACACACACACACACACACACACACACACATGTAGCGTCTCGATGGGCGCGCGCTCGAGATGCTAGCGACGGATATCTACATGTTATTATCTCCTACGACTATAACACGTCTATCCGCCGTATATCGTTCCGCGAGATCGGAGAGCTCAGGCACTCGCGGAGGATCAATTTTTCCAGGGTTTCGTTCCGTTCCTCCACCCCTCTCCCGATCGGGATTTATTTGTTTTTACACCCGTTCTCCCGCGTGTTGGACTCGTCGAACGTCGCGACGCGACACGACGTACGTCACGGGCTCTTTATTCAGACGTCAAAGACGAAATCCCGCGTTTGACGCCGCATCCTGCTGTTAAGTGGATTGCGGATATATAGCGAGCTAAACGATCTCGATCCGTCGCCGTGTGTACGCGTGTGTACATATACAGGGTGTCTCAGCTGCACTGTTCGACCACACTGTCGATTCGACCTGACCGCGTAAAGCGTAGATTTTATATTACTCACGCGCGGGTACTGTTCAAAACGCCAAAGGCATTACGTTTTTAATTTATTATTCACATTTCATCGTTTTCGTTGTTTACTATAATATGTTATCTTCTGCATTATATTTTCTTCTCGACTTTTTTTTTGGTTTTCTCAAACGTCGACCGTTACTTTGTGACCTCGTTTGTGACGCGTTATTACGAAAGACGATACTTTTTCCCCGGAAACGTTTGTCATTTCGGTCCGATAGTGATGAGCGTTCAAAGTTTTGAGTGGCGGACAGGAGAACCGAGGGCGTCTCGGAAAAACACTCTTGACCTTCTATACTCCGGTGGTGTGAACTCTAAACGCTCGCGACTCTTAAAATTATCGGTCCATTAATAAAAACGTTCAACAAAAAAAAAAAAAAAACATTTTTTTTTTCTCCTTATTCCATGGCGTTATAAACAGCGGTTACCGTGCCGGAGGACAATGGTAGAAACCTCGGAAAATCGAGTTTACCGAAGACCACGTGGTTACGTGTTCATTGACGGAAACGCGCAGTTCTACGAGCGTTTGAAATCGAACAGCAGAGACGGCGAAAAACGCATGCGTTATATCTACCGCGGGGGGTTTCACGTCACGACCGCGTCCGTCTGTCGACCGTATTGTATTGTAATACAATTGCACGTGTAATAATATAATAACGTTATCTCGTCACGCCACCCCTCTGCGTTCGAGGGCGGAATCGCTCGCGTTCCCCTTTCGTACAATAACGACACACGTACAATATAATATGTACACATGTATTTTATGCATACACGACGGAGACGAGAAATTAAGACGCGATACGTAAAACGCGTGTCACGTCGACGTAGGAATTCCTAAAACGTCAGAACGCGTTCCGACGGAGGCGGCGACTTCCGTTCGACTTGCCGTCGAGATCCGCAGACGATCGACGCTCTCGGTGCTCGCACACGTCGTCTCGTCGGCCGTGTGTAACGTACCCACCTCTCGTATTCACGTATTCGTCACAGAACGAATGTCGTTTCGCTTATTCCGCGTTGTAGCGTCCGCTCGTCTCAGCGGCGTATATAGAAAATATTTTCGGGAGGGGCTACTATGGACCAGAGTTAAATTATTGCCGCTGTTTAGAATGACTAAAAAAAAAAAGAAGATACAGTAGGTTTCTATCTACATTTGATTTACAGAATGTCCCAAAACGATTTGAAAAACGCAATCAAATTTGTTGATTGATATTACTAAATGGTTTTTGTTATCTGTTCTCTGGGTAGGCAAAATAAAAATAAAAGAATATCGAAAAAATAAAAATATTATTAGAGACCACGTCAACGTCAACACGGTTATATTTTCCGTCGGATTAAATTCTAAATAAACATAGAGCACCATTAAAATATAACAAACGTTTAAAGTCAATTTTGAAGTATTTTGAGAGATTTTGGGGGAGGGGGGGAGCTGTAGCCAACGATTGTATTATACCTTAACAAATGTATAATATATTGATGACGAGTTCTATTATAAATCTAATAGGTGCCTTGCGGTTTGGATTTTTAACGTCCTGAATTTTAGATTTTACTCTTACTGTCGTCATATTACGCATTACCAATGGTGTTGTATTTGTTGTTTTTTTAGATAAATTAAGAAAAAAAAACTAAATCGGACGAAACTGACGATTTCACGTGTACGTTTTGGTCGAGGGTCGTGGTCGTCTAAACGGTTGAAATTAACGGTTCGTGGATGAAAAAAAAATATGTATTAACATTGTTGCTCTCTACGGTGTCGGTGTTGGTGTATTTTATCAACGAATCCTCGCTAGGATTTTGAACCGGTATTATTCAAATATGATCACATTAAAACACAATAAACAATATCCTTCATCTTAAACGCTTATTATTATAATATTTCTAATTTCTATCAATCATCATTCATTCATACGACGTATTCGTTCGTAACGCCGAGATTTTAAATAATGTCTTTGATATTTTGTCACGTTCACGTCGTGTCATTTGTTCGTCCTCGTAACGGCGAACGGTGACTTCATCATCGGCGACGGTCGGTTAATTGATGTCCGCGATGAGGCGCGAAATTTTATAGTGACTACGAAGACGACCGACCTATATTGTGGTTTGGCGGCATTGTACACGAACGCCCGTGAACCGTTCGTCACAGATCGCGCGGTCTTCGGGTAGTCGTTGTTGTTTTTTTTTACTGTTTCGTCGAAGTAAATAAATAAATACCGTTCGTCTCCGAACGACTCAACCGTGCCAGAATTTGCTACACCAGCGGTTCTCAATCTTTTTATATTCACGTACCACCTACACAGTTTGAAAATTTTTACGTACCACCTGACGTTTTTTTTTTTTTCTTATTAATAATTTTAACGTTTTTTTTTATACCTGTAGAATTTCATTTTATTAAGAACTACAAAATTATGACAATATAAGACGTATTGTATGCACAAAAAGAAATTAAATTACATAATATGTAAGTACAAATAATATTATTATTATTATTATTATTATTATTATTATGGTTTACTTCGTTATTCAGTACGACGGTTGGTTTTGTTTTGAACGGACGATGACGTCCAAATCGGGCTCCATATGGGTAACTCAAAGCCTTAAATCACTTTCTACGTTTAATTTATTTCTATATTAAATTTTTTTGTGCGGGAAAATGTATTTTCGCACAGACAATAGTTGTCACAAAAGAGATTAGAAACCGTAGAACTTGTGTGAATAATGATTCATTGTAATTTTTTTTATAAAAGGAGATTTTCATCGCGTATCACTTATGAGCTTTCCACGTACCACTTGTGGTACGCGTACCATAGTTTGAGAACCGCTGTGCTACACCGTCACGTCGGATTTCGAACGTCGGAGACACGACTGCGACTTATGCATGTCGTATAATATGCTAGAATAAACTGTCGTGTTTTTTTTTTTTTTTTGGTTTTGTTTATTCTACGTCGACTCTTGCCCACGCACGGTGAAAAAGAAAATTCTATCATCTATACGATTTTTCTCCCGCAGTCGTAGGTTCGAAGTGCACTGCCGTGCCCCCTCCCCCCTTGATACTTGTTCGTAGTTTTCTTTTTGTCGCGCGGTCCGTCCATTGTTGTGCTCTTTCTTCTATAGTCCAGAGATGCCTCGACGACGACGATGATGATGATATAAAAAAAACATTGTTATATTATGTTATTGTATTATCATCATCGTCGTTATTATTTTGTTATTATTATCATTATTCATTACTATTATCACGGTCGTCGCCGCGTCCGTACGTTTCTATTTTGCGATGCTCCGGTTCGCCCTCGACACTGCTCGACAGTGCCACAGCGAAGTCGCGTACGATTCACGAGCAAAAGTCAGGTTTTTTATTTCGATTATTTTCGATTTTGTGTTCGAAGTCTTTGGTTGGTGGGGAAATCGTAAACAATTAAGTGAAAGTAACATAATATCGTACATAGTACCGTTTGTTTTTATTTTAATTGCATTATCGAGGGGATGGTGGTTTTCGGTGTAATCGTCGGTGAATGTTTGTTTCTTTTATTGCAAAACAATGTATCGAATATTTATATTTTTTATTACGACGTAAGAAACGTAAGCCAGTTCTTCGGTACCTACAACAATAATAGCGCTACGAATCCACAGGGTTTTTAAGTACTCTCACGATTTTGAATAATGAGCTTACCGAATCTCTGAATTTGAACGTTACGTCAGCTAATTTGTGCGACGGATTCGCGAATCTTTCTAAAGGGAACATTTTTTCCCTCGTTATTTACGTCTGGTATTGACAGGTCCGGGCTAACAGCAAAACGGACTGAAGTTTTACAAAGGACCCTTTTAAATGTTGATTTATATATATTTATATATAAAGCTTTACGAACGTTTATGATTATTATATTATAATCGAAACAAAATAATAAAATATATTTTTATCGATAATTAAGCGATGTATCCATGGTGCAGTCGACGTGAAAAATAACCATCGTTAAAATGAGAAATAATAAGCACCCAACAGCAATTTAACAATGAGACTGATTTTTTGGGTGAAAATAAAAATCAAGGGGCTAGGCTCTAGCCTATTAAACCGTTTCATAAATGATCAAGGCCAGTGCCTGTGGTTTGTCTACGAGACCGCTGGTGGCCGGGGGTAATCACTTCTTCATACGCGGTTCACAAACGAAAATCATTTGTTTGGAATTTCAAAATCCAAACGACGGGTACTCGAATAGTGTTTGGTGAGCCACCCCTTGTGGAGCTCTTTTCCTCTCTCTCGTTCTCTCTCTCTCTCTCTCTCTCTCTCTCTCTCTCTCTCTCTCTCTCTCTCTCTCTCTCTCTGTCTCTCTCTCTATGTTACGACGACGACAACGATACTTTCTCTCGGCGGGTCCGGGGTTTCTCGCAGCCGGGCTCTCGTGGTCGACCGTTTTCGACGAACATGTGCACTCGTCGTCGGTGAACGCGATCGTTTTCGAGTCGTGTTTGTTTGTAAACAAACGGAGAACAGATACCGCGACCACGGGAGTCAGTGTCAAGGTCGCCGACCGATAATAATAACAACGCCGTCTCGCGTCATCGTGGCGCGCGTCACGTCGCGCCATCTGTTAGGCGGTCGACTCCGCCGCCGCCGTGTTTTTCGCGTCGGTCGTCCGCAGATGTCGCTGATCCGAGCCCGCGGTCGTCTACCCGGACGGGACTTTTCGCACAGATGTCGCCCCGTGTTCCGCTCCGAGGTCGGTATAACTAGCGATGGGCTGTGGGTAAATACCCAACGGGTAAGAAATATATTTTGGGTAAATACCAGGGTATTTATCCACGTCGTTTTTTCCTTTGAAAAATTGGGTTTTTTTTTTTTTTAATATGGCTATACTGTTTTATCTTAAATTTTGTTTGTAACCAAGGTGGATATATCTGCACCTTGGCTGTAACATAAATATTAAAGTATATTAAAATATCACATGATTACAATACACACACGGTAGAAGTCTTGCTTTTGCGCTTTTTTTCGTTTTTCCTTTTTTAATGTAATACAAATTATTTATTTTTATTGTTGCTTAAATTTGTGAACCATAAAATAAAATTATGGGAAGAAAAAAGGACATAGTGCGTAAATACTTTGAACAATTCATATCTAACGATAAACGTCAGTCATGCTAGTTTTGTCAAAAAGAGTATAATATGAATGTGAATAAAATGAAAGCACATTTACTTAAATGTTCAAATTGCCCACAACAAATAAAACAAAAATTTTATTCGAATACAACTTCTAATGTAACTGAAGATCAAATACAAACAGTTGATGAATATGATGCTCATTTAGCTGTCAATTCGCACAAGCCTTTAACCATCAACACATTTTTTGATCACATGAATAAATCAGAGAAAGTAAGTAAAATAATTAATTTAAAAAAATCACATTAAATAGTAAGCTTATTTTGTTTATTATTTATTACCAATGTATTATTATTATTTAAATACAATATTTGCTTGTTTAACACTAAAAACTTGGTACCTACCTGTGTAGGTGTAATGTTTAATTACATAAATTGACAAAAAAATTTTTTTTTAATTTTACATTATTACATATGTATTTAAAATGTACAAAAATCAAAATGTTAAGGATTACCTATATGCTATATGAAAATTACAACTTATAATAAATTAAGTACCAACATAAATAATATTGTATTCATGACTATTATAATTTATATGAATATATACAAATTATAATTTATTATTTTAATACTGGTGTTGTATCTTTCATATTATTTTATATTTATAAATTTATAAACGATCTATGCTTATTAATTTATGTTTTTTTTTTTTTTTACTTCTACTTATCATAATATTTTTTCATTAAGTAGATATTTAGACTTAGTTTAAATCCATTTGAATTAGGTCACATAGTTCTCTAAGTTGTTATATAATAACATTTATTAAACTTATCTGTTTAAATAAAAATTATAAAACTATAACTAATCTAGGTATTTTGGCTTGGATCACCACATTTTAACATTTGTTCGTTGATGAACAAAATTTTATTGAATATTTTTTATTTGAAGTAATTACCCAAATTATCGGGTATTTATTTTAAATATCGGGTAAATAACTAGGGAATTTACCAAAAATATATTTATCGGGTATTTGCCCATCATTACGCTCAACTCAATACGAACTAGAATTGTCGATTGGAAATTTGGGTGTATTTAACATTTCTCCGCTCCTCCGAACGTGCGCCAGTCGTGTGTGAATAATATATAGTATATTTTGTCAAAAATCTGCATTCGATTAACATTGAAATAAATGTTAACTTCTCAAGTATATAAAACCCACTAGGTAGAATCGATACGTGTCGATTTTTATTCAAGAACAATTAATCTTTTTTTTTGTGTGCGTTTTCATTTATGAAACATTTTGAACGTTATTTTTCTGTGTATTAAACATTTTTGTTTTTTCATGTTTATTTATCGATTTCAATATTGTACAAGTATAAAAGTTTTGACACAAAATTGGTATTTATTTTCTATTTGACCTGAACCGAATTCAAGTATCATTTTCGCTCAAAATATTGTTAGTTTCTAGTGGAATGGACCGTGTGATATTAATAACTCGAGTTTCTATTAATAAAAACGGTATTCATAAATACGAAAACGTTTTTATATTGTCTCCGTATTATTAACATTTTTACATTGTGTTAATGTATATAACGGGAAATGTCTGAAATTGAATTTTAAGAGATGTGGTCGTAAAAGACTTGGAGAGGGTTGGCTTCAGCATTTTCAAAGGATATATGGATCGCCCATAAAGTGCCGGTTACAACGTTTTGGCATGGTGTCAATTTTTTTTTTTTTTGTAACTCTTGAAATATAACTTATGAAGTTTGGATTCGAGCATAAAATGCAGGTGTTCAAAACGGTTCAAGTAATACAATTCGTTATGAAATATGTCGAGTGTTTTTATTTTTGTTTTCGGTGCGCACAAAACGTAAACTTAACATTATATTTACCTTGCAAATTCGTATTTGTTTCCATGCGATAACTCGGAAGCCGTTATGGATTTATAGGGGAGTTTGTACGGTGTTTACATAATCGTTTATCACAACTTACTGTGTATATGTTATCTTGTCGTTCATAAAATTCACATTTGACGGGATATCTTTGGTGTGAGTGTTATGTAATTGAAATGTTTTTTTTGCATACTTGTGTGTGTGTGTGTGTGCGTGTGTGTGATTTACAACTTGGAAATTTCAAAAGTGAACGTAAACGAACTCTGCAAAACTTACGAGTAGTAGTAAGGTATCAGTCTAACTGTTCAAAACTTGATTTCCTTTTTGAACGAGTTAAATTTTAGATAACTTACATTTACGATTGTGATTCATGACAAAGTATAAGCTATGCATTTTAAAAACTTTCCAAGCTAAATTATTTATTCAACATTATTCAAAAAATATATACGCTCGCGAGTACGTACTAAAAAGCCTGTTACTGAATGTTTTGATAAATGTGCGTATTAAAATTGTTAGATCTACCTGAGTTACAATACAAAATGTTATTATTACAGTTGAATGAATGAACATTGTGTAATATTCGCTCGTTTTCATAACTAATAAGTATAATCTCGTATTAAATATTTAAACTTTTCATTTTGTTTAGTGAACACAAAAAAGAGTTATCTTTTTATGATCGTAAGTTATAAGTAGTTTACGAACATGTTTTTTTAATGGGTTAATCCCATTTCCTCTCGTTATTCGCGTAAAGACGTGACGCAATGGTAACAATAGTAATAATTAATGAGTATTATATCATAATGGTAATCGTTTGAGAACGCGCATGAAAAGTGTAAAATATTTATGATTGAAAATATTGATTCATATTTGTTTATACTCTTATTGTACTCTTGCTTTTTATTTTATTATTATTTTTTTTTTTTTATTACAATATGTTTGCATTGAAAAATATAATATGTAAATGGGTTACTGCACGACTAGACGACGCGAGGGAATTTTCTCACATATTTACATTCGAGTGTATTGTAATATGCGAAAGGTGTTGTTGTACTATAATATGTCGCATCTCGTTGTGACAAATTCATATAATATTATACTTGTCGGAGGGTCGGGAGAAAAATAGAGATTTGATCGACTCACTTCGATTTCATATTATAGAAAATTGCTGCATTCGTGTTCTCGCAGTAAACGATTCTTGCACCGTAGGCGCGCGCGCTCGTATAATGCCACGTTGACGAGTGATTCTGTTCGATCCCATATAAGAAACTGTAATAATATTATGTTTTCCGTACCGAGAAATGCATCACGTCGAAACGAATTCTGTGGCGATCCACTCTATGTCGTGTTTCAACGACTCAGGTAAAAGTGAATTCAAGTTTTAGGCCCTACAACTGGTTAATGGTACAGGGAGTTCTTGCACGGTCGCTGTTTAAACACTTTATCCATAGTGTGTAATAATAACGGACACTTGAATTTTTTTTTTCTTGTACGTTTTTTATGAAACAATTTATAGGTACTTATTTTAATTATTTCTTTGATTTTTAATTTTTTGATATACTATGAACTACTATTTATGACATAAATAAAACGAAAACGTAAATATTACAAAAGAAAATATCCATTTTTAAAATTTTTTATGGGACATTTTTATTTTAAAATTGTATTATTGGGCCAACGGTTAAACAGATAATATCACGGGAACTAGAAGCGCCGATAAGTGGTGCGTAGAGAGCTCAGCGAAACCACTTTGCGTTTCGAGCCCCCCAATATTATGCTTACAGATCTCATCAGTTCGATTTTTGTTTGCGAACTGTGTGTGAACGCTCGTTGGCTCTAAACGCTTTTCGCTCGTTTCATTACAGAACGGACGTGGAACAGAGACATTTTTTTTTCAACATAACCGTAATGCTGTACTCTTGGCCGTGCTACGTATTTCCCGGCCGTACCTCTAGGTTATCGTTTTCATTTTTATTTATTTATTTATTTATTTATTTTTTGTTCCGATGCGATGGATTTTTATTCGTTCGCTTATTGTTTTTCCTCTGTAATTCTTCGGGATTCTCGGCGCAACTTATTTTGTAGTTCATGTGTGTACATAAGAACCTCCGACACGTTTCAATTCTCGATTATCGAACAAATCATTTATTTATGTGCGATGTAATAATAACTCACGTTGTATCTATTCCGTCGAAAGTTATTTCTGTTCGCTTCGATTAAGTCCGCTCTCCGTTTGACGCCACGATCAGCAGCTCGTCTGTCGTCCACTCACTCCTCTACACATGTATAATCCTCCGTAAAAGTTTATACACCAGTTGTTTAGCACACAGACGTAGTCATCGACGAATTATTGTATAAACACACACACACACACACACACACACACACACACACACACACACACACACACACACACACACACACACACACACACACACACACACACACACACATACACGTTCTCATTCGTACTCACTTCCATGTGTGTGTGTGTGTGTGTGTGTGTAATGTGTATGTATCACAAAAGGACATTAGGATTGTCCGTTTGGTTCCGACTGATTTAGTGGCCATAAAGTTTTTCGTCGTAAATCAATAGGAAGTAAAGAGGAAACAAATTTATAAGAACCAAAGGAGAAAAACGTAAAAAGAAGAGAAAAAAAAAGCTATTGTCTGTTGGCCGTCAGTGATGGTCGTATAGTGTATGCGTTATTAAAAAAAGTTTTGCGCGCAATTCTTTTAAAAAGGTACAAAGGATTCAGGAAACTCGGCATGGTCTGACGTGTTCGATCGGATGTATTACGTATTTGTATGAAGATCGAATTCTCTTTATTAATATCGTTATTTTTCTTCTTCTATTTTTTTTTCTGTGTGGATTTATATTATTTTCGAATTGAATTAAAACGTATGTGACGTTGGTATTTCGTTCGTTTATTTGAAATTTGGTGATATCGTTTTTCATACCAGATTAAAAAAAAATATATATAATATGTATATATTTTTACTTTTGTATTTGAATCGACGTCAGAAAAAAAAGGAAATCATTTCACATTAATTCATTATCGTTTCGGCGCAAGTTTCTAAAAATTGGCTCTATGTGGGAGTTTGATAAAATTACACTTCTGTGGAAACTCCTTGGCGGCTTTTCGTATTGGGGCGTAGGCAATTAAAACTTTAAGTTGGGCCCAGTGAAAGTTAATATTTAACGGGCGTGACCCTAAATTCGGTGCTTTGAAATGATTGGGCGATTTTTTTCTCCGAGATTGCTCGAGACAAGTGATTTATATTACGTTCTTAGTCTTAATTAATTATTAACAACATGCGTTCTGGCGTTCATACCATCAAACGTTTTTTTCTTTCGGATTCTTTTAAACATCGGTAGTTGAGTCGGTGTTCTTAAAATTATGTTTTTATTAAAACGGAAATCCATAAATTGTATGGATATGGTTCACTTACATCATAAACTGCTCTATAAAAATAAGAACGCGTTATGTTCGGTCAAAGCTATTGAGTATATTTCGTTGGCCATGGACCATTTTAGATTGTTAAATGTGTTTTGCTTATTAAACGGAAGTGTTAAATAAATTATTCTTAGCAAAGTGTAAATAGTTTTATTTTTCATGCTAGTTGAATGTATCAAGAACAAAAATATTAGATTACATTAACATATTATTTTTGAGATGGAAAATAGTGACAAATATGCAAGTATCTTATTAGTTATTATATATTCGTATACCTATGATTTAAGTGTATTTAGGTTTTTCCGTCTCCGTCGTTGTAATTTTAAAATAAATTATGCTTGAGAAAAAAGAGAAGATCAGTGATTCTCTAGTGAAAATGATGATTCAGATTTAAAAGTTGGAATGAAAAAAAAGATATATCTATTTATATATAATTACTGGTTTGTATATCTGTCCGGGACTATTGTATTGACAGTAAAAAAAAAAAATATATTAACGAATCAATTTTTTTTTTTTTTTTGAGATCATCATTTGTTAACTTTGTGGTACACATAACAAATGCCCGTCTGAAAGCTGATTTTTATCCAACGCAACGGTATATTAGTTGAAGTCAATGACTGTCTGCAGTAAGGCTGTAATTATGTCTTTCGTTTTATTGTGTCTTATTCGCTTACACGCGTTATGTTGACGATGGAAAACTCGATCGTCGGTCATTGATAAGCTGTATTCGGGACCAGAAAGTGTATAGGACTGGTCACGTATTATTTTTAGAATTATCAACAAGGATAATATTGTTCCGGTGCCCGGCATCATGTCAGATTCTTAATATCGATCTCGGAACACAACGTGGTTTAATTATGTCTCGTTAACGGTTAACAATATATGAGCTTACGATACTGATTAAATGTCTCTCTCGTATAATAGTGTTTGTCATTGGACGGTAAATACTCATATTTCAAATTATTCCGTCGTCATTACATTGGTAATTTTATACAACATTCAGGGATCTCGTTATTTTTTCCATTCATAAATTGCTTTGTTTTTTTTTTCCATAAGAACATTAAAATTATAAAAACGAGTGCTTTATCTGATCCGTTATTATTTTAAAATACGAAACTATGGGTAACTATAATGATTTCTTTTACAGGTGTGTATAGAATAGATAAAAGATACTAAAATATTCTTTCATCAATAGCTGAAGTCTCTTAATGTTATTTTTATTTCTTGGGTCGCGTCTTTGAATTAAATTGAATTCAGGTCAATGTTTAACGTTTCTTATCGATCATCATTAAACTCAGTTCTATCACTAATGTTTTTTGAGATCAGACATAAACTAAAAGATGACGTTTTTTTTCCTTTTTAAATTACTCAATGCAATTATCTGATTAGTTGTTATAATTAAAATTTTCAGTCTAAGTTGTAATATTGGATTATTTTTATATTCAAATTGATAAAAAACGTCCTTTAATATATTTGCCATAAAAGTTTTAATGTATATTGGTTGTAATCTCGTGTCTAAGATTTTAATTGTTTGACCGTTGTACATCGATTGAAATTTGAACTTTTTAAGTGAATAAATGATTGAGTTTCAATTATTTTTAGTTATTTTCGTTATTATTCGAAATATATTTTTTTTATTGTATTTGTGAATATAATTTTATACTGCGGAATACAGAATTTAAAACTATACTCGTACGGAATAGGTACGGTATTCACTTAAATTGTTTGAAATAAATAATGATGACGTATTTTAGAAAAAAAAAATATGAACAGAAAAACGCATATTAAACCAACATAGTTACTAGTTGAAGTGTTTTTTCATCTGAAGAGCTCACATCATTTATTGATTCTGTTCTTGCTAGAAGTTAGAAGATTACTGGATTTGAGACAGTAGTAGTCTCGTTTTTTTTTTTTTTTTTGTTAAATGTCAAAACCACCAGATTTACTGTCACGTAGATAAAAAAAAAAAAAAAAATTAATAATAAACAAATAAAATATTTAGCAAAGACTTTTGTGATGGAAGAAACTTAAAATCCAATTACTTGAGGCCGAAGCAAAAAATACATAGAATTGAAATATTTTAACTCAACACTCGGAAAATATTGTTATTAAACGAACAGTATACACGTTTTGATTAGATCGTCGTTGATAATTCGACGAAAAAATCATAGCACTTTTTTTTTTTATTATTCAATTAAGTATGTAGAAAACGTAAATTCAGTCTGTACGGCATATAATTTGATTTTCAAGCTCATCGTAAAAAGACGAATTTGATTTTGAGTTATTGTTTTAATATGTCTTCTTGTGTATATAAATGCATTACTACGGAAATGACGAATTAACAGTCTATTATTATTTATTTGTTGTAAATACGTACGGCGAAACGTTAACATACCTGAGACGCTTTCAGTTGATGGCATTTTGTCCGATAATCGGAGGTTTTCATTATTTAGAGAAGACTCAAGCATCTAAAATTTAGAAAATTTTAGTCCAAAATGGTTTTTTTAAATAAAGATAATATGGGTATCACAACCAGCTTGTGTTTAGTGTACCGTATTTAAAATTGGTCCCCCGTTTTCTTTATTTTGAAAAACGTGTACTCGAATGAAACATTTCTTCTTAAATATTTGTCATAAACGTTTTTTTTTTTTTTTTTTTGATTTATAAGGCATAATACTTTTGTGTGTCGGATGTCTAATAATTATAACCCTTTTAAAGTTTTGACATTCATCTGAATTTGACCGTGTTTTAACACCCATTAATTTTAAAGTTGAACAATTATTTAACAAAGAACTTATTTTCTTATAGGATAAATTCATTGTTTGTCTGAGTTTTGTTTTTTCTTTTGTTTAGAAATATTTAACGAAAAATGGAATGTATTTTTTTTTCACGGTTGATTGTACGTATGGTAGTTAACTAGTAATTACTAACCATTTTATTGCTATAATCGTAATTTTTTCTCTCTGAATTTATATGAAATAAAAAAAGTGTTTTAAAAGTCGAAAGACATTTTAAAGATCTGTCATGGTTTTTAGAATGTCTGTTGGAATGTTGTTAGAATGATTTAAAATCACATATACGTGTTAAGATTATAAATTATGTGCTGTTAGCTAGTAAAAAAATACTTTTTTTTCAATGTTATGAATATTCAGCGTCTCATAAGATTAATTATATTATTTTGGAATAAGTCTCAATACATTGTGTAGAGATTTTTCGAATGTTTTTTGAGTGAATCAGTATTACTTTTCAATGTTTTATCCATCGGCTATTTGATAATTTTTTTAAATTCTGAACAGAAAGAATCATTAATTTTACAATATTATGAAAATATTTTCATCGGAAACAGATTTCAAAATATTGATATGCCTTTAAAACGTTCCTAAGAACGCTCTGAAGCACTATTATATGAATTTTAGGATATTATGAGAAATCGGTATTTGTATTTGGGTAAAGATATTTTTCTTAATATTAAACATATGCATCATGAAAACGGAAAAATCGGTAACATTAATAAAACGGTTTTTTATTTATTTATTTTTTTATCTTATTCTAGTTTTAGGCAAATATAACGTTGAATGTAGAACAAATTTTTTTCAACAGTATCACCACACACTGGCGTGGATTTTAGTGCGTGAACGTATGCGGGCGTCAAACTTTCATAACTTTTATAGTGTCCTGACCACACTCACTTTTAAAGTATTACATTTTTTTTTCGTTCTTCCGACGTTTACAAATCATCCTTTTAACGGGCGGAAACACTGTTTGAATATTATGTGTGAATTTCACTAACAATATCCCTGGGGGAAAGAAGATCGGGAAACACTGGTAATTCCGTGCCGCGGAATTGATGCGAAACTCGTTTTGCGCCAAACAATGTGGAAATTCCATCAAATCACATTAGATGACGAATGCCGTTGTCGAAAGAGTGAGACAGATTGAATGGAAGAGAGAGAGTGAGTGAGAGATAGAGGGTGTGGCGGGGATATTCATGTATTTTTGATGCCATGTAATAATAGGAAAATGCTTCCAATGACGGTGGCTGTTAGTATTGATATATGACGGGCGTATTAAAGATGAAAAATGTCTTATATTGTCGAAGTGCGTTTTATTTGTGCAATCACGCTGGTTAAGTAGACGGATGGTGATGAAATATTAAATATTTTCTAGTGCATTAGCGTTATTTATTTATTTTTATTGAAATTTGTATTTGTATTTCGCGGAATTTAATATAATTTTTTACATTCGAGCAAATCCCGATGCGTTATTGTTATACATTATATAATATGCATAATATATAATATGTGTGAACGTATATCTTTTTTCGTCCTCAACAATAGTATACATTGGTATTAAGTTAGTATTGGTATAAGGCAGGGGTCTTCAACCTTTTTAAGGAGAGGGCCACACATTGTTTTCTACAAATCTCGCGGGCCGCATCCGTACTAAAAACATGTGTTTTATACTAAAATTCACTTTTACTATTACAATTTTCATGATTAAATTTTAAATTACAAACTATTATTAATATCATTAGTAATTTACTTTGTTTTATCGCACTTCCCCCAATTTTTTCAATATCGATGGCTCATGGTCGTTTTAATTTTATCGAAATAGAATAGATGCATGCTATATTTCAAATGTTATCGCGGGCCGCAAATAATGGCAAAACGGGCCGCATGCGGCCCGCGGGCCGCGGGTTGAAGACCCCTGGTATAAGGAATTTCAACCGATAATAATATGTCTTCCAGTTTGGAGACATACATTGTTCATTACAATTTCGGTATCAATAACAAAACAGGATTAAATGTTTATTCATAATTAATTGATAAACAATTAAAATATTAAGGATTATTATAGGTTACTAAGAAACAACAGCGTTTTACGAAATCGGTTACGCGAAATCGCCCATAAAAAAAAAAAATGTGTATCCAGTCCAATACCATATGTATACGTTAAAACCTACTCAAAATGGAATCTAAAATTCCATTGGTATATTTAGCCCGGTGATTTTACATTACTAACGTATAATGTTACAATTTAAATACATTTTTCTACATTTTATCTACTAACAATTAAATTTGTTGTTTTTCAGCAATCGTCGTATGGAGGGTCTCCGTCTCCTGATCTGATGTTGAAAGAAGGAAATCTGCGACGGGTAAGTGTTCGTACTGCAAATATTTAGTTTAGGTGAAGAATATTATTATTGCAATAGTTAGAGAGCATAAATGACAACAAATAAAATTCTTTCTTTTTACTGGTATAGAATAAATATCCGGATTTATAGCTCGGATGTGATTTATCGCTCTCTATTATCTTCCGGACAGGGGCCAAATGGATTGGAAATATGGTATTTGCGATTAATTTGGGAATAAAAAGAAAAAATGTATCTTATCTAGGATTCCGTTTTCGTTTGGACAAAAGCAGAAATACGTATGTGTGTTTTCGACCGCTACGAAAGTACGTACATAATGTCTCCTATACAGAAAATACATTTTTTTGTTAAACATTTACATTTTTGAGTCATGGTGATTTTTGGATTGGCAGTGTCTTTGTCTTAATCGGTTCAAATTTTAATTACCTGTTTGGCAACTCGTAAAATAAAACGAGGTTTCGCAATAAAGAAATTCTCGTTAAAATGTTTGCGATAAGATAAGTACAGGTACACCGTGCAGACAGTTTGCGTATTATGATAATTTCATTGTTTTTTTTTTTTTTAATGTTTTTACGACTTAATATAATACACGACATATTTTAAATTAAAAAATACGTTTACAATAAACACAAAGACGGTTTTATCATCGAACATGAATATAAGGTACCAAAAACCTGTCGTAAAAAATGTATTTCATTTTTTTTGAAAACTGTTTTTCAAACTATTCAATGAACTATTGAATGTTACTGTGTATTTACGCATTTTTATTAGAATATTTTTTCTGGGTTAACACGTTTTATTTTGTCTCTTTTCATTTCGTTTTGTGGTGAAAAAATAAAAAAAAAAATAAAAAATTATTCGTAAATTTATTTCATCCAAGCAGTAACTTTTCTTGGCCGTCTACATGGTGTTTTAAATTTCAATTCCTAAAACTTCCACAACATAATGTATTACGAGTTACCTTTACACGAATATTTTGCTGCACAAAAGATAAATTAACATACGCTTCAGTATGTGTTTGAAATGTGTAGAGCAACAAGACAAAATTGAACTTTGAATGTAACACAATTATGGTTTTACTGTAAAATTATTTAAATTGTGGTGTAGACATTTTAATTCAATGAAAAATAAAACGAAACGTTTGGTTCCGATCAGGTAAAAGTCTTATACTAAAAACAAAAGGCGTTTTTTAATTTTTTTATTTTTTAGTGATATTCAATTTTACGTGTTTTTTTTATTGCATCATGATTTATGATGTTATTGTTTGGAATTTAAATTGAATGTACTTTGAGACATTTAAATTACTCGGATGAATTTATCGCATTTTTCTGCTTAAACATTATTGTTAAGTATCAATAAAATAATAATAATAAAACAAAAAATTACAATGTATTGGGTTTTTTTTTTTTTATTAAAATAGAAAAATTTACAATCTGTAACATATGTACAATAAGCAAATAGGCTAAAAATAGAATAGTATTTACATCACATGGCTAATATGAGGAGGGAGGCTGTCCAGTGACAGTACCCTCAGGTGGCATTTAGGTTAGGTATTTAATAAATCCCTGCACCAACGTCTTTTTAACCGACGATGAGGGTTTTCAGGCAAGTTTACTGTACCTTGAATGGCAATAAGTGGGTTGGCATGAGTAGCTAGTTTTGAAGAGATATATTGGTTAAAAAAAAATATAAAAATTTTACCGGATTACATTAGATGTGCTACATTGATCTAAGATATTGTCGAGAGATATTATTTAAAGACCTAATTTTTTTTACTTAGAAGAGTGAAAGCGGTTACTCGTTGTTGGGAATAGATCACGTGGACATTTTCTTTAAAGATGACCACTGGAGGATGGCTCCGTAGTTGATGGGAAATTGAAAACGAAAATGTGGTCGAGGTCATGAAGAGGGAGATAGGTGAAACATGAAAGTATTATCATGGAGATTATTATATAGTTGTAAATCGAGTGAAAATATTGTATGTATATTTAGCTGGAGGAGTAAAGTTTGTGTTTGGGTGTATCAGGGTGAGTGCGTAATTCAACATAGGTTAATTAATTGAAATCATTAGAAGAGAATTGTTTTTTTTTTTTTTATATTCCATGTGATATGTGTGTTTGTAAAATAATTGTTTCAAATGATTATCTGCAGCAGTATGAATGAGCTATATTATTGATGATATTCTGTTCGTTTTATCGTCTTACGGTTTAATTAAAAAATTGTTTTGTTTTTGAAACTGCGAAAATCGTGTTTATCGTGTTTGTTGATTTACGTTTTACAAAAATAAATAAATAAACAAATAATTATAATTAAAACAATAACTCTCGCATTACCATGACACTATAAATATTTATGTCCGTCAGTAAATGTAAATTTATCGTGCAAACTTTATAGAATCCAAGCGAATCCCATACTGTACCGAGAACGGTGTATTTAAAAAATTATTTCGGACGAACAGTACCTAAAAGCCAGTAAGACGAGTATATATAGGGCAAAGTGCGTTTTCTTTTTCAACGCAATTTAATACGTCATAGTTTTTTTTTATTCTCCTTCGAACCGTCAGCCCTAGCTATAACCGCAATATTACAGTACGGCGTGTGCGTTCCTGTGGTTATTCGCGCGCAGTTCAACACGGATTCCACGTGGTTTTTAAAACCGTTTGGTAAATATTTAGTTTCCGTCGTCGTGTACACGCGGATGAGTGTATACGATAAACGCACGTATTTAAAATATCACCATAATTCAAGAGGAATAGGTTGAGTTTTCAAAATTTTAACGTTCCTAGTGGTATTGTTTCGTAGTTTATTTATTTATTTCGTTTTTGTTTCGTTTGTTTTTTTTTTTTTTTGCTTGTCGCCATAACGTCTGGTTACGTCGCAGATGTGACAGCTTCAGCGTATAATTTGTTATTGTAATGAGCGTCCTCCGTGGAATATTTAAAGCAGTAAATTCACTCGGGTCCCGCACACGCCCGAACACTGTACACGGCATATCGTTATACAATATAATATATATATACGTCTGTCTATATCGATTTATGTATATATTGAACACGTGTATGGTGTGCGCTATATATATATACCCGGGTGAGCAAAAGTCAGGGTACGCAGTCGAAAAATAGGCTGCATACGAACTGAGTCCCAGTATAACCTTTTAGGACGAATTGGGTCCCGGGTTGTTTTAGGGTATATTTTATTTTATTTTTATAAATTTACGCCAATCGGCTTTTTACATAGGTATAACAAAATAACATTGTATATCTATTTTTTAAAACAGCAGGTAATACTGGGGATGGTGATAAGAGTGACGGAAAAAATATGTTCTATTAAGGCCAAAGATAAAAATTATTATTATTTGACGAGCGCATAGCTCTGACTAAGGGATCGTTCATCAGGAAGTTGGACCTTGAAGTAGGGAGGTGGAAGGGCTCTTGAGATCTGGTATGGAAACTTGAAACACGTATATTAATGCGCTCCAGGAGTCGGGATGCGTCAACCTTCCCATGAAGTAGGTAAATACCGATTGAGTCAAGTGAAATTTGAGGTTTAATACGACTAATTGAGTTCATATTTTAATACTAACTGAGTCTCGTAAAATAGAATATAAATATATTATAATGATGTAGGGGTATAATATAATATGAATAATTTGTGTATGATTAAATAAATGTAGATAATGATAAAATAACATTTTTATATTGGTAATAATTTACGGGATAAGCATTGTACGTATTCAATAGTGTTAAATTTACGGTGATCATTATACAAGCGACGATAGGAATAAAATCTAAAATTCCCTGCCCATAATATAATATGTTACTATATATTATCTGACGAAAGTCATAAAAATGATATGAACGAAACGTATACACCTCTATATAGGTATATTCGTGTGGAGCGGCTTTTGAAGCGCGGCACGGCTGTGGGGGACATGGTTTCCGCTGTCTGGACTCAGGGCGGTTATTTTATATTTTACTCAAAATAATCCTCGGACTAAATTCGTATACAATTAGTTTCCTGGTCCCGGACTCAATTAGTATACATCTCGTTTGTACCCGGGACTCAGTTAGTATATTATTTTTTCCCCGTTCAGGAGTAGGGACTCAATTAGTATACTGCGGGAAAATACACATGCGTCAGAAACCGGAATTCTGGCTAGCGTTGTGAGTCGATAGGCGACCGTAATGTTGGGCAAAAGTTAGTATTGGAGTGCATTTTCAGTGTTTCCATGGCAGACAACGCAGATTTAAGTTTACGTTGGCGCAACGAGTTTTTTTTTGTTAAAAAATCATTACAAATTCGACGGTAATCGTGCGGTCGTTTTCGATAAATTCCGTTTGCAATAGCCCGACGAGCCGGTGCCTAGCCGGAGTTATCTTTACAAACTGGCAAACGAGTTCGAACGGACCGGCAGCGTTAGATCCTGAAAGACCGCGTATTCGCAAGAACCAATATTATCTTGGAAGAATCAAAAGCAAACATAATCTAAGAGTTTGATTTCATCAACGAAGACCCCGAATTTCTCAATCGCATGGTCAACGCCAACGTAAAACGGTATATGAAGTGCATCGAAATGGGTGGACAACATTTTGAACATTGTTTGTGAAAAAATTACCATTAATTTTACTGAAATAAAAAATTAACAATTTTTGTAAATTTGCACCCTGACTTTTGCCCACCCCTGTAAATGTATATATATATATGTGTATACACGTTAAACCTGCAAACTGACCGCGGAGTTTTTGTCGAAACGCTGCACCTCGCGGAAAAACGTCGTCTTTTTCGCCATGGCGTCGGTCACGGGGAGGAGATCGGAGACGGCACTACTTATCGATCGGCCGGCCGTCGATTCCGGACCGCCGCCGGGAAAAATCGTTCTTACGACTGCCGTGCCGTATATATATATATATACGTGTATTCGACGACGTCATAAAAAGCGCGGCGTAGGTGCCAATTTACCACCGGGGGCCATTATTGTCGCCGCGTGTCGTCCCCGGCGCCGGGCGGAGCGACGGCAATTTTCCCGGAAATAAATCAACCGTGCGCGCGAGGTGTGGGTCGCGGCTAGGGGCCGGCCGAGGTCGTTTCGTCGTTTCGCGCACGTACGTACGACGACGTGCGGAAACCGACAGACGATTATCGGTCGCGTCGTCACGACGGTGTTATATACCTGTCTGATAAATCGTTATATCATAATATACGCCTCGGAACGCGAAACCCGTCTGTGCGTATACTGTGTGTGTGTGTGTGTGTGTGTGTGTGTGTGTGTGTGTGTGTGTGTGTGTACGCGGGGAATGTAATTATTTAAGTCCGACCGGAGCGTTTAAACGGGGTTGGTGTATTTATGTCATGTCCCCGTGTCAACTGTGTATTACTCCCTGACAGCCGACTCGCGTCGGTAGGTGGTAAAGTCCAACGTGGTAATGTATTGTATAAAGTATATGCATAATATTATGTATATAATATATTATATTCACGGTAGATACCGGGTGTCCCAGGAGTATTTATACAATGCGATTTTACCCCCGGGACTATTTTTGTATTTAATTTTTTTCCACGCACAGTTCTAAACACGAATAGAACAACGAAAAAAAAAACGGTTTTTACTTATTTTTTCATTTACACGCGGTGTTTGAAGTTTACTGTAGCGCGAAGGAGGAGCAGAGATAGTGAGAACCCCGAAAAAACTTCTCGCTGCTCTAAACCCTATAAACGCTCATATTTCTTCCGCTATTTCGGTTCAATAATACGAATTTAAACATCAAAATCTCCACCGCCGTCGGTGCCGTTTAAGAAAAGTTATGAGTAGAGTCCAGATTCGTATGCACTCAAAAAACCTAAAATAGTATGCATTTATGCATCTAAAAATTTTAAAATATGCACTTGATATGCTCTTATTTTTTAAAATTATATGCGAAAATATACTCTTGCCCAAAATATATGCATTTATTTGCATAATTTTTTACGCACTTAATTATCTTTTTGTATTTTTTTAAATTTCTTTCATAAATAATAATTCAACTAAATTAGATAGGTAACTTAATTTTTTGATTGCAGACATCGACTTACAATATTAGTTGAGGAATAGTAAATGTTTAAAAATATATTCAACAAATAAAACAAATATTTTTATTAGGAATAGTAAAAAATAATAAATAAAATCATATTAAATCCTCTTATACCATTTCTTTGGTAAATATTTTTGAATAAAAATACAAAATAAAGAAATTAAAAAAAAAAAACACGGTTTTATAAACTTAAATACTTTAATAGGTACCACATATGCTTGAATATGCAAACATTTTAAAATATGCCGTCATCCCTGAAATATGCATTTATATGCAAAATAAACTTTTTCCTACGCATTATCTGTTACACAAATCGTCCACATTTCTTACTGTCATCGAACTGCATACACTCATTACAAATATGTAAATGCATAGAAATCCGGACTCTAGTTATGAGTAAGTACCATTCGAGGAAAATTAAAGCTCAAAACGCTACGCGAATAAAAATGTACCGAAAAATTATTTTTCATAAAAATCTAGTCCTAAAAGTGTGTTCGACTGAAAATTAAAACTACGAATCGGTGGGAGGAGGGGAAAATCAAAACTGTACGAGTTATTCACGGTCAAATCGTGTCATCGTTATTAATCGTCTGCGCGGTGCACTTTTTTGTGTTTTTCAACACCGCGCCCGTAAACAGTGGGCAAAACGTGTCACGCTTAGAACGCCGGATTTTCGGCCATTACGTGTCGGTTGCGACGACGTCGGATTTACTTAACGGTGCACACAGTCTGTTGAATCATTGTATTACACGTTATGAACTCGTGTTTTTACGAACCATACCGCGAGCCGTCGGGTACACTCGGGTACGACTTCGTCGCGATATTTATACGTTTACGCAATATTTAATTCCAAAAATTATAATCAACCCTCCCCCCCAAAAAAATCGTTTCGTCACGCGATTAAATCAAACCGTCGAACCGGGCTATATGTAAATTCGTTGTGTGTGTGTTTTCACGTCGTGTTCGCGCGATAGTAGTAGCCCCCATCTCCGGCGTCGGTGGTGGTGTTGGTGGTGGTGGTCCATTGTGTTCTCTGCTCGGAGTGAGTAGTTGTTGTGCGAATCGCGGGATGCACTGTGATATTACCGTTATTTATCGCCGAGACGGACAAACAAACCGCGTAATACGATTGTTTATAAATAGTAAAGCTTCTAATAAACAAAACGCGTTCAATGGGGAATTTTATGTTTTTATGATGTTATCGTAAAAATATAACTTTTTAGTTTTCACGACGTTAATGTCGTTATACTGAAAAATAAGGACCTTTTGAATGCGGTTCCCCACTACACTGCCATAATGTACTCTGTGCGTCGAAAGGTTTAGGAACCCGATCGCGGCAAGTAAACTTTATACCGACGTCGAAGAGTAATTCGATCACGACGAATGAACTGCGACGACGGTGCTAATGGGCGCTTATGGGATGTTGCGACGCATTAGGATTAAACAAAAAAAAAAAAAAAAAAACAAAAATTATCTCAAACATCCTAATAGGTTTGAAGTGACAGTGTGTAATTAAAAACACTCGTGTTCCAAAATCGTGGTTTAATATTATGTAACATGATGAAATACGTGTACAAAAAACAAAAAAAAAATACGCACTACCAATAGTTTATTAAAATTACGTACTGAATGTCCAGTACGCGTCTATACGCGTAGTTCCTTTGAAGTAAAGCTTTTCTCGTGTGTGCGAGTTTATCGCATGACTGAGTGCGAATGTGGTACGCATCATATTACGTTTGTACTGTATTAATCATCGATATTTTCACCACATAATATAATTATTTTTCTCTGCAAGAAAGATTTAAAATTTTAATTAATACCGTCGGATTAACCACCGTCGGTCGTCGGACAAACATTTATATTTAAATAAAAATTAGTTTTATGAAATATTAATTAACATTATAAGTTATTATTATTATTAACTTAATATTAATCACATTTTAATATTAATATTTATGACATACGTATAGAAAACGTTCTGGACAAAATAAACATACTTTGTAAACGTTTGATGAATCTTAGGGACCATAAAATTATCCAAGGTGGGCCGCATGCGACTCGCGGGCCACGGGTTTACCACCCTCTCTTTAGATCAAAAAGTAACATCAAAATAATATTATTACAAAACGGATTCTCGTCAATGGCAAATTGAACGGCCGAGTTCTTTTTATAAGAAATAAATCGTTTATTCTGTATCAAAAACCGTGATAGAATTCAATCAGTTGAAAAAAAAATGTAGACAGTTTTTGGGGGTTTAGACCCTGAAGTCCCACTATTGATGACACTGTGGAATATTTTTACGGTTTTATTTCGCTCGGGTGATTCAGATAGTATTATCGTCGTGCACACATTTACTTTTTGTCTTAGCACTGTACTCACGTCGTTTTCACTACATGTGGAAATATATCCCTTCGTGCGGTTTGCGCGCACGGCGTGCGTTTTTTGTTTTTTCGTGCTTTTTGCCTCCTTATTACTTCCAAGTGTACGCCGTCGAAAGGCGACAGAAGAACGCGTTTCAACGATGAAATCGACTACACATTTACACATTCCACCTTTGGTCGTACCAGATGTACTCACCACACACGTATAATAATTGTTTATAATTGTAAACAATAATAACAACACTCCTAACAAAAGGCGTTTGTTTGGCCGTGTTTTTTACAACAGTCTCGTGTTCTTTCGTCAAGTTCGGACAAAGGGAGAGTCGACGACTCGTGTTCGCGCTCTTTAAAACTGTCACTGCACAAGCCTGTACGGGGTGACATTTCAGTGAGTATAACCTCTTAGGGACGGGGGCGAAACTTTATTGTTGTTGGAGTCGTCTAAGTAACTCGTTTTATTCGTATAAAACGCATAAATTAACCGTTTACGCCGCTACTGCGCCGTGGTAGTAGTGGCTGGTGTGCGTATAACGACGATATTTACACCGTAATTATTTCACGCGAGTCGAGGTGCTATAAGATGTTTTACAAGTTCATGTCGTTCGCGCACAACGCTGATCAACAATATAATATTGAAAAACCAACGAGAATGTTGTATCGTAACTGGTAACCACCGTACACCGTCGGACAAACGGACAAAAGCGGAATTCCGTATCGGACCGTTTCACACGGTATTGATGTGTTGCCCCGTTTTTGAAACGTTTTAATTACCGAATTGAAACCGTGCCAAAGAATTATCGGTGCGTACGATTCAGGTGACGTCGGACAGTTGTGTTTTTTACCGTCGGGAAATCCGGACGAATTCGACTCGACCGCTAACGACGTATTGAACGCGCGTGCAGGGTTGACGGGGGAAAAATATGTTGACGTCGTAACAACGACACGGGGGTTTCAATTTGTTTATTTACTCGAGTCTTAAAAACTGAGTTTTAAAATCTAATTATTAGAACAAGTCGTAGAACAAAATGTAGGTTACAGTTCATATTACGGAATTTATTTAGTTATCTAGTTGTTTTTTTTTTCGTATACTCACATTTTTTTTTATGATTATTTTTATATCGTATCGGACTTGGGGTTTCATATTCATATGATTTTGAATAACGATGTCGGCCTAACCGCCTAACATACGTATTTATTGTTATGACCGGGTACAGTTTTTATACGTCCAAACGCCTATATACAATTCTTACTAGAATTCTTTATTCGCGTAAAAAGTTCTGTTCTGTTTACGAGCTGTTTGAACCATATCTCGTATGAAACCATCTTTGTGTTTAGTAATGGAATGAGTTATGGAAAGTGTGACAAATATAAGACTTTATCGCATTTTATTATTTTTATCAAACGACATCTCCATAATGTTCTAAGAGAGTAATTTTCTAAAAGCTTCGGGACGATCAGTAAACCAATAATATTTTCATTAAATTTAATACGGTCTCTGGATCCTGCATATTACCAACGATATATTTTTATGTGGTCAAAAGCTATAGTCAATCTATTGAACGATAAATTTATCAAAGAGAAATTGAATAATTATTTTAATTGTAATCAGATTGATAATTTGCCTATAGTAATAAGCTTATTATTTTGTAAATTAAAAAAAAAAAAAAAAAAAAATACGTTCACATTAAGTTTTACGTTTACAATTTTTTTTGTGCACACAAACGGATCTTTTTATCTTATTCATTTAAATTATGAAAAGATACTATACTTTAGCGAATTGGACTCGTTGTATATCTTTTGAAAACCCGTAAATAAATGATTCCCTTGAAATATTCACAATGTATTAAATGTATTATTTATGGTTTGGATTTTGTAAATGTGTAATCAAAAGTAAAATTTAATTTATGTTTTACCAAAATTATATTTTACGCTTTGAGTTTCTTGCATTTTTCAGAGTTGGAAGGAATTTGTATTGAATGTTGATCAAAGCGAAATAAAAATAATCATAAATTGTACAAATTCTTTATGGAATTAATTTCCTTAAACCTTTTAAGTTTTTAACGAAATCAAGCAGATTAAAAAAAGAAATATATGTATATAAAAAGTATATATAACATAATGTGTATATTATCCTTTTTATTTTATATATAGTTAGTATTTTGTGTGTTGTCAAATACAGCGAGCTTACGAGTTAAAAAAAAAAAAAAAAAAAAAAAAAAACGTTTTACAGTTCTTTATTTTGTCTTTCAGGAGCATAATTATATGGTTATAACACTGAGAAATTTAAAATTTAAAATTATTTTAGTTTTTATTCTATGTTTTTCAAATATAGTACTGTGATATTTTTATTTTTTTCCACGACAAAGACTGATTGATCGGAAACGGCTGGATATGGCATTGACACTTTTGTTCTTACTACATAATATATACCACATCACAGTATTTATGTACTATACATGTATGTGTTAAAAACCTATTGTTTCGAGTGGTAGGCGGAGAAAGAGGTGGAAAATGGCGGTGAAATTTTACACTTTACGAACCATTAATCATGTGTAGGGGGAAAAAGGAAGAAAAAAATTTGCGTCCAAGTATAACTTTCCCTCCCTTTTTTTAGTCCTTTAGCGTGTACATGTCACCGAGAGTGAACATTGTCCTATCGTTTTCCTCGTTGTACCGATTTATCATTGGAACTTTAATTTCAAAGCTGTTGTCTCTTATTTTACCTCGTTCGAAATAGGGTGTTCTACGAACTTTTTTCAAATCTACCTTTCGGAAAAATGTTCACTGATTAAAAACCAAACTCAATTAATTTTATCGTCGGTTATAAAATATGAGGCTCGCACACCAAACTTACCGCAAGAACATCGACTTATGAGTTTTCGTCTACATGTTAATGAATTGTTTTCATCGTGATATTTGCTCTGTCGATCTAGTTTTCGTCGGTTTAAACGCTGAAAACTTCTTTGTTTAGAATCGATTTTACTTAATCATTATTATTTATGTTAAAAAAAAAAAAAAATAATAATAATAATAGTATGTGCGATGTTGTATGATGCACACAGCCTATTTTTGCTTGTATTGTACTATTTGAAAAACACATTTAACTTGCAGATGTTTGTTCACCGTGAACTTTTTCAAACTAGAACACTCATTTTGAATCAGCCATGTGTAGTGAAGTTATTGCCAAATTTGTTTTTTTTTTAATAAAATAACAATAGGGCAGAAAAGGTCACTGGTTAGGTATGCGTGGTATCTGGATCTCAAACTTTTGGTTTTACAGCAAAATGGAAAAATGTGCACACACACACACACACCTACAGTTATTCAAATAGTATGCCAAACGACGTACACGATCTGTTATATGATATGTTTTCGTTCGATACGAAATGTCCATTTATTTCGAAAATAGTCTTCGCAAATATTATTCGTTCAAACGCGTTTGATTTTCACTTTATATTCTCTGCTATCATCACGGTATAAGCGCGTAAATTCATCCTCTTTGTTAGACAAAGTTATTCAATTAGAGTTAGCCGATTAACAACTAGACACGTAGCATAATTCCAGTTTAAACATATTATGTACGTATATATTTATTTACACCCAACAGGATTCAGCCGACGAGTATCCGTTTCGTAAATGCGCTTATACGCGATGTTGGATTACAGATCGTTTTTACCCCTGAAACTATTTCCCGAAGTTCCCGATAAATTCAGTCGGTAATTCTGGAATTATATCTTCTGGTGTCTATTTCGCATTAATTATCGTTGTTTACTGGTATCCTGTAAGAATCAAAAAAAAAAAAAAAAAAATAATAATAATAATAACAATAAAAACGGTATAGTTTTATGATAAAATATTATTTTGGTCATAGAGTAATATTAAATTCCGTTTTATGCGTTTACCTATGAATTATTAGTGAAAATTATGTGATCTTTATATATTTTATTATTGTAAGATTTATATGAAATGTCTTAGCAAATACAAATAATGCAGTTTTATCAATTTGCTCCTACGTTAAACGTTTTTTTAAATTGTACGAGAATTTCTTTCATAATTAATACGAATATCGATTTTCGAAAGTACATCATGCCTTAGGGCAACGGTTTACATTTATTCAAGTGGAAACCTTCGAACATAAATAAACGGCTAAACTCATGTGTTGCAATAGTTTTCGCTTCCGATTCTATACATATTTCATGTAAAGTTGACTTTGAGTAACTTGAACGTACATTCTGATAATTGAATTATAAGAATTTGACGAGATATAACTATTTTGTAACATGGTTATATATTTTCTATGTATTGAGTTCTTTTGATGAAACACTGTAAACACATTTGAATAAAAATGTACTTAAATACATATTTTAATTGTTATTAAATAAGTTTGAAGTTTTTAATTTTTATCGTTTTATACTATACTGCATTCGTCAAATAATTTATTTATTCAAACATGTTCATAATAATATATAACACGTATAATACGATGTGTACGAAATTACGAAAAGTAATTTTGCTTTCAAATGAGGTTTTTCCTTGTTCTCGATTGTGAAATGAAAACGCACTTTCCATGACAATAAAAACGGACTTATCGCCTTGGAATTGAAGAACGTAACTAAGATCGATGGGTCACATGGGAATTTTAATATCAAGTTTCTGTGGGGGGTTTAGACAATATATTTGTTTTCTTATACATTTTTATAAGTTAAAAACATTATAATTTATTATTTGACTAAACGGAAAACAAAGAAACGCAATAAAACGTAGTTGTATTTAATCTCGTCGGTGCCGTTGATAAAATCTATAAAAATAATAACCGTAACAGACATTCGTGTGCTCTATAGTTGATGTACGCGTAGATCGATGTGCAGTTATAAATAATTGGCTCAGCACACAGCGACGATATGTGTAGTAGGGTGGGTCGAAAAAAATGATTTTAGTATTTCGTGATTGCAATAGTGCGGTAAAGTTGCAGTTTGGTATCCTAAATAAGGGAAAAATAATTAAAAAAATCTAAGTTGATTTTTTTAGTTCGCGCATTGGACTTAAAGTTTGAAAGAACAGTCAAAATCTGAAAATTTGAAAAACTTTATTAAAAATTTTAAATCAATATTTAAAAATGTATTGGTCGTTAAATAACAGTACACAGCTAAGTATTAACATTAAATATTTTAGATAATATATCCATTGTATTTTCAGTGCGTGTGTGAGTAAAAAATTAGATCAAAATAACCGAACGTTGTCAGAGTCGAGCGGGCGCTGGTGTGTTGTTCTATCTGTGAAAAAGAAAAAAAAATACCTAAAATTTAGAGAGAGTCTATGTACGACCAGCGAACTAGTCCTTTGAAATGTATAGGTAGTTTGGATGCGGCCGAAACTAGAAAGATAATGAAAAGAGATCAAAGGAAACAAGAGAAATTGGACTTTTGAAGACTTTTTTTGAAGAGACTTTGGAAATACAAGAGAAAAACCAGATTGTACTACCAAATACGAACGTCAGTTATACTCCGATAAATACTGCTCAAAAATTCAAATCGAGAACAATGAAAAAAAGTGTATCAATTTAGCGTCAACATCTCAAATCCTGCTACTGCCTTAATAAGCGATAGATATGGATTATCTGATAGAGCTACAGCTGCTATTGCTTCCTGCGTTTTACAAGATGTTGGCTTGGTAAATAAAGGACATCGTTCACTAGTGATAGACAAGAATAAGGTCAGAAGAGAAAAAATTAAAATTCGAGACTATTAACAAACAAAAGGTTCAAATACAAAGATATAAGGAGTATATTTTGATGGTCGAAAAAACAATACATATTTTCAAAAGAAAAATGGGAACAAAATGTATCAAAAATTGAAGAAAGAAGAACATATCAGTTTGGTCCAAGAGCCTGGTGGACAGTACATGGGGCATTTGATACCAAAAAGTGGAAAAGGAAGCGAAATAGCTAAGATCATTATGTGCTATTTAGATAACAAAAATTTAGACTCTGAACAATTCATTGCTATTGGTTGTGATGGGACAGCGACAAACACTGGATGGAAAAACGGTGTTATCCGTAATATTGAAGTTAGAATGGGCCGTCCTTTGCAGTGGTTTATATACTTACTGCATTTTAACGAACTTCCTTATAGACATTTGTTTAAACATTTAGATGGTGAAACAACCGAACCAACATGTTTTTTCGGGAAAATTGGCAAGCAGTTGGCTTACTGCGAAAAGATCCCAGTTGCTGATTTTGAAATAGTTAATGGTGAAGATATCAGTATAACAAAAACTGATTTGAGCAAGGACTAACAGTACTTACTTGATATTTACAATGTTGTTAAGACAGAAGAATGTACGCCTGACCTCGCTGTAAAAGATCCAGGTCCTCTCAATCATTCTAGGTGGTTAACATGTGCAAATAGAGTCTTAAGACTATACATTTCTGAAGTTAATCCTTCCTATGAGCTTAAGACGCTAACCAGCTACATTATGAACACGTACGCTCCAGTATGGTTTGATATTAAGAGAAATCATTAGGTGAAGTATGGACCAACTCATATATTCAAAGTTATTCAAACGACACGACAGATGCCCGACAATTTGCGTCAAACAATTGATTCTGTGATATAGAGGAATGTTTTTTTTGTCACCCCGAAAACATGTTATTAGTAATGGCAGTAGATGAGAAAGTCCACTTAAGGGAGCTAGCTTATCTAAGATTACTAAAATCTAGAATGCAGACACCTAAATTAAATCGGTGAGAAATTTTCTACCCCCAATCATTAACTTAAAAGCTTCAGACTACACTGAATTTTGATTGGAACAACTGTAAACTATCATATCCTCCAATGATGGAAAATGTTTCTACAGAGAGTCTAAAAGAGCTTCTTATTACAAAAGTAATACCAGAGTTTGATTTTATTAACTTTCCATGTCACACTCAAAGCGTAGAAATAATCGTAAAGCTGGACACAGAGTCATCTACAAAAGTATGCGGAGAAAAAAATAGAGACGGTTTGATAAGGACAACGTTGCTTTCAAGATCAGTAATACCGTAATTCAATTGCAAAAAATTTAAAATAATACCACAACTTTCCGAGAATACTTAAAAAATAATTAGTACTGTTATTTTAATTAACAATAAATTTTCAAAATATTAATTTTATAATTTTTTTGAAGTTGTACATTTTTTTAAATTTTGACTGTTATTTCAAACTTTAAGTCCAATGCGCGAACTGAAGAAATCATCTTAGATTTTTTTAATTATTTTTTCCTTTTTTAGGATACCAATCTGCAACTTTGCCGCACTATTGCAATTTTGAAATAAAAAAATCATTTTTTTCGGCCCACCCTAATGTGTAGTTGCTCGTATACATATTTTTCTGTACGACAGGACGAGTTTCGACTTTCGAGCAGATGCACGGTCAATCGTGTTTTGAGTTTTCTGCATTGTCTCGAGATCGAATAAAAACAAAACAACTTACAGCTGTGATATACGCATATCATGTCGCGCCAATCGAGAATGAAATATTTACGTGGTTACTTTTATGATCGGTGTTTTGCCTATTGAACGTTTTTATCGAAGTCTCAAACTGCTGCCTGGGAATGATCTGTGTGGGGTTTAAATACTGGCAGTGTCCTATTCATATTACAGCTAGCCCTGTCAACAGCAGCATTCTTTCATTCTATCCGAGCATGAAAAGGATTTGAATAAATATGGCTGCCGTGACCAAGAACCGATCGGAGTTATTTTTTCCTCCAGCTCTTAATTATTATCAATCGACTGCAGATAAATGGTCTTGCGGGAATCGAGGTCGAGTTTCTTACAGTTTCATATTAATGGCGGTTTCCCTACTGAAAATCGACTTGGATAAACAATATATATGCATACGAATTTGAAATGTTAATGTTTGAGTTGTTTCGGTAAAAAAAAATCATAAATGTTCAAAAAACACGTATGAACACTGTATATGTTTTTTCAACTGCTTATCAATAAATATTTTAACGGTATACGAGTTTTACAAACTATTTTCATATCAAACAACTATAATAATGTATTTAGGTTTCCTTCAAGTTGCGTTTTGAAACTTTTGTGTATTACAAACCACCATGTAATAAGAAAATTCTGGGTATTCATATTAATCATATAAAGCCTTAATATTGTGAAGCTATCCAATGCACATAATGTGTACGAGCTCGTGTATTTTTTATTTATTTTTTTTTTGTATTCAAATACGAAAAGTAAATCTTATAAATATAAATCACGAGACTTAGAAATGTTTCGATTAATCCTTTCGTCGATAAATTACGGTTTAGTTAGATAACTATTTCTCCGAATAAAAGTTTTGGATGTAAATAGGTATATATTATTAAGTGGTCCTGAGAAATGGTCTGTTTATATAATAACAGTATGAGTAAATTATTACGAAACATATTTTGTGCTCGAGTATGTTATTATAACTCGAACTCGTTATTTTATGACTTGTACGAATAATACATGACTATCATTAGAATATTTCGGCCAATTATATTTATTTTCACGTAATAAATGTAAGTTATTTCTTTTTTTCATTTTCAATAATTCGATCGTTGCGAGATAATAATACGGCAATGACGAATGCAAACACGAATTTCATCGTGTTAATTATTCGTGATTATCGGAGTTTATTACATATCCCGTGTATTTACCAGAGGTAAAAATATAATTTATGTTTGTAATAGTTTCGTAGTGTACACGTATAGTAGTAGTACTACGTATTAATTTCGTCGGGCCAGAGACGGTAATGGTAATTTTTATGTGACATTATTTTTATCTTTTTTTATTTAATGTTGGGTGATTTCTTTATTAAAAATTTAATGGCTGTGTTATTAATCATACAACGTATGTAAGTTTATTGAAAAACATACAAGTGCACATAAATATAATGTATATACGCTTTTATTAAAAATCCAAAATAGTTCTTTTAGTCGGTGAAATTGTGACAAAAAAACCTATTTATACGTGTAAAGTATACTTTCATCATATTCATACAATATGCGCAATACGAACGCACTCTTATTTCTCTAAAATGTAATCTTGGCGTTGTTTATGCAACACTCATATCTATATATGCTCAGCATCTATTTGGTTTAAAATGATGTATATTTATTTTTGAATACCTAGTGGAATTTTTCGATTTTTCTATCCCCTGGAAATTGATTTCTGTGAGTACTTAAAAAGTTCATTTTTATGTAATCTCGTGAGAATTTCAATTTTTTTTTTTTTTAACTTACAAAAGTAGGTAATTATTGGATTGTAATTATTTTTTGCGAGTATTCGTGAATAAAATTGATAAAGAGTGTAGGAATACTGTTTGAATATTGTTTAATTATATTGAAAATGCTCTTTCATTCGAACACTGTCAATAAGGTTTTGTGCTGTTTATAAAAAAAAAAAAAATCATTTTCCATAAAAAAGATAAAAGGCTATAACCATCTTGATTAAAGTACTCTGAGAATTGTTCGCTTATATTTGTGATTTGCATAAAAACGTAATTATTATGTTTTGTGCGGAGAAAATTACATTTTTAACTTATGCAAATATTTCAAAAGAGCTGAAATACCAAAAACACTGTTCTCTAACCTTCTTGTGTGATATATTGTATTTACAAGAATACTTTCGTTAGATAATCGTCTACTTTTCGCAATGATGTGGCGGCGTATATTAAATATGCACTGGTTTGGATGTGTTTAATAAATTACTGCTTTTTAAATAAGCCTCTTCCCGGGTCAATTAAAATGTCTCGATTCGTTCATTTACTCCTCCCTGGAAGTACCGGGATGCGTGCCCGAATCGAACCGTACGGCGTGTGAGAGTGTGCACGGCATGATTTCGCAGGACGCGTATTAATTCCGACGAAGACGACGTATACGTATGAAACCGTATGATAAATCGTAGGAAAAATTAGATTTAAAGGATTTTCCGGTTCGCGAGGACGACGAACTTTGTGGTGTAAATGTAACGAAAATACAAAAAAAAAAAAAAAAAAAAGGAAACAAAATCTGGTAGGAAAGATATTCAATTTTCGTTTTTGAGCGCAGACGGAATTCATCGATCCTCTCGTGCTTTGAAGGTGATTTTCATATTTCTTCACCGGCCGCCAAAACACGAGCCGAAAAAAAAAATATATATAAATATAAATCATTTATACTCTTCGATGCTATGAAATAATAGATAATCGGCCACCGCGCGGTCTAAAATTGTTATCGTCCATTGATAAAAAGAAGGCGACGTAAGATATTTTTTAAGCACGATTCCGCAGACTAAATGAAAAAGACGATCGATTTCTCGACAAAATTGATTTTTCGTTTTTTTTTTTTTTGCTTTCTAACGTATTAAATCTAGATATGTAAAATTTACGTACATTAACATTTTTTTTTTTTTTTTGATAATTTACCGAGGACAATTTACGTCAGTTTACCGTAAATTTGAAAAATTTTGTACGCTACATTTGGGACATTCCTAGGAACTCTTCGCTTCCTCTTTTTCATGAGCTTATAATTATTGCAACACTTATTTTTATTATCAACTGTATAGCAGGGTGTTCATAATATTAGGTATGAATTTACATATGACTTTATATAAATACAAACTACCAAGTAGTGTATTATACTATAATTGACTTTGTTTGTATTTTAAATTGTTTTATTTGAATGTAAATACTTAAAGTGTACTCTTAAAATAAATCGTAAATTAATCAAATCAGATTCATTAGGCACTTTGACATATCACAAACGACAAAAAGAAAAAGAAAATAAATTCGAGTCTTTTAATTTTATTTGTCTTTTTCTCTAGATATAAATTGAACGTTTGCCTTTTTAAGTTTTATAATATCAACTATTCCATTCTACTGATAATACGTTATGACTTATGAATATTCACCCCGTTAAAAGTTTAATTTGAAGTATCGCATGCTAATTTTTTCGATAAAAAAATATTCGCCGGTAAATAAATAATTGGCAAATTTACCGGTAATTTACCTTAGCGGTAAATTAATGCGGTAAAATAATTTACCTAGCTTATATCTCTAATGAAATCGTTAATTAGATAAATCGTTAATTAAATAAATCGTTAAATCGTCTTTGGCAGCAGTGCAGGTACTCGCCTCGGGTACGCCGCATTTGCCGCTCGGACGTTTTCGGGTCGAATTCACCTGTTTACCATAACGCGTGCGCGTTCTCGGCTTGTACCGCACGAAAGATCGCAACGTGCCCCGCACGGTAAATGTGTTGCGTCCCTCCAAAAAAAAAAAAGGTTCCGAAAACAACATAAGTAAGTTGCGGCCCGATATTTCTCAGGTACATACGTAAGTTGCGGCCCGTGTTTCTGACATGTATACGTAAAGTGACCATATATTTTTTTAGTCAGAACGGGACAAAAAAAAACAAATCATGATTATTTTTTTAAATAATTTTTTTTTTTATTTAATAATTAGCAAAATTACGTTTTATTTTTATTTTTAGAGGACAAACAATTTATAATAGACAGTAACAAATATTATGCAGAAAATATAAATGTGATTATTCTAACAATGTTAAAAAATCACAATTGAGTTACAAAAATATTTCAATTACAATTTCGGATAATCAATCTGGAGGTTTGGAACATTGCCCATGGTGATAAATTAGTAAATTAGTAAAAATGATTATGTTTGTGCATTACACATTGAGGCTAATGCTAACAGTATCTATGTACTTATAGTTAAATATGACTAGTTCAAAATAGACGGAGTAGTAGAAAAGCTAGAAAGAACTACTCCAATTTTAAAAACTGAGGCAGTCCCAACAATGTTTCCAGGTCTTCCAAAATATTTAACCTCAACGGTAAAAAACGGTTTGCACCGAAATTACGTTTGATAAATCCTAAAAAAAAAAAAAAATAAAAAAAAAAAAAAATAAAAAAATATGATGAGAATAATGAAATAAATGGCACAGACAAATTATAACCCGATTCCCGATACACTAAACAATCCCGATATACTGTTTACAGTCATTACCGCTAATCGACCATATACACATGCACGTAAGAATTAGATATACATGTAGAATAGAAACGATAGAAAATTGATTTTCGTTATTTTTTTGTCTATCTTTTGATAACGGGACATTTTAGTATCCCGAAGATTCCTCTGGGGACAACGGGACAACAATACAAAAAACAGGACTGTCCCGTTCAAAACGGGACGTATGGTCGCCTCGTGTACACGTTAATTGCGTCCAACGGAAAATCCGTAAAACCAACATTTATAATGTTTTTATTGACTTTTGGGTAATGACGACTCGTATCAAAACAGTATGTATATTCTGGTTCTCTATCTGCTAAATTTTACTGTAGTAACACAACATACGACGAACACGTATTAGCTCAACTCGAAATTGAATTTGTGAGGCAATTGTCATTCGAATTATTACCTACACTTTTATATAGACTTACAAGTTTTACGGAATAAGTTAATAATTGATAGAGTTGAGATAGAAAAGTTCAACAGCTTAGTACAGACACTATAACAACATTATAACAGTAATGTTGACAGTGCTAAGTGTGATAAAACGGGAAGGAAAACATTGGTTGTAAATTGGTAATAATATACTTTTAATATAAAAATATCCGGGACGCAATTTACACAAAAAAGGTAAGTACATAATTGGGACGCAACTTACTGTCACCCGCACCGCAAGACGACGGAAAGACGAATAATTATGTTATTATTATTATTATTATTATCGTTATTATTGTTATCGTTACCGGCATTGTGCCGCGTTCAGGAGCTGCGCGGTAGGAGGGGGCCTGGTGCCGTCGTGGTTTCGTATTGTAGAGTTGGCGGTATGTGAAATTTGCCCACCGGTATTCGGTATGTGATTACATACCGGTTTTAAACGGTATACCGGTATGTCAGTATGTATCGATAAATACCGCTCGTTCGGTATATACCGATTACACGGTAAATACCGGTCGTTCGGTATATACCGATTACACGGTAAACACCGGTCGCTTGAATATATTCAACTACGCGGTATCGTTTGGTAACTGTGGTAACCGTGGTTATTTTACGTGACACGGTGTAGTATGAACCCCCCTTAAGGTGCCTTTACACTGTATCGTGTCGTCCATTTCCAATTTCGTTCTTGGTAGAATGGTATATATTAGGTATATTTTGATAGATGATAGAAGGTAGTTGATAACAATTATATGGGCATTATAAAATTATTTATTATCAGGAGGATTGAACCACGACTGTTACCGCACGACGACAAGTTGAATTTTTTTCAACTTTCTGGTAACGCCTGGTAACATGGTATATTAATTAGGTAACCACAATATTCAGCCAATCAAAACACTATAATTTTAGGACGACGTCCTAAATTATGGACGACACGATACAGTGTAAAGGCACCTTTAAGGTGGGTTCACCCCTCGTCGTGTCGTGTATAATAATCACGGTTACCACAGTTACCACACGATACCGCATAGTTGAATATATTCAACTTTTGACCGTGTGGTTACATTTATGTACAGAAAAGTGATAACTAAAATAAAATAATACTTTGTTATCATCAGGTACAATATTCATATCATTGGTATTGCATTTTGGTATAAACATAAAAATACGAAATACACGACACGACGAGGTGTGAATCCACCTTTAGTGATACAAAATCAGTTGTAAATTCGGTAAATACCGTACTTCGGTATATATAGGTACATACCGTATATTCGATAAATACCGATCAAACGGTAAATACCGATCAAACGGTAAATACCGATCAATCGGTAAATACCGAAAGACCGGTATACCGGTAAGAGTAAGAAGCCGGTATTTAAAATACCGGTAGATTGAAATACCGGTGACTCACCGGTATACCGAAAATACCGCCAACACTATCGTATTGTACGCCGACGTCGTGAACGTACGCACGTGTAATCATAATATGCGGTGGCGCCACGCGGTCTCTCGACGGTCCGAGCGACAGACTCCGTGGGCGAGAAGGTGGTGGAAGAGTACGGGCGGTCCGTCGATCTTTCGCCGTTCGTTTTGCCGTCGTCGGACGGTCGGAACACGGAAAACGACGTGATTTTTTGCTCTCGGACGGACAGCCGTCGTCGTGTCGGCCACGTCGCACACGAGAATAATACGTCACGACGACCACACGGCGCGCGTACGACAATACCGGCCTAGCGCCGGCCGGACGTGTTTTGGGGCCCAGCGCAGAAATTTGCGGCGCCCCGTATCCTTTAATAAACTTTAAAGTCGTATTCGATTCCTATCTAAATTTTAATCTAAACTTATGAAAATTAATTTTTATTTCTGTAAAACACAAAATTAGTACCTGCCGAGGAATAAATAATACTTTTAGTAATAGTCATGGACGTGGCGAGATAAATATGATCTAATAGTTATACTTTTAATAAAAAAAAATATATGTATTTAATAACGAACATTAATTAAAAAATGAATACTGCTTAGAATATACGTACAATATTACTTAAACATTTTTTTTCTTGCTTTTTTTTCCTGCGAACAGGTCCATTGTTTCATTATAACTCAATGAATCAGCAAAGTACATATTCGATATACATTTTATAAGAAAATACTGAAATTAAATCTCACTAATTAATATTCCACTAACAATAATATGATCGTATTAATAACATTTTGTAAAGTTCACAAATCGCAAATCACGTGAAAGAAAAAACTAAAATGATCTTTTTTTTTTCGTAGTAATATGTGAAGTAGGTCGGTACACTTTATGCGGGGCCCTGCAAAATCGGTGCCTCCCCCCCTTAGAGCCGGCACTGCTACCTCCCGCCGCGTGTAATTATTTTCTTCGTCGTTGTCGTCTTCGTAATTTCACCTTTTTACGGAACGTTCGCGTGCGGTCTTCCGCAACGGCGGTCGTCTCTCGCAAAGAAAGAGAGAGAGAGAGAGAGAGAGAGAGAGAGAGAGAGTGAGAGAGAGAGAGAGAGAGAGAGAGAGAGAGAAAGATGAGAAGAGAAAATGTCTATGTGTGTGTGTGTGTGTGTGTATGAGAGAGAGATCGGTCCCACCGTCAGCGGTCCGTCCGTCAAACCGTCGTGCGGTGGCACCTCCCCTACGAACCCCTCCGAACGGATCTCCACCTGGTCCGCTGTCGCGTCCTTCCTCCCTTTTCGGGGAAGATCGCCATACCGCCAATTCCACTATCGCCGATCGGAACGAGGGGTGAGGATTCATCGGTGGTGGCGGTGGAGGTAGTGGTGGTGGAGGTGGTGGTGGCGGCGGCAGCGACGACGGCGGCCCGGGGACCTTTTAGTTTGTTTCGGAAACGCGGCGCAGACGGTCGTTGTCTGCCGCAATCCATCGGTGTCCGTCGGTCCGTCCCCTGTCGCCGCCGCCGCCGCCGCCGTTTTCGTACTTCGCCTTCGATGTGCGACCGTCGGGACACGTGCGCGAATTTCCGTCGTAGTTTCGTCCGGGTGTCTCCACTCCGCCGAGGTTTGTATTCTCGCATGACGTCGTGGCCATGTGCTATTTAAGGAGATTCGCAACCCTAGACGAGATAAAAAAAAAAAATAAAAAAATAAATGAATAATAAAAATAAAAAAAATTTTAAATTTTAAAAGTAAAATTTAAAAAAAAATTAAAAAATTAAAAAATTACATCCGATATTTGTGTTTTGTAATAAATATTTTGAAAAATGGCCGTCTCGATCCTATCCGTGTGCGCCGTCGTATCAGTTACCACCCCTTCTTCCTCCGAACGTTTTTCGCGGTCGTGTAGGTTTTACACGTCGACGATTTGTGTTCAGTGCGAACGCTTTATATTGTTTTTTTTTTTTTTTACTTTTTTTTCTATTTTTAACATTTTTTTCAAGTTGTATAATTTTGATTCGCGTTTTGTGACTGGATATCATTTGAAAGTTCGAAATGAAACGTGCGTTTAGACGGAATTATTTCATCTATATATTATGTTATTATACCTACGTGATTAATAGGGAAATTTAACGCGCTTTTTTCTGGTAGGAAGAATTTTTCCCATTTTTCGTTTTTAATTTTTATTTGGACATTTATACGTACGGCGACGAGTGATATGACGCTGCTCTAAAAATTCCAAGTGGTTATTAAATGTTGGACCATATAGCGATATTTAACGCGGTTCGACTTCCATGTGAACGTGTAGTTTTGAGTTTTTCGATGTGTTAATTCATTATGACCGTTGTATAAATTACAAAACACGTCGAATATTTAAAAATAAATAAATATTAGCGATAACAGCGGAATGGTTGTAGAGTTGTATTAAACGTAAACGTGTCGATAAAATGTTAAATCAGTCGATTTCGATCGATAACTGATTTCGATTGAAAATAGTATATTGTGCGGCGAGGGCGGAAAGTGAGATATTTCAGCTGGGGTTGCCGTGTGCCGCACGAGTCAAAGGAAAGAACTGCGTTTCGTCCAACATTTCAGTGGCGTTTTCGCCGAAGTCACACTTTTTTTCGTTTCGAATCGACATGACGGCGGCAAAAATAGCACGGGAGAAAACCGTCTACCAGTTTTCGAAAATATCAGACAAAACGTATCCATACGTATGTTTTGTTCAGCGGGTTAGAAAAGTAGTTTTTTCCGTTCACTGGACGGTAAAAGGTCGTTTTACATCGCTTCTACTGTCATTGAAAATTAAACTATCGGTGCTCACGTTACAATGACATTTTAAGTTCGTTTCGTTTAATTCACGATTGAAACAGCTGATGCAGATGTGGAATATTTTAAACTCTGTACCGATTTATTGTTATAAATTAATAACGGTATTTTTATGACAGTGGAAATTAGTGTTGATCGAAATTCGGTAAACATATATTTACGTAGATACTTAATTTGTTTTCTCGAGCTTAAAACTCTTTTTTATTATTTCAAAGATTTATGTTTTTTTCCTGTAAACGAATATACGTCATGTATACACGTACAACGGTGAACCAATTACTTAAAAACGTCATATTTTAATTTTCAATTAATTAATTAACTAAAATTATATTACTAAATCTTAATTATTAGCACATTGATTTTGAATATTTCGTAAATATTCATAAATTACATAATTTACATAAACAAATACATTATAGTGATTCTGTTACTACTTTCGTTTTAAATTGTTAAACATTGGTTTTTATCGCACCTTAGGATTTTTTCTCTGCGTATTATACCATTGTATGATAATATATTGTATCTTTATTTTACTAATTTGATATATAATATTTTATATATTTTTACTCATATTTTTTCCTCGATCTGATTTTTAGCTTTAATTCCATTATAAATAATATATAAATATCAAAAGCTAAAAATACTTAGGCATCGTCTATACAGTCAGGTATATTAGTTTTGAGTATAAAAACGTTGAAACATTTCAACGAATTCGTGTGCTATTAAATTCAATTTGGTTAAATAAAACAAAAATATCTGCCTTTTTTTTAGCTAAAAATATGCGTTTATTAATACAATTACATTTTCAGTATATAGACATAATAATATAAACCTATGTTTAAAGATTATTAACTTGAATCGTTTATTCACTTTTGTCTAAAACCAATGAAGTGATGGTTAGTCGTCGTCAGAAATTCGGACGTAAACCAATATTTCAAAGTATAATTAAAGCAATATTCAATTCTTTTGGACTCGCCAACTGTGTCATGGAGCTCGAATTTCTCTCGTAAAAGTCAAAAGTTGTCCTCGGTTATCTAGATCCAGTGACCTCAATTCATCACATAGATTTTCAAAAAGTGTATACGTCCATTAATCTTGCGGCCAGCATCTTATGTGTACCTGCCTTTGCCCCGATCATCCGAACGTCATAAATTAACTCTGATACTGCATACAGTACACGAAACACGTCTAATACCATACCCTCTATTACTTTTCTCCAGAGACTTCGCAAATCACATAAGAATTCTAAATTGTAGAAAAGATAAAATGAAAAATGCACATTTTTTTCATCACGTAAGTACGTGGTAAATCGACTATTCGTTTGGCTAGTTATTATTTATTTTTTCGTTTTGAAAAATATGTTTCAAATGACACGGCGTATTCATATTGTTCTTTATTTCAATAAAGCCGGGATTCGCAATATTCGTTAAATATGTTTTTTTTTTTTTTTTTTTTTTTGGCAACAGTTCCAATTGTATCACTAACAAAAATCCGTGTACAATTAATCAATTATATGGTTTTTGTTTGTATTGCCTTTATTGTGCGACACGTGTAGAATGCGAAGAATTTAATAAATTATTATTTTTCATTCTATTTTTGTCACTATATTGTATAACATAAAACTCAGCAATTATTCAATTTAATAAAATTTACGGAATCAATCACGTAGACGTTAAGCTAAAACGAATTTGAAAATTTATTTGAGTTTTAACCGTCGAAAATAGAAAAAAAAAGAACCACGTGATTACGACTAATTATTTCTAAATAGTACACAACATCTTGTAGTTTTTAACAAATTATTTGAAATAAAACACTTCATGCGATGATTACTATACTCAAACGTATTGGATGTAAACCGATACGCGAAGTTCTTGTAATAATCATAGAAAAAAAAAGGAAATTTTTTAATAATATGCATTTTAATGTTTTCAATTTTCTTTTACTCGTTGTTGTTTCTGAAATAACTTTTATTGATGTTAATTTTATCATAACTTTTAAGTAATCTATCTAGTAAATAATGTATCATTATTTATTTAGTTTGAAGTTAATTCACTGTTCAAACATGTGTTTTAGTTATTTTAATGATTTCTTCATTACGACTTATGTATGCAAAAAAAAAAAATTATGATCAGTTTATCATTACCAAATAAATTAATATTCACTGATGTGGTCGGAATATCTTCAACATCGGATTAAAATATTTCTCAATTGTTTGAAATTGTGTAGAAACTAGAATTTATAATACGGTTTTGACAAACTATTATTATTTTTGTTTCGTATAATGGAACGACTGTATTGTATATATTGTTCAATACTTTAATTTATGACTTACTGCATGCACAGTGAAAATGTTTCATCCTTAAAAATTTGCCATTTGTAGTCGTATTAAGTATATCAATTTAGAATTTGAACTATAGAATTTTCTCTCGGTTCAGAAGTGTTATTCTTCTGTTTTTATGCAATCATTTCAATCACTAATCCCCTTTACTATAATAGAAAGCGTATATCTTCAATATAAATTAAAAATATGTACCAGGGATACATGTTTTGTTTTATTTTTAATTTTAGGATATAACATCAGCGTGCATTTGAATTATTATTTAAAAACTGTTGGTATTAAATATTCGGGTACACATCTAGTTTAGCACCCAGATGGTTTTGAAGTATTTTTGACCAAGGAAATGACGAATCAGACTTTTCTGGTTCCATGTTACGTAATTGTTTAATATAAAATATTTTTTGACATTTACGCTCTAAGTAATAGTAAAATCATATGATCCTTAATATGATTATTATATCTAAGAAATGGGTTACTATTTTCTTTTTGATTAGTGAAAAAAGTTATTGAAAAAATAATATTGATATTTAGTTATTTATGATTTCTGCACGATTTCGTACTTTTTAAAAATATTGATTAATTTCACTGATTTTTTTAAAAATATTTTTTATTGTTTAAAAAGTAATATTTATGATTAACATTAATACTTAAAAGGCCCATTAAGCTTTGGGTTTTTAGCAATTATGTTGATGGCAACATGCATAAATTAAACAGCTCCTTTATAATCACAAATGGTATAATGCTTATGGATAATTACTATTATTATTGAGGTTATAATAGTGTTATGATAGTTAATTTCAATAGCTATACGTTATAATTACAATAATTACTTAGTGGTCAACTATTACTATACATAGTTAGTTGATCGAATAATTTTTAAGGAAAATACTTTTTACCTCAAAAACACATTAAATAATGCCAATATGTTTATAATATCGTAAATATATATATATAAAAAAAAAAAAAACATCCGATAATAACATTTTTTTGCAGACTCTGATACTATTGTATTTTTATACTTAGTGTTGTAACTTTCTGAAATATTTATTATATCTATATTTATAATAAAAATATTTTGTATTCTTCGAGCTATCTCTGAGAGTAAAAACACATTTTTGTAGTCCCTGAAAGTCGTACATTTTTTCGTAGTTATACTCTTTTGATACTTGTGTCATATATATATCATTATTATACATTATAACTGAAGAATCTCTGGAGAAAGTTGTTGTTTTTTTTTTTTTTTTGCAGGACTTCGTTTTTTTTTTTTTGGATTATGCATTAGTTTTTCGCCCGTAAAAATACATTTGATATAATGATTTTCATCGTAGGAAAACGTTATTGAATCATTTAATATACTCACGTAAATACACGTACGTAATATCGAACATATTTGTTTTAATCGATCAAATTATATTTAAATAAGTACCGTAATTGTACGTTCGATTAAAATTTTGTAAAAGTATGAACTAAACATTACAGAATACTAACCAATTGGCATTAGCCAATTTAATGACTTGTACAAAAATGTGTCTTTATCAAACGTACGTAATGTAATTTAGAAAATGACGCGTGTCAATGAGTGGTTACTTTGTTTTAGAAATAAGCATAAAAATATAAATACATAATTTTATATTATATTATGTTAAATTCGAGCTTGAAACATTTGTCCAATGATCTTCGAGTACGTCAATTGAGATATCTGACCATTTTTATATTGTGTCCATCGTGTGTGTATTATGTTGTGTTTTTGAATTGTATCATTTCTTTGTATATTAATTTTATTATTTGAAATCGATGATATTTTCAGCATAATTTGAACTTGGAAATCTTTAAGAACGTCAATTACTTGGAAAATTTTTGGATGGGGTGTATAAAATTGTTTAACGGAACGTCTAAGCGAGCTTTTTAGTAATTATTTTGAAGTAAAATATACGAATAAAAAATTGGACCAAACGGGTTCACAAAATCCTGGTCCAAACGAGTTGCATTTTTATTAGTGGCCCAAACGTCCCTGGTCCAAACGTGCCACGACCTAAATAGTATATACATATAATTGATTTAAATGTCACTAAACAATTTAACAAAAGTTCTCCGTAAGCCTATTTGATTTTTAATTAAAATCCACTGATAATAAAATGAGTTGATTTGAACTTTTTTTTGTACACTACAGTGTACATATAAATAACATATTACGTCAAAAAAAAAAAAAATTATAGTTTATAGACTTTGGAAAACTTGAGTTTTTATACTCAGTTATTACACTGAAAATATGATAACTTTCCTGAAGATTCTACGTTTTTTTTTTTTTTTTTTTAAATTTAGTATTAATAATACTATTATTATTTTTCACTTTTTTTATTTGTATTTTTAAAAATAAACTGAATACATATTAAAAACTTTTTTTATCATACCATATTACATCAGTTTTAGCAAACAAAAAGAAAAAAAAATCGTTCCTTTCATCATGTGCTAGGATGAGTTTTTTTTTAAATATTTGTTAATTATAAAAATTATTGATTTTGAGTGCTAACGAGTACAATCATAATAATATAATAAGATGTTTTTAATGTATTTCTATTTCATTAAAGATTTATAAGATGAATAAAATTATGCTTAATTTATAAAAGAAAGTTTGTAAAAAAAGTTAAGCCAGAAGTTATTAGTTTGTAAATTAATTAATTGATCTTGTTAATTTAAAAGTAATGAAGGTAGACGTTTTAATTTAATTCATCTAAAATGTTTTGAAATGTTTTATTTCTTTTACATCCAGATTACCAAAATTATTTGATAAATATTGAGTTACTATCAAATTAAATAACAAAAAATATCATATAAATAAGTTATTTTGAATTAATACCAAATTATGTTTATTTTTATTTTACTTAATTATTTGTTCATCTATGTTACGTGTCCATAATGATTGGTGACGCAGCCGTGTTTATCGCATATTTACATTATTACATTCCTAATGAATCGAAAATATTATAATTATAATGATTGATTCGGAAGAAGCTCTAAAAGTTTGCAAATTAATTCAGTACAATGTGACAATTTCTTTTTACACTTCATTACCTGAAATAAAATGTCACTTATAGGTTTAATATTTATACCATAAAGAAATATGAGTTTGAGTCGTTCTTAATTACATTTTTCATTTAATACAGTTCGATAATTATTCTTTAAAGTTCAAAACAAATCTATCGTATCGTATATCTTTGAACACCATAATTTGATATTTATGTCCACTATGATAAATAATTATCATTTTATGAACTCATTTATTTACAATACGTGCAGTTTTTATTAGCTTTCGTATTTTTTCGCGACTCTAAAATAAAATAATAATAGTACCAATAATAGGTACTCGTTTCGTTTCACGAGATGTTTATACGAGAACGATTTTTTTCGTCAATAATTGAACGCTATTTAGCTGGAAAAATATTTTCCCTCTGCACATACTTTCGGAGAGAGAAACTTTCTTTCGAAAAGGAAAATGTTCTCGCATGTCATCTGCAAATTGATCTATAATCCAATAAACGGTATGCGTAACTATCTTATTATTGTTGTTCGGAAATGGATTTTTTCTGCCGTTATCGTATTTTTTATACCGTGTATAGTCGACGAATCTTTTTTTTTTCTTTTTATTGTGCATCAATATTCGAGTTTTTTTCGACTAGATATTACAGGTATACACGAATGTATATTAGTATTATAAATTAAACCACGAATACTACCCGGGTTATACTTCTTGCTGGCCGCGGAGGTAGACAGAAATGTTTAAATGCCACAGACGTTGGGGAGCGTGTAGGGGCGGAAAACAAATAATTTATGTTGGACAGGTCGGTTTTGTATACGCAGCCATAGAATGGGGACCGTTTTCAATTAAAATACCCGTTTAGAGAGAAATCGGCTACGGGTAATGGGGATGGAATATCTCCACGGTTTTTGTGCGCACATGCCATTTTCTGCGTTTTCAATAACTCTCATTCCGAGCCTGTGTATTATTGCAGGCTGTATGATTAAATTTCGAAATACTCATCGTCTGTCTCCCTTCCACCTGTTCCGAGTCAATTCTCAGTCGTTTTACACGTTCAAAGTGCATTTAAACAAATCTATTACATCGTCTCAGGTATTAGGTATTGCTTACCGTTATTCGTTAAATTATCTCCGAAGAAAATATGACTTATTATTTTGTTGAACGCAAATTTGAAATAGATTATAAATATTTTACCGTGATTTCTAGTTTACGAATTCTTTTAGTGAAGTATGCGTAGTCAAATAAAGTGATTAATGTGTAAAACTGTTAACGTTAAAATATTTAAAAGTTATAAACCTGTTATCGAATAACCTTTGATAAGTTTTTTTTTTTTTTTTATAAATATTACATATTCTATTTTATGTGATATATTAGTGTTTTATTCTGTACGATTTTACTGCGGTAAAATATTTTCAGTTATTATAATTTGAAGATGTTGTATAATGTTATTACTAAACCATCAAATTGAAATCATTTTTCAAACATCCATTCAGATAGAAAGTCTAAATATTAGATAAGTCAAGACCGTAGTAGGAAAATCATTGGATCGATACTAAAATTAAATTTGGTTCCATTGAATATGTTTAATGTGAGTAGACATATACGCACGCATATCATTTTTTATTTGTACCGAACGTTGGTTTTTTAACTATATATATGGTATTCGTAGTATAAATGCAGGATTTAGTATATAATCAAATGTATATTATAAAATATATATATGTGTGTGTGTGTGTGTGTGTGTGTGTGTGTGTGTGTGTGTGTGTGTGTGTGTGTGTGTGTGTGTGTGTGTGTGTGTGTGTGTATAAACCATACTACATCAGTTCTGTTGTGAACTATTTAAATTATGGTTTTAGATACATTTTTGGTTGCTCTGAAAACTATCATCTGAGTACAAAACTGTTATAAAAGTGTGACATTTTCCTGAGCTACGATAAAAACTAGAGGATTGGGGAGTTAAACTCGGTTTATGGAAAAGGAAATCATCCATTGGTTAATCCTTATATAATTTGGACTAAAATTATGAATTGTATTATATTAAAGCCAGAAACTGTTAGGCTAATGTCAAAATGATCCGACCCATGTCGACATTAACTATGCTTTTCAGCTTAATATGTGAAACGATATTCTCATATTTTTTTTGTTTTTTAGTTTTTTCGTTATAATATGTGACTCGAAATTAGTTTAGTTACTTTTGAAATTACAAACGAGATTTCGATGCGGAAATCACTGACGTACGTTGTAGAATACAGTTTGATTATAACTGTGTTTATATTAGTTTATAATGAAATAACAACACTATCCAATAAAGTTTGTGTGTTTTTCAAATTAACGACACTACAGAAAATAAACCAAAAAGTTCATAAAGTTTTACTTCATTAAAATGTATTTCAAACTTTCGTGCATATATGAGTATTGATAATATTTCTATGAATATTTAATAATTTCAAATAATATTGTTAATTGATCACATCGAAGTTGCTGCACAAGTGATAAATATTTAACGGAATGAATTATTTTTAATTATACTAGCGAATAATTACATTACAGTATGTTTTTGTCAACACTTCCGTTTTCTTGTTTCTCTTACCACTGTCTGAATTTCCGAAAAATTCAAAATTTTCATTTCATCGATGGTCGTAATTCGTTTTATTACTTACGGAAGATTAAGTAAAATTACCGATTTAGTCGATAGTAGAGCTTAGATGAATCACGGTTTTTATCTATCACTACACTGTGACGGTCATCTATTCATATTCAGCTAGTGTAATACTAGGTATATACTACGCGTGACGAGCAGTAGGTGTTTGCGGGGCGTATGTATTTTTTATTCAGTCGTATCACACGAGTCGTGTCTTTGTGCGATTCCGTCGGTGATTCAGAGTTGTTATTCTAGTTTTCGAGTAATTATATTCCGCTCATATGTATAACGAAAACTACGTCGCGCAACAACGTACACACAACGTTTGCACTGTGAGCCGTGTATAATTAGCGGCACACTTGACACGTGACACGGTTCTTGCGTTTCACATATAATTCACTTGTCTAATTATTAGAAGAATCACGGCAAAAAATAATTATTTCTAGTACCTTATCATTTCGTGAACTCGATAATTAATTTTCGAGGAGATTTCAATATTGAATGAGCCTCGACGTTTTTACGGCGGGAATATTTCGGCCAGTTACGTCGCGGTGAATCGCGTAATACCAATTCTACGATGTGACGATATTGACCGATCGAAAACAACGAATTAAAAAAAATAAATATCGCTCGTCGGGTGGATCGACCAGGCCCGCGTCTACACTTTCCAGCGGGTACCACGGTAAACCATCGCGTAATCTAGGGTTGCGAATCTTCGTTTTGTTTTTTTGTTTTTAAATTCGTCATCGACACGCGCGCGTGTTGATCGATTAATTTCACACCCATAATCTCTCGGAACGACGAGGGTTTTCGCCCTCCGTCTCGTGTAGAAAACCGTGTGTTTTCGTTTGCGACTCACGGGGATGTCAATCAGGTTTACCCACAACGTGCGCATCGATTTTCGTTGGGCCGAGCGCCCACCAAAGTAACGTGACGTGTGGCGTGGCAAGTGATATAGCAAACACGTAACAACAAAATGACGAATGGTGTGACACAACGCCCCTACCTATGTATCTAGAAACTAGTAACACCAGTTGTCACCAGCATGTCTTCTTCTTCATCGGATGACGAACGTTTTTTGGCTTTAGTAAATTTAATCAATATTAATAACGCAAATAATAAAAAAAGACAGTATTGGGTTCATCCATAATGGAAAAAGAATCAAAAAATTAAACGTAGAGTTTTTTTTTTTTCCCAAGCATTGTCGATTACATTTCTATTACTGTATTCAGAAATACTATGGTCATAAATACAAGGATGTTCTTCAATTACACCAACAAAATGTATGTTAAAATCTGGATCGTATTTCATTTTTAACTTGGAAAATTATGAAAAGAAAAGTTAGAAAATTATTATTAAAATAATTAAAATAACAATATTTTTCAAAACACTTGTCACTCTAGTCGGTAAAAACACGTAGTAACACGTGGCAAAAAATGGAACATGCTGCATTTGAATGACATCGAAGTATCACTTTAGTTGGCGTTAAATCTATTAATTACATTAAATGTAATAGATAACGTGCTAGATGCATGCTACTTGCTACTTCACTTGCCACGCTACACGTCACGTTACTTTGGTGGGCGCTCGGCCTTACAAATATTATGACGTTCTGTGGCTCGGAGCAGAAAGAACCGAATTCTCGTTTGCGATTTCCGACAACAAAAGATTTTCAAAACGGTGGTCCGGTCGGACACGTTTCCGGGTACAAATTTTATTTTGCGATTAATCGTCGTCGATCCGAGTTTTTGCAAACAGTCCCGACAACCGTTTGTTTTGTTTTTGTTTTTGTTTTTTTTTTTTTACTGCGAAAAAAGTCGTAACCGGCCTTTTCAGAATTTCGAAACAATTAATTACGTTCGCGTCATGTTTAGCCCTCGTGCCCCCGTGGGTACGGTCGTCGGTACTGCGCTGTCACGGCCTTCTGCCGCGATAAAACGCGCGTCGGACGTTTGACGGCTCCTCTTTGACTCACGAAAACCGTGTCGTTTTAGGCCCCAGCCACAGATCCGTGTAACGCGCGTGCGCACAACGGTATTATTTATATATTATTCACATCCGTCTGGAACGACGGTTTCACGCACGCACGCAGAAATGCCGACAAAGGCCTAACGTGTCCATGCGGTGGTCTCGCGCGACAAGACTCAGAGGAGGACGAGGAGGAGGAGGAGGCGCTCGTCCGCGCACGGAGGCGATGGCTTCGTCCGTCCGGACCGCTACCGCCGCCGCCGCCGTCGTCGCGGTCGTGGTTTGACGCGGGTCGTCCGCCGTCGCCGGGCATCTCTCTCGCCGCACCGTCGGGCACTGACCGCCGCACGCCCGCCGCGCCGACTCCGCTCATCCGCCCTCGGGGTCATGGTGGCTATGGCCATGTATTTCTACGCCAGTCGGTTGACAGCCACGGCGGCCAAGACGCCGCCTCCGCCGCCTCCACCGCCGCCGCGGCCGCCTCCATCGTCGTCGACGTCGGCCTGCGGCACCAGCAGCAGCAGCAGCAGCAGCGGTGTCGGCAAACGGTCGGCCAACGCTGCCGCCACCGCCGCCGACCAGCGACCGGTCTCCAGCGAAAAGGTCAGTTTTCGGCTCCTCCGTAACTAGTCTGTGGCCGCACACCGCCGTGGTACCGGGGAGCGAACGATTTTGCGCATCGGCACTCCTCGCTCGGATCTCGTAAACGTAAACGTAAAACACACACACACACACACACACATTAAATCAAACGTCGCCATTGAACGTCCGGGTCGTTTAAAAGCAGGCATGTCAAACACGTGGCCCTCGGCTCATTTTTTTTTGTGGCCAATAATAATAAAAATTAAATATTAATACCGCGTCACAACTGTCTTAGATTCTTAGAGAATGGTTTATTCGGTATACATTATTATAAGTACTGAGTTCCGTTCTGATCTTTCTAACTTACAATTTTGTGCCAGTACAGTATGCAGAAACTCGTAAATTTGCTTGTAAAATCAATTCTATGTCGAGTAGTGCTTACCAATGTGTGCGACTAATTTTTCATTAGTGAACAGTGATAAATCACCCGTTAGATCCAGATTAATCGACACACATCTAAATGTCGTGTTAAAATATGGCTTAATATATCAAACAATAATATTTCTGCCGAAATTGAAAAGTTGGCTGGGTAAAAGAGATGTCGAATATCGTTCGAAAAGAATTATTAATATATGTATTTATTTTTTGCAGTTTAAATAACATCTATCATTATAAATAATGAATATGATTTATTTAAATGTTTATTTTTTTAAACTTTTAAAATTTTTTTAAATTTAATTGTATCTACTATATTTATTAACGTGGAGAAAAAAAATTGGAAAATTAGTATAAATTTTTTTTTTTTGTTAAATTTTATTTTTAAGTAGTAAAATTTTCAATATATTTGGCCCACTTGATATTTTGAGTTTGACACTCTTGGTTTAAAGGTACGGTTTCCTATTTGCGACTTTACTTTGCGGCTGATGTGTAATAGTTAATTTTATTCCAATATTTAGTAGTGTACAGACGTGTTTAGTTCATAACTTTATATTTCAATAATTATTGTAGTATATACTTTACAAATTTTACGAACTGTGACGGAGGAAATTATTATGAATAGTTATAAAATAATTAGTCTTTTATTAGAGGATGAGGAGGAGGAGGAGGAAGAAGTGTATAAGAAAATATGTATAATCGATTGAAAACTAATAAAATAAAATAAATATAGAGTTTTTTTACAACTCGAGAAAATGAAGGTCCTAAAATTTCGTTTGGCAAACATTTTGACGTTATAGTTTTTGACATTATAATTGTTTAAATAGTTATAATAGATCCGTCATAAAGTACTTAAAAATAAACTGTTGATCAAAACACGCACGCGACTCATCGACAACACTGCTATCGGATCACTACAGTCGCAAGCCGCAACGACTATTTTCGACACGCACGCGTCAATCGCGCATAGGAAACCACGTTCGCAGTTTAAAATATATAGAGATCATTTTATTTGCGACTAGTCGTTGCGTTCAGTCGCATGCGGCCAGTCGCAGATAAGAAACCGTATACCTTAAGACGGATTTTAGTTTGTTTTTTGTTTGTTTTTGACTTGGTTTTTGAATACGTGTTAATAATACACTTGAAGTGTGTCATCAGACGAATCCCGGTCGCGTCACTTAGACGCATAGAACGTTTCAAAACGTTAAATAATAAAAAAAATCGAGTTTTATATTTTTTTCGGTTTTGGCTCTCGTGCTTTTTGTCGGGGTAATATAATATGATTAATAGGAACGCACGTTTTCGGCGTTATAGCGACACCCGTAGCCCGGTGACGAATTGGAATTCATAGTTATGGACGAGAGGACGTGCTCCGACCGGCATGTATTGGATTATACACACTTACGACAGTCGTACACCGAGTTTTCGATATGTACAGAAAACTATTTTCATATTTAATAAAAATAGATAATACAGTACGGGGGGGAGACCGAGTTTACCATTTCTCAACGGTTTACAACGTACAATCATATACCTTACATCTTTTTCTGCGTTTCTGTCACTCGTCTGTCCACCATAGTCCACTCTCTCGTGTCAATCAAATGCATCTTGATGCCTCAGGTTTTCTTTTACCCCGTTCGTCCAACCATCGCTTTTTTCTCGATCCCCTCGGTCTTTTTTCAAAGCGATTTCCATTCTATTGTTGCTCTTATCGCGTGTTAACCTCAATGGGTTCTTTGCGCTTCCACAAAACGATCGCATCTGGCGCTCTCGTCGTCTCACGGATCTTTTCCCCCTACACCAGCAATCCAATTCACTATCACATATTGGATTACAGAAGATTTTCTGTGTTTTATTCTCTAACGATAGCGTTTTCTGCTCAATTTAGATTGTACTCTATACCTGACACTCGAAACGGTTATATTTTTCCGTGTATGTGCTTAGGTTCTTCAAATAGTTTAAGGAGAACTTCAAAACTAGGCGTTATTCGAAAAGGACGAAATACGTCTTTGTCGTTTTGTCAATGTGATTCGTTAATTATTAGCGAACAAAATAATTTTTACCACAGATTGTGGCACCAAAATATTTAAATTGATGAACTTTCCAAAACGTAATGTTGCAAATACTTTTCATATTTTATCATCGTTATTATTGTTAATTCGGTATTCCATTACTTTGATTTAGTCATTATGAGCAGTCGGTATTACGGATTTCACTTCGTTGATGAGATTCAAATTACTTTGTGTCACGACTTGTTTATCATTATCAATTAGAATTTAGTCATCCGAAAAGCCTAATAAATCAACTTTATTCCCGCCACTATGAATGTCATACTCGGGTCTTTACACACTCCAATATCATTCTCCAGCGCCATGGTTAAATAACAGAGGCGAGGGAGCGTCAATTCGTGTTCTATCTCTACTTGGAATTCTTTATAGAATGCCCCGTCATCGACGTATTACGTTATAGCCCCCTTATATCGTTTGACCGTGTTCTTCGAAAATAAAAAGCCCCATTTCGACGAAGGAGTAGGATATACGTTTATTTATTATCCCTTTACGGAATCCATCTTAAGTTTAGCGGATACCCGACTATGTTAAAGGCGTTTGAGTGTCTGTATGAAATTCGATTAATGTTTTATTTAGGTATCGTTTTAAACGGCGTTGTACCAGTAATCTATAAATGATATATGACGGAATGTACTTGTGTTCATCAACAACGATATTATTGTTACAACTATAATAATTGTGTATTAAGAGTAATTGTTTGGATACGCAGTAGTCTTGAACTGTAATGGAGTCCAGCAGTATTATTGTTATATACATTTTTAAGTTTTTTTTTCTTCTGAATTTCGACCGTATAATTTGATTAATTAAAAACAATCGTTGAATATTTGAAAAAACATTTTAGATGTATCGTTCAGTCTTTTAAAACTTACTCGGATACGATATTGGATTCAAGTATTCATAAACTTTATCGTTATCGATACATCGGTACTTATATTGTATACGATTATTTTAATGCGACCATTATCTTAACGTATACGTCCTTATCCCTAAGGTGTGAGCTGAGAGCTTTTCTCTTCGATAACAAGGTACACACACACTTGTGTGATAATATATATATATATATATGTGTGTGTGGGTGTGTGGGTATGTGTGTGTGTATTGTGTGTTGTGAGTAAATATTCGATTATTACTCCTATTTCACAGAATATTCTCACGTGTATGTGCTAAGGTATTGTATCCTAATGACACAAGTATTTATGTTTGTGTATACGCGAGTGAATAAAACGTTTCTTTAGTGTTACGTTTCACTGCTTATTACTTCTGATTGACGGTTTACGCCGTAACAAAGTAATCGTGGTAGGTACTTGTGCATAACTTTACAGTCGTATTTTATTAAATGTACTCAATGTTAAATTACACTCGTATTTAATAATTGTAAGGAAATCGTTACGTATACCCAAAAAAAGTAAATTTATTACGAATATTTTATTTATATTTTAAAAATAGCGATTTATAATTTTGTTTTAAAAATAAAGCTGCGTCGTAGAAATTATTAAATCATTATAACTGTAAAACGAAGCGTGAAAGAAAATTGAATGACATAAAAATGATTGTAGCGTAAAATTAAGTTTTGACGGGCTTTCACTGTAAAAATTATTTTCTATGAAGAGGTTATTTGATATAGATTAGGAAAAAAAAGATGGTAATTTATTATGGTACAAAATCAGTTTAGTATTGAAATGAGAAAAAAAGTTGCTGAATCAATAAAAGGGTATTAATTTTTAATTACATTTTTAATTGCATAGTTATAACTTATAGGCATAATATTAAATTATTTTATTTTATATTAATTGAGACGCACAGAAATAGTGTAATATATTTCGAATTTCATAATGGTCTTTTCTTTCATTTAAATTTAAATTCAAAATTTATCGAACAAGTTATACATTTTAAACTACCATTGATACCAAAATAAGTTTCAATAGTTTACGAATTTAATTTGTTTTCTTTAATTTAAATGTATTTATTATTTAATATATCGAAGTAACAATGAGTTCAAAAATGAAATAAAAAAGTCTTGGACATAATATAATATATTTATATATATTTAAAGCCGTACATATTTTTATATATACTCATGCCTTTTGGTATTTAATTATATCTGCGATAAAAAAATCTTGAACATTTTTTTTTTTTATGAAATATATAGGTTTATAAAAAAAAAAATATAAAACTGAAAACCATTTTGAGTTGAAAACTTTCGTTGATTTTAACGACCCGACCACTCCGGTTTAATTGTTCGTATATCTCTCTAGACCCCTCTCGAAATCTCTGGGGTCGCATATCGGTTTAGGCTGTTTGCCAGTCAGTTTTGATAACGAGCAGACCCATATTTTTCTAGAAGACAACTTACTTTTTTTGGTCCATTTAACCGCTCTCCAGGTATATGGTTTAGAAATATTTTTCCGTTAATTTCGCCTATTGTTCGACCACTCATGTGCATAATGTATGCTTACCGGATTCCCGATGCCTAATTACCTTTTATAACGGATATCACCCTCGGGACGCTGTATCTCGTGAATTAACACCATTGTGCTTAACTGTATCGCCGCGGTGCCGAGAGTTTCGGTGGTTTCGGTGTAATTGGAACTGAGAAATAAAGAGGACCGAAATAAAAACCCGATGTTTTTGTTTCACGAAAAAGTAAGTGCATTAAACCGGCGTTTGGTCGTGTATGTGTTTTAATTCGATCGGTTTATCGCTAATGTGTGCCGAGAGCGATGTAGAAACCATAAATCTCACCGGTGTAATTAAAAATACACCGTCGTATCGTATTAGACGTGTAGCCGCCGCGCGAATTCCTCACATAAACCGCGTGTTTGTGTTTTTAAGTTTTGTAAGTTATCGAGTTGAACGAACTGTGTTTTAATAATAATAATAATAATAATATTTATTTGTAATATAACAGAGACATTTAGTTTAGAATTTTAAAATAAATTACAATATTACAGCTACCGTTTAAACTAAGCTTGGCTTAATGGTTGCGATTCTTATCTATTTATTTTTAATTACATCTAATACTTTAAACTATATGCAGAGAAAAAAAAAAGAAAAAAGAAATAGATTGTTATTACAAAATTTAGACAATATAAAATTTTATAATACAATTTATAATTTAAGTATTAGATAGATCCAGAAGTTTTATACAGTTAGTAAACGATTTTAAATTATGAAAGTTATTTATATTTATTCGGCGTAGGGAAAGTGACGTGCCCATCGTCCAGCGTACTATAAGTATGCTGCAACAGTCATTGGTCGGGGAGTTCTGGTCCTCCAGGTTGGGGGTTGAGGTAGACTTGACAATCTATCTGACAAAACAAGTTATGCAGAAGGCAAGGGGAAACCACTGCATTATCATTCCCACCAAGCAACTATGAAACACTCTTTTATTAATTATTTATAATTATATTCAACTTACAACATAGACTCAAACATATTTATATAATGTACTTTTTTGGCCAATTTCAAAACGTTACCGAGTCCGAAGTGATCTATATAGTGTGTTGATCAAATGTTTTTGTCCGTCCTGCACCTCGGTGTGAACGTGATGGAAATCCGCGGATTCAGCTGGAATTCATAAGACCCTTGGACGCGGGCGGAAAAAAAACCGTCGCGTTTTCATGTCCGTGATTACAATTGTGTTTAGTGACGCCACCCGTCGCGAGAGTGGCGGCGGTTCGTCGAACGTACGAAAATAAATAACAAACAATAATTATTGTCCACCTCATTTACACGTGTTTTTGCACCGTACACACGTACTCGTGTACGTTCGAAAAAAACGCAGATTTTTTAGCGTCGACCGAATTGAAGTTTTACTATCGTGACTGAAAAAAAAAACCCGTACCCGTGAATATTCACTCGCATTCATACACGTGCGTTAATTTTTATTATTATTCCCCCGCCGCCCTGTATTCTAATGATTGGTTTATTCGACAAACACGTGTGTGTGTGTGTGTGTGTGTGTGTGTGTGTGTGTGTGTGTGTGTGTGTGTGTGTGTGTATGTGTTTGAGTGTGTGTATGCCAACTTTAACAGGCTTGTGATCGACCTCTGAGTTTTTCTAGGTTGTCGCGATCGACCAAAAAAAAAAAAAGGTTGTATATAAATAAATCAACCAACAATTTATTATATGTGATTTGCGTGTTGGACTTCTTTTATTACTTTTTATTTATAATATACATAAGTATTACTAACGTTTGAAATTTCACAGTGTAACATAACACACGTATTTTAATATATTTATATTTGATTAATTTGACTAAAATGTGTTTTAACTTAAAACGCAATCCTATTATAAATAATAGTATCTAATAGTATCAGAATAAGATTAATTGATTTATACTACCTGGGTTGATTTATCAATTTGTACGATAAAGGTCGGGAATTAATGCGGAATATCCATCAGATTACGTGGTACGTACAACGTGCCTATACGAAAGTAACTCGATGATGTTAGTGTATAATCATTATAATCTAGTTTTTCATAGTGATTTATTGCGTTTTTCTATATCTAAATTTTATATTGGTGAAATATACAAAGATACACAAATTTACGAAAAATAAATAAAAAATATTTATTTGTTTTCTGAAAAAAATTCAAGAAAATGCGAAAGGGAGTGGCGATCCACTCAAATTCATCGACCTGTTGGCCACCCCTGGTATATATTATAATATAATCAAGCTCCGAGGCGATTGCCAAACGGTCCGTCGTTTGTTCACGTCGAAACTGACCGAGTCGGTGTGGTGGCGGATGCGACCGGTCGGTCCGTCCGGCGGCGTCGAACGCGGCGGCGCGTGCGTACACGGGGTCGTTTTCGCAACGTTTCCGGGTCTTTTGCGACGGACAGGACGAGTGCATGAGGGTGAGGGGGAGCAGGGGGAGACGAGGACTCGGCTCGGCGATTTATCACGGTTAATCGAGCTCCGTTTACAACCGCACGGAGAGTAGTCGCCCTCCCCGCCTGTGCGCGCGCGAACGCGCGAGTTCTTCCCGACGCCGATCTCTCGCCGCACCGCATCGTCTGTCCCGTCGTCGGTCTGCGAATTCGTCTAGTGTTCTCGTGACCGCGAGAAACCGCCGGCGCCGCCGTTCGGACGCGTCACCGAAAAATAACAATATCGCTCGTGGTCGACGTGAACGTTGGATGAATCCACCGACTTTCCGTCACGGTAAAACCGATATTATAATATTATCGACGGTTTTCGTATTGTTTGTAGTTATCGAAACTATTATGATAATAATATCTGAAACAAACGTTTTTGTTCTTACTCTTAACAGTTAACTTTCTCGAGTTTGATTTTTCGGCCCGTAAGTCGGTTCAATAAGATAACTTGAAAGGATAAGAAGAGAAGTGTGTGTGTGTGTGTGTGAATAGTGGTTTCAGAGATGCAGGGTATCTCGTGGTTACTGGACAACCGTGTCGGCACAGTCGTGAAAACTTCAAACCGGGTTCGTAGTTATCGGAGTGTGGCATTTGACCTCCAGGGTCGTCTCTGTTCTATATTTTTGCATAGGTCGTTTGATTTTAAGTGCTTATTTCATTTAGTTTTTACCAAAAGTATTTTAAGTTTTAGAGTTTTCAAATTATTACAAAAGAATAAAGTTGCACGAGACGTCGAAATATGTCAAAAAACACCCTTTTGTTCTTTTTGATTTTTATTTCGGTTCTTTGTTATCTCTGTTTTTACCGTTTTGAATTTATACGATTTCATATCTTTTCGCTACAGAGTTACTGTAGCGCTCGCTCTCCTATGGTTTGTAAATTAATTTAACTAAATAATTTAACAGTTCTACGTATGTTTCGACGGTGATTTTATCATTGTAATCGTATTGTTCGGTCGCGTTAGAGTTTATGGCATCATCCTTCGTGACGTGATGCCCCAACGTTTCCAACCCGGATCGTGGTTAACTGATAATTTTTTTTTTTTGTTTTTACTCTGCCCCAATACCCATGAATGTTACCTGGAACATTGAAATTGGACCGTTTAATGGGTTTAAAATCGATTATTTGGAATCTCTTGTTTATAATATGTCTAAAACGTATCGTGGGGTGTGTTAATGAAATTCGTCTACAAAAATAAATGTCGGTATGTCGTTGTATAAAATGATAATAAATCTGAATAATAAAAAAAAATTAAACTCATTTAAAAAATGCCTTTATTAAAACGGGCTTTTGACATTTTTACCATAACTTCAATTATTATTATTATTATAATTTTTTTTTATCAACAAGTATGAGTAATTAAAAACATTCCGAATAATAAATTATAGACTATTATAAAACCAACCATTTTGTCTCTACCTAGACATACGAGGCATACAAAACCAATCAGAAATGCTTTGTTCTGTGATTATTTAACCACTGAGTTGTGATATTGTGAGACACCTTAGACCCTTGCGATTTCGGCTTTAAATTTAAACCACTCACTGGAATATAGTTTGGCCCGTGTCAGTAATTGCCACTTCAACGCTTTTGAAATCTTTAACCTTCACTTTTGAACACGTCGTGATGATTCAATAGCACTTTTTCATCGTTCAGATGTACGTCGACTAGGAATTTAATTTTCTTTTTATAACGAAACAAAAAAGTTTAATAATTCAAAGTTGGTTTATTGAATTTCGTCCGTTATTCGCGTAAAAGTCCGTTTTCAATCACACACTCGACCCTTATGGAACTTATTAAAATTCGTTTTCAATAATCGAAGTCGAACAAACAGAAATCTGCGTGTGAATTATAATATAGTCGTTGCTAACGACGACGTTGCTCAAAGTCGTATACGATTCCCAGGTACTGCGACAGGAGAACTAGTCTCTACCCATTTCACTGTATATAAAACTCGTTTTCACCTCGAAAACGGTCGGTTTTTGTTTTTTTGGGAAAAATCCGTCGAAACATTTCGAATATTTCTCGTTTTAATCACATATACCGACATCATACTCGTATCTCCGAGCGACGTAACGCGATTTAAAATTTTGCGTTTTCCGCGGAACGTTATTATCATAATATCCAGTGTAAACAATACGTCGAGAAATCGCTCTCTGCAGACGTTTGTCCAACGTAGTTTCGTAGTTTCGTGTTTCTGTGCCGGTTTCGAGCGTTGAACCTCGGCGGTTGTATATTCTTAGTGGCGCGCCACACGTGTCTTGTACACCAGATGAGATAACGCGCAGTGATTACAACGCGTGTAATAATAATATTGTTGTTGTTGTACGCTTGTTTCCGTGCGGCGGCGCTACGAACGTTTATTGCATAATTCAACGAACCCTCGTTCCTTATCAAAACAGATTTGAATTTCTGTGCGGAGGCCGCACTACGTTATTGCCGCTGATAAATAAAGCATCAGCCCTCCGGGTACGCGATCGCCGAGACTCGCGCATATTATATAATGTTATTTATAAGAGTATTTCAGCGACGCGGCACACGTGTTCTCGTACGAGCGTCGCGCATTCCTCCGACCGTTTTGCGTTTTTACGAAACGGCAAATATTTACATGTTGCGAGTAAATTATATTTCTTCGCGCGAATATTAAATATCATCGACCGTGCCGGCAAAACACGTAGCTGCGCCACTCGTCGTTGCGACTTGAGCGCGATTCACACTGGTACTACACGACACGACACGATACGACAGACAAAAATCACGTTCAATTCACACACGACCGACAAAAAACGACAGACTGCACGCACTCGCCACTCAGTTGATTCCAATTTTCGTGTCGAACGATCGGAAATTTTTCCCTGCAACATGTTTCAAAATTTAAACTTTGAAGATTTGGCTGTGATGGCGCGTTATTGCAGCTCGACGCCGGCAAAGAGGAAAATATTGACCGTGCGGTAGTCGAATATAATATTAAGACTGTATCTATGTACTACGTCTATAATTATAATAATATTTTAATTGTATAATATAATAATATAATCTTTATGTATATAAATCAAGCGTTCGACGAGTTTGTGCGCAATGCACTCTGAAACTTCTCAACAAATTATTACCTACATACCTACTCGATTATTGATAAATAATATTATATGAGTTATAAAATAATAATCGTATAATAATTTGATTTTATGAACACATAAAAATACGTATATTTCAACTAAATTGATTCCGACAGGGACCGACAGACCGACAAAACATTCTTTGCTCGAATGTCGTGTCGTTACGAAGCTTGCCGGATCGGTGTGAATTATCGTATTCAATTATACGGATATAATATTTTGTCGTGTCGTGTCGTACCAGTGTGAATCGCGCTTTATTCGTCAGGTTTATTTCAACCTGACAATGGAAATGGTATTATCATTTAAATATTTAAGAGTGACAATGGACTTTAACCTAAAATGGTCAGAGCATATACATTATATCAAAAATAAAATGAGGAGCTTAACAGTATTATTTTACAAAATTAGATTTCTTGATAAAACAATTATAAGACAAATTTACATGGCACTGTGTAATTCGATCTTATTATACGGCATAACATGTTAGGGTGGCACCAACAGAACAGATATCAATACATTACATACCACACAAAAAATTATTATAAAAGTTGCGTACTCCCTACCTTTAAAATATCCATCAGAGGAATTATTCAAACTAACTAATATATTATCTGTCCATAAATTATACATTAGGTAAATCTTAGTTAAATCCATACTGAACCATACTCTCAATACTACAGAAATAATAGACAGAAGAACAGGAAAATACATTAAACCATCATTCACTTTATTAACTAGTTCCAGAAATTCTGCTAATCACATGGGTATAACTATTTTCAATAATTTCAATAATGAAGTAAAGAGTCTAATAAAAAGTTTATGTGAAAGTCATTCCAATAATACCAATGATATAAGGAATATAATTAGTAAAAATCAAATAAAAATGGCCATAAACAAAATAGTGATCTTGATGACGATGTGTGTATCAATAAAATTATAAAAAGTCAATATGTCTAAACATAATATCGTATAATATTTTAAGATGTACCAATAATACGCATTGTCGATTAATTTTTGTTTCTAGTTCTTTTATCATGTATTGTTATTAATTGTATCTTAGTTTATTTTTATGGAACACTATTTACTTTAGACGATTTTTGAATTGTGATATCGTTGAACTCCGTATACCAGATACGAGCATAGCTCAGTTGGTATACGTATCAGCTACTATCAATTAATTTTATTGTAATTATTTAATTGTAATTTATTTGGCTGAATAATAATAATAAACCCGACGTATATACGTCTGAAAAACGCACGACCGAAAGTGATAGTGAAATGTTTTTTTTCCCCCCGTCTCTAACTAGAGACTCGACGGCGGCGTTTTGTTTGAACGCGAAGTGTGTACGATTCAAGCGTCTGGTGCAATTCAGTTAACGTCGCCGGTGTAATTTTTCGTACACTCAGCCGTAGGTAGAATTTATTATTCCACTCGGCGTAATTTTATTTACCCAGATGAATTGCTCGTAGCCCGGTGAGGCGAAATCGAATCAAGCGCTCGTCCGCCAGAAGACGCTTCGATCGATTTGGTTTCATAACGTCGCGTCGTACGGACGGAATCCACGACTGAATATTAATAATCTTAAAAATATTGAATACGACGAGCGTTCGTCGAATACGACAATTTATTTTCCACGCCCTCCCGACGTTCGAACGACAGGCAGGTCACACAGATACGCGTGCACACGTCATACCGACGCCGCCGTGGTAAATTATTGACGCGTTCGTCATATTATAAATTCCGATTACCGATTTAATTGAAAAATATATCGAAATCGTTTTGGACACGCCGCCGGGCGAACGTGGATCGTGGATATACGAGAGCATACGCGACTCACGTGCGCGTTAGTTGTTATGTTTTAATTATTATCAATATTTCGATTGAGGGATACAAATCGTGATACTACAACTGCTCGAGCCCCCGATAATGAATTAACGTGTTATCAGCGTATCTCGTTTCAGTGCCACGCGCGCGTATAACGTTATATTAATGGATATTTTCCACACCGTGAATAATGCGATAAAACGATTTGATATAGGACGTACTATTATAGCTGCTTATTAGCCGTGGCCCGTGCCGCCAAAACGAAGTGTTCTGTTATCTGAATGAAATTCAATTTATCACACGTTCGTGTAATCCCGCCTCCAATTATGCGTGGCAGGTAATTTCATACTAATGTCCCGAAACTTGCATTGTAGTGTAAAAATAAATTGGCCGATCGTTTAGGGGTCGACCCTCGAGAGTACTACTTCGCTTATACCCCGAAAACATATATTGTCAGCCTTTCCGTGTATGATATGTGTACAGTGTTATTTATGATTTTTTTTTTTTTTTTGTTTGTTTTATACGCAATATTAATATCATTCGGAGGTATTATACGTATAATATACATTTGTCGAATTTTTCTCTCAATTACATAGCAAATAAGAATTCATAACTTTGGAGGTAAATTAAATACATACAATGCAAATGTGTACTGTATACGTTTACACATACACACACACACACATATATACACACACATCCCCAGATACACGGACTCGACATAATATAGTATGTACTCACTATATATAGTATTATATATTTGATGTGTGATATTGTTGTTCAGACTGGTGTTTTTACACTGTCTAGTGCCTTTGTTAGGACGCAGTTATATTAAATAAAAAAATAAATAAATAAAAATAAAAATGAAAACACTCCACCGATCCCCCGTGCCTCTATCACGCACTCAATGTTTGTTATTTAATAAAAACGTCTGGGTACAGCGGGCTCCGGACTTTACAACTGTACACACGCACGTAGATATATATATATACGCTGTTTGAACTGCACCGGGTGCCACATAGTTGGGGCGCAACGCAATTAAAACCGCTCGGTGTTAATTCGATGTCCTATCTCACACTCCTAGAATCGTATATGATATGTATGCGTCGACCCAGTAGCGTAAATTCACCTCAATTTTCGGTGGCGCCAAGTAAATTTCCAATCGATTTTCCAACCCTACTTTTTTTCACGAAACAATAATAAGAAATTATTTCTCTTTGGGAAAAATCCTACAAACTGTATGTTTTTGTAAAAACTTAATGTTCACATACTGTGTTTCTCAATACAATTATTTATGTAATTGAATGTAATGACCACGGTTCGGATTTTATAGCACCAAAAAGTACTAAAATATGCACTATAATATGACCAAAAAATCCTTAAAATATGCGCTATAATATGCCCTAAAAACACAAAAAATAGCAACAAAATACACATTTTTTTAAATTATCATCATCTACTGGTGGTTTAAATTTGTATCTCTTAAATTAATAAGTATTACTTACAGAAAATTGTAAAATCTAAACAATAATGAAATATATATAAAATGTATACTATTCGATATTTCCGAGCTTCTTAAAAATTTTGTAATTTTTCTTATGGATTCACATAAATGAATAATAATTTTTTCTCGATATAAACGATATTTCTGATAACTACTAAATAAAGCGTTATATAAGAAAAATAGTACTTTAATAATAATATTTAAAATACACTTTAGAAATAGCACTAAAAATCTAAAACGCATCAAATATGCAAAAAATAGCAAAATAAAATTTCATATTTAGAGTCTCTGGTGTATGAAACAAATTTATAGCCCATCCTGCTATTTTTATCTGTATTCTATAAAAATTAGCAAATGCTATAAAATCCGGACCCTGGTAATGACGATTGGCATTTAACACTGTAAAACATTGATTACTAGTGTTTTTAGGAATTACGAGGCGACGAATTTGCATCACCGTGTTCTCGAATTCGTAGTGTTTTTTATGCTACATTTTTACAATTCAAATCTTGCTACTAAATTTATATATGTAAATTACGTGCGTGTTATATATACGTACATACATTTACCTATTTATCGTACTGGCTCCCGTTTGCGGTTACAAGTCCCGTGGGCAGGACAGATGGTCCGTGTTATATAATGTAATGTATTATCCGTACAATGTATCATGTGGATTGTAGATGCATAATAATTGCAAGAGTCGAGCGCAACACGTCTGTTTTAATCGTACTGCACTCGCGGGCCCAATAGTGTTTTTCGATGGTTTTGTAAAATTCGCTAGTTTCGTATAGCGTGTACCTACACCGGGTTTTTCAATTTATTTATTCATAGTTTATGCCATCGCGTTATTTTCATACCTTCTTTTTTATCAGTAAACATAAGCGTGATTTATAAAATGCATATATTTCTATGACATACTTACGAAATATTTCATAAACATCTTCTCTTATAACAAAATATCTGTTCGTTTTTTTAATTATGAGTACGATATTTTCATTTGGTTTTTAATAAGAATCGCTTTCGTTATAAGTACCATAGAACAAATATTGACCTACTTTAATAAAAAAACTCATTTTCAAATGCCTTTGTGATTTTTGAAAAATGTATAACATATAGCCACTTTATGGCTTAAACAATATTTATATTATCGTAGTTATAAAAATACACAATTTTGATTGATTTTTTTTACTGTGTCAATATTTATTGACTTTGCACAATTTCCATAAATGTATGATTATATTTTATCAGAGATTTTTATTAAATTTGAATAATTCGTTATTGTTTTCGTACGTTTTTAATATAATTCACCGTTTTTTCAATACTAAAACTTGACACTTAAATTCATACTCGAATGATATTCATCCATATTGTTTTATAAACTCATGACTTGCATTTTTTATGATCCCTGAAAATTTAAATACTTTAGACGTTTTTCTGAGTTTTGAATCGTTTTGAGTGCATTATTATTTTTCAATTTAAAGCAATAACCACTCTATTTTATTAGGTTCAGCTCGGTTGATTTTTTTTTTAAAACAAATAATGAATTTATAAAAACCAAATAAAGCCAAAATTAAATTACTGGACACACATGCAACCTTTATATTTCAATCATAATCATTTTTTACAGTATGGTGAAAAAAAACTCATTTTTTGCTATTTCGTTTCATGGAATTTATTTAAAAAAACTATAATGACCAACGATTCTACAGGTATACTTGAATACATATACAAAATAATAATAATAACAATAATAATAATAATAATAATAATAGTAAAAGTTATTAATATTATCATCTTTTTAAATATTTTTGTTTTTCAAAAACGAACAAAAGAATCTGAAATCAGAAAAAATCTATAATAATTTATCGGAGGAAACAGTTGTATATGTATTACTCTTAAGCTTTTAACCGAGTTTCTTCGTCAATTATTATTATTGTAATAACGCCAAAAGAATCTGATGATTATAATTCATGTGTGTATAAGCAGCGTTTTATGTCTCCATAATAACATGGACCATGGTGATAATAGTAAGTTATCGATTGAGTATTTTTGATGCTCATGACAGTTTTTATGGTGTTTTTAATCGATTGAAAATTCCATTTGCTTCAGAATGTTATGAATTTAGTTTTATACGGTGATGATATTGATATTTCATCATCGAGATCTATGTTTTCTCGTCCAAGTTTTTTAACCTTTGGCTTAACTATCAAAGTAAATGAGGATCTATACTCCCGAAACATATTTATATTTTTTTAACGAGACTTTAACGGAATACATCTGGCCATTTAAATGACCTCATTTTTAACGTTTGAGAAATGGTTAAATTCACAAAAAAAAAAAAAAAATAATAATAAATAAATACGTTTTGATCAGTAATTAAATTACGGACGTTGATTATATATATTTATTACGTATTTTGACAATATGCCGATTGATTTTATTTGTATTGGAATATTTGGTGAAATCGGAACGTCGAAACGTTCGTTGTTTTAATCCAAAGCGGAATGATTAGATTGCAAAGCCAATTCGATTAGCGTTTTGGACTACTACTGATCCGTACCGACGTCTTGCCGCGGGCCTGTGTAAGTAAAATGTACGCCGGCCGCACGTCCGTACGTTATTAATCAACGGAATGACGTATACTCTATTAGTTCGTACGGAAATATTTGCGAACCCCCACAATTATTATCGTCGTTATAATAAATAGGACATAACATCACCGCGACATTCATCTCGTAGTACGATGCCGTCTCGTGCTCGCGTACACTCCTCGACACAGATACGTATAATACGTATACAGAAGCGGATTTGTGTATAGTCAAAGGGCCCGAAGGGATCAAAGCGACCCGCCACTGTACGCAGTCGAGTATATTCAATATATACGCTCTATATTGGTACTCCGCCGTGACCGATATCGGGTATACTGCAGTATCTGTTTGCCGGATACAGAATTCGATAAACGATGATTTGCATGCGCGTATCAAACGACGATCCGAAACTACATAATATAATAATATTATTATATTATGTCATATACATGCGTCGATGTATTCATGAAGTACACTACACACGTGGTAGTCGTGTAACGAGTTTTATGATAGGTTTTTCGTATGGTATTTTTTTTTTTTTTACGTCAAATAATAATTAGTAGGGCCCGGATTTCAATGCAAAATGCATATTTTTTTGGTCGATCTTACACAATGCGTTCCAAGTACATAATTCATTTCATGTGACGAGGGTTTCACAGCTACGAATTTAATATTGCATTTTTTCGCATATTTCGAAGTTTTTTCATTTTCAGACCATTTTTAGCATTATTGGGTCATTTTGTTGGTTTTTAATGCATATTATGTTCAATATACAATACAAATTTAGCCGATTCAAAATATTATCCGAAAATAAATTATTCTATTCGATTTTTGTCTTATCTTAATTTATTATTGACTGTATTCCGTCAAATCACAAATAATCAGTCAGTTCGTGTTCGTCGTGGTCATTGCTCGTGTTGTTTGTGACTTTAATGTGTTACACTGTTACATAATGCCCAAGATAAAATCGTCTACTTCTTCTCGCTAGCTTGACTACGTAAATTAATTCAGAAAAGACGACTTTACAACAGATGGGACTATTTTACTTAGTAAAATTTGTAATATTTAAGTCGCAGATGAAAAAAAAAATTTCGATTCAACGAACATATGCGAGTCAACATCAATCAATTTTTCAGTTTTTTTTTTTTTAATAAAATAATAAAAAATAATTAATTTTATTTATAAATTACAAATTATATAAAAAAATATATGTCATTTTTAAGGTCTTTGTTGCGGGAAAATGCATTTTTTAAGGGCATTTTCGGCTATTTTTTAGAGCATAATTGTAAGGTTTTAAGTGCATTTAAATCCGGGCACTAATAATTAGGTATGTATTTGGAATCGAACGAGAATCGCGGGTCGATGACGTCACATTTGGTCGTACGTTTAGCGATCGGTGCCGGCAAAGTGTGCGTGTGCATTTCGACAACGCCACGGTGGTTGTTCGATACGGAAGAGGGGACACGTTGTGTACGCAAGAATCATAGCCGACGATTTTCTCGTTGTATGTTATCGCGATGAGCGGCACTCGAGTGTTGATCACGGGGCAGGAACGATTTTTTCGGTGATACCGCGCGATTTAAATTCGCGTATTACGCTTTGTTTAGGCTAAGAGAGGAGCGGTCGAGTCTGTCTTCGTCAGACTTCGTTGTGCGATAACGAGCATTGTTATCACTGTTTACCGATTCACGAGCGTGGCGTGTAGTGTATCGTAATCGTAGATAAACTGCGCGTGTAAATTTACTACAAAACTCATCGTCTATACCAGTGTTTCCCAACTTCTTTAACTCGCGGAACCTTTGCAGGAGCTTGAACTTTTTATGGAACCCCCATATTTTTCTATAGTAGTAATGCCGACATATGTTTTCTATACTTGAATGAGTGGGTTGTCGGATAATTCCGGCACAAGGTTTTGACGGAACTCTTGACGCCGGCTCACGGAACCCTTAGGTTCCGCGGAACACCAGTTGGGAAACACTGACTCTATACTATTTTTACCCGTAACGCTTGACTAATAGTATTTTTTTTTTGTTTTTTTTTTTTGTTGCAGGTAAGCGATCGTTGTTAAATGTGTTCTCAACGCGACGACCGAGTGGTATGTTGCAGACCAGTGGTAACCGATGACCGTCACACTTGCACGCGGAGGTGTAGAGCAAAGGTTTCGTGGTGTTCTTGTAGACATTAGAGACATTCTCTGGTGTATTTTTTATGATAGTCTGCACGGGCGTCAATCGAGTGGTGGTTCAGGGGACGAGCAAACTTTTTTTTTTATAATTTCACATGTACGATATGTGACGCATAATTTTGGCAAGCTAAACCTTAGCACTGGTTTCCTAGATTTTCGACAGATCCTTAGCTAAGTAAATACACGAAATACCTACATTTTTTTTTGTCGAGTTTTTTTCAACATTATACATTAACACATCGTACCCTAAACGGTTAATTAATAACTCTAGTAAATTATCGTATGTCATAGATTATAGTATAATCAACGAATAAAATAAATGGTGATCAAGAATCGTTTTGTAAAACAAGTTAATCGATCAAAAAAAAAACGTTATATTACTTGGTGCTATGTTTCAAATCGTGGTATTTTCAGGCGTAGCAAAACAATGGTCTCGCTACGACAGACATTTATTTCAGAGTTATCAAAAGTAACCATTGATATCCCTTAGTGACGCTTACGGTTGAGACGAGCCCGCACACGTTATTTCTACGTGAAAAATCGTTTATAAAGACGCTGCGGAGATAGGAAAAATCCGGTGCACCGGTTGACCGGTGTTCGACTGTTGCACGACAAACGACAGAAGTTTCACCAGCGATGTATATTAACCGATTTTTTTCCTGTACGTGACAAATAATAAATAGGCGATTAAAGTTACACATTGAATTCACGAAAAAATCGTACGACCGATTATAGGAACGGATTAGCCGACGACAATCGTTTATGATGATTTCATGTCGTGCGAAAAAAAAAATTAATATTATTATAGAGTGCTCTATTGTTGTTTATCGACCGTACGGATTGCGACACGACGTGGAATTTATTATTCGGTTATTCGCAATCGGACGTGGTCATTATTACATATTTTTATCTGAACGTTTTTTTTCTTATATTCCATCTCGTCGCACCTATTTTTTACACAGCCATAAATCATTAAACATATAAACGTCGTGAACCCGATACATTGGAGTTTTTCACATGAACCCGCAATCGCACAGGTCATTAACCCTACGGTTCGTCACTAAAACCGACTTGTCACGACGTGTCATTACATACGATTTTTACTGTGCATTGTGTAGATGCATTCGTTATAAAAAAATAAAATAGTGTGACACTGCTGGTGTGTACGTTCAGTACAGAATCTAGTGACGGGTTGACAAGCGTTCTAGTCTGAGATAATTCATGTCGACCGGTAACAGCTGCTGATCGCAGTTTGACGTCGTATACAAAGCAATTTATACATATATATAATATTATGCATATCGTTATCGCTCGTTAAAATCCTAAAGCCACTCCACCCGATCCTATTCCGTTTGCGCCCCTCGTAATAACGTACCTAAACATATTATAAACGCATAATAATTATACGCAGGGTCACTGCCATGCCCCCACGTTATCGTGCATGTATGTCGTGTTATTATATGTATATCGTATAGATATTGTGTGTATAGACGTAAATCAACGTTCGGACCGTGTTCCGGATCGTGGAGTGTTGTTGTTCGTTAATCGAAATAATCGTGACCAACAGACTTGTCCGGTATATGTATAGTCGTCGTCGATATTTATACATTTTGTCATTCACACAATGAGATGATCGTATAAATGTACGTCGATGACGATTTCAGTCGTGCGATTTCGTGTGCGGAGCAGCAGCTTGTGAATAATGTATTGATTTGACGAACGCGTGACAACAAAACACTCCATACGCACTCTCTACTCTCGACGTCATCTTTATTATAGTCTTATACGTTATGTGTACACTGTACACTAGTGATGGGCAAAAGTGACTAATAACTACCGACTTAGTCAATAGTATTATATGACTAATTTAATTACTCGAACATTTTTATTAGTCGACTATTTTTATTATTCGACTAATTATTATTATTAGTCGACTATTTTTATTACTCGACTAATTATTAATATTCGAATTATTTTTATTATTCGACTAATTATTAATATTCGAATTATTTTTATTATTCAACTAATTATTATTATTTGTAAATCTTTGTAGTGTATGTGTCATCATCGGTATTTTTGTTTAACCAGTTTAAAATAGAAAAATACGACTACACACGACTACAATTTCTCTGATTTACCGAATAATCAGTACCTAATTTTAGTCGAATAATATTATAAGTCGACTAATTCCATTTATTCATATTAGTCGATAGTTAACATTTTAGTCGACTAATTTCATTTATTTGTATTGATTGGTCTTAAAAATTTTAGTCGAATAATTAGTCGGTAGTACGTGATGAAAACCGATTAATAGTCGGTATTATCAAGTAGTCGTTCCTGCCCATCACTAGTGTACACGTGTACTTTTAGTAAAGCCTATTCGGGACGACGCGTCATCACACCGTTTGCGTACACAGTTAACGTTCGTATTGTGATCGTTATTTATCTTTCGTCGTGTTTATTAGTTTATCATCTATTTAAGTTATACGTATTAATTCAAAAGATAAAAATTTAAACCTCCATTAAAAGATGATAATTTCATGAAATTTTGTTCATTTTTTGCTATTTTTGATATTTTTAGGGCTTATTATAGCGCATATTTTAAGGATTTCTTTTGGTCATATTATAGCGCGTATTTTAGTACTTTTTCGTGCTATAAAATCCGAACCCCGCTTATAATGCTTACCTGCAATACCTCTAAAAACTTACTTTGATGCCACTAGCGAGAAAAGACTATTTTTGGTCACCGCCTAGTTGCGTTCTCTCGGCGGCCGAAGTGTAGTTTTCTAAAGTGCCGTCCCATTCGCTCCTGCGCTGTCGTCCCCACGATATTTTCGGCGTTCGAAATGCGTACGTATATATATATATATATATATAAAATAACTCATTCGATCGGCGGTGGCCGGCGGGTGTGGGCGGGAATTTCACGCCGTTTATTGTCGTTCCGCGCGCGCGTGTGTGCCCGTGTCCTCTCGGTCTTGGCTGCCACCGCCGCTGCCGCGGGCACGCCACAAATCGGATTCCGTGCGGCGGACTATTCGTGTATAGATATATCGCCCCGCACGCTCGGCGTCTCGTCGTTTCGCTCGATGTAGGTAACACACAGGACTATTGCGTGGCAGAGCCGCGACGAGAAAATTCGTTCGTGAGAACAAGAAGAAGAAGAAGAAGAAGAAGAAGAAAAACAGGGGGAAAAAGAAACGGACCGTGTGCAATATCGATTCGTAGCTCGCGTAACGTGTCCAACGGAGGAGAAAAGAGGGGAAAAAACCTCCGAAATATTGGTTTTAGAAACGACGGTTTTTTTTCGTTTGCGGTTTCTTTCCGCGGCCACGTGCAGACGCCGTCGGAAGTCATTGATTGGTCGTCGGGGATAAGTGCGTTTCCGAAGTTTTTATCTCGCGAAAATTCGCGTTGTAGTGGTTCCTTCCCCCACCCCCCCTTTCGAAACTGCTGTCGTATGTTTTCAACAAATGTCACCGCCGAACATTAGGTTAGGTCAGAGTCAACCTGTACGCTATTGTAAGTTTTGTTGTCCGTCGCTCCGCCAATCGTCTCGTGTATGCCTCTCGCACGACACGATGGTTCGACGTGCACGCCCCCGAAAGGCGGTGGCGGCGGACGTGAATCACGTGAATTTCGTCGTTTTTTTTACCACACTCTCGACTTACGGGGATCCGCTCGCAAACGATCTCGAGGGAGACGACGACGGCGTTTTCGATTGACGTTCTTCGCGCCGAAACGCGTTTCGCGGACCACAGGTGCACCGCTTGTCAGACGTCTGGCGACGCAACATAATTCGTTTGTATACGTTTACGTTTGTCTCTTGAGCGTCTCTCCTCGAGTGGTTGTGTAGTGCGGCGGGAATCGCTTCTTTTTTCGTCGTCGTCGTCGTCGTTTTTAATCTCGAGAGGTTTACGATTGCGTTACGCGCGGGGTTTTTCGTCTCGACGTCCGTGACGTTGAATTGCCTACACGGAGCGCCGCGTCACGGTGCGTTTCGAATAACATTTCTTCCCGATACCGTCGTCGTTCGTTTTATCGTCTGTCTCATATTAATATTGTTTTCGACGTAATACCTACACCTTTTGAATAAAATCGGTCTCTCGACGCATGTATATAATCTACGAGGTCGCGGCGTCGTGACGATTTCGATTCGACCTCGTGAAGTGCATTTGTTTGATTTTTTTCGCTCATAATATTTTAAGATCAGGCCACGAAATATTTCGTTTCGCAAAAAAAAATCGCTTTTTTATCCACGCGATTTCATTATTATCGATTTTCTCAAGTGGAAGCTACTAAAAACACTACGCGAAATCACACGCTGAATAAACGTTGATATTTAAACGTCGTAATGTCGGACCAATAAGATAAAAGCGTAATAAATTCATAACACTGACTGTACATTTTCGCGGGGCGATCCTGCTCGTTGTTTACGATAATAATATATTATAGTCGGGCTAGATCCATTCTATTGATTCCGGTTATGCGCATTTCGTTCCGCCAACACGGTCGAACTTCGCGAACGTCATTGTGTTCGATTCCGAGCATATCTCTAACCCTTATCAAATTATTGTACGCGAAACGACGATAACCCGACCGTTATATTTTATGGTTCATGACGTGTTCGTTAAAAAAAATCCGAACGTTTTGACACGAGCGACAGTGTGGCGGTGCCGTGTACGAATTATTAATAATATTTTCGTATCGATCGCGAACGGACGCGCTGTCGCATGCACACGGACCCGATACGTCGTAGTGTTTTATGAAAAAAAAAAAAAACATAAATTTCACGTCGCATTTACATACCGCCGCCGGCCGGGTTAAATCGTGCAATTTTTTTTTTTTTTTATTAATTTTTTATGTTTTCTCGTTTTAAAACTGTCACGTGGCAAATTGATGCCGCGTCGTATTTACATACAAATCAGTATTTTTTATTTATTATTATTATTATTTTTTTATTTATTTTGTTTTTTCCACTCGCGCGGTCTTATCCTACCGGGAAATAACGAGTTGAATTTCAACGGTCGCGACGCCGTCGTCCGTTCGAGTAGAGAGCAAAACCGATAATCGAGAACCGACGGGCGCGGGGAAAACGTTCGTTTGTTCTCGTGCGCCGGTGTACCGGAGTGTAAACGGACGCGAATACGTTGCCGAGTCGTCTTTGCGTTTCGTCGAGGTACGTTTCGTACGCCGCGCTTTTTCCGCTCCTCGCCCCCGACCCGTTCTCGTCGCGGTCGTAGTGAAAACCGGGACGCTCTGTATATCTAATAGTGATACGTACAACGATATCGTTTTTCGATATCGAACCACTTACTACGATATCGATGAGACTATTTTATCGAAATTACATCGATATTCGATATCGAAATTCGGTGTCGCTACATTAAAGTTTCTATTTTCTGTTCATCTAAGTTTTAACAAATAATCAATGTCAAAGAACGACGAACGCTAACGATAAACAATAGCCAATAACACTACAACAATTAGGTTCTCGTGAAAACGTATTATGAAAACCTTTTTTTGATGTCTATAATTCCAAAAAAAAAAATCCTTCCGTAAATCATACAAATAGTATATTATTAATCAATAATTATTCAATTGCTCCGGTTTTATAAATAATTATATCAATAAATTGTATATCGATATCGATGTCGTTTGTTATTCGGTATCGCGATACGATATCGATATCAATGAACCGATATCGATAATTGAAAACTTATCGTTGTGCGTCACTAATACCTAATAATATCGTACGTTTCGATCGCATCCGTGTTTTCGCGGCTGCGGTGGCGGAGACCGATGCGTTTCCTCCGGGTCCGAGCTGATTAATTAGTGCGCGGCGCCGTTCCGCGTCTCGCACGGCCTCGTCGGAAAAGTTGACGAATCGCCTACGGACCTGGAACTTTAGGAACCCGTAAAATAAATAATACGCATATATTAGTATGTATTATTCGGGAGAAATTTGTTTACGGGATAAAAAATGCATTATCCATGGATTTAACACGTCGAAAGGTAGAACGTTAAAACGGGGCGGGAGGAGAAAGGCAAAGCCGATGAAAATAATGATACGGACCTCGCTCGGCTTCTCAGATAAATATCTTTTCGTTTCCCGTGCGCGCGCGCGCGCGAGAGAGAGGAATGCAAAGCACGTAATTTTGATAAAACAATTTTAGAATGCGAAATGTTTAACACGTTTTTCGAACCCCGCGCTAAATTTAATGTTCTTTTAAATTAAATTTTTTCCACTCTCGCTCTAACGCCAAAGCGTGCCGCGTCAAACGCACAGTGCGAGTACTCCGATTGTCGTGTGTATAGTCTATACTACCGTTGTGCTGGTCTGAAAATTGGGTTTTCCCAATCTCGCTACTACCGCGGTAGTGTTGTCACATGCACGTGCTTTAATAACCGCTCGCGCTTGTGTGCGTCTGTGTGTGTAATGTGTATATTGCGTTACGCTCTGGAGATTCGCTATAACGTTATAAAATATAATATATATTTATTTATCGCAAAGACGGTTATATATAATAAATTAGTAGCTTTATATTTATACGCGTATGTGTTGTTCGTGTGTAAAATAGAAACACGTTTTTATTATTACTCGGACGTGAAAAGAAAATTAATTTTTTCCTCCGAACCCAGATTATTTACTATTTCCCGAATTATCAATAGGAAACGTTCTAATAAATATCGATTTTCAGACGTAAAATGTAAAATGTAAAACAACAAGATTCGCGTAAAGTGTTTGATTACTGACGACTCCTTTTCGCTGTCGATTTTTATATGATATATTATATAGTATATACAAGTATATAAAAATGCGCCCGAGGGTGTATGTACGTACAAAGGCCGATAAATTCATTACGATGGGATCGTCCCGAAAAACGTTTTCTCCGAGAATCATACATTTATAGCACTGCGCGTTATCAAAATCGCCGACGTCGTAACTCGCATCACTATAATATGTTTCCTTAACCTAACGCGGGGTCAAAAGGGGAATATGTATCCGCACGCATCTATATACGCGTATATGTATACACGTAGTAATGGTTTTATTTGAGCGAATAAATTGCATTATTCGGGTAAGTGGTTTTATGTTTTTTGTTTTTTTTTTTTGTTTGTATTGAATTCGGAGTCCATCAGTGCGAGGGCAGAGTTTAAAAAGATGTCAATAAACAACAATAATTGTCATTCGCTATTACCGTCGTGCCGACTGTGTGCGTTTGTACACGTATTTAATACGTTTCTGAGCGTACGATTTATAGGCTCGTTTGCGTGCGTTTTTGTATGTAGGTGATAGTTATTACAACGCATTACTTAAACGGACGCGAAATGATTTTGAAACGTTTCCGTCGGGCCCGTCAGACTCGCCGCCGGAAAACTATATATTTTATTGTTTGTTTAAACCGTTTACACCCGGCCGTCCGATTAAAGCACGCATGCCTCGTGTTTCGATTACGACACGGGCGGTGGCGTTAATGTTTTTGCCGCCGCGCCGCCGCCGCCGTTACACCGCACACGCCCCGGCTGCGAGTTCTGTTCGCCAGCAGCGCCGCGCCGGTGTTCCATATTTTGTAATATTATCGTCGCGTCGCCCGTCCCCGGGAATTATATTTTATCCATCGGAATTCGGAAAAATAAACAATAATGAATAATATATATCATATAATATACGTGTGTTTTAATATATGTTTATCTCGAATTAAAAATGCACTTATTTTATACATTATATCGACTATCCAGTTCAAGACTACAACAACTCAAAAAAAAAATTGAAAAATGAGTTAACTACGCCATTTTTTTCAGTTTTTTATAGTCATTTCAATTCAAGAACGAAATTCCTAGCTATTATATTTTATATATTAGGTACAATTGACTAAACATTCATTGATTTTTCAAATCGCCCTCCTGAAAAAAAGTTGTTTTTTGAATTGTTGCAGTCTTGAACTGGATAGTCGATTATCGAGTATGTTTGTCTACCCACTCCGTAAAATATTTTTGATTTTATTCGATTATGTTTGTATTTTTTCGTACGTTTCAATGACGATTTCGCGTTTTTAATTCTTCGTAAACCAAACCGCGTTCGAGCGAAACAATACAGCCGTTTTACAAACGTTTTCACATTCGACTTGGCAACTAAACTTTGCTGTCGGGCTTTTCCACTACTACTCACCGTGTTTGGTCGAACGCATTTATGTAATTTCGTGGTTTGTTTGAAGTCATTTCGAGCGCGATGAACGCGTCGACACAATACGTACGCCGTGTACGGTCGCTTTGCGTTCGGTATCGTTTTTATTGTGAAATGTAATTTAGCATCCGCGTGTACACCTGTATTAATCGATCTGTACGTCGTTTAATCTTCTTCCATAATACGGATACTATAAAATGAACTCGCGTACCGTCGTATTTTCGATAAGTGAATATGCCGCGTAGACGTTCCGATTAGGTTTTCGTTTCACATGACGGCCCGACGACGTACTCTCCGTGTGTGCAGGTGATCGGTGTTTAAATGCATTCGCCGTGACATGATATTACACATTTTGGCATTGGTAAAGCGTGTGATCTACCGATAAAACAGTAGATAAATAAATAAATAATTAAATACGTAATATTATATAACTATTAAATTAAAAAAATAACTATATTTAATACATTAAAACACACAACGATACAGTTAGTACTGGTCAAAAATTCAAAACGTATAAATTGTGTTCAAAACATGATAATAGTTAGAATATTATTTTTTATGAAACATAATCTTTTTTATATCTTCCGAAAAATGTATGAATAAATTATTTCTATTCTTTATTGAATCTAACCTGCAAAATTCAATTAAATTACGTGGTACCTAATAGATTTTCATTAGTCCCGTGCATTTAAATTTTATAAAAATTCGATGCTAACGTTTGTAAAACACACTACGTAGGTACTCGCGCACACACGACTCGCGGTTAATGTTAAACATATAAATGCACAGACGATAGACCCGTAGTGACCTGTTAGCTATGAAATAAGATAATATATTTATTTCTTTGATCGGTGTTTTTTTCAAGACTTTATCGTACATTATCGTCGTGTAATTAGTCACAAAAGGCATATTATCCGTTACCTATTAGTCACTAGATCACGGCGGACCCGGTAGATCTGCACACGCTTTACCGACGCCCACGTTTTGTGTACGTGCTCGTGTGATACCCGAATGATTTCGAGACGAAGTGAAAATATCGGCGACGAAAGAAAATCGAGTTAACGGACGTCCGATGTTGTTATCCAATGCAAATGCGTGTGTATACACTGGACTCGAACGGGTCCAGGACCCAGTGAAATTCGTATTGGGTGTACTTGTAATGACAAGACGAGATGGAGCCGAGCCTGCAGAATACACATTACAGACACACACGCATGCGACGTGTGTGATTTACGAATATTTCGCGGAAAAGTAAAACGTCCCCGACCGTGACGACGACGACGACGACGACGACGACGACGACGGATTGACACGTTTCGCGAAAATAAATACAAATCAAACGCGATTCGTCTCCCAGAGCCCTTCTCGTCCTTCTCCTCCTCTCTTCATCTGCCACATCCGCAGTGTACTGGCCCGTGACGGTTTCATCAACACCGTGCGGATTTCGTGCGAATTCCATGACGACGCCTTGTTAGTTCATCGGCGGCACGTGTTTTGCCGTGTACGTTTCGTACGTGTACTGTGCATAACGCGTACGCCGTCGTGTGCGTCATCGTTTTTCCTTTGCGCGCTCCCGATACCACCACCCCGTCTGCCGCCGCCGCGCGTGCCGATGGAAAAGGCTTCTTCTTTTGGAAAACGAGCCGGGCAATTAGTGTCGACTCGCTGTCGTGCACGCTCAACAGACGACGATCGCGACATTTCGGCGACAGCGCACCCAACGTATATCAAATATATATATATATACACACGCGTATAGTTAAGTGGGCTATTTTAGCCGTCATTGCCTGTCCTGACTTTTCGTCACCTCGTCTCTATTTCTTTCGATTTTTTCTTTTTCCTTACCCTCCCCTCCCCCCCATATAGCTGTTTCTCTCTCATTTTAGATTTCTTTCTCTGTCTCTCTCTCCCCTTAGCTCTCTTTTTCTATCTCTCGTTATCGAATTACAAACGATAGTGTCAGGTGTCGAATTTCTTATCCGGCGGAACGGGGCACTTAACGAATTTCTCATTTAGACGACGAGCCACTCTCCTCTCTGCCCTTTGCCGATGCTGTTTCGATGTTTTCGTTCGTGCCACTCAACATCGGTGTGTCTTCCTAGAAGTTCACTAGAAGCATTATTTTATAATATATAGTATATTTTTTATTTATTTATTTATTTTTGAAACGTTGTACACAATCTGTATCAGACTAGACACAATATAAGCATATTTGACGAGAGTTACATAGATTTACATGGGAAATTTGAAGAAAGGAGCCACTCGTCGATGGCACTTTCTACGGTTTTTTTTTATTTTTTTATTTTATTTTATAATATAAGGTGTTATATTATTGTGTACGAACGTCGCCACTTCGGACGAATACCGCGCGTTTCTGTATTTTTAGCCCTCTCGGCGGAGCGCTTTTAGTTTTTCGAGAGGAGCCCGCGCGTAGTAACGTGCCGCCGGAGCCGAGTCACACGCGAAAGCCACAATTTGAAATGTCAATAATAATAATATAGTTATAAACTAATAAATGGTAATAAAACCAATATATTTTTATCTTATATCTCCCTCATTGATAGAAACCACTTGTATTTCGTTAAATATCGAATAATTTTCCTGAAATTTCGGGGGGGAGGGGTTGAACCCCTAAACCACACGAAAATCACACGAAACCAATTCGCTGGTGTGACCTGACGCGAGAAATCGTGAGTCGTGCGTTTGGTTGTATTTATAAATTAAATCACTGTATTGTAATACGTACTACACCGCCGTATTTGCGGATCGCTTCGCAGCGATTCTTACCCGACTACTCGATTATCGACACCCAGCTCGATGCAATTTGTTTATCATACGGTTTTCGGATTATCGTTATTATTATTAACATTATAATTATTATAGGCGCGCGCGTAGAGCGAGATTTCGATTTTATACGGATTTTTCCTTTTTCCTTTTTTTTTTTTTTTTTCAATAGGTTGCACTCAACCGCAGTAATACTATTAAACTCGACACGTCATACATTATAATAATGTCTGTTCGAACTCGATTAGCCGTTCGGGGTATTCGAGTTTTTCCGGCGAACTCGCGTTTCATCGATCGGTATAGTTCATATCGAAACCCTGTGTATGAAAGTGTCACTCAGGACGCGCTCACTGTTTTACAAGCGAACGATTTCGCATCACTGCGGCAGAATCACGGATTTATCCACGACGTGTGGCAGTTTTGAGCGTTGAAATGGCATTTGCGACTTGCCATTCAAACACGCCTACAGTGTTGTGTGTGTGTGTGTGTGTGTGTTTGTAATATACACATGCGTGTACATCATCCGCGCACCCGTATATTTGTCACGTCATGAATACGACACGCTGTGTCCCGCACATTTATTTGTTCAGTTTTGAGCGACGAGTCTGATGATGAATATCGGAAACGTCGAACGGAACGTGAGCTATACATCATTGTCATTGTACCGTCGCGTCCCGAACATATTTTGTGCAGTGAATTACATAATCCTACCCCTCGCCGGGCCGAGGCTCTTATTCGTGCGCAGTCGGTGACAGCGTACGGAACGACCGTGGGATACGTGTTACGTAATATACGTTATGAATTACGTGGTAGACGACTGGATACGACGTAGGTACTGGTCCGGCGTCCAGGGCAACCTCTTTTAAAATATAGAAATCAAACGAAAACCCACGACGGCGGGGTGCCTCGCGTTTGTTTTCGATTCGTACGTAGGATTATTGTACGATTGTCAAAAACGACGACGTCTCCGGGGGAGGATCGATCATGACGTGATCTTAATAAAACGTGAAACGAAGCCACGGCGTCGGAGCCACGAGAGACGATGCAGGATCCCATCGGACGGTTCGAAATCGAAATAAAAAAAAAACTCCGCCGAATCATCGTCGAGAGCGATTTTTTTCGAGAGTCTTCTCCCGATCTAACCGTCGTTTTTCCGCGCGCTCGCTATATTCGCATTCGCTTTGGATTTCGGCGAAAACCGTGTACCGGACGCGAGTTCCCGAACCCAAAATCCCGCGGCGTACGCGTTTCCCGGAATACGGCACGTGCACGCCCGAATACGTAATTATTATTATGTACCTTCGCGACGGCGGGGCCCGTGCGCTCTCGTCGTAACACATAGCGTGCGCGACGGGACAATAGTCTATACCAGGGGTTCTCAATCTATGGTACGTGTACCACTAGTGGTACGCGGAAAGCTCATATGTGGTTCGCGTTGAAAATCTCCTTTTATAAAAAAAAAAAATTAGAACGAATCGTTATTCACAAGCTCTGCGGTTTCTAATCTCTTTTGTGTCAACTTGTCTGTGCGAAAATACATTTTCCCACTTATTGTGCACAAAAAAATCAAACCCGATTTGGACGTCATCGTCCGTTCAAAACAACATCAACCGTCGTACTGAATTATGAAGTAAACCATAATAATAATGATAATGATACTATTTGTACCTACATATTATTATGCAATTTAATTTCTTTTTGTGCATTCCACACGTCTTAATATATATACTGTCATATTTTTGTAGTTTTTAATAAAATGAAATTCTATACATAAAAAAAAAAAAAAAGTTATAATTATTAATAAACGAAAAAAAAAACGTCAGGTGGTACGTAAAAATTTTCAAACTGTGTAGGTGGTACGTGAATATAAAAAGATTGAGAACGGCTGGTCTATACTGCTCGATGACTCGTGGCAGATAACGGTTTAATGCGTGTGATACGTGCACGTGTGTACACCGTGACGTCGACGTGTATGCTGAAAAGCGACTCGCAAAGGAACACACAGGTCGTGTCGATGCAAAGGCCATACGAATAAAGTCTGTACTCGCGTGCAATAATAATAACAATAATAATAATAATAATAATAATTTTGTTATTATTATTATTATCTTCGTCATCTGACTCGAATTTTTTATTACGACGAGCGTGCTCTGTACGGTACCGATTTCGTGCTTTAATGGCTCCGCGTTAGAGCGCGTTAGACAGACTACGGAGACGCATTAAAATCGTTTTGTATACAGACGTCACGCGCATTTATCTCTTTTTCTTCTCTCTCGCTCCTCTCACACCCCCGTCGCCTCTGACGTCCCCGTATCGCGAGGAAAACGTTACTTTACGCCATATAAAGGATATCCCGCGTCTTATGTAGATGTATACACACTCGCGCGCATATTATACTTATATTATTCCGTGACTTTGTCCTTTTTTATTGTCACGCGGGCTTTGCGATACAAATAAGATGGTATTGCAGGACAGATATGTGAGCGCGTGTTTGTGTGTTTGAGTGTGTGTGTGTGTGTGTGTGTGTGTGTGTGTGTGTGTGTGTGTGTGTGTGTGTGTGTGTGTGTGTGTGTGTGTGTGTGTATTTATATGTGTTTGGGGTCGTGTCACCTAACAAAAGACCGGAACGGATGATTAAAGAAGAACGTCGCGGGAAATCGCGTATGCGCGCCGGAGACTTGAGAATGAGAATTTCCTACTATCGAAACCGGCGATATGAGTGGTGGAGGAGGGGGAGAGAATCTAGTATGAAAAATAAAGAAATACGGGCTTCGTCGATGAAAACGTGTATACGGAACAAAACAATATACCTGTTTGCGATTGAACGTATTCAAAGACCGAATTCCAAAGAATCTCTTTCATACTCGAATACTTTATGGACTCCTGCCCCTAAAGTCCCGATATTTGTCTGTCGCCGAACGTCCCGATCTAGTTTTTAATAAAACTCCCATTGTTGCGCGGTTTTAAATGTTTGCCGTAGAAGAGGTACAAAAACAACAAAGACAAAGGGACCGCGAGAGTGAGCGTACCGGGTATACCATAAATAACCAGCGGTGAAAAAGAAAAAAAAAGACAATCGGAAAGTAAACAAAGTTCTAAAATTTTTGAAAGAACTTCATTAGCGGTATTCCCATGGCGCTCGTATACGCGTATACACGTACAGTTATCATTTTAATAACTGCGAATATAACGAGCGAATAAAAAACTGCATCTGACAACAAATTAAATTACAAGGCGTACATTTTTAAAAGGGATCTTTCTAGTTTCTGGCCTGTAACAGGAATCAACCCGACAAATGTATAATGTATGTGACTGTTGGTTTTGTTCGTTTGCATATAATGACTCTTGTCGTAGAATTACAATACAACCCGTGTAGGCGATGTGTGTGTGTGTGTGTCTTGATGACTTTTGGATTTCACATCGATTCGACTAACAATAAACGTGAATCGTAATCAACTTTAACATTTTACGAATTATTATCAATTACAGTGGCGGATTCGAGGGGGAGGGCGACAAGGCGATCGCCCCCCCTAGAGAATTTTTTTGTTACCTGAACTATAGCGCCGTATGATATAATGAATATGAAATTCATAACTCATAGTTATAACTTATAACTATAAAGTCAAACTTAATAAATAATAAAAACGGTATCCTTTTGAATACCTTATCAAATATTATTTATTATTTGATTATCAATAAGAACAAATATCGAATATAGCGCAACAAGAAGTCTAATAAGTACATTCTCTTTGCGTTTGCTGTGTAAAGTGGGGTAGATGTATTAAATCGTAAAGCAATGATAAATCATTTTTCAATAAAAAATCATTCCGAGTGGAGAATCAGTTTTATATGAAATTTTATTAAAACAGTCGATTTCGTCCAAATTCAAATCACAAAAAAAAAAAAAAAAAATACAGTACGTTTTCAATTATTACGTCCTTGTTAATTAAGAATCCATGATGCCGATTCGCCCTCCCCTCTCAAATAAGCTACAGATCCGCCACTGATCAATTATATACAATTTACGGTCGGATAAAATAAAAAAAAAAAATGTATGTATCAGATGGGTGAAGCGTTTTTTTTAATTCTACTCCGGTGGAACTGGAGTTTTTCCCGTATTTCAACTGGATGTTTATACACTAAAAAATGTATTGCGTACTATATTACAGCGTTTGTCTTCGTCTCGCCGCACGTATTGTGCGGCGTGGCGTAGGCACATCGGAACAACGCGTGTTCTCGTGCGTTTTGAGCAGAGAAATAATGTTTCGTTTTCGCAGATCGCAACAGAGACGTTTGCTTTCGTCGGAAACCGTATCGTAATAATAATACGAACATATCGTATTCGCGCGTATATCTTGTTATTCTATTTACATACGCATACGTACTGCGCGCGGTTTCCTCATAACTTTTAAAGTCTCGGAGCGCTCGGATTCGCCATCATCCATCGTTTGTCGTTTATTTATATTTGTGTTTTTTTTTTTTTTTTTTTGTCATTCGACTGGGCCGAGGAGGGTTCTCTTTGTGTGGCAGATCAACACTTACGGAGCGAAAATACAGTTTTCGTTTTCAAATAATATTACCATACTGTCGAATAACGCGTGTATTGTGTCGAGTAACAAATTTATCCATGGCGTTACGTCGTTGAACACACGGATTGCGTGCAAAGTCACGCGATTTCGTTGTATTTATCGAAACGTTTTTCAAACGGTCCCGTTTCACTATCACTTCAGACGTGTTCAATCGATCGTTTCGGTTTTTGGTGATAATATCGCGTTTGATACGTGTCGCTGATCGGTTTTGTTTGGAAACACGTGAAGATGCCCATTAAAATATACAAACGTCAGGAGTAATAATAACTAAAGGGTAACTAGTCAAAACGTGGTTTTGCCAAACACGTCAAATTTCAGAAAACTCATTTTTTATGTTTCACCCATATTTTAAGTGTTTAAATTAAATTCAAATTAATATACGTTACAGGTAGTTTTTTTTTTTCATTATTTATCTTTGAGTTTGTTGCAAAACGTTCTATTTCCGTAAATAATACATTTTGAAAAAATAATTAAGGTGGGAAATACCACGTTTCGGAAAAACTTCAACTTTTTAAGCCCTATGTTACACCTTAAAAAATGGACGTGAAAAAAATAAAGACAAAGATGAATTCTTTGATTGTTTTATCATGACGTGAATCAATATTTATGTCGATTTCGTCAATTTTGGCAATAACAGGTTTTGACTTGTTACCCTTCAATAATTACGGCATTGGAATCGTTTTGAAAAATATCGATTTTTCTCCCGCAGAGATTTCGTTCGGATCGTGCTCGTAATTTCGTCGAGCTGTGAACGTATTTTTATCGGACCAAAACGCGCGGCGCCGGGACGAGATATCGAGTCGTCGAATAAACAAAAAAAAAAAAAAAAACCGAAAACACGTTTAGCGATTTTTTTTTCTTCTTTTTCTTCTCACTACGTGATACGGATCGATGTCCGATTGAATACTAATCGTATACACAATATGTCGCCGCGCGCAACGTTCATATTGCGAACCGTATATTGTTTTATTTCGAATGGCGCTTTTCGATAACTCTCCGAGTCGCGTCCTCGACTCAGCTGTTGCGGACGCGTCGGACGAATAACGACTTGCGGAACGCGACGTGAACGGGCGTCGTCGTAATATACGTTTCGTTTCCGATCCGAAGCTCTCGGAACAGGCGCGCGTTCAAAGTTTTCGGGTCCATAGTTTGTATATTTATGTGTTTAATAATAATAATAATAATACGCGTTCATAACGTTTGTCCGCAGTCTTCTGCCGCGTTTCCCGTACGTGATTCGCCCGCGCCGGTGGTCGGATCTATATACCGTATGTGCACAACTACAGTTCACTGCAAAACGAATACGGTCGTGGTGCCGTCGTTTGGTGCCACCCCGTAGTGATGGGAATTTCGACTCACTTCGCGGAGCCGATTCTTTTGACTCGGCCCAGTTTAACGAGTCGAATCAAAGAGTCGACTCGTTGACTCTTAACAACTCTTTTATATTTTAACCCGAAAATTCAATTCAACTCTCGATCGGCTCAACGACTCCGACCTATTACCTAACCCAGTGGTTTGAAAACCGGGTGCCGTGGCTCACCGGTGTGCCGCAGTGTTTTGAACATTTTTTTTGTTTTTTTTCATAAACAATACCGATCTACTCGAACAATGTTATTATGATGTATGGAAATGGATGCGTTCAACCAATATTCAATATTATATTATAATTGCAATATTCAAGTGCGTATTGATAAATCAAAGGTTTGCAGTAAGAAAGCGACTGAGATGAGTATTATGTTAGATGATAATTTCACCCTAACGAAATGTATCGATCATTTAATTTTTTTAAATATTAAAATTAGACGTCATAGTGTGCCGTGGAAATTTTGTGAATGGTGAAGTGTGTACCGTGGTCAAAAAAAGTTTGAAAACCACCGACCTAACCTTTAACCTAACGTTCATTTCGTAATGTTCGTATAACTCATATATTTTAATTTGTTTTAATTAACTTGAACACAGTAGAAAGTAGGTATATTGTGTATTGAATCTTATGGATCGTTTTTATTCAGGTTTTAACAGATTTGAGTTGAAAACATAGATCTATAGAGAACATTATTAAATACACGTCATATTACTCACTCTGTTACAATGATATACACTTATTGGTTATGGTGTAAAATTCGTTTAGTAGAATTGTGTTATCTTATATTTTATAATTATTTTTTCTAATAAAATTTAAAAAGGTTATGAAAAGTTTCCAAAAAAATACATAATGTATAATATTTATAAAAATTAAAACAAATATAACTGGACCTGCCCTACATTTCGATCCTGGACACGTCTTTGGTCATTCTCATAGTGAAAATATAACTATTAAACGTATGGAAAACAAGTCGGAGAAAAAACATTATTTAAGTCTATAAGGTAATTCAATAATTATTATTGTTGATTAGGTATTCGGTAAACTTTTATCAAAAACTACTTGTGACGTGCGAGCATAGCCGCCGTGTTTGCGAGTCAAGCCGAGTCGTACGAATTTAGAATCGTAATAGTCGTAGAGTCGTAATTATATTGAAAATTGAAACGGTGGTAGAACTGAGCCGCTGAGTCGCCAAATCTTGAATCACTGAGTCGACTCGTGCTGTTCGCTTTAAAGAGTCGACTCACTGAGTCGACTAACTCATGAACACACGTCATCACTATAATAGTGCAGTAGTGCACAGTCAGAGCCGTGGCGCATACAGTATGGCCTTTGATTGTGGAAAGAGACTGTATATTAGCTATAACCGGCCGCTGCGGTGGCGTGGCGAACGCGGTGTATTAATCCTCGTCGGTCTATAGTGGTCGGATTTTCATGATTTCACACGTTTGTTTCTAGTCTACGCGGGGTGTCTTTACAGTAGACGAGACACGAGATTCGTAGAAAAAAATGTACTCTGCAAAAAAATACATATCATTTAGAGACTATTTAATACGTTCTAGCGTGTTCGAGATAAAAAAAAAGACAAACAATATTAAAATGTTTTCGAATGTTTTTCTTACCTGTTGTTTCTTTATGCGCATTCACGTGCCATAAAAATTCGAAATTTTAATAATTAATCAACAAATAGGTAACTGACGTCCGGAAAGCGAGTTTTTTCTTATTCTCGTCTGGGTTTTTCAATTTACACAAACACAATATTATATCGTGATTAATACTATGTCAATCGTGAATAAAATAAAATGAAACACGTTTTTGGGGAACTGATTTTTTTTTCAATCATTATATTTTTACAGCATACGAGAAAAGAGTATTTTGGCATTTTCAAAGACACGAAACATCATATTAAAAGACATTTTAAAAGACCGTTAAGAGAATAAAAATCCGACACTTATAGTTATCACTTTATACGTGTTTGAAACCAGATTAGGTTTTCGGTCAACCGACGGTTTTGATTGTCGAAAAACCCGAAAGTTCGCGTAGCATATTATCATTTCGGTACACACATTAATTTCGAGGTGTGTAATCGTATACGTCGTCGTATGTATACGATCGTACGTATTATTCGCTCTGCTGCAGGATTTCCGATGACACGGTTTTACGGTCGTGAAACGACCAGAACGAAAAAAGATCCTCGTACGTTTTTTCGCGTATTGTTGTTGTTATTTATTCGTTTGTGTTTCTAGTTTTTAACGGCGTTTTCGGTTACAGCCGGTCATTGTGAAAAGTTTTCAGAACAAATACACAGTGTCACATTTTTTTTTTCGCGTTTCAATGCCGCATATTGTGTACACAGACATGTAAATACAAACACGGTGTAAATATTGTGTTTGTACAATGGCCTGCCTACAGCTCGACCGGAATAATTGACCGAAAGCTATTGTGAGACGACATGACCGTGGCAATAATATTCCTGCAACAATAATCACGATATGACTTCGGGTGATCGAAATATCGTGTGTCTCCGTCGTATGAATGTGCCGCGTGAATTGTCAATACAATGACGTCCAATGTCGTATCTAGTCGTGTGTCATTCATTAAGTGTCGACTTTGATTATATAATTATGTTTTTACGCCGGAATATTAGCGTTAATAATATGCACTTTGTTAACCCTATGTAAACCCACCTTGATAAAATAATCCGCTTTTAATTTTTTATCGAGACGAAAATAACGCGATGTTCGTTTATTATTATTATCATTTTTTTTTTTTTTTTTTTTTTTAATGTACCTACTCCATCGATTTTCGCGTTAAATACCCATAAATAATTATTATGACCCTCTCTCGTGTTTAAATTGTATACAAATCCCGAGACGGCGAACGTAAGAACGTGAAAAATGTTTCGTGTTCATAACTATTTAAACACGTCAGGATCTCGTCGTGAGACGAGACGGTAAAAAAAAAAAATACATATATATAACTCCGCCTAATCACCTGCCACGCGCGTTACAGAGAGGGCTTCAGCTCTGTACCGTCAGTAAATTGCCCAAATAATACGAGCAATTTATTTCGTATTTTTTTTTTCCATGACGCGGGCGTTTTTGTCCGTTAAACTTTGCAACGAACGCCATTTTCGTTTTTTTATGTTTTATTCTTCCTGACTTAATATATATATATATATATATATATTATGGGCACTGCGCACATAATTTCATATTTTAATACAATATATATATATATATGAACGCTTCTACCTCCGGTATATGATATGTGAAAGTAATAACTAAAGACCGGATTCCCGTGCAATTGCATCTTTTTATGGCGTGTTCTAAATTGAATACAAACAAGCTACAAATTCAAATCAAGAGATGTAAATTAATTTAAAGAAAATTTTATGTTGCACAGAATTGCACGTTTTTGGGTTTTTGCAGAAAGTTGCACGTTTCGGTTTTTTTTTTTTTTATAAAAATGTACTTTTATACAAATATTTTTGTTTATTATACAGAAAATGACGCCTAATCTGTCAAAAAAGTATAATCCATTTTGAGTACTACATCAATTATATCTGATTTGACATTTATTCGATCGCATTTGTCCGAGTTGCCAAATTCAATTACAAAACTGGAAAAACAAAATTTTTCTTTAAATCATCGAATAAATATAGTTGAAACAGTAAGAGATGGACTCAAGAAGATTGCAAATGAAAAGGGACAAATACTATATGAAAAATTCAAATCAGTATTTCATAAAAATCCTGGATACAATATTTTGAAACTGTACAACGATTCAATAAATGGAAATGACGTAGATTTAAAAGAAGATCCTGCTATTAATCAATAATAAGCTGCTACGAATAATGCCCAATAACAAGTGTCGACGTAGAACGTGTGTTTTCGCAGTTAAAACACATATTAAGTGACAGAAGACATAATTTTAAAGAAAAAACCTTGGAAATGTACATGGTTATAAATTTTAATCAAATGTTGTAAATAAATAAATAGTAATAAATAATAATATTGAAAAATGGTATTAAAATTAAAATTTAAAGTACCTATAATGAAAATTTTGTTTTTGCACGTTTTTGCACATTTTAAAATTTTAATTGCACATTTTTTAGATTTTAGCTGCACAAAAACCCGGTCTTTAGTAATAACCGACGTTCGTGGTGTTTACAAACACTCGCAGAACGCACGTTTATTTGGTTTTTTTTTTACCGACAATTTTCTTTTTACGCGTTCGCGCGCGAGAAAAAAAAGTGACGACGACTACTCGATGATTAGCGTTGTTAACATTTAGGTTAGGTCACTATTTTTCGTTTCGAAAATAAATCATGCAACACGGCGCGTGGCCACGTTATACGTACGACTAACAATAAATATATGATGACTTCCTCCGGAGTTTTATGAAAATCGGTCAACATCGTAAAATTTGTATTAACCCGATTCCGCCGTCCGCCGCCCGGGCTCCGTGCCGCCGCGCCGCTTGATTACATTGCGGTCCCCGGTGTTTTTCACGACGACGTCGAACACGTTGATGTTTTAATCGAATTAATAATAATTACGTGCATTATTCATTACGGAATGCGCCGCGTCGTGCGAAACTTTTTGAGGCCACCGCGTCCGCGTAATAATTTGACTGTATAACACGACGTCGGGGGTCGTGGATTCGCGTTCGCCCGACGAAAAAAAACAAAACAAAAAACGGTTTCAGTCAAGAGCGCGCGTATCGTGTTTCGAGTCGTAAAATATTCCGTTTCGTGAATTACCGTTGTCGAACGGTATCGTTTCGACAATGTGGTCAGTATATGGCGTTTGACTCGACACCGAAACGTCGTTTTCGACGAAAATAATACAAAAAAAACCCCTGACGCTCGTCTATTGGTTTATTGGCAAAACGAGCGCTCTAGCCCCCCCTCTCCCCCCTAGCGTCGTCGTTAATAATTTCATACCCTCGTCGACGTTTGTTCAAACGCCGACGACGGTACAATTAGGCGCTGGGAAACAATTGAATGAATGAAATCGCCGCAGAGCTTTCGACGAGTTCGCGTTTCAACGTCGTATTCGCTCGATAACTAATTGACTGTGATTCTTATACTTTTGTATAATCCGCCTCCACCGCTTAATTTTAACCACGTTATCGCCCGCTTTTCGTGAGCGTCAAACGCCAACAGTGTTCTGCATCCACTGTATATCAATATTCACTGAAATTAAGACTCGAGTGGCTCTCTCCGGGAGAAAAAGATCGCCGTCGAGTGCGCGGTTAGAGGTTGACGACGACGACGACGACGACGATGCGCTGACGCAGCCGGCGGAATGTTACATTGTACAAAGAAAGTCATTAAGACGAGGCGCGCGAATAACGAGAAATACCCTCCATTAATCGTTAGACGCACCCCCTCATGACGTGTGTATGCTCCAGTGGTGTGTGTGTGTGTGTGTGTGTGTGTGTGTGTGTGTGTGTGTGTGTGTGTGTGTGTGTGTGTGTGTGTGTGTGTGTGCGAGCACGTTTGAATTGTTTAGTTTTAATTAATGTAACAACGTTTAAATGTAAATATATATATATAAACAAACATATACAATATACATGCACGCTATTGTCGTATACGCGCTTTAATCACGTTTCACCTGTATTCATATACCGCGGTAAGGTCAGGTTAGGTAGAGCGTTTGGCACTGACGTGGTTTGGGGGGTCGGAACGCGACGAGGGGTGTTATTCCGGCGGAAAGGGAGTGTTTTAAAATCTGGATTAAAACCCGTTTCTCGACGGCCGGGATTTAATTGGTAAAAACAATTCCTCCTCGTCCCGGCCGACGTTCCCGACGAAGTGGCTGCTATAATAATTGAACGCGATTTAATCTCGGCCGAACTGTCGTTGTGTGTACGTACTCGTATATATACACGGCTCGCGAACGTCGAAAAAAAAAACGACTAAAACAACAAAATAACCGCCGCCGCCGCCCCTCGCGTCTTGTTCATGAATATATAATTATTACACTCGTATTTAAGGAGAGATTTCCTTATAAAAAGTATCTGTCGTGTTCCACTCTAACCACTTTGTCGCGAAACAAGCAGTTTACGTACCTAGTAAAAACGTCTGCTCTTCGTCGCCGAGTGATATTCATGTTTTTAAAAACGTGTTTTTTTTTTCGTTTTTTTTTACAGAGTCGACCGCAGACAAGTGTGCACGATGGTTGCGCCACTCTCAACGGCGGCCTGGGACGGCACTCGTCTACCGCATCGTCGTCCGGTGGAGGACTCGCCGACACGTCTGTCGAAACGGACAACGTGAGTATTGTTTGTGTACTCGATATACATACTTATATATAATATATATATTTGTTTGTGTGCGCGTGTTTTTCTTATAAACTTAAGCTACGAAAAAACCTCCGTGAACTTTGGCGGACTTTTCAATTTATAGTACTTTAGCGCAGAGTTTACCTCTATAACGTTTTTATTAAAAGAAAACTTTTACATTCTGCCGAAATCCGCGTGGTGGAATTTTTCGGCTTTAGTACACGTGAAAATATCCCATCGGTTACTTTTATTGTATATATATATTATATATCATATAACATATACATTATACGCGCACTCGGTGGAATTTGTTTCGTTCACTTAACAAAATAATAGAACGCTTGTGTGCCTGTGAATTCTGTTTAATATATGTAACGCGTATGTGCGTTTATTATGTTTATTGTACGTTGTTTGGTATTTATGATTTCGCTTGCGCAATCCGTTTTTTTTTACGTTTAGGTTTTTATTCTATGTTTTCGATTCAACGCAATTCCGTGTATATTATTAAAATAAATAAATAAATAAATAAAAATTCTGAAGAAAGTGAATTACGCTTTTGTGGAAAATTCATTCACTTTTCTTTTTTTTTATTCAAACGACTTTTATCGTGATCGAACGAAAATAAAACTCGAATGATGTAGGTGAAACGAAATTCGAATTTATTCCTCTACAAAACACTTTTTCATTTCGGTATGACGTGTGTATAAGATTATTGTTTTTTCAATTATTTTTTCGATTTATTTAATTAATTGAGTTCCGCGCACTTGTATATTATTATCAGCGAATAGTTTGTGCGCATAAACAGTTTCTCCGGAGACGTAAAACAATGTCTACTGCACTTTAAACATCAGCGTCAAATTCGTTCGAAAAAAAAAAAATAAAAAGCATAGAAACAACAAACATTTTTCAAACTAAAAACGTCGCGAAATATAATAAATTTTAGTTATTTTATCATTTTTTTTTCTCTCCTACCCCGGACGAGTTTGGCTAGTGCTTTTTGATGAAGATCAAAAGTACACGATAACTCTCTAGAAAAGTTTTAATGAATGTTTTGAGTTCAACAATTGCTTTAATACCGCGTAAGGGGTGGTAAAACGTATACAATGTAAAAATGAAATTTTAATCATAATTTAATCTTAAAAATTTCAACCTCACGCACAAACACCTTTATATCTATACACAGTTTTTTTAATTATAAAAAAAAAAATAAATAAAATATATATATATATATATATATATATATATATATATATATATATATATATTTATTTATTTATTTATATAAATACTATTACGATCGTGGTGCCTATGTATTATAGTGTGTTCGATGGCAGTACATTTAATTGATATATAGTGTTCGCACTGCGATCGTCGTTATCGTCGCGTACTGCTTCGAATAAAAGCGATTCGCAGACGAAATAAATTATTTAAATTAAATTGTAGCGAAATATCATTTGATATTTATATGAACAAAAACCCATTGTGTTTTTCGTTTAGACCTGAAACACACCGTATACAAAAAATGTAATTAATTACATACGCGTTCATACACATTCATATTGTACACTGAATTTTACGTAAATATACTCGTACGACATTTCCGTTGGCCTCGTTTCACGCACGACGATCCCCGTCGAGCGTATTTACATCGTACAGAATCGTATAATAATCGTTAGTGCGAATAAATAGTATTATAATGATCGTTTTCGCGCGAATAAATAGTGTTATAATGACCGTTTGCTCGACGTGATTTCAAATGGCACCGATTTCGTTTGTTGTTGCGTTTAATTTCGTGTCTCTGAAATTCGCCAAAATGGCGATAGGTACTCTAAATTACGATATTAAAATAATAACAATAATAGCGAACGGGATACGGCCCCCGGGACCGATAATGATTACGTATTGTTTTAAAATGTTATCGGTGTAAAATTTCGCATGTGCGCGTTGTTTATGACGTGATTGCGCCGTCGGGCTGGAAGACGTGTACGATATAGGTACTCTCGTCGATATTGTCGTTTTGTTCTCGGCCGTACAATGGCTTTGACACGTCATATCGAGGACATGATTTCGTGACCTTTGGCCGACATTTCGATAACAAATTATACTACGATGACATAAAGAGAGAAAAAAAATGGGTTATTTTTACTTTTTCATTGCAGTTGCAGGTGCCATGTTTTAAATAACTCTGATTTGTTGTCACCGTTCTTCTTCGTTAACCGCGACATTACCGTGATTTCTCTTCTAGTGAAACGTTTAACGGTTTGTTATGATTTTTTTGTCGATTTTCATATTGGAATTTGTTGGTCTGCTAAAACCCATTCAATTAAATAAATACTTGTCGAACCGTCATGAATATGTCGACTGAAAGAATGTCGCTTCCTCTGTGTTGTACGCTATTATAATGACCTATAAAAAGGGGGTGGACCAAATATATTTATCTGTTTCTAGGGGCTCTGCCTCTGTCCCTTTTGTTTGTCTAGACGTTATATTGGTCGACAATCAACAATTCTATGATCGTTAATCGAAAAAATCAAAAACAGATTATTGTAATGCTTCATCCGATTAAATACTAATCATCTGGTCGAAGCGCAGAATTCCTATTTGTTTTGTGAAAGATACAAAGCGCATACAAGTATAAAAAACTTTTTTTACATAATATATTGATATAATATGTGTATGCGCGCGTACGTAATAGTATTATCTTTGTGATGTTCACGTATTTTCTTAAAAAAAAAACAAAAAAATTTTCTGCCGGAATCTTCATGTGAACCACCCATACTGTGTGATGCTTCACGATACTAATAAAAAAAACACCAAAAAGTTTCAAAAGCGAAATCGCTGAAGCGATCCTAACGCAAGAAACTTAGTTGTCACCGTTGTGTTCTCTTTCTCTATCTCTCTCTCTCTCTCCCTCTGTCTCTGTCTCTCTGTCTCTCTCTGTCTCTCTCTCTTTCAAGCGCGCTCGCATGCACACACACACACACACACACACACACACACACACACACACACACACACACACACACGCATACATACGTATATATATATATATATATACATGTTTACAATTTTCCGCTTGCATAGTTTTTCTTCAGCTTATATCATTTATTCGTTTTATACGTGACGGACCCCCCGGGGGTCGCAGGGCACACGTTTCTCAGATCCCTTAGATCGCGGTTCGCAGGTAAATGGGACTGTAGAAAATGGGGTGCGGTTGAGACTGTATTATGTACAAAACGTGTATATAGAACACATCAAATCTAAAGATTAATACCCTAAGGTCTTCTGTCCGTATCGTATATCAGCTGCAGCGGACGGTAAAAGCTCATCGCATTCGGCTCGTCCATTTTTTATACACTCCTATAATATTATATTATAGCGGTCATACGGCCCTAGAGTCTTCTTCCAAACTCGTTTCTATACGTTTGTCCGTCGCACTCTCTCCCTTGGTGACTTTCATCGCGTGCCTTTTCGCACTCTATATACGAAGTGTGTGTGTGTGCGTATTTGTGAATAACATGTCAAATATTCATACTAAGCAAAACGTAAAATAGTAAACGTTATACAGTTCTCTTTTTTACTTTTTAATTTTAATTTTTCGTTTCTGTCGTCTAATACCCGCTAGTGCCGTAAAAAGAAACTAATTAATTGCAAAAACGCTTTTTGTCTGAATATTTTTGTATTCGTATTTTACACAAGGCCTCCGTAGTCATAGTACAATAATAATGAAAACATTTTCCTTGACCCATTTTAGTTGAAAACATATATTAGTTTTTTTTTATTTTAAGTATTAATTTGTAATACAAACGTACAAACGCAAATTAACAAAAAATAATCAAGTAATAATAATGAACTGTATGCAGGTTTAAAAAAGAATCTTTAACATCTTTTAGATTTTTAAAAACACAATTTTTTATTATTCGACTGCACAAAATGAATACATACACACACACACACACACACACACACACACACACACACACACACACACACACACACACACACACACACACACACACACACACACATATATATATACATTGCAAAGTAAATTGGTTTTAGAAACAAAATGTTTCTCTAAATAAAATGTTAGTATATACATATACCTTTACTAGTTTTAGTTAGAATAAGTCCAATGTCTTGGGTGCATTGAAGTCCAAAGCCTTGTATACATGTATATAATTTAAATATTTAAAACATATTTCCAAACCAAATGGGTATGAATATTTAAGTTTGAAAGTAGATTGAAAATGTTTCCAGCTTGTGAACTGCGCTAAAATTCACTGCATAATATCAAGAATATTGTGTCTAAGGGTTGTAGTGTTCGTCATTCTTCTATAATGTATTTATTTATTTGTATTTTCCAATAAAAATTCATAATAAATACTTTTAGATTTATCACGAGTTTTACGAGGTTTATAGTAACTGGGAAAACTCGTGCCCTACCTATTGATTATTATTTTGAAGGGCGTTTTCCGATTTCACGTTTGATGACTGCGAATCGAATCGGGCGAGAGACGTGCTTAACACATGCCAACAAAAACGCGGTTGAAAAATTAGAACGGTTTTAACGTATTATCGTAATTTTTTTTTCGTTTTAAACTTATTAATTTTGTCTTAAAAATTTAACTGGCACCACGGCGGTAGAAAAACTACCCGGTAACCATCAAATATTCTCTACTTCGTGATACGCTCGAAATAAATGAAACTCATTCCCCTCGGGCACATAACTTACATTTTGACGAAAAGTGTTAAGGTTCAAAAATGAGGGCTCTGATGATTTTGAGTAGCGTCTGTAAAGTGCAGTATTTATATATATATATGTACGTATATAAGTACACAGAGACGTGCAGTTGGTCAGAGGTCGTTTCGGGTGTATTTCCGGGCTTATTTGCCATTTTCAATTTTTCTCCCAAACAACTTCCTGTCTTATTTTCACGGCGTGCCCATCCGAGTAATCGCGTGAGAAATCCCAGTTGGGATACCTCGCGGGCCGCGTCGCAACGACGTTCAGTGTTATCGTCCGCACGGAGGCGGAAAACAAAAACATTTATAATTCAACGGCAGCGGGGAAAACGTGGCGAAACAGTCGCGCCTACGTGTGCACGCGTAAATTATGTCGAGACGTGCACTTAGAACGGTGGATTGATTGGTTTTACTGGTGGCTGGTCCACCTCTAGTTTTTATATTACCGATTTTGTACAAGTGAATCGCCGCCGTCGGTTGCCTTAAAACCGCGTACGGGTATCGGTTGAATAATGATGACCGGTCAAAATTTATTCGATCTAAAATACGTCGAAGAAAAAAAACGACGCTATGATGATATGTCGAGCGCTGCAATTCTGTACACCGCAATTCTGTAATATTAATTGCCGCAATCGAATTTAAAATGGTAAAATGGTATTATCATTATTATTTTTTTTTTAATCTCTTTCTAACATTTTAAAATTAAATCACTATTTATAAATGTTTTCGTTGATATATTTATACTAAACATATCTAGCCCTATAACTGAAGGAAAATCAGGCAGACTTTCACACATACACACAATTTATATACCTATACCTGTGCTACATATTATATAGAAATTTTATGACAATGATATTTCTGTCACATGGGTTAATAATACTCGAATGTTAAGTCATAAGCACAATTTCAAATTTGTGTTTTTCGAATTGAAAATAAATTACTCGTGTGTCCCGGTCCGCTCTTAGTTGCGAATTTGACGAGCTTGCAGGATGTTTTTCGCAAATTATGTATAATTTATACCTTGTTAAATAATCACAATAATAATACTAATGATATCAAGTGCATCTTTTCATAATCAGGATGCACACAATGCTATTTAACCCTAAACAATACGCATATTTGAATTTTTTCTAGTCGAATTAACACTAATAGGTCTAAACTTGATGAAAAACCAATATTATTATTGTATTTTGTAATATTCATTGTTTTTTTTATGTTTTTAGTGTTCTTAAAGAACCACCCCTATTTTATACGTAATATTACGAATTATGATACATGGTTACTTCGATATAGCTTAATATCTCAAGAGTTATATTATTAGATTAATAATGTCAAATATACAATAGTATAAAGTTTAGAGCCGCGGACTAGTAGTAAGATATTTGTACAGAGTACTCCTGCTTCTCGTTTCCGCTGATCTAAGTTTGAAATACGCTTCTATCTCTCCATTCGTCCAACGATCAAGATTTATGTATCAAAATGTCAAAAAAAAAAATTCAAAAAATATGCTCTTTCGTAAAATCACGTTATGCGTGTACGTTTGGTCAGTTACCGTTTTGAGAAAACTGAATACTAATATACAAATCACGCGGGTGAAAAACAGAATCGACAAATTATCTCGCCGAAAAAACTCTTAATTTCATCAGCGTTCCAAGTCGAACGTCAAGACGCACGCATTGTTCCGGGGTAAATCGCAGAACGACGTAATCCTGCGGCAAGTCGCTTTTATAGATAAGGATATCTTCAGGTGATATTACGACGGAGAAACGCGTAAACCTTATTCTCGCCCGAGAAGAACAAAAGGTCGGAACAAAAGTGTTTTGTCTATACGGATACGTACTGTGTGCGCGCACAGGGACTCGTGAAATCCGACGGAATTGTCGGGTGGCGTAACGGCGGCGGTGGTTAACTCGGAGCACGTGCTTAAGGGGTCGGCGGCGGAGGAACGTTTCTCGCGTGCAAACAGTCTCTTCAAGACCGCGCCGTGGAGGTATATTGCACACACCGTACGTATAATATTATATAATATTATATTATGCCGTCGGAGATAAGTGCGGGGCCACAGAGTCCCGGGACCAGTGGAGGCTCGTATTTATGTGCACAAGTGCACGTGCACCACCTACCGACAGCACACAAAATTAAAAATACTAAATCATATAACTAAATTACTACTAAATACCTTAAAATATTACTAGTAAATACCTTAAAAGATTTCTAGAAACTCAGATTACGAAAATGTATTTGAGTTTGATTATTTTTATAGGGTGAAACAGCGGTTAGGTCGTTTGTAACGCTGACGCTCATCAGGTTACTATAGCTGTAGTTCGCACGATCGTTGTGCACATTCTAACAGTGTAACAATTAAAACAAATCATAACACGTCACGCGCATTATAATGGAATAGATGTGCACAGCTGTTGTATCTGAGCACATAAAACCAATCGGTTATTTGAATAAATTGTTATCAGCAGATTATTTTGGACGTGGCGGCGGTCGCGGTCGACTTTATTATTTATTTTTATTTTTCCTCGTTTTTCATATCTCGATTATCTAATATAAATTCGTAAATCATTGATTATCGCCAAAAAGAATCCTGTTTTTCGCTGTATCTTACTGTATTTTATACAGACAAGTGATCGTTATTATTTAATTTTAAACTTTATTAAAATTAATACAATACAGCAAGTGTAAAAGTATTCATTTCAGAATTTAAAAAAAAGTTGTTGATTAAAATCGGTAAACAATTGTTTAGTATAAGTGTGTGTGTGTGTTCATTTAATAATATTTTTGAATGTGCACTACTTTTTTAAAAACTCACGAGCCGCCACTGCCCGGGACGCTATATTATGTGCGCGCCGCGAAACGCCGATTATATCGCACGACGCGCAGTACTATAGTTAGGTGAGCGGGGCCGAGGCGGTCGAACGTCTGACGTCGGCCGTGAATCGCTCGCGGTACATAAAAGTACGACCGTCGGATTTCGTTCACCCGCCGTCACTGTGGCACGACGTAAAGGAGCTAAAAAACGAAAAAGCGAAAAATAATCCGAAATAATAATTCATACTAAACGAATCGTAAAACCGGCGTTTTCGCGTTTGATCACGATCCGCCCGGCCTTATCTTTCGAGAGAAGAAAAACGATCGTCCGCGTGACTTGTTTACCGTATTATTATTATTATCATGCCGGAGACGTCGGCTGCAAAAGTTGTCGCACCCGCACACTGTACACACTCGTAAACGGCCGCTACGCGTTAAACTCGCACAGAGTCACCGGGTGAAATCGACGAAAACGTTTTGTCTTCCGTCGCCTCTCCCCGCCGTAATAATTATATTAGTCAACGCACTCACCAGAAAAGAAGAAGTAGTTATCAATAGGCTCAGAATAGGCCATACTAGATTCACCCACGCCTACCTAATGAAGAAAGAAGACCCACCCGACTTGTAACGATCCCATAACGGTTAAACACATAATCACCGACTGCAGAAAATACGAATTACAACGGAAAAAATGCCATCTAACTCACCGTCTCGCTGAAAACCTCAACATCGATACAACCAACGTTCTCAAATTCCTAAGGGACACCTGAACTTCATAAAGAAATCTTCCTGCGTAGACGTAATGAAAAAATAATTTTTTATTATTTTAAACTAAACGCGCGTTTTTCGAGTTTTGGTTTTCTCAATATACCACGATCGCTACAAACGACGTCCAACTTGAAGAAAAAATCACGTCGGTGAACATTATTTTTTTTGAAAATTACGTTTTCCCGAAATATTCGGTTTCGTGTTGGCGTTTCGAATCGTAGATGAAAAAAGTGATCAAACGCTCGTACGTCATACGAGATGCAAGATCCGGCGATCCAACTCGGAAAACGACCCTGCTGTTGTACACATGTGCACGTGTACATGTCTAGTCCTAGTCGCACGCATACAGTTTCACGGCTACGACAGTATCCATAATTCAACGACGTCGTGGTCTCGCGCGTTATGGTCGTTACTCGTTACACGGCCACGCCGCACTGGCCTGAGGTCGTCGTAAACACTATATTATCGTCCTATGTATCGGTCGCATATCGTTGCGATAGGAATAATAAAAGCGTTTCGTGGCTTGTGTTCGCAGTATTCTTTATTATAAAACGATTCTGAGCAAAGCTTCAGTGTAATATAATATATTATTATTTAAATACTGTTTACGTATTTTACGGTTATTTGTATAATTTTTTAAATGCTTGGAAAAAAAATCTTGAGTCACGATTATTGATATTCTTTCGGTACTGATAGTGTAGTATAAGAGTAAACTTGTATTAAAATTTCAGAACTTTCTAACAAATACTCAATATTTCATTAGAAATAAACTTAAAAGAAATCAGACAATATCGTAAAAAATCTTATAATAATTTATTAAAGTGTGTATAAAAAAAAATCCTGAGAAACGATTTTTGAATTTTTGTTAGGATAATTAGGTAGGTATATGAGTAAGGTCATATTGAATTTTCAGAACTTTTCGTCAAATATTTAAAACTATATTACATAAAAACTTTCAAACAATTTGGTAAATTAAAAGTTCTATATTTAAGTCCAAAGTGCTATAATTGTTCTGAAAATTTTGTCCAATATAAAAAAGTATGTATTTGATATTGGATAAAATTTTCAAGTTTCTAGCTTCAATAATTTTCGATTTATGACTAAATACCTAAAATCTGAACAGTGAAAATCTCGTTTACGGCGGATTTTTACCGATTTTACCGTTTTTACTCAGTTTTTCGATAGTTATTCTTGATTACTGGAAAAACTATGGAGATTTTGGGAAAATGACCTCTCTAAAGTACCATCTCAGTTCAATTTCGAATCTAAAATGTTGCTGGACGAAACTTTTGGACAAGGATTTCTATACGAAAAAGTGTTTACAGAAAAAAAAATAAAAAAAAAAAAAATAATAAAAAAAAAAATAAACATCATTGTAAAACCATAAGATCCTTCCCTTCACTCAGAATCTAAAATAAAATAAAAAAATTAATGTAATTTTATCGTAGCGCTAGGCTATAGCATTCATTTAAAAAAAAAAAGTTAAAAATATTGAATAGAACAAAAGTTATTCAACATGTCAGATCTTCGTGAAACACCCTGTATATATATATATATATATTTTTTTTTTTTAATGAGAAGTATGAAATTGATGTTTTTCTTTTATTATTTGATCGAATTGCGGTTGTATGTAACTATAGTTCCAATTTTCAAAATCGACTCCAAGTGTTTGTCAGTCGTGGCCGATCTATATTTTGATTTGCAGATGTATTTAATTTTGGAAAAAGTTTCTTCGCACAAATAAGTTGTAGCAAATACATATATATTATATTCAATTGCAATTTATTTTTAAATCTGGATACTGTGTATCTGGGAAAAATTTATAAAAATCGACTAAACTCTCTTAACGATGTTTGATTTTCAGTGCATCATTACTTCGTAAATCAATCATTTCTATTTGAAGGGTAGGAGGTAACTTCTCAATATCACAACTAAACGGGGTATTGAAAAATATTTATGTCTTAAATATATTTTATTCGCTGTCCTATGGGTGCTGTGGGCCCGTTAAAACTTGTTCGCGGGCCGTAGTTTGGAGACGCCTGGTCTACACGGTCGATAATAATTGTTACCCGACGCAAGAGCGATCGACGCGTAGACCTCGTATATATTTATACGTTTACCTTGTCCCCCGAATCGATCGCCGGGATCGAATAACAAATTATCGCTTGCGTTTCCTTCACCTTAACAAATGACCGCGATAAAGTGTCATTACACCTCCGGCGGCGCCCGCTAGTCGTGTCTTTTATAATTCATCTTAGTTCGTAGTTGAACCAATTTGTTTTCGTTCCGCCGAACGAATCATCAGCTGCGTCGAGCAATTAAAATACAGCCTCTTTATTAGATGCGGATAAAATAGATATATGTTGTCTATGCGTCTATATATTGTGACGTTTAAATAAGGACGTTTTATATGGTAATTGGTAAATGTAGTTTTTAACATTGACTGTAAAAATCGGAAAAACGAGTCGGTCGAGACGATAAACGAACGGATAATAATATAATATATTGATCCTTACAAATCAATAAAAATAAACGAATAAATAAATAAATAAAATGAAAAAAATATTTGAACGATTCGCGAACGGTGGCGTTGTTCAAAACGTTTTCATACTTTATAGTTGTTTGATTTAGATAAAAACCGAGTTATATACATTATTCTCTTTGCTTGATAAATTTTTAATATAAATAAATACGATTGAATTCCAAATGCAATAAATACAATGAATTATTTCCCTCGGATAAAAATGAACAAAAAAAAAAAACATTGACGATAGAAAAATATAATTCAATCGTCAACTGATCTAAATTTATTCGTTTGATCTCGTTTATTGGATTACTCGAATTACCGATTACGCGCAGTAATCGCGAAAAAAAAATCGCGATCCGTCGTGCTTCCCGCCGCGCGACGGGGAACGACATTTCGGTCCGAAACGATTAAAATGATTACACCTAGTTTTAACAAAAGCCACATAAAACACTCCGTCGGGCACCGTTCGAACGCATTAACCGAAAATACATAAATGCGCACGACCGCCGTCGAATTGAATTTCATATCGCCAGTCGTAAAATTTTTATTACTGTCATTGTTCCCGTTGTTCGCGTGTGTTTTATACACTTGTGTGTGTGTGTGTGTTAGTGAAGAGAGAAAACGGTCTTCTTAAGTATAACGTCCGGGTGGTTTTGGAGCGAGACGTCGTCGTAATACAGTTGAAATATACGTATAATTCCCCGATACGTTTTTTATCGATAAAAACACTGCGGTCCGACATTTGTATAAATTTATTCCGCGGTCGGTGCACTGTTATATTCTGCGAACGTAACGTTATGTTAACAGTAACTGTACGCGATTTAAGTTTTTTTTGCATTTTTTTTTTTTTTTTATCGACACGCTGGTCCCCGCGTCCACGCACGTATAGTGCTTACCGTTACGAGACTTGTACGTAGATCGGCCGCCCTCCCCCCGCGATTTAAATACATTAATAAATAATACGTTTGTATGGTAATACAAACGGTCGTCGGACGTGCGAGGCGATCGCGTTTCGCCTTTGACCGGTGACGAGAAACCCGCGCGGGGTTTCACATAAAGTCCGAACGGACGCGAGTAGATTTATAGGAAAAAAAAGGCCCGTTTCCCGGTCACGAATTCGGACGTTTCGTCACGGACACGATGGTGGCGTGGTCGGGGGTGTACGGTATAAAAACTGCACCGGCTTTGCTAAGAAATCTCGGTCTGCCTCCATAGGCTTCTATTATACTGAAACGACGTGCTATGTGATTTCTGTACGTTAATATGCCAGATTTCTCTCTCTCTCTCTCTCTCTCTCTCTCTCTCTCTCTCTCTCTCTCTCTCTCTCTCTCTCTCTCTCTCTCTCTGCCTCACTGGCATCACAACTCTTCAAGAATTTTGTTTAATTCCATTCATTCATCTCGGTCGTGTACTTTTTTTTCCCCCGATCCTGTATTCATAGTGTGTCCGACTCTTGCTTTATTCCGTCTATCCGTCGCTTCTTTGGACGTCCTCCGTGTGTCTTCCCTGTGGGTTTCCAATCGACCGCCTGAAAGGTACGGTTTCCAAGGTGCGACCTGTCTTGGTGACAAGTCGTGGCGACATGTCGTTAGTAACATGCTTGCTCGGAAATCATATGGACTGGTTTGGAACGCGCGACAAACCACGACGACCAGGGCCGTCTTAAGCTTTGCAAAGTTCCATGGGCACCCGGACATTAAGGGGCCCTTTTTAACCTACATAAGTAAAAAATTTCAAAAGTTTATTTAATATGATTACTTTATTAATTAAAAACTATCTATATTTTACAGAATTGTAAATGGTATTTTACTGTTCTAACTTTCAACAATGAAACGTATAATGATAAATAATCCAGCACATAATACGGCCAGGTAGAATACTGGTAATGGGATAAAAAATAAAAGATAATATCAAATGCACCTAATTGCGCACAATTATTAAGGATTATTTATTTAATATTTAAACATTGCAATTTACCTAAGTTTTTTTTTCTAAAATTTAGAATTATTTTTTTATAAATGGTCGTATTAAATATTAATACGTTACAGCTTACAATTTAAAATTGTAATTTTGATTATTCAAGGCCCCCATTATGCCCCAAGTGCCCATAGGGTAAAGACGAAACTGACGACGACCGAACTTTGGGTCGCGGCGACCGACGACACTACTGTTCCGGGAGCAGTACTGCGCGACAAGTCGTCAACAGTAACCGTTGTACATCTTTAACATATAATGGCGTCTATTTCGGGTTTTTCTGCGTCCGAAGACGAAATTCTCATTCGAGAAGTACACAAAAGAATTCGATTCTCTATAACAGGGGGGTCTCCAAACTTTTTTTTATTCAAGGGCCACAAAAAATATCAAATGCTCTAGGCGGGCCAAATTTTCCTTTTCATCAATCCTCTTCCTGACACGTCGGATTGGCGAATGTCAAATTAATACGTAAAGAATAATATTTATAAGTTTATAACAAATGCACTGGAAACTTAGACATATTATGTGTAACTGTACAAACGTTATGAAATGATTTCGTCGTATCGCTCGTCTATGTGGCTGATTTCTGACCTGTGCAAACGCTGGTACCGACGTTTTGTAAATACGTATTCGTCAATGGTTCGCGGAACAAAATATCATCGTTTAATTAATAATTACTATTAAAAGGAAGGGCCAACGTCTGTCGTCGCGTTCGGCTCATAAATTATGATACGCGCCCGCGACAACGACTTTTTAAATTACACATATCATTATCTGTAGATATCTATATTTTATTCACCGTCCTGTGGGTGCTGCGGGCCGGTTAAAACTTGTTCGCGGGCCGTACTCGGCCCGCAGGCTGTAGTTTGGAGACCCCTGCTCTATAATATTGGAGATAAAAATTTAAAAAACTTAATACAGTAGATTCTCGTTATGTCGAATCTCAAGGGGAACAGAAAAAAGTTCGAGATGTCGAAAACTTCGAGATATCGAGTTTTATTGTTAATATTACATAATACGAATGCTTAAAATCCATAATTTAAAAACTTAAAATACTGAAATAATTGAAATAACTGAATACATGATTGAACGAATAATTTTTGTTCAAAAAAATCTGTCATTTAAGTTTGCTTATTATTACTTCTTTCTGCCACGACGTCTTCCATAACTGTAGTAGTCTCGACAAAATGCCTTAATATTTTTAAAGCATGTTTAGCTTGCTAAATTGTAACTTCAAAAGTGACTTCTTCTTCATTTTGTGGTTCATCTTCACTATCGCTGGTATTTTCGGTTGTTTCTGATAAAATGTCGTTATCTGTCCATGTTCCACATACGTGTAAAGTATAATCCTTTTCCACACAATGTGAATAAAATATTATTTGTGTTCTCGAGATAACGAAAAACGATTAATTTCATATCGAGGTATCGAGAACAAAACACTATGAAGTGTAATAGTAGTTTCAAGGGTAATTCAATGTAGTTCGAGATAACGAAAAATTCGAGATAGCGACGTTCGACATATTAAAAATCTACTGTATGTATAAAAAAAAAAAAAGCAAAATTGTTAGAAGAATGTTGTTATTATTAAAAAATAAGCCTATTCGTAATAAATTAAATGAAAAACACGTGCAAACTCGGATAAGTTTGGCAATAAACTAAAAACGAACGCTGATTGAAAATCAGTTCGGCCACTCAGGTCGCGCCTTGGCAACCGAACCTGAATAGAAAAAAAAACTACTCGCCGCGAAAAAAACGACGTTATCACGTCTCGTCGTCATGATTATTCGCTCCGTCGTCGTCGTTCCCGTGTTGTTCCCGTCGTCGTTCCGCGCGTTATTAATTACCCTCGTTACACACACGTGTCGTGTGACCGCGACTCGGTTTTCCACGGTCCCGGACGAACCCGAGCGTTCCGGTGCGGCGGCGGGGCTTTCCGGGGGGGGGGAGACGTTACAACATAATGATGTTGTTAAGAGGCTTAAACGCGGGGGTGACTTATTATCGTCCGGGCGCGATCGTTGTGGATATTGCAATAATATATGTTTCGAGTGGTCGTAAAGTACACAGACGCTCGCCCGCGAACGCAAAACGCGCATAATGCAATAATGTTATACGCGACCGCACGCGTCTGAAGTGGACTCGAGAGAAACATCGTTGCCGAGAAATATCGCGCGAAACGGTCCGAACGGATTTCTGTGTACCGCCGCGTTAAATATCCTCCGAGAATTTAGGTACTGAGAAAATAAATAAACGCGGTCGGCGGCGGCTGCGGCGGTGCGTCGAACGCAAACAAAGCACGATATGGTGTGTGTGTGTGTGTGGATTAATCGTATTATCGAGCCGCGTTGTTATGAAAATTATTTTAGTTGGCGCGTAAGTCGTCGCCAAAAATAATCGAAACCGTTGAAATATCATTAACACTATAGTTATAATGATGGGTCGAACATACATTTTTCCTACTCGAATCTGAATTTTATTCGAACTTTTTTCGAACTTTCGAACTTAAAAAAAAATTTAAAAATTAGAAAATTGAACAATTATAACAATAATATTCGTATTATTAATCAATAAAAATCTGATTTCAAAAAGTTTTCTTGTCCAACCTTTTGGTAATTACCATGCGAAAAATCAAAATATATCATTTCTGTAACCACGCGTATCAACACGTGTATTTAACTGATATTCATCACTTATACTTATCATCAGAATTTAATAGGAAACAGTACCGCACACATTACGGGAAAAAATCTGCTAATTAAACTGTACGAAAATTCGAAATATTCGAGATGTTTGAGTTCGAATGCGAACTTATTTTTTTCTCTAACTTCGAACTGTTCGAATTGTTCTAAGGTTCGAGGTGTTCGAGAGAGTTCGATGACCCATCCCTAATTATTAATTATTATTATTATGATTATTATTATTATTATTATTATTATTATTATTATTATTATTATTATTATTATTATTATTATTATTAGCGCACACTTGTACGCGAATCCTAACCTCCGTAATCCCAAACGACATGAATTACCAGTCGATACCTATACATCAGTCATGAAAAATAAAATTGTGATTTTACTCGCACTACAAACATATTTTGTTCGCGTTTCTTGCGAACTGTAAAACTATACCGATAAAATTTTACAGTGTCTAGTCGTTCCGTACGTATACATAAATGTATACCGTCTACTGTGGTACTTGTGATAAATACGTATTTTGTTTTATTAACATTTCGCGTACACTTTTGTCCGGTCGACGGTATATCACACGGACATAAATATACCACGTTTGTAGAACTAGACTGCGTCGAATAATATTGTTTCAATAAAATAATAAAAAAAAAAAAAACAAAAAAAAACCGAGCAATAAAAACGCACGGTACTGCAGTTGTATGTACAGTGCATATCGTCGTATATTATCTTTTTGCTCGAGCGCTAAACACGTTTAAAAACATTATTTTGTTTTATCACCGTATTATGATAGCCGTTGCGCGTTTCGTAGTGCAGGGTAAAAAATATATAAAACGAAGACAGTAGACGAGAGCGTAAACGGAATCGTATCGAGAGTTGCAGAAAAAACAAAATCTATCGTTGTTTCTCAAACTTATTAGAACGTAATGACCCGCAGACGAGGGCGGGCGGGGCGAACGATTGACTCGCATTTGAAAAAATTCCATTGGTCGTAATGTACGTGCACGTATCATTTTATTAGCTGTTTTTTTGTTTTTTTTTATTTTTTTTTTTACTGCGCACCGGCTAAAACTGTGATGTTTTATCGGTTCTGTTGTGTAATTATTGTGTTCGTCGTCCGTGAACTATCATAGACGCGACAATTTACTCTGTGATACAATAAATAACAATAATAATAATAATAGTTTATTCAATAGAACAAAACGGGGCAAAGCCTAATAGAACAGATCGTTTGGGTACGAATAGAAAATAAATACAATATTACATGCAAAAATATCTCAGAGGTATATAGAGTTTACAAAAATCAAAAAAAGAAAAATAGTATTGAAATTGATAGGCATACCCAGCATTACGTTTATACATTGTTCATGTAAGCATTTAATATCTCCCTTTTAGTAGAAAAAATCGACTCTCGTCGAAAATCGTATACGTATAACGGTTCTAGGAATCGATGTCTATTGATCGTAATTATTATTGTTTAAATAATGAACTAGTATCGAAACATATGATCGAACTTGATACGTTTAAAATTAATTATATTCAAGCGCATACTCACCGACGACGTGAACTATCGCCATCCCTTCACTAGTCGTCATTGTTCGTGTTTTTTGTTTAATTGGAACGAAAATCATTACCGATATGGCGAAACGTTGCAAATGTAATTATCGCATAGCAATAATATAGTCGTGTATATTACCGAAATACTGAATAAATGTGTTTTTCTATTGTACTTTTTTTAAACATTTTTTCGTTTTCTGTATTGAAGATACAGCTCGTCTTCAATGATAACTAATATTAAAGTTTGTACCGATGGAAAAATAATTAGATTTTTTATTGAGTTTAATAATCAAACAGTGAAAAATAAGTTAATTATTCCAAGAAAAATGTGACCGAATTCTCTATGACTTTGTTGTTATATTTTGTAAAACGCGTCGACTGGTGTATGTAAGTATTTATGTTTTATAGGGATCGTAAACATTTTATTCGATGCGAAAATTCATTTGCGCACCGAAGTTGTATTGAAAACAAGACGAGAGAATTTAATGACAAGACGTATTCTCATTCGTTCTTAATAGCGTCTTAATTTATTTTTATTTTAATACAAAATAAACTCGAAAACATCCGACTGCATAAATTTAAGCCTGATAATCTTTTTTTTTTTTTTTACTAGTTAACGAGTATTTTCATTATCTTTAAATTTTGATTCGTTCAACAGTAGCCATATAATAAAAATGTCGATTAAATAAAATATAACTTTATTTCGTTACTTATACGTTTGATATTCATTTTATTTTATTTACTGTATTCCTATTTCGAGTGTTTATTTACGACTATGATATTACAAAGTTCATCACTATGCGTTATTGTGGTAAACGTTTTAATATTATTAACTCAACTTATTAACGTGATGATTCTATCATTTTATAAACATTTCGTTCAAATCGAGTCAAATCTCTTGAAGCTAGAAATATAAATCATTAAAATGGAAAAGTCTTAATAAACACCGAATATTCATTTATGCCTACGAAACCTTAAAAATCCATGAAATATGTATTTCTACTCGGATTTTAGAAAGTTTACGCATTTCTTTACAGCCGCGTTGTCATCATCAGTGTCAGATACAGACTTATTACGTTTAGCACTGATGATGACAACTCGGTTGTATTGAAATACGTATAGGTATAATATACTTATTAAAATATGAGTAAATATTTCGCGGATTTTCGAGTTTACATTAAAATATTCAAAACAGTTGCGTACTCGAATTCTAATTACTCGTTAAATATATTTTTGCGAATAGGAATAATTTAAAACACAGATTATTATTATTTATTTTTTTTTTCATGGAGTAATTTTACTTTACAAAGGAGAAAATTAAAAAAAATATATTACTTTTTTAAACAACAACAAATAAATAAAAAGGGGAAAAACTGATAAAATGAGAGTGCGAGTATAATGTATAGCTTTTAAATTAAATCATTTATATTCGAACGTTTCACGGTATCGGTAGATATTTCAATCGTTTCATCAATGCAGGTACTTAATTATTTATTGAAATTGTCGTGGAGTACCTACCCTGTAAATTTATTCTTTTATTTCGAACTTACAAAAAGTACACGATGGACATTTTATTTCTAACGTTTGAAGTATTACGGTCCATGTTTTGCTCGTTTATTTCGCTACATTTTTATTCAAATGAAAGAACTCATGACATTCATTCGATATGAACCTTAAAATTTTTATTGAAAACGTATCTTGCGTAAAATATGGAAGATAAATGTTGTTCGGTTATGATTAAACTGCACTGACTTTTTAAATAAACAAAGGTATTCTTGAAAAAAAAATGTGAAATACAAGTTCTACGAGTTACGACCGTGAGTTTGTCATTTACGAGTTATTTATCTACACGTTAAATTAGAGACAATAGCATTTTAATTAATTTCAGTGTATTCGTTGATTAAATATTTTAATTGTAATTTATCCTACTACTAATACCACTTTTCAGAACTATTCATCTCCGATTGTTGATAGGTTTATTACTTTAACTCGTTTGTTTATAGGTTTATGACGTCATTACTTATTTTAATTTTTCTATCCGTGACTTTTATTATTACGTGTAGCGCAGTTATAATTTTGGTTTAATACATTTCTCCGTACGGAAACAATTATTTTCGAGTACGACACTGTTAATTTTTTTCCTTTACATCGTAAGAATCCTCAGCAATAATTTCCCTCCAGCGTACTTTTTTGTTTTCATTAAAAATCGTTCATGTGCATACCCGTTGTTAAATTCAGTTTTAAAAATGCGTATTTCTCAAATTTCCAAGATACGGTTCGAAAATAAACCGAATCCCTCTACCCTCTTCCCGAAAAACAACGAACAATTCCGGAGCAATAAAAATCACGTTTTTTTTTTTTTTTTTACTTCTATTTGATATTTTCTCTTTTTTTTCATAATTGGACGCACAACTATATTGCATTCTGTTCTGTTCTGAAAAATCTAGAAAACATTAAACGTCGTTCGCACGACATCGTAATGGGTATTTTAACGATTGTTTTTGTTTTTTCACTACCCCGTTGCTCGTTTTGAATAACTTGGCTTACACGTTTTATTCACCGCGTAGTCCGTCAAAAGTTTAATAAGCAACAGTTAATCTTCGTACGATATAATATTATAGGTACTCGTTTCTTGCAGATACGCGTGTGTATCACGCCTCCTACCGTTTGTCGGTAAAAATGTTTATTAATTTTACGTACCTACATATACGAGTAAGTAGACTATAAGGCTACTTTAGACGCTGATATAGTAGTTGGCGACGATCGACGGACGGGACATTGACGATTGCGATTATTTAATAATAACTACGAGAATGCTGACAGACGCTGTTTTCAGTATACCTCGCCGATTTAAAGTGGAAATCTATCGAAGTATTTAACATTGATTAGATGATCTCCAGACGCGAATTTCTTTCACGATGCTTTGGACATGTTTTCCTATTGAGATTTTATTTTTAAATCTTTAACGTCTCTTCTGTGTCTATGCGAGTGGCTTTAAGACGTCAAACCAATTAAAATAAATAAATATATATGGTATATTATGATCCTTGAGTGTTAGTCATAATATCTAAAACACAATTGCATAAAATTACTTTGTAGTAAAAAAAAAAAAAAAAACAACGTGATTCTAAGAAATAATCGTCGCCGCTGCCTGCATGTTACAAGTGTCGTTAGAAAAAAAAAAAAATAGAGGGAATACGACACGCAAGTGGAAAAACTCTACCGGTAGAGCTTAAACGCTAATCCCATTGTGTAGACCATGATATAAACTTTAATGCTTCCCCGGTGTTTTCATATTTATGGATGTCCAGACCGTGGTCGTAAACTTTTTCAAAAACTTGGCATTGTTCCCTCTGTAAACCGACCAGAAAAAAAAAATTAACCCAAAGTAGCATAACGACAAATTGTTTTGAAAACTTCACGTTTTTATCAGAATTTGTGTTTTCCGTAACACTCACTTACTTAAAAATAAATTAACTTTATTTAAAACAGATGCGCTAGCGTTATATATGCGCATCGTCTAAACGGTTTACTGTTCCGAACAGGGCGAATAACAATAAGTGTATAATAAACAGTGCGAGCCGTGCGCTCCGGGCGCGCCAATAAATCACTAATTGTTTTCTTCATAAGATCACCCCGTGTAATATTTGACAATACGACGATAATGTCTTCTAATGAATTACGATTGTAAAACAATAACTATTCAGGTACGAACTGTGTGATAGCCACGTAGATATTCAATCGTTTTAGGATTGTATCGATAGTTCAATTTCGATTCGATAAATCGTAGCGTTGGAAAAAAACGAGGCTACAAAAAAAAAAAAAAAAAAAGTGAAAACGTAGAAAAGTCATCATCGTATTTGTAACGAACTGTCGAAAAAATTGAAATCATGGCGTGTCCAAAGTATAATATTATTATAATATTATCTGCCCGTGTTTGCTTTCCATTCGATAGAAATCTGTGGTAATTTCAATGAACCAACGAATGGTTATCAAAATTGACGGGAGGAATAAAGTCTCACGTCATTATAAAGTCAATGAAAAAAGACCTTCGATCCGCTCAGAATCTAAAATTAATATCAAGATATTATTTCTTGATTGTATAAAACAGTTTATCGTTATTATTATTATTATTATTTTCTTTTATCGTCTACAAACTTCCCGCGAAATGTGTTAAATTTATATTATCCTTTAACAGCAAACAGCAAGGATCATCACTGCGTAGATTAGGTCGAGTAATCAACTGATAGTGTCAAAATTTAAATAACGTATTTTTTTTTTCGAAGCTAAATATGAAATGTCAGGTCTTTTGTTGCCCTCGTTCTTTGCAATAAATTGGGGTTGATGTATCCTTCGATTTATCTAACATAAATCAGCGTTTTTTTTTTTCATCTCATTGTTTCCCTTCGCTTTCATTTACATCGAAAAAGTAATAGTGTAATAAATCAACTTCATCGTGTACGTTCTATGGTAAATTCAACGAAAATCACTGTTAAAATATTCACGGTTTTTTTTTTTTCAAATTTAATTAATAGAGGTATACGTATTACACACGCGAGTGGTGCACGTCGTTTAAACACAACTACCGCGCTAATTCAGACGTCGGATAATTAAATTCGTAAACAAGTGAACTTTAATTAACGTTATTTCTTAACTAATATTATGTTTTATTGCGCCCGGCGCCGTGGGCCGCCGCCGGCTTTCAAACCGAACCTCTGTCTTCGTTGTTGTTTTATTTCGGTAACCGTGATTCATTAACGTTATTCTAATGTATACGAACACGTACGCGCGCAGTGTATACATAAATATATTAGCCAAAAATAAATTATGTTTAACGTGTTTCGCACCGAAATAATAACCCCGTTTGCGAGGGACACCGCTTGAGAAATGATTAGAGTAATTAAACACGAGGGTTTTGCGGTTTAATCTCGTTTAGTGCGTATCTATTTAATGTATGTATATTTGTATATAACTTTTAGAATATACTTCGTGTACCACGTACCTGCGCGTAGGATACACGCTGGCGTCGGAAGGATAATATTCTTTATGTCACAGGGGTCTTCAACCCGCGGCCCGCGGGCCGCATGTGGCCCGTTTTGTCATTATTTGCGGCCCGCGATCACATTATTGAAATATAGCATGCGTTTTTTCTATTACGATAAAATTAAAACGGCCATGAGCCATCGATATCGAAAAAATCGGGAATAGTGCGATAAAAAACAAATTAAATCACCCTCGTACGTGTTATAAATGTCGGCTGTTTTAATGATATTAATATAATAGTTTGTAATTTAAAATTTAATCGTGAAAATTGTAATAGTAAAACCGAATTTCAGTATAAACACAATATGTGTTTACTACGGATGCGGCCCGCGAGAATCGTAGAAAATAACGTGTGGCCCTCTCCATAAAAAGGTTGAAGACCCCTGCTTTGTGTGGTTCGACGTGCGGTCAAGAGCGAAACGCGTACGGTTCCTTTGCGATAATTTCAATATGTTTGCGTTCGATTGCGTCGTATCGATTTGATTTCACGAATCGACGAGTCGTATATTATTATTATTATTTTGTACGCACACTGTACACGCACGGCCGCCGTGTAACGCGACACTTCGCGTCCGGGGCGCGAGCAATAAAGTTTTAATATCGAAATCCGTAACGAGAATAATTTCGAGCGAGTTTACTCGGAGTGTAATAATAATAATAATAATAATAATAATATTAAGTAGCGTGCCTTCTGTCTGTATACGCATTTATGACGTCGTCGGTTATTATTATCAGTTGTCGCAGCCGACATCGATCGATCCGCCGCCGGATATCGTGTTTCCGAAAGTTTCCACGTACACTTTATCACGTTATACGTATTATAATAACGCGCGTTCGTATACGCCGCATTTTCTCGTGTGTACAGCTCGTCTGTCGGTGAAATATTCGGTGTCAGCTGTCCCGCGCAATTAATGCAATCTCTCTCGAGTTCCAATAATGAGCATTATGTACGCTAATATATTATATTCTCTGCGGCACCTTGACGACGACGACGATGTTCACCAGGATAAAATGTTATTTCCTCGTCTACACACACACACACACACACACACACACACACACACACACACACACACACACACACACACACACACTCGCACACGTGAATCACGAGTAGTCTGGAAACGGACAGGATCACCGCTCGTCAGTTCTAGGGCTTAACCCATTTTGACATAATCAACTCTTCAGTCGACTCGCACAGACCTTCGCCATGGCCGCAGCGTATCTCTCTTCTGTCTGAAGGAGTCGCGCCACCGTCACCGGCGGTATATTGCTCTGACAAGAGTAAAGCTCACATAAGAAAGACAAATGCTACACACACACACACACACACACACACACACACACACACACACACACAATTATATACGTGTACGTGTCCTGTAAACTTTCGTAAAAACCGTCATCGTATCCCACGAGCTATTTTCTTCTTAACTCCTTAAGCACCTTCACACCGTTATCACGTTTTTAGTCTGTCTGCGCGCGTATGAGATAATACGGAATCTTGAAATCACATCGACCATTATTTACGCGAGCTCGACTGTACCTGCCGTCTTTTAACGCGCGCGCGTTATCTCCGAAACCGTCTCACCGTGATCGTATACGCGACGTTATTATATCACGTTATCGTCTGCCGCGTGTGCACGTTTTTCGAGGATTTTACGATTTTCGTGGATTTCGCGATTGATTACAAACCGGGTTTTAATTTCGACCCGTAAGCCCGGCTCTTGTTCCCACGTTCCGAACGGTCACTTGTCGTTTGTCTCAGACCTCCCAGGCAGTGCCGCAACTAGATATTTTGAGCCCTAGGATAAAAGATTATTTAGGGGCCACTATCTAGCAATTAGTGAACAAATTTATTGGAGTCAGTTACATAAAATTCAACAAACAAACATAATATTTATTAAAAAGTATTTCATACATGTAAAACACACATTTTAGTAAAGAACAACACTTTTTAATATCCATCATATTAATTTATTGTAAATAAAAACGCATGAAAGAATAAGTTCATTATAATAGAATAAAGTAATACATTTTATAAAAATAATATTATGTTAATATTTTAAACAAATTTAACGATTTAATCAAACGACAATAATAAATCAATGCCGGACTATAATTTTCAGTCGTCGATATTTTGATAATTACTGTAACAGTGTAATAGTATAAACATTTATAAAATTAATTTCATCTTACACAGTATACACAGTTGTCACGAATTCTCGCAATACAGTAGGTATTGCTGGGTATATAAAAATTAAAAATTGTAAAAATTATAAATTGGGGCCACAAAATAGGAATGGAGGCCGTTCCCCGGTGCATTGTCCCGGCTGCACGGGTGTATGTTGCGGTACTGCTGCCAGGTCCTCGGCTTCCGCGTCTCTCTCGACACGTCCAGCAAACGAACCGCTCGATCGTCCTGCAGGTGGTTTTTTTTTCTTTAAAATTTCCTAAAGCGTTATGTTTTAGTGTACGCGTCGCTCGCTCCGACTAATCCATACAACCCCGTGATCTCTACAGGGTGCGGCATAATGGACTCCCACATTTCCGAGGTGAATTTAAAAAAAAAGCTATACAAGATATGGAATTTTTTTTTATTTATTAAAACTACATTAAATAAGGTTTTTTTTAAAGTTATTTTTTTAAAATAATGTCGTCTAAATGATTGCCTTGACGAGCAACGCACATATGGAGCCGTTCTCGAAAGTTTTTCATCACTCTCGCCAGCATATCGAGTGGAATCGCGGAGATTTTTTGACGGATGGCCTTTTTAGTTCTTCCATGGTTCTAGGTCGATGTTTGATAACTTCAGATTTGAGGTATCCCCATAAGAAATTGTCACATGGACTCAAATCAGGGAGGCAAGGAGGCCATGTAATGTTTTGTCACACATTCGGCGTTTTTGAAAAACGCCTCGATAACGAAACCACGTTGTTCACCTGACCACGACATTGTGACGACTAAAAATCGTATCAATGACCTAACCCAGTGAAACAAACCGCTTTTATCTGATCAGTTTAATTACGTGCTAATGATGTTTTGCAATATTGTAGTCCATTACGGATTATTTTCTAGAACAGCTCCAAATGTGCGTCAATTGAAAAGGCAATCATTTGGACAATATTATTTTAAAACAAACAACTTTTAAAAAAAACCTTATTTAATGTAGTTTTAGTAAATAAAAAAAAAATGTCCATATCTTGTATAGTTTTTTTTTAATCCATTACGCCGCACCCTGTATTCAAAGCGCTCCGTACACCACTCCACCGCGCCCTTGTCTTGGGTGTGAAAAAACGCCCGTCGCGATTCCTCGCGCTTTACACACGCGTAATGAAATCGTCGTCTCTCTATCGTAATATTATCATCGTTATCGCCACGTGCGATATTTTTTTTTTGGTATACTTACGTCGATAATCTCGCGTGACTTTATCGTACGTTTTTAATTACGACCGTGCAGAACTGTACGTTCCCGGGCGATTCGCGTGCGGCGTTTAATGAAAACAAAAACGATCGGCCAGTAACGACGAAACGACGATGAGCCGTGTGCGTTCTCTCTTGATTCGGTTATTATTAGGGATGAGAAGTTATAGGATTTGTATGTTTTTTTCTGTATCTTCTATTTATAGCTAGGTGAGCTAAAAATCTGTTATATATTTATATGTATATTCATGTTTTTTTTGTGCATAAAAATCCGTATTTAGTTAAATTATGTGGATTTTAATACAATTGACTTGAAAAGTTTATTACTTTATGGAATTTGATATGTTTGTAGTCAATAAACAATAAAATAAAAATGCAGATGGCAAATTCGACAATTGTAGAATTGTCAATTTATCATTCAGTTAAAAATTATTTATATTAATTTATGGTAAACAAGTTTTTTATTTATAAAAAAAATTGCATATTATAATATATTTTTTGCATATTTTCAAATTTTTGATGCATATATCATACATTTTCCTTGCATATTTTGTCTATTTTAGCTCCTATAATTTCTCATCCCTAGTTTTTATTATTTATACGCGCGTTGCGCCGAGTCCACCCGTACACCCGCTAAAAACGTTTATTTCTGTTATTTATTTATTTATTTATTTTTTTATTCGAGTCCGGTTCGTTTTGTCGAGGAAACTTTTTTTTTTTATTCATACCGCCCTCCCGATTTTCTCGTTTGTATACATTTTATATACGTACAGTACGCGTCGAGTGTTATTGTCAACTCTGACGTGTCAAATCGATTCAAGTCAATATTAGTAAACATCTAATAATAATAAAAAAAAAAAAAAAAAAACTCGCTCCTTTCATTGAATTATTAAAGCTCGTCAATGAGTTTATTGACCGACTGCTAAGCGAATAATGTTTTATTTTACAAACTGATAATTTTCGCAAAATCGTTTATTGTCTCTGATCAGAACAGACGTACAAACATAACGACCTTTCTGATAAAATTATGTGCATCAGTGATATTTATTATTAACGTGTTAAAAACGTTTATCGATCGTGACGTGTGATAAAATTTATTACTTTGTTTTTTTGAATGAAGAAAAAAAACAGTAACAAATTTAGCCATTTTTCAAGCTATATTATATGGATTGTACTGAAATTTATTACTCAGTTTCGTTACACTTATATTCATATATATCATTCCTGTAATATGATTAAGAGTGAACTTGGACATAAATTTTTCATACGTACATACCACTTGGTCAGGATATTTTACTTGACATGTTGGAAATTTGTTTTTTTTTCCATCTTAACTTTAAACATAAAAATGATTTATAAAAAATTATTCGACGGTACACGAATTTTCGTGGTGAATTTTCTTTGCACTCTTTAGATGTTTTTAGAACTTGACATTTATTTAAAATTGTTTTCCTTTGTGTATATATATATATATAGTTTCTCGGTTTTGAATTTTTCAGCCATTATAAATGTTACATTTTTCACCAAGTCTGACAATATCGTAAATCGTGTCCTGGTGGCGCGTTATTAACGACACGTATAAAACTTCGTTACTTTTGACACAGATAATTTAAAAAAAAAAAAAAATAGAGTTATTTTGTGATAACTCTTCTCGAGAAAGTCCTAATATGTGTAATATATATATATACGGACGAAAAAATGTCGGAAAAATAACGAAATTGTTACGAGAAAAACCCCGTTACAAAAGTTTTCACGAGTATATATACCTATTACCTACACGTACAGCTATGCTGCAGCGTGTATCTCGTCGGTATCGACGAAAAAACATATTAATGTAAGAATCGATTGCTGTGTACACACATATATAGTAAATAGAATACATTTTCTGATAGATAATAGATAATCTAATATCGTTCCATGATAGAGTTGCACGAATTTATATACATATATATATATATATATATATATATATATATATTAATATCCTTAAAGAAACTCCGTATACATATCGTCTTCGCTTATACGACTACGAAAACGTAATTTTCGAGTAGACGCTTTGAAAAATTTAAAAGTTTGCCAAAAAAATGGCGCACGTTTTTTTCACTGGAAAATATTTGATTTCTTTTCGAATGTACACGGTTGCATGTGTTTCTGTAAACACTTTTAAAATTTCGTTCGGTAATTTCCGTTGTTGAATATAAATACAATTTTACGATATTTTCCACGCAAATCCGCACACATACGTGTCGTGTTTTTTTATTGTTTACACATCAGACGTAATGACGAACTTTCGAATAAATCGCTCTATGTTCGTGTGTCGACGTAATCATATATACTATTAATTTTTGGCACTCGTTCCCACCAAAAGTGATTTTATGAACATTGTTTTATTACTGGTTTTGTTGTTTATTTTACAGACTCTAGTCTACAGAGACGGCATTCTCCTGTCCGGCCCGTTGTCCAGCCTGATCCAGCACTTAGTGCCCACCACGGATTATTATCCGGATCAAGCGTACCTGTTCGCGTTCATTCTAAGCTCTCGACTTTTCGTCAAGCCTCACGAGTTACTCGCAAAGGTCGTGGCCGTGTGTCATGCGCAGCAAAGGCTCGGCGATCCCGTGTCGGCGGCGCAGAACTCCCATCACAAGGTAATTATATTTTTTCGTGTACTCGTGTGTGTGTGTGTGTGTGTGTGTGTGTGTGTGTGTGTGTGTGTGTGTGTGTGTGTGTGTGTGTGTGTGTGTGTGTGTGTTTGTGTGTGTGTAATGTGTATACTCCAATGGAAATCTTTCAAATTTTTTTTATTTGATCCTTGGCTTTAATCATGTTTTTGCGTTTCTGATCGAGCCATATAGAACGAATATTTTAAAATCCTCGAACGCCCTCGTGTGTTTGTGTAGTTCGTCTATAATTGCGACGTTCTCTTCTAGCGGTTAAAATTGCGATTTACTCAAATTTTGGATCACGCGTCGTACACGCGTGATATTGACGGACAGCCGTGTTTAATCAAACGCATAGATTTTAAGCTCTCAGTTGCTTATACGACCATTGTTATTACGGTACGTCGCGATTTAATATTTACGACTTACATATTTTACACTGGGTATATTCCAATTATGGCTCTTGTTAAAAAAAAAAAAAAAACACACGAATTCAGCGGAGATGATATTTATGCCGTTAGAATAACTATTATTAATATAATCTCGTAATCCGGATAAATACTATGCGTGCCTCTCATTTACGCAAAACACACCCATTATTCAACAACGGTTAAAAATGACGAGAACATAAATTTTGCGGATTAAGTTTTTGAAATATTTACTTCGTAAAATTCCGAGTGTATCATATAATATATATATAATATTTATTTGTGTGTGTGTGTGCGTGTGTGTGTGCGTGTGCATCACTCGCGTCTAGGAAAAGTGCTTAATATTTTTACACCCGCGCAGTCTGTCTTCGCGTTATTAATCCCGTGCAATTTAAATGCCGAGTGGTCTTGCGTGCGTAAATAATGGCTTCCCGGAAGGGGAAATCTTTCGGAAGTATTCGAGATTCCGAATGAAATGTCGTCGTCGTCGCATCTATATATATATCACATATATCTACAACGTCAAAGGCCGCGTAATAAACATCTTTTGGTCTACGCGGTTCGTCTATAAATCTTTCTCGTCGTAACCACGTCGACTCCGTTGAAACTATCGATTTTTCGCATGCGAATAAAGTCGCGTTCATAAGAATTATATTCATTACGCGTAGGTAAACGCTCGTATTATGATCACGTGTGGAATCCTATGTCGGTGTTAGAGATGTAAGCTCGGTAAATTTTTACCTCGTAAATTTACCAATTTTTTTTTTTTTTTTTACCAGTTAATATATTTTTACCGAAAAAATTATCATGTGACACCTCAAATCAAACGTCTAATATATTAGATTGTTTAATAAGTCGATATTATAAAACTTAAAACGTCAAACGTTCTATTTATAACTAGAGAAAAAGACATATAAAATTAAAAGACTAGAATTTGTTTTTTTTTTTTTTTTTTTTTTTTTGTTGATGTAATGTCAAGTCACCTAATGAATCTGATTTGATTGATTTACAATTTATTTTTATAGTTACGTTTTTCATATTTATGTTCATATAAAATAATTTAAAATACGAACAAATGTCAATAATAGTTTAGTACACTACAAAGTCATTAAGTTAAATTTAAAACACCATGAACACCCTGCTCTCCAGTAAATAATAACAATAAGCGTTGCAAATTATAAGTTCATCAAAAAGAGGAATCGTGGATTTCCTTAGAGTGTCTCTTATGTCACACACAAAAATTATCAAAATTATCAAAATTTACAGAATTTACGGTAAATTTACGTAAATTTTCCTTTGTAAATTACAAAAAAAAAAAATAAATAAAAACATTTACTTAAATTTTACATCTCTAGTCGGTGTACGGTGTTTGCGCGCGCCTGTGTGTGTGTGTGTGTCTGTTTATATGTTTAAAAACGTCGAAATTTTCGAGCAGGCCCACTGTTCTCGTCGTACCCGTCGTTACGCCTTTCTGTAAAATTGTCACAAAACTCGAACGAAACGAAATAATGGCCCGCGTTACGCGTGCACTTTAGTGCCATTAAGCGTTTAGACCTGTTCGGTTTCCCGTCTCGCCTTCTAGTCCGACTCGGTACCTAATTGAGTACATAATTTAAAACGGTACTGATTATTATACACGTTGCACACCTCGTACACGTGTTATACGACTCTCAGACGACGGTCTGCGTGCGTTTCGTCGTAATGGGTAAAGTTTTACGGCGGCGTGTCCGTTTATAACGATTGATAGCCAAAAATAGACTTGACGGAGGTTAATGCGAGTACTATACGGCGGCATAGTAGTAGTGTAAGTGTTTATGTTTTCGTACCGGGGTTCATCACGCCGCGGCGGTCGATCTTTACTTGTGAATATTACACTTCAAATGCAGTGAACGAAACACTTTTCATGTCTCCTTGTCATTACAATAATGTAGAAACGTAGACTTTCCCTTCGGTCGAAAACGAGTTTGTGTTTAATAACATTTTTTTATATTATTTTATAATGTCCACTTCTTGTTTATTTCAATTTCTCATACGTTTTAGATTCTGAGTGAAGCGACGGATCTTATGGTTTTACAATGATTTTTATAATTTTTTTTTTTTCTGTAAACACTTTTTCATATAGAAATCCTTGTCCAAAAGTTTCGTCCAGCAACTTTTTAGATTCGAAATTGAACTGAGATGGTACATTAAAGAGGTCATTTTTCCAAAATCTCCATAGTTTTTCCAGTAATCAAGAGCAACGATCGAAAAACTGAGTAAAAACGGTAAAATCGGTAAAAGTCCGCCGTAAACGAGATGTTCACTGTTCATATTTTAGGTATTTAGTCATAAATCGAAAAGTATTGAAGCTAGAAACTTGAAAATTTTATCCAATATCAAATACATACTTTTTTATATTGGACAACATTTTCAGAATAATTATAGCACTTTTGACTTAAATATAGAACTTTTAATTTATCTAATTGTTTGAAAGTTTTTATGAAATATAATTTTAAATATTTGACAAAAAGTTCTGAAAATTTAATATGACCTTACTCATATACCTACCTAATTATCCTAACAAAAATTCAAAAATCGTGGCTCAGGATTTTTTTTTTATACACACTTTAATAAATTATTATACGATTTTTTACGATATTGTCTGATTTCTTTTAAGTTTATTTCTAATGAAATATTGAGTATTTGTTAGAAAGTTCTGAAATTTTAATACAAGTTTACTCTTATACTACACTATCAGTACCGAAAAAATATCAATAATCGTGACTCAAGATTTTTTTTCCAAGCATTTAAAAAATTATACAAATAACCGTTAAATACGTAAACAGTATTTAAATAATAATATATTATATTACACTGAAGCTTTGCTCAGAATCGTTTTATACTAAAGAAATGAGTCATCATTTCTTTAAAACTTAATACATTCATCAACAATATCTTGTCCGAGGACCGAAGGGACGATTGTACCACCATCATCTCACTTACCAGCTTTTTTTTTTTTTGTTAATTATATTTTTATTAAGAATGTTATTACTCTTTATTTTTAACTCAATATATTAGCCTAAAAGAAATAGATAATCATGTAAACTACTTTAAAACTTTATATTATGTAAATCATGACGATAGAATAAAAAAAAAAAATTGTAATTCACGTACGAGGACGTATTTTATTGAAGAACCACATACGTACGTTACATTAGGCGTATGTAGTACATAAATATTTGTTTCGTGTCGACTAAAACCGAAAGAAAATAAATAAGACCGACGGTCTTTTCCGTAGATATTTTATCTCTTATATTTCAACCGTTAACGATTGACGGCGTCCAAGTGACAATTAAATACTTTACCGACATTCCGGTCTAAGTGGGCTTATTAGCTCCGATACCTGTTAGAAGTTAGTACATGTGCACACACACCGCACCGTGCCCCGTTGCCCACCGTGACCGGATTTATCTGACTTCAATAATTATTATAGAACCGACTTATAGTATTTATTTACGCTCGAGAGTTTAGTATCAAACGAGATCATGGCGAGTTTTAAGTGCGTTATCTAATTTTTTTTTACTTCAATGACATAAATCCCGTCTAACGCTCGTATAGGAACGTATTAAACATTATACCTACACTAGAGAGTCGCTTGTAAATGGTGACGAGAGGAGAGGGGGGTTGGGATCTTTCGGATAGTTTTTGACACAACATAATAATTATTAATACCTGTACAGTGTACAACGTTATATATTATAGTTTGAGTTTATGTGACATGCAGTTAGTTGAATTTATACGACGTCCTTTGTACAGAAGTTTCGTAGAAGCTCGATCGTTTTGGAATTTCTTTGAACCTACGATGACAAACTAACCCGTATTACTTTTGACGACCAGTGCCGAAACGACGGTAGTCGATATTAGTTTTCAGCCAACCGTATTGGTCTCTTTATTTTAGTTTTTCGAAAACCCGTACGTTTCACAGTAAATAGAAATATTTTAGTAAACATAAAGAGGTCATTTCGAAAACTGTTTTTCAGACAAAATGAGATATACGTTTATGTGTAACTAACGTCGAAACATACGAAAAAATTATGAACGTTTAAAAGTATAGCGGTAGAAATAGAATAAATATTTTAGTCGAGTCAGTAATTTCAAGTATGACCAATAAACTGCAATCCAATAAAAACATTAGTGATTGGTTGGAACAAATTGTATTTTAAAAGGAAAAGAGAGAAAATAAAAAAGGATATTCTGTGGTGGTCGTGTGACTCGACCACATTAGGAAGTATATGCGTTATTTCAAGTTTCATCTTTATATGAAATCGTGTGTTTACGTCTATATTATACGTGCGATTCGATTGGCGACAAAGTCACGTGTGCATTTGAGTTCTAAACCGAAACCGGTTGGTTCGTTGTCTTTCGGACGCCTCGAATCGAGATGGGAAATATACCACTGAAAAGCGTATCGATAGATCTCGCTAGAGAGCATTCTGTGCTTCAGGGCGGCCCGGTGTCGAAGCACAGACCGAAGAGAGAGATATATATACAGGAAAGCGGCCGTTTTTTTTTGCTATTGCATAGCTTTTATCGCAGATCTGGTGTAGTGACTGAAAAAAAATTGTTCGTAACAAAAAACCGTGACCACTACCTGTGGAATTCCGTAATCCTCCTCTCTGTCTACCGCGCGCGAACCGTGCTGTTATACCAACAAAACAAACTCATTTTATGAGAAAAAAAAACTTATGTCTCATATTTTAGTTATCATAGGCCTATAGTTTCTATGATACAAATTCCTGAATAACTAGAATAATAAAAAAATTTAAAATTATATCAACTTCTTATTTATTTAATATGCAATAGCTTTATCGCGGCAGTCCCCGAATGCCACTTGCCTTTTTTTTTTTTTTACATGCAACGTATATGGAGAACGGCCGAATTTACCAGTTTTTCGCTTTCGCAATACCGCGTTGAGTTGCGACCATGTGCGCATTCGTAAACTTGGTTGCTGCGGCGGCGGCTAACAAAACTAAAGTAACTACTAACTAAATTGTTCATTTGATCGCTAGCCGCTGCCGTGCAGCTCGTAGCTTCGTTGTTATAATATAATATTCATATTACAATATTATAACAGCCACATGCGAACGGACTGACGACCGTTTATGCATCTTCTTTTAATAATAATTATTAATTATTATTATTATTACGTTATAGTAGTACTGTATATTTGATATTATATCGTCTGTTATTCGAATATTATATTTAATATAATATTTATAATTTATTATTTTATTATTATATAACTTCAGAAAAATAGCCGAAATCTCCCAAAAAACTTCGGTGAAGTAAAAAAAGTCTTCTGTGCTTTACTTAAATTGATTGGAGTACTTGAATTTTGAGGTGAATAAAGAATTTAAATCAATATCAAAATTCTGTGCCTGAGAGACAGAGTGCCATAAAACGAGAAAAAAAGATTTTGAATTTTGAGGTAAATAAAGATGTGAAATCAAACCTCAAAATGCTGTGCTTAGTAGATGCCAGAGAGAGAATAAAGTTCCTGTTAAAATTGTGGTGAATAAAGAAGTGAAATCGAATCTCAACATTTTGTGCTAAAACTAGCAAAATCGACTGTTGAAAAAAATTCGATGACATGAAATAATTTCACCACATTTTCAAGTACAAAAAAAAAATTGCACAGAACGAAGTATATTCTCGGACGTGCGAATTTTCGCAGGCAAATATTTTTGGTTGTGTGCAATTTTTTTTTCACGACACACCGTCATCATGACGCACGGTATCGTGTTGAAAATTAACGCGTTTCGCCGTTGGTTTTTCAGGAACAACTGTCGCGGTTCGTGCCCCGTCTGGTGCAACTTTTGGCCGAGTGGACGGACAAGTTCCCGTACGACTTCCGCGACGAACGGGTGATGGCGCACGTGCGCGAGATCACGCACCAGTGCGTGTCCGTGGAGCCGGCAGTCCGGCACCAGGTCTCCGCGATGCTGCAGACGCTGCTGCACCGGCTCACGGCGCTCGACAAGTACGAGACGTTCCTGCAGCAGACCGGCACCGACGCCACCGTCAGTTCCGCCGACGTCCTGTCACCGGTAAGAGAGCTCGTTTTTGCGGTTCGTCCCCCCCCCACGGCATTCTCACCCGTCGGATTCCCGACGAGTCCTTGCCCCTCCTCCCGTCGGGCCCTGGGGGGTTTTCGATCGTTCGCACGGCGGCGCTCGGTGCACGATTCAAAATCGAAAAAAAGAAAATTCAGTTCGCTCGAGAGCCGTGAGTGAAACGCCCTGTGGCGGCCGATATGCGGGAGGTGTGAGAAAACGGATAATTAAAAAACAGATCACAGACTCGTACAGACCTTTCGATACTTTGGGGACTTTCAGAGTGTAGGTAACGCACTCGGGTGACGATCGTCTCGCGTGTAAACACGACATTTTTTTTTTTTTACAACCCGAGGGTTGGTTTGCACCTAAGGGAAGTTTTTACTTGGGAAGGAAGGGTTCACTGTGCAGTGGTTTCCCGTTGCCTTCTGCACAGGGGAGATGGCGGCCGCTCTCTCTAGACAGTAGCCTGCCCAGAGAGAGAGAGAGAGAGAGAGAGAGAGAGAGAGAGAGAGAGAGAGAGAGAGCCGCCCGTGACCGAGGTTTGAACAGGCGACAGTGTGCGTCACCAGTGACGCCTAGTTCCACTCGGCCACTTCGTCCCCCAAACACGACATACAGGAGAAAAACATGTCGGTATCTACTGGCAATAGAGATCAATTATTAAAGGGCCCGGTGCAAGAACCAGGTATCTCCACTTTTTGAAATCATTCAGGATGTACATTTAACCAAATTATCTACTTAATTTCTGATGGAGGTGTAAACGTTGTAAAAACATGTTCGAATTCTCCAAATGAAGAGCTAACTATTCATGTATATATTTTTGCATTTTAGATTATCTTAAGTATATCGTTTAATTAGTTAAAAAAAAACATGGAGGTACCTGGTGGTTATTGCACCGAAATGGTATTTTTTTTTTCATATTTTGACTCAATAATAATTCAAGATGAAAATCACAAATAATACAAAACAGTACCGTGCGGCATGAAAACAGTGTCGCACATGTTATTACGGAGCAATAACCGGGTATATCCGGAGATACCTGGTTATTGCACCGAACACTGTAACCAGACATCTTCATTTGTATGATATTAGCTTATCTAATAAATGGATATACCCGGTTATTGCACGTAAATGTAGTGCAAAAATATTAATTTCGAAAAAAAAAAAAAGATACCCGGTTCTTGCACCGGATCTTTCAATTAGCAATCGTCGGACATGATATTTACTACGTTATCGTTAACGTTTGTATTTTAATGTCTAAAGATATCAATTTGTATTTTTCGTACTCGGTTAGGTCAGGTGAGGTTAAGACCTGGCTTAGGTCCGGAATAAAATAATCGACAAACTCTCTTTTAACGCTTACCTACTACTCTAGTAGGGAAAGTAATTATTATTATTATTTTTTTAATCGCTAATTACGTTTACTTTTTTATTATACGTTTACTGTCGTTAAATAGAAAAATGTCCGTTGTCCATCACTCTAAAGAATTTTTCAAATAATCATCCATGTGGCTGTGGTTATTTCACATCGAAAAATTCGCAATACCACGTGTCACGCGCGATTGTGCGTGTACGTTACGATTGTGAGTAGCTGTGCGCGAAATCTGCATTTAAACGTTCTTCCGATGAGCCGTAGCAAATCACGACTTTCCATTAAATTCAAAACTCTATTCAGTGTAAATATATTCATGTTCAAGTGTGTGTGTGTGTGTGTGTGCGTGTGTGTGCAAGTCACGTACGTTCAATTAACCTTAATCATAGCACTACACACGCTCGGTTTGGCGTAGTCGTAAAGTCAAACCGCGAGCGCGTAAATACACACAGACACCGCCTTCGCAGCGTCGTATTATACCTACGAATTAATATCACGGTTGTGTGGTGCGTATATTGTGATAATGCAGTATTCAACGTTCGCAGCGTAGCGTAGGATTATTTCGTAAAGGCCCTCCGTGCGGTTTAAGTACATCCTTAATATTTTGCTTTTACTTTCCCGGATAAACGTTATCGATATACCCTGTAAGGTTCGTACGTATTATCCACTCGCCTCTCTGTTTATAAACACAATAATTTACGTATATTATACAAATACGGTACCGCGTTTCTCCAAAATTGAACGGTAAATATTGACTTAAAGAAACGACCGCCGCGCCGCATATAATCTCGACCTACGAAAATCGTGTTTGCTCCCGTGACACGTGTGCCATGTGCATTTCGTGTTTTAGTCAAATCACGTACCTATATGCGTACAATTATAACCGCAGTCTTTATAGCGAATTTTTCGATGTTTTGTAACAGGATATTTCGACGAATTGTTTTTCTTTAGGTTGCAGCGCTTGATCCGTAGTAGAATTTGGTTTTTCGAAAAAAATTACTTTCATCGCTTTTTTTTTTTTTTTTTAGATTTTTGGTGGACCAAAATCATTATGTAACCAATAAGCTTATTGGTTTCAAAATGATGTGTCGAATCGTTAGGTTTATGACTGTTTTTCGGGTACATCGTAAGAAAGTGGCTTAACATTTTCATTCGATTTCTATGTAGATCAGACATTTTTCACTCGGTATTTAAACTACATACAATACGGAGCTTCCCACAAAGTCGATTTTCGTTATTTAAGCATAACTCTAAGGAAAACAATTTTAGGTTTCTAAAACTTGAAATTTTCACCTATGTTATAAATTTTCACCCATCCTCTTTTATTTTCTAAAAATTGCTTACGTACATAAAAAAAAAAAAAAAGATCTTTTTATTTAATAATACTATTGCGATGTTTTTACACTATTAATGTCAAATCAATGCGCTTCGCTCAGAATTCAAAATCAAGACAGGGCCCTTGATATTGAGTGTATGAAGCATGATCCATCTCCTTGATCTCTCGACTCCATACACCGCCTCTCACCGGTATTCATAATCGTGATGTTTCGTTCGAAGGCATCCGGTAAACGGAACCGGACGCAACGACGACGTGTCGTACGTGTGCAACTAGTTGCTGCAGCAGTTGTCAACGATTCACGGTCGCGTGTGAAAAATAATTTTTTTTTCTCCAACAACACCGTGTTTTACGGTCTTTTCGAATTCGTATAATTTCATAATATACGGACAGCGTGTCAGTATACTCTCGCGGTAGTTTTCCACGATATTACGAGGGTACGAAATATTTACATATTATTACAACGTATTTCCCTTTTTTCCACACTCCGCCGTATATGCATGATGTACGCATGCATGTATATTGGTCCGATTTTATCATTACGATATTATACTATTTTACGTCGGCCGTTGGCACCGTACAGTTTTCCGAATCGCGTAAAAATATTTTTCGACTTACAATGAGTACCTTAAAAAAAAAAAAAACGAAAAAAAAAACCATCCGCCTATAACATAACATAACAGTATAATATGTATGTGCGCGGTGATGCGCTACGGACATATTATATTCCGTCGGTTTGGTGGTAAAATATTTTGGGTTTTTACCCAGACGCGGTTTTTTTTTTATTTTTTTTTACTTTTTACCTACTCGAAATCCCAGTGAATATACACAACGTTATTTCGCATTGTTCGCGTTGCGATAAAAAAAAAAAAATAAAATAATAATAATATTATAAAAACAAAGCTGTTTCTGACCTTAATACTCATATTATCAAACCTATTGTTAAACCACGTTTTAAACTGTTACGCATTATCTTTACTGTAATTTAAAATGTTATGAATCACTCGAAAATAAAAGGTTCTAATTAGTAATCCGTATACTCAATTGTTGTGTATTCAAAACTGTTTTTTTTCACGTTAATATATTTTAAAATATTATAAAAAAAATAATAATAATAATAATAAATGAATCAACGATAATTCACAACTGTAATTCGTTGGACAATGTGAATTTTTCGTGATATGACATTTTTCACCACTACTATTTGTAATTCTCCACGGATATTTAATGTTTTTATTGATTTTTGCGAGACGCGCCGTAACCCACGCAAGCTCTTACACAAAGTTACGAATATTTTCATGAAAATCATTGCACCTATAAAATTTATTTAAAATTTATTAAAATTTATTAAAATTAATTTAATGACAACACTTAAAAAACTTTATTGATTTTTCAATATTTCGTAACCACGTGATTTCTGAAGATTTTTAGTTTTCTTAAATGGTAACCACTACTCATAATAATATTACAAAAGATAATACATTTCTAGACGATTTTATATCATAGGGCCAATAGTCAAAGAAATTTTTTACGTTTTATGTTTGGAGGAAACTAGTTGGGTCTTATTACGTTGATCAAGTCGATTTTTGAAGTAGAATATTCGAGCTAATGCGACGCGTTATATCTATCGTTCTTTAGCACCATACGATACGATGTGATTACACGATTTTTCCGTCGAGTTTTAACCTATGCATTTTTTTTCTATCTACTTTGTGTTGCTTTTTTTCACGTGATTAAAAATTTCATTTCTGTGTAAAAAAGTCTTTTTTTTTAAATACTTGATGCAGTTGATGTACATTAGTGGAGACGTGTAAAACATAATTTAGCTTTTGTTCGTCTTTATAATGAACAAGCCATTTATTATTTTTTTCAGAATAATGAAAAAACTATGTAAATAATTATTTAGGTCGTGTGTTACTGAACTGTTTTGTGTAGTTTGAGCGGCAAAGGCACGTAACTCAAAGAATTAAATATACAAACATAGAAACTAAAAAGTAAGTCAATTATCCCGGTCTCCCCTAGAGTTGTAGCAGAGTGGTCTCTGCAAAAAAAAACGTTCTACCACTACCCCACCGTTCTAAACTTTGTACACTTTTAAACCCCTATGTGTAGGTCGACGCTATTGGTTCAATAATAAACGTTTAAACAACGAAATGTCTAAAAAAAAAAAGAGAAAAAAAAGCGTTCTCTTTCATAATAATATAATGTCATACGTATTGGTTACCGTCTACGAAACGTAAAAACTAAAAAAGTCACGCGGATAAAAATTGAAAAATTATTAATTTTTTTGTTGTAAAAATATAGTTCTACTGACCTTTTTTTTGGATTTCACGTGAATAAAATCCATACCATATGCGTTGACCGTTTTAAAAAAATCACACCCTGTATGTGCACGGTTCGTTCCGTTTCCAGTCGTAGACCGTAACGCGACGACGTACAAAACACGAAATAATAATAAATGTACGACGTGAACAATGTTTGCGCACATATTGCGTCCCGCGCGTAATTTTCACCGTACGAAACACACAAGGCACCTACGTATATTTTTAAAGATATTGTTTCAGTCGAATAGAAAAATGCACGTGTCCTTTTTCGAGCTAGTTTATCGAGTATAACGAGAAACGTGCCCCCGTTGTGTTGTGCCGCGTCAACGACTGAACAAATATTACGCACAATATTGCATAATACACTGTATCCGTAGAAGTTTACAACTAATACACACACACACACACACACACACACACACACACACACACACACACACACACACACACACACACACACAAACACGTGTGTGTTTATCATAATACTTTTATTCCGTATTCATATACCGAGTTTGTGAACCTTTTTTTTTTTCATCTATTTCCTTGATAATCCTCGTATTTTTCAAACGGTTTCCTTTTGTGCGTGTTATTTACGTCGGAACTGTGCGACGATAGTCAGTGCGTCTTAATTAAATATTTTCTCGCTTTTTCTCTCCGGACCGACATCATGAATACCCGTGAGTCCTGCGCGGTGAATTTAAAATATTATAATATTTAACTACTCGACTCTGGTATTATATACGACGTGTTCCGATCACAAATTCAAATCGAAGGCGAATGACGTTAAACGCGATGTATATATATATATATATGTAAATCGATTTCGCAGCACTTGTTTATTATTATTAATTTAGTTTGGTTCGAGGTGACACCGCGCATCTAAGAAACGCGTGTAGTCGTGTAGATTTATTTCTTATTACTCTATCGTTTAATTACAAAATCGGCCCAGAAACTAATTAATTCATCGTTACTCGTGTTAAGTGTTTACGAGCAAATATTTATTCGGTTCTTGATTACTTCACGTTTTACACTTGTAACGTACTATGCTCCGAACACACGAGAGAAAAAACAAATGTGCAATAAAATCACGCTCTCACAATGTCACTCAATTAATATTGTAATGACTGGAATCCGAAGAAACGATTCGTTTCGAACCCTTCAACGACTGTTCTCGTCGTAACTGTATTATACCGTCTCACTACGGAAAAACGTATTTTCTATTCTTTCGAGCAACGATTATATTACTATCCTTGAAAGTTGGTAACTTTTGCAACGTAGTTTCGTGCAAACGTTTCGCACGATAAGTTTTAAAAGTGTTCCGAGTATCGCGTACTCGTACGTCGCGCACTCGATCGTTCAGACCGCACGTGAGTGTTATTAAAGTGCAGCAGCACCTTAGGTAATTTCGTCTTCTACCAACGTTCCGATCTCCCCCGCGATAATGCGTACTTGTTTTGGAGACGTGTGTACGGAGTGTTTTCCGACCACCGAACTAAAACATTTGCATAATCCTCGGTATGACAATACATTACGCTGTAATATCCTTCGTTTGCCGTTTAAATTCCGACGACGGACGTGCACGGCTCGACTCGATGTTGAATCGTTACGTACTCAGCTTTGGCGGGCCCCGGACAAACTAAACCTTCAGGGCCCCCTGTTTTTATAAAGGGGTTTTCCTAGTTTTCATAGGAAAAATTTGTCTAATTATGTATAAAACTAATAATTAAATTGTTTTGACATCAAATATTATTGCAACTACGCTATTTTTAAATATTTTATTTTTATCTAAAATAATATTGAAACTTTTTCAAAGAAAATTTAAATACTCAAATACACGAATGATAATAATACAGAAAACGACATAATAATATAAATCACCATAACTTATATTTATTTATTTAAATGAATATTGAAAGATATAGGTAATATTATTAGTGTTAATAGTGTTATCTTAGATTACAAATAATTCTTATATAGTTAAAACCTTAAATTTAAAATTTTCCTGTACTTTATCACAGTATGATGCTATTACACAATATTAATATAATTAATATCAATATATTATGATTAAATGTTCAACAAAATGGCAGTGATAATCGGTCGTTACTTAAGCTGTAGATGGGGCCCGTTAAAATTTAAAATTGTTATAGACCCGGGCCGGTCATGATTTAATTTTTTTTTTATTTTTTTTTGTAGACCCGGGCCCCTCAAAAATATGTTTAGGTTCGGGCCCCTGACAAATGACCCGAGAAAACCGGTCTGACTCCGGCCCTGGTTACGTTTTATTTCAATTAAAATATCAATGTGATTATTCCGTTATTGCGTTTAAGCGATTTTTCCATTCTCTATTCGTGATTTATGCACTCGCGATTTCGTATATTATATAACGTACACGTAAAACGTCGTACGCGTCGTTTTATACGAAAATCCACGGTTAGGATAATACCTCGGACCGATGTACATCATTTCGGTTTATTTGGCTACTTAAAGTGTGGACGGCCATTTCACCTGGTGCTCGTACAAATTGATATTTACATTATTAATTCGGTCGAGTTGTAAAGTTCAACTGACGCGGACCAGCCCAGAGCCGCTGTTCTCGTCCGCCCGCCCGTCCGTTTTATACTCATACTATAAACGCAGTGCGAGTCTATACATAGCACAAAATCAATTTCGTCCCGTTAATCATTTTGTTAATCAAGCGGTATTGAACGGAAGCGAGATAAACCCATTTAAGTGTGTATACTTTTAACTCGTAAAAGATGATATTACTATACGTACCGAATAGAAATTATAAATTTTTAAAGTTTATACTCATTTTCTTTCAGACACTTTTATTTCCACTTGATCGAACTACACTGAATACTAATACTAATACTAATAATAATAATAATGATAATAAATGAATTAGGTTTTAGGTTTTTTTTTTTTTTTTCTAGCGGAAAAGTCAGAGTTATTATTAATTCTTCATTTGCGTTACGCTATATGCGAGTTTCGATGTATAGAGGGAATAAAGTTTGCAGCTTTAACTTAGATGTTATTTTTTCTCTCTTTAAAATCGAAAAATCATTTTGAAATTTGCTCAGCACTCGAAACGAGTTTTAAACTTCTTCATTATTTTACACGAGAAAGTCGTGACGGTTATTTGACACCTGCAACGGTACTCAAAGCATCCAAACTGTAAAAAAAAAAAAAAAAAAAGTAAAAAAAAGAAGAATAAAGAAATAACCTATGGGCTATAAACGCGTAAATTCTTTCGGGAAATCAGCTTTATTGTAATCGCGGGGCATACGGTGGTGAAATAAACAGCCAACAGCTGGTATTTAAGAATAACGGTATAGATAAATCGAGTGGAAAACGTTTGAAAAATGTTGCTGTTTTCTTTGGTTAATCTGCCTAACCAACTCGAAGTCGTTTAATTTTCTCGCCGTGCGTGCGCATTAATTTATAACGCCACGTTGTCGTGTCGTTTACGAAAAGAACTTATCTTTTTTGGCTTTTTTTCCCCCCCATCAATCAAATTTTGAGCGATCGTTTTTTGTTTTTGTTTCTACTTATGCCTTTCAGGAAACTGTTTCGTCTACGACCTGCAGCACGATGATTGCCGATTGTACAAAACGTGATCATCTCGACACGTTTATATTTATCGGCTGAATTTAAATTAAAAAAAAAAAAAAAAAATCTTATCAGTAGTCCATCCTCTAAACTTGATATATTTTTTCTCGCCCTGTATTAATATTTAAATCGAGTCTAGAACGAAATCCGATTAATGAATCGGTTGTGTCGTTCATACTTGGTCGTGCCCACCTATCAATTACCTTCAGGTATATACGCCTGAATTACAATATGTATATGAATTATTGTAAAGTTTGTTTGCCGAATCGATCGAAATGACCGGATCAGTTAACCGTGCCGTATAATATGCTCAAAACCAGGTACATTATGATTTCGCTACTGATATCGCGCTGCGTGCACGCCGTATTAAATCAAACATACCGCGTGGCCACGCCGACATGCTCGTCGTACACACTGCAGGATGTGTACTAGGGTGGCACTCAAATTTTTTTTTTTTTTTTTAGTTTTCTCATGTTTTTAATTTGATCTATTTATAATAAAAGTGATATTGTGAAAGCAAAAAAATTTTAAAAAATTTTAAGAGGTCGCTCAATGCACTTAAAAATACCAAATACAAAATAATAATATACCTAAGATAATTTTATTTTTGTTATGTTAAATTTAATTATAAATGTAGTTTAAAATTATATTAGGAACAATAAAAAGTAAATACAATTTGAGTTATTACATTACATAACTATTGTGTTGATAAAGTGTATAAAAATCATAAGGTTTACAATCAATTACATTTGTAACAAAGTTGTCTTTTTGGAATCAGGAAAATCTTTTCTGTGTTTTTCGATTACTTGCAGAATGTATTGCTGTTGTTCTTCTTGATTTGTAAGAGTTCCATTAAATGATGTCATCAATGCTATACCTCTTTCAGCTGCATCAATATTTCATTTTTTTGTATACGTTTTTCTTCAATTTTATCAAAATTTATATCTCTTTTTGCCATATATCCTCGACGTCCTTTTTCTCTCTGAGCTAATAAAAACAACTTGTCTTCTTCGATATTAATTAAATTTAATGCATTGCTGTGTGCTATATCAAATAGATTGTCAAGTGTATTTATCAATTCATTTTATTTTATTGTTTGGCTATCTGACCGTCTTAATGATTTTTTTTTAAGTTTATCCATTTTGTGTGTAAATCTTTAAGTTTTTTAGATACGTGGTATTCTTGTTTAGTTGGTATATTAGCCCTGACCCAAAATGTAATGACTTCACGTGCAGTTAAAGTAGAACTTTGTTGAATAGAATAATTATTATTAATTTGTATAGTAAAATTATAGATGTAATAGCCTTATAGATGTAATTGCCTTGAGCGACCATCAAATATTATTTGATTTCCACCAAACATTCAACAAAGCATTTTTGCACCAAATGGGACAATATTAAACCATGAGACATGATTAAAAAAAAAAAAAAAATCACATACAAATGAGTGCCACCCTAATGTGTACGTATACGTCACAGGGGCGGATTGGCCTGGGGTGCTATACACCAAGTAGCACCCCGGGCCCCGATTCGTATTTATGACCGGGCCCCGATTATCACAGTCGGGGCCCTTTTTAACTTAACTTTTACAGTAATATTTTATAATATAAAGATAAATTATAAAAAAGATCGACAATACTGTTGTTAATATATTTATAATGTTACATCGTGTCATCGTATCAGTCATATCTACGTAGTTAAAACAAATATGGATATTATTAGTATCTATAATCTATATTATATCCATATCTTCATCATACTATTCATACTCCCACAAAAAATAACTATTCTTATTTTTTTTTTTTATGTATTTATTCACTTTTCTGGACTCTTTCCTAATTTAGGTAGGTTTGAAAAAAAATACGAGCCCCTAATAAATTTTGCACCCCGGGCCAAAAATAGCCAGTCCGCCCCTGATACGTCATACTTGAAAACTCAATAATTTTGCACGCGAATAGTTGTGAAAAATTGGTGGAGGGTGAAAATAAAAAAAAAATAAAAATAATAATAACGTTTCTGTTTGCATTTAATTATAATAATAGTAATAATAAAAAACCGAGACTTATCGGGGCGGCTGCGTTTAATGTGTATAATTATGTGCGTGCGCGCGCGCTCGCGATATTAATGAACTGGAAATTCGTTTGTAAACAGGAGGTGGTTACGCGCTCGTGGTTTTATTATTAACGCCCGTTCGATTTGACCTGAGGCGGAAAGATAGTCGGTCGGAAGGACGGGGTCGGATCGTGGGTGGCGGAGGAGATCGAGAAAAGTGATAAAGGCGTGCGCGCGCAAAACGGATAGAAACGGAACGAGAATATTAATTGTTTTTACGCCGAGGCGTGTAATGAAAGTCCGCCGCCGTCGCAGGTTTCGCGTGCATTAATTTCACTCGGACGGGGTGAAAACGCGTCGGGACCGCGGTTTAGTGTCCGGGGCTCGCGGATGCACCCCGACGTACGTGCGCGGCGACGGCGTACCGGGCGACTTCGCGAAACCGAATAAAATATCACGTTATCTACCAACTCGCCCCTCAGCCGCGGTCCGTGGTTTACCCTTCGACGACGACGCGTCGTGAAGAGTGAACGAATCATTTAGGTTTGGGCGCGCGAAACACGCGTACGTGCGTACGATAGCGTTTTAGGGTAAGCTCACACGGACCACTTTACAACCACACCACAACCATAAAAAGTTGGTCGTTCGTGGGTGATGTATTAATTATATATAAAGTAATATGAAAAACGCAATCGAACACAGACGGACCACTTTCCGACGGCAGTCGCATCGTGTCGCCGGTATCACTAGGGCTGCGCGATAGTATCGATTAATCGTTTTTAACTATCGATACTATCGATGTTTTTCACTAATCATAATCAACCGATGTATCGAGTACATCGATACTATCGGTTGATCGATACTATCGGTTGATCGATACTATCGATACTATCGGTTAATCGATACTATCGGTTAATCGATGCTATCGGCCATTCGATACTATCGATACTATCGGTAATATCGGCCATTCGATACTACCGATACTATCGGTTAATCGATACTATCGGTTAATCGATACTATCGGTTAATCGATGCTATCGGCCATTCGATACTATCGATACTACTATCGGTAATATCGGCCATTCGATACTATCGATACTATCGGCTAATCGATACTATCGGTTTATCGGCGTGACGATACATCGGTTGAACGATACTATCGGCGTAACGATACATCGGTTATTCGATACAATCCGTAAATCAAAAACAATCGATTAATCGATACAATCGTTAATTTTGACACAATCGACTATCGACTACTAGAAGAAACTATCGCACAGCCCTAGGTATCACCCACAAAATTGTGGCCCGTCGGTAGTTAGCGCGACACACACGAGCGACACGCCAGCCACTTTCAAACCACACTTTTTCTCATGGTTGTGTCGCTTCGTTGTATGCTTTCAGTTAGCTCACTTTACAAATAATCAAAAGTACTTATACTCATCCCGAAGTGATTAAAAAATTTATCATCGTACATCAAATCGGGATTTTCTTTTTTCTTTTTTACACACCGCTCCAATGTTGTCTTTGGAACTGCAAATTGCTGAGCGGCTTTTTTGAAACCCATTTCTTTTTTAAGTACAACAGAAATTGCCTTATCCATACTTTCGGTTGACCATGTTTGCCTCTCCGTCTTTCGAACGTAATTACTTACCATTTCACTAAATAAAGACAAAAACAAATTATGAATACAGCGATTATTACTATAAATAATTTAGTACCGTAAAAAAAAAATAATGGGGCAGAATGGATATTACATATGTATACCTCATTCTGCCCCGTTTCATTGTGCCCCGTATGCTATTTATATCTTAACTAAAATTTTTTCCCAAAAATGCGATTATTTTACGTAAACAAGAATTACAATCTTACAATAGTGTGTTATATGGTATGATTATAACAAAACTCAGGTTATTAAATAATATTAAATTCCACTTACCTGCAGTTAAAAATCGAAGAATGTTATAAGCGATCAACACAAAACAATGAATTGTCAATAACTGAAAAAGTGTGTGCGTTTTGATTGTGATAACGTTACCTATAATGACATGGAGGTAAAAGATTATTATTTCAGGCGGGACGAACCGATACGAAACGTTACGTATTGAAAATAGCCGATATCCCGTTGTGCCCCGCGTCCCCATTCTGCCCCGGGTTCCCAACAAATAAAACTGACTTTCATCCTGATTTTCAATAATGAGATGGATCCAATATTGTCTTGGTTTCCGACGACGTCTTCTGCGTAACAAAAGTGTTAACAACAGTGCTTCTTCGTCGAGATCCATTTTTACAATGACTAGTAGGTAAGGTCTAGGTAGGTCATATATTATTATATTATTTGTGGTCGTGGTGTGGTTACGTCAGCGACAAGTGGACCACAAAAAAGTGGTTCAAAAGTGGTTGTTCCAGCGACCGCACAACCACACGCCAACCACGAAAAAACGCTCAAAAGTGGCCCGTATGTGTATCGACGACCGTGACCACAGGAAAATTCAAATGAAGCGCGTTAGTCGCCGATGGATCCCGCGCGGGCGTGTTGAAAATGACTTTTTAACGACGAAAGCGTTAACCGTGCACGAGACCGAAACTTTGCGCCACGGGGAAAAACAATCGTCAGCGTAGTCGTTAATGCGTCCGGGATCTAATTGTTACGTGACGTGTGTTCGCATTGCACACACACACACACACGGTGTCGTGGCCTATTGTTGACTCCTACCTAATTTACCTCTCCGTAGTGAAAAAAGGGTGAAAAACGTGTAAAGCGTATTGGTACGATGACGTTTTCGTGAATTTTTCATTCAAGCTCTCGACCGAACGACCGGTTTTGAGCGCGTTTTACGTTCCATTGAATGGTATCCAAACAATCGTACGACCACTGGTGCTTTTTAAAGACTTAACTGTGTGACTTACACGATGTCGGTGTAGTATTTGATTCCGACATTGCGTACCGAATGAAACCACTATATTGGCATTGGTATACACGTCATGTTGATGTCCACGTTTAGTGATCGAGACAAAATATGTTTGATTCACCCGGTACATGAATATGTTACGAGCTACACTGTCATATGATTTGCGTCCGTGGGCATGTCTGCGATTAACTTAAATACGATGTGCGAACGAGTCAGTTAAAGGTTAAGCTATAACCGGTGTTAGTTAATATCCCATAGAAAAGTCAGCAGAAATATCTGTCACAAGATAAACTAGAAAAACTAGAGACTTCACCGAAAAAAGATTTTAACATCAAAAAGGTGCTTGATCAAATCTGTAATATTCGTTATTGCGTACTGTGTTTTTAGAATAAAACTGTACTTAGAACGAAATTATCGGCTAAAATCAATGATTTCGAAAATACATTTTATGGTTTTGACCAACAATTAGAAGGTTCATTTGCGTTCGTGTATCCGCCTTTCTACATCTAACTAGTTGTTGGACGAATACACGTTAAGCTATAAATTATAATATTTATCATCATATAATCGAGTGTATCGTCACGCTAATAAAATACTAATTAGTAAGATACAGAAAGAGAGAGTAGAGTAGAGAAGAGAAAGAGAGAGAGGGAGAGAGAATTAGAGAGAAAAACTCGACGTTTGAAGATCCCGGAGATCGTGTATAATTCGCACGTATGTCGCGTGCGTCGGTACGTAGACGACGACGAGGGAGGATGCTGCAGCTGATGTAGAGATAGGAAACCGGCCATTTCAATATTTAGTCTGCCGCCGCCGGGACGTAATAACAATGACAGACACGACAAGGCGGTGGCGGCGGCGGCGGCCGGATGCCCCTCGGCTGCCGCTGCGACGCCGCCGCCCCGCCGTACGACGGTGTAAAAGTTTTTAATTTTATTGTTTTTTTTTTCCACCCCAAGGAAACACACCCTCCCGAGTGCGGTTCGCGTGTAGTCTAGCTCGTACACACACACACACGCTCGCGCTACAGACTTTAGTCTATAAATCACCTGACGCGTTTTCTCGGAATAGCTTTTGTTTTTAAGTTTCTTTTTTGAAATTATTAGACCAATATTTTTTTACAACCGTGACCGCCGCCGCCGCCGCCGCTGCGCTCGTCTGTGGCCGCAGCTGTTCGATGATGTTTCCGAATTAATGGCCCGTGAACTGTACGTCCTATCGCCTCGATAGCGCTCTCTTAAACTAATAAGCGAACGGCGGACACGGTGTCGTCGGTGTACCGTACTCTAATGCCCCCCCCCCGTACACTGTCGCCCTGCAGCACGCCGCGTTTTAGGACTTTTCCCCGGGCGAAATCGAACGGACGGCGGCGCGCCCCGCACGGTCCGAGCAATAATCGTAATGTCAACAACGGGTAACGATATAATAATATAACGACGACGACGACGATGATGATAATAACAGCAACATAAACGACGCTGGTCGGTGTTAGTCTGGCGACGACGACGTAATATCTTTGAATTTTCGCACTTAAGCGTGATTAAATGTTATACGGACGTCGTTACCGTGAATATACCGTTACTACCGCGACCTTATACGAGTGTAAACGGTATTATAATAATTGTATACACTTTATTATTTATACCGTGTTCCGAGAAGTTATCGCGTACACGATTTTTTCGCCTCCCCGCTGGAAACTTTTTTAACGACGTTTGCAATTTAACTTTGCGATCGTTTATTTGTCATCGCTTTTGTTTTTCGTTTCAAGTATTTTATCATAATTTATTTACATTGGTGTAAACTCGAATCACTGTCGAAAACTAGCAAACAATAATCGTGTCGCGTCGGTATACGACAAATCGATTATACGAAAAAATATTATCAACACAGACGGGTCTTATTAATAGAATTTGACGTGAAAAAAAAGGCATCCACTGAAAGTTTTAAACGTTTTTGTTATCGATTTTTTTTTTTTTTTTTTTTAGTCTCAGTAATACAGTAGGTATTAAATATATATATTTGATGTACTTATACTATAAAGTCGGAATTACCGTATTAGCTAAGCGTTAATAAATAATTTGATTTATACCGGAATAAGCTTCAGACTGACGGGTATTTAAACTTTTAATTTTTTTGTTTTGAACGCTATTTAATCCTACGTCGAATGTTGGACGGTGATTGTGATTTTTGTTTTTATTCTCGTACAATACATTTATTAATATTTGGCCATAATTTATCGAAGAAACCTTATTATTTCAAAACTATTTTAGACACTCATAAAGTCGAATTATTACGTGTGTATACTAGCACATTTTTCAAATTAATAAAATCAAATAAAATTCACAAATACAACAGAGTCAGAAAGTCACGCACGTTCTATAACCATTGATAATCAATAATTTTTGCTTTTATGTTCTTTATATAACATGAAAATTATGAAAAGCTTTTATTTTCGTTTTAAGTTTCTACGAAAATATAATTTAAGATAGTCGGCGTGATAATATTCTTTTATTGGGCTTCATATTTCTGTTTTATACAGGTGTACACACGCACATGCCCGATTTAATTTCTGAATTTAATTAAAATGACTACGTGTCGGAAGTTTATAACTAATTTACGTAGTCTCTTTATGCTCGTGCATGTATTTTATCAGAATGTAAGTTTTACATTTTACCAACACTAAAACACAAAATTAGTTTAGGTAATTTACTTACTTTCGTTTTAATTGATAATTTAGTATCATGAAGATTTCGCGTGTTTTATTTTTACTATCAAATTATTGATTTATTTAACGATAATAGTCACAATTACAATCAGAAATCAGGATTATACTTCAAATGTAGGCGTGCAATAAAAATAAAAGTGAATTGTCGTAGCAATATTAATTCAAAATTTCGTTTAATGCATCAATTTTCAGTTCAGATGTATTTAAATAGGATGATTTCGCTGGAAAACTTTTTCGCGTTTCTTTTGATTTTGCCGAATATGCAACGAAAATCGTGAGTGTATGATTTTGAAATTTAAAATATTTAAAGAACAATTTTTCAAATGCACACGACGGACGTGTGTCGGTGTTTACGAATGAATCTTTGGTCTGTGTATTCTCTTGTTCTCGTCTCGTCTGCAAATATTTCATCTAATTTATTTTGTGTTCAAATAAAGCGATCTTTTGAAATTAACCACAAGAGATCACGGATATCGTGCGCGCGCGCGCGCGCGCGTGTGTGTGTGTGTGTGTACGTGTTTTATGGAGTTCATCCAAAAGACGTTAGTGCAGTAACAACTTTACAAAAGTTGTTGCCGTCAAACAAAAACATACGCAGCAGATTCGATTAATGTTTTTCATATCCAATTAATTAACTGCGTGTGCTTATTTTGATAGAAAACTTTGCTCGCCGATGGAAATTAAAGACCGAGTCTACACGTTTGCCGCACTTATACGAGTTTTCCGGAAACTTTGTTTCAATAAACCGCTCCGCACTCGATACGGCCGTTATGACGCAAAACCAAATTATCCTCGGGACGCAGGTATATTCAATGTTTACCGTGTTCTCGTACCCATAAACAGCGCGCGTCTCATTTATAATTTGTCACGCTTTACCCGCATAATTAGGGTTACGGTTTTAGGCAATTGATTTCGTTTCGAACGGTTTTGCGGCACAACTCGCGATCACTCGACGGGGTAGTCAATTGGGGTTTAGTAAGCTCTTGTGCGATACGCTAACGCACACGGTGATAATGACGCGGAAAAACAAAACGTTGTTTGTGCGAGTTTCCGTTCAGATTCAGTAGATCGGTCGTATATGTTTATATGATGTTTACCAGACAGACACACACACACACACACACACACACACACACACACACACACGCGCGCGCGCGCGCGCGCGCGAATTCGACGAGTACGAGAAATAAGACATATATTTTATAGGTACACGGACATTCACACACACAAACGCAATTCACGTATCTACCGGGTACGGGACAAAGGGCTCCCGCAGAAAATTTCCTCGGGGGAGGGGGAGGGGAAAAATACCATTACCGCAAATTCCGTTTTTTGTATCCCATTGTAAAAAAAATTTGATTTTAATTTAATATTTATATTAACGGTTTTTTCTCCTTATCAGTGCCAAGGTATTGCTAAATAAATGACGTACACACCCCATTTATATTAAATAATGATTCACGTCATATTAAACTAGGAACTAAATCGTAACTTAGAATTATCAGCAAAATATTTGAAGATTAAACAACGTATTATCTTAAGTAGCGCGGGGGGGGGTATGCCCCAATGCGGGCGGCTTTGTACGGCGTCGTTTCAATCGTAAATCGAATGCACGTGTAATTCCGACAATTCACGAAGCGAAACGATAATAGCAGGCTCTCGCGTCTGTCCAGTGGAGTATTTCATTTTATATTTTTTCTCACCAAACGGCGACGTAACAATATTGTTGAGCGTCGTTTTAGTTTTGATATTTTACGTTTATACCCACACACTATACGTGTGTGGAAACGTTTCGCGTCACGTTGTCGGATCCGCGTCAGGGGCCACGCGTCTCGTACTTTTATATTAAACGCGATCCTTTTTTTTTATTATTTTTTCTCTCTCTCACTCTCTCTCTCTCTCTCTCTCTTGCTCGGAAACGAGTACAATAAAAACCCGTACGCGTTTCGCCCGCCGTCCGCCGGTCCCCTCGGCAGTCGCCGCAGCGCCGGTGCGACGGTCATAATATAGTGTAACGTCGTGTGTGTATATTATGTGAAACGCGCGCGCATTGTACTCCGCGTCCGCGCGTGCACGCGTATACGTATATAAATTAACCTTTTGTATCCGAAGTGCAGCGTGTGTGTGTGTGTGTGTGTGTGTGTGTGTGTTTTCCGCACAAACTTTTCACTGCGCCACCTTTATAATGTTTCCCGGGTGACAATAGATTATTTATCGGCGAAATCATTCGCCTAAGACTTTTCCGAGGTTTCTGTTTATAATAGAACGACGCATAGGATTTTTATAAAAAAAAAAAAAAACCATTTCTTTTGTAAACAACGAAAAACAAAAGCAAATATATCGTGTTAAAAAATAATCCCTTTTGCGTTATGATATCCGACCGAGACCCACCGTTATCGAGTCGTGATTTTTGAACGATACGTCGTAGACTCATTTGCACATTGAGCCCGACTTGACGTCTAGTACCTACACGGATTATGAAAACCCTTTTGGTTCGGTTAACCCTTTATTGATAATAATAATTGACTCACGCGAATAATATTGTTTCAAAAGCGCGTCGCTTTCGAGCGTTATTTCCCGATAAATCACGCGTACGGAGTAAAGTATGACGTTTCTATTTCTAGTTTAATTCACTTTTTATTTGGTTCACTTCTGAAAAAGTACTTCTATCCCTTATACTTTTTATTTTTCATTAATAAAGTTAATAAATATAAAGTAAATTTCTAAAACGTTCGAAATGTCAGTTATAAATTATTCTTTTATATAAACGCCGTCTGGAAAAAATTCTTCATTCATATGGCAACACTTGTGTATGTGTGTGTGTGTGTTTTTTTTAAATTACTCCATAGAAAAATATTTATAATATGCTCAAGAAAACGTTTTTATTTATATAAGTATACGACGTGATTGATTGCTCGGATTTCTCAAACGAATAATTTTCAATGGAAAATTCCTACCGGAAGTATGCGTTTTATTTATCAAATGCAAATTCAAAACAATATTCAAGTCGCATTGTTTCTAAAAACGAACTACTGATGATTAGAAATCTTATTTAAAAAAAAAAAAATCATTTTACTTTTAAGTAGTTTTGATTTTTTTTTTTTTTTTTTTTTATGTATTTCTGTTTTATTCTATCGGCGCCGTGTGCGCTTAATGCATTGTATTTTATTAATGAGTCGCATTTACATAAAACCGTCATTACCGCTATATATTCGCTAATGGAATTTAATTCCGTTAGTAAAATATATTATTTATCGAATATAACAGCGGTACGATCACACGTCGTATTTCATTGACGCGGCCGGGTATCACCATATTATTATTCGCACGTGAAAAAACCGAAGATAAAATGACAGATGAACGCGAAAACGATATTATATTATATTATGGTTCGTATATTATTGATACCGTTTGGCGAGGACGTGACGACGACGACGACGATTGACGGAGTCCCTTCAAAGGGCGGCGGGCGCGTCGCCGTCTAAAAGAATAACTACAATTCGTTTTCGAGTGGGTCGCGCCGGTGCGAGAGACCGAGGAAAAAAAACGCGCGTCGCGGGCGGGAATGTATAAATCTCTCGTATAGGTTATAGGGTGAGGGAAGGGTGAGAAGGTTAGACGACCCGAAATGTACGAGAGAAAAAAAAAACCGCGGTGATACGAAATAAATAGCGCGTACTCGACCGATTGGGTATTATTCATTTTCATTTTTCACCCCCTATTTTTTATTCGCGTCGGTCTCCTGGCGCGCGCGATGCGTGTCCCGCGACGCACACGAGTTTGACGGTGATGTATGACGTCGCGCGCGCGCTAAAGACTCTTTCACGTTCTCCCCCCTCACTTTCCCCGCGTATACTCTCGTACGTCTCTATACCGTTCTATCTGTGTCTATCCGTACGTATATTCCGCGTGAACTCTCTCCCCTTCCTCCCGTCGTGTTCCCACCCTATCCTCCGGGCGGACTGATCGATTCGGCGATTGATTTTCGACCGTTTCTCCTCCTCTCCACCCGGCCGGCGTGAAAAGTGCTTTTTACGAGCGCGAAAAACCGACAGCTGACCGTCGTCTGGGTGATTCCCACCACGGGCACGTGCAGGCGGTGCACGACTGGTAGAAAATTAACGACCGTGCCAGATATCTGGTTCTTTGAGAATAGACGATCGTGCCTCGATACATATCTCACACACACACACACACACACACACACACACACACACACACACACACACACACACACACACATCAGACTTCTCCTATACCGACGCAAGAAAATGTATAAAAAACCATACAATCGAAAGGTGGCAACAATATTGGTCCAATCAAACAACCAAACTCAACGAAATTAAAAATCTATCTATAATACTATGGTCTCCACCTTCCGGCTGTTCCAGAAGACAAGAAATAATTTTAAACCGAATAAGAATAGGTATAATACCTCATGTACCCACCGACACCTTATGACAAAAGAGGATCCACCAAACTGCATCACCTGTCTGGTGTTCTACTCACGATCAAACACATCCTCACCGAGTGCAGAAATAACCAACAAGATTGCATTGAAACCCTCGGATCCACTCACCTATACGAAATCCTCAGTCCTGAACAAACCGCTATTCAAAAATTATTTATTTTTCTAAAAAAATCCAATTTATACAAAGCAATATAACTTGTATAACTTATATCTTACAACATGTATATATATATTATGAATTAATGCTATGTAAATATATAATTATAATGTGATTTACTGTCAGACCAATGGCCAGAGCTGCCGCGGTCCTCTTTCGTCTAATAAAAAAAAAAACACACACATGCCTGTTAGCCTACAAGTTTATATTATATATATTTACATTTATAGTATTTACGTGTAGAACATTTTGCACGTTTATCGACGTTTGTCCGTAGATTATCGCACGGTGTAAATATTTTGGAACATCACGTACCGATTTGGAAACGAGGAATTCTAAACCTTTATTTTAGGTTTTACTTCCAAAGAAATTTGCAACTTGAAATTCTGAACTTTTGAACTCATACCGAAACGTGTGGTAGGTATTAGCAACTTTGATTTTATGGACGCAGCGTTAGTTTGAAACATTATAATAATAATTGCATTCTCGCAATAATCATAGTCAAACTTGCGAAATGTATTATCTCGCGCTACTATTTAGACCGTCATATCGAATATACGCATAATGGGTCAGTAGGTTTCTATGGTTTTTGGAATCACGAAGAAAACGATCGATTGAAAAATAACGAAAGTACACTTTTAACGTGACGGAACCTCGTTTGCGCCACCCTATACTGTCGCGTAGTGCGAGGGTATCGCGTTTCCCTATCAGTTGATACAGTTCTTTTTGTACTCGGAACCATTGTCGCGAATGATTTTTCCAGTTACATTAGTGACATTTTTACGACCCACTAAACATTTAATGTTGCCTAACATGTCTGGGATTTATGTTTTTGGTTTAACACGGAACACTGGCATTGCAATATAAATATAATATTTCGAGGATGTCGTTTTTTAATTGTTACTTTATCATAGATTTGTAACGTCCTTATAACATTATAAAATCTTACTTTCGTTAACATCACGTTGAAATTTTAATAGCACACTTCGGAGTTGTTTTAATTGGATGTATCATATATGCTTGATTGTTATGATATAACTACGCCGCCTATGAGATATTTCATCGGTTATACCTAAAGTGACCATATATTTTTTTAATCAAAACGGGACGAAAAAAAAAATCATAATTATTTGTTACAAACAAATATTTTTAATTTAATAATGTTACTAGCGAATTTCTGTGGTCCTTATAATGTTTTTAAAGGACAAAAAAATTAAATTAACTTATTACACTTACTAGGTAATTAACTTATTATAAACAAAATGTTTTCGTGTTATAATTACAAAATTGAATACTTGCATATTTTTCTAAAAACGATATTTCGTCAAAGAACATTTTCTTTCATTATTTTTTTTTTGTCTACTTTTTGAAAACAGGACATTTTAGCGTCCCGAAGATTTTTCAGGGGACAACGGGACAGAGATTCAAAAAACGGGACTGTCCCGTTCAAAACGGGACGTATGGTCACCTTAGTTATACCGCGACGCTGCGTCGAAAACGCCGTGACACGTTTATGGCGTTTATACCTATGGCATCGAAGTTCAAAAGCACAATACTCTGTTGGTCGACAATATGACATAGCATACCTAGATAATAGATGTATAGTTCTAAATTTGAAAATTTCCAAGTGTTCGTCGAAACCGGTTTTATAATAAGTATAGCCTTTATACAGTGTGACGCCTGTTTACGTACGTCGACGTACCTTATAAACTATTAATAACCGGTCACCGTGATCGTTAAATTCCTCGTGGCGCCATTTCGGGTGCCGTTTCGCTGCTCTCGTACACGGGAGTCTTCGGCGATCGATTAGTGTTTTACGTTCGTAATGATCGCGGGAACGTTAACGGCGGAGCAAGTTGTGTAATATCCATCGTCGCTCTTTATCCCTTTTACCCTTTGAAAACGGCACGTTTCGATAACGCAGCCGGTGTTTTTCAATCGTGGCCGTTTCCGACGTAATCATACGGTCCGAGTCCGTTTTGTGTAGAGCGCGAGTGCGAACGCGTTCGCCGGCGCTTTGAGTCTTTGACGTGTTCGCGCTCTCGAAATTAGTAGCGTTCCTTGAAAATTAGCATTTATACGTATGCGTTCTGCCCTTTGACCGTCGGTCTTTCCGTTCGCGACCTTAAAACGATTATCCCCTAGCCCCGGATCCGAATTAAGCCAACGAGTTTCAACGAAAAGGGCGTAATTCGCTCGACGATACATTACGAGTAAAGCGTGCGCTAAAAAATCATCAAATATGCATTTAAAAATACTCGGTTAAATATGCCCTTAAAAAAAAAATTAATTTTATTATTATTAACCTATAAAAGTTTTAACTGGATTTATTTCATTAAGTTAATTTGGAATCTTTTTTGAATGTTGAATCCCATTCTTCTTAATTGCAATTTTGAACCTAATTAAACAAAAAAGGTTTTTTTAATAATTGATGAATTATTCTCAGACATTTACCTTACATAATTTAGAACTACATTGAATCATTAACATTTCTTTGATATTTTCAAATATCAGAGAACGCACCACGTACCTACTATTCGTTAAATAAAAATACAAAAATATTCGTAATAAACACTGACCATTATTATTATTTAAAGATACAATTTATCTTTATCGTCTTTATAAGTTTATAACAAATTGTCGACCTTGATTCATGAAAAATATTCACGTTTTATTTAAAGCGTTTGATTTCCGATAAACCATCAAAATATGCACTAGAAGCTTAAAATATACTCTTATGATCAAAAATATTCCCCTTAAATCATAAAATGTCCAAATATGCAAAAATATGCACTAAAAACTTTGAGTATTTCATCATGAACGTTATGAAATGTATTTTGTACTTAACAATCATACGGTAAAGTTAACCAGAAAAAATATGGAAACGTATGAGAGTCCTTGCTCTAAATCAGGGGTCGGCAACCTTTTCAACCACGCGGGCCATATTTTTTTTCAATTTTTCATCAAGGGCCACATTAAAAAAAAAATTACATATTATGATATAATACTTATAATTGTATTGCTGTTATATTTGACTATTTTACATAGAAACATTAGAGTAAAAAAACACAAATGTTATTGGAAAAAATTGCATAGAAAAATTTAATTGAATAACAAATTGTAAAGTAGTAAATTAATGCGATTTCTGTGCCTGCAGTTTATTAGTTAAATTTTCGATATCAGCTTGCAGACTTGTTATTGAGACTCGTAATACAGCTCGTACATGACATCACTAAGGCGCGAAGAGTGCTTACTTTTTCTGTACTTCACAATGGAAAATGTCTGCTCACATATATATGTACTTGCAAACGCCGCTATAAGTTTTTGTGCGAATTGTCTGATTCCAGGGAAGGTAGATATTGGAAGACAACTATAAAATTGAGGCAAACTTGTTGCTTCCCGAAAAGAATTTTTTAGAACCTCATCATTTTGAAGTTCAATGACTTCCATTTGTAAATTATTCTTGACATTATTTATGTCCACACAAACGCACTATATATTAGGTACAAACGCAAACAGTCACACGTACGGTGTAATACTAATCACTACAAACTCAAAGTAACTATATGAATATGACTGAGTAGTACAGCCATCATTATCTTCAACTTCGATTAGATAATAATAATTGTATAGATTAAACTGACTATACCATATAACTGTATAATAGAATAAACATTAACTATTAACGGTTAGATTAGATTTTATTTATAAAAGAAAAATAATTATAAAATATTGAAAATTATATGAAAAATGTTATTGAAAAAAAATAAAACACAAAAATGAACCACCTTTGTGCGGGCCATCAAAAATTGCTTCGCGGGCCGCGGGTTGCCGACCCCTGCTCTAAATAATAAGCAATAACAACATTACAGTTGCGGCCGTTTTTTTTTTTTTTTTTTTTTTTTCATTATTTATTTATTCATTTTTTTTTTTTTTTTAACAAACGTTTTCCGTGTGTTCGCAGACGGACACGATGGAAGTGTGTTCCAGCGCGTCGTTGCTCGGCCAGCAGCTCACTCTCGTCGAGCTCGAGAGGCTGTCTTTCATCGGGCCCGAAGAGTTCGTGCAGGCGTTCGCCAAGGACAGCCCGCACATAGACTCGTCGTTCAAAGACATGAAGAAGACCAAAAACCTCGAGTCCTACGTCCACTGGTTCAACCGTCTCAGCTATTTGGTGGCTTCTGAAATATGCAAGGTATTTACGCGAATGAAAAAAAGAACAATAAAACCGAAAAAAAAAACAAACAATAAACGAGTAACTATATAACTAATAGCTAGGGATGAGAAGTTATAGGAGCTAAAATAGACAAAATATGCAAGGAAAAATTATGATATACTCGTATGCATCAAAAATTTGAAAATATACAAAAAATATATTATAATATGCAATTTTTTTTTATAAATAAAAAACTTGTTTAAAATTAATTAATATAAATAATTTTTAACTGAGTGTTAAATTGACAATTTTATAAGTTTTGTAATATATTTAATAATTATTTTACATATTATATTTTACATTGACAATTCTACAATTGTCAAATTTTCTATCTGCATTTTTATTTTATTGTCTATTGACTACAAACATATCAAATTCCATAAAGTAATACATTTTTCAAGTCAATTGTATTAAAATCCACATAATTTTACTAAATATGCATTTTTATGCTCAAAAAAATAAAACACGAATATACAACTTTAAAGAAAACTACCAATACGTGCAAAAATATGCAAAATTTAAATACCAAATTTCAATTCGTTAGGTTATAGAATAGATTTATAGCTCACCTAGCTATAAATATAAGATACAGAAAAAAATATACAAATCCTATGACTTCTCTCATCCCTACTAATAGCTGAACCGCGTTTGTGTTTCAGCATTCGAAGAAAAAGCAACGGGTGAAAGCCATCGAATTTTGGATCGAGACCGCGAGGGAGTGTTTCAACATCGGCAATTTCAATTCGCTGATGGCCATCATCGCCGGATTGAACATGTCGCCGATCAGCAGGCTCAAGAAAACGGTAAGACGCCGACGCCGCCGTTTCGAACCGACCCGTGTGCATTTTTATCGCATAATGAGTGTTTTTTTTTTTTTGTTTTTTTTAATTAAATTTTTACTTTTTATTTTTCTCCCCGTGAACGCAGTGGCACAAGGTTCAACAGTCGGCCAAATTCACCATCCTGGAACAGTACATGGACCCGTCGTCCAATTTCAGCAGCTACCGGTCCACGCTGAAAGCGGCCCTGTGGCGGAGCGCCGGCGCCACAGACCAACGTCAGCGAGTGGTCATACCGTTCTTCTCGTTGCTCGTCAAAGACATTTACTTCCTGAACGAGGGCTGTCGGAACAGGTATAACGTCCGTTTGTCGCGTGAGAACTGCATTTTAACTCGTCCTAACGACACGACTATAGCGTACACGCTTCACGAAGTAACATGTGGACGCAGGGACGTTGTCGTCGTCGTATGCGTTTTTATTTCCTGGTCGTGAAATCTGATTTTTTTTAATTTTTTTTTTTTTTATTTATTTGTTGAAAGAAACAAATTTTAACTCCTTTAAGCCGAAGCTTGTGTTGGAGTAGAGAGTTACATAATTTGGATAAACATAATATTACTAAGTGAAAAATAAAGAATAATAAACAATTAATATTAAGATTACATAAAGACAAACAAGACGTAAACAGACGTAGGGCAGAAACAAAATTAATAAGTATATGCATATTATATTAATATTATATATATTAAAATTAAAAAAATAAACAATAATTACTTATCAAAATCAACGATTGAATCATATAACTTAGCTATAGACTTATGTGTAAAAATTAATTAAAAAAACAGAAAATAACCAACTATAAATTATTTTTCTCCTTTTAAATATCCCGATGTGTATATATTTTTTAATTGAAATAGGCAATTCATTAAAGTGTATGGGACCTAGGTAGTCTACAAAGGATTGACCAAAAGATTTTTTGGTATACTTAATCGGAAGATCATAAACTCTGTGTTCTCTGACGTCAGTAAGATTTAATTTATGGATTTTTAATACGATTGAACGTATATTTTTCACTTTATCCACAATGGATTGCTTTGATTGAAATAAATCAACGGGACAGCAAAAATAAAACTCTTTTAATCCACGCTTTTAGTCAATTATAAAATGTTTGGATCAAAACCGTTAACAATATTATCGGTCATCGTTGTGGCCGGAATTCGAAAGCAACACAAAATGATTTATTAAAGCATTTATTTGAATTAAAAAAAAAAAAAAAAATTGTGTTATTTTTTCATTGACGCGATAATCGAATTAAATCGAATCCAATTAATTCGAATGAAATCAAATCGTTGATGATACAATAATATAACAATTGTAGTTACACATTTATTTTTTATTAAACTATACATGCGATTAAAAAAAAAAAAATAAATATAATAAATAATATAATAAAAAAAAAAAGCGAAAATTCGTCGATAATAATGACGACGGACGTTGTTGACCCGCAATACAAATGCACACACACACACACACACACACACACACACACACACACACACACACACACACACACACACACACACACACACACACACACAGTTGTATTCGTCAAAAATATTATACTTCATTCTCCGCCGATCGGCTTAAAAGAGAGCGTGCGCGTAAACCTCGTGCGGCGTACTATTTCCCGACACCACACGATACCGTTCCGACCCTCATAACGGAGGCGCTATATTTTTTTTCTCTGTTTCCAGACTCGACAACGGCCACATCAATTTCGAAAAGTTCTGGCAACTGGCCAAACAGGTGACGGAGTTCATTACGTGGAAACAGGCGGCTTGCCCGTACGAGAAGAACGCCAATCTCGTGATGTTCCTCCTCACCACGCCGGTGCTCAACGAGAAAGGTTAATTCACTTTGTTTTATTTATTTATTTGTTTTTTTTTTTGTTTTTTTTTACCGTTTTGTTTTACTTAATCAGAGCGATTGCTGTTTGGTAATTGTGTTAATATTATTTTCGTTTTTATTTTTTCGCCCGCAGCACTCACGCTTTTGTCATTTGAACGCGAGCCGCCGGACAACAGCGTGGAAAAAGAACACTACAAAACCCTCAAGTACGTTTTTATTACTATTATTATAATTATTATTTTTGTTATTATTATTATTATTATTATTATCATTATCGTTGCACTCTTTTTGCTCTGTCAAATCGAATCGTAATTCCGTACCGAATTAGAACGTCAGTTTACCGTTTATTTTTTTCTCATTCGCCCCTCCGCCCTTCACATTATCCCGACAACGTCGTCGAGTAAATCAAACGGAAATAACGATGTTTGTTTTTCCAATAGTTTTTTTTTTCTGCCCCTGCACGAATGTTGCCTTTCGATAGACGATGCATATTTTAATAGGTACATAGTTACGTACACAAACAATACCGAGAATATTTTTCGAAAAAACGCTCTGTCGACGTCGTCTTTTTCGTTTCTCAATCGACGCGATATTTTCGACGCGTATATCATATCGATATCACATCGCGTACTTGTTACTGTATCGCTGTGTGTTTTTAATTGTTGCACGTACACGTTAAAATATGTGTAGGGCAAGACGGAGCAGCATCTTACTTCTGACTTATAAGCTCTTTGTAGATCTTACAAAATTCGAAGAGATTGAAAATGTATTTTAGAATCGCATTGCAAATATCCCGAGCTTGCATAGAACTAACGCATTTTAAAATTAAATTAATATAAACGTACTGAAAAAGAAAAAAACACGATTTTCAAAAGTACTTGAAAATAAGATTTTGCTCCGCCGGTGGGATAAAACCGTACTTTTCTTAGGGCAAACCGTATGATGATTTTTAGGATCTAATATAGTTGTGATTTAATTAGCAGTTTTTCATGAGACCTCTATCACGTAACAGGAATATTAATATTATATATTTTTGATAAAAGCATTAAAAAGCACACATACTATTAGGAACATTTACAAAATATAATAATAATTACAACTATACAAAAAACATTTGTATTTTGTTTCAATATCAACAACCTTAAATGATGCATTTTTGTAAAATGTATTTAATTATGTGTTGTCTAGAAACAAAACAAAAATCAAGTGAGTTGAAATTCGTGATAAGATTCTGTGATGACTCCGGGGTATTATTGTTTAAAATACGATACTGACCCGAATCAACAGCAATTTAGTAAAAATTATTAACAATATTTTTTGAAATGATGGACCATAAAATAGTTTATTTGCTAGAAATATTACACAGCTTAGTCGAGATCAAATAAAATAAAATGTAGGTAAAAGATATTTATTTCAAAATTTACCCAAAAAATAGTGATCTGTATACGTTTTGTGCCGACGGGTATTTATTTTATTTATTTATTCCAGCAGGATATTTTAGAGTATAAATGCGGTTAATTGTTATCAATCGGTAAAACATATATTTATTGAAGAAAATAATATTCAACGATTTGTGTTTACTTTCACGCAATGTTTAGAAAACTTAATCATTTGGTTTTGCCTCTCGTACGGCATTATCCCGCTCTCCGCTATGTGCGTCGCGTTTGTTATTCCTTAGCTGATACATCGAATTCGTAGTTATTTATCTATTGCTCTAAACTTTTGATGACTACGGGCAACAACTATAAGTTATAGTATTCAACATTTTAACAATTAACAATCAAACAACAATCGTAACTAATGGACGCAACACAAATATAGAGATAAAAAAAGAGGTCTTCACTGATATCACGGTGCTGACTACAGTGAAACCTCTGAATACCGGATATTCTCGGTCGCCAAAATATTGTCCGTTATTTAGAAGTGTCCGCTATTCAGCGGGAAAAATAAAATAGAAGAATATATTCCTGTTCCAATAAAAACGTCCGTTAATTGGAGGTGTCCGTTAAAGGAGGTTCCACTGTTAAACGTCCAATAGTCTCATTTTTTTAATAAAGTTAATCGACCAAAAATTACAAAAACATGTATTCTTGGTTTTTTTTTTTTTTATTACCTGCATTTACTCGGAAATAATTTTTTCCGTTAAATTTAATACGCCGTATTTTGTTCTATAGCTACACACATTTAATATTTATTTTTCGGTGAAAAGTTATGAGACTTTGTGTGAAAAATCGTTACAATTTTTTTGTTTTTATTATTATTTTTTTTTTTTTTTTATGAAAACTCGAAAACCATTTTCGAAACGCATAATATTTCACTTTAGTTGGAAAACATTTTAAAAATAAATGCGTCAAATGGAAAGAGCTACGTGAATTGAATGAATTATTAATATGATTTTGTTTTTTTTTTTTTTTTTTTTTTGTTTGTTTCAGGACTGCATCGTAATGTGCTGTATTTTCAATGTTTTTGAATACACTGCTGGACTTTATTTTTCGACTTCTTCCAAAGTCTGTTTTAATTTATTTTTTATTTTTAAAATCACAAAAAGGCGTATTTAGTTGTATTATTATTTCATTTTTTTGTTCTACCTTAGCATCGATGTTTATTATCATAATTAAATACTGCACTAAAGGCTTCCATGTTAGCGTGGCGTTTTGGCGTTTTGGAAAACGATGTACATGATAAAATTGTGTATTTTTACGGAAAAGTAAAATGTTAAGGAAAATATAAAAATAATCTTGTAAAATTAAAAATAGGTTGTATTTTTATATATGTACTTAAACCGATTATATATTATATCAATCGCGTATCGTTATTCGTATGATTTCCATTTCATATACACACATTATATATTATAAATATTATGATTTGTTTAAAAATTGTCAGTATTATTTTCAAACAGACTAACAAGTTCCTCCTAATCATTTTAATTTAATTTATTTTTATTATTTTATTATTATTATTATTATTTTTTTTTTGTATAGTACAAACATTATTGAATTTGTATAAAATATAATGGCGATGAATAAAAAAAAAAAAATCCTGAAAAAAACAACACTTGTATTGGCGTTTTTATTTTTATTTTTATTATTTTTTTTTTTCATTCTAGTGACTACGTAATATTCGATATATTATCAGTGTTGTCATCGATGTCAAAAAATGACAGAGTTATAGCAATTTGATTTTACGTTATTTGCACGGGTATAACAGATTATAAAATACGTAGTTGATAATAATAAATACGTGAATAATAAAAATAAAATTACAAATATTAATTTTTTTATTCATAAAAGTTGTATTTATCTAACAAATTGTTCGAACTTTTTATTATTATCAACTACGTATTTTATAATCTGTTATACCCGCGCAAACAACGTAAAATCAAATTCCTATAACTCGGTCATTTTTTTACTTAGAAAAGAAATTCAACCACTAAAATTCATTAAAAAATACCAAAAAAAAATAATTTGTGGTCAAAAATGGATCATGACATTTAAAAAAGAAAGTTATTGTGCGCATGCGCAAAGTTAACTGTCAAAAAAATAGTCTAACTATTTGAAAATGTGTATAATAATGCTTATTAGTTGGCCGAAAAAGCAGAATTGAAATATATGAAGCCTGCACATAGTTATTGAGTGTTTCCACTTATCGTGATCACACTGTATAGGTAGGTACACTACTTATTAGCGTGTTTTTTTTTCTTTCTTTTTTCGGTGCTGAAGGCTAATATTTATTAAGACCCGCGGGTCGGTGATAAAGAGATTATACGGTCGATTTTTAGATTTCGAACCCGCGTCCAGCGTACACACGTGGATGCGGGTCCGGAGTACGTGTACTTGACGTGCACAGGCCACGCGAATCGGACGTTATTACGAAGTTTTACGATAAACATTGTTCACGTAGGTAGCGTTTGAAATAACGAAAACACGGTAGAAATGCAGAGCGTCGCCCAAGTCGGGGTTTATTATGCTCGGGATATACGCGAGATGACCTCCTCAGAGACTACGTAAAAGAAAACGATAACGGTGGAAAAAATTTAAATCTAGAAGTAAGAATCAGAGTTTTTTTTTCATATTTTGTTATTTCGTTAATGAGCATAATTTGGTAATTTTAATGACAAAAACAAACAAACGAAACCAGAAAAATTAGTTGTGATTGAAAACACACCATTAATATTGAAAACCCGATGCTGAAATATCGTTAATCGGCTGGTATTCTCAACCCGGCATAAATAAACAAACTTTTTAACCCAAATTGCACAAGAAATAAAAATTAAAAAAATACCGTTACCCCTTTGAGTCGTACGAACGAAGATGACGACGAACGCACCCTTATTCGACGACGACGACGACGACGTAGACATCTAACCGATCTCGTATAGGACTTTATAATCAATTAATATTATTACGCGTACATAATATTATATTAACTTTCAATATAATGTAACGAGAAACAATACCACTTCCCCCCCTCCCCCGATGGTGGAATGACGAGACGACACTTCCCCCTAGCTCTTGTTCGTCCCTTCTCCTCTGCCAATCGCACGACATAACACACATTCAAGCCCACACGCGACTCGCCACAGTAATATATAGGTACACTTATTATGGCGTACAAAGCACGTACGTATGCGCGTGTCGCAGTGGCGGCGCGAACTTCTTCGACAGTGAGGCAAGAAAATGTTAGTTGCAGCACACACGACCCACCTTTTTATTTTTCACAGAGCCGTGGGGGGCTACGCCCCCTAACACCCCCTATTATGATTCTATATCGAATAGGCTTTCTAAAAATTCATGTTGCGGGTACTACAATAAAAATAACTTTTATAAATTATTTAAATGCTGCTTTATTAATAAATCATATTATAGTACTTTCAATTAAAACAATTATCCAAACATTAATTCTTTTCTCAATACACTTGATGACAGTCCGAATTTGTTTATAGCTTCATTGATATCAATGGGCGTGTCTCTTTCACACGAGATCAACATTAAACTCTCCAACCTTTGTTGTGACATTGTCGACCTAAGTCTAGTTTTGATCAATTTAACATAAATGGAACAAAGTTAGTATTTAAACGTAATCAGTTTACAGAAAAAATTGTAATACAATTATTATGCCTTTGAAAAGCTTCTTTCTGCTGAGGCTGATGAGGCTGGAATTGTACATAATGCTTTATAAGCACAATACGAATTCGGAAAAGCACTCATAATGTCAAAACTTGAGAGAACATTTAATATGGTGAATATGACTATTTATATATTTATTTATTTGATACGTTGTGTCACTCAAAATTTTTCAGAACTGACTATCCACTATGGGTACCTACTCGGTACCCACCCACCACCCCTTTTAGCTGGGAGACATTTGTCTCACAAAAACCCTCTCGCGCCGCCACTGGCGTGTCGTTTCAAACCAATACACGGCCGTCTTGTCATGCCCCGGAAAACGGGGTGGCGTTATCGCGTTATAATGTATCGCGTGAACTGTCACGCACATAATACAATAAATACAAAATATATACAAATATATATATATATATATATATATAAGAAAACTTTGTGTGTGTGTGTGGTGATTAAAAATCGGATCGATAAAATAAATAACACTAAATCATCCGTTTGAAATTGATTTATGAGTACGGTTCAAACGGATTGCAAAACGAGATAAAAACGTTTTCGTCTGTCGAGCACAGTTTTCTGTTTCTCGTGCACTCAATTCTTTTCCCATACCGAAAATCGAGTCGACGATAATACTGCAGATCGAATCTAATTTGGCGTGGGTTTCCATCTCGAGATGCGAGTCTCTTAAAATACAGTAGAACCCGTTTAAGACGCTCTCCAAGGGACCAGTTAAAAATAGCGTCTTAAGAGGGAAATCGTATTACGCGGGTACGAAAATGTTTTATTTTATTTTACATCCATGTTATATACATACGAGTTATAATTTTCACTTTGCACAGTGAATTATTGCATATAAAAATATTTAAATCAAATTAAAATATTACAATTTGTATTACGTATATTATTTTATATTACCCTTTTTGAAAAAATCATCTATCTTTCTTTATTTCACGTGTTTAATCAACCTCGAACTGTCGTAAACCGGAACCATATCCTATTATATTCCTATGTCGTGAATAGCCGCGTGTGTAGTGTGTCGTATCTAATCGTGAATATTATCTTCCGATTATCAGTACAAGTACACGTACACATTATTCGTTATCGTTATTATATTAGTGAGGTACATATTGTGTATTTCTTTAAATTTTATTCAATGTATATGTATATACAATGTATTTTTATAGTATCATCATTGACAAGACGAGCGTCTTATCCGGGAACATAGAGCGTATTATCCAGTGTTAATTACATGTTAAACGTTGTCCAAATCAAGGGACTCGTAAAAATGAGCGTATTAGCCGGGAAATCGTCCTAAGCGAGAGCGTCTTCAGCGGGTTCTACTGTATATAACAAGGGTGGCCAACATGACTATGTACGCGAGCCACATGTATTAATAAGATTATATCAAGAGCCAAATTCTTAAAAACTGTTCGGTAAAATTGATATCAATTTTTGGAACGACGTATTCATGTGAATCATTTTATTCAACAATGAAAATAATCAAGTCAAAATATCGTTCAAATTTGACTGATGTTCATCTCGTAGAATTGCTAGGAACTGATTTTACATCAATTCAACGAGATCTTAAGAAGCTTACTAAAAAAGTAGAACCAAAAAAAAAATACCACGCAAACAAATTTAACTTAATATTTAATTTTTTTATTTATTATTCATATTATTATTATTATTATTTTTTGTTTATTAAACTGTATATTCTAGCCTTTATTTATACAATAAAAACATTTTTTTTTTTATAAATGTACACAAAAATTTTAAATATTTCGGTTTTTGTAAATAAGACCGCGAGCCGCATACGACTATGACGAGAGCCGCATGTGGCTCGCGAGCCGCAATTTGGCCACCCCTGGTATATAATATGTATCGGCCGCACGTGTGTGTGTAACGATATCACCCCACCCTTCTATTGGGACTCACACAAAAGCGCTTGGTGTACGGAAACGACGAGTGTCGGCAAAATCTGGCGGGTCAGTTGCACGTCCGTGAGTCGGTGACAAGATCGCCTTTACCGACGAAAACTCGTTTGTCGGTTGTGCCACGTTCGACGTGTACGATACGCTCGTGGAATTTTTGCATCGTTGAATGCGACGGGCCACCGCACTGCTGGGTCAAATCGTTAAAAACGAATAATCAATAAGTAAATTAAGCGTTTTCTCGTTTGAGTTATGGGTTAATCGTTCGATAATTTAATAATGATCTAAATAATTTCTCTCAGCCAATGAGTGCATATTATATTAAAACGTCTTTATGCACCGTTCATGGTAAGAATCACATGAAATGTAAAATAATCTGAGTTCTGCGAAATCATTAAATTTCCATACGTAAAAAAAAAAATAATAAAAAGCTTTGACATTCGATTTTGAATTTAACGTGTTTTAAATATTTAAAAGAATTCAGTACCTACGCAATATCACATTTTTAATGCCTCTTACCGTGCATTTTTAAACGACTCCAATTACAAATTATTCGACATTTTCAATACCTTGAAATCGATTAAAAGCTGTTCGATTCTTGTTAGGATGTACAAACTACAAAGTATCCGATTGTCGTGTAGTGTAGTGAATACGTGCAGACAAAGGTGTAAAAAAGTAATATAGATTTTGGTTTGGCCACGGAATACTGCGACGATAACGATGCAATCATACATTTGCCACAGGTACTCCAATTATTACCATATAATATCCATATTCATACAATATCCGTGTATTAATATCAATTTATTTTATTATCAGCCCGTAGTTAGGCGATCGCGGGTCTGCATCTGTGTTCATAATAACAATAATAATAATAATAATAATAATCAAAAGCTGCGATATTACCGAACACTGTATCATGATGCTGTTTCGGCACTTTAAAATGCAAATTTCGAAAAATCCTTTCTTATTGCGCCCGTATACTTAAAATAATAAATACATTCCCTGTACGTTTCAAATGAACCAGAATACGCCAGTTGCGGTTGTACGTCGATAAGTCTGCCAGACGAACACGTTTGATTACATAATGTTATATGAGGCGCCTAGAACACTAGGGGTATAAGTGACATTATTTGTATTTCGTAATAATCAAGTTCAAAGTTAACACACTCTCTCAAATCACAATAACGGATGTTGTTAAATTTAATGATTGAATTGTTATCTGTACAGATATAAAAGTTTTTTTTTTATGTGATATTGTAAAGTTTGAACAAGAAATGTTTGATATATGGAAAATTGTTTGACCTTTGATCTCACTTATACCCCTTTAATACAAATGCACAATATTGTATTATTCCTTTGAAGTAAAGAGGTATAAGTGAAACAAAAATAAAAACTGTAGACAACAGGTAATTAAATGTATAGAATTATAAAATTTATTGATATTAAATAATCACAATATTATCATGCCAGTCTTTGACCATAGTTAAGAAATAAACCATTTTTTTAAATATGATAATAATAATAGTAGTTAATGTTTTAATAATTACAAAATAAAAACAATAAAAATAACAAAATATTGCAATATTATTAATCACAATATTATTTGCACGTCAGTCTTTGACCATAGTTAATAAAATAAACCATTTTTTTTAAATTTAATAATAATAATAATAATAAGTAATGTTTTAATAATTACAAAATAAAAACAATAAAAATAACAAAATATTGCAATATTATTAATATTATTATATGAGTGTGAATATATTATGTTATTCGTACGTATGAATAGATTGTATATACTCGGGCCGACCGCTTAGGCTGTTATTATTAGGCGTACATTACGGACGACACCGGAAACGCGGTGAATAACAGACCGGAAATTCGCGAGCCCCCGTGTCCGCGATTTCAAATCACTTCATTACACCGTCCCGGTATTCTCCCTTGTTTTCGCGTCGTTCGTAGAGCGTGTTTTTTGTTCGTGTTTACGTTTGACGAAAATTATTATTTGAAAAATCGTAAAAACCGCGAGATCCTAGATTCGTTACCGCCATATTGTTTTAACGTGTTAAGAAATTTCAAAAAAAAATCAAAACGTAACCATCCGAACGCTTTGCTTTTTAACGATGCGCACGTGCGATGCGTAGGTCCAAAGAACACGATCGGAAATGTCAGTTTGAATTTTTCGTTTCTACCGAATTACTACATATTAATTTCTACAGATATTAGAAGCCACACTCAGGAAAGTAATTTACCGACGATAGTTTTGCATGAGGAATAATGTGTTGAATGTTGAACAATTTCAGTTAGAATGTTGAACAATAATGTTTCATATATTGTTCAGTTAAGTGTTCATGATGTATAATTATTTCGAATAAATAATTAAAATTAATAAAATTGTGTTAATTTTGCCCTTAGTTAAATAATTAAAATATACGGTATACTTAAGAATTAAATTTAATAAATCCTTAAAATAATTTAAAAGTTACTTTATTATATTTATAAACCAATGAGTGTAAAAAAAAAAATATGAAACGTCTCACTGTAATTAGGAAATCATAAGATAATAATTCAATAACGCAATAATTTAAAGTCAAACTTAAACCCGTTGCACTTTAGTCAATTTTTGTTTTAGAGCCTTCTCGGTTAAGAGAAGTTAATATGACTTTAAGAATATGTAAGTTTTAATGCGCACGCATGTAAAAAAAAGTTCAAAACTCTACAAACCATCGAGAACAGTGTGTTTCAGCATTCCACAGCCATTCCCGAAACCCCAAAATCAATCCGACGTCACCGGAGAGAAATTTTTCGAGTTACCTTTGAAAAAAATACACACTGTATATTTAGTATATACGTACACGTGAGTGGGTTTTGTATTTTATTTTATTTTTTACACTCTTTTGCTCGTTTGATACGAGTAAACGTTTTCACGTTTTTCTTTGTACTTTTATACACAAACGTGCTTATTCGTATATATATATATATATATATTTTTTCTTTTTTTATAAATAGTCCCACACGTAAACATACACAAGTATTTGAGTGTAGTTGACTGCGATTTCTTTTCTTTCAGTTTGTCGCCGTTTTATCGTTTATAGCCTATTTTATTTGTCGCCCTGCAGGCGTGTTTTACCATTTCGTCGAACACATTTTACAACGACGAACAGAAAGAACCGTTCAAAAGTAATTAAACTTTTATGATTTATGACACGAACGTATTTTCGAACAGATCGTTCGGTTGATTTTCGTACAATTTTTTTAAGTACCTATCAGAGTATTTTCGCCGTACCCGTATGTAGCAATTAGCGTGATTATTCTCAGGCGGCAGAATCCTCACCGATTATGAACGAAGTAGTCGAATTTCGTTTTTAAAATAAAAATTACATTTTTTTATCGCACGTGTAGGCATATGTTATTATTATTATTATTATTATTATTGTTTTTTTTTTTTTTTGTATAATACGCTCCTTAGCGGTAAGCCACGACACTGACAAGCAGTCGGCTCAAATCTCGTGTGCGACGAAACAGTTTGAGGGGGGGTGATGCTAAACTTTTGCCGACGTCACTATTCATAATCCCGACACGGTCAAATAATCACTCGGACGTGCAGGAGAGCACACCATTCGCTCCTCCGAAACACGTGTCGTCTGCTCGACGGGAGAAAGGGCGAGACGGTGCACGCGACCTTCCGATAATGGTGTCCGCGAAAAGCAAAACGCCGGCGACCCCCCCCCCCCCGAGGAGCATCTCGATGAGAATCGAAAAAACAAAAAAAAAACCAAAAATAAATAAATACGACGCACGCGAGTCGCGCGTACTTTCGGTTCGTTTTGACGTAAGCCGCCGTTTACAGACTCGTCGGTTTTGAAGCGGAAAAACTTTCGAAATATTTTCGACGTCGGCAATCCCGCCGGAATCTCCACGGCAAGAGAAGCGATTTTTTCGACGGTTCGACGGTCGACGACGTATGTTATCGGATTTTCACGAACTTTTGCCGTGAACCGTTCGGTTTTCGAATTACCGAGGACGTCCGTCATTGGCGATCGGCGCGACGACGGCAGACCGCCAGTGCGTTTTTCAGATTCGCCACGCACTCGCGTCCGGTTCGAATTTCTCGGGCCTGTACTGCAATATACAGGGTGTTTCACGGAGATCTGACATGTTGAATAACTTTTGTTCTATTCAATATTTTTAACTTTTTATTTATTTTAATGAATTCTATAGCCTAGCGCTTTTTAAAGTTTACGAAAAATGTAATAATATGTAACGTTTATCAGTTATCAGATAATATCACATAGTAATAGTTGAGCTATTAAGCAATTTAATTCGATTTTTCGTAAACTTTAAAAAATCATAGAAAATTAACGGATCAACCTTTATAAGAATTTCAAACACCAAAACTTTTCTAAAAATCATGTTTACAAAATGGCTATTTTGATTTTTTTTCAAACTCTAAATTAAAATTTTGAATTTTGAAATTTGTTTTTAAAAATAAAAAAGTAAATTTAATGTAATTTTATTGTAGCGCTAGGCTATAGTATTCATTAAAAAAAAAAAAGTTAAAAATATTGAATAGAACAAAAGTTATTCAACATGTCAGATCTTCGTGAAACATCCTGTATAACTGAGAGACGGTTTTCCAGAGCTAATTAGTTTTGTTCTTTTTTTTTTTTTAAATATAAGTCATTTTTCCGTTAAATTCACCTAGTTTTTTTGTATTATTGTTTTCCCTTTGAACCTTCAACAAATACAATTCAATTGTATTCGGCTTAATCTTCAGTGTCGATTAACATAATATTAACGTGTTATTTCTTTTGCCGACGATGATAGAAAATATTTTTATTTTTGACTATAACCAATTGTATCACTCAATGCTTGCCTAGTTTGAGAATGTCTCATGTATCTAATACAGTAATACGGTAATATATAGTAATACGAGCTTAGTTGTTAATTGTAATTGTCATGCATTTGTTCGTGTACAAAGAAAAGAAGAATTTTTTTTTCACGTTCTAATCAATTGTTATTTATCATATTCAATTCTGTATTCAAGATTATCAAAAATACTGTAATATTAGTAGAGACCGACGATGTAGAGCAGTGGTTCTCAACCTTTTTAACAATTCGGCACACTTTATCTCATAAAAAATGTTCGTGGCACACCAATCCATATAATAGCATATTATACACTATGTAAGACAATAAAATGTTCCGCGACGCGACGTAAAACGATGTTGACGGGCATACTAACATTAAACACTATTATACGTATCTACGATTAATGATTCGGCCTTTATGTTTGGCATTCATCAGTTTTTACCAAGGCTTTGCACCCGAATTAACCCGAAATCTGAAAAAACCCGATAAGACCGGAATAATTTAAACACCAGAAACAATTAAAAAATAATTGTTAATGTTTCAACATTTTCAGTCACATTTTATTAGGTACAAAACACGTATGTCTAGTTAAGTGTTGAGGGTCAGACAAATCAATCATTTTAAAATGGTCATATTATCTTAAGTCAAGTCAATCTATCGTTTTAAATGCATACCTTTTTGAAACATAATGATATAAATAGCGTAGGTCATAAAAAATAAAAACCCAATTAACTTAAGTCACTTAAAAACCTCGAAGAATCGATATTAAGTTTCTGCATAATAGTTTACATAAAAGAAGGTACACTAAATTTTAAATTTAATCGATTATCAGCCGAGACATTACCCTCAACGATTTTGAATGATTTTTCAATGTTTTGTTTTCTCTTCCTGAAAACCAGACTGTTTTGACTTAAGACCTTTATAGTTTATACCATACACGGAAGATATTTATCTCTTCTAACTCGTCCGTCATCTCTCTAATTAGCGATAAATTTTGTTTTCTCTTCTTGAAAACTAGGCTATTTTGACTCAAGACCTTTATACCATAAACGAAAGCATTGTCGTGCTCTTTGTTTTCTCATTTTTGTTACCCGCAATCACTGCGTGGGTGAGACGACACGCGGATCCGCCGTCGCTGTATACGTACGGTCATTAACCATGCTCAGAGACCGCCGCCGTTTCCAGCTGAAGTGTGCGTCGTAATAATTATCCGTACCTGTTGTACACGTTTCAACGCCCAAATTTCGTCTGAAACTCGTAGCGGTTGTTCTTAGAACTTGTACGCAAATTGAATACCCACCGCGAACACGAGTCGATAATTATTGATTTCATTACATTGTGTTTTGTCGGTAGTTTGCAATTACTATACAATATTATAGTTACGGTACGCGGAGTTATTTTATCACAAAGGAAATAACGCGAACATAACACGCGTAAACATTGCTAACCGTTATCCGAAATTTCGACTCATCAATCATTTATCATATTATTATAAACGCAATAGTAATTATTGTTGAAATACTAATTAAACGCGCGCCGTTTGCGTTTTATAAATTATTACACTGTACCCATATCAGTCGTTTGATGCGTCGTCGTACTCGAAAAATACGTAGTCACAAAACAAATACTCTTTGAATATCATATTATTATCATGGCGAATTATGGTATAAAATATATGATCGATGATATTTCCATTTAAATATTTCAAACAAATAAAAATAAATAAATAAATAAATAAATAAAACAAATAGTTGAAAATATTTTTAAACCAGTAGGTACCTATATTTTGACTTTTGTATAATTTTTCATTTTTTTTTTTTTTTTTTTTTTTTTTTTTTTTTTATAAATCCGTAGATTTGTTTGTTGCAGCTCTCCATGCTCCTCTATCGTAGCACAATTCTTTTAGATCCTTGTAACTTCCCTTATTCGTATCCTGCATTATCTGTATCATGTATTCTGCTCAGTCATCAGAAGCAATTTAATTCGATTTTTCGTAAACTTTAAAAAATCATAGAAAACAACGGATCAACCTTTATAAGAATTTCAAACACAAAATTTTTTTTAAAAAATCATGTTTACAAAATGGATGTTTTGATTTTTTTTCAAACTCTAAAATAAAATTTTAAATTTTGAAATTTGAGTTTTAAAAATAAAAAAAATAAATTAATGTAATTTTGTTGTAGCGCTAGGCTATAGTATTCATTTAAAAAAAAAAAAGTTAAAAATATTGAATGGAACAAAAGTTATTCAACATGTTAGATCTTCGTGAAATACCCTGTATAATGAAATTTGAAAAACAACAGTGTTACAGACATAATATTGTACGAGTGCTCTACATGTTATTTTGTCGCAGCACTATGGTATTTCGAACGATAATAATTGTATCGGTTGATACCCGATTCACATTTATAAATACGATTGTTTGTTTTTTTTTTTTTTAATAATTTTGCACACGTGTAACATTTGTCCGAAAAGGAAATGACACATCACGCCGCGTGTCCGTCGGCCATCTGCTGGAAGCGATTATTGTTTTATGCCGAAAACGCGTCGTCAGACGAATCGTGTTATGATATTATCACAGTGAATTCGTTTAGGAAATTCGTCTACGGCACGCAACAGCCTACTCTGGAAGAGTAACGTCGCGTCGAATCAGATAAAGACGTTTACGGTGCACGGGCCGTTTGTACGCCGCCGGAGAAAACTTTACGAGTCGTAAAATTTGAATAAAGTTTGTAAACGACGAAAATAACGTTTACACACATTTTTGTGCACACACAACCGGCGTACTATGTTGTTGTTGTTGTTCAGAGTTGTTCGACTTTACGACTTTTGGCTATTTTTTAGATGCAGTACGACATGAGCAATTTATCGGTTTTACAAAGGTGGGATTTATGTGTATATAAATGTATACAATATACGTAAACGATTTTTTCAAGTGCAAAGATATAAAGATTGATGCGGGAATTTCATTCCTTTTATAAAACAGATCGCACTATATTTCGGTTGGCGTTTTAATGCTATTGTTACACCATCGCAGTGTCATCAATTGAAAAACGAAAACTTTGAAAAAAGTTAAAACCCAAAAACAATTACTACAAAATTAGTAAAACTTATTAAGTAGTCCACAAATGGTTCGGCACAGTATTTATCATACTTGTGTTCATTTTAAACACACTTGACCTCTTTTGAAAAATGACCTCGAATTGTATACGTTTTTTAATCACGTGAATTCGAAACTTTTGGTCTAAAGAACTGATCGTTTTCAATCGCTTTCGTAGTTTTCTTACTAGATTTTAAAATGAATAAAATCTGTAAACACGATGATTGGCATACGAACCATTTGATTAAAATTATGTCTAATGAAGTTTGTTGAAATTCAAGAATAATTATGACTTCAATACAAAATTTAATACTATAAATGTCAACTTTATTTGAAATAGTCAGCGTATTTTTTTTTTGTTCTTGAAATACTTAAAGCCACCAAAATTAAAATCTAAAATTAGCACGTACAAAAAAAAAAAAAATATATTAAAATAAATAAATAATGCCTACCAGCTAGTTTTGACGGTCAAATACAAATTGTCGTAAGCTCATGCAAAATTCGTTGATTTATAAACTACAAATTGAATATAGCGTGAAAAAAAAGCACGACGACTTAAAAAGACATTATTGTAAACGCGATATATTTTCTTTCTACTAGGAATTTAAAGAAAAAAAAACTTATCGTTATCGCGTTTATTTTTCCGAATAAATTTCCGACCGTTTATTCACGCGTTATTTTCACGGACGCGTCGGGATCTAATACCTAGATCTAGTTGACGACGTCGAAAGCCGCAGTTAGCCGTGCTCCAATCGCCCTTCCTCCTCCCGAACTTTTTCCAAATTCCAAAATCTATCGGTGCCGTCATTATGACTTGGAAATTCTCGAAAACATTACAGCAGAACACCAAGGATTTCGGTACGCTGTTTGGCTCACCCCCCTCCCCCCTCTAACAGTTAGTACAGCACGTATCCAGACGGGTCAAAATGATCCAAGTCATCATCTTCCTAAATTTTACTGTGATTTACATTTTAGATTCTGAGTGAAGTGAAGATCATTTGGTTTTAAAATTATGTTTATTTTCTAATTTTTTTTTTCCATGAACACTTTTTCGAGTAGTCATAATACTCCAAAAGTGTTATCAAACTACTCTATAGATCGGAATCCGTATTTGAATTGTACTTTGAACAGGTCGTTTTTCTCAATAGATTTTTCAAACATTAGGGAAAACAGCCAAAAAACAGAGTAAAAACAATACAATCTGTCGTAAATGACACTTTCATTAAATCGGTTTTAGTTATTTAGTCACAACTCGGAAAGTTATGTTTCTAGAAAATTGAAATAATTATGATCGTATTATTAATAACATATTAATACTTCACGAAATTTTTCAAAATTTAAAAACTTTTGGTATAAATATATGACATTGAGAATATCTAGTTTTATCAGAGTTTATCTATGATAGCATTTTTAATATTAGACCTAAAGTTTTGACAATTTAATATGGTCATACTCATTCACTTATCAAATGATATTCAAAAAAAAAAAAAATACAAAAACCGCGAAACAGTTTTTTTTTTTTTACATAAGTATTTAAGTAAATTCTTATGTGATTTCATGAAACTGACTGTTATCATGACAATTCTCAACTTTGAACGTTAATTGAAAAAAATGGTCTATTCGATCATTTTGAAACATCGGATATAGATAGAACAACATATTTTTAATATTTTGGTAAAAAATAATCACTAATTTGCTAAACGAAAAAATTTGAAATAGTTTTGATAAAAAAAAAAAAAAAAAACATACTGAAAATTAAACTAAATGGTTTAAACATACGTGTAAACAGGGTATATATTTTTTTCATACTCAAGTTTTGCTCATAATCGTTTAACTAAAACAATAATCTATCGTTACTTTAAAATTTCATAAACCCATCCCACTTATCTTGTCCGAGGCGCAAAAAATGCCTCATGATGCTAAGTACGTTTTTTTTTTTATTATGATTATGTTTTTTTTTAGATTCTGAGTGGAGTGAAGGATCTTAAGGTTTGTTTATTCTTATAACGAGTACCAATTAATTATCGTCTGTAAAAGACGTGTTGTACACAATGGCAAAAACAATAACCTATTAATATAGCGATCGTCGCGCAGTTTCGTTTTGCTGTCAAAGCGTTTCGACAGAAAATAGCCGTACGTAAGACATTAGATAAACTGCTCGTCGCCGATTGCGCGGATTAACGAAGAGAAAACGCCAATGGAAAAATCATTGATCAGAGCGACAGACACCGGAGAAAGATTCGTCGTCTGTAACCTCGAGTTGTGGTGTAGGTTAGGTTAGGTTACAACGTGTATACCATTGGATATTTGTACCAATATGTGACCTACCGCTTAAATAATTTAATTCAATATTATTGACCTTTGCGTCGGGTAATAAGTCAGACGTACACTTTAATTGTTTAGTCACGACGTTGAAACGACGTAGCTTGTACGAGTACGTACTATTAGCGCTATTCACACACCGGATATCAATATACGCATACCTAGAGATGTTAAAATACGGTATTTTATTTTTGTTTTGTATAATACCGTATTATACAGGTATTATACCAATATTATACCGTATAGAACCTTGCAGTACCTTAAATTATAGGAAATTTAACATAGGTTATAACCCCCTTGTTAATTATGAAATATGAATTATTTTAAAATGGATTAATCGAAAAAATGGGTAAAAGTCAGAAAAAAGTTAAAAAACACATAATACAAGAATTGATAGATTAGGCATTATAGGATAGATTTTGGAATTATTTTATATTATAAAAAAAAAAACGATTCTGAACGAAGATGAAGATGTCAGCCTTAAATTGTAATATATATTTTATTTTAATATCCTAGATTGGGTTAAATTTACATTTGTCTATTCATGTGACTTCTGCTCGTGAGCATTGGACAAACCAGGATGTGCATAGATAGGGCGTAGGTAAATACCATATTATTTGCCTAAATGCACTATCGTGACGGTACCACCCGACCCCGCCGTCCATATATGCTGAATGCTCCGTGGCTACGTCTATTTAAATATTAATAATTAATAATAATATATAAAATCCTCATGTTTATGGAACTGATACACACATTAAAATAACTGGAAATTGGAAGTTAGTAACGTTCTATTCAACCATGTTAAGGTACGTTATACACCTTGTGTTTACAATCTACCAATATTTTGTATAGAACAGCTGTCAGCTACTGATTATATTATAATAAACTTAATCTATTTAATTATCTTTATCAGCTGTGATGTTACATAATATTTTCATTTCTTATCTTTGAATACAAAAATTTTTATACATTTTCAACTACAAAATAATTTGCAAATATTCGTGATTTTGACAAATTTTGTCGATTTTTGAACTTCAACTGCTTATAAAAAAAAATTGTGCCTATGTATTTGAATAATTTTTGAATCACTCTTAGATCAACTTATTCAAAACCTTCTATTAAATTTTCAAGCGATTTGGTAGGGCCAAAAAATTGTAATCGACTTTTTTTTTTTTTTTTTTTTAAATATGTGACTTTATTTTGCAATTATTACAATCTATACGTATATGTACAATGAGCAATATTTAGGGCGGATAACAGAACTGGGAATGATAATGACATGAAAGGAAGTCTCACATTAGAGACACCTTGTGGCTTTAGATTTAAACTTAGTATCTACAGTTATTACAGTTTTTACAGTTTATACATTTTTTTTTTTTTTTTTTTTTTTTTTTTTAAGGTTTGTATTTACATTTTATATAATTATCGACTTTTATAAAAAAAAATCTAAGAAAAATCGAATTATTCAAATGCCTATAAATAGCTAAAAAATAAACGAAATATTTTGAAAATACAACTATGTAAAGAAAATGCCTATTTAAACATTTTGTAAAAGTTTTAAGTTTCTACGACCTATACTTTTTGAATAAGAACAAATATCAAAAATCAATGATGCCTAAATTGTTATTTTACGCGATTATGTGAAAATTTGTAATTTCAAACACTCATAAAAATTTTTGATTTTATTCCAGTGCAAATTTTTTTACAGATAATTGAAGGAAAACGTATGTCAAACTTTGTACCGAATTTACAATTCTTAGTTTTGAATACTTAAAATTTTATGAATTTTCAACTGCAAAATAACTTCAAATTTTCGCGATTTTCTACACATTTCGTAAAAATATGAACTTTTTATGCTTATAAAAAAAAAATTGTGCATTAAGCTTTGAATTTTTTTTTTATACCGATAAGTTCGACATATTAGGTACCTTGTATTAAATTTTCAAGAATTTTTGTCCAGTCAAATTTTTTTTATCCACATTTTAGAAAAAAAAAACAAAGAAAAGTTGAAAATTTCAATTGTCTATTAAAAGCTCAAAAAAAGTCTAAAGTTTACAAAAATTGTACTACGTATAGATGATTCCAATATAAACATTTGGTGAAAGTTTCAAGTTTTTTCGACTTATACTTTTTGAATAAGAACAAATATCAAAAATCGTTTAAGGCTAAATTATTATTTTACGCAATCATGTAATTATTTCGTAAACGTTTGAACTTTAGATGCTTATAAAAAAAAATTGTGACTCACGATTTTTGATTTTTTTTAATAGCAATAAGTACTTCTAATGAGGAACCTTGTACTAAATTTTCAAAGTTTTATGGCCAACCAAATTTTTTTTATCCACATTTCAGAAAAAAATAAGTTCAAATTTTCGCGATTTTTCAATATTTCATAAAAATTTAAACTTTTTATGCTTATAAAAAAAAAGGTGTGCATTTTGCTTTGAATTTTTTTTTTATACCGATAAGTACTTCTTATGAGGAACTTTATATTAAATTTTCAAGATATTTTGTCCAGCCAAATTTTTTTTATCCATTTTCAGAAAAAAAAACTAAGAAAAGTCAAAAATTTAAATTGTCTATAAAAAGCTCAAAAAAAGTCAAAAGTGTTCAAAAATTTTACCACGTATAGATGATTTCAATATAAACATTTGGTGAAAATTTCAAGTATCTACAATTTTTGGTTTTTGAGTAACGGCTAAATAAAAAAATCGATTTCGTCGAAAACGGGTTTTGCACAAAAAGTACCGTTTTTTCCTCATTTTTTGTTTGTTTTTCCCGTGGCATTTGAAAACTTTTGGGAATTTTCACTTGTGACCTCTCTAAGGTACCTCCGATATTCGTTTTGCCACCGAAAACATACCCTGAAGTTCAAAATTGAAGCATTATTTCGAGTAGTTATGGTGTACACGGTACCTATAAGAACAAAAACAAACTAAGCGCACAGACATCTTAACAAATTGCAGTGCGATAAAAATTAAAAATAGGTACATGTTTTTTCCTTTTTGTGTAAGATTTATACCATGATTTATAGGTACTAAATAAATAAATTTACAAAAAACGGCCCAAGGGGGGGATCCACCTGTCGCCCCCCCCTTATAACCGCCACTGGTATATACCTATGTCCCGGGTCGCAAATCGTTTCGATCCGGCATGCGTGGATCCGAGACTTCGAGTGATGGAAGGGAATGGGTTGAATAGACAAAACAGATCGAATACACGTACGTTTTTCACCGTTTTACACGCCTCTTTCCTTTTCATTCCTTTTAAATTACTCTTTTGAATGTGCATAAGTATTTTCAAAATGCACGGGGGGTTGCCCCCTCAGTACACCTGTGCCTGTGATCCGACTCTGTATGCACAGTGCACACGTGTCGTTCGTGGGTGTGCACCGACGACGTAAAGATCACGATGACGACGACGATAATAATAAATTATGAATCGAAACGTTTTCGCGGACGTTATTATATTTTGTTTTCTCTACCCGATGGTACAGCCGTCGACTTCGATTGTTTATTATTATTATTATTATTATTATTATTATTGTTATTCTACCACGCCGTTGGCGTAAAATATGATCGCCGCAAAATAGACGGGTGACAAAAAAAAAAAAAAAAAAAAAAAATGATAATAAAAGAGAAAGAAAAAAAAATATCCCAAAATCGGATTTTACGCCTCCGGCTGTACAGTGCGTTCAATATATTATAGTATTCTATTATGCCCGCGTGTACGTACATAATTGATTTTGGACGAATACGCTTTCGCGGTCCTCCCGAGATTTACACGCACATAAAAAAAAAAAAAAAAACGATTTTGCAGCCTGCGCACGACCGGATTTCGAATATAGAAAAAAAATGACGAGAAATCGTATGACGACACAACGGATTATTATTATTTATTATTCGTCGTACGCTCGTAAATCACGATACGCAGTGCACACCACGGCCGTGGCACTAAATGATATAATTGTATTTTCGTTTAGAGTTATAATTACTGGAAACCACTTCCTTCCGTTCGGTACGTTTCCGCGGACGTGTCGTCTGCTAGCTGTTTCTGGCGTCGTTCCGAGTGTCTCGCATTAAAGAATAACAGTTATCCTTATACGTTTATTCGCGTTGTCGTTGATTTATGGGTCGTAAACGTCCGATCGATTAACGAAACACATTAATATACACTTTGGACTTTTGGCGAAATGCGGTTTTCGAGTCTTTTCTGCCGACCGACATACTTTTTACCAACTGTTGCTTTTTCGTCAGCCAAATCACCGTCGACGTTTTGTTTTTCGACGTGAAACACGACAATAGGCTGACGACAATCACCAATTTACTAATAGGTATACGTTTTGTATTGCTCGAGTACAACTCGCCTCCATACGCATCGAAACCGTCGATTACGTTTTTTTTTTCATTCACACACTCACACACCCACAAACCTACTATATCATGGGTCGGCAATAGGCGGCCCGCGGGCCAAATCCGGCCCGCGGAGAAGAAACAACTGGACCGCCGAAGATATTTTTCTCAGACGTCGGTTTTCCGCACATTTTAGAATTATTCCGTATAGAATTTAGATATTTGATCCGTTTTTTATGACGTAATTGGAGATTACGATAACGAATACATTAATGATTAATGATTATCTTATACTGTGATTTAATACGAAAATAAATACATGGATTATTATCTAACTGATATTTAAGTTTTTTCTGGCCCTCGAAAATTTGCTTTCGAATTATCTGGACCGTTATAGAAATCAATTGCCGACCCTTGTACTATATTATAATATACAGTAGATTCTTAATATGTCGAACGTCGCTATATCGAATTTTTCGTTATCTCGAACTACATTGAATTCCCCTTGAAACTACTATTACACTTCATAGTGTTTTGCCCTCGATATCTCGATATAAAATTAATCGTTTTTCGTTATCTCGAGAACACAAATAATATTTTATTCACATTGTGTGGAAAAGGATTATACTTTACACGTATGTGGAAAATGGACAGATAACGGCATTTTATGAGAAACTACCGAAAATACCAGCGATACTGAAGATGAACCACAAAATGAGGAAGAAGTCACTTTTGAAGTTACAATTTTAGCAAGCTAAACATGCTTTAAAAATATTAAGGAATTTTGTCGAGACTACTACAGTTATGGAAGACGTCGAGGCAGAAATAAGTAATAATAAGCAAACTTAAATGACAGATTTTTTTGGAAAAGAATTATTCGTTCAATCATGTATCCAGTTATTTCAATTATTTCAGTATTTTAAGTTTTTAAATTATGGATTTTAAGCATTCGTATTATGTAATATTCATTCGATATAACGAGAATCTACTGTAGTTAATAGTTTTAGAGTATTTCTATAAGATATCGTTTTTATCGTCACTATCCGAGGATGTGCGGCGACGATTAAATCCGGGCAAACTAAAATTTATCGCTCGCGGAAATTAATTAAAATTTTTTTCCACCGTGTACGTTCGGACGGTGTACGGCCTAAACGATTGTCCGAAGGGCGTAGCCGCGTCCCCGGACCTTCGGGACGAACAGGTTCACCCGGGCGAGCGAGAATTATACTATCGTAGCTATCGGACCGGGGAGAGAGTCGTGCAGGAGCAAAAAACATCAATACGCGTGCTACGTACACGTATATTAATTAGGGATGGGCCGATACCATTTATTACCGATATCCGATATTTCGATATATGCTGCCGATATAAAATCGATACCCGATAATATTATGTAAATATTATAACAGCATTTTTTGCGAAAAAACATGAGCCGATACCACCATAAATCCGATCTGATTGTGTATATCGCTTCGACGTGTAACGTAATAATTTCATAAAAAAAAAAAAAAAAAAAACCAGTGAGGTGTCTTCGAGTGCAATTAAACAAGTGCAATAAACAACAAGTTTTTATTTAGTTTTTGGAAAAAGAATTATTCGTAATTATATATTTACAAACACACTGAGTAGGTGCAATTATGATTTATGTGAAAATACTAAACCGTAGTACATATAAATCTCAAACTAAAAACGAAATCCATCGATCCGTTTAAATTATAGGCGTACGATCGGTGTTAACGCAAAACGTGCTCGATCTCGGCTGAATCGTTTTGCAGTTGTTTTCGTATATTTCTATAATAAATGAAGCATTTATGTTTTATAATAAATATTTCATATATTGATTTTAAGAGGTTTTGGACCCGAAAATAAGTTTGATTGATTGTATTTCAATGATGAAGAAGAAACATACCCAATAATCCGTGCTAAAAAATTGCATTCGACTTTTACCTCCGTCGAGAGATTCTAATTCGATACCGATCAGATTTGGCCACGCGTTATTCCATTACAGTGTAATAATATTGTCGGTATCGGTGACGGGTCGATATCGAATTTTGCCCGTTGAATCGCACCACCGCATGAATTCCCGTTAAGAACTTTGATTTGAAAATAATAGCGCATAAATCGTCGACGTTAAACAGACTTAGCAGAGCGAAGTGCCTTCACCCTTCTGGCCGCGTTCAATCAACTACACTGTCCACGTGAAAAACGATAAAAAAGTATCGGAGTTCCACGACGGAAGTTAACATTAAAATAAACTGTTTCATTAATAGTAAAAAAAATCGAGGAACGGTTCAGAAACCGTTAGGCATTTCGATAATTTCGTCGACTTTAACACCGACGAATCGTTTTGTTCAAATGACGGTTTTTTTTTCGTGATCATAAAATAGGCAATATGGTTTATCATCTTTGTTAAAAATATAATCATTCGTAAAACGCGCATTGTTATTGGAAAATCGAATTACATCCTATGTCTCACAATCGACGGCTTATTTACAGATTTTAGTAAGTACCTACTCTTAATGGTATTACTCGCGGTTTAATTCTCTTTCAACGACCATCGAGAAATTCAATTGTTCAAGAGCTCGAGCTTAAAATATAATTACACCTACTCGGATCAAAACCGTCTGATCGTGGGCACGTCTGTTTCTTCTCGCCTGCATCTTTGGCACGACGACGTTTTAATTTCCGCCGACGAAGAGCACCGAGCAGCAATATAATACAAACGCCGGAGCGATCGACCACATTACACTGCAATACTATGACGTCGACCGCAGACTCGCCGGCCCGCACGGCGAAACGGACTGATTCTCGAAGTGTCGTCAGAAACGCCATACGTACGTGTGCGGAATGTCAAACGAATCTGACGGGCAAGTGAGAACGCATTACGGTCTAACACAGCGATTCTCAACCGGGGGGTCGCGACCCCCTTGGGGGTCGCCTACAATTGTTTTATGGTCGCCAATTCGTGTGGAAAAAAATTGTTTCACTTAGAATCTTATAATTAAGAGCCATAAATAAAATAAAATACAGTCGATACTTAATAAACAAATTAGCATCGTTAAAAGAAGAAAAATGAATTGAGTTGTATTCAGACAAAGGGTTGGAACAAATTTGTAATAGTGATAAAAACGTAAGTAAATTTTTGGATAAAAATTCGATATGAGTATCTTGCGTTGACAGAGGAAGCTTTAAAAAAGTTAATTCCTTTTTCAACGACATACTTATGCGAAGCAGGATTTTCTACGATGACTACAATATTAAAACTAAATCGAGAAATCGGCTGGATATATGACTGGATAGTGAGAATAAGTCTATCCAAATCTGTTGAGCCAAGGATTGACAAAATTATTTCAAATCGACAACAGCAAAAGAGTCGTTAAGTTCAAAAAATTGTCAAGTATACATAATATACCTTTTATCGTAATACTCAAATAAATACAACGACAACAGTTTGTTCAGTTTTTTAATGCTTACATTACAAAAGGGTCGTTTGACATCTTGGTGCCATTATTGGGGGTCGCGAATTCAAAAACTCAAAAACGTTGAGAACCGCTGGTCTAACAGACGGCGCGGCGTACGTACACGAACAAACGTCAACAGACGAGCCGACTCGAGGGCGCGATGAAGCCGAAAAAAATAGGCGACAGCCGTGTCAGTGTATAACGATGTGCCATAGGTACTGCTCGTGCGTGCGTGCGTCGTGAAGGCGCGTAACTATGATATATTATCTCGCATTTGCACAAAAATCCGAATATTATTCGCGTGCACGCGGAATCGGGGGGCTTACGCGATCGCGTCGTTGTGTACACCGGTACACCGTCTGTATATATAGCAGGGTTGCCACCCGTCCCGTATTCCACGGGACAGTCCGGTTTTTGTGTGATTTGTCCCGCGTCCTGGCTTAATGAATGTCGGGACGCAATATGTCCCGTATTTGAGTATTTCTTAAAATTATAAACAAATATCATGATATTTAAAATAAATTGGTGCAAAGTAGAACTTATCAAGTCAGAACTTCAAATAAGTCTCAACTTTGAAGAAAACTGTTCAGAATTTTTTGAAAAAATAAGACTAGACGTCGACTTACTTAATCCAGTATCAAGTAACCAAAAATATTCTTTTAAAACTAAATAAAAAACCATAATTACAATACTATAACTAATTTTTCATATTCTTATTTTTTAACACAATTATTATAATTTGTTCTTAAATTTAAAATTTTATCTTGTCTGTTAATCTAACAATAGTATTAAGTTTGTATAGGTATTAAAATATATTAAATAAAAGTGAGACCTTTATATTTATGTTATTGTTAATATTTGAAAAAACATCCGTTAGAATTTTTTTTAGGCTAACCTAATTTTGTACTCCATAAAAATTTGAATACATAATAAAATAAAGAGCTATAATTATATTATTATTTTGAATTTTAAGGAGCTATACAAAATACAAATTAGCAATATTTTATTTCATTAGCATGTTAATTAATCCAACTTAATATTGTCAAAAAAACATATGTGTCCCGTATTTCTGACACTGAAAGGTGGTAACCCTGGTATATAGTGACGTGCGACGAAGAAAATTTATGACCGAACATAATATGTACGCAAAGTTTACTTCCGTCGACTCCGACCGAATCGAAAACAGGCCGCGTACGGCACGTAATTCCGAGAAGTTGTGTTTTCACGCGTAATCGCGCAGCACAGAGATACTCACGGTCTGTATAATGCAGGTTACTTGCTTCGTTTGCGGTGTATATGATTATCCGCGGTGGTAAACGGCCGGCGTCGTTGCCCCTGCAGAACGCCGAAATAAAAACCAGTTCGAATCGTAAAAAATGTCACATCTCAAATGGTTATTTTCGTTTTCAATATTTTTGCGATAAAAATAATCTACGGAAAAATTCGATTAATTAAATTAAACACGAAAAAAGTGGGAAACCAAACGAATTCACTCGTCGTAATTTTGTAAAAAATTTAGCGTAGAAAAATGAACACTTGAAATGACAATATGCATGAGATATTATTTCTCGAAAGAGGTTTCGAGCGATACTCTGAGTAATTTTGTTTGTATTTGAATACGAAAAACTCGTGTATTACCGAAATTTGAGACTGTTAACGAAATAATTTGACTAAATTCCATATCTACTGGTCGTAAAATATCAAATTCGGGCAGCTGATAAAATTCGGTATCAACTGACACTCGGGGGCTGTTTAAAGCGACACAATCATGTTATGTGTACTTGAAATTGGAAAACTAGTATATAATTTCGACGTTTCGGAACTGCGAACGCATTTATCGGATTTAATTCAATATAATATACTATAGCTAAATCATATTTGAGAGTTTGAGAAAATTTGTCATCCAAAAACATTTGAAAGAGTTATCAAGCGATATTCCGAGTCATGTCATGTTATCGTATTTCATGATTCAAAACTCATATAGTTTCGACATTTCGGGACAGAAAACGCATTTATGGGACCACAATTTGGTTATCGTATGTGTTGTATTCTATTCAATTTTGAAAACTCATTTTCAAAGTTCTATTTTGAGCCCAAAAAGTTGTTCATTTTTTTTTTTGGTTTTTCGTAGTGTATGATACAATGTGTTCATTTTCGGGTGTTGAAAATGTCATGTTTGCATCAACAGTACTTTTGGAGTAATGACTAAAGAACTAAAATCTATTTATGGATAAAGTCTCGTTTATGACGAATTTTACAGTTTTTGCTTGAGTTTCGGTAAGTTTTCGTCACGCTTAAGTACAATTATTATTGGTAAGAGAGAAAAATGGCTCCTCAAAGTACCATCTACATCTGATATGTATATATAAACAAGGCGTAACATGTGAATAGATTCGTCTGAATGACAATTGACAGTGCTTATTAGTAATTTAAATTATGGATTGGTTTATAATAATATGTTTCTCGATGCCCCTCGACACGCACGATTGTCTTCGTTTTGCCGTATGAGGCATTTATAGTTACAATTTGTAGACGTCGGAATAGCGCATTTTCACGAGTATGAAGGTCTGCGAATTCAGATTCCCGAGAAAGACTTCAAACGCAAAAAAAAAATCTCAACGACGTATTTTTATGTGTTTATGAATAATCGACTAAATTGGCATAATATTATATACGTTGCACACAACTGTGTGTTCGACTACAGAAATAAAACGTTTCGAAAACGTTCCGCATACCTACTGACGACTGTTTGGAAAAAAAAAAGGTCTATTCCCACTCGACACCCCGTGTACATATTATAGGTACATCAGACGTCCTGTCCGCGTACAGTTGCGTAGATCACCCTTTTTGGCTGCATACTAGTTGCGGTCATGACGATTTTTGAGATAAACGGATATAAAAGTTGCGGTCACGCCAATTTAGGTAATATCTTAGTTGCGGTCATAGCTTTATTATACTCCGATTCAAGGCGAATTTTATATTATACGATAAACATATTTTTTGATATAACGCACACAGCGTATGTATGTGGGAACACCACTACTTATCGATAAATTTATAAATAAAATAGATTAAAATTGTATACTCCGATCATAGTTTCGAATATTGCTTTCGTTGTGCCTACGTCTTTTGACTAAAGTCGATTTCCTTTAAATTTATACCTACGATATTTTAAAATTTCTATATACTATATTTTGACACAAGTTATATAATAATAATTATTATTATACGATACATTTTTCTAAATTAAATAAATAAACCTAATATTAATTTCGTATTTAATTATTATATAAACTATATTATATTATATTATTTAGTATATACTTAGTTATTATTGTTTGAGTGACCGCAACTAGTATGTAACCTTTTTGATGGGTGACCGCAACTAGTATGTAACCTTTTTGATTATGACCGCAACTAGTACACACCGCCCTTTTTTATTCCGTGTACGAAGTGGGTAAAAAACGAGTCTCGTCGAAAAGTTACAACAACAACAACAACAATAACGGAACAATCAACAAAACGTTGTTTTACATTTGAATCGCGAGGCGCGTGCGTATATAGGACGTGTGTACAATAAATATATATATATGTAGTATATATTATTATGCATAATATAACTGCAATAATACACGACGGGGCCGGGCGATAAATCAACTGCAGCGCGTCCAGCGGTGGCGGCGGCGGACGGTGTGTACGCGCGCGTTACACTCGCGGCCGAAAACCCGCCCGGCTTTTGTGAATACGCGCACAAAACGGGCCGGCCGCGAAAACATTGCCGCGAAACAAGTGAATTATAATAATAATATTATCACGGTTTTATTGTTGTTTGACGGCGGCGATGGTTTTAAATTTCGCGTGATTTATCACCGCGGCACATAATAATTATTAATAATATAAAGTCGCGCGTACGGTGTGTACGGTTATTGCCGTTATATCGTCATGGCCATTATTATTCCGATTATTATTACCTATTTATTTATTTGGATTTATTTGAATTTATTAATTTTTTTTTACTGTTTTTCGTTATTATCGTCGCCACGTGACGCGCGTATCGCGATACAACGACCATGATACACCGCCGCGCCGTCGCGACAAACGAACACCGTTGTCCGGTGGACTTGGTCCGGGCCGCGTAATTTCTATACCTATTAGAGTTGTGAACACAACTTCATTGATTGGTCCAAAATTGCCGCGCAAATTTTGAAATATTCTTAATACTCCCCTTATATTACCGGCAAGTGCCGCCTATGATACCTATTATAGGCTTATGACAACGTAGAATTACTAGAATAATTGAAAATAATAAATTACAGAATGTAATTTAAAAATTGTTGATTATATTCATATAAGCTTAGACATATTGAATGTGACACGTTTTTATAAGTTTATACCTACATACATTATTTTTATATAAATATATAATTCTTATTATAATTTTTAATCCAAAGAAAATATAAATTATTTTACTATAAATTGTCACAGTTATTGTATATTTACATACTTATGGTATGTATCTGGCGATCTCTGTTGCCTATGTGGCTATGTCTATTTATTTCTCTTTTAAAAGACTTTTGTAACAACAATCATTATCGTTATAATTTTACGTTATGATTTTCTGATAATGTCTGACAAATATATAATTTTCTTATATATATAATATTCTTATATATGATTTTCTTTTACAATTATAAATAGGTAAGTCAAATAGGTATATATTTTTTTTTTTTTTTTAGATGAGACATAATAAGGAGAAAATTGTTTTTTTCGGAACAAAGATTTTAGAAAATATAAGCATAAAAAGAAGAATGTGTCAAATGACCACATGGTAAGACGTATGGAAATAAAATTAAAACAAAATAAAGCATTTAGGAAAAAAGTAGTGAACAACAGGGACGTTGAATTTTAAATCCGAACATTATCGTATAACAATTAATATCAGGTATATCAGTATATGGTTCATTAATGTTTTGAAAATTAATGAGAGGGATTAAATACGTCCGTGTAAAACAGCATAGAAAAGTTTCGATCGCTTACAACGCTATGTATATACATATACAAACAAGTAAATTTCAACACACTTTGTTGAAACAGCCTGTGTTCGGTACAGCAGATATAGGTTTAAGGGATGACTGAAGGGGGTACCCTTGTACCTAAGCTCTTTCTCGTAATACGAAAATCATGATATAGTTAATACTTTAAAAAAAATATTCCGCCATGGAAGAGTTAAGTTGTAAATTGAAAATTGATTTAGCTGTGTTTTATTTTTTTTTTTTTACTATTTTTCCACTAAAAACATGCCCTTTTTAGCGTTAAAGTCAATTGTATTCTAATGTAACTTGTTCGTGCAACATGTCGTAGCGTATAATTGAGTATTTATCGCCAATTACTGTTAACTGTATGTAAGAAAATATATATGTTTGAGAAGTTTATGTTTTATTTACATCTACACCGACTCATGTAAAACATGTTAATGTGTTAATATCACGAAGAGAACAGGGATAAAAAATAATTTCATTTACGATTGACTACCTAAAAAGCTGGTAAGTGAGATGATGGAGGTGCAAGTTCGTCCTTCGTCCCTTCGGTCCTCGGACAAGATATTGGTGATGAATGTATTAAGTTTTAAAGAAATGATGACTCATTTCTTTAGTGTAAAACGATTCTGAGCAAAGCTTCAGTGTAATATAATATATTATTATTTAAATACTGTTTACGTATTTTACGGTTATTTGTATAATTTTTGGTGAGTTATAATAATTTATTAAAGTGTGTATAAAAAAAAATCCTGAGTCGCGATTTTTGAATTTTTGTTAGGATAATTAGGTAGGTATATGAGTAAGGTCATATTACAGAAAAACTTTCAAACAATTTGGTAAATTAAAAGTTCTATATTTAAGTCAAAAGTGCTATAATTGTTCTGAAAATTTTGTCCAATATAAAAAAGTATGTATTTGATATTGCATAAAATTTTCAAGTTTCTAGCTTCAATACTTTTCGGTTTATGACTAAATACCTAAAATCTGAACAGTGAAAATCTCGTTTACGGCGGATTTTTACCGATTTTACCGTTTTTACTCAGTTTTTCGAGCGTTATTCTTGATTACTGGAAAAACTATGGAGATTTTGGAAAAATGACCTCTCTAAAGTACCATTTCAGTTCAATTGCGAATCTAAAAAGTTGCTGGATGAAACTTTTGGACAAGGATTTCTATACGAAAAAGTGTTTACAGAAAAAAAAAATAATAATAAACGTCACTGTAAAACCATAAGATCCTTCGCTTCACTCAGAATCTAAAAAAGGAACAATGTTAGATGTCGGACATGAAACAAAACCGTCCGAATAATGTATATTCTACCTTACCGAGTGATCAAACCCGCCCCTATGGTTTTGTTTTTTACGCCCTCGTGGTACAGTCGTGTCTAGGATTTGAATTTCGGCTGAATAATGTGCGTATCGATGTCGAACCGTTTTATACATTGATCGGGGTGGATACGTACGGGGTGGAATCCGGCGGGAGTGTTCGTTTCCGACGACTTTTAAGTGCATCACGTCACGGCGGGTATTGTACGCACATAAAATATCGCGATTGCAAGACGCAGGTGTACTCTGTTGCTGTAGGGCGACAGTAAATATATCTACGTTCTACCGTCGACGACGACGAGCGAGCGTGTAGCGTGTACTTACGTGGTCGTGCGCGAATAAACGTTTCCTGCCGACGATAATAGAGGGTTGAGAACGTCACCGGATTCCAGCAACAGTCCGGTTGAACTGACCGGACGTAAACGTCTCTGAACGAAGGTTTTGATTATTTTCACTTTTAAACGGATATTTGTACGTAACGTATAACGAACTCTTGGACGCCGAACTCGAATTGTAGTTGAAAATGAAATATGGAACAATAATGCACACAATAAACTTGACGTAATTAGAAAAAAAGCCAGTGAAATGTGTATTATAGCTGTTCTGTAGAGAAAATAAGAATTTACGACGCTGTCTTAACCAGACTTAATTTTTTTATGATTAAAGTTTTTCATTCTGAATAGGTACACGATAAGTTATTTTGGGTCATTCAACTTAAAATTTATGTATCAAGTACACTTTCTTATTCGGGTGCAAAATAAATTAAAGCTATGAGGGAATTTCATTTGAGATCTAATTGTACGTAAAAAAACAAAATGAAATTTCATTCAAATTTAGTTACAAGTAATATTGTGTAAATGGAAGAAAAAATGCAGTTAGAGATATTAATTTTAATAGAACTGATATCCGTATATGATACTGTATGATAGAATTCAATAATTTTGGAAATAAATGCGTAAGTATATTGATAATATGAATCATTAAACGTCGAAAAATCTGATGAAGGTAGTTAAAAAAAAAAAAAAAAAACATAAAATATAAGTCATTTGAGCAACTGTTTTGTTATATTTAAATATAAATACACAATATTAACTGTACAATGTGAATTTAAAAAGTATGACAACACATTTTTCTTATAGCCTTTAATACGCGTCATTGTTAAAAATGTAATAAGAGCGTCAGAAATAAATTCACTTGATGTATTAAAAACAATGTATTTTTAAAGTGCGTTTACAATACGTTTTCATAATTGTTAAGTACAAGTTGTCTCGCGAAGATCTAATAAACTATTACAACAATACTGGAGTACTGGCGCGAAAATATGTATCTTTCAAATATTAAACACAAAAGAAAATTAATGAAAGGCTCTTGTAGATGAAACGAAGAAGTTGAACAATCAAAAAGTTAATGGGAATCGATATTTATAATTGTGCTTATGAAATTTCGAAAAATAAGGTAAAATATATGTTTAATATTTCAAAAGATTTATGCTTATTAAAAACTAATTCCTAGTCATATAAGAGGGGTATAAAAATGTAAATTTAAACAACCCTAAAGCGTTCTAAGAATTATGGCGTTTAGTTAATTCTAGTAAAATTTCTATAGACTGAATAATAACAAATTTAAACGCACGTTCTTATACAAACAAACAGGAAAAATAACGTGAAAAAAAAACATATTAAAATGAATTAAATTAGGCTATTTAAAAAACAAATTATTTTTTTATTGTGGTGTTTATTGATTTACTGAGAAAATAAAATACATTGAATGATTAATTTCATTAATTACATTTAGGTTCGTGATGATTAAAATTAAATGCATAATATACATATGTATTTCCTTATTTTTTTTTTTAAGTAAATTAAAGCAGTACTTAGTAATTAAGTTCGTTTATCGTTTAAGACTCAAATGCTATTCCGTCATTTGAGAGTATATACTTAAAAATCAGTTATAACATCGCGAGATAGTAAAATGTTTATTATTTACACTGCAGTGTATTTAACAAGACATTTCCGTGGAAAATTAAATTAGAGTCATTTGACTTAGAGTAATTTATGCACGAATAAAAATTAAAAAAACGTTAATGTATCAAATGTATTTAATTGCTGAAATACGTAATCTTTTGGTATCCACACCAACCCGAAAGTCATCAGTAATGAGTACAAAGTTGAAAATCATAATAGAATGTTATTCAATTTTATGTGCGTCTTATATTTGAGCTTAGTCAAGGTGTACAAAAAAAAAAAAAAAAATGTTTCTAACCGTTGTACAAAGAATAAATTAATTAAAAACACGAATTCTTCGAATTTTTATAGGTACATGGTTATTTAAATATTGTATGCAGATAACGTTACACATGACGTTACGATTCTTAGACCAAGGATGTTGTTATTTTATTAGTTCGTGTGATATTTCTGTGTCTGATAATTTTACTTTTTATTTTTAATAAATTGTATATTTTGTCGGTCTATTTATTATTCCATCACACCCTTACTACAAGTATATCAAACATGTGTGTGTTTGTGTGTGTGTGTGTGTGTGTGTGTGTGTGTGTGTGTGTGTGTGTGTGTGTGTGTGTGTGTGTGTGTATGTGTAAAAATGAATAGTTAAATATTAATTGAAATTAATATACTTGATGACATGAAAAATATGTTTAATCACACTGAACTTACTTCCCTGATAAAAATGTTTACTCTATTCATAAAATTGATACTACCTATTTACCAATTTAAAAAATCAAAAAATGTTCATCTAATCAGTAATAGAAGAGCATTAAGATACACATACCTATTTAAAACAAAATTGAATTAAAATATTTCAGAAATTAATTCTGTGTGTTTATATATATATATATTTGAAAAGTAATTTAAAACAATTCATTAATACAAAACAAAATAAAATTCATTGTAAAAATAAAGAAATATAATCCACATTAATTCGGTTGAAAAACAAAAAAACAAAAATACAAATTCGCACTATATATCCATTTTGTGCCTTTGGCGGCACAGTGCACGCAGCCAAAAAATAGTAATAGAAGTAATAGAAGTTCTAATATAATTGATTTTCTTTCGAAAATTTGCAAATTTTCGTCTCACATCGTGGAAAACACTCGTTTCTTTAATTTGGAGATTTATTGAAAAGACTCGAAATTTCAAAAAGTTTTCAATACAAAGGTGTCACTCGGTGTTATTCGAAAACAACGAGGTGAGTTGAAAAAAGTATGTTAAAGTCGGTCTAATCTAATTGATTTTCTTTCTTAAATTTGCAAATTTTCGTCCCGCATCGTCGAAAATGCTTGTTTCTTTAATTTGAAGATCGATTGATAAGACTCGAAATTTCGAAAAGTGTTCAATAGAAAGTTGTCACGAATATAGCGTATTTTCTTCGTGTCATCGAAACGTGATAACGCGTATTTTTGAAGACAAATCCCGTTTTGATATCCCACGAAGACCGTGTTTTATTCATGTCGACCGGACCGAGTTTAAGACAGGTTCGCCAGACTTCGATCGGAACGAAATTCACCCTGCGCAGGGGCGGGCGGTTTAATCGATAATTTATCTCCGACGGTGGTGTAAAGCGATACAACGTCACGCTGTACCCGAACAACCATGTTATCATAATACGTATGTTATATTGTTTATTAATGAATTTCCTTTTCCGAAGTGAAAACCACACACGTTTTGAACATTAAAGCGTACACGACAACGTCGACGGGCCCCCTCGGTGCTGCGCTATACACGCCCCGATCCTTTTGTCGAACTGCGGCGCGTGACGGTCGTGTTTTTATTTTTTATTTCTCCCCCCCCCCCTCAGCCCAAACACGAACGAACCCCCTTCCCCCCCGCGTACTTGGCCGGACGTACGTGCGTCGGTGCTACACGCGGAACACGGCTTTTAATACGTATAATGTATTTTTCGTGTCCGCCAAAAAGGATAATACCTGTTCGTGGTACGGCCGCCGGTAACGGTTTCAACGTCACTGTATTGTCGTCATTAGTCACGACGTGTAACGAATCGCCGGTGTCGTTTTATCGCCGTCGTGCCGCGATGACGTCGTCGTGTTGTCGTCGACGGGAAACTTTGATTCAAAAAGTTTCCGCCGACGGTTTAATCCGACGTACGAAAACGACCGTACGTACACGACGCGACGTCGGCGAGTCGGCGAGAAATAACACATCGTACGAGAGCGGAATGACACCGCACAAGCAGGGCTGGATCAAGGGGGGGGCTATAGCCCCGGGCCGCAAGTTGAAAGGGGCCACAAAACTCATTTTTTTCAAAACATTATAACTTATAGATTTTAAATTGATGTCACATGAAAATGGACTATGGACTTGGATAAGTACTTCATTACCGACACACAAGACCCAATATAGGTATTATAGGTTAGTGGTAATAGTGGTAATCTATAGGTAATAGTGGTCGTCACTTCTCGCAACTCGTAATCGATCGGGTTTCCGGCCGATCCGCCGATATAATCGGTTAAATTTATTTACGTAGTACATTTCAATGACAAACGTCAAACACGTACTTTTGCAGGTGCAGTACTGATTATGTTAGCTTAGACCGCAGATGCTCGCTTGAGGTTTCCGACTGTTTATTATCATATAATAATAACAATTATGTAAAGCTCCTTTTAAAACGTTATGTATTTATTGAATTTATTAGTGTGATTTAATAATCATGTCTTTCCAAAAACATGAATCTGGAGCTTCAAAACGAAGAGCCCTGAAAATTAGAAATGAGTACGGAGCCAAAATTCCTAAATTGTCAAATTTCTTTCAACCAATTATTGAAAATGCTGCATTGGAGCCTAAAATGAGTGAAACCGTCTGCAAAATTGATACAAACACTGATAAAGTAAATTTTATATAATTTAATTAAAATATTTTATTGAAATATTTATTTCAAATATTATTTAATATCATATAAAAAGAAAATATTGACGAGGTTAGAAATAAATAAAGATCCTGCATTATGGCCTGCAATGAGTGAAACCGTCCGAGAAAAATGTATAAAATTAGGATCGGCATATTTCCAAAATAAAAACAACGGGTTTTCCGTTGTTCGAATGAAATGTTATTTTAAAAAAAATGCTATACTTATTTTAATTTATATTTATTACAAATTCCTAAATCAGAAGGAAAAAAGAAAATTGTTGTAGGTGAAAGGGCCTCAATAAAAGTAATAGCCCCCCTTAAATTATGACTATAATCCGGCCCTTTGCACGAGCGACGAGACCGTATGACAAGTTATCCGGATATTGATTACAAGGTAGAAAACATATTATTTATGAATTACTTTTTTTCCATGTGTACTTTTCTTCGTGCGTTTACCGAAATCCACAGTGGAAAATATGACTGTAAAATGCAGCAGAGAACTATTCGAAAATAAATCATTTTTGTTCGGTATACATATATATATATTATGTAAATATACGGTTTTCGCTTATCGAATAATAATTACATCACACGCCTAACATTTTTTGTTTGATCGATCCACAATGGCGATTGATCGTCAGTGATCACGATACACGACTAGTTTATATTGATTTTCAACGTGAATGGTTTCCCTATTTCACTAATAAACATGGATCTAGTAGAAAGGCGGAGGAAACTACTGCGACGGAAAAAAAATTGGAATTAAACGGATTTAGGTGAACTCAATTATTGTTATTGTACTAAATTGAAAATTGTCAGTCAACACGTTTTTAGTAACCAAATCGTTAACTGTAACGCAACTAAATCACTAAAGTACTGTGAGTAGTAGTATGTAGTACTGTGTCACTAAAGTACCAAGCTTTAAACCTTGAACGTATCTTTTACTAATGTCTGTTTCTGAGTATGTAAATAAGATTATTAATGGTTTTCCAGTCCACGAGTGATACTTGTGGTAATGAAATAAGTCGGTGAGTATTTTCAGTCAGAAATTAAAATATATTGCGAAAAAAAGTTCTTGAAAATGGAAAACTGTCATAAAAGTTCCGAGAAATTTCGACAAGTGGAAAAAAAACTTGACATGAAAATATCGTTAAAAATAACAGCTACAATACAGTGTAACGAGACTGGACTTTTCGACTAACGGCTGGGTTTCGTTTTTTACATTAAAAGGTAAAAAACCCAAGCCCATAAAAAACATAGTCCCGATGATATTAATATTGTTCGTAACTGATGCGTTTTTATATCATTGCGGTACAAAGACCGCTGTAAGGAGTAAAAATAACGGATACCGCGTTCAAGTATTAAAAAAAAAAAAAAAACTATTCGTACAATATAATACAGGCAGTTTTCAAAAACAAATTTGTCCGTACACGCGTTTTTGCGAAAAGTACTTAATTATTCCGGGGCTCCGGGATTTTTTCAATTTCAAAACCATCGACACATTATTTCGGTATAAATACAGAACAAATTGTACATTATTCAAGTGCTGAAATTTGAATAGGTATAACAGGATCATCTGTAATTTTAGTCATGTAGTTATTTGTCGTCGTCGAAAAATATATCCATTACCGTTTTTATAAATTATTCCATGGTGGCAAATCATAAACGCTCATGGCCGATGTGATTTTTAATTATTGTTTTTTTCTGAATTTTGAATTTCAACGCGATTTTGTTTTCCCCCGTAAACATCAGTTTAATAATATGCCGATGCCTACCGATTATCAAATCATATAGTTATGGCCATAATGTCAACAGATTAAATGTTGCGAATGAGTTTTTGTGATTTTTGAAGCTAACTGATGGACAGCCCCGATTTTGTTGTGAGTTTATTATACAGTCCATATTAAACAATTGGACGTCTGTATAAAATAGTTTCACTATTTGATTTATTCGGTTTGAGAACAAGAACAAATAGAATTATTTTATATAACTTTCGTAATGGTCTTAAACAGAATAGCCTTGAAACGCAAAACAGTTTTATTGGATAAGAATATTTTTTTTTTTTTTTATAATACAATAAGGTACTCCTAGCTTGCGCTATCTATACCTAGAGATGAAGATAAAATACATTTTAGCGTATTAAGTGCGATAAGAATATTAAAAATATCAATTTTTTTATAATCGATCAAGTGCTAAATGACACGGGCGTTCACAAAGTTCTAAAAACATGAAAACGTATTATTGTTTTGTTTTCGGTCGATTTTTTTCCAGTTTTACCCGGCGATTTTTGAAAAATCCTACGCTTTAGCACACTCGCACCCACGCGCCTTAACGAGCACACGAAATATGGGCAGAAACGTCTAGTTCGGCACGACTAAAATTTACATCCATCCAATATTCAGTAGCTAACGGCGACGTGCACACGAAGGCGTCTGGGCGTGTACATTAGACATATATAAGTACAGACTACACCAGTAGTAGACGAAATTGGCGGGCCGCCGCGAATATGGACTAATCGGAATGGCGAAAACGTTGGGAATTAAATTAAAATAAAATATTTCGTTTATTAACTATAAATATTTAGAAGCATGACTTGTTCTCACTATTTATTGTCTGTGTGTAGTCAATTAGAAATAATAATCGATTACCTATTGCCGTTAGACCATAGGCGTGCGCACGTGTGCAGCAGAAGGTTCATATGCTGCATCTGCCACATTTTTTGGGCCGATTGATTAGTCTATGGGCCGGTCGGGGGAATACATTATTTAATAATTCAATATAAATTTTGAAAATTAATAATTAAATAAAATTGATGTGAACCATTTAATGATTATTTTTAAAATATAGTGTAGTTAAAGCTATCAGCTGTTAATATGTTATTAAACAAAATATAAAAATAAAATGTACATAAAAATAAACATTATACATTATATAGGTACTATAATACTATGTATATGACGTTCAATGTTTTGGTTATTGTCGTCAGCCGGGTGGTGGTAGTGGTTAGCAGATTAGCTCTACTAGCTGGCTGGCGCATTAGCCGCTTCCGCTGGAAAACCTTAGGTATGTTCCATATTATTTCCTACCTATTTCAATGTACAATGTATTTTATTTAATTAATAAAAAATTAATTGATTAAGTATTTTATGATTTTATGTAGGTATTATAATATAACTATTAAAGTCTGATGGTAGTTGTAACTTGGTGTTTTCAAAAGCAGTGAACAAATTTTTCTTTACATTTTGTATGTTAAAATTTGTCAATTCTTAAAAAAAAAATTATTATATTATTATAGCCACTTGGGTAACAATAACACTGCCTGGGTGGCTGGGTATAATATGACCAATAATTTTGACTATTCAACATTTACTTGGCCAATTGTTAAAAATTAAAATTGCTTAATTTTACATGCTGCATCTGCAATGAAAGTCTGCACACGCCTATGCGCTAGACGTTCATGTGTATGTGTGTATGAGTTGTGTTTTAATAAAAAAAAAAAAAAATATTGTTTTCTAAAATGAACTTGTTTTTTTTTACTCTCGAATGTATCACTTTTTGTGAGGAGGACGCACTTCTTTCTTTATACGACATAATTGAGAACGACTGCCGCAGTAAGGTGTTATCTACTTATGTCGTCCTCGTCTGTAGATGAATGTACCGACACATTGAACGATGCACATTCGCACGATAGGAGCCTACGCCACACGGGTCATTTTTCAAAGCGTATCCCGTGCACTTAATCACACACGTCCGACCGGGCATTCACACCGGAACACCGCGCGGGTACGTTTATTGTCGGTCCTCGGACGTACCCGGCCCGGTCCACCGTCGTCGGATTCCGGAAGAAAGCCCGCAGTTCGGTTCATTTTCCGCAGCCGACACGTGTCACGTTTCGGCCGTAATTCGCAGACTCTCGAACGGGATCGAACGTACACGAGAGGAGAGACGACAGACAGTACGCTCTGGAACGTTTCTCGGAAGGATCGCCACCCCTCTAGCTCGTCGAATTTATTGGCGAAGACGCGCGGCGTGGAGGACGGGTGTGGCACGAGTCGTTTAGCGACGAAAAAAGGCCTCGTCCTTCGTGCGCGTCGTCATTAATATCGTCGTTTGTCTCTTTTATTATTCGACGACGACTCGAGCTCACGCGTACGCACGTACCAGTGATCCATTTCAATAATAAAAACCGGCAATTTACGCGCCTATATCACGTAATTGAAAAAGGTTCGATTACATTGAACACGATTATATTGCGATGAAAACAAAAACGTATTACGACGTCGTTATTTCCTCAGTTGCTCGAGTACCTCGTTTTTAAAACGAATCGAGTCGAGTTGAGTATTAATTTTTTCGGCTCGAGTACTCGCTTATTTCCGAACACTCACCCCTTTACGAGTACATGCTCGTTTCCGAATACTCGCCCATTTACCAGTATTTAAGCAACATATAGCGAAATTTTTCAAGCACAAAAAACTGAATTTTTGGTCTTGATTTTTCAATCAATTTTAATCCTAAAACAGTCACGTGTATTTGTATATCAATATTGAATATAACATAGTATTTGAACATTACGCGTCCATAAAACGTTTATTTTTAGAACAAACACATTGATACGTGTCGTCTTATGAGTTATGCCGAGTGCGGAGACAATAATACAGGAACGCGATCTAATCTACGACCAAAATCTTGAATTTTAAACCTAATTTTTTTTTCATGTAGATAATAAATCATTACGAAAAATCCAATGAGGGGGATATGACACCCTGATCCCCCCGTGAGCACGCCACTGGGTCATCGCGGACGTTAATTAGTGAATCCGTACACCATTTTTTGGCCCGTTTAAACCGACGTATGTAATGTGTACGACGCGCGGAGGCGGTATATCACACACGTGTTGTGTGCGTAATTCACGCGGACGGGGGCCTCGTCCGGACGGCCTCGGCGAGTGGAGCGGAGTACGTGATACATTATGCAAATGCGGACCCTAACGCGTGGTTACTAAATTATGATTCGCTTAACGATTTAAAAAAAAAATTTGGTTTTTTTTTTTTGTTTTGTTTTTTCTACTCGGCCGAATATCACAAAGTTTTGTTAGAATAGTTAATGTTTACGTACGCGCACGACGCTTATTGTGTTTGGTACGGCGGGTGCACTCGGCGAAACACGCACCAGCCATATCTACGACGGTAATAGGACAAGTATTATGTCAGAATTCTTCGTGCGATGTTCTCCGATTTAGGAGATAATAAAACATTTAATATCATTATTATTATTATTATTATTATTATTATGATTGTATTATTGCTCATTGGTGTGGTAAATATTTTTTATGAATCGAGTATATTCCATTGAGAATCAGAGAAAAAAAATTAAAGTTAAAAAAAAAACAAAATAAATATTCACTTTCTACGGGACACGATTATTTATAAATAATAACTTTTATCGTCATTTCTTATGACCGTCAACGTCCATATGTGGACACTTTGATGTTACTCGAACGTTGCCATATGGATCGGTTTTGCTTTTCAATAACATTGATTATTACTCGTAAATATTGATTTTTAGCCTAAAATAGTCGAGGGTAATGAATTCTGTCTACCTTTGAAATATGTCAAAGCTCCGGTATATTGTTTACGCCACCAAGCCCTAATATCAATTCAGTTTCACCACAGAGTGTAGGTGTATACGATAATACGAACATTATCAGCTTTCGATCTCTCGATTCGTAAAAATAATAATGAAAAAAGAATAAAAATAAAATAATAAAATCGCGTAACCGCTTTGAAAACGACATGGTGCGTTTTCACACGACCTACGTACGTACGTATACGATCACGATTTTTTTCCACGCTTCATTGGGTCGTAGCTATCATATATTAATAAAGGTTGGCCATTTTTTTTTCACGCGACCCGCGCTGTCGGTACCACGTAAGTAAATAGTGGTTTTTCAGCCCCCGCAAATGATTTACAACGACACTATCCACGTTACACAAGAAGTACACGACACACGTACATTATTCCTCGTGTGAAATGAACACGGATACAACGTACACGTTTGTGATTTTACACTACCGTTCGACAATTTCTCGAACGGCAAACGATACGGTTTTTTTCTCATTGAACATTTTTATACCTTTGAAACGTTTTTACCGACACTCGATTGTTCGACAAAAACGAATGACGTGTAATAGTTTGGTATAAATCATACACACACACACACAAATATATATATATATATATATATATATATATATATATATATATATATATATATATATATATATTATGTGTGTGTGTATACGATACTCGTGAGTATGTCTCTGTGTGCGCAATAAGCTTAAGTGTTAAGTCCTCGTGCCTAAAAGTACCTATAATGTGATCCATTAAAAGCGAGCCCGTCGGCATGATCCGTCGAGAGGACAAAGTCACATCTATAATAGACTACAGTCGTGCGGCTTACCCGTTTTTATGTTCCGCTCACGCGTCGTGATATTAAACCACGGTAGTGGTTACAAAGAGCGCGTGCGGTCGTTTTACCCGCCAAACCGATCGCGTGCGGCGCGGTAATCCGATTACACGCGTCTGCTTGCTGGCAAATGCATTTGTCTTAATACAATTATTTTACCGTCGTGAAAAAGCTACGCAGGTGTGGCCGACCCACGTTCATTTTAACCATTTTAAAATCATCGCGATAACAATAATCATAACAATATTATGTATCATTCGCGATTCCGGAGAATACTTAAAAGTGTGTCTAAATTTGAAAACTTGTCGTATAAAACGTATACCACGGCAAAATTGCGCAACGGAGAAGTTCGGATTTTCAAACCAACTACTATCAAGCCATCACACGTTATCGATTCGTAATCGAAGGGAAAAATGAAATAGTATATTTTGTATTGAAACTTTGCTCAGAATCGTTTAACTGAAGAAATGATTTACTATTTCTTTTTCGAAATTCAATACATCCATCTCCAATTATCTCGTCCGGGGTGCAAAGAGTATCAATGGTACGACTTTTTTTTTTTTTTAATATCGTATACACAAGTAATCAGCAATTACTTTTATTACTTTTGAGCACTATTTTGGGTGAGAAATATTAAAAAAAAAAAAAAAAAAATCAAAAACAACAGCATACACGCACATGGAATAGTGAACGTAATATAATATGTATTAGATACACGAGAGTATAATAATTATTATAATTTAAAAAAAATACTTGAACGAGTATCAAAAATAATGATAACAATAAAAACATAATATTATCGTTCTATAAATATTTAAACAAGAAATAAAAAGAAAACAATAATATAATTACAACGAATATAAACCTGAAAATATTACGTTGTGCGTTCGCATTTCGAAGCAGAGGTCAAACACCGTCACCCTATGGGTCGCCGCCGTCGTCGTCGTCACTGCTCTACAGGTAGTCGTCGCCCGAGTCGTCCGCCGAGACGCACTAACCCAGAGGTTTCCAAACTTTTTTGCTCCGTAGACCACTCGCCAACTTTTTCCATTTTCGTAAACCCCTGAATATGGAGTACATTTTTAGATTCTGAACGGAGTGAAGAATGTATTGATTTTACAATGATATGTTTTTTTTTTTTTTTTTTTTTTTATTTATTTATTTATTTATTTTTTTTTTTGTGTCTGTCGACACGATTTGGGGTAGTAAAAATGCTTCGATTGCCTTATAGAGCAACTTTTCTGAAAGGAAAGTGAATCTAGTTGGTACTTTGGGGGGTCAAAAGTTAAAAATTTTCAATATTTTTTTAACGCGCCGGGAAAAACCCTTAAAAAATGAGGGAAAAACGGTATATTTTACGCAAAACCAGTTTTCGACAAAATCAAATTTTTTATTTTGCTATAACTCAAAAACTAATCGATGTAAATACTTGAAATTTTCACCAAATGTTTAGATTAGCGTTCTCTATATACCGTTAAATTTTCAAAGTATTTTGACTTTTATTGAGCTAATTATAGACAATTGAAATTTTCAATTTTTTTAAGTATTTTTTTTTAAAATAACGATAAAATTTTTTTTTTTGCCAGAAAATCTTGAAAATTTAATACAAGGTTTCTTATAAGTTGTTCCATAACTGATAAAAAAAAATCCAAAATCGTAAGTCACAATTTTTTTTTTATAAGTGCTCAAAGTTCCAATTTATACGAAATATGTAAAATTTGCGAAAATTTGCAAATAATTTTGTTGTTGAAAAATCGTAAAATTTTTTTCTTTTATAACTAAGTTTTGAAAATTTGGTACAAGGTTTTTCATTAGTTTTTCTTCAATTATCTGCAAAAAAAACTCTACCGGATTCAGACAAAAAAATTTTATGAGTGTTTGAAATTACAATTTTTTCACATGATCGCGTAAAATAACAATTTAGGCATCATTGATTTTTGATATTTGTTCTTATTCAAAAAGTATAAGTCGTAGAAACTTGAAACTTTCACAATATGTTTAAATTTGCATTTCCTTTACATAGTTGTATTTTCAAAGTATTTCGTTTATTTTTTAGCTATTTATAGGCATTTGAAATATTCGATTTTTCTTAGATTTTTGGCCCTACCAAATCGCTTGAAAATTTAATAGAAGGTTTTAAATAAGTTGATCTAAGAGTGATTCAAAAACTATTCGAATAAATAGGCACAATTTTTTTTTATAAGCAGATAAAGTTCAAAAATTGACAAAATTTGTCGAAATAACACATTATTTCGTAGTTGAAAATGTATAAAAAAATTTCTATTCAAAGTTAAGGAATGAAAATTTAATACAAGGTTGTTCATAAGTTTTTCTTGCAAAAAGTATAAAAAATCTCACAATCGGTTCAATGAAAAAATTTTAACGGTCGTCTGAAACTGTAATTTTCACAAAAATTCAAGCATTAAATAACGATTTACTATTAACATATTATTCACTGACAATTCATCTTCGTTCAGAATCGTTTATTTTTTTTATGATATAAAATAATGTCCTAATCTATCTTATAATGCCTAATCTATCAATACATCTCATGTATCTCACCCAACTCCTGTATCCTGTGCTTTTTTTTTAAATAAAATTTTGTTTTTAATAATAATATCTTTATTTCTTTAATAATGACAATATTCAAATAATTTTTTTAGTAATTAAAACGATAATATAGACCATTAACGAATAAAGACAATAATAATAATATTAATAATAATGAATACGAGTGAGAATGCCCTTCCACCCCGATCGAATAAGCCCTTGATGTACACCAACGTCACCAAAGGCGTCCCTTATTTTAATCACGGACGATTTTTGTTTTTTGTTTTTTTTCACATTACCGTCAGCTTCACCCTCTAAATTCGCGTGTACACGTGATGGCGAACGCGAGCTACGATAAAGTCCCATACTATACGTGGTGCCATGTGGTGCGTCGTCGAGCTCGGACGGGAGCGGACCGACAGAAGCCATGCGGGACGTTCGCCGGAGCCGGAGCGGTCGGTAAATTGACGGGGGGGGCAGTTAGATTTCAGACCGGTCACTCGGACGTCGTAACGCTGCGGTCCGCTCGATTTATTCGATTAATAATAACCGAAGAACGGTTTTGTTCGTGTCCCGACGCGAATCGTGACGGTGAATATTTTGAAGTCCACGGCGCAAACCGAGAACGCGGTTTTGTTTTCGATTCCCGGTATTTCGGTCCGGGAGCGTTGTAGTGTATACACCGTGCTCGCGTGCACGACTAGGGCTGCGCGATAGTATCGATTATTCGTTTTTAGCTATCGATACTATCGATTAATCGATGTTTTTTACTAATCATAATCAACCGACGTATCGAGTACAATCGATACTATCGCTTGATCGATACTATCGGTTGATCGATACTATCGATTAATCGTTACTATCGGTTGATCGATACTATTGGTTTATTGTACGATTAATCGTGGTTTATTGGTTGAAAAAACGAACAAAATTGTTTCTATTTATAACACTAGTTATCATCATTCATCTCAAACCATAACAATCACAAATACTAACGTTTTCTTTTCATTGATGTTATTTACTCGCATTGTATACACTACACTACTACAATACTTAATAGTTGATTTTTATATTATGCTTGAATTTAATATATTTAAATAATCACTGTTACTTAACTTAAGAGTTACAGACAAAAATAGAAAAAAATTAAAAATCGTAATATTTTCATTCTAATATAAGTACAGAAATAATTTAAATCGCCAACTAATAACCAGTAGAAGTATAAATGTATAACTTCTTATAATTGTATTCTGTATTCTCTATAATTTCTTGGCCCAGGAAGTTTTGCCTTAATTTTAATTGTGTTTTAATTCTATTCCGAACCGGTAACCTCCTCTATCGGATTATCGGTAATATCGGCCATTCGATACTATCGATACTATCGGTTAATCGATGCTATCGGCGTAACGATACATCGGTTAATCGATACTATCGGCGTAACGATACATCGGTTAATCGATACTATCGGCGTAACGATACATCGGTTCTTCGAGACAATCCGTAAATCAAAAACAATTGATTAATCGATGCAATCGTTAATTTTGACACAATCGACTATCGACCACTAGAAGAAACTATCGCATAGCCCTATGCACGACTATTACGTGGTTCGGGCTCAAAGAAATAGAGGCGATTCTCATGTATTTCGTACGTATACATTATGCACAGTCGTTTTGTCGTCACGTTGACTATTTTTATCGTAAATACGTTTTGAACAAAAAAAAAAAAAAAAATACACTCAATAAAAAATGTGCGACGCGTGTTTGTTAACGCGGTTTTTCCGTGAATTATTTATTTTTAATATTCGCCAGTGATATAACGTTTCTTCGATAGATTGCACGTTAATCAATGTTATTGACCAAAATTTTTTTAATTTTTAATTTTTCCAAGGGTTTGACAGGTTTCATGGAAAAACCAAGATTATTTGCGATAAATCTAAAATTAGATCCAATTATTTTTTACCCTTGATCGCAATCATCATATCGACTAAAAAAAAAAAAAAGGAGACAGATACATATATATATCGTTGTGAAACAAATACATCAAAACATAAAAGAATAATAATCTCAAATTCGTCGAAACGAACTCGAGTACCGAACCACAGGATAACTCGACGTACGTACATTGCTCCGGTATCTCGAAATATCACTCAATGATCGTCTGTATTTTATTCGAATAAATTTACAGTTCTGAGGAACACGTTATTCGTCAATCGACGACGAAGTTATGATATGCTGGAAAAGTAAGCGGGACGACTTTCGTATTGAGTTTTAAAGCGATACATATTATCGTCAACATCTTTCTGCTTTTGTAGACGACTTTGTTCAGATTTAGCGCGCAGAGACCATTGAAAAGCCAAAAATCATTTACTATTATAATTTACAATTATAATTTTCATTACTCGATTAACAATACGACGAAAGTGCACAAAAGACAGCGATAAACGTTCTTTGTAGATATTTTAAGTCGCGAAAAACCGTAATTCGATTCCGTTCCGAGCATTGCGGTAAAAAAAAAAACATTGGGCTTAACACGGCGTAACGTCTTTAAGTTTTCGATCCGAATAATCCGCCGTCATTCAATTACGAAATTAACTTTTCACGAAAAATGTTCCGGCGAAAGTCTCGTCCGGAATTAAAGACGAAAAATAATAACCGTTGTATGGACGTGTACTACACAGTCATAACGATGACATCTTCATTCAGAGTCTCAAAGTCATACTTTAGTAATCAACGTTCAGGTACGATTAATTAACGAAATGTATTCCAACTATAAAGAAACGAGCTCGCGCGTAAAAGTGGAACTTCAGACGAACTCTGGACAACTGCATTGTGCTCCGAACGAAGCGGAAACTAATTTGAAACGAAACGTATACGAACGCGTATAATGATATATACCCCAAGGTAGTGTTATTACGGCCGCAAGTTTAGTTTTGCGCCGATACACGTAAATACATTTCACGCCCGAGCGAACTCGAACTCGTCGGATATAACTTAGGTAATGCATTTTAAAATCTATGTTCATCGAGATAATCTCGTGAGACATAAATATATAAATATGTATAATATATACATACACACAATAGGTGTCTACGGTGGGGAAACGATCGAAAAAAAAATTCGATTTCATGTTAAAACTAAATAAAAAAAAAACCTCATTTTGCGACCTTTTAATTCAATAACGTTCTTCGCGCTAAAAGCTTTAAATTTCGAACAAGAGCCACCCGACGTAACGAGCGTTGTGGTTATTTTCGTTTTTGTACGTTTCGAATCGAAGAGCTGTTCGGATTTTTCGTTTAAAAAAAAAAAAAACGTGTAAGCTATATTATAGTGTAGTTTAAAACGTGGTTGATTAAAACGAGAGAAAATCGTTTGGACAAATGGAAATTAATGTACGCTTGTAAACGTGTTCGCATAAAAAGCACTGTCTGTTGTTTTTAGAAACGACATGAAAAAGTTTAATTATCATTTGATACACCACAGTTATAATTGGATACGTGTGACTCCACACACACACACACACACACACACACACACACACACACACACACACACACACACACACACACACACACACACACACACACACACACACACACACACACACACACACACACACCGAAAGAGATGTTCAACGTGCAACGATCACGTACACACACGACACATAAAATAACGTTTTTAATGTCAATACGGGCTTTACTTCTGTCTCATGGTAAGAGTTACTTTATTAAATTAAATATTAATGCTTTTATGTTAATTTTTCGATTCACCTCTAATAAGATATAATGTACTGTGCACCGGGTTAAAAAAAAAAAGCGTCGTAAATTCGTAACCGCTTCGACGTTCGTACTCAACGCATAAAATACTACTACTGTTTTAATTGTGTTTTTTTGTTTTTAACTTAAACTGTCGCTGTTAAATGATTTTAAAATGATAAATGAAATACACGTTTTCGTCGGACGAATGGAAGTTTGATCAGAATTTTCATACGAATCGATACGCGACAACCGTTTTGACAGCCGTTTTGATACCACCGGCCACTACGGCCGTAATGCACTACGCATTGTCGTCGTGAAAAATATTCTTAGACTTAGAAAATAACGTTCTTAGCCCGTGACAGGTACGATATATATATATATATATATATATATATATATATATATATATATATATATATATATATTATTTCGTGTCACGTGTTGAATATTATTAATGATGTCGAAAGTAAATATAATTTTTTAGGACATATTAATATGTAGTATTCAATATTTTATACACATGTCGAAATTATTTCGAAAACATTTTTTATATAATATGTAAAATAACTACGCGATTCTCGCCGCCGTAATTTAATGTAACTGAGACGCAATTTAAATTCATATGTAGTTGAATTGATACTGTCGACAGTGCAATTACTGTGAAAAAAAAAGCGTTTCGTCACACGACTCGGTCTGTTCTTAACTCTCCCGGGTTAGCATTAATATCTTCCTGGATAAAATATTCCAGTTTTCTCGGTTCGGCATTTTGACTACCTGGAAGAAACGTTTCAGCCCTCTCGAGTCGACAATTTCTCTATCTGAAGTAAATTTGCCCACTCTCTCGGGTAAAACGTTATTCATACTTTAATGAACTGGCTTCGGTGGAACTTCGTATTAAAATTATCACAAAAATTGTTCTTAATATTTATTCATTAATTACCTGTTCAATTTGACTGATATTAATTTTACTGCACGTCAATTTAATTATGTTTATATTTTGTTATTAATTTATAACAAATTTACTTTATTATCGACTACTGAATTTAATTATTATATGGCATTGACGCAATTCGTTTCACTCAAATAAATTTAATTATTAGATTTTAAAACTCATATATTTTTCATTAATGAGAATAATTATTATTTTTTAATAATGACGATAATCAACAGAGCGATTTTGTTACCACGCTTACTTTCGTTTTAAGCGCAGTATAATACTCATATTTAAGTGCATTTTAAGTACAATTACACTATTCACATAACTATGTTTTAAATTAAAAATTATTTTCGTTCATAATTTCATGTTAAGAAGACAAAGGAATAAAGCATTAACGCCTAAAGACAGATAAATACTTAAAAAACTACACACAACACTCACTGCAATATCAAAAAATTTATTAATTTCGATAACTATTCACTTTTTTTCGACATACATGTGTTTATTTTAAAGATTTATATTTTATTGAGTTTTTTTAATTCACTATACATATGTTACAATTGCATACTAAAAGCAATCTAAATATTATGAACTGAGTGTCAAGTTTTTGTATCCACATAAAGAAACGACGATAAAATTTAATTTTTCATTAAATCCATAGAAATACTAGTATAATTTCATAATATTTAAGTATTTTGTACGTATGAAAAAACAAATTAGATATATCTATGAAATTAGCCCTAGTAAGAAATAGTAAGTGAAATAGTGTAAGATATTTTTTATGATTGTAAATGAATACAATTTTTATTTTCGAATGCTCGGAAAAGAGCAACTGACACAACAACAATTTTTACTAGACACCTTTTAAACATGCAAGTCTTGAAAACAAAATTAATTTTAAAAATTCCACGTATATATAAGACTTTTAATTTTCAGACGCGTAGTTTACAATTTTTAATTTAAAAAATTTTCAACAGTATTATATTATACACGATACTTACAACGTTATCTGAGGAAGAGAATTGATAGTTATATTATTAAAGGTTCATGAATCACGTTTAATACAGATCAAAAAACGATAATCGTTATTATTGAGATTTCAACTAAGTTTTTATGTCTTGACGATTATTTTACTCGTGACGGACCAATATTGAAAAGTCGATATAAAACGACACACACACACACACACACACACACACACACACACACACACACACACACACACACACAACATACGCTTTCTGAAATTAATCTAAATCAGCAACTGATAGAAAATCGTGGAAGGAAGTGTACGAAATTTCGAGGCATTAATAGAGTTGACAAGTAAAAACCAAAAAGACAAACGAATGGACTAATGATAGAGTTGAAGGGCGAAAGAAGCGTATCGAGGGACAAAGACTGGCCACTTCAACAAAAAAGCAAGAACAAAGGCGATTTTTCGTCGTGAAATCACGAGGCAGTTTCGAAGAAATATCGAGTTGAAGTGATCATTTTTAGGATCTCTTTTGGCCAACGAAGATCTACATAATATGCCCCCGGCGACTTCCAAAGTTGGTGGCCGTATACTCGCCATCGCAGCCGTTTCAGATCACGTGTACAGACAATTAATATTCTGCACTGGATTCGACTCGAAATCGTTACTGAACGATGAATATAATATTATTATTTCTACCTCGATTTCTCTGATTTCTCGTTGACGCGATGGCGTCTCGACAACGTTTTTAAAAAAAAAACACAATGACGTTTCGAAAAATATTTTTTACATCTCGAGCAAAATATATCCGTGAGCCGTGTGTATCGTCGTAGTCGTCTCGGCCGATTTAGGCTCGTTTCACACTTATACGGTTTGATTCGGTTCGGTGCGTATTCGATTCGTTTTCGGTAGCCGCCGAAAAAGTCTGAAACGGTGATACGGTGTGTGTTCGGTACCTAATAGATAACTGATAGAACCGAAAGCCCCTTCGACACGAATCGATTTCGTTCGGTTTCCATTCGGGTCCAGAGTTAACAAAAGCAATAATTGGTCGTTTACACACATTCGGTTTAGTTTCGGTTCGGTCACGTTTTCGGCAAGGGAAAATATTATTTCATTTTCGTTTTCTCCTTTTAAATTTTATAATTTACATTTGGCTACATTTGTAATTCATCAAATGATGTCGTAGACATCCCGAAATAATTTGAAAATTTGTCTTCGTGCTCCCTTAATTTCGGAAAAAGGGTATAAAATGCACCAAATTCCACCCGTTCGGTGAGGATAGGGTGTACCCGGTGCAGTCGATTATTCCTCTTTCGTTTTTCCATTCTTCTATAGAGAAATAACACGGCAGCAATTTGTCTTTTCTCCACAGTGAGCATTGTGGTAAAAGTGAGTAAAAAATTCAGCACTGCGTATTCAATGATTCGGTCTCCATAAAAATGTTGAAGACCCCTGCCTTAACATAACATCGGGAGGTGTTGCCCCCTTTTCAGTCTTTTTTTTTAAAATTACGAACCATTTTCTTAAAAATGTAAAAAAAATAATTTAAGAATTAGCTTAGGTAATACTTATTTACTTTTTAGATATTTTTCTGGGGCTGATTGTCACATGTGACAACTGGCCCCACATGATATGTGACAAGAATCCCCGGTTCACCGTTTGAGATAAACACCTCGATTATTGCTTATCACTTAGAAGTACGATCGAAAACGACACACAAAAAACTACCTTAGAACACTACTTAAATGTTAAGTTGATAATAATAAGAATAGTAGTGACATATAAGTAGAAAAATTGAATTGAATTAATGAAAAATATTTACTTACCGACGTGAAATATAGTTTTTTTTTATGTACACGAAGTTTTACAGCTACTAACGACTTCGTGACAAGACTAAAATGATTAGATAACTATAGTGATAATGTGCTATATCATTTGTGAATAGAAAAGCCATCTAGTTTCGGAGTAATATAGATTGTGACAACGAACCCATGAGACAACTAGCCCCGGTCTCCCCTACTGCGTATTCGATGATTCGATCGTGAAATCAAACCTTATACTAACCGAGTGTGTGTGAAGAGTTTTCATTAGTTTTAGGCGCCGAACCGAATCAAAAACCGTATAAGTGTGAAACGAGCCTTATGTCGGCATGGAACGAGCCGTTCCGCGACCGTGAAACGACACGTGAACCGACCGTACGTATATTTTCGGTGCGAATACGTTGAAAAATGCACGACGCCACTCCACGGCACTCTCGTCGCGTCTTTGTGTACGTTTCGTTTTAATCGATCACCGACCGAGTGAGCCCGGAATCTCGGCGTTCTCGATCCTACACGAATAGTGAATTCACCACGTGACGGACACAGACGATGACAAATCGACGTGTCGTGCGCACGCTGTTACGATTCAAACGCGACGTAGGTATATACGGTTTTCGTTCGCGCCGAATAAGAGTGTGGGACGACGATGTGCCCCCCACCCCCCATCTCGTCGGTGGCAGTAAATACCACATTTTTATTGTGATAAATTATCAGTAAAGCCCCACGACCCAGTCAAACGGTCCGTGCAAGATAAGAGCCACGTGTATACACCGCGGTCTATCAGATCCGTTTGACAAATACAACGGCATATTATTAGATTGTATTCAATTTTTTATTTTTTTTTTAATAATCACTATGGCAAAACGCTAAAGCTTTACGGAACGAACATATTCTTCAACTTGATTTTTAAAGTTTTTTAGTGTAATTATAAACGGTAATCAGTAATCACCGTAATAAATAGATAAATAAATATATATAGTGGATTCCGCTTAATGTGGGCACAATGGGACCAGCCCTGTTTGCCCATAATAAGCGGTTGCCCATAAAAACCGAAATTAGTTAAAAAATTATAATGCAAAAAAAATTTTGTTTTTATTAATAATAAATTATTATCATAAAATTGAAAAAAAAAATGTAAATAATTACTCTATAAATTAAATGTTATATAATATGTTATATGGTTTAAATGGCATAATGATTTTTATTATTTTCAATAAACACAATCTCAAAGATACTACGAAACCCGATTAAAATAGTCGTTTTTAAATACATATGTGTATATTCTAACACTATGATAAAATAAAATTGCCCATATTACGTGGTTAGATTTAACATTGTCAATATACATTTGTATTGGGACCAGATCTGTTTGCCCACAATAAGCGGATGCCCATATTAACCGGTGCCCACATTAAGCGGCATCCACTGTATATAAATATATATATATATATATATATATATATATATATATATATATATATGTTGAGAGTACTTTCTTATTGTTTTTGGGGAAATTTCGCGATACCTAATTTTTTTTTTATTGATGGGTACTATTAGCTTAAGAGGTAAACATAGGGTTTAAAATTTAGATTACAGTGGAAAGGAGGAGTGGTAAAATTCAAAAATTCTTCACTGCTACTCACAATGAAAAATGTTTATACCTTTGAATCTATAGGTTAAATAATTTAAACATGCCGATTTTCAGAAAAGCGTTTTTCGTTCATAGTTTTTACCCCTACTATATACATATTATATAATATATAAGGTGTATACCGTTGACGAAACCTTAAAAAATCTCAATGATGAAAAAAAAATTAAAAAATTAATTTTTTTGTGTAGTTGTTTTAAAAAAAAGGCTGTCCAAAACATGTAATAAAACAAAATTCATTGCACCTGTCAAATAGACCTGTAACCTATCGTAAGCCATACTAATATCAAGGGAAACAGCGAACAGATATTCACCGTTTAAACATCGGAAATATCAAAAAAGGCCTTGCAAAACAAATATATATACTTGCCGGAAGTATAATGCACTGAGCAGTTCAAACGCCAAAAAAACTACATGTGCAAATAAGTAAATACAAATAAATATTTATTTATTATATTGAATAATAATTTAATAACATTAATGTAATAAACGAAATGCACATAGTAAATAAGTAAATAGGTACGACACGTTTGTTTTTTATTTTACTGCCTAGTAATTTGATAATGTAATGCTCGATGTAAATATTTGTAAATATTTGCTTTAACTCAATAAAAAGTAAATATAATATTTCCGCAGTTCACTTGTAATTATTCTAATGTTGATTTATTTATATCAACAAAAGTGCCTTTACGTACCTACATTTAAATAATATAGAATAATGCACTCGGGAAACTGTTGTTGGTTTCCGATTTTTCGTTGTACGATTTTTGATTAGTATGAAAACAATTACAAATTTCTGTCGGTCTTTTGTAATGAACCTGAAAAACTGTCAGCTGTTTGGGTAGGAAAAAACACAAATAAAAAATAAAAAATGAGAGTGTCATGGGCGACCCTCGGAAGATGTGAAAACGGTAGGTATATGTGAGCTTAGGAATATAGATTTAATACGTAGAATTTGAAGTTAATATTCTTAATTTAAAATACATGCTTTCATAATATTTTTAGGTTAGGTTTCAAATGTTTTAAGAATTAAATTTGTTTAAATTTTATTTTCCGGACACAAAGCGATATTCAATTCAATTACATATTTTGAATAATATGAAAGTAATAGTTGACTGAAACCATAAATAGGAATGGAAATTTATGTTCTCAGTTAAAGCAAAAATGAAAATGTATCAAATAACATTTATTAGAAAAAAAATTATATATATGTTTATATAAACAATGAACACGTAGAAACATGTCAAACGAGCGTTACGCAAAAAAGGTAACGCTCGAAAATTTCACTGCCCAAACGAAAAGTACTGAACATAAGCCGTATAAGATGTTTTCACATCAAAAATATGCCACCTCTTGGCAAAGAGTCTAGTGTTTTTTAAGCAAAAAAAAAAAACGGATTTTTCATATGGCCCACGGGCCACGGCATTTACGTCGCGAAACATGATCGTATGGCGGCTACATCGTACGCGTGTGTATTATTGCAATATCGCAATAACAACACGGAACCAAAACCGACAATAATATCATCGCATAAAATATGCAAGTTCACCGATGATGACGACGACGACAACGGCGGGCAAACCCGAACGTAAATATTGTTATAGCGTTTCACTGAACAAATACGCGAACAATTATTATTATAAACTGTTGCCGGCTTATATCCCAAACGTTTCAGTCGTCCTGAGCAATAGTCGTTGCTAGGTTACGGTATGTATATACACATAAACGAGATAATTTCCAATAGCGTTTAAGCCTTTTCGGGACCGTTCGTCGCGTAGTACCGATCGGATAAAACGTATTAACCTGTATAATAATTAATACACTATACACCTACACAATATTAATATTATTGTTTGGGAAAAATCCGAATTCGCCAAAGGTCGACAGTCCGTATTATTCTCGGAATTCGAAGCCCGAAATCCGGATTTTATTCCGAACCCGGATTTCGGCGGGAGTAACCGAATTGGTTCCCGTTTGGCCGAATTGGTTCCCGTTTAAAAAAGGTATTTTATTAGGTTGAGCCGAATTGGTTCCCGTTTGTGTACAGGTAATCTTTAATTTGGTACAAAATTGGATCAGTTCTTCGACTACGTTCATGATACATACATAATGACAGACAGTATCTTTCCACCGAAAATTTGGGCTAGATTTGACAAAAATATTGATAGGACTACAAATTGTTGCGAATCGTTCTATTCAAAGCTGAATAAAGAATTTACATCTGCCCATCCTTATACATTTTATTTTATGGAGACTTTAAACAGTATTCAGACATTAAATTATATTAAATTTCGAAGTAATTATACTAGAAAACTTACTAGCAAACAAGAAAAAAATAACAAATTCTTGGAAAACTGTATGACTGAGTACACTAATAAGAAGCTTAGGCGAATTGAATACTTAAAGAAAGTTTGCTTTAAATTTGCAAATCAACGGTTTAAATAATTGTATTTATTATATTTTATTATTTGTATTTTATACCTACACCTAGTGATGACTATAGTTGACTTCCAAATCAACGATTTAAAATTGTATATATTATATCATTTTGTTTTATAACACACATTAACGCACATTTTTAACCAAGCCTTCTTTTAAGTCCTAGTTTTACAGTCCTAAGCCTGTAAAATTGAGAAGGAAAATGTTCGTAATTAAACGGGAACCAATTCGGCTTAACTTAATAAAATACCTTTTTTAAACGGGAACCAATTCAGCTTACCTTAATAAAATACCTTTTTCAAACGGGAACCAATTCGGCATGTGGGGTTAGAGCTCGGGAACCAATTTGGTACCAGCCATTTCGGCTAATGAAATCCAGACTTTGTTTCAAATTCGGATTTTGAATTTTAAAACATTCGATTAGAATGTGTTTTATGCACAGTGATCGATTTTATTTTTATGATTAATGATCGATCGTCGACTTGACACGACGTACAAACCGTTTATCGTTTCGATTTTCACGTCTTGTATTCATAATTGTTATTGATACATACAATTGTTTACGAATTATTATTTCGTGTGAACAATCTGTACGGATGATTTTTAATGTGCGGCGGCGCGTCGGCACTCACTATTTATTATATAATTAGTGCACGTGTGCAGGCTGTTGAGACACGGGAGTCGAACGTCATCTGTACGCCGCCGTAAGACGACCGTCGCCTCGAATCCAAATGGGATATCACGTCGGAGACGTAAGACGAATCACAAATCGAATGCGTTCTATTACAAAACAACTCGTTGAACCCATAGACATACGTGTCGAGGGGCGGGGTGGACGGTTACCGATCTCATCGACTGAATTTCCTCCCGGAGTGTAAAGTACGAAATATATTAGTCAATCGAGTTAGTTGTTATTTTCGCATTCTCAAGTCCTAAATTTTTCCCCGATGTTACGTAAAACAAAAAACGCCTCCGTCGTAATTACTAAGTTGAGACTTGACAGGCACTAAACACAAATAATTAATAATCATAATCGAAAACAATCACGTGGAAATGCAAATGTTAATACGCGTTCAAACGGAGTACGAAATAACTTTGGTTTAATAACGAACGTTTCTACGTATCCTATACAAAGGATGATTCCGTGTATTTAATATATTCAATATGATCGGAGTAGGCAAAGGTGCTTGAACTATTTGAAAAGTGGTTGTGAAACGAGGATTTCTGGAATCCGGAATCTGGAATTTCGGAAACATAAATTGTATATCGTATGGATTGTTTTTACGTATTTTTTGTTTCGATTGAATTTTCCCTTTCCTTACTTGAAATCTTTTCCGCAGTCACTGATGTTTGTGGACAAAAAAAAAAAATTAAAATCTCCGTTCGTTCCCTTTCCTTTGTCTACGCTCGTCTTTGGTAATTCATAGGAATAGTATAAAATCACAGGTTACATTGCAAAATTGATACACGATCTGTGATAAAAACACTCATATTGTCATTTGTCAACTTCGTATTGTAAACATATGTGTACGATCACGCATTGTGTTAATACATTAAAGTAAGTAAAAGGGAGCATACTACTTGCGTCCGAAATTATTATCAGCAGGTGAGTTGCGTCCCGCAAAAAAAAGATTCAAAAAGGTCATAGCGTATTTGCGTCCCGGTATACCTTTTTCTATGACCTAATTGCGTCCCGAAAATATCGATATAATCGATATAAAAATGTACATTGATGATACAAATTTAATGATTATAATAAATTATCAGATCAATTCAATTGCAATATTAGTAATAATAATAATATAAAAATTCATGTCATACATTTTTTCATAATAAATACGTGTAGTATAATATGATAAAAAATAATAAAAAATAATAAAAAAATGCATGTTAAACATTTAATAAATACAAAAATAATAAAAAAATCATATGTTATGAATATTTATATTGGTCGAAATTTAAATGAAACGTTAATAATAAAATTTAATGGTGAAATTTCGTTTTTTTTTAAACTTTCAATTTGTTTATTTCAGTAATCTAATTTTAAATGATTAATATGCAGCCATCTTATCGAATCTAACAACCAACAAGATGTATTATATATATATAATGTATTATGTATATGTTCCTATACGTTCTATACTATCGATTTTAATGATTTTTGAAGATAATATCGATAATAATAATATGGCTGACTTGCGTCCCCCAAAACGGGACGCAAATTACCGGTCAAATTTATTACCTGAAAAATATATTTTTTTTTGGGACGCAAGTAACATGCAGCCAAGTAAAACTGATAGTAAATATACTCGTACGCGTGCAAAACGTATATAATACGAACGATATATGTATAATACATATAATAAACTGGTGCGAGTGTACGAACGGTTCCACGAGTTCAAACACATCTTTATAAATTGTAACATCTTAGTCAATACTCGTACAAGAGTTTCCAGTGAGTGACTGAAAACTCCAACACCCAAACCCCGTATGACATTAAAATGATAATATATATTATATTATGACTTTAATCTGCTATTGTAAAACACCCGTATTGTAATACACTTATTAAGTCATTTTACTAATTACGTCATCGATCATTAGTCGCAGTAGATCGTGCTAAACCACGGAGTCGGTAAATTGCGTCCCCATAAGTACGGTCATGGTCATATACTACTGTGAATTGCGGCCCGCGTACTTTTAAAACATACATAAATTGGGGCCCGAGTATTTTTAAAACATACGTAAATTGCGCCCCAGGATATTCCAATTTTCGGTCGGCTGTGCAATTCAAAGATAACGATAAGTATTTTTCATATTGATGGATCTAGATAATACGCTCACTTACAAAATATTACTAGCAGCCTGTGTTGCGTATGCATTTAATCGAACCTCTTACGTACGAGTTTTTACGTTGCTCTACAGTTTACAGTATTTTTTTTCAATCTCATAAAAATGGACGTTATGAAAAGTGAAAGGAATAAAAAGTTGAAAATAGTTGATGGTTTCAAATTTCGTTCTCATAAATTTCTAAACAATGATATTCAACGTTGGTGTTGCACAGTTAAAACGTGTAAGTGTTTTTTGAAATTTGATGATAATAATATTTGTATAGATAGTTTTAAAAATCATAATCATTTAAAAATTAATAAGAAATAGTTAGATAGGCATATGTACAAAAATATACCCGAGCCGCAATTTACATAAAAAATGTGAAATGGGGCGCAATTTAAAGAGACCCCTAAACCAATACGTATAAACTCAAAAAATGTTTCATCATAAAAATGAGATACGTATAAACTCAAATCGACAACAATTCGTATTGGTCTTCGAGATTCTTGAGTTTTGCAGCTGAGCAACGATGTTCTTACACGCATGGCACCAAAAAACCATCCGCAAGCATAATATTATTCGATTTGACACGCCGACCCTGGCCATCGCGACGGGGGCTGACAAGTAAACAGCTACGAGCCGTATAAACCTATTGCTATGCGTCGTCGCGTGAAAACAGAATATTCTATAGATCAGGGGTCGGCAAACTATTTTGATTCACGCATCCCTAAAAATAAAAATAATCAATTGCGCCTCCCGCGAATAAATAAATCCAGCAACGCAATAGATCGGAAATTCGATGTTGATGGAACTTTGGGTGGGTTCATCAAGCTCTTGTCTCAATAGTTTTTCCAGGCGAGCGGAAAAACGGTCTTAAATGGAAAAAAAACTGCTAAATTCGACGTAAACTACACTCATTAAATCGACGTTAGTAATTTAGTCGTTACTCTAAAAGTAATGTTGCTAGGAACTTGAAATTTCCGTCATATATGATAGTCGTATTACTACTTACTATAAAAAAAATTCAAACAAATTTGACAATTTTTGGGCTAAACTTACCTAGTTCTTTTAAATTTTATCCTTTACGGATCCTTCGCGCCTCCCCTGCTAAATGCTTGCGGCTCCCGAGGGAGGCGCACCTCACAGTTTGGGAACCGCTGCTATAGATCACACGCGGACACGATATATAAATATCTGGGCCGGACTCGATAATCGCGCGTCCGTATCGATCGGACGAGTGCAGCGCTCGCTCCTGTTGCACAGCGACCGGCCACCAAACGATCGACCGCGGACCGACGTGGACCGGACGTCGACGTCGGTTGAGCGGCGTGGACACGATTTTTAAGGGGTCACTCGCCACGACCGAACCGTGTCCGCGACCGGCTTTGCGGTACGTTGCTCTCGAGTCACTTCGCAGTGCGCCTTTCTACGTCGAAACTTTTCGCTTGTTTCGTGCGTTCGTTCGAAGATATGTAGCGAAAATAGACGTGGAACGTGGACAGCGTCAAACCCAGAATATCTGAATTCGAAAAATGTTCACACATTACAATCGTTTACACCGGAGATGTAAGCTCGGTAAATTTTTACCGCGTAAATTTACCGGTAAGGACTCATGGGCGTAGGTAGGAAATATTTTCGGAGGGGGTTTCGGTCTGGATCTATATTAATATTATTATTAAACATTAAAATTGAATATTGATTATTTTAGATTCTGAGTGAAGCGAAGGATCTTACGGTTTTACAATGATGTTTATTTTTTTTTATTTTTTAGTTAATATGAGACTTAGGAGTGGAAATGAAGTTTTCACGACGATACGGTCTATCGGTGAGTTTTTTATGAACAGAACAGCCTTTGTAATTTTCTGGGTGACTACCTTGGCATAAAGCACACCTGGCCGGAGATTCTGGTGACATAGTGCATACGTCAGATATTAATAAAAGTTTTATTTGCCAACCATACAAAGAAACTTTAAACATATTAAGTAAGTAAAATGATAAAATGCGTTATAATAAAACAGTTCAGTCGATACGAGAAGGTAAATCGCTCAGAAAAAGTCTTCCTTATTATTTAATTGATGAGTTCTCGGTAGGGAAACCCTTTATTCGCGTAAGTACGTTAATATCTCCGTATTCTTTTTCGCCGATTATTTGCAGTATTCTTTTATCACATACGTAGTTTAATTGGGTTTGAATGAAACTGAAGATTCCATTTTTTGTAATGTCGGATTACTGAATGGTTTTGATTTTTGGACTTTGTAGATCCATATGTAGTGCATATACCATAGTATTCCTCCAATTATTTGTGTAAGGCATATATATATACATCGGGAAAGTTGTACGTGTGTCTTAAGTTTGAGGGTTCGAATGGGTTCCGAATTTTAATACCGTATGACCATAGAAGAGAGTCGTAGTTATCGTATAGATTACAATTTTGTTTTTGAATTCGATGATGGGTGCTAAAGAGAAAAAAAAACTTAAATGCGTACACTTTGAAGGACCGACGGGTGAGAATGCGAGTTGTCAAGGTTTTACTCGGAGATATTCGGCTGTCTTGTTAAAAGTATACATGAAAATATTATATGTTTGTGTTCTCATATTGACATAGATTTTAATTTATCATGTATCGGCGTTCCATTTAAACGTTGCTCGTCTACTTCGCCGCCGCCGGCCGTACAATAATTACCGCTCGCGTCGGGCTTAAATCGATTTCACGTAATCACGTTCGAACGTATATACATCCTGACACGCGCGCGCACACACACACACACACACACATACACAATCTCGCATCAACTATTAATGTATATAATTATAGTGTAGACGTGCGTACAATCAGACGTTTAATCGTTATAAGCAAATTACATCACCGCGTCTTCCTATTTTTAAACATATTTATGCATTAACGTAAACGGTTGCGACGTGAAGTGATAATATGGTAATAATGATTCGGATCTAATTTTAACTCGTTGGATGTTGTGTAAGATAATGGTGATTACAACGTTTGTTGTCGGATAGAAGTCAGTTCAGAAATAATTAGAGCCCTAATTGATTTTGGCACGCGTCTCGCGATGACCTCTGCGGGTAGGTGCATGACTTATACGCGTCTCCTGGCCCGGCGGTATAAAAACCCATTATTGTATAATTGACGATCGACGACGATTTCTAATGTCATTCCGACGTTTCGAACGAAACACGAGATTATCGTCTATTTTGCTCGTCCGACTATTCGTCGGCGCGAGTCGGTTATTGTGTGTAAATCGCATTACGTAGATCGGGAAGTTTATGTTTTATTTGAATTTCGAAATAATGATAATGATCCCGGGGACCGAAAGAAATAAAAACTTTATTGTTTTGAATATTTCGTTCGATTATTTTAGTGCGGTGCCCATCTAAACACGACAATAAAACTTTGAAATGTGAAACGAATGCTACGAAAACATTTTTATTTTTACCCTCTAAATACGAGACACAATACAACCACGGCATAAAAACTAAAACCTTCGAGTAAGTCTTGAGATAAAACAACGAGAAAAAAACAAGAGCGAGAGTGTGTAAGTTTACCACTTCACCGTTTCACTTACATTCGCGTCTATATGCTCAAGTTTGTGTAAACTTGTGCCGTGTTATTTTATTTCAATGAGTAAAATAGTTTATTTTCGAAAAACATTATTTAAAATTAAAACAGACGGTAATTTGGAGTAAGTGCACTGTTGATGGTACTGGCGCAAAGGCGTTTCGAGTAACTAACTAGTTATTATAGTAAACAATCCGCGGAGCACTCTAAAAAAGCGGTCGTCGTGGGACAACCAGATTATAATCACAACTATTTTGAACGCCGATTCACACCTTTACACACGGACACAGCTCACAGACGACTTACCCAGCGTGGTCCTCGGACGCCGTCTAGATCCTTTAATCGTTGTTTACCCCATCTTGTTTAACAATTTTTGAGATAATTTCAGTACCCTCAGTTATGAGTATTTGTGAACGTTATGAAAAAATATGTATTTCCAGCCCAAATACATAAAATACATCAAATACATATTCAGTAAAAACAATCGATAAAATAAAAACTAAAAATACAAAAGGTACATTATCAAATTACGAATGTATAGCATTTCGAAGTTTTAAACAATAACGACAATATATCTATGACTATAACGAAAATACGTTAATCACTGGCTACGGTCGAGCCGAACTAAATTCGATTTAAATCTGCATTCATCATTTTCCCGTATTTTCTCAAATCCTAAAGTCTCGCCAACTCGGTAATTGGTTCTATAAATCAACTGGAAAAAATAGCACATCCTACTCTGATTTTTTTTTCTTCTCAAAATGATTCTCCACTTGATGATCAAATATTATGTTTATGGTTAAGCCGAAAAAATCTTAGTTGACAATATTAGATTAGTCAAAAGTTACACGGTACGACAAATACAAGTACGATTCGTTTAATACTTACCACACATCAGATCAATTTATTAAAGGTCAATTGAAGTATCATAATTTAAATACGAATCGCTTCAGAATTTGCGAACGTTAAAACGGATTTTGTTGAACAACGTGTTCTCGACTATTGCGATTGTACGGTTTCTATCTATTGAGAAGATAAAACACGAATACTTCAATGATTTATGAGTTATGAAAAAACAGGTTCAATCGTATTTTGAAACGTGTTATGCAGATTTATGAAATCATTTCGTCATAATTACAAAAACAAAAACACATTTATACGTCACTTGAGTATAGGGTCGAGAGAATCGTACAAACTAAATTTAACAAATATGTTTATATTAAATACGTTTAATACATTATAATAATTGTACACATCGTACAATGCATAATATGACCTAGTGATAAAAAAAAACATTTCTAAATGTTTATTAAAATACTATATGCATAATGTAACACTCTGATTGTATTCACTTCCTGTTATTTTAACGTGAGCGCCGTTCGGTTTTCTCGTTGCCTTTATTATTTTTCTGTCTTCTTTATCGTTGCAAACAAAAACAACAGTACTCTTCTTTTACAATAAGACATCTCGACTTGGTGTAGAGCAGTGGTGTCCAACCCGCGGCCCGCGGCGAAGTTATTCTATGTGGTCCGTTAACATATTTAAAGTAAAACGAAATATTCAAATAAAAGTAAAATGATTACAACACACAATTCTTTTTATTAATTTTTGAATCCCGTCATCTTTTCGATAGTCAATAAAAGATAGGAAAACAAGTCCTCTACGTGTGCACTGTATACCTAAAATGTGTAACAAAACTATATTATTAGATTGACATTAGATTATTCGGACTTTTTTTAATTGGTGGCCCGCTTGAAAAAATTGTTTACCAAAGTGGCTCGCCGAAGAAAAAAGTTTGGGCATCACTGGTGTAGAGTGAATTCTAGTGACACATAATCCATACGTTCGCTGTCGTATTAGCCGCCGTGCTTTTTTATCGCCTTCATAAAAAAAAAAACGGCGTGTAGAACTTTGAAAACGTCCCGTGTCCGTGCGAAACTCATCGTCACCGTCGCAAAACCATCGGATGACCTCGTTCTCGCCGTACCCGGTCGGCGGTAAAAATAAAAACAACCCCAACAGGTGTGTGTGTGTGTGTGTGTGTTTGGGGTAAATGTCGTGGCGGCGTGTGCCTCGTACACTTTTATTGTCATTATATTGTTATAGTAAACAGCTCGTCCGTACGGTCGCGGCGCCGCGGGTCCTCTCGAAGCGTACGCCCGAGGGGGCCGCCACCGCCGCCGCAACTTGTAACAATAACCTATATTATTATAATAACGCCGTCTACAGTATAAAACACACTTCACGCGCCGTACGACTGCCGACTGCAGAGTCGTCGATCTAAGGCGATGATAACATCCTCCATATTATGGAGGTCGAGACAACGGCGGCGCGACCAGGTTTCGTCCGAGGTTCAAAACACGAGAAATCCCCTCGTAACGCCACCGCCGAATGCAAACGTCCACGTCGGATATTTCCGATAAACGCATTTTCACGTGACCATATTAAAATCCCATTCTGACCACGGCAGGCGAAATTCGATTAAAAAAAAACAATAGCAGTGTTCACTGTACGTGAAGCCTATTTCACTCAAAATACTTTGGTATCAATAATCCTTAAACCACTAATTCCACTCCACTAACCTAACCGTTTTTTCACGGTAATATCGAGGGACGGGAGAGAAAAAAAGCGTTTTCGTTTATCGTCATCATATCAAAAAAAAAAGGGGGGGAGGGGGATCAAAGAAATATCGAACGATTCGCATGTCATATGTGCCGGCCTTAAATCCACAGTCGATTTCGCTTCCAATTTAAGAGTTTGTCGGGTGAATAAAAACACACACCTCCGCGGAGCCGTACGGCAAACAGTCAACACTGATATTGTTCTTACGAAAAAAAATCCATTCGAGTAAATATACGTAGTATAAAACAGTCGTACGAATGTTTCCATTGGATTCCGAGTAACAAATTGTATTTGAATAAATCGAAAAACTCTGGATAAAAAAAAAAAAAAAAAGAAAAAAGAAGAAGACGTTCGATGCGTACCGTTTTGATGATCTCGAAATTCGGAAAACCCGAGTGAATTACACCGAGTGCGTTAGGCCGACGCACAGAGTCGGTGGCGACCGAGGTTACCGGGGACCGAAAAAAGACACCTCTGGGGAGACCTGAACTGCGTGGGTCGGGGACAAAAGCCGAGTGATATTCGGAAAGTTCGGGAATGAAAAATCACAACAAAGAGCCGGTGGTGTTGGACGACAGAGACAAATGACGGGAAAAACGTGCGATACGCCGCCGTCGGGCCTAAACGGTCTCCGGTGCGATTCGTACGAGAGGAAACAGTGTTATATATTATTATGTAAAGATAGATGGACGATTTTTGTTCGACGATTTCAGTGCGGTTTGTGCCGTGCGCTTTTCATACTCTGCGTGCGACGAGTATTGTCGGGGAGGTCTACGTACAGTGGCGACGTTTACGCGTAGTGTTCCGCCCAAGACAGTTTGAAAAAACCGACGTCGTGTACAAACGTATTTACTCCGAACTCGTTTAAATTATTAATAAACGCGATTCGCTTTACCGTGTTATGAATTTACGATCGAATTATCTTTCAATGCAGTTTAATCGCTGAACACGGTGTGGCTGAGACTTAATTTACATAATATGACTACGCAGAGCAGTGGCGTAAATTGGGAAAAATTCTAGGGGGAGGGGGCAGTATTTATTTTTACTCAAAATTTCAACTACGCAGCGAAAATCTCCAAAGCCTACACTTACCGAATTTGAGAACTGTGTGCTTCATATTTATTTTGAAGGGCTGGAAAAATTTAGCTTTTCTTTCTAATTTGCAGTACTTTCACTTTTACATTTTGACGCTCAAATATTGTCCAATATAACGAGAAATATATATTGCAATTTTTCGAATCAATGTTTAGGAATCACTGTATAAACCAGTGGTGTCCAACCCGCGGCCCGAGGGCCACATGTGGCCCGCGAAGGTATTCCATGTGGCCCGTTAAACGTATATATTTAAAGTAAAACGAAATATTTAAATAAAAGTAAAATGATTACAACACACAATTCTTATAATTCATTTTTGAATCCCGTCATCTTTTCGATAGTCAATAAAAGATAGGAAAACAAGTCCTCTACATGTGCACTGTATACCTAATATGTGTAACAAAACTATATTATTAGATTGACATTAGATTATTCGGACTTTTTTTAGTTGGTGGCCCGCTTGAAAAAATTGTTTACCAAAGCGGCTCGCCGAAGAAAAAAGGTTGGGCATCACTGGTATAAACAATATAATAAACGTTATATACCTAAATTATACACATAGATACAACTGTATGATGTTTCATACGAAATGTAGAAAATATTATATGTTAAGATTTTTAATATTTAGAAATAAAGTATTTTATTAGTTTAGTTAAATTAAAATTTGAATTATAGCTGATGGTAGAGGGGGCAAAACAATACCTTTGCCCCTCCAGTTAAACTCCCGGGGGGGGCAGTTGCTCCTCTTTGCCCACCCCAGATTACGCCTATGATTAGCCTATGACGCAGAGTGCAGTGATTTCTTTTAAATACTATAATTACGTAAAAACTCGATTATTGATCGATGTCAGGTACCTGTTTCTGAAATTAATGCTAGGATTTATCGAGTACCCCTCAAGTCAAAACTGAAATCATTCGCTTTTTCGAGTTTTTCTTAAAAATCATCTTTGTCTCCGATAGCGGGCAATTAATAAAAGTGAATTCAAGTTCATTTTTAATAATTCGTCGTCACTTAATTTGTAATATGAAAATGTATTGTATTTTTTAAAAATAAACGTGTATACAAATCCATTTTCCATCGGTTTTTCCACCGTGTTTCTAATTAATGATTATTTATTCGTTATTCCATACCAGAGGATATCGTTGTACACTTTTGTCACCTTAATCACTCCGTCCGACGTGTATTTTGATCGATGTTATTCAAAACTTTTGGTTTTCATCGATCACGTCGTTAAAACACACTTGACCGTGCGCCGAACGTGCGGTCAATGCGGAGGATCCCTAATATAATCAAAGTTTTTTTTTGCTTTTTTTTTGCCACGATACTGTGTATACCACGACACATCATTGACGCTGAAAACTCTCGGCGGACCACAGAGTGGTACGTTCGGTCCGGTCGGCGTTACAAATCACACGATATCGTGATCGAGCACGGGAATATCACGGTTTTTTTTTTTTTGGTTTTATTGTTTTTTTGTTTTTTTGTGCACTCGAGTCCCCTGTTGCCAAGGCTGTGGGTGAGTTGCGGCCCGGCATGTCGTTTTCGGTGTTGGAGACCGGTGAATTCCGGCCCGATATTATTTTAGCCGTAGGTTAGTTGCGGCCCGACAATATTTTAGGTATAGGTGAGTTACGGGCCACAATTTACCGCTAGCTGCAACCGCACTACTAACAGGTGTGAAAGTTTTCATTCAAAACTAAATAATATGTCGTTCTACACTAGCCATCCTAACATTTATAACTTCGTTGATGTGTTACTAGAAATTCAATCTGAAACATACATAAAATTCAGAAGTAAAAAATTGTAAGAACAAAAAAAATTTGTGAAAAAGAAGCTTTCATTAGAGAACAGATGACAAAACTCGAGCTAAAAGAAATAGATAATTTTGAATCAGTTAAATCGTTAAGTTTTAAGTTTTTGCCAAAACAATAGAATATTTGTATTATTATGAATTATATTCTAGCTACCTATACGGTATTATAAATTTACGAATATTTAAAAAAAATTTGTTTTTTATTATTATCATCATTAAATATTATATTCTAGCTATACGGTATTAAAAATTTACGAATATTTAAACAATTTTTTTTTTTATCATTATCATTAAATATTATATTCCAGAAACGCGAAATATTATTATATTTATTACATTGTATTTTAACCAAAACAATAGCTATACGGTATTATAAAACCCGGGCCGCAACTCGTACGTTATTTAGGGTTTGGGCCGCAACTCACCAACACCGGTTACCGACACGTAGAATTCGGTGATTTTCCGTGCCGCCGTGAAATTTCGCGAATCCCGCGTACCGTACGAGAACCGTCATTAGAGGGGGGCGGGGGGAAACGCACTAATTGTTTACGGCTTTATCGACGTAAACCGCGGCGTGCGGCCTCGGTAAATCCCCGGGGCTTTAACCGCCGAGATCCGCGGATTCGCCTAATGATCGGCCGGCTTTGCAGACGCGGGCACAACCGCGCGCGTTCACGTCGCGTATCACCCGCGACACGCAGCAACACGGTGCGTCACGCACAACCCGCACGTGCGATACGTCCGTCGGTCTACCACCCGGTGGCGGCTCGTGATGTTCAAAATTGGTGGTGTGCAATTATTGAAAAAGTGTAATGATAAAATAAAATAAAATTAGTCACATCCAAGTCAATATTCATAATTAGGGCTCGGAAGTTGATGCATTTTGCATTTTTTTTTTTTGGAACTTTTTAGACGATGCTCTCCTGGCCAAAAATCTGTTTCATAAGCATGTGAATCTAAATAACTAATTTTTATATTGCATTTTTTTGCATTTTTTGGTGTTTATTACTTTTTAAGTCATTTTTTGAGATTTACAGGTCATTTTCCAACATTTTTTGTTATTTTTATTGATTTCATACTAGTTCCAATCCAATTTTATCTCGACGATTACATTATTGTCGTTGTCGTATTGTAGTGAATAATATTATACCTACATTTTATTATTTTTTGTAATATTTTCGAAATGCCGAAAATTAAAACGTCGGTTAGTGATCGTCTGCGTGCATTTGTGTCGGAATTCGGCGACGATATTTTTTCTTCCGATGGCACAGTTCTTTATTGTAAAGTATGTGAAGTAAAGGTGGCATCAGAAAAAATATTTGTAATTTTTTAGGTTATTTTTTTAGAACATTTTTTGCCATTTTTATGTCATATTTTGAATTTTATAGTAAAATAGAGTAAAATATTTTAAAAAAATGTATTTTTATTAATATAAACTAATATTTGTAATTTTTTTAGGTCATTTTTTAGGACATTTTTTGCCATTTTTATGGTCATTTTTTATTGTTTTTAAAGTCATCAACTTCCGAGCCCTATTTATAATATTTACTGTAATGAAATGAAAATTAAACATAATTTTAGAAAATAATAGGTTTACTTAAATACATATAATATCATATTATAACCAGGTGTAAATTTTATCTATTGTCAGAACAAGTGACAGTGTCGTAACTAAAAACAATTTTAAAAAATAAATGAAAAAATTACATATTTTTTTATATATGAAGTCAAGTCTTCGTTCTTTAGTATTGGCAAACAGTAATTCTATAACTTTATTATTGAAATAGCGCGTACAAATTAAATTTGTGATCGAGTGTGCAGCACTAGGTGCACACCACGGTTCCATTTATTCGTCAATACCTCCACTCATCGATTAAACGTATTTTACACGGACTCTCGGTGTGCAGCCCGAGCTGCACACCAGTTGGTGCGTATTTATTACATAACTCATCTAAATTTTAGGAGTGATATTTTCGAACTCGAGCGTTTCACGTTTATAAAACTAACAATTTTGTATTATGGAATAAATACAGTTTAATAGATATTGTCATAAAATTAAAATTAAATTTTAGCTATTTTTATCTTTAATAATCTATGTGGTGTGCGCACACCTGCACACCTAGGCACGAGCCGCCACTGCTACTACCGATAGCTAGAGATGTCAACGATATATCGATAAGTTAAAAATATCCATATGTTTGGCCGATATATCGATATATTTGTATCGATACTGTTCTTCGATATATTTTCAATATCGGTACAGTCGTTCGATATATCGACTTTATCGTGAATCGTGTTTAACTATCATAATTTTTTTTTGTGTATTATTGTACTGTCGTAGTTTTATATACTTGGACAATATTTTTTTATTTTTTTGGCATTAATAACCAAATTAAATATATTGTTTAAGCACCTTGATTTTACGTTGGCTAACATTGGCCCTCCTTGCATACAAACAACTTATATTTATCATTACAATATCATTTTTTTAATTTTTTCACTAAATATTTTATTATATAATAGATTTTCATTAAAAATATAAATATTAGCTTTCAATAAGTTATTCAAAAATACAATTCATAATCAATATAAATATAAACTATCACTTAGACAATTATTTGAATTGTTTGCATATCTATGATTATTTAATAGTTTTGTGCTTAAGTGGTTGTAAATTCATCATTGAGGGAAACAGTTGCTATTTAGTTAGTATTTACTTTCTGATCTCCGAATAGTTAATTATGCAGAGAATGTGCTTATCAATAACATTCATAGTTGAAAATTTGATATCTTAATCGAATTATAGTAAACAAATGCGAACGTAATGATCGTGGCTAACTCAATCGGTTCGAAAAAAAAAATTAGTCACTCATCTCAAAAAATACTAAAGAAACGTATTCGGTATTCGCAGTCTCGTACGGTCATGAATACGATGAAAATTCGTAATCAGAATTTTCTCGCCGGGGATTTATTCGAGACCGTACTTGTGTACGAAATAATATCACACGCGGAATCCTGAGAATCCAGAAAATATGTGAACGCAATATTCGCGTCGCCACGTGTATAATTTTAAGTGTGTATTGTACTGAGAGAAGACTAAATTTTGTTGTGTGTGTGTGTGTGTGTGTGTGTGTGTGTGTGTGTGTGTGTGTGTGTGTGTGTGTGTGTGTGTGTGTGTGTGTGTGTGTGTGTGTGTGTGTGTGTGTGTGTGTGTGTGTGTGTAACAACCGGCGTTATGCGAATTCGACGTATAATGTGATGTATATGGGTCAATGAATACGGAAAAAAACAGTTGAACAATTTGTATAATAATAATTCGAGAACGACCGACCCGAAGAAAATGAAACGACGAATCACAGAGCATTCTGCTAGAATAGATACCCGCTATTGTATAACACTCACATTTATTTATTAAATTTATTTATAACTGTATAGGTAAATGCATTTTTTTGTTTTTTGTTTTTGTCTTTTAATAAAGTCTGAGAGCTATTTTTTTCTCTCTCTCGGAATTGTTTTATTAAAGTTGTATCCAATATAATATAGAGAAGGTATACGATCACCGACGAGTTTGTAAGTTTTTATTTGAAATTGCTTTTAAAATAAACTTTGTTAGAAAATATTTAATGTTATTCCAACTTCCTAAAACTATTGAATCGACTGTACCGCGCTCACAATCCGAAATACGGTTTGCATACACACGCACACACGAATAAAATAAACACGCTAAAATATGCAAAATATTAAGAAAAAAAAAAAATCGTGTCGCTACAACAATATGGAAAAATTACGATTTTATCTCCGGCGGGTCGGTGACATATCGCGATATTCGTTGTCGAAACAAACGCGCGTGCAGACGCACAGCATCACCACCACCGTCGAACGCGTTATTTGGCATAGACCAGCGGTTCTTAACCTGTGGTCCGCGGCCCCCTGGGGGTCCGCCATCCTCATGTAAGGGGTCCGCGGTAGCCTTAACACCTAACATAAGCCAATATGTGACATGAGTGCATTATTACAATATTTTTGGATTATTATTAATTTTTTCATATAGAATTATAAAATATATCTTATATTGTAAGAGATAAACCTCTCTTATCTTTATTGCACCGATGACAATTTAAATTTGGATCTGAACTACGATTAAAGCTCCAAGTATTGAGCCCGATGTTCAGAAACTCGTAACTGAAATGCAACATCAAACATCGCATTAAGACTCAATAACTACCTAAGTAAATAAAAATTAAATTTAATGAAACAATATATATTATTATAATTTTTTTTTAATTAAAATGTTTTATGATGTTAAAGTTTAAAATTAAAAATGAAGTTTAATACAAATAAATATTAATGTGTATATTAGTTTGTTGTGTCTACTTCTATAATTTGCAATATAAAATAGTTATTATAATTTTGGTTACGATATCATGAGATGTTTTGTAAAAAGGTACCTATTCAACAAAAAATTAACTAAGCCGATAAGTCATATGCAAAATAAATAAATAACAAAAAATTGGTAGGGGGTCCGCGATTTCTAAAAATCTTTCATCGGGGGACCGTGTTCTACAAAAGTTTAAGAACCGCTGGCATAGACAATGATTATTGTGCATTCCACGGATCGATCTCGGACCGTACCGAGCGCGGAGACCGGATCTGTGAGTCGCACTGCGCTCGCGGACAATATAACGTAACGATAACGATAATACATAGTGTATTTCAGGGGCGACTTTAGTTCTTTGCCTAGGGAGGAGGGCAATATTTTTTAATCAGTTTATATTATAATATGTACTTAAACTATAATAAAATAAGTCAGAAAGTGTTGTAATATAGCAAAAAGTAGTGTATTTATATAAAATAAAATTAATAAAATAAAATAAAATAAACTTTTATCATTGACCATAGATTTTTGGAAAGTTTAAAACCTGAAATAAAACGATTAAGAATTGTAACATTGCTTTTCTAATTTTGAATAACAAGATTTATACTATACATTTAAATTACCTTAGTTGTTATTGTTAATAATGTAAAATCTAAATTTCTATTTTTCATATTTGCAAATTGATCAATTATATTTTCTATCGATAATTCAAAATCACGTCGCACATGCAACAAGCCCGATTGGTCTCTCTTGCCCCATTTGAGATCGAAGCCATGTTTTTTATTTAAATTACACGGGAAGGAAATTTAGATAGGCAATTGCAATATTAAAATTAGTCAGCTAGCATTAAATATAAATTGTTTGTATTTTATGAACAATGCATAAAATTGTTATCTAACGTGGATGGATTATATTATACAGTTATTTGGTTACAGACACAGATACCTATATATTATATATTAATATACTAGATACCCATTTTCATAAATGAAAATATATAACGAAACAATGATTTTCGGCATCTCGTGGAGGGGGCATGGCCTCTATTCCCCCACCCCCTAAAAGCCGGCACTGGTGTATTTATCCGTCACGGGAATCGATCGACCGCGAAAATCCGACTGGAAGCTGCGTCGCACGTTATAACGCCCGCGTATTGATTTCTGATTTCGACGAGATCATCATCGCGTCGGCGTGTGGAACTCGCTCGAGATATCCGATCCACACACACACACACACACACACACACACACACACACACACACACACACACACACACACACACACACACACACACACACACACACACACACACACACACACACACACACACACACACACTTCGACCCGACCCGCGTCGGCAGACACGCGACTCGGACCCATTCCGATGCGAGAATTCCTGCGAAAGAAGAGACGCAGTCCCGTCTTCCTTTCGTTCCGAACATCAAAGTCAAAGTCAGTTCAAAACACCGGAGTGATACGGATCTCGGGCACCCGTACGCACGTCGTGTTGACATTCTTGGCGTCGGAATAGTTTTTCCCGGGCGTTCGTTTCAATAATGAATTCATTAGCGGAAATGATCACGACAAAGCACTCGTGCCAGTGTACCTGTACTACCCACGAACGATCTTATAATGTTTATGTATCTCACGGTGTTCCCGCGGCAGATTTAACGACCGACGTTCACTTTCGTTAATCACTTTTAAAATATCGAAGCGCATAAAAATTTCAAAATAATAATTATAATAATAATAATGGAATACGATTTTCGGTTTACGATCGAACAACCGAACACTGGATGCCGTCGTTGTTCGAGGTCTGGCGTGTGGTTTTGGACAGTTCGTCGTTCACAACCTTTCTCGTTTTAAGTACGAAAGCGTCTCATAGAGCATTGGCCGAAAAGTTTCTTTAACAGAAATCAGACTTCTATAAACGATCTTTAAATTAATAGTTACGATCGTATTTACGACGATATTTTACATAACTCGTAATTTTAAGCACTACATCTTTCGATTCTCCTTGAAAATCAATTTAAATTCGTTTAAATACGAAAACGCTAAATACACCGAATTTGTATTACCCCGTATATTTTTGGTCACATCACACGCGAGTGTAACGTAATATCGTATGTAACAAAATACGAATATGTATATTTCAGCTGTTAAAAATTTCGGAAAAAAAATACGACGTATACATTCGGTCTCGTGGGATTTATACAGTGTGACTTAACCCTACAGGACAATACGAATAAATTTGAATTCTTTCCGTGTACGATTTCAAACACCAATAGAATTAAATTATCGTGTTCACAAGTATAACTTTTCACTATTTTCTCATTTTTGCATTGTTCAAGTCTTTTGGTTTTAATCAATGACAACCACAATTCGAAATAGAATATCACGAAAGACAGTATCATACTACTCTTTTTTTTTTATATTTAATATTTTTATTTTTATTAATGGACTATGGACCAGTATTTGAAAAGATGCAGAAACTTTAGAGAAGTGCAGTTGTGGCAGTATATTTTACCAGGTACCCTTTCCGCTACTCTGAACTGAAAACGTTGACTCAACATATTTCTATTGGTCCAATAATACGAATTTAAATGTCAAAATTTTCAAAATAAATTAATTATTAGGGTCGATAAAAACGTAGCATGGTAGGTATTTTAAATAGAAGACAACAAAGAAAAACGCTGCCCAAAGATACATTGTGCAAATCTCCGTGGAACAAATTATTTTTGAAAAAAAAAAAAATAAATAACGAAATTGAGTTGACGATTTTTTAATAATGTCAGCGGTTACGTCAAGTCCGACGTGAATGAACACGGCACACGTTGTAAAATAACGAGAAAAATATTGAAAAAAAAAAACCCCCGTAAAAGTCGTTTTAAACAAACACATAAGTCGGTGTTAAAAATTGTTGCGGAAGCCGCAATTTCGCTCGTTTCACTTATTATTGGACGGTGGTTATACAATAAACGATTTCTTACGTTTTAAACGCGTTTCAGACGTCTGACGGAGCGTGAGGAGTGATTTATTGGTTTTACGCCGATTTGCGTGAATCGCTTTCTTTTTTCTTTTGAAAAACGATTTTTTTTTCACGCCCGAAACGGTTAAATCGGTCTCCGAAATTCGCCGCGACCGAAAACCCGCGACCGATCGAAATACAACGCACAGGTCGGACGTGGCGAAATCCTAAAATAATATCGTTCCGCCAGAACGATTCGTGCTCAAGACCGTTCTCTGCACACGCGACGGCTCGACACGACGGACGGCGTTGGCTCGGATTTAATTCAACAGCAGCAGCAGCAGACGAGAAGTTCGGAACGAGACACATATCATATTATGTTCGTCTCGTGCCCCGTCGTTCGTGCAGAACGAGATAATCTGCTTTTAACGCGCCCCATTCCTCGTCCGCGTTTCGTCCCGCGGGAATCCGACGAACCGTTCCCCTCTGACCATAGGCGCGATTCGCGTTTTCGTGTCTGACAAGCGTTCGGCTACACGGTCCACACTCTCATTCATAATATTTATAATTAGTATTACATAAAGGTGCATATTTAATAACAGAATGTCTCAAATATGAACAGGATAGACAAAGGATCGGAATCGACACGTCACTCGACACCGCTCTAGGACCAGAAACCGAGGACAACATCGAGATGTTAGAATTCTTAAAATCAACCAATTTATTCAACTCCGTCTAAAAATGTTTCTGTAATTAATTGTAACTGGTAACTAATTGTAAATGGCCGTAGATGCCGGGTTGTAAATATATTTTTGGATCAATAAAAAAAAAAAAAGGTGCACACGTACACTTTTATGTTTTTTGTACACGTACTCATTTATGTTTTTAAAACTACGTTTTAAATGAAACGCTTTGCGATCTTCTTACACGTATACATTACTTTTTTTTTTCATTATGATTAATTGTATTTCGTGCCAAACAGTTGAGCTCGTTAGGTGTACTGCATAATTTTCTTCTCGAATTACGTTCCTCCCCGCGTGTCACACGACGATCGACTGCCGACCGGACGGGCAACACAAAACCGACAGAAGGTAATCGTTGTTGTCACGAGTTCCATCTGATATTATACACGACCCATTCGTGATTAAAAAAACAAAACAAGAACAAACAAAAATTACAAGAAAATACGACACTACTAACATACAGTAGAATTACTCGATTAGCCGTCAGTCTCGGAACCAGAGCTTTGACGGATAATCGAAAAGACGGTTAAGAGAGAAACAAACAGTTTTTTAAACATATTAGGTACATTTTTTAAAATTTTTTTTTTGTTAACAGCCCAAGGGCTGATTGGCAGCAATTCTCCGTTCCTGACGCTTCTCCGCTTTCCTTTTCAATTCGCGATAAGATCTGCAGTCCATATCTTTTACTATTTGACCAATGTAGTCCAGTGGCGGTCGCCCTGTGCTGTTATTCCCTTCAATGGCACCTTCTATTATCCTACTAAATAGACTGTTTTGACGCAGTATGTGTCCAATTAACTTGGCTCTTCTTGTTTTTAAGGTCTTCAGAAAGCTCCTTGTTTCTCCGACTCTTCGATAAACTTCTTCGTTTGTTATGTGTTCTGTCCAACTTATTCTTAGTAGTCTTCTGTAACACCATGTCTCGAACGCTAAGAGTCTTTTTTCTTCTGTTTTACCTATGGTCCATGTCTCGCTTCCATACAGTGCTACGCTCCAAACATTAGCATTAAGTAAGTTTTTTCTTACTTTTATGTCAATATTTCTAGATATAAACATATTTTTCTTGCTCTAAAATGCACATTTAGCTTGGTTTATTCTTCTTATGATCTCCCTGGGACTACGGCCGTCCTCCGCGCCACCCACGCGTCAAAACACTTCCGAGAACGGTTAATCCGCGTATAAAGACGTGCGCCCGACGCTCGTGCACGGATTGACCGTTTTCACACGACCCGGACGTGACACGAGGTCGCAGTCGGATTTTGTAGAAAAATCCGATGAATTTTCATTGATTAAAAAATCAAAAAAATTAACAATTACGTTGCCCGGCGCGTCCGTGTTTGTTCGATTTTCGTGTGGTTTACGATCATGTGTGCGCGTCCTTGACACGCCGTGAAATTTAAACGATTTCGTTCTTCCGTCTTCTCGTCCCGAACGGTCAGAACACCTATCACGTACACAGATCGTATTATTATTATTATTATTATTATTATACACCCGCCTCGACACGGACATCCCACCACTACGCGTAGGTCTAAAAATACATTATTTCGTTCTGTAGAAAACACGTGTGCACAATGTTTCGCGTAAATGGTCATTTTACTACACTCGCGTCTTGTGTGTGTGTGTGTGTGTGTGTGTGTGTGTGTGTGTGTGTGTGTGTGTGTGTATAAAAAGTATTGTTCGGCGTCAAAACGTTATGTGATATTACCACACAACCATAAATAACGTGACGCCAAGGTCGCACGGGTACGCGTACGATACCGTGTGTGCGATGAAAATATTAATATCACACATTTTGTTTTTGTTTTTGTTTTCCAAACACAGACATCATACATTATACATGGGAAATTTCTTTTTCGAGCAGTTTTCAAACGTTTTCCAAGGTCGGGTACGATAAAAGATTATTGGCGAGCGTGCCCCGTATCTACCGTGAGACTCTTCGTTTTCCGTCGTAACGTTTTAATATATTCGATTTTATACGCGCGTGTGTACTGTTTATAATATTTTATTCATACCGTCGGAAGTTACAGTATTAAGATTTGCATAAAGGCTGCAGCGAGGTAAACGCGGGTGGGCATATGTTTTTGATGAGATTTCGAGATCGTTCGCGTATAGCCGATAAAAAGTCATCCTCGACTCGGCAGACTCGGGATCGTTCGTAAATCTCTTCGCGGAAACGTGTTGTTGAAAATAATATGATGTCTCGATTTTGTGTGAATTCGTTTCTCATCAAAGGATCGCCGCGTAAGAAATGTACAGGAAATCTATAAAAATCGTCAATTTTTTTTTCGCGTACTATTATCGTAATGATACTAATGGCGCTGTCAATGGTTCGAAATAAGTAAATTAGCTGAGTAGGCCAAAAACGCATTTGTGTTTATAGTTAAAATAAAAAATACAACACTATCCTGTATACGTACGAAATCGGGTACGTTTTGAGGGAAGAGCCACGTAAGTTTTTTTACTTGAGACTTCCGTACCTGTGTTGCCAGATTTCCATACGACTTTAATGATTTTCGTAGCGACGAAAGTGGACATGGTAATCATTCGTATTCGATAACGAAGATTTTAACTATTGCGAGTTACTTTTAGACCATTTTTAGTATAAACATTTAACATAATTTTGTGATGTGCGAAGATGCATTTTTCGTACTTTATTGTTATTTGTTCGACAATTTAAAATGTTTTTCAAATTGATTAAAACGGAGACAACTATTGTGCGAGTTTCTTTAAAAACATATCGACACACCAAGATATTATTTGCTACGTGTATTTTCGTATCGTACACGTATCGGTATGTAATGTATGCATTATTGTATTTATTATTAATTCGGAATCGTATATTGAATCTACATTCTAAATGGCAACATCGCATTGAAACCCGTGTTATTTATACGCTTCATTGTTGTTTGTTCGTCCCGAATAGTACGGAATCGTAGGTACTTTACCGCCTCGCTACGTCGTATCAATATATACACGGACCGGTGACGTCGATTCAATTTGACGACGAACAACGGAGAAATGCATAGGTACAAAAGTTTTCAGTGACTTTTCCAAACGTCCGATATAATTCAAACAGAACAATAAAATGTCCCTATCCCGCGATTTGAGCTCGTCCAGATGATCGATACACCTAAATACACCTAACCGTACGCGAGTTTAGAACACCGAACACGGTAGTGCATTTAATTATCATTTATAATTCAATCACCCGTTGTTTATTTAGATCACGTCGGTCCGAGACGCGTATTCAAATTGTTCGAGCATGATAATTTATAGTACGACCGTTCTACAGTTCCTGTAATAGAAAAAAAAAATTGATTGTCGTCCAACGGTCATAATAATATACTTTTGGCCATACACCATGACTTCGAAGTAACGTACAATACTAAAATATTGGTTTTCATAGTTATTTACATTAATCTACATAACGTGTACACTCTGCGGACGATTTCCCGATTCAAAACATATCGCAACGTTCAAACATTAAATTTTACAATGAAACGAGTAATGTAAAAAATGTACCAATATCGCACAATACACGGTTTTAAAACAACCAGTCCAAACGCATAGATATGCGAAAATTCGTATCTATGTCTGAATTAAATTAAATCTATATCTATGTCAAAATTTACATAATTCGATCGCAGATAAAAACCGTTAAAACATTCGGTTATTCTTTCAAATCGTATATGCCATATTTGTTTTTGAATCACCGAGCTGTCGACTTCTCACTAGATAAATAAGTACCTAAGTGAGTTAACAGGTGTTTTTAAATTGTACATTATTTAATTAAAAACTTTGTTTCTAAACTATACTACAATTTTTAACACGAACCCCCGTACACATTATGAATGTATCAAGGGTGACCATTCTAAAAGTCACATCATAAATTCATTACGAGCCGGTCTTATTTCAAAAAACGTAAAACATTTAATACATTTTTTATTCAAAAGTGTAATAGTAAATTAAATTAATTAATTAAAAAAAAAAAAAAACCAGGACCCTCTCTGTACACTCCGAAAAGTTGACGTGTAAACAAGTGAGCTCATATAGGAACGTTAACGTATGCCCCGGACCCTTAAAACCACACGGACTTGATGTTTTTTTTTTCTAAACACGAAACGACGCGTATAACGTCCATTTTTGATATTCAGTGGCGTATTTTCAAATTTTTTCTGGGGGGGTCCAAAAAATATTTTTTATATTCTGAGTAACCCTCTTCACCATTATCGCTGAATTACAAATTATAACATAATATAAATATGTATATATAAATATAAATAAATAAATAAACAAATATATATATATATATATATATATACATATACATAATAATATAGGTAGTAAAAGAATATTCTCTTCCTCTATTCTTACCTAATAATTCATTTATGACTTCTAAATACAATTTTATAAAATATTTTGTATTTGAGTCTGGAATCTTGTAAATATAATTATTATGTTACTATATAGTACATTTCATTTCAGACGTAAATTTAATTTTGTTTTCTTCTTGGGGGGAGGGGTCGAGACCCGGGACCCCCCCCCCGTAAATACGCCACTGTTGATATTATACTAGAGCGAGTGTCGGAAAACGACGTGACCGTCGTATAGCTCGCAATAATAACAAACCAATTCCGAGTTTACAAAGGATTCGTGTTTCGGAGCACGGGAACTCTAAAAAAAAACAAAGTAAAATTAACGTGTATTTTTTTAATATATTTTTTTATGTTTTGAATACATAAACCCCCTCCACACAAACACACACACACTCGTGTGCATAACGTATATATACACACACGCGTGCACGTGCGCACGGAGGGGCACAGTGTCTGTTTCGTGACTCTCGCGAACGCGATCCGGTGACTGAGGATTTTGCCCCGTCCGTTCGTCCGCGCGTGTACGTGACGTCGTCCGCCGAGAGAATGAAACTCGCCGGGAGCCGCGACGCGTTTGGCAGGAAGCTCGCGCACGGTCTACGACGACACGTATTTAAAAATCGCGTACACGCGCAGAAACGCGCATACATCAAGCACACACACACACACACACACACACACACACACACACACACACACACACACGTCACACGGCGCTATTGTGATTCGGTGCGGAAATCCCGAGTGTCGGCGGAATCGCACCCCGTCGTCGACGGTGAAAAACCGTCGTGCCCCCGGCGACGCGATAATTGTTTTAATAACAATAATCATAGTACAGGGTGTTCCAAAATGATTCATCCGATTTCAAAAAATCATATTTATTGTAAAACTCGATTAATTATGTTAGAATGTATTTTACATTTTAATGGATCATTTTAAGTTTTAGGAACAATGCTTATAAATGTTCAATGTGACCCCCTTACTTGCACGACACACATCTAAGCGATAATCAAATTCCCCATAAACCTTTTTTGAAGCATGTCGACTGTAACCAAGTCGATGGAGTCTGTAATGTGACTTTTCAATTCGTCAAGATCTTGTGGAAGGGGAGGTACACAAACAATGCTTTTTATGTAACCCCAGAGAAAAAAATCTCAAATTTTAAGATCTGGACGGCCATGGACAAAATGTAGCGTCATTAGCACTACAGCGACCGATCCATTGCTGTGGTTGCTAATCGTTAAACAATTTTCGTACTTCTAAGGACCAATGTGGTGATGCTGCATCTTGTTGTAAGATGAAATCATCTCCATCGGCTTGCAGTAGTGGGAATAGCCATTCCTTAATCATTTGTAGGTATGAAGTTCCTGTTATTGTGTTCCCATTGCAAAGAAAAATGGTCCGTACACTTTCTTTCTGGAAAAGGCGACTAAACTGCACATTATCGCGACTTATCGGCAATCGATAAAAACTCGATAACCCCACCTTTCAGATGGTTGGTGCTTCGTTTACCTTAAATTACAGGAACAATATTTATAGTCTACCAAAATCGGATGAATCGTTTTGAAACGCCCTGTATATCGTCTCGTCGTCGCGATCCTCCGGGACGTCGTTGTCTGGCACGTCGCATTCCACTGTCGAACACACTCGTCTGCGTTGAAACGCGAACGATTCGCGCCGGCACGAAAGACAATAATTATACACATTATTTTAAGTCGTTCGCGGGATTCCAACGTGTTTCGTTATGTCTCGACGATTTGTGATCGTAGAAAGAGGTGAAAAAAACACGAGTATATTACGACTGTATCGCGTAAAGCCCGACGGCCTTATAATACGCGTAAGCCCGTGCCATCATTGAACCGGCGGCGATACGAAATGGAGCGAAAAATTCACCCGTACCCGACACACGACGAATAACGTTGAACGCGGTAAACGCGCGGAACGTGTTGCAGAAACGAGTATTAACTCGCACAGTGAAACGAGAGGGCCCTCGAAGTGGGTTGAAACCGTTTGCGGTGTTTTTTTTTTTTCATTTCGAACCATAGATATAGTGCAAAGTAGGGTCGGGCAAAATATATCGATATTTACTGTTTGATATATCGATAGTTTTTGATATTTTAAATAATCGATAATATCGATATATTGGTTATCAAAGCGAGATATATCAAAAAAAAAAAATAATAAAAATAGGTAATGAGGTAAACTGTGAAAAAAGAGTATACCTCCAACAACCTATAATTGATCGCAAGCAATCTCCAATTGAGTTTTGGCTTAAAAGTCACTTTTCTATTTTGACAAAAATTGTTCTCAAATATTTAACTGTTGTAGCAACTTCTGTGCCCTCTGAAAGATTGTTTTCAAAAGCTGGCAACATTATTACAGACAATCGATCAAGGCTAAAAAATCGTCGCTTAGAAAAATTAGTTTTCCTTTCTTCTTTAGAAAGTCTATTTTGGGATGTATGAATTTTTTTTGTATTTATCATAATATACACACATCATGTATTGTGTGTCTTTTAATATTTAAGTATAAATGATGATTATTTAAAAGACTGCCATATATAAACTGTGTACATA